>CM034154.1:476730464-479130464 GCA_019776745.2 Taxus chinensis | reverse complement strand
CCTTCACCTTGTCTATCTTTTCCAGAACAAATTCCAGCTGATCTATCCGATAGTCCAGAGTGGACATGGTTTTGTTGAGGGCCCTTGGATGGCCGAAAACTCCGAACTTGACCAGATCTTCGACTGAACAGTCGAACATTTGTTGAAAGGTCTCATGTTGGAGTCTAGCATGATCTAGCTCTTCTGATATGGGACCCACTAATACTTGGAGTTCCTTGTTCGCCTTTTTGATGTTTAGATATGAATTGACATACTCGGCGATCACTCTTTCACTGTCCTTGAGGATCTGGCTCCTCCAAGCAGAAACGGCCATACCCTGCTCGCCGATCTTTGAATATTCATTGATTTTCTCCTGGCTGAGAAGCTCAGAAGTCTCGGTGGCAGTCGTGGGAGGTGCACTACCCATCTTCTGTAAGGCTTGAAGCAGATATTTGTTCTGCTCCTTTAGTAGCCTTTTCTCTTCTTTTGTTTCCTGAAGCTTTTGACAAAGGGCGTCGACCGCGGAAAGAGCTTCCCCCTGGAGACTTTCAGAAGACGTCCCCATTGTGACTTGAGTCACAGTAAAATCTGTCAGAGACAGATCTTTTTTCTCCTTGAGGGGATCAGGGTATGCTATTTCCATAACTCTCTCACCCGCAGCACTTTTAGAGAAGCGTGTTACAGGCTTTTTCTTCTTTGCCCCTTTGGCCGGAATCACTGAAAAGTCCATCGAAGCGATGGGAACTTTCCTCTTTTGTTGGCTCAACTGCTGAGAGATCCAGGCTGGTCCCATAGAAGAGGGACCAGAGACAGAGGAGGAGGGAGCAACAGTAGAAGAGGGGAAAAACGTGGAGACACGCGGCGGTGGCATTGAAAGAATAGCCGAAGAAGTGTCCACGGGAGGAAGGGAAACCGCAGCTGCAGAAGAAAAAGGAAGGGAAGGGAGCCCGGAAATGAGGGAAGAAATGGAGGAGGAAAGATCAGCGAGGGAGGAGAAGATAGACGAAGAGGCAGGGGAAAGAGTAGAAGAAGGGGTAGAGGACACGACCAAAGGGGTGGTCGCTTGAGTCACTCCAGGAGGGGAAGAAAGAGAAGAAGAAGGGGCAGAAGGGACCTCTGTGGTTGTAGCAATGCCGACATCCTGAGTGGATGGGCGTATGGGACTATCCTCCGCTGCTTCTTTCTCTGGCGAATCCAGAGTTATTACCTGTTCTGGCAGCTGTGGAAGGAGGACTTCCAGGGGCTTCTTCCTGAATGGTGCTAGGTTCACCTTCTACACCTTTGCCTTTTAGCTGCTTCTTGGACCTTGGAGGTGCATTGCCCAATGGGGATGTTGTGAAATCTACCCCGAGGTAGATCAGCCCGTTCATGCGGCACCAGTGCTCTGTTCTACGCATAGTCTCCTTGACCCTCTCCTCAATTGTTTGAGGAGCCTTGCTTCTGTCAATGGCCGGGAAGGGCCAATCATCCCCTTCTGTGTCATTATACACCTTGTCTACTTCATCTTCCGTAGTTTGGAAGCCTTTGGGGACAATGGCCACTCCGTATTGGATAATTTCCCGCCAATGCTAAGCGAGAATGATCCTTTCTTCTGAGTTCCACCTCGTGGATGACGTCAATGTAAATATCCTCAATTTGAGGGACATGGATCGGATCAAGCTTAGCCCTTGGCAGGCAGCTCCTTGGGTCAAAGGTAGGCCTGGCTGGGAAGTCATGTTTCAAATTGAGCAACTCCAGCTCTGCGAACATTTCCTTCACCTTGTGATGGGAGGAGCATGTGTACCGGCCCACTGTGAGGGGGAAAGGAGTTCCGCCCTTCTTTCTTTTGAGGCATTTCTCATGGTATGTGACCAGCTGCCTTGATAACTCTAGTAGAATCAGCTTAGGTCCAGCATACCTTGGTAGCCTGGTTGGCTCGCCCAAGAAGTTGACCGCCCTCAGATAGGTAAATGTGGGAAACTGGGTGAACAGGGCCCCCCACTTCTCCACAGTTGACACAATGTTCTTGGTTGTGCGACCATGAGTTAGATTTGGCCTTAACAGGCAAATGATGTGATAGAAGAAAGCATCATTAATTTTGGCGAATTGAGGGATGCTATTCTCCAACCTTAGTTCTGGATAATATTCATATATTTTGACCTGAGGCCAAATTCCACTTCGGTTTAGCCCTGGATAATCCCTTTCCGACGCTGCAGCGTAGACTACGTAGGAGTTCATATGGAACACTCCCGTTGTGGCGAATTGTTGTAGCTGCTCGGAGATGGTGCTGCTTATTATTTCTCCCCAGCAAAAGCACTGCTCAGGCACATTCTTATTCATTGTTTCCAAGTACCTCAGCATCCATTTATGGAAGTAGTGGGCGTCAGAAAGCCCGAAGACTCTGCTCAGGAAAGTAATAGTATCGCTGAGCTCTTCTGAGAAGTCACTGCGGTGGATGATTTGGGGCCACCGGGTTACCACCTTCTTGTTTTTTCAAGTAGACTTCGTTCATTAGTTGCATGCATTGGTCTTCGTTGTCTTCCCAGGCCTTGATGCACTCTTCTTGGCTGACGGCCACAAAGTGCCGGTGGTGAGGGATGCCGAGCATTATCTCAAAATGACGGGCAGTGAGGTTTATGATTACCTCGCCCTTGCTGTTTTTGACACATCTTGTGTCCTTGTTGTAAGATTGTGCAATCACCATCATGAATTCATTGTTGATGGCACTGACGGGGATTCCTCCGGCGAAATGCAGGGCACTGCCTATTAATTTGTCCATCCACGGACTTCTTGTAACCTTCTGAGTCCTAACCCAGAATTCTTCCATGTCAATGTGACCCAACTCTGAGTCCCTGACATCCATACTGCATTCAGCCTGTGATTCGGGCATCCTGACCCTTTGATATTTGTACTTCATCTCTTCCTCTGTAAGCTTAGCCTTTCCTCTTGGTTTGGTGGGTCTCTTGCTGGATGTAGACATATGTTCTTTTGAACTCAGTTGCTGATCTGCATGAAGAAGAAGCGAGACCCAATCCAAAAAGGTTGAATTAGCCATTTGATCTTCCATCGGAATGTTAGCAGAAGAAAGAGTTAGAGATTTTAAGGCTCAGGGCGCAGGGCGCATGAAAACTGCAGCTAACAGGGCTAAATAGATAAGGTGCACAGAAAAGGAGTGCTGCAGAGGTTAAATTGGTGCCAAAGGCGCATGGCACATGGATATTGCATATTGCATTTGATATAGGGCCCTTCAGCATGAGAAGCGATCGTGTTACATTGGGACAGGATGCGCCCAAGGGACTCTGGCGCGGCGCATGAAAAACTCACACAACATGGTGTTATTGCAATTGGGGATGTGCCTGCGCCTTTATAGCTTCATACTTAGCACGGAAAAAACTTTTGTTGCATGGAAGCTGGGTGCGCCATGGGCGCATGGAAAAAGGATGCAACATGGACGGATGGTGTGCCATTGGGGCGCAGTTTCAGCACTTGTAGCACGCGGAAAAGGCGCGCCTTGAGGGCGCATGAGCTCATGATGCAGCAGGCCGAAAGGGTGCGCCATTGGCGCGGATTTTGCTCTTGTAACAGGGTGGGTAGATGCGCCATGGGGGCGCAACTGTTCTTAGTGTTGCAGGGGTTACAGACGCGCCAAGGAGAAAAATAGAAAACTAAACTCTTAAAGGGGCTTTTACATGATTCTTAGATTTCTTCTCCTCTCTCTTTTTTTAACATGCTCAGTGGGCAAACGAAACGGTTAAAACCAAGAGGATTATAACCATGGTTTCAAGAAAATGACCTTCTCCAGCAGATCTGGAAAGAGGAAGGATAGCATGGGGGGCAGACAGCAAATGAAGGAGGCTAGGCCAACACATTTATATACAAATAACCACCCAACAAGCAAGAACCAAACCAGGAACACACCAGGAACTGAAAGCACAAAACACACAAGAGAGAAATAACACCTCTTACCTGGATATATAGCAAAAGTTGCAACGGGTCCACAGGATGATGAAAACGACGGAGCAGAGGCTGACAAGTTCAGAACGATCACGTGCTCAACAAAAGTGAAAATGACATTTGGGAGCGCACTCACATATATATATAGAAAAACTGGACATAAATGCGCCAACCACTTTTTCAAAGGCGCAGGAGATTTGTTGTCGACACGGAGAAGGGATGCGCCCTTTGGCATGCATCAAAGCATCTGCCAACATGAGATAAAGCGTACGCCCTTGGCGCACCAAATCTATTGGCGACAAGGGATTATGTGCGCCCTTTGGCGCACCAAAAAGCGGAGCAACAAAAGTTGTGTCAACAATAAGGCGCATGCGCCTTGGCGCACGCAAAAGAGACTCAACATCCTTTGGCGCACCGAAAGATGTGTTAACATGGAAAACCATGCGCCAAAGGCTTTTAAGGGGGGTGCATCAAAAGCTAGTGTTACAAGGATATTTCATGCGCCCAGCCAAAAAAGGCTCAGAAAGACTAAGTTCGAAAACTAGATTTCCCGGGAAGGGATTTTACAACGTTTCGAACGTGAGGGATCCCTAACGAGGGATCGAAACAAAATTTTCCGTATGGTTATCGGTAAAATTGCCCTTGTCAATTTTACGGGATAACAGCTGGCTCTTTCTGGGGGACTATCCCTGAGCGAACTCGGGGGGTAGAGAATCCCAGACCACTTGTGCCCATCCATTGGGTAACAGAGTCAAAAACAAGGGGGACCGGAGGGAGAACAAAGGAAACACACAACAAACTGAAAGAAAACACACGACAAAAGAAAACACACAACTTAAAGCAAATTGTACAAAGAAGAGAGCAAGCTCTACTTCCTGAAGATCTTCAGATGCTGCCCCGCTATAGGGAAGCAGGAGCTCAGTTCCATCCAGATACGAGAGATAGAAACTATTCTCTCCATTGAGCTGCTTAATCTTGAAGGGCCCTCTCCACAGGGAATCAAACTTTCCATGCATGCCCTTTGGTTCTCTTCGCTTGACCCATAAAAGGACGAGATCTCCTACTTGAAAATCCCTCTGCTTGGCCTTCTTATCGAAAAGCCTCTTAACTTGATTCTGATGTTTAGTGATCCTGTCGACCACCTCTCACTCTCTTTTCTTCAAGTTCTGCCAGATACATGATTCTCTTTTCTAGAGAATTCTGGAAAGTTTCATCTTCAATCGTTTGTGCTAAGCGCAGAGTAGGAAGTTCCGTGGAAATGGGAAGTTCGGTATCAGTGCCATATAACACTTGAAAAGGTGACATGCCAAGAGATCTCTTGGGAGTAATGCGGTCTGCCCACAAAGCGTCGTACAAAGACTTGTGCCACATCCACTGATTCTCATCTACTAACTTCCGTATGATGGTCACCAAGTTCTTGTTACTGGATTCTGCTTGACCATTTCCCTGAGGATAATAGTCGGATGCGTGAGCCAAGGTTATCCCATATTCATAGCAAAAACTAATAACCTCTCGTGAGGAGAAGTTAGAAGCATTATCAGCAATGATTTTGTTTGGAACGTCGAACCTGACAATGATATTTTCTTTAATGAAATTGCAAACCACTTCAGAAGTGGCATGCTTGACAGGTATGGCTTCCACCAACTTGGTAAAGTAATCCGTCACTATAAGGACATAGCTATGTCTAGCACTCGATTGAGGATTGAGTACGCCAATAAAATCAATTCCCCATTGTCTGAATGGGTCATTGATAATGATTGGCCTTAGGGGAAGGGCGGCTAGCTTGGGCTTGCCGACGAATTGCTGACAGGGTTCACACTTTGCCACCCAGGTGGTTGTATCTTGAAAGAGCGTTGGCCAATAGTACCTGGCCCGAATGATCTTGTGTGCCATCTTGGAGGAAGAAAAATGCCCTCCACAAGCTGAATTGTTAAAACTTTCCAGTAGTTTTGCTTGTTGGGGCTTGTCGACACATCGCAGGAAGATGCCATCTATCCCGCGCTTATATAAGTCATCATCCCAGATGACGTATTTAGCCACCCTGAGCTTTATAGTGCGCTTCTCCTTTGCAGTGAGGTGCGTCGGGCATTCGTCGTAGGTAAGGAAGAAAGCGATGTCGGAGTACCACTCATCACTAGTTGCAACAAATAGAACCAGAGGCAGAGAATCAGGCCCTTCTTGCCGGTCCTGCGCTTCTTTGATGTAGTCACCCCTCTCATCAAGATTTTCTGAATCTTTGTTTTCAGCCATTAGCTGACACAGGCCCTTGCCCCTTACTAGCTTGGTTGGTTTAATATCTAGGTCATACTCCTGGACCTTTGCGATCCAATTTCCCCGCAAACTTCCTAACTCCTGCTGAGTTAGAATTGATTTCACCGCCGCGTCAGGGACCAGCACCACCGTATGCGAGTTTAGAATGTAATACCTGAAATTCTTCACTGCTTTGACAACGGCAAAGGCATACTTTTCCAGCTAAGTCATCTTTAGTTCATGAGGTTTGAGAGGATAACTCATGAATGCAATCGGGGATTCAATGTCTTCTGAATTCTTTTGCATTAAGATTGCAGACACAATGTGCTCATATGCGTAGCTATACATGATGAAGTCTTTGGAGAAATCATGACATACCAGGACTGGCGCATGAGCAACAGAAGCTTTTATTTCTTCAAATGACCTTTTTCCCTCTTCACTCCATCTGAAAGTTGGTGATCCCTTCATCATGTTCAATATGTGGCGAGTCTTTTCAGCAAAGTTAGGAACAAAACGTCTGAGAAAATTCACCTTTCCGAAGAAAGAATGAACACCAGTCTTGCTTGTAGGCAGAGTAAGGCTTTGAATAGCCTTAACTCTTTCAGTATCTATCTTTGTTCCTTCTTTGCTGACCACATGCCCTAGCAACTTCCCTTGCGTGACTCCAAAAACAGACTTTTTGGGATTTAGGGAAATTCCATGTTCTCGACATCTGGCCAATACTTGCTCCAAGTGATCACAGTGATCACTTCGTTGTTTAGAGAACACGGTCAGGTCATCTAAATAAACCACAATGACCTTCCCCATCATACCTTTGAATGCGAAGTCCATGGCCTGCTGAAAAGTGGCACCAGCATTAGTTAGGCCAAAAGGCATCCTGCTGTAGGCAAATGTACCCCAGGGAGTAGTGAATGCTGTTTTAAACTGATCTTCAGGTGAAACTTCAATCTGATTGTAACCTGAAAAACCGTCAAGCATGGACAGCATCTCTGATCCAGTTACTGCTTGCAGAACTTGATCCATTATCGAAAAAGGGTAGTTGTCTTTCAGCGAAGCTTGATTCAGATTTCGAAAGTCTACGCATATTCGTATCTCGCCGTTTTTCTTGCGCACTGGCACAATATTCGCTACCCAAGTACTGTGATGGATAGGGAAGATGATTCTCGCATCCAGCATCTTCTGAATCTCAGCCTGGATGGTACCTGAAATCTTGGGATTATAGTGCCTCTGCTTCTGGCGGAAGGCTTTGGCATCGTCTTTCAACGGAATATCGTGCTGAACGTCCTTTGGCTTGAAGGACTTTAAATCGGCATAAGACCATGCAAATACATCCATATATTTTTTCAGCAACTTGACAAATTTTCGCTTCTCTTCAGGCGTGCAGCATTTGCCAATGTTTACAAATTGCGGATGTGCCTTTGAACCTATATTGACTGGTTCTGTCTCTGGGGATGAGTCGGGGTCATCTCGCTTCTTTTTTTTCACAAAACGGTCGTGTCTGTCAAACAGGCGCTCCAGAGAAACCAGGCCCTTTGGAATTTTATTTCCTTTGAGCTGACATACGCCGTCGTTCTCCTTTGATTCGTGGTTTTGACCGTTGATTGATTCACGGCATGTAGAGGTGGATCCTTCGAAATACAACTCGTTAAAATTTTCTGATTTCTCCAGAAAGGCAATGAGTTGATTATCATCATTGAACACCTGCCAATGCTGAGAATTGTCTGGTACGCTCGGGCGGAAACCACCTCAATGGTGTACTTGTTCATTTTCAAACCTGGATGTGGGAGCATGAGAGATGCTGAAACAGCCAATGAATCAGCCATGTCATTTTGGGCTCTTGGAATTGCCCCTATTGAAAAGGCATCAAATTCTTCGATGTTGTCCCATACTGCATTACGGTAATGTCTGAGCCTTTCATTCTTACTTGGTAAATCCTTTTGACCTGATTTACAACTAGCTCAGCATCAACCTTGCACTTTTAGATTTTTTATTCCTCTTTCTTTTGTGGCTTCATACCGAGTAAGAGAGATTCATACTCAGCAGTATTGTTGGTGTTGAAAAACTGCAATTTGAAAGAGAGAGGGAATGACTTCTTCCTCAGGAGATATTAACACGACCCCAGCGCCACATCCACTAGTTACACAGCTCCCATCGAATTGCAAATGTCCAGATCTTATTAGATCTCCTTCCTGAACGAGAACAGCCCCTGTTTTATCCGTCTCAGTAGATAAGAAGTAATTCCCCATCCTGATGATTCAAAAAGGATTTGAGCTTTGGGGTCTTCAGAGCGGTAACCAAGTATTTCTTTTGTGATTCTGGCTCCAAAGTCTGCATTACGCCTTTGACTGGAATTTTAGCTTTGGACCAGTCCATATGAATTTCTCCACCAACTTCGCTGCAAAAACTTCTTCCCAGCAATATTCCATATGCTGCCGGAATGTCAGCAACGAGGACTGTCATTTTTACTCTTTTATCCGGGAAAGCCGCAAATGCAAATTGCACGTCCTTGATTTGGCCAACCAACGGGACTTGCTTAGTTTCTAAGGAATAACATCTGCCGAAAGGCTTGGTTAGAGTGAGGCCCAAAGCATGGGTGACTTTTGCCGGCATGACATTATCAGAAGCTCCAGAATCAATTATACAGTTGCTCAACTTATGACCATTGATCAGCAGAGAGAGATAGAAAGGTTCTATCTTGCCTGACACAGATGTTGAAGCAACATTTATGTGGGATTCAGGGAGAGTGGATAGGATTCCTTTTGGGGAAACCTGATTAGATATAACAGCTTGACTTTGGATATACTTAGTTAATCTTACAAGCTGTTCGGGGCTTGACTGAAGATACTCAGCTTCAGACATTTGGATCTTGGTCTTTTTTGCATGATCTATAATATCAAATGCGGCCAAGGGTTGCGTTGGTAAAGGAATGAGTCCCTCACCTCGCGATGATGGAAAAGGGATGGTGGTCTTAGTAGGAATGTGAGAGGACTGATTTCGAGGAGAGATAGGGGGAAAAGATTTCTTTGTAAAATATTTTCCAGGGAGTTGAGTAGGAAGAGGATTACCTCTTTTAGCAATGATCGGAGGCGCGTTTGACACGGCCTTCTCCTGCTGGACATGGGCAACAACTTCCGCTTCTTTTCCTTGCGAACGAGTAAAAACAGCATATGACTGCCCGCTTGCGTACCCCTGGGTACCCTCTTCTTCATCAGATTCTTCCTCATCAAATTCCATATACCCGATAGTAGAGTCGCCAATCGGTTCACCGACATCTTGATCATCTTCACCTTGAGACGAAGGTTCTTCATAATACTGCTCTTCTTCTTCAATCTCGGCCAGAGCATTGACCGGAGGGGCCTCAAGTGCCAACCGCGGAGCAGCTGTAGGTAAGCGTGGTCTTTGTGAAACATTGTTAGGAACGAAATTCCTCCGCGGAATATCCCGGTATGAGGAACTGGGAGAGGCCTGGGCCAACTGCTTCTTCAATGCAAGCAAATCGTTCGCCATCTTTTGGAATGCTGGGTCAGACGAAGTGGTGGGTAAAGGGCCCAAAGATTTAGGCTTGGCTGATTCCTTTTAATTCACCGGATATTATCAGATTATCCTCTATGCGAATGGCAGCGCTTGGGCGAGAACCAAGGTGGCAACTCGTTTCCTGAAGGAGCAAGAAACTAACTTTCGAGCTCATAGCGTTTACGAATAAAACACTTTTGATTTTCCAAGCGTTGGGAGCATGGCAATCAGGGACACGGTTGATTAGTGCATTGAAGCGGGTGACAAAATCGCGCATGGTCTCATTCGCTTCCTTCTTCAGGTGAGTGATTCGTGTAATAATGCAAATGCATCCTCTGAAGGCTTTTACCTATCTTCAAAAGCATCCCGCAAGGTGGCCCAACTGGTGATAGATCCGGCCGCAATGCTGAAACCATTCAGCTGTAGGTCTTGTAGGTTTTCCAGAAAAAGGGCAAACCGACACATCTCGTGGGTCACGTCCAAATACTGCATGACATGATAATGCCAGATAATGTGGGAATCCATGCTTTGATTTCCGCTCCTGTCGAATTGGGAAAATTCTTTCGATTTTCGTGAGGGAGATGTGAACTGGATTGTGGTAAGCCAAAGGACCCATCGCGTTTCCCCATGGACCGCCATCTGAAAAGCTGGAAAGAGAACACGAGCTGGAATTGTAGTTCCGCTGAAGTATCAAGGCACTACAAAGGGATGTGGATAGCCCCCTGCAAAAGACTTTTTCTTCGTGAAGGTGAGACACTCCTGGATGACCGGCTAGCCGAGCTTAGTGCTGAAAAACGCGCCGGTGTTATGCTGAAATTGTGCCTTTGAAGCAGATCGAAAGTGGGATTAGCTTCTCCACGAGCTCTCCTGCTGCACGTAAAAGGTTCACTCGCCAGTGTTCCTTCCAGATCTGCAATGTTATGGCGCAGATTTAAACTTTCTTTTGGTTGTACTTGCTGATTTTCTGGTTTTTCTGTCAAAAACCAGCAGCAGGCACTTTTCTAGATATTTAAAAACTATCCTCTTCAGAAAACCGATTGAGGTTAAATGACAAATTACAACGAGGGATAAGACGGCAGGGAAGATTAGTAAGCTGATTTTCTGATCTGATTTTAACTTTTTTAGAGGGTTTCAACTTTTTGCAAACAGTCAAAAACTCATATCTACGGCAAAATACTAATTTTTTCAAAAACTCAGCGAACTAAAGATCTTTAACTGGACCAGATCTATGACTCTCAGAAGAAAAATTTTCAGTTTGAGCACTTTTGCAAATTTTGGATTTTTAACAAAAGGTTCAGATTTGCGAACAGGCAGCAATCTTTTGATTTTTTCTGATTTTTATATCTTACTACCCTCATAGATCTGACAGATCTATTCGATCCCCAGCGGAGTCGCCAAAAACTGTTGGTCCGAAAATCTGTCGCCTGGACAGATCTATGGATAGACGAGCCAACAGTGTGCAGGGGCTTAGCCCCTCTTTGAGTCAGCAAAGCGAAACTGGTTTATTGCTATTCTACCAGCAGGAATCTATGCAAGTCTCACAGATTCTGCCCTTCGGGGTTTGGGATCTCATCCCAGTAGAGTGTTTCAGGCTGTGAAAAGAAAGGAATGAAAGAGGGAAAAGAGAGAGAACGGATCCGAAGGAAGAAAATAAATGGATTCCAAAGCAGAAAGGTCAGAAGATTTATGTTTTTGGGTTGGTAGTAAACAGAGCCTATCCTACTTGCATAATATAAACAAAGCAATACTGATGAGCAATGACAGAAAAGTAGATATGATCCAACAGATTAAACACACACAGATCTAACGTAAGAGAGATCTAATGGCATAACACAGCTATTGAGCACAAAGTCTTATATTGTATTACTGTTTTCTTCTGTTACAAGAAAGCTCAAAGTCTTTCTCTCCTCACTTCTAATTTTCATCTAAAAAATGTTTCACCTTGAATACAACAAGTATTCCAGTATTTTAGAAGAGAGGAGAAGGAAAGCAAAAAAAGGAGCCAACAAATATTTACAAAGATATTTACAAAAATATCTAAAAGTCATGTTGACTTTTGACAACTTGATGGATGACATCATCCCATGATGCAACATGGATGATGTCCATCATTTGTGCCAACACAACTTTAGACATTTCAACGAGAAAGTCGGAGAATAGAGAGAAGAAGAAGAATAGAGCAGAAGAAGCAGCTACTCGTCATCGTCATCCTGCGGCCGAAAGGGGGTTTGCCTGCTTCTGATGCTGCTCAGGAGATGATATGTGGAACTGAGCGTGGTATTCCAAAAACATGTTAATCATGTGCCCAAATTGATCCTGTGATGGATCCTTGTGCCGTTCACTGATTGCTTCGCAAGTCTCCCGCTCGCTTATGAGCTTTTCTGGGAGTTTAGAATAATCTTTCTCCGCCTCGATGAGGAACCCGATGAAGTCCCTATAGGCCAGTAGGTTGTTGATAGATTTAGTGTCAAACGTGACTTCTGGCCCCGTTCCTTGAGAAGCGATCTCCTTGAAGATATGGATAGTTTCGTCAGCTGATCTCATGGTAAAGGAAGGAGTGAGCAGCCCTGGAGACATGTTAAGAACAATTCGCTCCATTGATGCATCGCATCCAGGGCCTCTTCCTTCACCTTGTCTATCTTTTCCAAAACAATTCCAGCTAATCTATCCGATAGTCCAAAGTGGACATGGTTTGTTGAGGGCCCCTGGATGGCCGAGAACTCCAAACTTGACCAGATCCTCGACTGAACAGTCGAACATTTGTTGAAAGGTCTCATGTTGGAGTCTAGCGTGATCTAGCTCTTCTGATATGGGACCCGCTAATACTTGGAGTTCCTTGTTCGCCTTTCTGATGTTTAGATATGAATTGACATATTCGGCGATCACTCTTTCACTGTCCTTGAGGATCTGGCTCCTCCAAGCAAAAACGGCCATACCCTGCTCGCCGATCTTTGAATAATTCATTGATTTTCTCCTGGCTGAGAAGCTCAGAAGTCTCGGCGGCAGTCGTGGGAGGTGCACTACCCATCTTCTGTAAGGCTTGAAGCAGATATTTGTTCTGCTCCTTCAGTAGCCTTTTCTCTTCTTTTGTTTCCTGAAGCTTTTGACAAAGGGCGTCGACCGCGGAAAGAGCTTCCCCCTGGAGACTTTCAGAAGACGTCCCCATTGTGACTTGAGTCCACAGTAAAATCTGTCGGAGACAGAATTTTTTCTCCTTGAGGGATCAGGGGTATGCTATTTCCATAACTCTCTCACCCCGCAGCACTTTGAGAGGAAGCGTGTTACAGGCTTTGCTTCTTTGCCCCTTTGGCCGGAAATCACTGAAAAGTCCATCGGAGCGATGGGAACTTTCCTCTTTAGTTGGACTCAGCTGCTGAGGAGGATCCAGGTGGTCACATAGAAGAAAGGGACCAGAGACACAAGAGACCACGGAGGAGGGGGGGAGCAAACAGTAAGAAAGAAGAGGGGAAGAAAAAACGTGGGAGATGAAAGTATAGCGAAAGAGAAGCGTCCACGGGAGGAAAGAACACCGCAGCTGCCGAAGACAAAGGAAGGGGAAGGGAAGCAGAATATGAGGGAGAAGAAAGAAATGGAAGAAGATTTTAAATCAGCGATGGGAGGAGAAGATAGACGAAGACGGAGGGAAGGAAAGAGTAGAAGACACAGGGGAGGAGGACAAGACCAAAAGGAGGAGGGGTGGGGGGTGGGAGGGGTGGTCGTTTGTAGGTCACTCGAGGGAGGGGAGAAAAGAGAGAGAAGAAGAAGGACAGAAGGGAACCTCTGTGGTTGTAGCAATGCGGACATATGAGTGGATGGTGGCGTATGGGACTATCCTCCGATGGGCTTCTTTCTTCTGGCGAATCCAGAGTATTACCTGTACTGGCGCTTAATGTGGATTGATGAAAGAGGACTCCAGGGGCCTCTTCCTGAATAGTGCTAGGTTACACCTATGCACCTTTGCCTTTTTAGCTTGCCTTAATTGGCCCTCTGGAGTGCATGCCCAAATGGGGGGTTGTGAAATCTACCCGAGGTAGATACAAACCGTTCATGCGGCACCAGTTGCTCTGTTCGCGCATAGTCTCCTTGACCTCTCCTCCATGGTTGAGGAGCTTTTTCCCTCTGTCAATGGCGGGGGGGGAAGGGCAATCAATCCCCTTCCCGTATCCTTCTATTTTTACACTTGTCTACTTCATTCTTAAGTGTGGAAAGCCTTTTTGGGGCAATGGCCACTCCGTATTGGATAATTTGCTGCCAATGTAAGCGAGGAGAGAATGATCCTTTCTTCTGAGGTTCCACCTCCTGGATGCGTCAATGTAAATACCTCAATTGAGGGACATGGATTGGATCACTCGCCCTTGGCAGGCAGCATCAATTGGGTCAAAGGATTAGTAGGCCTGGCTGGGAAAGGGGGAAGTCATGTTTCAAATTGAGAGGCAACTCCAGCTCGCGAACAAATTCCGTCGCATTGTGATGGAGGAGCAGGTGTACGGCCCACTGGAGGGGGATCCTACGAGTCGCCCTTCTTTCTTTGAGATTTCTCATGGTTATGTGCCAGCTGCCTTGCTAACTCTAGTAGAATCAGCTAGGTCCAGCAATCCTCGGTAGCTTGGTTGGCTCCCCACAATAAGTGACCCGCCCTTCAGATAGGTAAACGTGGGAAAACTGGGTGACAGGGCCCCCCATTTCTCCACAGTGGACAAAATGTTCTTGGTTGTGGACCATGGTAAGTTTGGCCTCAACGGAAAATGAGTGTGTGATTTAGAAAAAGAAAAGATCATTAATTTTGGCGAATTGAGGGTTGCTGTTCTCCAGCCTCAGTTCTGGATAATATTCCTAAATTTTGAACCTCAGGCCAAATTCCACTTCGGTTTAGCCCTGGATAATCCCTCTCCGACGCTCAGCGTAGACTACGTAGGAATTCATATGGAACACTCCCGTTGTCGCGAATTGTTGTAGCTGTTCGGAGATGGTGCTGCTTATTATTTCTCCCCAGCAAAAGTGCTACTCAGGAACATTCTTATTCATTGTTTCCAAGTACCTCAGCATCCATTTATGGAAGTAGTGGGCGTCAGAAAGCCCGAAGACCCTGCTCAGGAAAGTAATAGTATCGCTGAGATCTTCTGAGAAGTCATTGCGGTGGATGATTTGGGGCCACCGGGTTACCACCTTCTTGTTTTTCAAGTAGACTTCGTTCATTAGTTGCATGCATTGGTCTTCATTGTCTTCCCAGGCATTGATGCACTCTTCTTGGCTGACGGCTACAAAGTGCCAGTGGTGAGGGATGCCGAGTATTATCTCAAAATGATGGGCAGTGAGGTTTATGATTACCTCCCCATTTCTGTTTTCGACACATCTTGTGTCTTTTTTGTAAGACTGTGCAATCACCATCATGAATTCATTATTGACGGCACTGACAGGGATTCCTCTGGTGAAATGCAGGGCACCGCCTATTAATTTTTCCATCCACGGACTTCTTGTAACCTTATGAGTCCTAACGCAGAATTATTCCATGTCAATGTGACCCAACTCTGAGTCCCTGACATCCATATTGTATTCAACCTGTGATTTGGGCATCCTGACCCATTGATATTTGTACTTCATCTCCTCCTCTGTAAGCTTAGCCTTTCCTCTTGGTTTGGTGGGTCACTTGCTGGATGTAGACATATGTTCTTTTGAACTTAGTTGTTTGTTCTGCATGAAGAAGAAGCGAGACCCAATCCAAAAAGGTTGAATTAGCCATTTGATCTTCCATTAGAATGTTATCCAGAAGAAAGAGTTAGAGATTTTAAGGCTCAGGGTGCAGGGCGCATGAAAAATGTAACTTGCAGGCTAAATAGATAGGGCGCAAAGAAAAGGAGTGCTGCAGAGGTTAAATTGGCGCCAAAGGCGCATGGTGCATGGATACTGCATATTGCATTTGATATAGGGCGCATGAGAAGTGTGCGTTACATTGGGATAGGATGCGCCCAGGGGGATATGGCGCGGTGCATGAAAAACTCACACAACATGTTGTTATTGCAATCGGCGATGCGCCTGCGCCTTTATAGCTTCATACTTAGTGTGGAAAAAACTTTTGTTGCATAGAAGCTGGGTGCACCATGGGTGCATGGAAAAAGGATGCAACATGGATGGATGGTGCGCCATTGGGGCGCAGTTTCAGCACTTATAGCACGCGGAAAAAGGCGCGGCTTGAGGGCGCATGAGCTCATGATGTAGCAGGCCGAAAGGGTGCGCCATTGGCACGGATTTTGCTCTTGTAACAGGGCAGGGTAGATGCGCCATGGGGGCGCAACTGTTCTTAGTGTTGCAGGGGTTACAGACGCGCCAAGGAGAAAAATAGAAAACTAAACTCTTAAAGGGGGTTTTACATGATTCTTAGATTTCTTCTCCTCTCTCTCTTTTTTTAACATGCTCAGTGGGCAAACGAATCGGTTAAAACCAAGAGGATTATAACCATGGTTTCAAGAAAATGACCTTCTCCAGCAGATCTGGAAAGAGGAAGGATAGCATGGGGGCAGATAGCAAATGGAGGAGGTTAGGCCGATCACATTTATATATAAACAACCAGCCAACAAGAAAGAACCAAACCAGGAACACACCAGGAAATGAAAGCACAAAACGCACAAGAGAGAAATAACACCTCTTACCTGGATATATAGCAAAATTTGCAACGGGTCCAAAGGACGATGAAAACGACGGAGTAGAGGCTAACAAGTTCAGAACGATCACGTGCTCAACAAAAGTGAAAATGACATTTGGGCGCGCAAACCATATATATATATATATATATATATAAACTAGACATAAATGCGCCAACCACTTTTTCAAAGGCGCATGAGATTTGCTGTCGACACGGGAAGGGATGCGCCCTTTGGCGCATCAAAGCATCTGCCAACATGAGATAAAGCGCGCCCTTGGCGCACCAAATCTATTGTCGACACGGGATTATGTGCGCCCTTTGGCGCACCAAAAGGGTGGTGCAACAAAAGTTGTACCAACACAAGCGCATGCGCCTTGGTGCACACAGGGAAGGTTAAACATTCTTTTGGTGCATGAAAAGTTGTGTTGACATTGAAAACCATGAGCCAAAGGCTTTTAAGGGGGCACATCAAAAGCTAGTGTTGCAAGGATATTTCATGCGCCCAGCCAAAAAAGGATCAGAAAGACTAAGTTCGAAAACTAGATTTCCCGGGAAGGGATTTTACAACGTTTCGAACGCGAGGGAAGGAAACAAAATTTTCCGTATGGTTATCTGTAAAATTTCCCTTGTCAATTTTACGGGATAACAGCTGGCTCTTTCTGGGGACTATCCCTGAGTAAAGTCAGGGGTAGAGAATCCCAGATCACTTGTGCCTATCCATTAAGTAACAGAGTCAAAAACAAGGGGGACCGGAGGGAGAACAAAAGAAACACACAACGAAAGCAAACACACAACTTAAAACAAATTGTACAAAGAAGAGAGCAAGCTCTACTTCCTGAAGATCTTCAGATGTTGCCCGCTATAGGGAAGCGGGAGCTCAGTTCCATCCAGATACGAGAGATAGAAACTATTCTCTCCATTGAGTTGCTTGATTTTGAAGGGCCCTCTCCATAGGGAATCAAACTTTCCGTGCATGCCCTTTGGCTCTCTTCATTTGTCCCACAAAAGGATGAGATTTCCCACTTGAAAATCTCTCTGCTTGGCCTTCTTATCGAAAAGCCTCTTAACTTGATTCTGATGTTCAGTGATCCTATCGACCACCTTCACTCTCTTTTCTTCAAGTTCTGCTAGATACATGATTCTCTTTTCAAGAGAACTTTGGAAAGTTTCATCTTCAATGGCTCGTGCCAAGCGCAGAGCAGGAAGTTCCGCAGAAATGGGAAGCTCGGCATCAGTGCCATATAACACTTAAAAAGGTGACATGCCAAGAGATCTCTTGGGAGTAATGCGGTCCGCCCACAAAGCATCGTACAAAGACTTGTGCCACATCCACTGATTTAATTCCACCAGTTTTCGTATGATGGCCACCAAGTTCTTGTTGCTGGATTTTGCTTGACCATTTCCCTGAGGATAATAGTCGGATGTGTGAGCCAAGGTTATCCCATATTCATAGAAAAAACTAATAACTTCTCATGAAGAGAAGTTAGAAGCATTATCAGCAACGATTTTGTTTGGAACGCCGAACCTGACAATGATATTTTCTTTAATGAAATTGCAAACCACCTCAGAAGTGGCATGCTTGACAGGTATGGCTTCCACCCACTTGGTGAAGTAATCCATTGCTGTAAGGACATAGCTATGTCTGGAACTCGATTGAGGATTGAGTGCGCCAATAAAATCAATTCCCCATTGCCTGAATGGTTCATTGTTAATGATCGGCCTTAGGGGAAGGGCAGCCAGCTTGGGCTTGTCGATGAATTGCTGACAGGGTTCACATTTCACCACCCAGGTGGCTGTATCTTGAAAGAGTGTCGACCGATAATACCTGGCCCAAATGATCTTGTGTGCCATCACGGAGGAAGAAAAATTCCCTCCACAAGCTGAATTGTGAAAACTTTCCAGTAGTTTTACTTACTGGGGCTTGTCGACACATCACAGGAAGATGCCATCTATCCCGTGCTTATATAAGCCGTCATCCCAGATGACATATTTAGCCACCCTGAGATTTATAGTGCGCTTCTCCTTTGCAGTTAGGTGCATCGGGCATTCACCATAGGTAAGGAAGAAAGCGATGTTGGAGTACCACTCATCACTAGTTGCAAGAAATAGAACCAGAGGCAGAGAATCAGCCCTTCTTGCCGGTCCTGCGCTTCTTCGATGTAGTCACCCCTCTCATCAGGATTTTCTGAATCTTTGTTTTCAGCCATTAGCTGACACAGGCCCTTGCCCCTTACTAGCTTGGTTGGTTTAATGTCCAGGTCATACTCCTGGACCTTTGCGATCCAATTTCCCTGCAAACTTCCTAACTCTTGCTGAGTTAGAATTGATTTTACCGCCGTGTCAGGGACCAGCACCACCGTATGCGAGTTTAGAATGTAATACCTGAAATTCTTCACTGCTTTGACAACGGCAAAGGTGTGCTTTTCCAGCTGAGTCATCTTTAGTTCATGAAGCTTGAGGGGAGAACTCATGAATGCAATCGGGGACTCAATGTCTTCTGAATTCTTTTGCATTAAGATTGCAGACACAGTATGCTCAGATGCATAACTATACATGATGAAGTCCTTGGAGAAATCTGGACATACCAGGACTGGTGCATGAGCAACGGAAGCTTTTATTTCTTCAAATGACCTTTTCCCCTCTTCACTCCATCTGAAAGTTGGTGACCCCTTCATCATGTTCAATATGTGACGGGTCTTTTCGGCAAAGTCAGGGACAAAACGCCTGAGAAAGTTCACCTTTCCAAAGAAAGAATGAACACCAGTCTTGCTTGTAGGCAGAGTAAGGCTTTGAATAGCCTTAACTCTTTCAGTATCTATCTTTGTTCCTTCTTTGCTGACCACATGGCCTAGCAACTTCCCTTCCGTGACTCCAAAAATAGACTTTTTTGGGTTTAGGGAAATCCCATGTTCTCGGCACCTGGCCAACACTTGCTCCAAGTGATCACAGTGATCGCTTCGTTGTTTGGAGAACACAGTCAGGTCATCTAAATAAACCACAATGACCTTCCCCATCATACCTTTGAATGCAAAGTCCATGGCCCGCTGAAAAGTAGCACCAGCATTAGTTAGGCCAAAAGGCATCCTGCTGTAGGCAAATGTACCCCAGGGAGTAGTGAATGCTGTTTTAAACTGATCTTCAGGTGAAACTTCAATCTGATTGTAACCTGAAAAACCGTCAAGCATGGACAGCATCTCTGATCCAGTTACTACTTGCAGAACTTGATCCATTATCGGAAGAGGGTAGTTGTCTTTCAGCGAAGCTTGATTCAGGTTTCGAAAGTCTACGCAGATGCGTATCTCACCGTTTTTCTTACGCACTGGCACAATATTTGCTACCCAAGTACTGTGATGGATAGGGAAGATGATTCTCACATCCAGCATCTTCTGAATTTCAGCCTGGATGGTACCTGAAATCTTTCGGATTATAGTGCCTCTGCTTCTGGCGGAAGGCTTTGGCATCGTCTTTCAACGGAATATCGTGCTAGACGTCCTTTGGCTTGAAGGACTTTAAATCGGCATAAGACCATGCCAATACATCCATATATTTTTTCAGCAACTTGAAAATTTTCTCTTTTCTTCTGGCGTGCAACATTTCCCGATGTTCACAAATTGCGGATGTGCCTCCGAACCTATATTGACCGGTTCGGTTTCTGGGGACGAGCCAGGATCATCTCGCCTCTTCTTTCTTACAAAACGGTCATGCCTGTCAAACAGGCGTTCCAGAGAAACCAGGCCCTTCGGAATTTTATTTCCTTTGAGCTAACATACGCCGTCGTTCTCATTTGATTCGTGGTTTTGACCGTTGATTGATTCACGGCATGTAGAGGTGGATCCTTCGAAATACAACTCGTCAAAATTTTCTGATTTTTCCAGAAAGGCAATGAGTTGATTATCATCGTTGAATACTTGCCAATGCTGAGAGTTGTCTGGTACGCTCGGGCGGAAAACCACCTCAATGGTGTACTTGTTCATTTTCAAACCTGGATGTGGGAGCATGAGAGATGCTGAAACAGCCAATGAATCAGCCATGTCATTTTGGGCTCTTGGAATTGCCCCTATTGAAAAGGCATCAAATTCTTCGATGCTGTCCCATACTGCATTACGGTAATGTCTGAGCCTTTCATTCTTTACTTGGTAAATCCTTTTGACCTGATTTACAACTAGCTCAGCATCACCTTGCACTTTTAGATTTTTTATTCCTCTTTCTTTTGCGGCTTGCATACCGAGTAAGAGAGATTCATACTCAGCAGTATTGTTGGTGTTGAAAAACTGCAATTTGAAAGAGAGAGGAATGACTTCTTCCTCAGGAGATATTAACACGACCCCAGCGCCACATCCACTAGTTGCACAGCTCCCATCGAATTGCAATGTCCAGATCTTATTAAGATCTCCTTCTTGAACGAGAACAGCCCCTATTTTATCCATCTCAGTAGATAAGAAGTAATTCCCCATCCCTGATGATTCAAAAAGGATTTGAGCTTTGGGGTCTTCAGAGTTGGTAACCAAGTATTTCTTTTGTGATTCTGGCTCCAAAGTCTGCATTACGCCTTTGACTGGAATTCTAGCTTTGGACCAGTCCATATGAATTTCTCCACCAACTTCGCTGCAAAAACTTCTTCCCAGCAATATTCCATATGTTGCCGGAATGTCAGCAACGAGGACTGTCATTTTTACTCTTTTATCCGGGAAAGCCGCAAATGCAAATTGCGCGTCTTTGATTTGGCCAACCAATGGGACTTGCTTAGTTTCTAAGGAATAACATCTGCCGAAAGGTTTGGTAAGAGTGAGGCCCAAAGCATGGGCAACTTTTTCCGTCATGAAATTATCAGAAGCCCCGGAATCAATTATGCAGTTACTCAGCTTATGTCCATTGATCAGAAGAGAGAGATAGAAAGGCTCTATCTTGCCTGATGTAGATGTTGAAGCAACATTTATATGGGATTCAGGGGGAGCGGAAAGGATTCGTTTTGGTGAAACCTGATTAGGTATAACAGCTTGACTTTGGATATACTTAGTTAATCTTACAAGTTGTTCAGGGTTTGACTGAAGATACTCAGCTTCAGACATTTGGATCTTGGTCTTTTTTGCATGATCTATAATATCAAATGCAGCCAAGGGTTGCGTTGGTAAAGGAATGAGTCCCTCACCTCGCGATGATGGAATAGGATTGGTGGTCTTAGTAGGAATGTGAGAGGATTGATTTGGAGGAGAGATAGGGGGAAAAGATTTCTTTGCAAAAGATTTGCCAGGGAGTTGAGTAGGAAGAGGATTACCTCTTTTAGCGATGATCGGAGGCGCGTTTGACACGGCATTCTCTTGCTGGACATGGGCAGCAACTTCTGCTTCTTTTCCTTGCGAATGAGTAAAAACAGCGTATGACTATCCACTTGCATAGCCTTGAGTACTCTCCTCTTCATCAGATTCTTCCTCATCAAATTCCAGGTACCTGATAGTAGAGTCGCCAGTCGGTTCACCGACATCTTGATCATCTTCACCTTGAGATGAAGGTTCTTCATAATACTGCTCTTCTTCTTCAATCTCGGCCAGAGCATTGACCGGAGGGGCCTCAAGTGCCAACCGCGGAGCAGCTGTAGGTAAGCGCGGTCTTTGTGAAACATTGTTAGGAACGAAATTCCTCCGTGGAATATCCCGGTATGAGGAACTGGGAGAGGCCTGGGCCAACTGCTTCTTTAATGCGAGCAAATCGTTCGCCATCTTCTAGGAATGCTGGATCAGATGAAGTGGTGGGTGAAGGGCCCAAAGATTTAGGCTTGGCTGATTCCTTTTTTAATTCACCGGATATTATCAGATTATCTTCTATGCGAATGGCAGCGGCTTGGGCAAGAACCAAGGTGGCAACTCATTCCTGAAGGAGAAAGAAACTAACTTTCGAGCTCATAGTGTTTACGAAGAAACACTTTTGATTTTCTGGCGTTGGAAGCATGGCAACAGGGACACGGTTGATTAGTGCATTGAACCGGGCGATAAAATCGCGCATGGTCTCATTCGCCTCCTTCTTCAGGTGAGTGATTCGTGATAATAATGCAAATGCATCCTCTGAAGGCTTGTACCTATCTTCAAAAGCATCCCGTAAGGTGGCCCAACTGGTGATAGATCCGGCCGGCAAATGCTGAAACCATTCAGCTGCAGGTCCTTGTAGGGTTTCCAGAAAAAGGTGAACTGACACATCTTCGTGGGTCACATCCAAAATACTGCATGACATGATGAATGCAGATATGTGGGAATCCATGCTTTGATTTCCGCTCCCGTCGAATTTGGGAAAATTCTTTTGATTTCCGTGAGGGAGAGCGTGAACTGGATGTGGTAAAGCCAAAGGACCCATCACGTTTCCCCATGGTACCGCCATCTGAAAAGCCGGAAAGAGAACATGAGCTGGAATTGTAGTTCCGCTGAGTAGTAAGGCACTACAAAGGGACGTGGATGCCCCCTGCAAAAGACTTTTTCTTCGTGAAGGTGAGACACTCCTGGATGACCGGATAGCCGAGCTTAGTGCTGAAAAATGTGCCGGTGTTATGCTGAAATTGTGCCTTTGAAGCAGATCGAAAGTGGGATCAGCTTCTCCACGGGCTCTCCTGCTGCGCGTAAAAGGTTCACTCGCCAGTGTTCCTTCCAGATCTGCAATGTTATGGCGCAGATTCAAACTTTCTTTTTGGTTGTACTTGCTGATTTTCTGGTTTTTCTGTCAAAAACCAGCAGCAGGCACTTTTCTAGATATTTAAAAACTATCCTCTTCAGAAAACCGATTGAGGTTAAATGACAAATTACAACGAGGATAAGACGGTAGGGAAGATTAGTAAGCTGATTTTCTGATCTGATTTTAACTTTTTTTAGAGGGTTTCAAACTTTTTTGCAAACAGTCAAAAACTCAGATCTATGGCAAAATACCGATTTTTTCAAAAACTCAGTGAACTAAAGATCTTTAACTGGACCAGATCTATGACTCTCAGAAGAAAAATTTTCAGTTTGAGCACTTTTGCAAATTTTTGGATTTTTAACAAAAAGTTCAGATTTGCGAACAGGCAGCAATCTTTTGATTTTTTCTGATTTTTATATCTTACTACCCTCATAGATCTGACAGATCTATTCGATCCCCAGCGGAGTCGCCAAAAACTGTTGGTCCGAAAATCTGTCGCCTGGACAGATCTATGGATAGACGAGCCAACAGTGTGCAGGGCTTAGCCCCTCTTTGAGTCAGCAAAGTGAAACTGGTTTATTGCTATTCTACCAGCAGGAATCTATGCAAGTCTCACAGATTCTACCTTCGGGGGTTTGGGATCTCATCCCAGTAGAGTGTTTCAGGCTGTGAAAAGAAAGGAATGAAAGAGGGAAAAGAGAAAGAACAGATCCGAAGGAAGAAAAGAAATGAATTCCAAAGCAGAAAGGTCAGAAGATTTATGTTTTTGGGTTGGTAGTAAACAGAGCCAATCCTACTTGCATAAATAAACAAAGCAATACTGATGAGCAAATGACAGAAAAGTAGATATGAATCCAACAGATTAAACACATACAGATCTAACGTAAGGAAGATCTAATGCATAACACATCTATTGAGCACAAAGTCTTAATATTTGTATTACTGTTTTCTTCTGTTACAAGAAAGCTCAAAGTCTTTCTCTCCTCACTTCTATTTTCATCTAAAAAATGTTCACCACGAATACAACAAGTATTCCAGTATTTATAGAAGAGAGGAGAAGAAAAGCAAAAAGGAGCCAACAAATATTTACAAAGATATTTACAAAATATCTAAAAGTCATGTTGACTTTTGACAACTTGATGGATGACATCATCCCATGATGCAACATGGATGATGTCATCATTTGTGCCAACACACTTTAGACATTTCAACGAGAAAGTCGGAGAATAGAGAGAAGAAGAAGAATAAGCAGAAGAAGCAGCTACTCGTCATCGTCATCCTGCGGCCGAAAGGGGGTTGCCTGCTTCTGATGCTGCTCAGGAGATGATATGTGGAACTGAGCGTGGTATTCCAAAAACTTGTTAATCATGGGCCCAAATTGATCCTGTGATGGATCCTTGTGCCGTTCACTGATTGCTTCGCAAGTCTCCCGCTCGCTTATGAGCTTTTCTGGGAGTTTAGAATAATCTTTCTCCGCCTCGATGAGGAACCCGATGAAGTCCCTACAGGCCAGCAGGTTGTTGATAGATTCAGTGTCAAACGTGACTTCTGGCCCCGTTCCTTGAGAAGCGATCTCCTTGAAGATCCGGATAGTTTCATCAGCTGATCTCATGGTAAAGGAAGGAGTGAGCAGCCCTGGAGACATGTTAAGAACAATTCGCTCCATTTGATGCATCGCATCCAGGGCCTCTTCCTTCACCTTGTCTATCTTTTCCAGAACAAATTCCAGCTGATCTATCCGATAGTCCAAAGTGGACATGGTTTTGTTGAGGGCCCTTGGATGGCCGAAAACTCCAAACTTGACCAGATCCTCGACTGAACAGTCGAACATTTGTTGAAAGGTCTCATGTTGGAGTCTAGCGTGATCTAGCTCTTCTGATATGGGACCCGCTAATACTTGGAGTTCCTTGTTTGCCTTTTTGATGTTTAGATATGAATTGACATATTCGGCGATCACTCTTTCACTGTCCTTGAGGATCTGGCTCCTCCAAGCAGAAACGGCCATACCCTGCTCGCCGATCTTTGAATATTCATTGATTTTCTCCTGGCTGAGAAGCTCAGAAGTCTCGGCGGCAGTCGTGGGAGGTGCACTACCCATCTTCTGTAAGGCTTGAAGCAGATATTTGTTCTGCTCCTTCAGTAGCCTTTTCTCTTCTTTTATTTCCTGAAGCTTTTGACAAAGGGCGTCGACCGCGGAAAGAGCTTCCCCCTGGAGACTTTCAGAAGATGTCCCCATTGTGACTTGGGTCACAGTAAAATCTGCCGGAGACAGATCCTTTTTCTCCTTGAGGGGATCGGGGTATGCTATTTCCATAACTCTCTCACCCGCAGCGCTTTGAGAGAAGCGTGTTACAGGCTTTTGCTTCTTTGCCCCTTTGGCCGGAATCACTGAAAAGTCCATCGGAGCGATGGGAACTTTCCTCTTTTGTTGGCTCAGCTGCTGAGAGATCCAGGCTGGTCCCATAGAAGAAGGACCAGAGACAGAGGAGGAGGGAGCAACAGTAGAAGAGGGGAAAAACGTGGAGACACGCGGCGGTGGCATTGAAATCATAGCCGAAGAAGTGTCCACGGGAGGAAGGGAAACTGCAACTGCAGAAGACAAAGGAAGGGAAGGGAGCCCGGAAATGAGGGAAGAAATGGAAGAAGATAAATCAGCGAGGGAGGAGAAGATAGACGAAGAGGCAGGGGAAAGAGTAGAAGAAGGGGCGGAGGACACGACCAAAGGGGTGGTCGTTTGAGTCACTCGAGGAGGGGAAGAAAGAGAAGAAGAAGGGACAGAAGGGACCTCTGTGGTTGTAGCAATGCCGACATCCTGAGTGGATGGGCGTATGGGACTATCCTCCGCTGCTTCTTTCTCTGGCGAATCCAGAGTTATTACCTGTTCTGGCACTGTGGAAGGAGGACTTCCAGGGGCTTCTTCCTGAATGGTGCTAGGTTCACCTTCTACACCTTTGCCTTTTAGCTGCTTCTTGGACCTTGGAGGTGCATTGCCCAATGGGGAGGTTGTGAAATCTACCCCGAGGTAGATCAGCCCGTTCATGCGGCACCAGTGCTCTGTTCTGCGCATAGTCTCCTTGACCCTCTCCTCAATTGTTTGAGGAGCCTTGCTTCTGTCAATGGCTGGGAAGGGCCAATCATCCCCTTCCGTGTCATTATACACCTTGTCTACTTCATCTTCCGTAGTTTGGAAGCCTTTGGGGACAATGGCCACTCCGTATTGGATAATTTCCGCCAATGCTAAGCGAGAATGATCCTTTCTTCTGAGTTCCACCTCGTGGATGACGTCAATGTAAATATCCTCAATTTGAGGGACATGGATCGGATCAAGCTTAGCCCTTGGCAGGCAGCTCCTTGGATCAAAGGTAGGCCTGGCTGGGAAGTCATGTTTCAAATTGAGCAACTCCAGCTCTGCGAACATTTCCTTCGCCTTGTGATGGGAGGAGCATGTGTACCGGCCCACTGTGAGGGGGAAAGGAGTTCCGCCCTTCTTTCTTTTGAGGCATTTCTCATGGTATGTGACCAGCTGCCTTGATAACTCTAGTAGAATCAGCTTAGGTCCAGCATACCTCGGTAGCCTGGTTGGCTCGCCCAAGAAGTTGACCGCCCTCAGATAGGTAAACGTGGGAAACTGGGTGAACAGGGCCCCCCATTTCTCCACAGTTGACACAATGTTCTTGGTTGTGCGACCATGAGTTAGATTTGGCCTCAACAGGAAAATGATGTGATAGAAGAAAGCATCATTAATTTTGGCGAATTGAGGGATGCTATTCTCCAGCCTCAGTTCTGGATAATATTCATATATTTTGACCTGAGGCCAAATTCCACTTCGGTTTAGCCCTGGATAATCCCTCTCCGACGCTGCAGCGTAGACTACGTAGGAGTTCATATGGAACACTCCCGTTGTGGCGAATTGTTGTAGCTGCTCGGAGATGGTGCTGCTTATTATTTCTCCCCAGCAAAAGCGCTGCTCAGGCACATTCTTATTCATTGTTTCCAAGTACCTCAGCATCCATTTATGGAAGTAGTGGGCGTCAGAAAGCCCGAAGACCCTGCTCAGGAAAGTAATAGTATCGCTGAGCTCTTCTGAGAAGTCACTGCGGTGGATGATTTGGGGCCACCGGGTTACCACCTTCTTGTTTTTCAAGTAGACTTCGTTCATTAGTTGCATGCATTGGTCTTCATTGTCTTCCCAGGCCTTGATGCACTCTTCTTGGCTGACGGCCACAAAGTGCCGGTGGTGAGGGATGCCGAGCATTATCTCAAAATGACGGGCAGTGAGGTTTATGATTACCTCGCCCTTGCTGTTTTCGACACATC
This sequence comes from Taxus chinensis, assembly GCA_019776745.2. Classification (NCBI taxonomy): domain Eukaryota; kingdom Viridiplantae; phylum Streptophyta; class Pinopsida; order Cupressales; family Taxaceae; genus Taxus; species Taxus chinensis. The sequence continues at coordinate 479,103,175 of CM034154.1, read as the reverse complement.
TTGTGTCTTTGTTGTAAGATTGTGCAATCACCATCATGAATTCATTGTTGACGGCACTGACGGGGATTCCTCCGGTGAAATGCAGGGCACTGCCTATTAATTTGTCCATCCACGGACTTCTTGTAACCTTCTGAGTCCTAACCCAGAATTCTTCCATGTCAATGTGACCCAACTCTGAGTCCCTGACATCCATACTACATTCAGCCTGTGATTCGGGCATCCTGACCCTTTGATATTTGTACTTCATCTCCTCCTCTGTAAGCTTAGCCTTTCCTCTTGGTTTGGTGGGTCTCTTGCTGGATGTAGACATATGTTCTTTTGAACTCAGTTGCTGTTCTGCATGAAGAAGAAGCGAGACCCAATCCAAAAAGGTTGAATTAGCCATTTGATCTTCCATTGGAATGTTATCAGAAGAAAGAGTTAGAGATTTTAAGGCTCAGGGCGCAGGGCGCATGAAAAATGCAACTTGCAGGCTAAATAGATAGGGCGCACAGAAAAGGAGTGCTGCAGAGGTTAAATTGGCGCCAAAGGCGCATGGCGCATGGATACTGCATATTGCATTTGATATAGGGCGCATGAGAAGCGCGCGTTACATTGGGACAGGATGCGCCCAAGGGAATATGGCGCGGCGCACGAAAAACTCACACAACATGGTGTTATTGCAATCGGGGATGCGCCTGCACCTTTATAGCTTCATACTTAGCGCGGAAAAAACTTTTGTTGCATGGAAGCTGGGTGCGCCATGGGCGCATGGAAAAAGGATGCAACATGGATGGATGGTGCGCCATTGGGGCGCAGTTTCAGCACTTGTAGCACGCGGAAAAGGCGCGCCTTGAGGGCGCATGAGCTCATGATGCAGCAGGCCGAAAGGGTGCGCCATTGGCGTGGATTTTGCTCTTGTAACAGGGCGGGTAGGTGCGCCATGGGGGCGCAACTGTTCTTAGTGTTGCAGGGGTTACAGACGCGCCAAGGAGAAAAATAGAAAACTAAACTCTTAAAGGGGGTTTTACATGATTCTTAGATTTCTTCTCCTCTCTCTTTTTTTTAACATGCTCAGTGGGCAAACGAAACGGTTAAAACCAAGAGGATTATAACCATGGTTTCAAGAAAATGACCTTCTCCAGCAGATCTGGAAAGAGGAAGGATAGCATGGGGGCAGACAGCAAACGGAGGAGGCTAGGCCGATCACATTTATATATAAACAACCACCCAACAAGAAAGAACCAAACCAGGAACACACCAGGAAATGAAAGCACAAAACGCACAAGAGAGAAATAACACCTCTTACCTGGATATATAGCAAAAGTTGCAACGGGTCCACAGGACGATGAAAACGACGGAGCAGAGGCTGACAAGTTCAGAACGATCACGTGCTCAACAAAAGTGAAAATGACATTTGGGCGCGCAAACCACATATATATATATATAAAAACTGGACATAAATGCGCCAACCACTTTTTCAAAGGCGCATGAGATTTGCTGTCGACACGGGAAGGGATGCGCCCTTTGGCACATCAAAGCATCTGCCAACATGAGATAAAGCGCGCCCTTGGCACACCAAATCTATTGTCGACACGGGATTATGTGTGCCCTTTGGCGCACCAAAGAGTGGCGCAACAAAAGTTGTACCAACACAAGCGCATGCGCCTTGGCGCACGCAGGGAAGGTTAAACATTCTTTGGCGCATGAAAAGTTGTGTTGACATTGAAAACCATGCGCCAAAGGCTTTTAAGGGGGCGCATCAAAAGCTAGTGTTACAAGGATATTTCATGCGCCCAGCCAAAAAAGGCTCAGAAAGACTAAGTTCGAAAACTAGATTTCCCGGGAAGGGATTTTACAACGTTTCGAACGCGAGGGATCCCTAACGAGGGAAAGAAACAAAATTTTCCGTATGGTTATCGGTAAAGTTTGGGTAACTTGAATTACCTTGATTGGGGGGTGATCAACCTTTTGTTTGAACCATAGGTCTTGCAACCACTGTCTCTTATTGTTATATCTATACAGATTGCACCCTCTAGCACCTCTCCATAGCTCCTAAGTGGAAACTTCTAGACTTCCTCCTTTGTTTCCTTGTTAAGAGTGTGAAGGAATAGATCACAGAGCTCTGTCTGATCCATGTTGGGAGCACTCACGGAAGAGTAGAGGACTTTCTGCCATCTCTGGATGAAATGCGCAACAAACTCATTGTGTTCTTGTTTTATGTGTACGAATTCCTTGATTCCTGTCCTTAGCAACTTGTTCATGTCAAAAGATTTGATGAATTTAGACACGATTTATTTAAAAGAATGTATTGAAGCCTCAAGTATCCTATAATACCAATTAAGAGCAATACCTTCTAAAGTCTTAGGGAAGATCTTTGCTACGACTGCATCCCATGGGAGTAGCTCTCGAATGGCGGTGGCATATGCCTTGATATGCACATTTGGATCTCCCTCCCCTTTGAATTTTGGAAGGTCTAACAAAGGTCTTGGTAGCATAACACTCCAAATGGCGAAGTCAAGGGGCTCTTTAAGATATTCAGAGTAGGTCCCCACTATGTAAGACTCAACCATCGAAGGCTCATGTTAGGGAGGTGGAGGTGGAATGGGTTATTGATATGGTGTAACATAAACATTTGTGGAAGCATATGACATCCCTTGTGGCTGACCATATGGACTAGGGAAAGAGAACATGTCCCCTTGTGGTGATTTAGAATACATGTGTACATAGGGAGGAACATTACTTTGGTAGGGATTTGAAGGTACAAAGTCAGGGAACATTGCATTTCCAGTTGGGATAACGTTTGAGAATGCACTTCTGATTGGTGCCTATTGTGGGTATCCATACGAATCATGAAAGGGCATACCTAAAGTGCCCGACCCAGTGAGGAGATCCCCAGGGCTAGGAACGCTCATGTAAAATAGAGGATTTGGTACAGTGGGCACTTGGCCATAGTTCTACGGTTGATGGAAAATATTTTCCTAGCAGAATATGAAGCATGAGTAACTTGGGAAAGTTCTGATTCTCTAACCTTGTCCACCAATGTCGAGATGACCTCACTTGGTAATGGCATGACATTTTATTTTAGCATATGTTGTTGAATTTTGCTAGGTGGCAAAGGAGTGTGATATCCGGCTATGAATTGTTCATTGTTTTTTCACCCCTCATTAGGAATGTTTTCTATCGTAAGATGGGTAGAAGTATTATTCTGAAGTAAGACATCACTATGTCCTTGCATCATATCAATGTTTTAGAAGCGTTGCTTGCTTTGGGTGTAACATGCTAAATACTCCTCATTTAGTAATGGGAGTTAATCAGACTACATACTGATTTGTTGTCTAAACAAAACTCGAGGAGATGAGCTTGACTCTCCAGTAAATGTCATATTATTAAATCTTGAATGTTTAAGCTATTGTGTTTGTGTAAGCTGGTCAATTTCCTCAATCTTGAATGAGGATCCATTATTATTCCCTTGAGGAGGTGGAGTTTGAGACACAGGGAGACGCGTTGAGTAGTTGTCAGCCCATGCCGATAGTGAGGGTGACTATTGTTTCCTACCCATTTGGTAGTAATATGCTTCGAGACCCAAAATGGGTCTGTCATATCCGTCTTATCCTAACATGTTCAGGGGGTATATGAATACCTGTAGAATAATGGGAGAAGGAGAAGATGGATGAAAGAAGTGGAAATAAATAGAGACTAGCTCTTCATGTCGCGTTCACCAATTTGTACAGATGAAAATCGACACGTGACCTTTAACCACACTCGACTCCTCGAGGTCATACCGAGGCAGCCAATGTGGAAGTGTAGATGGTTAAATGACAATGAAATGTGGAATGTGGACAAAAGTGTGTGTGAATGGGATGGAAAAATGTCAAGGAAAAACAATGTCCTCGACGTGCAATAACAGGATTTACTTGTCAAGTGCAAGGAAATCCCTTCTAACCTGAACTGGTCTAATAGATGGATCTGAAAGAATAGCTACATGGAGACTCCCGTCAATACAAGCTTTGCGGAGATCCTTTCTATCAGTTGGAGGATTCGTGGGAAACCAATGGGAGCCTCGTAGATATGTCGAGACAGAGTCATGGAACGAGTAAAGAGGAGATGTGGTTCCACTATCTCTATGGACGGTTGGTAGGTTCGATCCAAAACGCGAGGGCTCAATGAGCTTCTTTGTTTAGGATGTTCAGTTGTCTTATGATGTTGGGTGGAAGTGGAGATGATTTGAAGACCAATGCTTGTAATTCAGTGTCTATATCTAACTGACCTTAGGTCTCATTTGGTTGGGGGACCGTTGGATCACAACCAAAAATTCTTTGCGGTTGCGGTCCTTGTATGGTCATGTACGTTTAAAATTTGTTGTCAATATAGAACTCATAGGCCTTATCAGCCACAAAGCTTAAGACATTTAATTATTGAATCTTCTCGGCATATCAAGCTGATGTTCTGAGGACAAGAAGACGGAGTCCCATATCTATATCTATAATTTCCTTGAGAAAGTTTGGTTGTGGTACCCATGGATCACTCCTGTATGTATGTTCTTGTTGAGGATCGTTGATGGTCATGTATTGCCAAGATCTAATTAATTAAGCAAATAACAACTAATCTAATTGAATTGAAACTATTCTATGTTTTTGGTATTTTTTAAGATATAAATGCAATAAAACAATACAAAGTTGTTATCCTAGTAAAATAAATATTTTTGTTCTTTTCTAGAATTTTAAAGAGGAAATGAGGAAATAAGAGCTTTTACTCTAATTAATGAATCCTAAAACAAATAAACAATTGGATGTAGTTGTTTATCTATGCAAAAGAAATCTATTATATTTTAAATGATGAAAGCTTCACTAAAATATGGATGCAAATCTAACCTTTATTTTGCCTTAGAAGCACGGTAAGAAATTAGAGCTTCTTAGAAGCTTTTCTTCCTTGCAACTTCCCTGACAAGAGTAAATAATATTTCTATGGAGGATTTCCTATATGAATTTGTCTATTGTAACTATTGAATGATTGCAATAATGGAAATGCTTATTTCCTACTCTATTTGATATATATGCATGCATATGTTTCAGAAACAATAATATGAAGAAAATGAAGAAACTAACATCAACCCCAACCTGGAAATACAGAGCAATAACAAATCCAGTTATGTTATGCTTTGTCCCCTCAGCTTGTCTTTTCAATCTCCTGTGTTCACGTAAGTCTAAGGGATTAGGAATGCAATAGAAGCAGAAGTGAGAAGGTGTTGGAGCGATGACAACTTGAATGACAGTCTGGTAACAATGCAGGTGGAAGAGAGAAGACACGAGTGAATAGAGCTTGGTTATGTAATTTCTAGCAAGAATTAGACAGTTCAATAATACAAGAATAAACAAAATGATCTCTAGCCATTTGCTTGAGAACAAGCGATAAATTTATAGAAGGTTTGATGGACTGTGCACAATCACACTTGACAGCCATGGAGTGTCACACCAACAATTAAGATGCAATTTAAACAATCAATTGTGATCAATTATAAATTATAAGTGAAGAAGAGAATGCCACAAGGCAGTCAGGCTTGAAATCAACTAAAACGGTTCACAAACGTGCATTAAAAGTGAACTTGAGTGGGGCAACACGCGTCTTGATTGACGTTGGAAGATTCTAAAAAAATCACACAGGACTGCCGCCCTATGTAGGGCAGTGGTTACAAGACCATTGTCCTTCCTGGGTGGCGATTTTGACGCTAAAGGTCAAAACTAAGCCAAAATGAAGCGGGAAGCTGCAAAAAAGTGGTAAATGGCTAAGTAAGGAAAACTAGGCTACAAATATAATCTATAAGGAGGTTTAGGAGCTCAAACACCTTCGGAAAAGACATGAATCATCATTGGGGACCTTTTTTAACCATTTTTCGACAATGTAACACGTGTAAATTTGGGTGCGTACAATTAACTATATGGTATAAAATGTACGTAATGTGGTAGTAGCATGATGTGGTGTGCCTCAACAAGGTGACCTGACCCTTTGTTCCTTGAAACCCTTTAACAATGTTTGGGGTGACTTTGCTCTTGCTAAGACACGACTCTATGACTTTTGCATGCTTGGAAGTGGATGAATCTAGGCTCTTTGACTTGGTTGAGTTCTTCATACATGTACTTGGGAATACTTTTTTTGATGTGTAACTTGTTTGGGGAAGTTTAGGAATCCCTTGAGTGCTTTTGGAATGATATTTACAATACGAGCTTGTAAGAGTGTTAGGTGAGTTATAAAGTGATTTTGATTTGCTTATATAACCTTTCGTAGGTGGAATATATTGATAAAGCTAACCTAAGAAGATGAAACGACCCAATAAATATATTCACATCAAAATAAGAGTTGGAGAATGCAAAGGGGTAGGACCATACAATTCGGTCAAGGCCACACCCCACATCCTAACCCTTTATGCGGTCCTAGACAAGAAATATGCAAAGTGAAATAGAAATTTGTGGCATGAAGCATTGAGGTTATTTACTTCTTTGATTTGATAATATTTTTTGACATCATGACAAACCAACGTGTAAAGATAAGCAAGTCATGAAATATCTATAGAGATAGAATGATTGGATTTTGAATGTGATCATTTGTCTTAGCAAGCAAAAATAGATTGGCATTACAAAAGGGAAAGTTACCAAATTTTAGTGTCTACAAAGAGTATGGTTAAAATCTCTTAGAGGAGAATTGTTTAACAACCTTGGACTATAAAACCTCCCTTTTTAGTGTCTATGGTGACACAACCATGGACATTCATCTCGGGCCTTCCCCTGATTGATAATAAAGAGAGGGATGTTATTATTGAAAGAGAGAGATAAGAAGCAATTCTAGTTTGTTGGAAAAAAAACAAGCAAAACCTTAAGCATGTTGCTAAAGGGGTGGATAAAATTCAAGAAGAAACAAAGGTCACCACTCCATGTATTAATCTAAGCTCCAACTCTTTTACAACTTTAGGCTTACACGAGGATGAACTTTGGGAAAATAAGATTTTGGAATCACTAGAAACCCCAAAAACAATTACGGTTGCAACTCGGGGTAATCGATATAGTTCAGGTAAGACTCATGTTAAAAGTTATTCAACGCTGAAGGGTGTTCTATGTAATCCTATCTCGTTTACGGTTTGGGGATTTGATGATTGTCCTCATTTGCAAAAGCGATAAATGAAGGGGAAGATAAATGAAGAAAACACACACTTTACTCATTTTTCAAATGAGTAATGATTATTCTTTGGGTTTGATATTTTGATCAACCCAAATTGTTTTCATTTGGTGTATTTCTAATTATTAGTTTTTATTCTCCATGTTGTACTATATGGCCTAACATTGTTTATGTGGCATGCTCTCATACCACCTATTTTTTGGTGAATAGTTTGTAATATTTATTTGAAGGTAATCTAGTTTTTTTTAAAATTATTATTTCTTCTAATTTCAAACTTTAGAATATTTCAGAGCTATGGAAAATACTAACATGTAACTGGTTAAAAACCTAAAATCACATTGTCATACTTCTATATATAATAAGAGATGATATTTGATGTTTGATTTAGATTTTTAAGTTAACACATTTTCATTCTAAAAGTCTTATATCAATTATTAGTCCCTGCCTTTGGCAGGATTACTATACCTTTCACTCCATTTTTAATAAATTATTATTAAACATGTTTTCAACCAATAAGAAATTAGTATTATTTTCTTACATTGATTTTCAAATGTCTTAAAACTTCGACATGCTCATTTTTACCCAAAAAATCTTTAAAATGTATTTATCTAGTTTGTAATTGGCTAAAAACTTTTACCCCTTATTCCCACCTTCACGTAAATTGAGGCAATGTGGTTGTCATTTCTACTTTTTCGGAAATAATTCACTTTTTTGGAATTTATTGCTTAAAATAATTGACCTATTTTATAATTATGCACTCTTTTATCTCTTAGAATATTTACAAAAAAATTAAAATTGTCTTTTATGTATAGACTTATGGTGCACATTTAAGTGCTTTTAAAATTGGAGTGCATATTTTCTAGATAATTCCCCCTAAGTATTCCAAAGGACTTCTTCTAAAACATAGACAATAGTGCCACTTTTTCTTTATATTACACCCTGCATATATTTTATTTTATTTTATCTAAAATAATATTATAATACCTTTTTTAAATCAATATAATATTGTCTACTTAAAAAAATCTAATGCTAATTATTTTAAAACAATAAATTGTTATTTATTCTCAAACAATTCAACAATTCAATGTTAGGGCGGGGACTAGTCACACTACGACTCTTGTTATTTATATCTTTTAAATTTGTCACATTTTCATTATAAAGATTTTATATACCACTCATAATATTATAAATACAATTCATATTATTTATTTGCAACATAGTCATTTTAATACATTCTTCTATATGTCTATCCACCTCTCCCATGAGCCTATGTTATTGGTTATATCAAGAGACATTCCTATAATGACAATTATGTACTATAATGGTGTGATTTGCTGACTTTTATTCTCAATATTAAATTTAACGTTTATTTGACCGTCACATGGTAATTCATCCTTAAATTGGACGTTTATTTGACCATCACTTAATTGTTTTCTTTTTTCTGGGAGAAGTCAATCAAATATAATAATGTCTTGGCCACGTGGTAATGTTTGGGCCTTTTTTTTTTTCCCGAGTAGATTTTTCTGGGACTAACAAAATAGTATTGATGACATTTGCCACAAATTAGTCGGATATTGACATAGAATGTAATGAAGTTACTAATCAATGTGGTGCGTGAAAAAACTAAGATAAGATTCCTAAAATTAATATCTATTGGCATATTCCAAATAAATATATTTATCATATTATATTTATTTTTCATTTTTATATTTTAGTATGGTTATACTATACTAGCATAGATGTCTAAAATACAACTATCTATAATACACATAGATATCGATTTCGAGGTGCCTATATTGATTTTTTCATATAAGTTAATTAGGCACCTTTAGATTAATATCTCTTGACATTTTTTTGGATGAAATAATGACTATATCATGAAAAATAAAATAATATAACTATTCACAAAAAGGTGTTGGTTTGGGAACATGCCACGAAATCCAAACTAGTCAAAAGGCATGGGAACTAAGAGTAAAATTACATGAGCACAAAGGCTGCAGATAGATTACAAAATCAATATATGAAACGTAGGCAACAAAAATGAAGAGAGTGGAAGGAGGAGGGTATATATCATTAGGCTTGCCCCACTCGTCATCTAAAAGGTCTTGCCCATTAAGAACGAGATCCCAACTAGTGGCAATAGTTTCAGTGCCTTCATTATTTTCATCGTTATCTTTACTTGGCCTTGGGGCAGTGAAATTGTCAGATCCAACTGAAGGAAATTGTCAGTTGTGGAAGGCAAATCTCGACTATGACAAAGAGACAACGGTGAGCTCCACCACACATGATAAGGTTATAGTGGAGAGTGACACTGAGGTGTGAGCCCCATCCAAAAAGGTTACTAGAGTGACAATGAGACCTATTAAGATAGTGCCCTTACCTCTCGATGAGTGAATCTAAGGGGTAGAGGGTGTAGAAACTTGAGCGATAGTGTGAGGGGAATTTTCCTTAGTGATCCAGTAGGGTTTGGAGGTGAGCAACCTCCAACACTACCTTTTGCACTTACACTTGAATCCAGTGTGGAAAAGAGGCTTTGTGATCTAATAGGAGAGTTTCTTCTTCACTATGTCAACCACATACTATCAAAGGTGAGCAAGGGTTTCTTAAAAGGAAAAAAGAATTCTTGGAAAGTGGAAGATTTCTCCATGTTGAATCCACTTCCATTAAAAAGCATCCAACCAGAAAGGTGGAGGTAGAAAGGATTATTTGTAACATCGAGTCTTCCGCCATTTAATGCTCAATCCGGAAGCTAATCAATAAACATAAGAGAAATACATATTGTGATGAATGTTATTCTCATCTTCTAGCAAGGTGAGAAACGAGTCACCATTGAAGTGATCGTTGATATGTTGCGTGAGAGGCAAGTTCGCAATAGAGATTCCTTTTACCGACCCTTGCCGAGAAACATTGTATATGATATAAGCAAATCCTTTGGTGACTAATGAATACATCCCAAGTGCAATAGGGAAACATTGTCAAATTGAATGAAAGAGGAAAAACTGTTTAGATTCGATAACATTAACATAGAGATAAACATAAGTGTCATAAAAACATTGACATTGAGTGAATAAATGTTGGCCCGAAATCAAGCACTTTGAGCATCACCATAATGAAATTCCATTTGATCCTATCGTAGACCTTCTCAATGTCATTTTTCACAAACAATGCTTTCTATTGGAATAGACGAGCCCATTCCATACCTTTCAAAAAAGTAATAATATTGTCTATGACATATCAGTTGTGAATAAACCCTATTTGTTATGGACTAACAATTGCAAGTAACAAGTGTCAGATACATAATACTAAAGCCTTAACATTGATTAATAAGAGACATTGACCAGGGGGATATGCTTCTAATTTTAAATAGGCTTTGGGTCCCCCATCTTGAGAATGAATTCATTATGGCCTTGGTTGATATATCAAACAAGTAAATTGGAGTTAAAAGCTTCAAAATAAACTTGGAATAAGTTGTTTCCAACCACATCCCAAAGAATTTTATAAAATTCGCTAGGTAGACCATTGCGGCTTGAGGCTTTATCATTAACCATATGGGAAACTGCCTCATAAAGATCTTCAACTAAAATTATTCCATTGCATGCCACTCTTTGAGCTTAAGAAAGCTTGTAAGAGGTAATAACAATGCATTGATCAAGTGTAAGTTGTCTCTTTGAAGAAGGTTCTTGAGCTTTGAAAACATGTTGATAATGGTAAACAAAGGCCCACATCATATCCAAAACTTTAGTAAGGAATTGGGTGCCTTCCTAGATGGCCTTAATTTGTTGGTTACCTTTCGCGCTTGGACTTGAATCCACTAAGGAAAGGGGATTTGTGATCTTATAGGAGAGTTTCTTCTCCATTATGTCAACCACAAACTACTAAAGGCGAGTAGGAGTTTCTTAAAAGGAAAAAAGAATGCCTAGAAAGTGGAATATTTCTCCACGTTGAATCCACTTCCATTGAAAAACATCCAACCAGGGAGGTGGAAGTAGAAAGTATTGTCTATAACATTGGGTCTTCCACCATTTAATGCCCAATTCAGAAGGTAATCAATAAACGTTAAGCTAACACATATCGTGATGAATGTTATTCTCATCTTCCAACAAGGTGAGAAACGAGTCACCATTGAAGTGGTTGTTGACATGTTGTGTGGGAGGCAAGCCCAAAAGAGAGATTCCTTTTACCGACCCTTGCCGAGAGGCATTGGATATGATATACGCAAATCCTTTGGTGACTAACGCATACATCACAAGTGCAATAGGGAAACCTTGATAAATTGAATGACAGAGAACAAACTGTTTAGAGCCGATACCATTAACAGAGAGATAAACAGAAGCATCAAAAATTAACATTGACATCGAGTGGATAAATGTTGGCCCGAAACTGAACAATTTGAACATTGCCACAATGAAATGCCATTTGATCATGCCGTAGAATTTCTCAATGTCAATTTTCACAAACAATTCTTTCTATCGGGACTGACATGCCCATTCCACACCTTCCAAAAAAACAATAATATTGTCTTAGATATATCGGTTGTGAATAAACCCTATTTGTTATGGACTACGATTGTAGGCAAGTGTCAGATACATAACACTAAAGCCTTGCTAATGATTTAATAAGAGACATTAACTAGGGCGATAGGCTTCTAACTATAAATAAGCTTCGGGTCCCCCATCTTGAGAATTAATTTGATATGGCTTTGGTTAATAAATCAGTTAAGTGAATTGAAGTTAAAAGCTTCAAAATAAACTTGGAATAGGTCATTTCCAACCACATCCCAAAGGATTTTATAAAGTTTGGTAGGTAGACCATTGTGACTCGAGGCTTTATCATTAGCCATACGAGAAACTGCCTCATAAAGATCTCTAGTTGAAAGTATTTCGTTGCATGCCACCCTTTGAGCTTAAGAAAGCTTGCAATAGACAATAACAATGCATTGATCAAGTGTTGCTGCATTGCTTGTAGCTTTGGGGAAGGTTCCTAAGCTTTGAAAACTTGTTAATGATGGTGAACAAAGGCTCGCATCATATCCAAAACTTCAATAAGGAATTGGTTGCCTTCCTGGATAACCTTAATTTGCTAGTGCGAGTGTTTGGCTTTTAGGCATTGGAAAAATTCTTTAGAAACTCTATCTCTCACTTTAAGTCAATGAAGCCTCACTTTGATCTACACAACACCGACATTGTAAGCATCTATGATTTGGAGATGTTTCGTGAGATTCTTCATCTGCCATTACAAGGGCTCATGAAAGGGGCGCTTGTTCACGAACAACACAAATGAGAGGTGGTGGCAAAATAAGTTTTGCACCAAATGAGTGCTAACTGGCACCCAAAAATATAGAGAAAACATGTCAACCACTGAATGGCGTCTCTCCACCACTCTATCTAACATGTCGACATTTTAGATAGTTGTATTTAAGATATGTACGCTAATTTTAAATTTAATTATGTAATTATGATTGTGGTAAGCCTTAAAATGTGGACTTTAAATTCCATTTAAAATAAATAAGAAAAAAAATACTAATATATTTATCTAGTTGGTGAGGGAGAGGAATCGAAGGTCATCCAGTGAATACATTCGGTGCCATGGCGACCACCAGGCTTGTGATATGCATGCGAAATAGCCCAACGACAAGGCCTCATCCTCGCCTTTCTTACTGTGGTAGGAACATTCTCTCTCTCTCTCTCTCTCTCTCTTACAAGGCTTTCTCTTGTGAATTTAACTCAAGTGCAAATGGAAACTCTGTTTCCGCATCGCAGGCGGCGTTGTTCGTGCGAGCTCGAGCCGGAGCTCGTGTAGTTTTATGGGAGGTGAGAAGAGTAAGGGTGTTTTATGTTTGAGGAGGAGGAGGAGAGATGGTCTCAAAGTGCAAGCTTTGTTTGGATTGGGAGTGCCTGAGCTGGTTGTCATAGCAGGAGTCACTGCCCTCATTTTCGGCCCCAAAAAGCTGCCAGAAATCGGCAAAAGTCTTGGCAAGACTGTCAAGAGCTTTCAGCAGGTCTTTCTTCTCCCCTCTCTTCTGCTTTTGCAGTATCATGATATGTTTGTTATACGCTTGGAATCCCAAAGCACACCATTCGGGGGTTTGACCTTCCGTGGCCAAGAAAGGGGTTCACCTAAGACAAATCTAGTGTTAAGAAGAGAGCTAATTTCTTCTATCTCTCTATGTTATCCTTCAAAACCATGACTATTTCACACCAAAAGCGCGAAAGTATGGAATAGACAAGACACAGGGAGACATCCCCTTAAAAACTTGAATATGTTTTGAGGTTTCAGCATCTATGAAATGATGAATGATAAGATCAAGTATATGTCCAGTGATTTCAAAACCAACCGGGTTTTTCCGACTCCATTGTTCAATATCTTCCTTATTAGCAGAGTATTGCAAAGTTTGAATTCTCTTTTAGGAGTTATTACCATATGTTTTTGATAACTTGTGAAATTTACACCGAATTAAGCATGAAATGTTGTAATTAGTCCGCGTCAGACTGTTAGAGAGGGTATTTACTCAACATTTTCAGCACTAATTGCCAAGTATCGTGTCAACTCATACTCTGAAGCTTCTGTTGGTCAGTTTTACCCTTGTATGCAACAATTAGCTGACGTGAAAACATGAGGTGCAATGATTCGTATCAGTCCATTGTGCAAACCTCAACCGTGAAGATGAGTTTATCATTTTATTTAAATGATACATCTATCTGTGATTCGTGTGGTACAAGTAGGAATGTAGATATTTTTCTAGCACATGCATGAAGCAACGCCGGAAGAAACATATCATCAACACAGGAAGCAACATGAAGATAGTTTTGGGAATAATGCCTCTGCTTTGGGGAGAAATGATGCAAATTATTAATATCTGTGTCTCGGGTGTGGCTACCCATATCAGACTCAACAAGCTCAACACCTAAAAGTTTAAAACAGACTCTAAAATCGAAGTTTAAAAGACTTGCGAGATACTATATACAGGGAGCCTAAAAATAACATGGATAATTAATTTTAACATCACGGACTCTGTTATTTTTAGCTCTCTCTCACACAAAGTAATAAAATAAGACGAATATGAAAGAAGGTCTTAGAGATGAGATGTGCAAGTAGAGTTGAATAAAACAATTCTATTCTTAATACACTCTCTACTATTTCTCATCCACACAGCCCCAAAAACCACACACTATATACAATAATTAGCATATTTGCATGTGATTGAAAATAGATTTGATGAGACCATATTTTGAGGAGTGAACTTGTAGAAATAGCATAATAAAAGGACTGTGACACTCTTCCTTAAATTTATGATTGGTGCTTTTATCCTTAAGGTAATGGAGTTGTCCATTGGGGAGAAGTTAAATTCAAGATAGAAGAAATACGAGGGATGACGAATGAATGCAAAGAGTGGCGGTGAAAGAAAAGCTCTTTTTATGTAGGTTATGAACAATTTGTAAGATGATTATTTCACAGCACTATTTTTGAGCATCAATGGAATAAAGATCATGGGCACAAATCACAACACCAAACAACAGAAAACATAACTCATTTTGTTGGCAGTTAGAATTGAGATGAATAGAAATAGACCTCATTCCATTATCAGAATGACAGAATCCCTAAGTCCATATTGTCATTATTTGAAACAACCAAAATCTTTTGATAATTTCTTCTGTAATAGGGGGGCAAAATATTGCCCACCTAGGCACATGTTATTGTGATACTTATATAGGTTATGGACACACTTACATGTGGCAAACATAAGTAATGGTTCATTGCATTGGGACTTAATGGTCACTTGTATTCGATAATGTGTGGGCTAAGGGTTTACCAGAACCTAGTGTTATTAGATTTAAATATTATAAATAGGGAGTGATAACAATCATTAAACCAAGCAAGAAATAAGGAGCATTTTGGTTTAAGGAGATACTGGAAGTTGCCCCCCTCAAAGTGGCATTCTCATATTGAGAGATTTCATGGAGTTAGTCCTTCCCTAAGGAGTATTATATGGTGTTGCCCTATGTCAAGGTCTTTCTATTTCTATTTTGGAATATTTTACATATTAGAGCAAATTGGGCCACCAAACATCTTGAGCATTTGATTTATGTTATATAGTATTATTTCTATATTTTGGGTAGTTGAATCTTAACAAGTTGTATGAGAAAAGCGATTTGGGTAAAGTTGGGATAATTTTGTTTGGGGTAAGGTGTGAATTATTGCAGATTTGTTTTAAGGAAAACAAGCAGCCAAATTCAAGAGGCTCATTTTCACAACAAGATATGCAACTTGAGACTAATCCTACACCATTAGAAAGTGGTTTTCAAGGGTTTTCTGAAAAGTGGTCCCACTAAGGATTTTGAGTAGTCAAGGGAGATATTACCATGTCTAGTAGACCATTGGAATATGATTTTGGCGATTTTTAAATTGCAAAATAAGGGCAAAAGCAGTCAAATTTAGAAGCTTTGCTTTCCCTACCAGATTTTCTGATTGGGACAATTCCCACACCATTAGAATGATATTTTCAAGAGCTCATCAAAAAGTGAATACACTAAAAGTTCTGGGCATTATTGAGGAAGTCATGGCTATCTAAAATTGACCCACAGAACTGCAGTTCTGGTATTTTTTTGAGGGGTGACCCTAGAAAAATATCAATATATTGTGATTTGGGTAAGCAAATCAAGTGTCGTTTTTGCAATGTGAAAGAAAATTATAGATTTTCTTTTCTATGTGTCCTTTATATTCAAAATGGAACTTTACCATGCACAGTTGACAAATTGGAAACAAACAAGATCTGCAGCTGAATATAATGCAGAGCAGTTGAGATTAGCCAATAGGACAAATTCAACAACCTATGGAAAACTGCAAATTTACATCAATGGGTTGAGTGAGCAGGTTAAGCATGATCATCTATTACAAGAGACTTGTACAATTAAGAATGCTATGGGGAAGTGTTGCAAATAGAGCGGGAGAACAAAGATGAAGATATATCCAAATTGAAGGAGATATATGATGTCTACAAAATGGCTTTGTAAAGCAAAGATGCTGAAATATTCAAATCAAAGGAGAGCAGTGAACTCTTCAAAAAGGAGCCGCAGAAATATTCAAATCGAAGGAGAGCATTGAAGTCTTCAAAAAGGAGTTGTGGAACAAAGATGAAGAGATCTCCACAATGCAAAACAACATTCAACATCTTATTGCAGTAAAAGAAAAGGAAACTCTATTCTTGGATCAAGGAAAGACAAAGTAATCAAAAATTTGTTTCCAACTAATGGAGATTCAATCTTGTAGGTTCATGGATGCATTCAAAAGAAGGTCATTGTTTCTAGAAGCCCTAGTAACAATTTTAACTTAATATACATTGACTTGACTAAGGGTTTGTAGGTTCAAGCAAGGTATATCACAGAGAGATAGGTGTATGGCAAGAAGAATCGTGTTTATAAATATTCGAAGCTCACTATGGATGATTGCATATTGCATTTTGATTTTTTATGCTTTAGGTATGGATGGTTTGGATATTGTTCTTTGGTATCCTTGGCTAGAGACATTAGGAATCATTATTATTGACGTGACAAGGAAAGTAATTAAATTGTGGTGGAAGAGAGAAAACTACTTTGCAGGATATCACACATTTGAATAAGCAATCAAAAGAGCATGAAGAATCTAAAGAAGAGCATGAGGCAGAAATTGAAGATCATAAGAAATAAATTTGAAGATCACAACAAAGAATAATAAATTCAAGAGGATCACAATGAAGAATTCAAAGAAGAGCACAAGGAAGTTGTTTTAAGAAGAGCATAAGAAAGAATTTAAAGAGGAGCACACGGAAGAATCCAAAGAAGAGCACAAGGAAAAATCCAAAGAGGAGCACAAGGAAGAATCCGAAGAAGAGCACAAGGAAGATTGAAAACAAAATTAAGAAGTGTATGTAGAAAAAGAAAAAGAGGAAAATAACACTCTCCTCAAGAGACAAAGGAACTAGTAGAAAAAAAGGTCAAAGAGGCACAAATAGCAAAGGAAAGGTTTGAAAAGGAAAAGAAGTCAAGTTTACAATGGCTGCAGTATGTAGACATCCACATCATCATGAGAGGCAACAACAATCATGGAGGCATGTTGTGGTACATCAAAGTAGTAATAACTATGGACATTCAAGGAATCAAATGATCAATTACTATGGCTATACATGGAATCAAAGGAACAACAACTATAGAGATACATGGAATTAGAGTGATAATCATTGTGGCTATGCATGGGAGCTAAGGAGTACCAAGTATGTTCATGAATGGAATTTAAGTAGTGAAACAAAATAAGTAACATGGAGTTAGAGTAGCAATCACTATGACTATGCATGGAAGCCATGGAGGAACATCTATGGCACGAATGAAATAAGAGGAGCAATTGCTATGACCATGCATGGAAGCCGAGGAAGAACATTAATGGTCACAAATGGAGTCAAAGTAGCGGAGCGAAATCTGGAACTGGAACCAGATTTGGACTGATATCACCTACTGAGATCACATATGTGTGGTTAGATGATCGAGCATGGCAGTAAGTGTGTAATAAATTGAGGAACACCCATTACTTGGTTGTTTATATTTCAAGGGAAAGACATTTTTAAGGGGGTGGAATGTTATATTATATGGCGGTCAAATTATTCACCTAGGCCCATTTTATTATGATGTCTATGAAGGTTATGGAGATGTCGACATTTGGCACACATAACTAATGATTCATTGTATTGGGACATAAGGGTCACTCGTATTAAGTGTTAACCTTACCCTAGTGTTATTAGATTAAACATTTTGAATGGGGTGTCATAACAATCATTTAAGCAAGCAAACAATAACAATCATTTTGGTATTGGGAGACATCGAGGAAGATCTCGTGGTGTTATTCCTTTTTTGAGGAGTATTGTATGGTGTTGCCCCATATTGAGGGTATTTCTATTTCTATTTCTGAATATATTAGGTATTAGGGTAAATTGACCCACCAAACATCTATTGTGCATTTGACTTATGCTGTGTTGTTCATTATATCCATGTTCAAGATATTTGGATCTTAACAATATCCATAACATATAGAATACATAAATAACGTAGAATAAAATAATCACACGCAACATGGATGTTTGGTAAGCCAATTTTCCCTCATATTCAATTTATTCAAAAAAACAATATAAATACCAATGAAGAAGTGCAACATACAGTGCTCTTTAAAGAAGGTATAACCCGCAAGATCTCCTAATGAGAGTGTTGCTTCAAGGGGGATAACCTCTTTTATCTCCTTATGCCAAAACAATGCTTATTACTTGTTTGGTTGTTTAAAAAGTTAAATGTTTTTTATGACTCCTTATTTATATTATCTACTCTAATAACACTAGGGTAGGATAAACCCCAAACCCACATATTATCCAATACAAGTGACCCTTGTCCCAATACAATGAATCATTAGTTATGTGTGCCACATGCCAACATCTCTATAACCTCCATACATATCACAATACCATGGGCCTAGGTGAATAATATTCCATCCCCATATTACATGACATGATTTGTTTCACCGTTAGCTGGAAAACTATCAAATTTCTAGCAAACTGACTCACAGCTAACTAAGTTTTCCTCGCAATCATAACTGCAGAGTCTAAACATAGACCAAAATTGAAAGAAAATATGCTTGACACATAGGGTAGACTCCCTAACCACCAATGCCTTAACCACTGCAAAATGGATGTTTTAGAGTAGTTCTTAGCATTTGTATCCTCAAATGCAACACTAGGTGTATACACCTAAATGTTTACACTTTTTATTTTCATACCTATTACTAACAATTCTCTTTTCAGGTTAGAGGTTGCTGATGCATCTATCTCTAGAACGAGTGCTTTAAGGGGCTCATTCCGGGATAGGGGTATGGTTATTCATGTAACCATTGGGTTAGGGATGATAATGGAGAGAGAATAGCTTTTGGTCATATTTTTGCACCTTTTCTTTTTGCTTTGCACCCTTCCATCCACTTGATACATCACAACTCTTTTGCATCATCTTTGACATTTAAGTTTGCTTGACAAACACCATCTTCCATCTTCCGCGAAAGATGGTGTCTGTGTTAGGTTTTTTCCTTGCCGACGCCTTTGGCTGGGCCAAGGGTGTCTATGTTATATTTTTCCCTGGCCGATGCCTTCGTCCGTGGACGATGGTGTCGGTGATAAGTTTTTCTCTGGCCGACACCTTCGCCCGCGGTGATGGTGTCCCATATATGCACACCATTTTGACATTCCATCACATCTTCGACATATCAAAAGGACATAACATATTTTCATACAAGAACTTGCCATTAGCTTTGCTCTCTTGTGCCAACTTGCACCTGCTCACTTAGCTTTTGGATTTCTTACATCTTGACTCTTGGCTTGGAGATTCTTCTTGTTTGAATTGGTTTGCTTGCACTTTTGGGTCATCTATAGTGAGCTAGGACTGAATTGTTTCCCCTTCTCCACCTGAAAGTTGTTCTCTCTTGGTGTATGGTCCTTTGGGAGATAGATGCATCAATGATCACCCCCTAACAAGTATGTGCTCTAACTCACTTTGTCATTTTGTATAGAGTAGTTTCCTACATTTGATGCATGCTCTATGTTAGCCTAGTATTTTACGGACATGCTAGGTTAGCATATTACATTTCAGTTCTCTATTTCATGTTACATGCTTTCCTTAGGCTAGCATAGTCTTTGCATGCCTTCTTTTATCTTTCATTTTCCCCCATAGTGCCGATACCTCCATAGGGTTCCTTCCTCTTCTTCAACCTAAGGCCTTGGAAACCTTAGTTTGTCCTAGTGTAAGGGCTACTTCCCTTGGGGTATGCGATCGTAGCGGTCCTTGTACCCCCTTTAATTCTATCTATTTGTGTGTCGGTCTTGGTGTGTCCTTTACTCGTTGCCTTGAATACCCTGGTTGAACGGATGATAAGAGTGCACGATGTCTAGACACATTTTTGCCCGTCATACACTAGGCAACTTCCATCCGTTGCAATTAACATCCTAAAACAAAAGAATAGGGACAAACTATGAAAATAGAGGGAAAAAGTGATATAACCTCACAATTGCAAAAAGTGAATAACAACATAACTAAAATGGACATACCTAACACCATGGATAAAAACTCGGTGAAATTTACCGCTTGCTTGATAATCGATTAATCGCCACATTTCTCGGCTGCCAAGTCAAGCTATGAAAAATTACCTAGATTTTCCCAAATTTTGTTGGAAAATCAGTAAAACTCATCGCGTTGTGTCTGAAAACTTGTCGACAACAGAATAAGACATGGCTGCAAATAAGAACAACGTCATTCTGTAAAAAAAAACTCAAATTTTTGTTTCTTTTTGCTCTGTTAGGTCATTATATACATTTCATTATTGCTACAGGTGATTGATAGTGATTTACATCGGTTTTTTAGAAGGATTTTTATGGGAATTTGATTATGTAAGTGTCATGATTTAGTTTTTTTGTTATCCTTGTTTTGAATTTTATGTCCCATTTTAGATGCCCTAGGTTATATTTTTTTGTTTGTTTTCCCATTTTATTCAGCTAAATCCTTTCATAGATACTAGTAGATTAGGTTTTAAATCAAAAACTTTTTTTTTGGTTTTAATAGGGTTTCTATTGTCTGCATTTACAAGAATGGCATCGGCATTAGGTTCATACAGTTAACAAACCTAAGCCTAATGACCTTTCTTGGAAACATTGTGAACAAGTTCTAGATGATTTGGTATTTTATATCAGTATATTTTGGTGCATTGATGACTATGCCACTATAGTCCATGACTTTATGAGGCTACGGGCATTACACTCTTATGGTCAAAAATTAATGGAAAATATACTTTGTGCTCCCTATAGTTAGTCCTCATGTCATTTAAAAGTGTTTTATCTGTTATTTAAGCTTATTTTATGAATTTATATATTTTTCAAAGTAGCGATAAATTTGTCAAGTAATGTTGAGTATTTGCCGAGTTTTGATTACAAGTCAAAATTTTTGGCTGTTGACTACGACTTTTTGAACTTTGCACAAGACATTAGTGAACACAAGTGATAGTTTCCAAAATTGTTGATGTACTCTCTTTATTAATGTGGAATAAATGGATTTACAGTGATGAAGTTAAGTAACGGACCGCGAACTAAGCATGCATAGACACCTCAACTAGTGAATTGTACATGTACATGATACCTAATTGAGTCCAACTGAGATGTTGTTAGTGAACTGTACATGTGCATGGGAGTTTCATTTAGTCTAAATCAAGATGCACATAGTGAACTACACATTTAACATAGTGAACTGCACATTTAAATTAGGTTTTCTCTTGTGTACTAAGCCAAACGTACTAGGTGGAATTTACAATGTGGAGATATTTACTAGAGGGATTGATTATAAGATATTCTCACCATTTCTTCTATGCTTAGGGGAAGTTGCACCCAACATCTACATTAGATCAGGAAACTTATTAGCACTAGCCGACTTGGAGAATTACTTGTCTAGTGTTGGCAAAGTGCTGTTCTGGCCGAAAAAGTAGTAGTTTGCTTCTTGTGATTGGTGCAAGTCTAAACATGAAGCAGAGTATTATGAACCAGTGGTTGCTGAAACTTAGGGATCAGATCTTCAAGATGAGTGATGGAAACCTCCTCCAAGTGAGATGGCACACATAACTTGTGTTGGATTATATTGAAGACATCATGGATGCCAAGTTGAGTTAGGAAATCCACACAAAAAACATGGGGACCTATATATTAAAGAAGTAAAGCCCATAAACAATAGGCTTCAACTTGGGATGTTGTTGGTTGTGAAACCTATGATTATCCAAGTGAAGCCAAACACAATCACCAACTTGGAAAGAATGAAGCACTTGATGGTGGTCATGGAGTGTTTGAATTTAGAATGAGTATGTTGATGGATATCTTGAATTTTGGTACGAAGTTGGATCAAATCTCGTACAAAGGAAACAACTTTATCTTACTCTTTATGTTGGTGGGACGTAGTTAGAGTTGGAAGAGTAGTTGTAATCTCATAAGGGGCCAGTGGCTTGAATTTTGGTATGAAGCTGAATCAAATCTTGCATGAAGGAAGCAACTCTATCTTACTCTTTATGTTGGTGGGACGTAGTTGGAGTTGGAAGAGTAGTTGTAATCTCATAAGGGGCTAGTGGCTGGAAGCCATAACAAACTTAGTTCTTTATTGAGTTGGCGACGCTTAGGGCACAACACATATGTAGTCTTCATACCATCCTTTGAGTTCTAACCTTGACCACTAGGAGGGGGTTCCCAGTGTTGACACCATAGTTCACCGTCTTCATGTGCGGTACCACACAATCGCATCAAGCCTGCATGCAATCCCCGTGAGACCTGAGGAGTTCTCTAACACATACAATAACAAAGGGTCCATCACAAAAGACTACACTCATATGGGCTTGATAAAATCCATTTTCCATCCCCTTTGCATACACGTCAAGAGGGTTTTCCCAACTTCATTCTCTAACACATACAACAACAAAGGGTCCATCGCAAAAGACTACACTCGTATGTGTTTGGTAAAATCCATTTTCCATCCCCTTTGCATACACATCAAGAGGGTTTTCCCAACTTCATAGGGGGTTGGCTTAAAAGGAAAATGCCTTTTGAGACATGAGCAACCTATTTGTAACTATTCTTGTTTTGGTGATGATATTTGTAGAGAGCATGGACTAAGGTGCGACTCACAACTTCGGTTTGGGCATCGATTCATGGATGAAAGGAAGGGAAGAAGTGCAACTAGTAGTCAAGAAGTTTCCGCAATGATTTTCAAAAGTGACTCATGATCAGAAACAATAGCGAGTGGTGTTAAAAATTTCTTCAAACATTTTTGAAGAACAAGTCAACAACATGTGGAGCATCAATTATTTGGGTGCAAGGCATAGACTACCCATTTTGGAAAAATTACATACCACAACAAAGATGCAACTATGTTGGCGCAAAGCTGCAAGGACAACACTAATGAATTCCATACAATTGGATTCCCATGGTTGTGAAGGTAAAACAATCTGAGCTTCAAGTTGGAAGGTTTAGATTGCCCGCAAAGTGAGCAACGCCATATGAAAGCCTCAAATTGCTTCCATAAAGGCCAATAAAAGTAGTGTTGTAAGTTGTTCAAGGTTTCTAAACGTCAATCTATCCATCATAGGAGGATGAATAAGCCTCCCTGAGCAAAATATGTTGAGAAGGGATGCTGGGAACACAAAGTTAAGTGAGCTTGCACAACAACCCATCTCTCAAACTATAGTTAAGGAAAGTGATTTGATTGATCATTGTGGGTAGCTAAAAGGAATTGATGATCAAATTGGATACCCTTCTTTCTTAAGAACCACGCCTATGGTATATCGAGACACATTGTTCTCAAGCTCAAATGGTTGTTGCAGGTTAGGAGAGAGCATAGGAGCAGTGCAAAGAGCATCTTTCAAACAACTAAATGTTTAGGAAGTTTGTGGAGTCCAAGTTGTATTTTTTTGTTGCGTGATCTGGTAAAGGGGGTAGGCAACATTTGAGTTGTTACGAGTAAATTTCTTATAGAAATTTATGCCTCCTAGAAAACTCTTCAAATTTGAAACACTAGATGGACTCCACATGGACCTTGACTAGTCTGGATCCCCATGTATGCAATGCTCATCAATGAGTCTTGACTGAAGGTTTCCCAAAGGACTTAGTCATTTTGACATTGAGCTGATGTTGGCAAAGAAGATCCAACATTGTCTGCACGTGGAACAAGTGGTCATCCCAAGTCTTACTTTGTTTAGATGGACAACCAATATGCCAAGATAGGGCTTGAAGACATCATTGATGATGCTCACAAATGTGGTAGGTGCATTGGTGAGGCTAGAAGACATGACCAATCACTCATAGAGCCCAAAGTTTGTCTTGAAGGTTGTTTTTCAAATATCAGGAAGCAGTCTAAGCAAATTTGATGTTACTGATTTAAGTGGCAGTTTGGGGTAGTCTTTTGACAAGATATGGAAAAACTAATAAATAACCTCGTTTGAGGTATTAATTTCGTGGCCATAATTAGAAATGACTTTTTTCAAGATGCGTTGGAAAGCTTAAAACACATATACCACTAAGTTGCAGGGAAATGCCCCCATGTTGTTTCTGCCTATAAATGTACTTGGTATGATTCACAAGTATGAAAAGACATATAAACATCTCCAAAACGTTCCGTTGGCCGAGGTACATGTGAAAAACAACAAGAAAATGCTATTTTTGTTTTTGTACCATTTATTGCTTGTACCCGAGTGTCAAGCCGTTTTCAACGAAAAATGTCTTTCAAGAAGTAAAAAATATCGAAAACAGGTTCTAGAACTCACTAAGTTAAACCTATATACACATACTACATGCAATGGCAAATCACACTCATTTATGATTTTGTTGCTGTTTTTTACAAAAGCAAGGAAGAATTTAGGGGGCAATGATTGTAACAAGGAGTTTGGAAGCAAGAACAAGGAGGCATTTGGTAACAACTTGAAAGAGAAATCTAGAAGCAAGGATCAATAGGGGGCAGCTTCAAGGACAAAAATACAGGTTTTTTCATTTTATGCAGCATTTAATTCCATTTTTTAACACTATGTTTTAATGTGATCATGATCATGATCATGAATGATGTGTGCATTCTTGGGTGGAATTGGGAAGAATAATTTCTTCCAAGTTCAATCCAAGAATTGCATCATCATTCATGATCACGATATATTTTAAAAATCTATTCCAAACATTTATTCTTTCATTCTTGTTTTCCTACTTTTAAAAATCAATTTTCTGTTTTTTAAACATCCTAAATCTGTGGATGCTTTCACCTCACACCTTTATGGTGATTTTATTGATTAAAAGCATAAAATGATAACAAGGTTTATTTTTCTTTAAGTATTTACACCATTCTAACTTTTTCACATACTCTTATCAATCACAAACAGAGTCCTAACGAGCATAACAAAACATTTGAAAATTGCGAACAGAGGACAGATTACAGATTTATGTCAGAACAACAAACTTACAGTTGTTGCCGATTCTGATGCCCCTGGAAGGTTCACCCTCTTCACCAATCTCTGTCACGCCTATCCAGATTATCTCTCCCTTTCTTCTGCTTTGTGCCAACTCCACGAACCAGGTAGAAATGGATGATGAGGCAACTGCTGAAGACAACAAATTGAAAACAATAACACGAATTCTGAGTACACAGAATCCTGATGACAACATAAATAACATCATACAGAAACTGGTTGATAGAGTCCAAAGAATGGAAGCTGTGAACCAGGTTCTTCGTACTAAAGTTTGTGAACTCACAAATCAAGTTGCAGCAGTTGAATCTGAAAATGTTTTACCAAAGAAAAGAATCATCAGCAGCGAAGGACAACGTGTTCTCAATCCTCCCAATGATAACTTGCATGCAGAGATCCTGGACCTCAAAAACAAGCAGGAAGAAATTAGATCACAACAAGCTTCTTTTAAACAAGAAACTGAAACACATCCAATCATGGGCACATGTTGTTAGTGCCAAAAACGGAACCCCCCCCCCTATGGCTGTTGTTGAGGAGGTTGTACAAGCTAAGCTTGTGGAAGAACGCACTAGATGCGAGAGAGAGCTGAACCTCAAGGTGAGGGGGTTCCCCCTATCCCTTTCATCACTTGAACCCATGGTTATTGGGAACTCATTTATCAATTATAGTCTAGGCATTCCCGATAGAACTCTTGATCTAGCTTGGCTGGGCTATGACTCCACCCTTTTTCTCCGGTTTAGATCAGCAGCCGATCAACTCAGGGCTTTTAGAGCCAAAAATCTGTTATACTCTCTTCCCAATAAGATTTTCCTCGATGATCTTACCAGGTCATAGGTAGTAGAGCTCAAACGCTCTAGAGAATTGGTTATGACAGCGAGAAAGGTGGGAAAATGGGCAGTTATCAGGAATCTCAGAGCGGATATTAGGGACAGTTTCCCTCCAGGGTGAGAGTCTCGGCCTGGGACTTCCAAATGATGGGTCATTTGGGGGAGGAGACATGGTACAAGTATTTCCATCAGGTATAAGAACAATAATGGTTCTTTCTGGTCTTCACCCGGCCTAGTGAATGATGCTCTTGGGTCGTCGGGCATTTTTTTCATCACCGAGACTCACGAGAGCCCTGTACGGCCTCTCACTGGTATCACGGGTTATCATTGGTATTCTGCTTGTAGACAAGAGACAAGAAGTTCAGGGGGTGTTAGGGGTTCTGGAGGTGTGGCTTGTTTGTACAGAGATTCCTTCTGGAGCAGGATATCTTTGGTTGCCACAAACGAGTTTGCGAAGTTCATGTGGGTCTGTATTAGAGGGGCTGCCCCCCAGCCCAATGATATCTACATTGTAGTTTGTTACTTCACTCTTGCTTCCTCCTCATATGCTATCCACAATGGCCCTGACGGTTATCCTTTTATTGACTTGTATGCTACTATTACTTAGTATTCAGTGGTTGGTGAAGTCATCCTTCGGGGTGACTTTAACGCCCGTACCAGAGCTCTCCAAGTTCCTCTCCATGACCGCTCAGAGGACGTGTTATGCACCTAGGCGCTAGATCTAGAGTTAGTGGGGCTTCATAGGACATCCAATGATGATTTAGGGCCCTCCACAAATATGGCTGACACCTTTTGCAATTGGGTGAATTTCATGGGTTGTTGATCCTCAACGGGCTTGCCTGTTTCCTTGACCTCTCACTTCTTCACTTGTTGGCCTCATGGTGGAGGTGTGAGTGTGGTGGATTAATGAAATTACTTGTATAATTTAGATTATGAGCAACAATAGAACACCAAATAACACAATATTTCAGAATAATGATCTCAATATGCAATTAGAATAGCTTCGCCACTTCGAGGGGGCAACCTCCAAACCATAAAATAAGACTCAAATGCTCAATGATGATGAACTACTACCTACAATCCCCTATATATACTATTCATATGCTATGGCCATCACCAAGGCCGACCTACTAAGCATGAGAAAGTATAAATGATATAATAAAATGATATGGTAAGCCACAAGTCGGCTACTCATATCCTAATACAAGCAATAGGTTAAGGGCGTAGCATGCCCTTCCCCTTCAAACCAACGTTGTCCTCAACGTTGAATAATCCTGGATGTTGCTGCAGAAAACCTTCATCCTCCCAGGTTGCATCTTCTATGCTCAGATTCTTCCACTTGATCAGATATTCCTTAATGTCTCTGGTTCTCAGCCTCTTAGTACGTGTTTGCAGAATCTTCTCTGGCTCCAAAATGATTCTTCCTTCCTCATCAAGTTCTGGTAACTCTGTCTGGGCTTCAAATTTCTGTCCAATAACCTTCTTCAGGCATGAAACATGGAATACTGGGTGTATGTGTGAAGATGGAGGCAACTCTAGTTTATAAGCAACACTGCCAATTTTCTGTAGAACCTGATAAGGGCCATAATATTTAGGAGCAAGTTTGTTGTCCTTTTTCTATTGCTTTAGGGACATCTGCTTGTAAGGCTGGAGACGTACAAAAACCCAGTCACCAATTTCAAAATGTCTTTCACTACGGTGTTGATCTGCTTGTTGTTTCATCCTGTTTTGTGCTAATGCTAAATTCTCCTTCAAACTAGCCAAAACCTGTTGTTGATATTGAATGTGTTCCTCAACATCTCTGACCTTAGTTTGCACCCTCAAGGAGGAAGTGATAGAAGGTGGATGGTAACCATATAATGCTAAAAATGGGGTCATTTGAGAAGAGGTATGAAAAGATGTGTTATACCACCATTCTGCAAGTGGTAGCCATTTAATCCACCTTTCCTGCTTATCTGATACAAAACAACGTAGATACCCCTCTAAGCATTTGTTGACCACTTCTGTTTGCCCATCAGTTTGAGGATGATAAGATGAACTGTGAGCTAGCTGAGTACCCAAACATGAAAATAATTCCGTCCAAAAATTACTTGTGAAAATAGGATCACGATCACTTACAATTATCTTTGGGGTTCCATGTAGCCTTTGAACTGTCTCCAAAAAAATAGCTGCGACTGTACTGGCTGCAAATGGATGTGATAGGGCACAAAAATGGGCATATTTTGTGAGCCTATCCACAATCACGAAAATAACATTCTTACCCTCTGAACAAGGCAATCCGGTGATGAAATCCATGGAGACCTCCTCCCATCTCTGGCTAGGAATTGGTAAGGGTTGCAACAGACCTGGTGTCTTAATTGTTTCCCCTTTGTTCTGTTGGCACACTAAACACTCTGATACAAACTTTTGTACATCCCCCTTGAGTCCTTCCCAAAATAATTCTCTTTTTATTCTATGATATGTCTTCAAAAACCCAGAGTGTCCTCCAACAGGTGAGGCATGTAGCTCTGCAAGAATCTTATGCTTCAACTCAGAATCTTTACTCAAGTATAACCTATCCTTGTACCATAGGGCATTACCTTTCCACTCAAATTTGTTAGATGTCATAGATCCTTGCTTGATATTCTGTATTAGAGATTGTGTATCCTTGTCTTGATCCCATTCCAATCTTGCTTCATCCACCCAATCGGCCGTCAACATGGACATTCCACATAGTAAGGCATCTGCGGATGTATCCCTTCTGGACAACGCATCAGCTACTACATTTTCTTTACCCTTTTTGTATATGATTTCAAAATCATAACCCAACATTTTTGTTACCCACTTTTGTTGTTCCTCAGATGATAACCTTTGCTCCAAAAAGTATTTGAGACTATCATGATCAGTTTTTACCTTGAAGTGTCTACCCATGAGATAGGGCCTCCATTGCTTGACCGCATGAAGAATAGCCATCATTTCTTTCTCATAGACAGGTTTGAGCAGATCTTTTCCTTTGAATTGGCGACTCTCAAATGCAATTGGTCTTCCTTCCTGCATTAGAACTGCTCCCAATCCTGATCCTGAAGCGTCACATTCAACAATGAAGGTTTTTGAGAAGTTGGGAGTAGCCAAAACTGGGGTGCTGCACATGGCTTCCTTCAGCTGCTCAAAGGATTTAGTGGCTACGTCTGTCCAATGGAAGGCATCCTTCTTTAGCAATGCAGTGAGTGGGGTTGCTATTCTACCATATCCCCACACAAATCTTCTGTAGTACCCTGTTAGTCCTAGGAACCCACGAAGATTTTTGAGAGTTTTGGGCCTTGGCCATTCCACCATAGCTTTGATCTTCTGAGGATCAACTTTGACACCTTCATGGGATACAATGTGACCCAAGTACTCTACCTCTTGTACACCAAAAGAACATTTGGATGGCTTTGCATAGAGAGTATGTTTCTCCAAAACTTCCAACACTTTATTTACATGTTGTAAGTGTTCTTCCCATGTCTTACTGTAAATCAATATGTCATCAAAGAAAACTAATACAAATTTCCTTAAAAATGGCCTAAAAATAGTGTTCATCAAGCTTTGAAAGGTTGAGGGCGCATTTGTAAGACCAAAAGGCATTACCAAAAACTCATAATGGCCCTCATGAGTCCTGAAAGCCATTTTATGAACATCTTCCTCTTTTATTCTAATTTGATGGTACCCCGAACGAAGATCTAATTTTGTGAAATAAATAGCACCATGCAATTCATCAAGTAAATCATCAATTACTGGAATAGGAAACTTATCTTTGATGGTGTACTTGTTGAGTTCTCGGTAATCTGGACACATCCTCCATGTTTCATCCTTCTTACGTACCATGACCACTGGTGAAGAATATGCACTCTGGCTATGCCTGATGATACCTGCCTTCAACATTTCCTCCACCATTTTCTCGATCTCACTTTTCTGGGAATATGGGTATCTGTATGGTCTGATGTTAGGTGTTTGGCTCCCTGGAATCAACTGAATGGCATGATCATGATCCCTAACTGGTGGTAGTCCCTTTGGAATTGCATCAAAAACAGATGAGTGAGCATCAACAATCTTCTGAAGATCGGGTGGCATTGAAGACTCTGTATTTTGTACTTCTATGGAAAATAACTTTGCTATAAATCCATCTACTCCTTTTCTGAGAACCTTCTGCATCTGATGAGAGCTAATAATCTGTGGAGACTTAGCTACCATCCCATTCAATTGTATTGTCCTTCCATCTGAATGAAATCGCATGAACAATTCTTGGAAATTCATCTCTATAGTACCTAAGGTTGTGAGCCATTGGACACCCAAAACAATATCTGCCCCTCCCATAGAAATAGACAAACATAGGTGAGTCTAACATGTAGTCTCCCATGGAAAGCTTGATACTATGGCACTTTCCTGTGCACTTGACTGTCCCACCATCCGCAATCATAACTTGCATTTCTGGAGCTGGGTAAATAAAACAATTGAGGCGGGCAACTAACTTACTATTTATGAAGTTATGAGTACTCCCCGAGTCAATCAACACCGTCACCTTCTGTTTTTTGAGATAGCCAATAACCTTGAGTGTTTGAGGAGTACTAATACCTGACAATGCATGGCAAGAAATTGTAGGTTGGTGATCCTCTACTTCATCTTCTACTGGTTCCTCAGCCTCTCCTATAATTTCAGCTTCCTCATCATCCTCATTACCTCCGTCAATATAGAACAACTTCTTCTCAGCACATTTGTGTCCCGGTCCATATTTGCTATCACAGTTAAAACATAATCCTTTTGCTCTCTTTTCTTCCATTTGTTGAGGAGTCAGTCTAATTGGCCTAGCAAATGAAGGGGAAGAGATACTACGGTCTCTGGTGTTAATGAAAGGTGGCCTCCTACTACAAAGAACTTTTTCCTCTGCTCGACGTGCCATGATAATAGAATCAGAAAGCTTGAGTGGATTAAACATACGTACCTCATGCTCGATGTGGTCCTTAAGACCCCCAAGAAACAGGTCATTCAGATTCTCTTCTGGAATATTCTCCACCCTTAAGGATAGGTTTTGGAATTGATGCACATAATCTTTGACTGATCCTGTTTGTCCGTAACTTTGCTAATTGACTAAAGTAGTTCTCTGAAACACTGGAACTATAGTGCAATTGCAACTCCTCGGTAAAAACTGTCCAAGTGACACCTGAGACCATTCTTCTGCCTCTGAGCACATAACCATCGATACCAAACGAATTGGTCTGGTTCAAGATACAGGGATGCCAATGTCACCTTTTGTCCTGATGGTGTTTGATGTAACTCAAAGAAGTTCTCCATTTGATTTATCCAATTCAGGGGATCCTTACCATCAAATTTGCGCATATCCACTTTCGGCATCATGTTCCGTGGTTGCGAATAAGTTGGATTCTGATTGGGCTGGAAAAGTGATCCAACATGGTTATTTTGTCCATGATTTTGAACTGAAGATCCTCCTTGGTTGATATGGGGTGGATTTGGGCCATACTGTTTACCCTTTACATGTTGCATGATATCATCCAATTGATGATTGATTTGGTCTATGTTTCCTTTAGAGGCCATATCAGATTGTACATTTCGCAGCTCATACTCAAGTTGGCTCACCTTATGATCAACTGAGGTAAACCCTAGTGCTGAGGAATCTGTATTTACCCCTTCTGACTCCATCTCTTCAATCACTACCCCATCTTTATCTGGGGTTTTACCCGGAGTAACCGGATTCTTTTTTGCTCTTGTGGAAGGCCCCGCCATGATGTCAAACCTTAGGGTTTAGGGTTTCGATACAAATTCAGCCGAACAGGAAAAAACACAGAGAAGATACTAATACTATTTTTTTGAGAGCTTTCCGAAAATGTAAAGAACTTGAAAAATTCCACAATTTGCACCCTAGGGAGCGATTTTATGAAATATCCTAAATTTGTAATAACTTTTGCAAAATAAATCAAAAAAGTCTGAAATTTTCAGGGAACCTTACTTGAAATGTTTCACAACTCTGGTAAAAATATCTCCCACCAATTCGCTCTGGTTCGCAATATATGGCGGAAACAAAAAATTAGGGTTTTTGCCCTAATTTTGGCCCAGATCGCAGCTCTGATACCACTTGTAATGAAATTACTTGTATAATTCAGATTATGAGCAACAATAGAACACCAAATAACACAATATTTCAGAATAATGATCTCAATATGCAATTAGAATAGCTTCGCCACTTCGAGGGGGCAACCTCCAAACCATATAATAAGACTCAAATGCTCAAATGATAATGAAATACTACCTATAATCCCCTATATATACTATTCATATGCTATGGCCATCACCAAGGCCGACCTATTAAGCATGAGAAAGTATAAATGATATAATAAAATGATATGGTAAGCCACAAGTCGGCTACTCATATCCTAATACAAGCAATAGGTTAAGGAAGAAACACTTCTTCATTTCTCAGAGGAGAGATCTATGTGCTTCCCTCCAATACTTTCCCAAATGTTTTTTGGCGCACCATCCTTTCTCGCCACTCTCCTCTTCCGTTAGAGCTTAACCTCGGGTCCATGTTCTCCCACACTTCCACTCTCTATAATATTCCTGGGTAGCCGCATATCCCGGTTGATTCTCCCCCCTCTTCCTGCCGCTTATTCACATACAGTAACATTAGAGAGGTGGTTAGTGTGATGAATAGTAGTAGGGCAACTGATGAGGAGGGCTTCCAAGTAGAATTTTTCAAGTATGGTTTTGGTGTACTAGGTAGCTACTTGGCTGATCTCTTTAGCCCCGTTGTATGTTTTGGTTTTTTGCCAACTTGGTCACACCATATTATTCACCCGATACACAAATCGAGCCTCAATTCTGATCCCAACTACAGGATGATCATGGTGGGCCATATTTTCTCGAAACTATATGCTACATTCCTTCATATACAACTTTTCGAGGAGTTGGTGTAGAGGCACCTCAGAGCTAGAAGATAGGCATGGTTCTTTCCTGCTGATCAGACCATTGATCATATCTTTACTCTCCAGGCCATCATTGAGGAGGCTCGTCATTGCTCATCGAAAGTCTACTATTGCTTTGTAGACTTTCAGAAAGCTTTTGAATCTGTTTCGCGAGAGGCCCTATTTTAGAGGCTTAGGGACATTGGCATATCCGAGACCCTTCTCACTGTCATCATGTGTTTATACGAGAATGTTCTTGGTCGTCTCTGCACAGTTCTTAGAGTAACAAATTTCATTAGGAGTACCATTGGAGTCAAATTGGGCTGCCCCTATGTCCCACTCTGTTTGGGATCTACACTGATGAATTCGATACCTTTCTTTGTGAGCATATCTAGGACAATGATGGGTACCTCGTCCACGAAGGTTCTGATTTTCTATACTCTTGTTTGTTGATGGTGTGGCCCTCTAGGCCTCCTCTCCTGAGGGACTACAAAGACAACTGAATGTCTTAGATTTGTTTTGTGATCTTCGCCAGTTGACGGTCAACCTTGGAAAAACCAAGGTTATGGTCTTCAACGGGTTGAAGACCTCACACCTCCATTTCTTCTTCAAGGGGGAGGAGATTGAGATCACCAACGCCTATACTTGGGAGGACAATTCTCTGGTCCTTGGTTCAGTTTGAGACATGCCCTCCAACCTCGAGTCAATAAGGGCTACGGTTCTTTAGTCCTCCTCGAGAGACAGTTCTTTCGACACCATTGTTAGGACATCTCTTCCAAGATGTCACTCATGGACTCCATTATCAGAACCACAGTTGTCTACGACTCTGTGGTTTGGGGGCCCTCTTTACTTGAGATTGATTGGGCTTCAGCTTAGAGAGTTCAAACACTTCTCCTCCGTCGCTTTATCAGGTGCAAGCAAAATGACCCTCAACACATCATTCTTGCTGAGTTTGGGGCTGTTCTTTCAAGTTGGAGACCATTTTTGATCCGATCTCTTTCCTGCATCGCATTCGGGGTTTTGTTGACTCAGTTGAGGTGCGGGACAAGTACCCGTACTAGGAATATTGTTATTTAGATATTATTGCCCGTTCTGATTCTCTAGACCGTGGTCGTTGTTGATATGCTGGGGTTTCTGATCTCTTGGAGTCTGTGGGTATTCAAATGGACCAGCTCCCTCCTTTTAGATATTCCTTGGATGCGCTAGGTAACCTTCTACCTACCAGACATGAGCTGAACAAGATCATTAGGGAGGATATTTATAGGCAATTTATCCACACCATTTGGGTGAACCCTCATGGCAGTTTATGCCCAAAGATGACCTTTTATAGTGAGCACTTTTTGGAGCTGAGTGACAGTTTTATTGTCTGCCCTTGGATGCACGCTCTTCGCATCCCCCTTGGCCAGTTTAGAGTGGGCTCTCATAGGCTTCGGTGTGAGACAGATCACCAAATTGATCGTTCAGACAAGATCTGCCAGCTTTGTAGTCTTCAGGAGGTCGAGGCGGAATCACACTTCATCTTCTGTTGCCTCATTTACTACGAGATCAGGGGGAGGTTTCACTGCCTCTTTAGGAGGACCCATGCTCTTTTTGACTTCTTTAGATATGAGGACCAGAAGTGCCTGGCTCTATACATGTAAGAGGCTCTGAGGCTTCGCGAGCACACTTTTCAGACCCCTTCCAGACCTGATTCTACCCAGTGGATCACTTCCTTTTTCACGGTGCTACCTTCAGTAAGAGGCACTAAACACTAGATTGATACTAGCTCTGCATCATACTCCAGATCAGTACGGTTCAAAGAGACCATCCACAGCTCCCCGAGTTCTTATTGACACGACCATACTAGTTCCAACACTAGGAGATAAACTAGATCCACCAAGTCCTTGCGACGTACCACATTGTCCAGACAACAGTATCGTGGGCGACCTCAACATCTCACCGCCTCCTCTTCCGATCGTCATTCTATCCGGAGTTTCTTTTAGTCGGCCTCAGATGTTAGGAGAGTTGGGTCTACCACTCCCCGATAGGCATTCCTCATTGCCTCTCCTAGGCCTTCTTTCTTCTCTTCTTGAGCATTTCCACTACCCTGGTTTGGGTTCATGGATTGTTCTTTTCAGCTCTGCTTTCTCCCTCTCTTCTACCTTTCTTTGGCTCTTCTTTTGCTTTTTGCTTTGTACTTCTTTTGGAAACCTTTTGGTTTTCCCGCTTTGTATAGGCACATGTGTACTTTGAAGTCCCTTTGTCCTACTTCTGTGGTCATTTGTTGGACATTAATATATTTATCTATCTTATCTTATCTTGTGCGTAACACGATATATATAAACAAAAACAAGGTTAGAGATTTTAAAATTTTGCTTTCAGTTTTGAAAATTTGTTCTTTCAAGTTTTTTGCTATTTTTTAAGTTTCTCGTTCCTAATGTAGGTTTGAGATATAAAATTATAAATGTCGTCAAGATCAACTTCATATGGAGGGCAAGGGGAAGCACACCGAGAAAAATGCCCATATGGAAACATTTTGGTTCCCATGAAACATGATCGCGCTTCTCTTCTTTGGAGACATGTGAGAGTGTTGAAGAGCATTGTTTGTGGTGGCTCTCAAGTTTTGATATTGCAACGATTGCAACGTGACATTTGAGTTCTCATATACCCAACTCAAAGGTTCTTTAAACAAGGTTGGAGGAAGGAGGATCAATTTTTTTGTGAAAGTTGAAAAGTAAAAAATGTTGGTGCACACGAAACAACAAGAGGAAGCTGATACATAAGTTATAATAGCTCGGTCTAGGACAATTCCTTTGCAAAAGAGGCCTTCATAAATACCATTCACACCTTCAACTTCAAATCATTCTTCTATTCAAACTCAAACCACTTGAAACTCCTTTGGATGAAAAGGCCACCACATGTATAAGACCAAAAGGACAAGTGGAACAAGCATTCAACATTGAAAAGAATATTACCGATGAGTTGGTTCAATGCATTTATGCATATGGCTTGCCTTTCAATGTATTGAGGTCAACGTATTGGAAACAATGTTACAAAGGCCCTAATTAGAAAAGGTTCGAGCCACACTCTTGGTAAAAAAAGTGGAGCACATACAATTTCTTTGTAGTGAATTAGGAATTTTAGGCAAGATTCAAGATCTCTATTATTTCAGAGGGATGGAAGGATGCTCGAAATAAACTCTTGATATAATTTTGTAATATGCCCTAAAGGGGCAATGTTCTTAAAGGTTGTTGATTGTTAGGGCCAAATGAAAGATGCTTAGTTTATAACTGACATTTTGATAAAGGCTAGTGAGTCGGTGGGCCTCCAAAATGCTGTCCAAGTAATCGTGCGAAACACAAGGATTAATTGTAGAGGGGATCCACGAGTACATATTTTGAATACCTTTTTTTTATCCACTCTCTCAATTTGACGCTGCAAAAAATTGGAAAGATCTTATGAATAGAGTACATATATACAAAGAAAAATAACATCAAATGTTTGTCACAGTGAATAGTGAAAAACTACAAACAAAAGTGAAAGACAAGCTGATATAACAACAAACCTTTCTTGCAGTCTCTCCTTGCAAACCTCGATGATAAGATTGTGAAAGTATTTAAACTTGTAGAATCTTTGAATGGTTGGATTGTGGGTGCTCTTAAATTAATCTCTAAATAAAGGAATAATGCTACGAGCAAATGATTAGAGGGATTAAAGTTTCCAAGGACTTCTCCAGGGATTGTCCAACATTGTCCAATATTC
Organism: Taxus chinensis; assembly: GCA_019776745.2. Lineage (NCBI taxonomy): Eukaryota > Viridiplantae > Streptophyta > Pinopsida > Cupressales > Taxaceae > Taxus > Taxus chinensis. The sequence continues at coordinate 479,066,499 of CM034154.1, read as the reverse complement.
TCCAACCATTGTTGTGAAGAGTATTGCCTGTTATTTATAACAGGAGGATGGGCTATGGAGTGGTTGCAGATTGTTAATGAAGTCATCAATGCATATTCTTAATATAGCATTGGAGGAAGTCGCAGCAGTTCAAATGAATTCATTATCTATAAGCAGAAGTAATGAATTTCTATTGGTAGTAAATTTGCATCCGAGAAGGTGGTTGTACGTGCAACTTTGTTGCTTCCACCTTTATAGGATTCTGGAAGTGGAGTGAGAGTGGAGTGACTTGGACAGTGAAGTGGAGTCCAAGTGGAGGATGAGTTGGAAAATAGATTTAATTCTATTTAAAATAACTAATTTAATTAGCTATGAGGTGTGAGGGAATAATTAACCATTTAATTAAATAAATGTTTAATTAAACTAGTTAAAGGGGTTTAAGAATTAATTTAATTAATTCCAAAGGGTATGATATTCAAAGTATGAATTATTAATGTACTTAATCAATACTAAAGGGGATGTGAATAACTGAGGATAAGCCGGAAATAAACATGTATTTTTGGGGTGTCTACATTTCCCCTCTTTAAAGTCTTATTACGAAGTAATAACATTTTAAAGATAGTAGACACATGTAGATGAATGAGCAGAAGACAGGGAAGCCGGTGGAACATTGAGATGCCCCAACGAATGTGAATGCGATGGAACATTGAGATGCCCCAGTGAGTGTGAATGATAAAGGTATGCCCCCCTCAAGCGGATGGGTGATGCACCAAAGTGGTGGACAACCGCTTGATAGGAAAAAGGGAAAGGTAAAGGCAAAGGGATGTAAAGGAAGAAGGAAGGAATTTTGTGCTCGTAGCATGAGCTTTCATTTAGAGAGTGAAAGTTAGAGCAACCTTATTTTGCTGTTGCACAATAGAGTTGTCACTGTGATTATGAAAGAATCATGATGCTTAACCCGTTATGTGCATAAAACAAACACACACAACAAACAAAAGTTAAAAAGGAAAATAAACCCAATATACATAATAGATGAAGGCACCATGGTTATAAATGAACTAAGATGGTAACATATTACTTGTAATTGGTCCAAAGCAAAACAAGATAAAACAAACCCAATAGACACCATAAAAGTATGCATTGTGACTATAAAGGAGCCAAGATGATAATGAAATATGTGCAATTGGTCCAGAAATAATAACAACGATGCAACCCAACTTTGAAAGAAAGACAATTAACTTTGCCCCTAATGTGTTTCACAATGATAAGTAAGCAGATTTGAATGCTCCTAAGCAACAATATATGCAAAGGGATTGGATCGGACCAAAGAGCAGAGTGATCTTAGGTTCTTAGGTACTCCTCGTGACACTCTTATCAGATCCCGTTGAAGTGTAATTTGAGATTGAAAAGGATCATTGGCCCCAAGCACGGGCACTGAAAATGCATTGGAGACAATGAGAGCCGAAATTGTCCCAAGCAAAGTTATATCGCAAAGGAAACAAACAATTCGACTTGCCCCAAGCTATGATTTTGACATGCAAAGGGAAAAGAGTAGTGATAGTCGTAAGATAGTTTGGCACGACCAAGGTAGGAGTGAATTGTTTGATTTCACTGATTGTGTTGTTTTGTTGAATTTTTGAAAATTTTGTAATTTTTTTGGTTTTTGTGACTATTTGAATTTTTTTTGTGATTTGTAAGTTGTGAGTTTCACATGTGTGTGTTTGAATTTTTGATATTTTGTTGACTCAATTTTATCATGACATATATTAATTAACACCATGATTAAAAGCATACACAATTTTTTTTTTTGATAGTTAAATGCTTTTGACCAGAGCTATGAACCTGTGGGTTCTTGGGTCCACTCCCTTAACAATGTAAACGTCCTCAGACAAAATATTACAATTAATCCATCACAATCACAAACCGCAACCATTGAGCCCGCATCGACGATGCAATTTTCAGCCACTGCCGTTTTTAGAGCCACCAACAGCCGCAAATGCCAATGCCGACGATGCTAAGTCCGCCACCGTCGATAAGAACCACCAGCCACAACCACCAGTGATGCAACACCCGCCACCACCAATAAACCACATTGAAGGGATCGCACCTAACAGGATTCAAACCTGGGTGACTCCAGACACAACCGTCCGACTTAACCGATCCACCTAAACCCTATTGGCAAAACTTTGGATGGTAAATGCTTTTATTATACCAGAGCTCTGAATTGGAGTGATAGATGAGCACTTTCTCTAAGTGGGACATGGGGGTGGGCTTGGGTCCTTAATGTCCGCCGAGCGATTCGCATTCGGAGCACCCTGCTATGTTCCGCTTGGTCCATATAGAGAAGTTCAACCCCTACCTCAAGGTGTCCTGATGGCCACTTATTGAAAGCATCCAATGAACTCAATGGGAATGGAACTTGGGTTGATGATTACAAACTACTTGTAACTCACCAATAGCCCAAGACCTTGAGTTCGATACACAAAATAAATTGTAAAACAATGACAAGATTGCAAAATAAACCCTTATGCATACAATAATATAGACACACCAAGATTATAGACAAACCAAGATGCTAAAAAGACTACTTATGCAAGATTAAGATCTAACAACAACAATATAACACAACTGATAATAACGACATGTGACTATTCCCCTAAAATGTTCCACTGTGAAGAATAAGTAGATGCGAATGCCCCCAAGCGATATCTTAGAAGCGCAAGGGGATTGGATTAGGTTGAAGAGAGGAGTAATCTTAGATACTCTAAAGACACTCTTGCCGGATCCCATTATAGTTTGATCTGTATTGGATTTAATCCAAGTGTGCCCTAAGCAAAGTTATATTGCGAAGGGTTAATTAATTGTTTTGCCTCTGAGCATAGATATACGCCATGGGCAAGAAAAGTGATTATCGTAAGATGATCTGGAACGATCAGTAAGATTGCCGTCAAATGGCGATATTGTTGAACTGTGTTATGCACTTGTTGAGATTTTGTCAAACATTTTCTGATTGTTTTGATTTTTTTTTACTGTTTTTGGTTTTTGGAACATATTTGAATGTTTTTGGATTTTTAAACATATTTGAATGTTTTTGGATTTTTGAACATATTTAAATGTTTTTAGATTTTTGACTCAGTAAAAGGGTACAATGTTTGAATTTGTGTTCAAACAATTGTAAGCATTTAATTCCATTGGTAGAATGTAGATGATATGGTGATAGGATATCTCACTCCACTCGTGACTCCACGCAACTATGAAGATGCGAGGGCTCATCATCGAGAGCCAAGGACATGAGAACTAGGAGAATAGTGATATGAAAATGAAGATGATGGATGCCAAGACACAAGGTGTAACAATGGTCCATTCGGGAAAATGTGACTCATCTCTAGTCAAGACTACCTGACTGATTCCAAGATGATTTCACTTTATAGGTTTTAACGAGGCTCATATCTATTGATGGCCTACTGATTGACAAAATCTGGTTGAAGGAATTGTTGTCTCTTTTAACATGAGCAACTTCTTGGGATGTGTATGATTAAACACTTTTGATTTTGATTTTGTAAAGGCTTTATTTTGTTCAATTTTTTTTTGTTTTCCTGAATTGACCCCCTACATATTGCCCCATGCCACCAGTAAGAAGCAACGATTCAACATCGAAGAAAAAACGTAGGCGAGTAAGGATACTTGCCTCCTTTCCCAGTCTCATACTACTAGTAAGAAGTATGGGCTCATCATTGAAGACTGTGAAGGATGAAAGTTGTAATGATCGATGTATTGTTTTTTGTATTTTAGATTGATTTTGCCTTGAATGTTGATATTGTGCTTATTGGGAAGGAACGTTTTGCCCCCAAATCTTAGCCTCATGTGACTAGTAAGACGTAAGGGTTCAGCACCTTAGACAGAGATGGACGATCAAAAGATCGGGGTAAAGAAGTTTAGTGCTTTCTGTTAAAGAGAGAACTTGTTTGAAAGGAAGATTTGCCATCAGTAAGCTTCTAGACAAAACCGTAGATAAAATGATCTGGAATGGTAGAAACCCTAACAGGGATGAGACACAAAATGCCTAAGATGAACAGTATTAACCTGTGTCGTATAAGAGAAGAATGTGGAGAGATGATGATGTCATGATTAAGATATCTGCCAATGGATGAAACGATTAAAATTGTTTGTTAGATGAGTTAAACGTGCAAGTGGCCTCCCCTAGTGTGGAGAGTACCTGTGGATAAGATGTTTTTGCTTCTACGTTTTTGATTTTCAAATGGTGCTTTAAGGAGGGGTTGGATATGGATTTTTATTCTCTTTTTACGTTTTTTGATTTTTCAAAGTTTTTGCGGATGAGGATTTGTAATGGACTCATCATCATGAAAGAAGTCCATGTTTAGGAAAGTTGAATGGTCCTGATTTACAAGACTTGGGCGGACGAGGTCCAAGTCAATGGAGTAGCTAGAGGGATTTTCAATGAATCTATGATTTGATGGGTCCTGATTTACTAGACTTGGGCGGATGGGATCCAAGTCAATGGAGTGTATAGAAAGGTTGTAAACGAACCTGTGATTTGATGATACCTAATGTACGAGACTGGGGCGGACGAGATCCAAGTCAATGGAGTGAATCAGAAGATTCGATGAGTTTTGATGTACAAGTTTTGGGCGGACGAGATCCAAGTTAGTGGAGTGAATCGAAAGATTCAATGAGTCTTGATTTACGAGAGTTGGGTGGACGAGGTCCAAGTCAACGGAGTGAATCGAAAGATTCGACAAGTCCTGATGTATGAGACTTGGGCGGACGAGGTCCAAGTCAATGGAGTGAATTGAAAGGTTTGGCAAGTCTTGATGTACAAAACTTGGGTGGACAAGGTCCAAGTCAACAGAGGGAATTGAAAGATTGAACGAGTCCTGATGTACGAGACTTAGGCGGACGAGTTTCAAGTCAACAATGGATACGTGATTGGATAAGTTTTTGGCGAGATCGAAAAACCTATGTGATGTTAGAGGCAATTTGTCGATGCGGAGAATGCAGTGGAATTCATATTCCCCAATACCTTTGTGAATGATTTCTAATGTAGGTGGAATAGAAGATTTAGATGATTGGTGCTTTAAAAGATTCTTTACATCAATGCGGCCTTCATTTGTGAATGAAATGATGCGAGGAGTGAAGGATTGATCCATAGATGGGCATCCAAGGCATCTTGTAGGCTATAGAGAGAAAATATTCAATGTTGCTCCTTTTAGGCATTGGATTAATTTGTTTGACAATAAATTTGCAATTAAATCTTGAAATGGTTGTGTGAGGATACCCCTAGGATACGCACCTCGTGGAGTGCATGCATATGGGTGTCATGACACGTAGGAATTGTTGTTGACTGTTTAATAATGTTTTGTAAAACACAAGAAGATTCTACATCGGATAACTGTTGTGAAACATTATTAAATTCAAGATTGACTGTTTGAGGTATTATGGACATAGAAGGTTGCGTTGTTGCAAGTATCCAAACTTGTTATGTCTCGATAACAAGACACGAGATGTCGGGCGTAGGATTTAGCATATAATCAAGCTTAATGGTGCTTGATGATTGACCCTCTTCGGGCACTTTGCCATTTATACCATGCTTGGGGAACGGATTTGAAAACACCTTTAAATTATCATTGGGTATTTTATTTAGTGGTGGGTCTTTGACCGCTATGTCTCTGTTATCAATGAGGTCTTAAATGTAATGGCAAAGTTGCGCGCATTTGTCTGTTTGATGACCATCAATGCGATGAAAATTGCAATATTATTGGGTTTGTACCAAGATGGCTGAGGTTCCCTTTCGACAAAGGGTTTCATGATAGGTTAGGTGACCATATTGGCGCTTACCAATTGTCGTAAGACACTTGAAAGAGTCTCTCCCAGAGATGTGAATTGTTGTCGTTTGTTATCACGAGGGGGAGGAGTTTCTTTGCTTGGAATAGTGATGGCTTGTTTTGACTTACTTTGTTTTGGTTGATTGTTCTACACGTTGTGCACATTGTGGTTGTTTGTTACACCATCATTAATGACATTGCGGTTTCGATTGACGTACTTAGGTTTGTTGTGATGAGTGCTATTATTGGTGTGATTGTTATCCCTAGAATGAGGCTTGACCAAGCCTTTTGCAATGAGGTCTTTTTCTATTTGAGTCCCCTTTTCAATAACCTCCTCAAAACTTTAAGGCAATGCATTTGCATGTGAAAGGACAACTCATTGTTAAGATCTAGTTTAAAGATATTGACCAGTTGTTTCTCAGGGATCGAACATGGGAATCGGCTTGCAATAAAGGAATAATGCTACGAGCAAATTATTAAAGGGATTAAAGCTTCCAAGGACTTCTCTAGGGATTGTCCAACATTCGTCAATATTTTCCAACCATTGTTGTGAAGAGTATTTCCTGTTATTTATAACAAAAGGAGGGGCCATGGAGTGGTTGCAAATTGTTAATGAAGTCATCAATGCATATTCTTAAAAAGAACATTGGAGGAAGTTGCACCAGTTCGAATGAATCCATTATCCATAAGAAGAAGTAATGAATTTCTGTTGGTAGTAAATTTACATCCAAGAAGGTGGTTGTACGTGCAACTTTGTTGCTTACACCTTTGTAGGATTCTGGAAGTAGAGTGAGAGTGAAGTGACTTAGATAGTGAAGTGGAGTCCAAGTGGAGGATGAGTTGGAAAATAGATTTAATTATATTTAAAATAATAATTTAACTAGCTACGAGGTGTGAGGGAATAATTAACCATTTAATTAAATAAATGTTTAATTAAACTAGCTAAAAGGTGTATGAATTAATTTAATTAATTCCAAAGGGTATGATATTCAAAGTATGAATTAATTAATTAAATTATTAATTAATCAATTCTAAAGGGAATGTGAATAACTGAGGATAAGCCGAAAATAAGCATGTATTTTTGGGTGTCTATAGTCACAAATCAACAAGTGCCAGGCCATCTTTAAGATTCTCGAGGTTGGAGTTGTTGAGAGGTAACAAATTTTAAGTAACAAACTTTGTATAATTTGATTTTTTAAAATTTGTACTTTATTAATTTTTTAAAACTCTTAAATTCTAAATTTAGAATGAAGTTTATATAAATGTTAAAATTTAAATATATTATTTACTATATTAATACATTTTTATAGATTTTAAAAATTTGCTTAAAGTTATAAAAATTTATGTTTTCAAGTTTTTGTTGTTTTCTAAGTTTCTCTTTCCCAATGTAGGTTTGAGATATAAAATTATAAATGCCATGAAGATCAACTTCATGTGGAGGGCAATGGGAAACAAACTGATGAGGCTCATATGGAAACATTCCAGTTCCCATGAAACATGATCGTGCTTCTCCTCTTTGGAGACATGTGAGAGTGTTGGAGAGCATTTTTGGTGGCGGCTCTCAATTTTGGGTATTACAATGATTGTAACGTGACATTTAAGTCCTCGTATAACCGACTCTTAAGGTTATTTAATTGAGGTTAGAGGAATGAGGATTAAAAAGTTTGTTAAAGTTGAAAAGTAAAAAATGTTGGTGCACACGAAAGAGCAAGAGAAAGTTGATATATATGTTGCAATAGTTCGGCCTAGGACAATTCCTTCGCAAAAGAAGCCTCCAGAAATACCACTGATACCTTCTACCACTAATCATCTATCCATTTAAATTCAAACCACTTGAAAATCCCTTAGACGAAGATGCAACCTCATGCATAAGACCAAAAGGACAATTGAAACAAATATTCAACATTGAGAAAAATATTGCCGATGAGTTGGTTGTTTGATGCATTTATGTATGTGGCATGCCTTTCGATGTATTGAGGTCACCATATTGACAACAATTGTTGAAAACTATTATTGAAGCCCTGTAAGGGTACAAAGGCGCTAATCATAAAAGGTTCGAGCCACACTCTTGGCAAAGAAAATGGAGTATATACAATTTCTTTGCAATGAATTAGGGATTTGTTGAAGAATTCAAGATTTCTATTATTTCAGATGGATGGAAGGATGCTTGAAATAACCTCTTGATAAAATTTGGTAATATGCCCTAAAGGGGTATTTTTTTAAAGGTTGTTGATTGTGAGACCCAAATGAAATATGCTCAGTTTATTACTGAATTTTTGATAAAGTCTAGTGAGTTGGTGGGCCTTCAAAAGTTGTCTAAGTAATCATGCAAAACACAAGGATTGATTTTAGAGAGGATCCACAAGCACATATTTTGGATACCTTATTTGATCCACTCCCTCAATTTGATGTTGCAAAAATTGGAAAGTTCTTATGAATAGAGTACATTTGTACAGAGACAAATGACATTCAAATGTTTGTCTCAAATCATCATGTCCCAGGCCATCTTTAAGAGATTCTCAAGGTTGGAGTTGTTGAAGGTAAGGTAACAAATTCTAAGTTACTTTCTATAATTTGATTTTTCAAAATTTGTATTTTATTAATCGTTTAAAGTCTTAATTTCTAAATTTAGAATGTAGTTTATATAAATTTTAAAATTAAAATTTATTATTTACTATAAAAATATATTTTTGTAGGTTGTTGAGACAAGATTTTCCTTACACACTTGTCTTGAGACGACATTTGAAGGTAAGAGAGGCCTCGAGCAATATGGTGATTAACAACGTTTGGACTGTGTGGAGGCAAACAATCACATACATGGTCTCATAAGATAAAATCATTGATCCTTGATGATTAGTGGTGGGCCAAGGTTAAGTACTTGCTCAGTTTATTAGAACCTATTCTATCTATAATCAAATTTGTAGATACAAATGATGCTTGCATTAGAGAAATTTATGATGGAATGGACTCCATGCTCAAAAGTATGAGAGAGATAATACAAAAAAACGAGATCTTGAAGAAAACTTCTGTAATGAAGTAAAGAGTGTGTTCATGAAGAGGTGAAATAAAATGACCACCCCATTGCATCTCCTTGCTTATGCTCTAAATCCAAAATATTATAACAATGAAATTCTTTGGTTACTTGATAGGAAACTACCATATGATGATTTAGAAGTTGCAAATGGAACAAGGCAACATTCATAAGACTCTTTCCTGATCCATCTATAACTAATGTAGTCTGTGAGAATGCAGGGAAACATTTAGGAGCCCCTCGTACCAGGTGAGAAATGTACCTGATACGGGTATGGGTATGGAAACACTACGAGTACGTTTTGGAAACGTGCCTGCAAGTCCTGGGTACGTCATACCCGGGGCATAACCGGGACCCATAGGAACGTTTCCAAAACGTAAGCTTGATTTTTTTTTTATTTTTTATTTTTAATTTGGGTCCAAGTTACATTTCCAAAATGTTTCCAAAATGTAACTCCAAATGCTCACTGCCCCATAGAAGAGGTGGAACAAAGGCCATGTTATGTGAAAGAAATGGTGCTGATATACAGGTTTTTGGGGTCTTACCTTGGACCCAACAGAGTCAAAAGAGTGGATACACAAGAATTGTAAACCCATGGGTTGCATTTTTCTTTAAATTTTTATATATATTTAAATTTTTTAATTTTTGAAAATATATCATACGAACATACCCATAGTGTATTGTACCATTTTTTTTTTAAATTGCCATTTCTGCGTACCAAACATGTACCCGTGCTCATATCCTGGCAGTCTAGGTAGTCTATAATGAATTGAGAATGCTTGTAGCTTTAGAAGGTAGCATGTGAGAAAATGAGGATCTTTTTGACAAGTATAACATGAATTTCGTTAAGTGGTTGTATGTACGTGGCCATGATACGACCAATTGCCATCAAGATTCTCCCACAGGTACATAATTTTTTTATGTGTATCGTTTAAAATTTAATAATTAGATAATATTTCATATTTGTCTATTAAGTTACTAACTTATATTTTTATATAATGTTACTAATTTTAAATTTCCAACAACAATTTTTTGTAACAAGTGACTAGTAATTATTCATCAGAGAAGAATTTGAGTACGTATGCCTTTACCCACTCAGCTAAACGAAATAAATTGGTGTCCAAAAAGGGTGGGGATTTGCTATTTATACATTCCAATTTCTGCCTCATCACACAACCGAAGACTATTGACTTGGATGCTATATACACGTTATTTTTCACTCTTACTAATGATTTCTCTTTGTATGCTATTGGTGCATCAACCTCCTTGAGTGTGTCTTAAGGGGTGTACCAAAAATGGGATCATGTTGGTTAGTAGTACTTGGTGAGAGAGTCGTGCTACTAGCTCTAGCTTGCTATATGGTGCCCTTCCTATTGTCTTCACATTGATATCCTTAACAATATCACCTTCACATTGTCTTCCTGTAACACTTTTAGATCACCTTCAAATCCCCTTCATAGTTGTTCCAAGCAGTTGCTCTACTTCCATTCTCTCCCCTCCCCTCACCTTTTTCGTGGACTATTTGTGGTTGATGACATTGACTAGTAGAAATAGTGACTTTAGGTATATTATCCGATAAATAGGCGTCATCGTCATCATTTCTCTAAGATATCATCACATAGTTGGGTCTGCTTGGATTTGTATATCTAATCTTAAAGGGTTAAGAGATTTAGGGTCTTAGTGGAGCTTATACTTGGAGGTGACCATTGGATGCATTGGGTTATCAGGAGTAGTAAGAATAGGAGCTGTACCAACAAGGTCTACTTTACTCTTTAGAGTCCCCAACTTTGGTTTAGTTAGGTCTTTTACCTATCCCTCTTGTGATCCATTGATGACAATTCGCTCATAAGGTGCTACTAACCTTGAAGAGGGTGAACTCGCCAATTATGTCTTCACTAAGGTAAGTATCCCCAACCCTTCTTCCTTTATGTTGGTGTGGTTGATTATGTTGATGTATCATGTATTAGACTAAGATAGCATAACTAATCTTTGTCTATTGCATTACATCTTTCTAACCCATCCTTACTACCAAATGGCTTTACAATCATTAGTCTAGACTTAGTTCTTGCTTATTATCTCCTTCCTACAACCCGTAGAATTTTAGTAAAACCCCACACCCTATCTAAGACATAGGATTTGGAATCTTATGGTTTCGATACAAGTGTGGACTACTCTTTTCTAGATCCATGACTATTATGCCCTTGGGCTCTATCTTTGGATTATGTGTTGGCCCTAGAATGGTCCGTTACTTATATCATAATGTGTATTATTATAGAGCGAGAGAGAGGATAATCATATTGACCATCATAGCTAACATATATTCTAGTAAACTTGACGTGAATCTTACTTGAATACTTATATTGACCATTGTAGTTAACATACATTCTGGTGAACTCAATGCGAATCTTACTTCACCATTGATTGAGTCATATTCATGTTTATTTTTATCTTGCATTACATCACCTTCTTATCTCTCTTGTATAACTTTAGCTTCTAAGCTTTATCATCACTTGTGATTATATCATCCCTTAGGGTTTTTATAGTGAGTCTTAAGCCACCTTGATTTTATATGGGTTACTCCTTTCTCCCTTTTGTGCTCACCATCGAGGGAAACCACTCACGGTACATTTTTTCTCAATCTCAACCTACTCCAACCATTCAATGTACTATGGTTAATCTCATCCAAGAAAATCCCAAAGTCATTTTCGAGGATTTGGATGACAATATGTATGTCACTCCTACCAAAGATGGCTCATAGGTCCAAGTCCCCCCAAACAACACTTTTATGGAAACAACACCAACTAATTCACCACCAAATCCTCCCACCACTTATAGCCAAAACACACCAATTGATAGTAACCAAATGCTTATCAAATTGTTGGATCAAATGACACTTATGGAAGTTAATACCAATAATAACACAACTCAAATGTAAAACCAAATTTTGCAAATGGCATCTCAACCTCAACAACTTATTGTAGGACCTTTCAATTAATGTCCTTCCCCTTTGGATGCTCATGGGAACTCAATTCCTCAACCTTTTTTTCACAACTTTAAGAGAGAGCCAAGGTTTTGAAGAAAAAGCCCTAATTGGCGACAAAGATGCGATCACAAAAATTAGAACATAGAATTAAAAATCCATGACAGGGACGATCTTAGTGCTAGAACCAAATCTAAGCATAGAACTACATAGGACAAAATTGGCCATATAGGACAAATCCACTCGGAGACTGTCCCAGACGAACGAACTTGTCTTCTTTACACTACTAGGTCACCCAATTTTACACAAAACTAGTTTTTTTCCTGCTTGACCTAGATCCATCGTCACAGTCACCAGATCAACTTCCAAAAATAGTCAATCGTTGCAATCCTGTCTAACCCTAGCCCACAATTTCAATTATCTAACTTTCTAGAGTTTGAATGTCCTAATATTGATCACTACGTGATTTAGGATATGTAGATTTATTGTATTATGTTGTATTTCTGGTTCTAAATCATATTTGACACAATGAGTATTTTATCTTAATTAGGTGAAGCTCTAGTTTTGATATTACATTTTAGTGAATCCACTTATTTAGAATTACACACAATCTAGGGTTTCGTGCGTTGCCTCTAGGGTTTTAGATTTCTAAATCTGATCATTTAAAATTACATGTAATCTAGGGCTTTGTGCCTTGCCTCTAGGGTTTCAGATTTCTAAATCTCTTTTAAAATTACACGCAATTTAGGGCTTCGTGCCTTGCCTCTAGGGTTTTAGATTTCTAAATCTGATTGGCATTATCATAGCTTTTCTTTGGGTTCTTTTAAAAGCCCTAATCTATGTTGGGATATTTTGCACCTTTCTAATGGCCGATAATAACATGCCATCCTTTGTGCTTGATGCCAATGGCGGTTATGATCATTATCCATGCCCTCTCTTAGCGGAATTTGTCGACGAATTCCAATGGGCTATTCGGCAAAATGAACAATTTCCCTTGATTTCTAACACATCACATGTTAAATCTCATCGATAATTTTGTAGGACAAGAATTATTCTCAAAATAATTTTTTTGACATGATTAACCATTACTTAGACATTCTCGATGACTGCATGGCACCAATCATGAATTAATGGAATAAATGATTCATCAATCACCCTCTTCATCCTAGTATATATTACACGCCTTACCTTGAGGGTTATTGACGATTCACATTACGCCTGACACTGATCCTAGTCTCCATCTACAAAGATTTGAAAAAAACTTAAAACTATTTTCTACTTAATGATGCAATCTTGTTGAAAAGCTTTCCAAGATCTTTGATGTCACCAACTTGTGAATGGTTCTTTTCATTACCTCCGACATCTCACACTCCATACAAATAGTTAAAGCAAGGCTACTTTACTAGTTTCCACAAACCCTGCAACCTATGAGTTTTACTTCAAACCACTCCTTGACCTATGCTTCGAGGTTATCTTGCTCTAACTATATCGAATGATTCAACACAACTTCATCTACCCTTCCATTCCAACAAACAAATCAAGTCAAGCAATCTCTTCAGCCACGTCCTGCTCCCACATCTTCGACATCGTTTCGATGTTAGTGTCAAATCTTTTAAGGTGTAGTGTGTTGAAGTCCTAAGCGCAAGGAGGCCATGTTTGACTCTCGTTCCCTTAATACTATAGTAGTCACAACATACTCCTAGTCTTGAAACACCAACACATGAATTTGCACTAGAAGGGTCCCACATCGTGCTCCCTCTACCTGCTCACGATACACCCATGGATCCCAACGATATTAGGGTTACACATAGTAAACCTGAGGCCATACCTCTAGTCATGAAAGCTGCCAATAGTACTTAGGCACTTGTCACATTCCACAAACCTATGCTACAAATTGTTGTTTACCACGCAAAGAAATTGGTAAAGTGCATAAAAGTCCAAACACAACCACGAAGATTGCTACATTTGTTTCTCGACAAGAAGCTTATTTCATACCCACCTATACGACATCATCCCAAGGCATGTCTATCAAAGATTGTCCTTTTGTCATTTCCATTGTATTATAGGCCATGACACCAATACTTGCATTGCATTACACGTGGAAATTAAATGGCTATGGAGTGATGGTATTCTCATTGATATTGAAACAACACTTGGCAAACCTCCACTGCCATTGATATCCAAGAATCACATGTTCCTCACTGCCTCAATTGACATGCATCGAGAGAATTTTCCAATACATGGCAATGCTAGCCATAACAAATACACTATAGATATGTACCACATCTTGAAGCATCCCTTGATTTTATGGCCTGCATCGCTATGATCAGATGGTTCAAAAGGCTACATCAGGGTCAAGCTTGATTTTGGCAACAAAACCTCTCTTGTGCTCATAGTAGTAACGTCTTCACCTTTAGAACAGCTGCTTGTTCTAGCACAAAATTGGCTAGAGCGCATAGGATGTATCGTAGATTATATTGCACAACATCGTACATATAGTCCAGAATTTGATTATCAGGATATGTACCTGTTACCATATTTTCCACGCCAATTGGCTAAGAATAGCAATTGGCTAAAAATAGCATTTGGCTAAAAATAGTTGGTGCTAAAAATGAAAGTGCTAAAAATAGAAGTTCTGGTTCTATTTTTAGGAGTTGAAGGAAGTGCATGAGTAGATGGATAAGATTAGTTTGATAAGTTTAGCATGCTGCTGTTCTAAAATAGCGATGCGCCAAAGATAAAAGGGCTTTTATTTAATAAAAGCAAATTGCTGTTTGGATTGTGGCGCCAAAGATGGAAAGATTAATTTAATTGAGTCTAAAGCATGCAGCAGACTGTTTTAATTATGGCGCCAAGGATGAAGGAATAAATTAAATAAAAGGAACATGCTGCTGCCCATGCGCCACAGGGGTTTGGAAATAAATAAAATTAGCTCAGACAAGCTATTTTTAAAAAGGCAGCAGTCTAATAAGGCTGATTGGATTGTAAAAATCAGGTAAGACACACTTGGGCTGATTTGCTTTGACAATTCTAGCTTTGTACTTGCACCTCTAAATAAAATAAAGCTTCTTTTTTGCCCTCTCATACCGCTGTTTTCAGACTGTTCATCTTGTTTGTTGTAGGATATTGTATTTGCTTTAGTGTGGAATTCATTCCCTCTACTGCTGTCTTTTCCTAAACCCTTGAATTAATTTTGCAAAATAGTTTAGAGTTGTGCAGGTGTGTGGATATTTAAATTCTCTGTGTGTAGAGTTACATGCAAGTATCAAACTATTGGTGTATCACCCTTATTTCCCTTTCCCCTCATTCCTTCTCCCTTTTCCTTGTCAAAGTTTTCGTTTTTTAGGTGATTCACAAGGGTACCAGCCCTCTCTGGAGGTTCACATCAGACTTAAGTTACCCACAACCTTGAGGTGTTCCAATTTCGTCAACAGGAGAGAGAGTACAAACACCATTCTCTATCAGGGTGCAACTTCTGGGTGACAACAATACCCTCTATGGATGAAGTTATTTTCCCTACCAAAGCACTTTTGTGCTTGTATGGAGAAGATTGTTCAGCCCTTTGGCTGATTGCTTGTGGGTGATAGCGAGGATCACACTTCTTGCAATTTAATGCTGTAGTTTGTGTGGAGATGGGCATCTCAAGGAAGCTACCATCTAAGATTTGGCTCTAATTCAGTGGATATCCCTTCTTTTAAATTTTTTAACCTTCCCAATTGCAGCTTTGCATTATATTCTTTGAATCATTTTATTAAAACTTCCGTTTTTATGCCAGAAAATATGCAAACTCAGTTCCTGATGCTCAAAACAAACTTCGAGAACGATAAATCCATGAGCACAAAGTACAAAACTGCATTTGATTCTAAAGGGTTTCCATTTAGAACAAAAAAGAGGAACAAGGAGGCATGTTAATAGAGTAAATTATTTGAATTTGCAGGGGAAGAAATGGGTTCCAACTACAAACACTGAAAAAGTGTTGTCCTTAATGATAGGTGTGTCAATACAATAAAGCATTTGAATTTGTAGGGGAAAAAATGGGTTCCAACTAGAAACACCGAAATTAGTGCTCCTTAATGATAGTTACTTTGGGAGGAACCCAAATAGATCACATTTCAGCTCATAGGATATTATTGGAGGCGACGATGACAATCAATCACAGGGGACAACAATGGAGGCCCAATAGGAGAGAGCAATGGATACCCTTCAAAATGCAGAAGTGAATGCTAAGTTGAACAATGATAAGGCCCCTTTCCATCAAACCACATCCAAATGCATTACTCATGACTTTTTGTACGCCAAGGAAGTTGTGGGTAATCTGTTTTTTGAAGTCCTTGAGTAGTGAGGGTTAATGTTCCACAAAGCTGAAAATATCAGCTTGGAGTGTTAGTGGGGCATTTGAAATTGATAGACAGGTAGTTGGTTGATCAGTTGTGGATAATCTGCAAGCAGATGTGCTACTCCTTAAAGAAATAAGATGTTGGGTTCACATTATGATTGTCAACAAATAATTGGAACCAATACTACATTGCCACCTCTCACGAGGAGGGAAAACGTGGTACGAGTTGTGTTGTTGCCTCTTCGCTAAGTTCTCATGTTCTCAATAAAGGAGAGAACCCAATGTCAAGGCATCCTTGGATGACGCTAATGCTCGGTGGCAAAGTATGAGCCTTTTTCGTAGTATAGCTCCAATGACCAAATTGATAGAGTTTAGTTGTGGTGGTGGATGGCACATACACTTCCTATCACCAAGTCATAGGAGGTGATTTTAATATGGTGTAGTGGGGTGATGATTGGGTTGGAGGGCATGAAACTAACGTTTAGTGTGAAAGACAAGTTTGGAATGATGTTGGGGGAAAAAGAGTTTGGATCGTCTAGTTGGTATTCTTGGTCTAATTGCCAAACATGAAGAAATCATACACACTAGGCTGAATTTATGTTGCTGCTTTTTCATCATGTGGCAAGTGTTGAGATTTTGAGGAAACTTGTATCATTGATTTTGACATTCTTCCCATTTCCTTTCAATTGATAATTGGTGCTGATGACCATAGAGAAAAGCATTTTTCTTTCAAGAAAGTGTCTCTATTCTTGAGTCAAAGGATTGCTTGAGGGCTATTGCTAGAATTCGGTCTTTGGTATTCTTTGTTGTAAAGCAACTGTTTAATGTGTTATTAAGTTTCTTCAATGATGGGCTCAAATGATGAGAAAGAACAAGAAGTCCAATTTCAACTTCAACAAGCTAGGTACAAGTAAGGATTGGATCTTTTCCATGTCAAAACGCAAGGAGCGACTAGTGACTTGGAGTTTCAGCTCATGAAACTTGAGAAGTATCGAGTGAGAGGAATTTTGAAAGAGCTAGAGTGAATTCTTCCAACTTGCTCGTAATAATTAGATAGGGAGCCAACCACCTCACCGAACTCCCCAATCGATCTGACACAAGATGAGGGAGGTCGATATCATATCGGTTTAGACATCATAGAGAGTGACGAATCGCTCAATATCATAGCATAGATAGTGACTCCAACTGCTTCATTCAACCGAAGACATACATACACAGACACACACATACATATATGTATGTATCTATATAGGGGGCCTGATCCCAAATCTCTCAACCGCCATCTCCATTTAATAAAATAAATCTTGCGACTCGATTCGTCGATTGTTGAAACGTATTACATTATATACATTGCATGAACCGCCCTAACTGTCAACTGCCACGAGCCAAAACCGACTGATGATTGGTAGCACACGCACACACACACATATATAAATAAAAAAATGAATGAATAAATAAATAAATAATAGATGGAGATGGAAGGATGCATGCATATCCATGGCTCGACCACTGGCCATACATAGAGAGATAGGGGATCGATAGCCATATATATAGGGGGTCGCCAACCCACCCCCTATATATAGATTTGGCGACCCTTATTCATATATGGGCCCGCCATAGAATATCTATATAGGGGCGAGAGATCCCCGATCCAGTCGAGTTCCAGTGATCTAGTGCATAATGAATGTTGCCATGATTCTCTCCCACTCATCTCTTAATCTAGGCCATGTCTCCCGCCCGCTCGAGTGAGCGGTCTGTATGGCCTAGATTAATAAGTGAGTGGGATCTACCGGGCAATTGTATAGATACGACTCCGCGCCATATAGATATAATAAGAGAGTTGCACTTATGGCTTATGGAGAATCAATTTAACTGCGCTCAGCCATTGAACCGTCGTAAATAGAATATAGATGGGTTTTTCGTTTCATCGGATATAGATCAAAGACGGGCAAGCGGATCGGCTCAACCCGTGCATAATAAGTTTGCCAACCGGTACAAGCGGATCGGCTCGACCAGTACATATTAAGTTTTTCTAGGGGTAATTCTATATATATAGGGGGGCCCGTAGAGTTGTATGGGTCTCCAGATAGCACGATAGATAGGGTAGGGGCGGGGAAGGCCCCCCCCTTCTCCTTCTATATATAGGGGAGATATAGGGGGGAGAATATCTATGTATAGGGTAGGGGCCGATAGGGGGCTGACAATTGCCTCCATATAACCATGGCTGCCCCCGCCCCCCATGGATATATGGGCCTATCCTATCGATTGAGTGGTATAGACTATAGACTCTCTATAGCTACCGGGGAGGGGTGGGGCCGTAGCTCCCTCACCCAACCCGCTCACAATAGAATTCATTTCATCCGATCGTCTAAATACGTATATAGATACCTGGTCAGCCCGGTTCGATGTCTATTCCAACTTAATTGGCACCAAACTTGGACAAGCTTTAAGCAACGGTCCCGGCTCGAGAGTACGCGCACACATCTAGACCATCAGCGGTATCGTCAAAAGCTATGTTGCCAGGAAACGGAAACGGAAACGAGTACGAAACTCGGAAAGGGCAATTTTCAAAAAACCTTGGATACGAAACGTGGACGGAAACGTCCGTACAATATATTATTAAAAAATAAAATAAAAAATATATATATATATATATATATATATATATATATATATATATATATGCATAGTACTCATTTAGCAAGAGAAAAATGAGAGTGTGATTTAGAATGGACCCAAGAGGTCATTATATAGCTTTTAGGAAGTGTGTTTAGCAAGTCTAGGTAGTTGTATTAGGGTTAGGGTTTATTTAAAGCAAGGTTTTTTAAATTTTTTTGAAAAAAAGTCGTTTTTTAAAAGCAAAAACTGCTGGAAATGCCAAAAACGTTTCTAGAAACGTCACAGACGTTTCCGGAAACATTTTCGGCGTTTCCCCCTGTTTCTCCTGCGTTTCGCGTTTCCGAAACGTTTCCAGGCAGAAACGTGGGCCCTTTAGGCGTTCCCTGGTAACAGAGGTCAAAAGCAGTCCAAATTTTATTTTTAATATAAAGTGAAAGCATGAGACATAAATAAACCTTGTGACACAAGATTCTAATGGTAATCTCTTAGAGGATGAAATCAAGTTTGACATATATTTCAAGGCCACTTTCAAAAGATTTAACCATGCTGGTTTTGATCTTTTGTGCAGCCCCTCTATGAATCTTGGCAAGTGAATAGTTCATCAAAAGGTGAAATGGTACAAGAAGCTTTTCTATATAGGGAGCTAGAGCTAGAGGAGTTGGAGGCTGCTATGAAAGAAACGAATGAGAAGTTCAACAACTCCTGATGCTCCATCATTGGAGTTCTAGAACAAGATGTGGCCTATTTAAAGATGTGAAAGGAGTCTGCAAAAGGGTAGTCATGAATGTAGGCTATTGAAGCTCATTTTAAAACAATCAAGAGATGAGTCGGTAAGTGGTTGGCATCCTATTGCTCTCATGAATGTTTCTGATAAGATTTTGGCAAAACCCCTTGCTAGAATGAATAAGTTGTTGGCTTGAAAAGTCTGAAGGGAGCATATTGGCTTTATAATGGAAAGATTTGTTTTGGATAGCCTTATCAGCAGTGTTGCAGTTTACAACACTCTTCACTGCTGGGAATGTGTATCCCCATTTGTGGTATGGATATGGAAACATTATGGACTGGATACGGCCCGAATATCGTATCCTTCCGTACTCAAAATCGTTCCCTGCTATGGACCGTATCAGATATAGCCTTGATCGAATCACAGTTCTCACTTTGAAAAAATAAAAAAATAATGTTTTAAATTGAACCCCCTAAAAATCCCTTAAAAAAATTATTAAAAGACAGCAACACACAGCTGAAACCAACACAAACAGCAAGCGGAGGCGGAGGAGTGATTTGGCGTGCCGCAGTGGAGTGATTTGGTGAGCAACAGTGTAGGTATTTGGCAACAGCAAAACAGCGTGGGCTTACAGGCTTTTAGATTTTTTTCCTGTGTTTTCTGACATGTCTGCTGTGTTTTTCCTTAACATTTGCCTTGCCATTACTGTGTTTTTCTCTGCATCTTTTGCATTTGATTTTTGAGCTTGCCTTTGATGGGGTTTTCCCTCAGCATCTGCGTGTTTGTCATGGCTGTTGTGACAGTTTTTCTCTTGCATCTGCATGTCTGTTGTGGCTGCTGCGTGTGTACATAAAAACATTGGATGTTTGTTTTTGTTATGGTTGTGGACAAAAACATATGTTTTGTAGGAATATAAGGCTTATAATTTATTGTTTAGTCAATATTAGTTAAGTGTTTAACTAATAAAAGTTTGTAACCGCTTCAACCATTTTGTAACCATATCTCACATAATAAAATGACAGACACACATTGAACAATGCGTGCATTCTGATTCCTCTTCATTATTTCTCTGTTCACATCTTCTAACATTGGTATCGAAGCCATTGGTGCTCGATAGGGTTCGTAATTCAAATAGAAGATTACAAATCGTTAACAAAAGGTCGTGCAAAATATATTTGAAGACTGAATCGCGTAAATTTCATCACAAGTCACAATTTATGCTAAATAAATTCGTGACTGTTGCATGAGGGCAAAAATTGAGGGTATTTGCAGTCATTTTGAGCGTAAAAGAGGCCATAACTCATGTTTTATAGAACAAAATGCCAAGATGAAGCCATTGAAGAAGTTACGGTTGTGTTTGCTGTCTAGGGTACGCTAAATACAAACATTTGTGATTGTAAATCAACGAAGACACTGAAAGCATTGACCCACACAAAATTTCAGTCTTTCCTTGTTTAAATCGCAAGTTACAAATGATGTCGAAGGACACAAATTTTTTGAAGGGGCTTAAGTTGTCAAGGAGAAGACTGAAGAAAATCACAAACTTTAGGGCTTGCAAAGTGATCGCAAGGGTTGGAAGACTAAAAAATGAAGTGAAACGAAGTCGACAAAGTTGCCATTGGTTTCCAATAACAGCTGGGAACATTTATTATTGTCGCCACTTCAAAATTGCCATTGATTTTCTAGTAACGAAAACATACAGTTGTGTGAGGAAGAGTAATATTACAGTCGCAAATCCAAATACACTTCAAAATAAAGAATACATTTCAGAGGCGAGTTTCAAAGGACACATGCTAGACCAGTTATCTAGGGCAAAAGAAAGAATAACATTTTCAGACGCAGTATTTTAAAGGGCGAATGAGTCTATTTTACAAACTGTTAAGGAGTGAACTCGTCATATTTCAGTCGCAAATAAAGAAGGCATAACGTGGGCACAGATTCAAGGGCAACCAAACAAAAAAAGGCTTCACGTTTTTGGTATTTTTGGCATGATTTTACTAGTATTTTATCTTGCATGATGACTGACATTCAAATTCTTGTGACACAAAGTTGTAATTCTTTTTGTTGACTTTATTTCCATACCTGAAGTATAGTCTGTCACTTTCATTTTGTTGCATTATTTTTTGGTTTGGAAATTAAATTTTGAGTGCAAAATGGATGATGAAGTCATCATTTTTAGCCTTATATACAATCTGAGGTCTCTTATCAGACAACCAACAAAAATCAATACTACAGTAAATGTCGAAGATGCCAAAGCTATTTTATTAAGTAGTTTGCTTTCTATACAACAAGGGAAAGTTAAAAAACAAACACTAGGTATTTTGAAGAAGCCCAACACTGTGAAGACAGGAAAGAATTCACTGTAGGTAAAACTTGGTATAGCTAATTGTCCAAATTGTTCGGGAGTCTATGGATCTCAAGAATTTACCCTTATGAGGGTCATGAGACAACTTGATGGAGCACTGTGGGAGTAGCTCAACATGGATGGTTGTCCAATAATTTAGGAGTTTGGGGAGGTGGAATCCAGAAACTCATAAATTCAGCTCGAGAGCTACACCTTTACGAGGGTCAAAGAGGCAACTCGATGGAGTCCTACTTGGTCAAAGCATTGTGTTTATAGAGGAAGCTTCTAAAGAATGCATGACTCTATTTAGCTCTATTATTTTAATCTTTTGCCAATATGTTTGTTTTTGCTTTTTATGGTGCAAGTCTTAAGAGGGGGGTGTAGGAATATAAAGCTTATAATTTAGTGTTAAGTCAATATTAGTTAAGTGTTAACTAATAAACGATTGTAATCACTTAAACCATTTTGTAACCATATCTCACATAGTAAAATGACAAACACACAATGAACAATGTGTGCATCCCGATTCCTCTTCATTATTTCTTTGTTCACATCTTCTCATATGTTTAAAGTTTTATAATATTTTTCTAGGTTATAACAAATATTTTTAAGTTTATAAGTTTATAATATTATGTTAGGTTATTTTATTGTATTTTATTTAATTTGACTTTACGTCTATAAAATTGCCTTCATGTTATTTTATTCCTTTTTTTTTAATATTTATTTTAGATTATTTTAATCTTTGAAGTCACATATCCAGTTAAATTTATTCTTTGATATTATTATTTATATTGATGATATATAGAAGTTATAACTAGGAAAAAAATAAAAAAAGTACTATCTAATATTAGGTAATCTCAATATTAGATAATTTTTGACATTAATTAATTTAACTTAATTTTGTATGGAACAACTAATATTAGGTAATTTTAGTATTAGATAAAATTTGGTATTAATTATTTAACTTCATTTTGTATGGAACAAAATTCTTTTCTAATGTTTTATTTTTAATGTTAAGATTTAATTTTATTTATACAAATTGCTTTTTAAATTTATTTCATATTTGTGTGTAATTTTTGAATTTATTTTTGACATTTGTTTTTTGATTATCGTGATTCATTTTCTATTTGAATTTTTAATTTTTTATTTAATAATATTTATTTGTTTAAGTTAATATTTTTTTAGATATTTATTTTTTACAGATATGGTTTATTCCATTGAATTTTTTTATTAAAGGTTAGGACTTGTATATAAATTATTGCAGTTTGAAATTTAAGTTACACCATGGCATCATCATTGTCATCATCATCCAACGCTAGGGATGGGAATGTCAAGTGAATTATAGAAATATGTTATCATTGTTAACAAAATACCATGTGGTGGAGGTTATGCATGTGTGTGCCACGAGTGCAGAAAGGAGTACAAAGGTTCATAGACTAGGTTTGTGGCCACCTTTGTTACAAATCAAGAACAATGTGTGCCTTATGCCTTGCTCCAAATGTTGATGGCTGACCAAGGAAGGGGCTATTAGTTGCACAAATTAAAAAATATCAGAAAGAGCAAGCCGATGCAGGTGCACTTGTTCAAGCAGCAAAATGGAGGTCAACTCCATTTTGAGGGTTTGGTCAAGGATCTTCACATGGGCACCCTTGGCATCCACAAACAAGGTCACCTATCACAAGAGCAATTTAGGGCCTCTTGCAAAATATTTCAATTTGTAGAGTCGAGAGAATGAAAATCAAATGATTATTCATTACACGACTGGCATTGCATTCATGGTGGTGTGCTCTTCGTATTGGCAAGAGATGTTTAGATCACTCAATGGAGCATCAAATGGGTACAAAAGACTGAATTTTTTCATACCACTCTCCTAGCTAAAGAAAAAGACATCGGTGATCAATTGTTGTTGTTGATTCGAGTTCAAGCATCAAAATGGAGGTCAACTCCCTTTTGAGGGTTTGGTCTAGGATCTTCACATAAGCACCCTTGGCATCCACAAACAAGGTCACCTATCACAAGAGCAATTTAGGGCCTCTTGAAAAATATTTCAATTTGTAGAATTGAGAGGATGCAAATCAACTGATTGTCCATTACGCATTTGGCATTGCATTCAATGTGGTGTGCTCTTTGTATTGGTAGGAGATGGTTAGGTCACTCAATGGGGCATCAAAAGGCAAGGCTATGAAAAATTTCATACCGCTCTCCTAGCTAAGAAAAAGGCATCATTGATCGATCATTGGTGCTAATTCAAGTTTCATTGCATATCATGAGGATGGGAAAATGTTAGAAACATGCCATTGATCAATCGTCGGTGCTGATTCGAGTCTCATTGCATATCTCGAGGATATCCATTTGCGATGGATGGAAGAATGTGAGAAACATGTCGTTGCAATGAGCCCAAAGGGAGCAATGTTTTTAAAAGTAGTTGAGTGCAAGGCTATTGAGGAGGATACCCAGTTTATTGCCAATATTCTCATTGAGGCAATCAAGTTAGTGGGGCCAGACAATGTTTCCCAAGTCATCATTGATAATGCCAAAATATGTAGAGCAGCAGGGCTGGTCGTAGAGGCAAAGATATTTCGACACTTCATGAATTTTTGCAAATCATTCTTTGAACCTGATGTTGTAGAAAAGTGGCAAAATCTAGTAGATATAATTTTTTTTATCAAGATGCAAAAGAAATTTGATTTTTTTTTGCAACCACCACATATTACAAGCCATTTATTGACAATTTGCAAAGTTTGAGCTGCTAAAGGTAATTTTTCAAGTTCTAGTTTTCAAATTTTTATTCTATTTTAAAATTTGAAAAATTTAATTCTCATGAAATTGTCATTCTAGGATTTCTTTTTGAAATATTTTCCAACTTTTTTTCACTTCATTCTTTTCAACTTGAAGGTGGTTGAGACTTGCTTTGCCGCACATTACATTGTTTTAAAGAGGCTTGTGGATATAAAAAAATCCTTAAAAAGCTCGTCCTTAGTGATGTTTGGGTAATCTGGAGGCACCCATTACATTGTTTTAAAGAGGCTTGTGGATGTAAAACAAGCCTTAAAAAACATGTCATTGGTGATGTTTGGGTGGTCTGGAGGCAATCCCAATCTGAGAGAAAATAGTGTGAGGAATATCATTCTAGCTGATGATTGGTGGGATTAAGTAGACTATTTGCTTTCTTTCACAACGCCAATATATGCCGTCATTCGACCTTGTGACAGATCAACCAATTTTGGGTGATATTTATGATCACATGAATACAATGGTGGCGCAAATCAAAGACATTATCATGGCAAAAGAGCCATACCCCATTGAAATTTTTTATAAACAAATATATGATGCTTGTAAGAAAAGGTGGGATAAATTGGTAACCTCATTGCAGGTTTTAGCATATACTTTAAATCCCAAATGCTACCATGTTGAGATGTTGGCAATGCCAAATAGAACAACAGCTGTAGAGGTGGTTGATGGATCTAGAAAGGCCTTCAAGAAGATGTATACAGATCCTAGAGTTGCAGCAAAGGTTCGAGATGAGTTTAGGACCTTTGCATCCTTAGACACTTATGAAGATGTTGATGCAATGACAACTAAGAAAGAAATGGAACTTGTGATGTGGTGAAACTATGATGGCGCTATGAGGAAACATATACAGAAATGGCAACTTCGTGATATTGGTTTTTTAATAGGTTTCTAGTTCTTCCTCAGCTGAAAAGAATTGGAGCACACATGGCTTCATTAATTCTATTAAGTGTAATAAATTGACAACTAGTAAGGTATAGGACCTTGTATACTTCCATTCTAATCTTCACCTCTTGTCACATTCCTCTCCAGACTACATGATGGGACCTAGTACGCTTTGGGATGTGCATCCTGAGATGAGTGATATTGATGTATCCATAAATACATTGACACATCTTAACCCCATTGTTGATGATTCTAACACAACATGAGGTTCCTTTGGTCCATCTTTATTCGGGTTTGGGAGTGTGGTTGGTGGTTGTACCCAATCTAATTATCCCGACTCTCCAAAGAATCTTGATGATCTGAAGCTATACCTTCAGGAGAATGGTGATGTCATTTTTGATAGCATGTGATTCTATTGATGTATTTGTTTTGATGATGGAATTATATCTATAAAATTTTGGGATAGTGTAGTAATGATCCTATATTTCTTCTCTAGGAACGAAAATCTCTTCTTTACAACTCATATTTGTATAGAAAAATCACGGTCTATCTTTTGATATATAATATATATGCATGTATGTATACGTGTTATTTATGATTGCCGTATCAAACCATATACATAGAGGGAGTTTCGAAAATTAGTTGTATCCATATCCATATTCGTATCTAATACCATATCCATGCCCGTGCAACTCTTCATATTAGTGTATAGGAAGGCATAGAATAGAAGAGAATCTGGACAAAAAGTTGTTTTTCTAAAGATTCACTGACTTTAAAAATCTTATGATGAGATGAAGTGGGATTTCATTCCAAATATGGTCAATTGTTTTGGCTTTGGATCCTTCTTCCACAAGGCAATGGAGACTTTGTTTTTGCATTATTATGTAGGAGTTAATGCAAGGAGCATCCCTGCACATAATCCGAACACCAAGAGGTATTCAAGGGACAACACTCTAAATTATATAATTTAGATGTGCTATACGTTGAAGCTATATTAAACAATGATTCAAGAATAATAAACAATATTTACGAAGTGACGCATAAGAAAAATAATAGAAGTGGAACATAAAACTTTATTAATCTATGAATTTTGTACATGACATACCCTCAAGGGAGATGTATGGTTGTCTATATTCACTACTTCATCTATGCTATGCTATCAAATGCTAAGTATCCATCTAGACATGCATACAATATGTTACAAAGCTTCAAATGATCGTATGGGGGGCTTTGCCCCATTAGGAACAAAGGAAGCATCACGGTAGGTTCTTGGCAGTACTTTGCATTGTTCGTGGACCTTGCTGGTTTGGTTTGTAGGTGTTTTTGAACTTGACAAAGCCATTAATGAAAACAAGGGTTGGCACAAGCACGGATGACACCATATCTAATTTGCTTAGACTGTATTGAGTCACTGTAGAAGTGTGTGCGGCATATGGTGGAGATGGATTGATGATCTTGGAGATACCGTGAACCTACGGAGCTGGTTCTAGAGTGTTGTAGACCATAGCAATGAACCGTCATTGTTGCAAACTATGAAAAGGGGCTTGTTGGTGTCATTGGAGAATCCACTTAGATGAATAGATCCCATTCTTGAAGAGATCCATTAGACAAGATGTTCCTTAGCTTCCTACCTTTGTTCCTGCCACTAATACTTTTGGATATTTATTGGAGGTAGATATAATTTTGGGATAAATTAGAGGCATTCATTTGCTAGGGGATAGTCAACTCCGCAATTCGCACTAAAGCATACTTAGCAATTATTTGGTTAGAGACTTTTGTTGAAGCTTTTGGTGCAGTGGCGAGTGAAGAAAATATAAGTTTTGCTCACTAGGAAAAATGACCCTCCTATGTGGTTGAACCAAAGGTGGAAACTCATAAAACCAATTGAAATTATCTGTTATTTGGGTATTTCATTTGCATCTAGCTCACTATGGTTGAGCAACGGTGTTGGATATTGAAATTGTTTAAAAAGAAGCTACCTATGTAAATTATGATTGATTTTCCCAGTGTTGGGAAAATTACGATTGTTAACAAAATTATGGAAGCAAGACATGTTCTACTCTTCATTTGTTCTCCTCCCAAGCAACATAAAACTTTTGAGAAGATTCTTAGAAGTTTTTAATGGGGCAAATAAGGTTGGGGTAAAGGTATCCCTTTGGTTTCCAACGATGTCTACACTCTTCCAAGAGATTGGAGGCCTGGGGATTCTATATTGGGACACATAACGTGGATTTAGAATATTCTAATCCAAGATTATTGAAGAAAAAGTACACTTTCTACTCCCAATTGCATATCATCATCACAATAGACAAATATTGCACAACATAGAGTTTCATGGCACAAATGAACATATTGCTGGTATCAAGTGATACCGGTGGTGCTTACGTATGCAATACAATGCTCAATGTTCTTATTAATAGACCTCTTACAAGGGGTAGGCTTTATAATTAAGTGGTAGAGTCCCCACTTAAGGATGGCTCCTTTAGCACATAGGGGAGATATGTTTCATACATCCACCTAAGAGTGCACAAATGTTCTCCATCAGCTACTCCACATGCTAGGCTCCACATGGGAAATATGTAGTCAAGGACTAAGTGGAATGATGGAAAGGTAGGATTACCCACGGTGCCACTTATGAACCTACATTGCTCCTTAATCATGACTTGGAGAAACCCAAAACATAAGTCCGTTATCGATAAACGTCGCATCTTCCCTGAAACTGCCTCAATTGTTCTGCAACTCCAATTTCCCCCCCATCCATGACTATGTCCTTGTCACTTAAAAAAATTATGTCACTGAAATCGAAAGTAGCTTTGAGCTCTTATCCTGTCTGAAAGATGATGATACCTTTGAGCCATAGTTCTATCTAAAATCTGAAAACCAACTTGAGTTCTTTCCTACAGCTTGGATAATCACATGAGCTAATTATCCTCAATGGGATTACCTGCTTTCCTGATTCACATATTTTCACATATCGACCACATGGTGGTGGTGCGAGTGTGGTGGATTATGTCCTTTCCAATCAGAGCTCCTTGTCACTTATTAACCACTTCTTCATTTCTTCCATTCCCCTTGCTGATCATGCCCTTCTCTCTATGTCCCTGCGTGTCGACATTCCCCTCCTCCTGCCACCACTCCCTCCCTTCATGGCCCCCCTCGTACCACTTTCCATTTCATCGATGGGGATCCTAATACCTTCTCCTCCAATCTTCGACAACTTCTCCCCCCTGAGTCCTAATTCTTCTCTATGGGTAATGTTGTTGCCAAATACACCCTCCTTTCCTCCATCATCTGGGTGGCCTCCCACATGTCCTTTCCTAGTTCCACTCAGCCTTCATCTACCTCCCATCAATGTAATACTTGCCCCATGAACAAATGGTATGATGACGAGTGCAAAATATTCCACAGACAGTTACAACATTCCTTTATAACTAGGCCCTTCCCTCCTATCATACCTTGAAATCCTCTCACCGTCGTCTCCTTCGCCATAAAAAATGTCTCTTCATTTCCCAACAGAGACGAACTTTATGTGAGTCTCTTAGGCACTCTCCTAAGCATTTCTGGCGCACCATTTTCCCCTGCTACTCATCTCTTCCCTTTGAGCTTAACCCCAATTCCATATTCTCTCACACCTCTAGTCTTTTTGATATTCCCGGGCAGCCTCTTATCCAGGTTGACAACCCTCCTTGTGCCACCTTTTCACCTACACTAAAATCAGAGAGGCAATCAGGATGATGAATTGTAACAGGGCAGCGGATGAGAAGGGGATCCAAGCATAATTCTTCAAGCTTGGTCAAGGGGTTTTTTGTAGTTATTTGGCTGACCTCTTCAATGATGTGATTTGGTCGGGGTTTCTGCCATCTTGGGCACGCCATATCATTCACCCGATTCACGGATCGGGTCCCAGATCTGACCTCAATAACTACAGGACCATTATGGTGGGTCATACATTCTCCAAGCTTTATGCTACAGTGTTATATATATAGTTATCTGAGGAGCTAGAGCGGAGAAACATTAGAGCTAGGGGGCAGGTTGGCTTTAGGCTTGATCCCCAAACTACTGACCATATCTTCACCCTCCGAGCCATCATTGAGGAGGCACGTCATCGCTTGTCGAAGGTCTATTGTTGCTTTGTGGATTTTTGGAAAGCCTTTGACTTGGTGCCACGTGAGGCACTTTTTCAGTGGCTCCGTGACATTGGTATTTTCAAGACCCTTCTCATAGCCATCATGCATATGTACGAAAATGTTTTGGGCCGCCTCCGCACCTCCCAGGGAGAGTTAGAGTTCATCAGGAGTACCATTGGTGTAAAGTAGGGGTGCCCCCCTATCCCCAACTTTGTTTGGGATCTACATTGACGAGCTCGAGTCTTTTCTTTGTGAGCATATTCAGGAAAGTGATGGGTGCCTCCTGTACCAGGTTTTGATATCCATTCTTCTTTTGCAGACGATGCGCTTCTCCTGACTTCTTCTCTAGAGGGCTTATAGAGACAACTTGATGCCTTAGCCAGGTTTTGTGATCTTCGGCAGTTGATGGTTAACCTTGGTAAAACCAAGGTTATGGTCTTCAATGGTTTGAAGACCTTGCATCTCCACTTCTTCAGAGGCGAGGAGTTTGAGATCACCAGCTCTTATACCTATTTGGGGATTCTGTTTTCTGGCCCTCGATTTCAGTTTGAGACAGGCTCTCCTACCTCGAGTCAACAAGGGTTATGGGTCCTTAGTTCTTCTTGAGAGACAGTGCTTCCGCCATCACTTTCAGGACATCTCCTCTAAAATGTCCCTCATGGACTCCCTCATGAGACCCACGGTCCTCTACAATTCTATTACTCGGGGACCCTCTTTGCTAGGTATTGATTGGGCTTCCATCGAAAGGGTCTAAACTCTTCTTCTTCGCTGCTTCATTAGGTGTAAGCAATCTGTACCCCAACACATTATTTTGGTGAAGTTTGGAGCCCATCCTTTCAGATTGGAGACCATATTTGACTTGATCTCTTTTTTGCACAACGTTTGGGGCTTCACGGACACTGCCAAGGGGCGGGACAGATACCCGTATTTGGCATACTGTTCTTCTAAGGCTATTGCTCTTTCTGACTCCCCTTGCTGGCGTCGCAGTTGGTATGCTAAGGTCTCCAAACTTTTGGGGTAAATTAGAATTCAGATGGATCATCTTCCACCTTTTCGGTACTCCTTGGACACTCCAAGCCATCTTCTGCCTACGAAACAGGAGATGAACATGATCATCAGAGAGGATATTTACAAGTAGTTCATCCATACCACCTGGGTAAACCCTCAGGGGGGTTTACGTCCCAAGATGGTCCTTTTACGTTGAGCATTTTTTAGAGCCGAGGGACGGTCTCATTATCCGCCCTCAGTACACCCTTCGGCATCGGATGCATGGTCTTCGCATTCCCTTTGGTCAGCTTAGAGTTGATTCTCATAGGCTTTGTTGTGAGATGGATCACCACCTTGATCATTTGGACAGGATCTGCTAGTTGTGTAGCCTCCAGGAGACTGAGACGGAAACACACTTCATCTTTCGGTGCCCCATTTACTATGAGATCAGAGGGAGGTTTCACTGTTTATTTAGGAGGGCACGTAGATACCTTTCGGACTTCTTCCAGGTTCGAGGATCAAAGTTGTCTTGGCTTTATATTTACAAGAGGCTTTGAAGCTTCGTGAGCACACTCTTCAGCCGCATCCTAGACCAAACTCCACCCAGCGGATCACTTCCTTCTTCACGGTTTTACCGACGGAGAGAGGCATTAAGCGCCCTTGTGAGACCATTCCCACTTCCTCCTCTAGGTTGATTCGGTCCATCCTAGGGAAACCATCCATAGTTCCCGAGTCATCATCGTCACATGCCCGTACTAGGCCCGGCATCTAGGCGACAAACGAGATCCACAAGATCATCTAGAGGGATAATACTATATCCAGACAACAGCATAATAGACGACTCTCTTCGGTTGGTCCTGGCATTGGTCGTCTCTCAACTTCTTCCAATCGACCTTGGATGTTAGGAGAGTAGGATCTTCCATCCCCTGATGGGCTTTCCTCTTTTCTTCGGTCCTTAGTCCTTTCCTTTCTTCTCTTCTTCTCGTTTGTATCCACCACACCATAGGCTGGGTGCACGGATTTCTTCTCTCCATTGTTGTTGCCTTCCCACCCTCTTTTGGGTCTTTGTATTTCATCTTTCTTGGGAACTGTTTGGCCCCCCGCTTTGTATTTTTGCCCTAACTGCCTTTTTGCAGTCCCATTGACCTACCCTTGTGGTCATTTGTTGGACATTAATATATTTATCTTATCTTATCATCTCTGTGTTTTTGAGCTTATAGCATATCGTTATCACTAGTTGCAAGTATTAATGTGTTGTTCTGATATTGCATATTTAATGTTGGAAGTTAATTAATCAAAATAACCCCTTATAACAAAAATTGTTGTGCATTTCCATAACATTATATATTAAATTAAATAAGGGTGTAAACAGCAGGGACTTGGTTTTCAGACCCTCCTCAATATGCTTGTGCCCATTAAACTAACATGAACCTATATTATCGAGATCATTAGGAAAGCTTGGGAAGCTATTAAACCCTAGCTCCTTTGGAAGTTCTCTGACGAGTCTTTCTATCAACATCCACTCGTTACAGTGGTTCTCCATTATAAACAATCATGTTATACCTTTTGCTAAGGTGTCATGGGTCAAGGCAATTAGCTTTCTATTCATAATTTGCAACCCTCCTGGAATCCCAAATCTAAAGTGGCTTGTGACAACACATTTGTATGAGTGAATTTACATTATTATAAAGGTATGTTGTGTGAGTGAGTGGGCAGATTAAATCTAAAGAGATTCAGATGACCATTCCCAATGAAGATCTACACAAAATTGCTATGAAGCCTCGACTCATTGGTGGCAGGATTGGAAGGAGCATGTGGACACGCCTCTTACCAATGGCTTTCCCCAAACTTAGTACCATATGAGACAATCGTCATTTGAATCTCAACTCTACAGCAATGGTTCGGAACCATAGATTCACCACCATTTGGAAAGTCATTGTCAAATCTAACTTAATTTGCTTGGTGTTTGCTTTATCAAGGCCTTTCTATATGAGATAGGCTCACACGCATTGGTATGGTATTTCACAATCCAATGGATGACAACCACATGCAAGAAACAGTATGCTTCATACCACACATTCTCAAATTGATTCTCCAATAGAATGCCAGCACATGGCTCCATTAAATAAAATGAAAAGAAAATGAAGTGAAAGCATACCAGATGATGTATCAACTGTCCTAGGAGAAGAAAATTCCCTCTAGAACATGAGAGCCTCTGAGTCCATTGTTAACAATTCATCGCGCAAGCCAAATCAAGTACAAGATGATTATGTACATGCAGATGAACATCCACATTGACTAAAAAATAACAAATTGGCGCTCAGTGAAGTTTCCAAGAGGCCTCAAATGCAAGGCATAACATGAAAACTGTAGATGGGGATGAAAGATTTCCATGCCCTGCCACCAGCCCATCTGCAATTAATCTGAGTGTAGCCTGAACACCAATCATAACCTGTTTTTCTGTTAAATGAAGACTTTCTCTGACCATGGCCGGAGCGAGAGGTATTTTTAGAGGACTTTGAGTGTTGTTGAGTGTACTTCCAACTATGTTTGATGAACATCCTTCAAAGAAAGTCTCTCTGCTTATTGAATTTATATATTCAACACATTCTCGCCCAATCCTGCATACTTTCTTTTCTAGCCCATCAATGCACTAAAGCAGATTTGATCCAAAATTTGTGATGAGATCTCTTTGAGCTCAGCTTAGTTGGAGGAGAAATAGGAAACATCAATATAAAGAAAATAATCACAAAGTAATTTATAATTTGTATAGTTGGAAGCTACTAATACTTCTTTTTCAACAGAATCTGTCTGTACTTCTTGACCAATATATTGCTTTCCATTCTTGGTTATCCTAATCTGCCTTTTAGGCTTAGCTACAGATTTCTCAAGTCTTGATTTTCCTTTTCTTTTTTTTTCAATGTGATCGTTAGTTGTACAAGATTGTGACTTTTTGATCAGCTGCATTTTTTTTTCTTTCAAAGACAAGTATTCTTTCTTAAGCAAATCAAATTCGGACAAGGCTTAAAAAAAATTAAGCATCACGAGTTAAAGGTAAACAAAGTCATCACACCTTTCTTCAACATTTTAAACTTGCAGTTCCTTGTGATCCTCCTTTCTCTTCACTGAAGGATAAAAAGTCTCAAGAATCTACGTGACTGCTATATTCTTTTCTTGAGCTCATTTCCTTCATTTCAATGTACCACAAGGTGTCCCACATATCGTTTGGACTCTTTTGATTCATTATATCGTGGTTTTTTCCATGACACACTTGACAAAGAATTTCACATGAGTAAAGTCATTGCCTAATAAACCATTTATTTTTAGCTTTCTAACTTTGGAACCCAATTCTTTTTCATAGGTGATTTTCCATAGTCCTTTTCCTTTCAGCAGTTCCTTCATGCCTTGTTTCCAAACTAGGTAATTTTTACCATTCAGGATTGTGATTCCTGATTTTGACTCCATCTTTGCTACCAA
This sequence comes from Taxus chinensis, assembly GCA_019776745.2. NCBI lineage: Eukaryota > Viridiplantae > Streptophyta > Pinopsida > Cupressales > Taxaceae > Taxus > Taxus chinensis. Next base: position 479,032,377 of record CM034154.1, on the reverse strand, counting down.
TGGGCACATGAAAAAACTGTCTCAAATCCTCTAAAACTTGTATGAATGCATACATTTTTTCCCAAGATTTTTGGTGCTTCAAATGGTTAGGAAGAGGGCCTATGGTTGCCCAAGTTATATCACTCGTAAATTTGCTCTTCAAAACCCTAATAAGGTGGAATGGTCTTTAGAAAAATATAAAAACTAAAGTTTTTCCTCAACCCTGATTTGCTTCGCTAAGTGTCACATGGGCACTGACAACATATGCATAAAATGAGTCCCCTTATTTTGTTATTATTACCAAAAATTCACGAGGAAAAATGTCATTAGAGTAATGACTACTCATGAAGGTTATTTGGTTAATGACTAAAATCACAGGAGCGAAATTCCGTCTAATGAAATTGCTCACGAAAGCTGCCAACTTAACATAAAATACATGATTGGGTTGTTATTGGGTTAATCCACATTGGTGATAATTGTAAGACAAGGGTGACTTATTAGGCACTACACTCACCAAAAGCTTTACCAATTGGGAAAGAGGCTAGAGGGTGAGAAGCCCAAAGTGGTGAATTATATTCACCATTCCCCCAACTAACAAATGCTTATAGTGCTTGTGTGCTAAAGTGAGTCCCCTTGCTATTATTACCAAAAATACATGAGAAAAAACGTTATTAGAGTAACAAATACTCATGGAAATCATTTGGTTAATGACTAAAATAACACGAGTAAAAATCCCACAAAATACTCTATCTAATTAAATTGCTCTTGAAAGCCACCAACTTAACAACAAATGCATAATATCAACTACTTTTAATTTTCGTCTAGTCTAATTGTACCATGTGGTTTGCCCTGAAATTTTGAAATTTGTTCATTTGTATAGTCTGCATAGTCCATGTGGTGACCCATGAGTGGGCGAGCAAAGTGGAAGTTTGAACTTAAGACCTCATTGTTGTAAGGCCCAACTAACCAGAGCTAACTTGTCCTCTATTCCCTTAAAGGGTGCCACTGGCTTTTACACAAGGGACGACAAATTTAGTCATTTTGATTTTGTGTTGCTTTTTTTTTTTCTTCTGGAGACCATCTCAAGTACATTCTTTGTGACACACAATGATCTTTGGTTGGGGCATATGTATACACCTAATTTTTCACTATTATTGACTTCTGCTCTTTGCATGCACTATTGACGCATTGGCTTCCCTAGAGTGACGTTCTTAGGGACATTGCTGGGAGTAGGGGTAACTAGAAACAATTACATTGGGCTGGTTAGGGGTGGTACTCGTGAGAGAGCTTTGATATGTAGTTCATGATACCTTTGTTACCCTATCCTTTATATCCTTACAATCATCTTTTTGTAGCCTCTCTTACAATCACCTCCATATCTACGTACTACACCTTTATACCGCTACCATACCAGCTTTCAACAATTCCAGAATCATTCTCCATCCTTCGAGACTCGCTTCTAGGACCCCATGAGAGGTTATTACATCAGGCCAATGGCATCAACCATGGTCGATACTGTCTAACTTTCATTTCTAATGGCTAACGACATCGACCTTGGTCAATTCTGTTGGCTATGAGGAACTATAAAAGTTAATCATGATCCCTATTTATAGGTCGTATTTGAGAGCATATCACAACACATCATTATCAATCATTCGCTCTGCTTGCACTTGCAAATGTGCTCTTAAGGTCTTGAAGTTAGTCTTTCTTATCTTTTGGAGTCTACACTTGGAGCATTGGGTCCTTAGGATTCTCAAGCATAGTAGCTACACTTATTATTGTTTGCCTAGCCTTTGGAGTTCTTAGAGTCTCAAACAAGATATTTTATTAGGTCTTTTTCTATTTGCTTGTGGTCCCCCATGTCAACTCTCTCATAAGGTGCTACTAACCCTGGGGGAAGTTAATGTGCCAATTGTGTCTGCCTATAGGTTAGTATCTCTTTCCTCTCTTTTCCTTTATGTTGTTTTCGATCTGATTGATTTGCTATGATTGATCAATCATAGGTTAAAATAGAGTAATATATTCTTAATATATCAATCGTTCTTTACCTTACAACCCCTTTTTTCTTACAATCCTATTGCAATTCTTTTACAACCTATTGATCTTTATAACTCATGTTTAGAACCCTAGCATAAGTATGTCCATCTTGTTATAATCCTTGCATAATCAATCTACAATCAAGTCCTAGCTAAACGCCAATCTCTATCCTAGATCTAGGTGTTCAAACCCTATATCTTTCATATAGTGTGGACTATCGTTTATTATATCCACGACATTAACAACCTACAACCTTACTTGCGTGTAGCCCTAAAATGGTCCCCTTACTATCCTAATCTTTATTATCAAGAAGAGAAAAAATATTTTGTTAAACTATTCTTAGCCGCATACATTTTCTTGTGAACCCAACATATGCTTACATTGTTTTCCTCTCCTTGTTAGTCTTGTATCTTTTGGGGTTCCTCAAGTAGATCAACACCTACCACCGTCAAGATGATAGGTAACGTATGGCTTCCTAGTTGCAGAAAGGTAAGTATGAGGTAGGTATATTTCATTTGGGTTTCAAGTTCATATTACTATCATTTGAGATCATATTATTATCATTTATAGTGCTATTTTATTTCAGTCATTTTGATTTCAATGTTGCTTTTTTCTTCTTCCGAAGACCATCTCATATACACTTGCTGTGACATGTGATAATCTTCACACACGATGATTTTCAGTTGGGGCACATGTATACACCTATTTTTTCACTCTTACTAAATTTTGTTCTTTGCATACACCATTGGAACATTGGCTTCCCTAGATTGATGTCCTCAAGGACGTTGTTGGGAGCGGGGGTAATCGGATACAGTTACATTGCGCTGGTTAGTAGTGATGCTTGTGAGAGAGCTTTGATGTGCAGTCCATGATATCTTAGTTGCCATATCCTTTATATCCTTACAATAATCCTTTTACAACCTCCCTATGACATCACCTTGTCATCCTCTTACAGTCACCTCCATATTTGCTTACAACACACTTGTACCTTCATCATATCACCTTTCAGCAGCTCCAGAGTTTCTCCATCCTCTGAGACTTGCTTCTAGGACCCCATGAGAGGTTATTACCTAGGGGCCGATGGCATCAACCATGGTCGATAGCGTTTGGCTTTCATTTCTTACGCCCGATGGCATCGACCATGGTAAGTACTGTTAGGTATGAGGAATGGTAATGGCTAAATATGTTCCCTATTTATAGGCGGTATTTGAGAGCATTTCACATCACATCATCATTTGTCATTTGGTTTTGCTTGGGCCCACAAATCTACTCTTGAGGTCTTAAAGGTCTTGAAGTTAGTCTTGGTTATCGTTTGGAGCCTACACTTGGAGCATTGGCTCTTTAGGATTCTCAAGCATAGGAGCTACACTTTTTATTGTTTGCCTAGCCTTTGGAGTTCTTGGATTCTCAAACAAGAGGTTTTATCAGGTCTTTTTCTATTTGCTTGTGATCCCCCACATCAACTCCCTCATAAGGTGCTATTAACCTTGGGGGAAGTTAATGCGCCAATGATGTTTGCCTATACGTATGTATCTTTAACCCATAGTTACCTAAGTCTTTGGGATGGGCGAATGGGGGGATAGGGTTTCTAGGACGACAATTTTTTTTCCAAATTTTGGGGACAACTATTAAAATAATATATAAAAATCTAGGTTGACAGGAAATGGGCATGGGTTCAGGTACGGATTCCAAAAGTGGAAAGGACAATTTTCAAAAAACCTTTGGGTACGAAACGACACAAAAACGTCCGTACAATATATATATATATATATGCATAATACTCATTTTTGTCCATAGAAGATAAAACACTTAAACACTTTGTATTCATGAAAGTTCAAAACATTCAACATGCTTAAATTTTTATATGCACATAATTATAATCTAGATTCTAGAATATATCATCTAGATTCTCCTGAAGTACTGCTGAAACAGAAGTAACTAGTTTTTATATTTTTATTTTTGGCGTTTAAAAAACAGCAACACTGCTGAAACAGTACAGAAAATGCCCCCGGTACAACTTTAAATGGTAAAACAATGTCTGGGGTACAACAGAGCCATACCCGGGACTCTTTTGAAGTTTTGGAAACGTTTCAGGAAAGTACCAAGACCAATACTAGTACCCGGTACGTCAATATGCAGGTACGCTGCCCTGGTTGGAGTTTCCGGGTAACATAGATAAAAATTAATATTTGAATATTTGAATATGAAATTTAGTGGTTGAAACTGTATTTAATGTATTTTAGGTACTTTCAAGATTATTTTTTAATGTTCTTGGTAAAAATGACAATTTTTTAAAAGTAAAAAACATCAGAAAACTTTTGAAAGATTTAAAAAAATATGTGATGTCCTCTCCAAGTCCTCAAGTCCCTGAAACGTTCTGGACGTCACCAAAATCTAGGGAATGCATCCCCGTGTAACACTGCTCTAACCTCCCTTTTCCTTTATGTTATTACAGATCTGATTGATTGTTATGATTGGTCATGTATAGGTTAGAATAGAGTTGTATCTTCTTAATTTATTGCATTATTATCTATTGGTCCTTACCTTAAACCCCTTCTTACAATCCCTTTACAACCTATCGATTCTTATAATCTATGTTTACAACCCTAACATAAGCATCTTTATCTTGTTGCAATCTTTGCAAATCAATTTACAATCATGATTTAGCTAGACACCACCCCCTATCATAGATCTAGGCTTTGGAACTCTATAACTCTCATAAAGTGTGGACTCTCGCCTATTAGATCCATATGACATGAACAACCTACAACCTTATTTGTGTGTAGCCCTAAAATGGTCTCCTTCCTATCCTAATCCATATTATTAAGAAGAGAGGATATTCTATCAGACCATTCTTAGCCTCATACAATATCAACATAGTTGATTATCAAAAATGGCGTTACATACTGAAGCTAATACTAGGTTGAATAGGCTATAATTGGGTTGTAGATTATGTCGAATATGGATGCCGACCATAGAATTTGATCTATCACCTGGTTACCAATTTCACCCTTTGCAAAACTTAGAGGGATCCTCACAATGCAAGTCAAGTTTCATAATAAATGCATTCAATGTCCTTGTTTTGTGAATCATTGAATGCAAATCAATATGATGAAGCCAAGTGGTAATATTTTCTGGCCGAGCAAAAAAGCATCGTGTAGAATAAATCAGATTTTCAAAAACAATGGGTAAGGCTCAAAATAGTCCAAGATCAAGCTATCAACAAATGCCCGAAAGGACAATGTTGATATTGTAACAAAGGATGTCATGCCATCGATCTAGTTAACTCTGAATCAAAGCAAGTATAATATTGACATTATTCTTTATCCACGTGATTTAACCTAAATTGGTTAATATCTATGTTGCTAGGATACGGATACGGGTACGGGTTCGATACGTGGATACACCAATTTTAAAAAACCCTTGGGTACGATATGTCTTGGATATGTTCGTAAATATATGTTAAAAAATTTAACAATATATATATAAGTATTATTGTATATGCATATATATACAAAGGGGATATACTCATTTTACTCATTTTTTAGTCCATAAAAACTGAAATAATAATACAAAACTTGAATCAATGTTCAAAACATTCAATATACTTAAGACTTTACTTTTTCATTGATCACGTGGCTGCCCTACATATGATATACGAATATCATGTCAACATGAATACAAACAAAACGTGAAGAATATACTAGGATCAATGTTCAAAATTTCAAAACATACAATATATGTAAGATTTACATTTCATTGATCATGTGGCTGCCACACATGATATAGGAATATCATGTCAACATGAATACAAACAAATCTAGAATACATCATTTAGGTTTTCCTCAAAATCAAGTTCTTGCGTGCCACTTGCGCTAGCTCCACTCTCATTAGCTCCACTCTCCACTCCTTGCGAACTCCCTTGAATGTCATCTTTGCCATCAAATATTGAAAGTTGGGCAAGCGTGGCTGCGGAGGCATCCAAGTCTGTGATCTTTAGAAGAAGATCCCAAAGTTTGTGAGGCCCTTTAACATAGTCCTCAGATTTGTGTGACAAGAGGCGCAAATTGGAATGCACATATACCAAATCCTTAGCTTTTTTAGATGCCAACTTGTTTTGTTTAGCTGAGTGGATAAAGGTATAAGTACTTCAATTCCACTCCGCGGAAGAATTACTAGCCACCTATTACAACAAAGTTAGAAAATTGAAATTCAAATTAGTAACATACTAAGAATGTGCGAAAAATAATCCTACTAAATAAAATTTAAAATATTCAATGATTATGTTGGCTAGATTTTCTGCATAGCACAAAATTTAGGCAGTCATGAGATAAATCTCCCTCATTTAACCGATGAGGCTCCCGTGTCAAATTTGTCAATAAAAATGTGTTATTATCTATCAGGGGTTTTACTTTAACCACTTAGTTCATGAACCATAACTAAGAAGTTCTGCAGCAAGTAAGCAGCTGTTCAAGAAAGGAAGTATTTTATAGAAGAAGGAAGTAAAGGAAATACAGATTATAAATGGGGAAGATGTGTATTCCAATTAGTAGATAGCAAAACTAATTGCATGCACATAGAAGAAACTTAATAGATATGAACACACATAATTATAAAACAAAGGTAACTCTAGATCTAGATCTAAAATAACACAAAGTTTATTAAGAGATCTAAGATTAAAAGCAAGAAACACAGTACACCGTGACACAAAGTTCTCCGGAAACCTGCTCCTTTGTATTCCTTTGCTCCAAGTTGCTCTCAGGGGTTCAGCACAAAGTCTAGAACACAAGATTGCTGCTTACAAATTTTGATCATTAACCCGAAGGTTCTTCCTCTACTTATAGAATGTAGAGGGGCAATTACAAGTTGGAAGCTTTAGTTGAACTGACACATGTGGAAGTCGGAGTCAAAAGAAACAACTGGCAATCTCCTTCCTAGAATTCCTCTTTGCATGACATGTATGATTTGCAACTGAAAATAGAACCTTCTATTTTGCACGTCCGCCACCTATCTCCAAGTAGTTGACTTCTTCAAGTAATGGCTTTTAAACCAATCACTTAAGTTGTATAATTTAATTGATCGCTCAATTACTTTGTCCGAGGAAAGAAGAAGGAAGAGGAAAGCTGCAGTCTTGTCCTTTTTCATGTCTGTCTACAGCTGATTCTTTTGCCTTTGATTTTCACCAAACTGGATCTGGGAGTAGCTGGATTTGGAAACAAGCTGGAATTGCAAGTAGCTGGAATTGGAAGCAAGCTGGAATTTTGCCTTCTCATTGTCTTCTCTTTTATCCTTGAAGCTTTTGCAGTTCTTCTCCAGTACATGCATCAATGCAATGTTTGTCGTAGATAACTCATCATCCTTATTTTTAATTGCATATGAGCAATTAAAAATTCTGGAAAGCACTCAGGGTGAATGCAAATTCAATGAAGGCTTCAACTGGAAGATGAAAGCACATGCACAAGATCTTGGAAGGAATTTTCCACTGCACTGACTTCTTCACGGGCTGCATTTGAAACAAGAGGATGAAGCCTTTGTGCCGGAAGCTTTTGCAACTATGAGATCTAGATCTGGATCTGCATATGGATTTGCATTTGCATCTGGATATGGATCTGCACCTGCATAACAAACTCTGGCAACTGGGCTGTGGATGGAAAAGTTGCAGCTCGAATAATTCCACTGCTTTTAATCTGCACGCATGAGTGAAGTTTTTCCTGTACGAATGACTGAAGTCTTTCCTGCTTTGGATCTGTCTATCAATTCAGCAAGAGGTTCCAAGTCTCCAATATCTGCAAATTTAGAAGTGATGCATGACTCCGTTGTGCTTTCTTTTTCATCTTTCTTCGCCATAGCTTTGTCTATCTTTGTCTGAATAATTCTTTTTCTTCTTTTTTGATTGGAATTCTTCAAAACTGGTGCAGATCTGGACAATTCTTCAGATTCGGAGGATATATGCAATGTATTGGACATTGATAAAAGCTCATTTTCTTTTGTAAAGCACCTGTAATAAATTCCTGCAATTTATTCAGACAAAAATGGCCACCGGAGCATGAATAGTGAATTTTAATTGTAAAAATCTGCACTTTTCAAGCCTGCTGCCCCAAAAATTGATGTTTAATTTGCACATAAAGAGAGCATGAATCCTTTCAACAACACCTGAGCACCTGTAACACCTATGCAAACAATTATGTAGACAAAGATCAACCTCCTTCAAAGCATGCGCCAAATCTAGAAGCTTTTAGCCTTGTTTCCACCTTGCCTGAGCAAAATCCTTCTTCAAATGGGGGCGCACTTTTCCTCTTGGCTGCAATTCTTTACCTGTGAATTAAATAATTCACCCATATGGCAGCCCATGCTTATATAACCCTCACAATTCTATAATTAATAATTGCCCTTCATATTCCTGGCAATTAATTAATTAAAAATCATGCTTCTCTCTTTAAAAATAGCATGTTTAAGGACAACCATCCAATAAATTAAATTAATCCAATTTAATCCTTCACACTTCACTTCACTTAAGCTTCACAGTGTGCTTTGACCATAGCCACTGAAAATAGAATTTAATATAATCATTTAATACTTTAAAAAGTATTAATTCCTTCTCAAAAGGGGTTGCATTAAATAAATTAAATTTATTTAATTTTGGAATTCTATTTCCAATTGATTTATTCCCCTTTGCTTTTGTTGACTTTTCCACAAGCCTAGGTGCCAAAATTGGGTGAATAAATATTAACAAATATTTATTTAATGCATTATTATTCACCCAAGATGGGTCGCACTTTTTGGAATAATAGAATTCTATTTTTAAGAATTTATGACAATGGGATTTTTTACCCTGCAAGGCAGCCCCGGAAATCCCATGATCCACTTAAGTGATTTGACTTTGATAATGGGATTATTTACCCTGCAAGGCAGGCAATAAAATCCTATGATTTCACTTAAGTCACTTTTCTTTTATTTCATCATGAGAATTTTTATCCTGCAAGGCAGGCAATAAAATCCCATGATTTCACTTAAGTCACTTTTCTTTTATTTCACCATGGGAATTTTTACCCTGCAAGGGAGGGAATAAATTCCCGCCTGCCTGTGGCCTCTAACTTTTCCACTGCAGCTCAAGTGAATTTTATATCACGGGGAAAAGTACCTCGCTAGGCAGGTATAAAATTCCCACCTTGCCTGATGCTTGTATTTTTCCCATTGCAGCTTAAATCCTTTGTTTTCCAAAAATGCGCCCAACCCCACAGGGGCTTTTCTGTGCACGACTTCGCTTTTTCCCAGTGATCCAGACCTCCGATGGTGACTTCCTCCGGGCATAACGTGCGTATATGTTTTCCAGCTGCTCCAGGCCAAAAATCAGGCTTACCTGGCAAAGGAATTGTTCTAGAGAAATTTCACAGAAAACGAAACGGGACAACACAAAAACACAAAATTGCCAAAAGTCACAAATAAAGCCCAAAACTTATTCCAAGTTAAAATCCTTCTGGTACAAGGGAATAATGATATGTTCGATCATAACAGAGTTAAAACGGAGCGCAAATAGCCTCATACGGGGTTGAAAATAATTAAATACAAATTTCCCGCAGATAAATCCTGACGACAAAATATAACAATTTTGGGCATCTGGGTATTTGGCGAAAAAGGCTAATATGGCTCTTTGGGAATATCTTGACGCAATACAAGAACTTTCAGGCAATAAAAACACAAAACGACCCATTATTTTAAAAGTACAAATTTTTTTCGGATAGGGTAGTCACAGATTTTAGGATGAAATCTGGGTGACCCCAGATTATAAATTTATAAATGTTATACATGTGAAAGAACTTTTATAGCAATAGGATGTGAGTACTTGGCATCATGGCCATGTTCACGCCACCATGTGGTTGGGCTCAAGCTGCTCTTGTCAAAAAGAGCCTCAATCGCTTCCTTGTTGCCTATTTCACTTCTGCCCAGACTGGCTATAGATTGATCAGGAAAAAGTCTTCTGAATGTTGCCCTGGTTCCATTTCCAACCTCGGAGTCAGAGAATGGTGGTTGCTTGTTAGATAGCCCAAGTACGTTAGAGCTATAATACTTTGGGTTCAGTGCATATGCAAGGAGATGTAATGGGTTGGTCATTTTATTCCACCTCTTCATGACCACACTCTTGACCTCATTGTAGGTCTCTTCTGGATCTTTCTCTTTTGTTTGTATTACATCTCTGATACGTTCAAGCATAGAATCCATTCCATCATATTCTCTCCCACGCATGCTACCTCAGTATCTACGAATCTGATCATGGAGAGAATGGGCTCTGTAAAATTGAGCAAGTACTCAACCTTGGCCCACAAATCATCATCAAGGACCCATGATTTTATGTTTGAAGCTTTCTCTGTATTTGATTGCCTCCACACTGTCCAAACATTGTTGATCACCATACTGCTTAAAGCCTCTCTCACCTACACAAGTCGTCTCAAAACGAGTGTGTGAGAGACAAATCTTGTTTCTGCAACCTTCAACAACTCCAACCTTGAGAATCTCCTGAATATGGGTTGTGACACATGATGGTTTGTGATAAACATCTCAATGTTATTTGCCTTAGTGTAAATTTGCTCAATCCATGGGATTTTCCCAATCTTTGAGAGCATCAAATTAAGGGAGTGAACAACACAAGGTGTCCAAAAAATGTGCTCATATCTACCCTCTATGATCATTCCTATTGCTTTATAGTTTTTAGCATTTTCCGTGATGACTTGGACAACATTTTGGGGGCCCACTGACCCATTTGCCTCTATCAAAATGTCGGCAATAAATTGTGCATCTTTGACTTCCCCTTCATAGTCAATGGCTTTTAGGAACATTGCCCCTTTAGGGCATACTGCAACAACATTTATGAGGGGTCTATTTCTAGCATCTTCCCATCCATCTGAAATGATGGAAACCCCTGTATCCTTCCATGATTCTTTGATTGGCTGCAAAGTGGTGTGATGGTGTTCCACTTCCTTTCCCAAGAGTGTGGTTCGAATCTTTTCATAACTTTGGGATTTGTACCCTTGCAGAGCTTCATTGACAACCTTTACCGTCTGATGCCAATATGGACACCTCAATACATTAGAGGGCAGCCCACATGCATAAATGCATCGAGCAACCACCTCATCAACAACCTCCCTCTTTTCAATATTAAATGCTTTTTCCAATGCTCCTTTTGGCATTTTTCGTGAGGTCTCTGGACTCTCTTCATCAAAAGGGGAATCAAGTGGTTAACTTTGAGTTTGGATGAAAGGATGAGTAGTAGATTTAGGTGTGGGTGGTCATGATGAAGGCCTTCTTTGCAATGGAATTGTTCTAGATCTGTTTTTTTTAGATTGTCTATCAGCGCCTTGCTCTCTCAGGTACTCTGCAATTTTTTCATTTGATATTTTAGGGCACTTTTTTATCTCCACACCTCCAACCCCAGTCAAATGGATTTTCAGTCGGCTATATGAGGATTTTTATTGAGTCAGACAACCATGACATATCCAAATCCGACCCCCACCACCAACAAGGTTGTCTACCACTGTCACATGTCTCCAAGAGGGGATTTATGATCATATTTCACAGGAACTGATGTGTTTTCAGAAGCTTCTTGGCCTTGCACTCCAACTGAAGCAAAACTTGATGCCATCCTAATTTGTTTTTGATCACCAAGATCACCATAACGGCGCGGGGTGAGAGCATACATAGAGTTAGGATGTTAGAAGAGTTAAAAACATTTTGCCTTTACGTAAATAATAATTAATAAATTAAAAACAATGGTTTACTAATTTTTAAGTGATGTCATCCCAATCTGTTTTTGATAATCAAGATCACCATAAAGGTGCGAGGTGAGAGCATACACAGAATTAGGATGTTTAAAAAATTTAAAACATTTTGCCTTTACGTAAATAAATTAGTTATGTCATCCTAATCTGTTTTTGATTACCAAGTTCACCATAAAGGCGCGAGGTGAGAGCATACATAGATTTAGGAAGCTAGAAAAACAAAAAAACATGCAATACCTTTACATAAATCAAATGATAAATGCTAAAATATTAATTATTAACATTGAACATTTCATTTAAAAATTAGAACTAATGATATTTACTAATTTTTTAAATAAAAAAACCCTAAATCGTGTCATCCTAATCTGCTTTTGATCACCAAGATCACCATAAAGGTACAAGGTGAGCATACACAAATTTAGGAAGTCTACTATTTTAGTTTTGAATGAACAATAAATTTAAAACAATCTCTTCCTCTCAACAATTTCTTCCTCTCCTCCTTGCAATGGTGGACTCCAAACAAACAATTTTTGCTCTTCAATTCCTCTCTGGCTCTTTACTCACACACTTGTAAAAACCAACAATGAATTGTTTGTGTGATTTCAAATGAAGGGGTGAATGCTTTTTTATATCTTTTTGAAGTGTTTAGGGTTTAATATTTTATTCATTTAAATGTTAGAGTTCATTTTTTTACATTGACTAAGTCAATTTTTTTTGCTTTAATGCCTTAAAAGACATATTTCACCTTGGGTTCACCGTGGGTACGTCTGGGTTCTTCTTGGGTACGTTTGGACATACCCGTGGCGTACCTGGGAAGAACACCGGACGAACCCTTGGCATATCCGTACCCGTACCGTGACGTATCCGTACTGGATACGTATCAGGAAGGGTATGGGGGGTCTGGAACGTATCCTGGCAACGTAGGTGAATATCTTAGGGGGTAGTAACTGATCGTAGATTAACCTAATCAATTAGTTTATAAAGCTAATTGCAGCAATATCAGGAATAACAATTAAGTAATGATAAACAATGATGAATAACAATAGATAAAGCACTTGCAATGTGTGAGAGAGGATTGACTTAGCTGATCTTTTGCTTTGTGTGATGATCGGGGCTGGTTTGATGATTGAAATAGGTTGGAAATGACCTAATAGAGCCTCGTTGTTGAAACTATGTCTCGAATTGTTGCATGGACCAAAGTGTACCCCCGTTATGGCCCTTTATGTACGCTCCTGTCCCTTCAGATCCTTTGCTCTTGATACTTTTTAAGTCTGTGTATTGTCTTCTGATATGCTCCTGTCTGGAATCAGAACCTTTGAAACTGTGCGATGCTCGCTGTGCAACCGATTGATCCTACAAAACCCTAGATAGCCAAGAAGTCCTACAAAACAAACATTAGACGGGTTGTGGGAACCCCTGTGCACCGCCGACGTCACCACTACTCCAAAGAGGGCCCAACCCTCACGTTGTTCTCATCTAACATATGATCTCTAGAATGTATGCAGTCAAATAGATAACTATGATCTTGCAACAATGAGATTGTACTTACACCTTTGGTCATGTTCCTTTCATTTACAGACCTAAGTGGATGACTGCCCTAGAAAGAGTATGCAAAGTATATGGAGCTCAAGGGAGTCTTGGGATGGCTTTGCTTGTGATTGCTCTTAGTGTATGCTCATTATGGTCTTTGGGTGTCAAGTGTGTATGATCTCCTCTTTGATAATGGACGAATAACTAGCTTATATATGCGTTATGGTTCTACAAAGCTCGGATAAGGCCGACTAGAAGTGTTCCAAAGGAATTTGAATTTAGAAAAGTGTTGATGTCGGGAAAGGGACCAAAGCGATGGGAAGGGCTATAACGTACAAACGCTATGGCCTATTCTGGGCGCTTTGGTCCGGGATGCATGTGCGAATGCTTTGAAAATTGGGGGTGTACTGTGCGAGGGTTTAGCTTAATTCTATGGACTAATATGACCGTTGTGTGAATAAATGAGCTGTGTGTGCAAACAAGAATGAATGGGATGTAGCTAGGGATAGTATGATTGAATAAGTTGGACAAGTGTGGACTAGTGCAAAAGCGTTGTACAATTTGTGTTGTTGCAAGACATGAATAACCAAAATGAGTGTCTACATTTGCCCCCCCCTTGGAGTATGAAATTGAAAATTGCGTGTTTAAAGGAAAGGTTACTTGAGTGTGTAGACACACTTTATCTTCGCTCAGAGCGCCTTGTGCTTGTGCTAGGACTTTGTCTTTGTTCCAATTGTGTTTGTTTTGCCAGGATGCATGCCTGCATAGAAAAAAGTGTATAGGAAATCAAACTTTAACATGAAAAACTTGAATTTAGTATGAAAATAGCAATATGTAAATAGAGAAGCAAACAAAGGAAAGAGTGCACTTGATTATTTTGTGAGAGAGGGGGAGAGAGTACTCCCGCTACCGTTGGCGTGGATATTTGTTGAACTTTGTGCGAGAGCTGGTTGGAATGACTTCGAGGTGATCAATCCCCAAGTGGAATGTGCTAAGGAGAATATAAAAAAGTGCAAATGCACCCCGCATGGCGAAGAGAACTGTATAGGGAGTTTCTAGTTTCTCCGCATCCCTTCACAAGAAATGAGCAATGAGAAGTCAAGCCTATAAGGATATCAATCACCTCAATACTTCCCAAGACCCACGGATGTATTCACCTAATTTTTCATGCTTTATATTTTCATACTTGTTACTAACAATTTCTCTTCCAGGTCAGAGGTCGCTAATGCATCTATTTCTGGGAATGGGTTCCTTAAGGGGCTTGTTCCGGGATAGGGGTATGGTTATTCACGTAACCATCGGGTTAGGGATGATACATGGAGAGAGAATGGCTTTTGGTCCTATTTATGCATGTCTTTTGCTCTCATCTTCTTATCTTGCTGTGCACTCTTCCGATAACTTATATGCACATGACCACATTATTTTTGCTTTGCTTCACTTTTGTTCCTCACGACACATTGCACATACTTGTCATCTCCCTGCCCTAGCCGACGCAATCGCCTGCAGGCGATTGCATCGGTGCATTTTCAAATTCCTGGCCGATGCCTTCGCCCACAGGCAATGGCGTCGGTATAAATACCAAAAACACAATCTCTCACACATCATCATACATCACAGAGATATATAGGAACTCGCCATTTGCTCTGCTCTTTTGCGTCAACTTGCATATACTCGCTCAGCTCTTGGATTTCTTACACCTTGACCGTTAAATTGGATCTTCTTCTTGCTGTTTTGGTTTGATTGCACTCTTAGGTCACCTATAGTGAGTTAGGACATGATTGTTTCCCCTTATCCACCCAAAAGCTATTCTCTCTTGGTGTATTGTCCTTTGGGAAATAGATGCATTAACGAATGCCCCCCAACAAGTAAGTGCTCTAACTAGACTTGTCATTTTGCATAGAGTAGTCTCCTATCTCTTTTCTCATGCATATGTTAGACTAGTATTTTATGCACATGTTAGGTTAGCATATTCTTATTCAGATCTTTATCTTATGTTGCATTTTTTATTTCGGTTAGCATAGATCTTGCATGTTTATTTTGTTCTTAATCACCCCCCATAGTGCCAATACCCCAATAGGGTTCCTTCCTCTTTCTCAATATTGGGCCTTGGAAACCTTAGGTTGTCCTAGTGTAAGGGTTACTTTCCTTTGAGTATGTGATCTTAGTGGTCCCTGTACCCCCTTTGAATTCTATCTGTTGTGTGCTGGTCTTAGTGTGTTTCTTACTCATTGCCCCG
Organism: Taxus chinensis; assembly: GCA_019776745.2. Taxonomy (NCBI): domain Eukaryota; kingdom Viridiplantae; phylum Streptophyta; class Pinopsida; order Cupressales; family Taxaceae; genus Taxus; species Taxus chinensis. The sequence goes on along the minus strand of CM034154.1, from coordinate 479,016,822 downwards.
ATACCCTAGTTGAACGGATGATAGGAGTGCATGTTGTCTAGACACATTTTTGCCCGCCATACAACGGATAAGTGCCATTACAGATGAACACAAACCCAATTGACCTGCAAATGATGACACAATGTACCGGGGCAGTGCTAGCTTGCATGTACCCCTGTTGCCACCATAATCTGACCTGCACCATGAATTTTGTGATTGAACTTGAGTAAAAACCTTGTAGATGTTATTGAGAAACTGTACCAACTGAGAAATTTATTGAATTTGCCTTTGGAACGCAAGCATATGGAATGGGCCATAGCATCCATACGCTATGGTCCTTGCTATACGTTTTGGTTCCTTGTGTATTTCTTGACACAAGTCTGTTTCTGAGCCATTTTTTGGACCTCTGCAATGTCTGATTTTGTACCTATTATTTTGTTCCTTGGTTATGAGCTGTTGTGAGGATGAAATATCATCCGATTGTTGCCCCGTTGTTTGGGGTGTGTGAGATAGAGCAATGTGAATGCGGCCCAAACAAGAGGACCTGAAGCTGATGTGTACGTGTTGAAGGATTCCTGCATGGGGAAAATATGAGAGTGCACATGATGTATATCTTGGTGCATACATAAATAATAGTATAATAGAAAAGATAGTAAAGTGTTAGTGACAAGCAATAGAAAAACAACGTAGTAGGTGTAAGCAAAAGCATGCAAAAACACACAAGTAGAACAGTCGTGGAAAACAATATGCCGCATATATGGGACACCACTCAGGATGTCGCAAGACAATCGAGGCACCCAAGGCCGACAAGCTACAAACAATTAACATATGGCATTGCCCATAAACAAGTGAAAGCAAAGATCAAGCATGCAAAACAAGAAACAAACCAAAGATGAAAATGATCTTGGTTTGGAAGTGACCTGCAAAACATATACTACACATGAAACACCCATTAGCATGTTAGAGTAGTAAAGAGTATGACACGATGTATGGATTGAGTGAGGTAAGAGAAAGTAGTAAATATTGGAATGATAACACCTGGGTGTAAAAAAGTGTAAAGTGGATGCCCCTAGTTGGCACAAAATAACTGGTAAAGACCAATGTCAAGCGTCTTGCATTGTGTAACAATATGTGTGTAGCCTGCATTCAACTCAATGTACCACGTGAATGCAAATGTGTATAGACCAATGATATAACATACAATGTATCAAGCTAACATGATAAGTAAAGTGTAACATGAAAAGTATAAGCGTGCAATAGAAACAACCAAGCAAGAGCAATGGAACTGTTTTTGAATTTTTAGCATATTTGAATGTTTTTGGATTTAGGCCCCCTAAGGGCATAGATGAAAACCTATTCTCTGAAGAGAAGGAAGAGTGATCCAAGAATGCCCCCAAGGAGGGGAATATATAGATTTTTAGTGCTTTCGATGAATTATAGAGTGTGTAAGCAAAGGTGGGAAATGAAGGTTGACCCCCAGTGTGTGTGTGCAAAGTGAGGTTCGGGTGTGTAGCCACTCCCTCAACAGTCAAGTTGAACCTATAAACAAAGTGGGTCATCGGGAAACGAGAGGAAGTTGGATGCCCCCCATGGGTGAGTAGCGTATGAACTATCCAATGAGAACCTCTTGAGGAGGTGGAGAAGCTTCAGGGGGAGATGGAGGCTTGGGTCTCAGTTGTGCCAAAGAATGTGACTCAAGTGTACATGTCATAGAGACTTTGGGAGGAGAGCAAGATGTGGCTCTGTGATCCACAAGAAGAAACATGTGAATGACTTAGATTATTGGTGGAATAGAAGTATTTAGGGGAAAAAAGTCGTATAGTGACAAAAGGTTGAATTCAGATGTATGAATTTGGAAGCATCCTCATGCCATCTTATTAGGAGGAATGCTGAAGGTGATAGAATGGTGAAATCATGCAAGAGCTTACTCAGGATGCCATGTATGAGGGCAAGCCTTTATCAACTTGAGCTTATCATGAAGATAAAGAGACTATACAATTCCAACCTTAGGGAAGTATAAGAGGTTGATATAGAAGCATGAGGAGCAATAAAAAGTAACATAAGAACTCATAATGTGTTTTAAAGTAGCATGATCTAAAATTATCATGAGTGGCACCATGTATATAGGTCTTGGTACAACCATAGCATAGATCGAACTAGCATAATATGTAGTGGAAGTAAGATTATGAACCTGAGTTTGTAAATCGCCTACAACATGCATTCGAGAAAGGACCTCTTGTGGAGGACTAACATAGGTAGTAAGAGGCTCGTTGAGTGGTTACATCTTGCCATTATATGTAGCCATGGGGACACTATTGGGTTGGAATTCAATCTTTGGGTTAGCTAGTGGAGAAGTTACATTAGAACTAGGAGGACTATGAGAAGATCTAGAAGGAATAGAATCTTAGACACCCTTATCAACAAATTCCTTAGTATGGGAAGAAGAAGAAAAAATACAAGCATCATTATGTTCACCATTATATAAAATATCCTTTTGAAAAGCAATAGTAGAAATACATACATCATTTGTAACAACATTTTGTTCACAAGCATCTAAGACATCATATTGCAGAAGAGAGAGAATCCACACTAGCATCATTTGTAATAATTTTTTTGTGCATGCAGTATATACATATATCATTTGGAGAAGGAAGGGAAGGAACACATGTATCATTTGCAACCAAATTTTGTGCATAAGGAGAGGGTACAAGCATGGCATGCAACGAAGGATGACCTAGAAGAATATTATAATTGAGGTTATTAGGCATGACTTGGCATATAATATTAAGAGTGCAAAGTCCTACTGTGATTGGAAAAGTGATCTCCCCTAGTGCTTGCTTAGATATATTGTCAAACCCACAAATAGATAGGGCAGAGGGAGTTAGGTCATTAGCAGAAAGTCCTATGTGAGGTAAAAATGAAATGGTGCATATGTTAAGGCTAGAGTCATTATCGACAAGAACATGATTGACCAATGCATTACGAATTTTGACTTGGATATATAATGGAGGAGCCTCAACCATGATGTGAAAGAATAGAGAATCGTTAGAAACCCTATTACATTGTAATGTAGGAAAATGACTCAAGAGAGTAGGAGAAGATAGATCCCCCTTTTCAAAATTAATTAATTTTGAATACCTACTACCTATTTTTATTATTTTTAGTAGGCTAAGGGGAAATTAAAAGAGGAAAATAAATTAATATAAGTGGTCCAAGGATATTTCTATATTTTAATTGGAGAAAGGACACTTAAAGTATATTTTAATCCAAAAAGCATAAATAGAATAAAATAATAATAGAATGGTGTACTTCTATTATTAGGCGCCAAGTTGGATAATAATTAAATAAAAGAGTCTATAATGGGGGCGCCAAGGATAAAAAGGGGCTGCATGAGAAAACAAATCATATTTTTAGGATAAAGTGGAGTTTGAGTTTTTTAATATTGCATATTCCTAATTTTAGAATGGGGCGCCAACTTGAGGGGAATAAAGTATTATTTTATTGGTTTATGGGGGCATGCATGTATTTCTAGAAGGGGGCGCCCACTTTGGAAGAGGATGGGAGGTTATAAAGGCAGATTTGGGGTTTATTATTACATCTTGGAAATTCATCAATTATTTTCTGTCTGCAAGTAGCTTCCGCTTCTTCTTCCGTAATAGATGATGAAAACCCTCCTTTACATAGATTTGAGGATGGAATCCCTCACTTCTCAGCTGAGCAATTCCATTTCAGGGGTTGTAGTGACAATTCAAGGCGCAAGTGTTCCGCCAGTTTAGCTCTAAACAATTGTGTTTAGACTCTGGTTTTTTTTATCGTAGCTGGTTTGTAATCAATAAATAAAGGACTGTTTTGACGCTTTATGGTTTGTTGTTTTTATATTAAAACAATCAGATTATCGTTGTTATAAAAGTTAGTTTTTAATACTACTGCCCTAGGGTTTAACAAAATATCCAGGTTTGTTAGAAATTATTTTTAGGGATATTACAGTGGTATCAAAGCAAATTTCCTCCCAGCTTGTGGAAGTGAAAAATTTTTTAAATTTGTTCAAGTCTATTTGTAGCTTTGAACTTCAAACAAAAGAGTGACAGAGAAGTTTTTAGCTTACAAAGAGACTTTAAAACATGGCAGGGTTGTTTTTGAGTGAGATTTGAGGATGGAAAGAAGTCAGGTATTCAACAAAGGGGAAAAAGAAAGCTTTTCATTGTTTTTATAAAATAGCTGGATTTCCAGAAGAGATCACTAGTAAGGACATTTATTCAACAAGATCATGCGGGTAGAAAATATAGGTCCGAACATTTTTTTTGAGGAAAAGATGGACAATATTCTTGCCAGCTTGTGGATCAGATAGAGACGGAATAAATGACAATGTTTATTCATGCAAAATTGAAGCAAAGTTCTTACAACATGAAGAAAATATAGATCCCATTCAAGAGGTGTTGGTAAAAATAGAAAAGTACAAACTTGAGGCCCCTAGAATCCTTGACCAACATCAAGGGATGCATGATTATCTTAAATCCGAAGTTTCCATTGATGATTATTTGGAGTTTCTCAAAATGAGGAATCCAAATAAATGAGGGTTGTGTGAATACATAAGTGGGTTGAAGAAGAAAGAAGAACAATTAGTGTTGCAAGAAATTGAGAGGAAGCAACCCATGAAGGAATCCACCATACAAGAGGAAGTTGAAAAAGATATTCCTATTCAAGAAGCACCCATCAATCTCCCAGAGATTGTGTTCATGCCATATGAAGGGGATTTGCAGAATATATGTAAAAAAAAGTGAGAAAGTCAGGGGGAAAGGACATCACTTGTTGGATGCAACGAGCTCAAGATGGAAGAAGATGCACCAAATCATGAACGATCCTCCGAACTTCCAAAGGGTAAGCCATTGATTGATTTTCAGAGTAGCATTATGGATGGATATGCATTGGAGAAGAACATTTTGATTAGCACTAATTCGGGAGTCTTAAGTCCCAAAGATGGAGGTGTTGAGGGTATCTCAACAATTCCTATTCCGACACAAGAAGGTGAGCGCTTTGATTACAGCCTAAGGTATAAGAATATTTCAGATTTGTTGCTCCCTATTATGTCATTTCAAGATAGGGTGAAGGATACAACTTGTAGCATAAATCATGCACCCGAGGAAAATGACTCAGTAGATACTAATGTTGGCATTGAGCTTGCTGAAATTTTCAGATCAACAACTAATGATAAGCAATTTGGACAACAATTTGGACGACAACAATTTGCATAGTCATTTATGCTGGCATCACATGAAGCATTGAGGGTTGGGAATTGCAAATTCCCAAGGTGGATTTGGGATCCCGGCTTGCAATTGCTTGAGGGCAAACAATTCTGGGAAGGGCGGACTGTAATGTCCCCTTTTCAGAATTAATTAATTTTGAATACCTAAAACCTATTTTTTATTATTTTTTGTAGGCTAAGGGAAAAATAAAAGAGAAAAATAAATTAATATAAGTGGTCCAAGGATATTTCTATATTTTAATTGGAAAAAGGACACTTAAAGTATATTTTAATCCAAAAAGTAGAAATAGAATAAAATTATAACAGAATGGTGTACTTCTATTATTAGGCGCCAAGTTGGATAATAATTAAATAAAAGAGTCTATAATGGGGGCGCCAAGGATAGAAAGGGGTTGCATGAGAAAACAAATCCTATTTTTAGGATAAAGTGGAGTTTGAGCTTTTTAATATTGCATATTCCTAATTTTAGAATGGGGCGCCAACTTGAGGGGAATAAAGTATTATTTTATTGGTTTATGGGGGCATGCATGTATTTCTAGAAGGGGTGCCCACTTTGGAAGAGGATGGGAGGTTATAAAGGCAGATTTGGGGTTTATTATTACAACATCTTGGAAATTCATCAATTATTTTCTTTGTCTGCAAGTAGCTTCCGTTTTTGCTTCCGTAATAGAGGACGAAAACCCTCCTTTACACACAAATTTGAGGACGAAGTCCCTCAGTTCTCAGCTGGGCAATTCCATTTCAGGGGTTGCAGTGACAATTCAGGGCGCAAGTGTTCCGCCAGTTCAACTCCAAACAATTGTACTAAGACATTGGTATTATTATTGTAGATGGTTCATATTCAATGAATAAAAGATCGATTTTTATGCATTATGGCTCGTTTTTAAATAAAAAAATTAGATTATCATTGTTGTTATAAAAGTTAGATTGCAATGAGAGAGAGAGGATTGACTTAGTTGATCTCTTGCTCTGTGTGATGATTAGGGTTGGTCTGATGAATGAAACATGATGGAAATGACCTAACAGAGCCTAGTTGTAGAAACTGTCCTGAATTGTTGCACAGAGCAAAGCAGATAGTACAGACCAAAGCATACCCCTGCCTCGGCCCTTTCTGTACGCTATTTTCCCTTCAAATCCTCAACTCTTTATACTTTATGGGTCTATGTATGGTCTTCTGATCCGCTCCTTTCTAGAATTTGAACCTCCAAAATTGTGCAATACTCGTTGTGCAACTGATTGATCCTTAAAACCTAGATAGCCAAGAAGTCCTACAAAACAAACATTAGGTGGGTTGTGGACACCCTTGTGCACCGCCAATGTCGCCACTACTTTGAAGAGGGCTCAAACCTCACTTCGTTCTCACATATTATGTGATCTCTAGAATATATGCAACCAAATAGATAGTCATGATCTTACAACAATATGACTGTACCTACACCTTTGCCCTAACTTGACTTGGATTGATGATATGTTCCTTGTATTTATAGATATGAGTAGATGACTACCCTATAAAGAGTATTGTAGAGTATATGGAGATCAAGGGAGTCTTGGAATGGCCTTGCTTGTGTTTTCTCTTAGTGTATACTCATGAGGATTTTTGGGTGTCAAGTATGTATGCTATCCTCTTTGATAATAGATGAAATAACTAGATTATTTATGTGTTTCATGATTCTGGAAACCTCGAATAAGACTGACTAGGAAGTAACCCAAAGGAATTTGAATTTAGAAAGTGCTCATTAGAGGGAAGGTGGGAGCAAAGTTCCAATGGTCAGGACCTATAGCCTATAGACGTTATGGTCCATCCTTATCCGCTATGGTCCCAGGATGTTTGTGCGGGTGATCTGAAGAGCTGGGATTATGACTATGCGAGGGTATAACTTGCATTCTGATAGAGTAATTATGATTGTTGTGTGAATAAATGAGCTGTGTGTGCAAGCAAGAATGGATTGGATATAACTAGGGATAGCATGATTGACCAAGTTGGACAAGTGTGGACTAGTGCAAAAGCATTGTACAATTTTTGTTGTTGCAAGACATGAATTGCCAAAACGAGTGTCTACACCACGGTAGTAAGGAGACTATTTTGTCGTCCATTGTCAGGGCAAAGAAACCATGCTGCCTAAATTTCTTGACTGATGTGTGAATTCAGCTTGTTGGCAGATTTCACTGCGAGATTGGAAATTTAGAGTTTTTACTATGGGGTGGCGAAAATATTTCAGTGTCCATATCTGTGGCTTGGCTCGGGGTGGCATTCTTGAAAGGAGATAGTTGATGGTAGGTGGATAGCGATCCCCGAGGAATCTGGTGCAATGTCTTTACTTACAAATATTGTAGGGTGAAAGGCATATATTTTAGATGTATTGTAATATTTTTTTTGTGCATAGTTCTATTACTTTTATGTGCTGTACCTCGGGGATGCATCCCCTGCTTTTTTGAGGTTGTACCCTGTAGAGGATGTTTCGGAGATGCGAAAAATGGGTAGGAAATGTTTCCTAGACATCCCTGAAATTTCATTTTTAGGGGAAACGTCCCCAGGTTGGGAAAAAATAACAAGGGATGACTAGCTGTCCCCTATGTCACAACAAAAAAGAGCACTGTTTGGGGCGGGTACAAGGACCCCACACCCCTTTTACACTAACCCTAAACCTAAAACAGCCACATTAACAACTAAAACCCAGAAACAAACTCTTTTTTTGTCAATTTTGCATTTTGTGAAAAAGACAAAGATGGAGAATAGCAGTGAGAAGAAGGCAAGTGAACATTAAACGATAGACTCAAACTCAACTTAGATTTTGATGCAGTGTTAGCAGATGTTGATTGGGGGCAGTGGCATATTTTCAATGTTTTTGTCATTTTGTAGTTGAAACTTGCAGCCTTTGGGCATTTCATTGTAAATTTCTATAATATAATTATATATGCACATTGACTCTTATGTGACTACAATATATATGATGAATGCCTTGTCAATGTAATCAAATGAATATTTGAAATTTCTTATATTTTTAAATTTTCCCTTAGTTTGTAAAACACACCCATTACTGTCCCCTAAAAAATGGCTTCCCTAAAAATCTGTCCTGGAAATGCATCCCCTGTCCCCTGCTGTCCTCATCCCAGAAACTTGGTATAACATAGCTTTTATGCTATATTTTTTGTGAATGTTTCTATACTTGTAATGCATATGATAGATTAGGAGCACAGTCGCATAACATGGGCATTTACCAACAGGAGAGGAGGTTGACGAAGTCAAGGAGTGAGCCACAGCGAACCCCTTCGTCTTGGTTTGCCTTATAATTTTTTGATCAGAGTGTTCTGGGCATGAATTTTCCAAGCAGTGATTTCCAAATGCCTTCAATCTCCTCAGGGGGCATGGGCCATATTACAGAAAGATTGCAGGAATTGGACAAGATTGTGTAATGGAGGATTAAGAATTGTTAAAGAACAATTAGTCTACGGGTGGTTGTATGGGACTAGCAGTTAGCCTTTGGCAAACACATCGTCACATTGAGATGATATAGAGACTTGAGAAGGGAGACTTGATTGTAGATCTGATCTGCTATTTCTGGAGTTTGTCATAGGATTCTCTGTTTGGTAGCCATGATGCATCCTGTTATTATCTTGACATTGTACGCATGCCCCTATTCCTTATCCTAAGAAACATGTGTTGAGGAATGTGTTAATGTGAATCGCTATGCATTACCTATTTGTAGTAGCGTAAATGCATGGTAGTGTGAGTGAAAAAAAACAGCATTTGGAGGTGAAATTTGATATCGGAATATGCATTTACTTTGTTGTATCTTTTCCTGATTGAAAAGCAATGAGATTTACAAATTGGCATGTGGTGGAGAGCATATCCTGCGTTTTCTTCTTTCAATATTTTGAAACTTTGTCAGGCTGTAAGATAAGGTTTTTAATTTTTTAAGATATTGGGTTCTTTGGTTGGATATTTTTCTTTGTCCTGCTCATTGGAAACTTAAATTCCTTAACGTAGGTCATACAAATGAAGTTGCTAATAAAGCTTCCTCAGCTTTTATGTTTTCTTAGAAGGTTAAAGGTCTAGAGCATATAGTTAGATGAACTCTGAAGATTTTCCAGGCTGAAGATGAGTGGCCGTTTAATTTGATGAAATGTTGTTGTTAGGTACTTTATAGGGTTTCTCTAAATTTTTCACACACAAAATAATACAGTTAATCTAGATCATACAAATAAAGGTGCTTGTATCTTGGTTTTCTCAAGATGCATATTTACTTTAAAGGTAAATGACTGAACAGACAATTGACTTCTTCATAACATAAATTACAACAGTAGCGTGAATTCGTGACTCATCCTAGCCATATATATTTAGTATAATTAGAGATTATCATGATTGAATTCTGTTACTGTAGCATGGACAATGTCCATAGAGTTTGATCTGAGATGGGACTCTTGCATGATGCATGCATTCAAGAAAATGATGATGTATATGAGACTTAAGATTAGTATGCTCTGTATTTAACATTTACCATGATTGACCATGCAGATATACTCATTTTTGTACAAAAATATGAAGAAAAAAAGCTAGAAAATTTGAAATCATGGATAATTATTTTAAAATTGAAATAGTTATAGTTCTTGCCTACAAGATAGCTAAAATCCTAATACACAAATGTACACTGAGTGCAAAGTCTTCGTCTTATAGAGATAATAATACTAACCTAGTGGGATGTAGGTGATGGTCTTTTGCAACAAGATTAAACCTTTCTTTTGTGATTAAAATATCAAATTTTTTCCTATTTTCTCACAAAAAATCTAGAAACATGTCTCTGTAAGCTAGCTTGCTAATGAAATGAAAAACTTGGGATAAACAATGATGTGAGCTAATTTGGGGAGAAATATTTCCTGTTTCCTAATTGGAAATGTAAATATTATCATTCTTTGGGGAAATAACAACCAATCTGAGGAGAAATATTTGTTGTCTCCTAGACTGTACAGAAACGCCCTCCCCCCCCTTTGTAACAGGCTGGAAACATTTCCGGTACCAGTACGGGTGCGGAAACACTGTGGGTATGTTTTGGGTACGTACCCACAGGTCCAGGGTATGCTGCGGGTACAGAAAACCATACCCGAACCATACCCGGGGCCTGTGGGTACGTACCCACAGCGTACCCCAGGCAAAAAAGGTTTTATTTTTCCTGCAATCTTTGTGACAACCCAAAAAAATCGTTTATATTTGTCCAAAAATTCGAACCATGCTTCTTTCAATATTATTTTGCTATGTGAGATTCGGATTTGCAGTGTTGACTGTCTTTGCATGCTGTATTCGTGTATGGCTTTGGAATGACCATCGAACCTTGTGACTGTATGCTTTATTCGCGTATGGCTTTGGAATGACTGCCATTTGCTAGGTCGCAGGAGACTTTAGATGGAAAATACAGTTCGCAGAAGATTCCATTCGCTAGTTCAGTTGCCGCACCATAGGTTTACCTCGACCTTCAATTAAATGGCCTTTAGTTTATTAGGTTTACGCTTAGGTTTTTAATATCTTTTATTTTTTAGTTTGGTTGTGGTTCTTTTTTATTTTTAAAATTTTCATTACTTAATTCGAGTTTTTGTTATTTTATTAAAAATATATATTATTTAGTTATTAGTTTTTTGATAATAGATATTTGAATAAATTAGATTTACAATTTATAACGTTTCAAACATATAAATATTAAAATAAATGAATCAAACAAACTTAAGTCTCAATTCTCAGAGTATAGGAAATTTGTTTTCATGTTCTATGAATGATTTTAAGTTGTATGAGTATTAAATTTTAATAAATATGCAATGTATGAGTATTAAATTTCAATAAGTATGCAAATGTTTTATATATATATATATATATATAACGTACCCAAAAGTGTACCGTACCCGAGGTTTTTAAAAATTTGCTGTTTCAGCGTACCGAAACTGTACCCGTACCTGTATCCGTGCAGTCTAGGTTGTCTCATAACTGGAAATGTAAAAATTCTCTTCTTTGGTGGAAGTAACAAAGACACTGAACTTGTATTGACAGTTCACAGGATCCAACCAATACAAACAAAACCTAAAGACATCCATTTCCAACCTCATACAGAAACAAACAAGAGCAGCTTAAGAAGAGCTTAGGAAACTAGTAAGGTTAGGTAAGGCTATTGCAGTGAAGAACTAGAAATTTTTAATTACAACAAATTCTGTGAGACTTTAAGCATACTCCAAAAATAAAGCATTTCTGTATTGTCTGCGAGGCTATTTCTGTCAAGAACTAGAAACTTTTAATCACAGAAAATTATGTGAGACTTTAAGCGTACTCCAAAAGTAAAGCATTTCTGTATTTTCTGATAGTTTTATGTATGTTCCTTCCGAAGTTCAATTTTTTTTATTCCAGCTTCCAAGTTTAAGGTTGAAGAATTGACATGTAATCTAAATAGGGCTGCTTGTTAGCAAATTTGTAGTGGTCATTTTGATTTTTTTTGATTACAGGCTGCTAAAGAGTTTGAGACCGAAGTTAAAAAGGAAGGTGGAAATTCAACAGCTGAGTTACGAAAGTCAACTAGTTCTGAAGTAACTGCTGAAGCTGATGAAAAGATCTAGTATCTATTTAATATTTTGGGTTCTGCTGGTGTTACAAAAACCCAACCAGATTGCAATTATTTTTTATTGGCAAATTATCCATGTCTTGTCATTGTCTATATCAACACTTTTTCTTCGTTTAACATCCTTTCTTAGCAATGGTTCTAAACATATGAGAATGCAGGATGATGCCCTGTCTCCTTTCCAAGGACTAATTTTTCAGTTCTTTGAAGAAAATATGCGGGAATGGGCTATTGATTTGACTAATGGTTTAAATTTCTTTTCTCAAGACAACTCAGTCCTTAACTTTCCAGATTGATATGTTCCAACATGGGAAATGCTAGGAAATTTATATCAGTTTATTTTTTCTGCTGCATTTTAATATTTATTTTAATTCAAGTCTGTATATACTTACTGATTTCTATTGTAAGTATACTTGGTAAAGTTATTTTGAAATGCATGGATTACTGGACATAATGTCAAATTGCCTTTTGTTTTAGGGATCAAATTTTCTAATTTTTCAAATTACTTTCTTAAACAAACACCCGCTGAGGTGTTATTGTAATAACAGCTTCTAATGTTTGATGTTTTATTTGTCTATTGTACTGAGGTGTTATTGTAATAACATCCTTTAATGTTTGATGTTTTATTTGTCTATTGTACTGTGGCTAAAATCTGTACTTGGCACCTGCATTCAATCACTGAAAATTTTAAGCAAAATATGCTAAGTATCTGAAAATTTTTGCAACTATAATTTTAAAATTAGTTACATTTTCTATTATTATGTAATTAAAAGTCTCAAAAATTTAGAGGCTACATATTATTTATGTTTCCTATGTCTCAAAGAACTTTTTAAAAATTTATTTGTTTAAAAGAAAAAGAAAATGTTGTATTGAATTCAAGAAAAACATAGGAATTGCTTACAATGAGCAAACCAACTGAAGGCCCCTAATTAGATCTCTAAAGACATTATTAAATCTGCTTAAGAGGATAAAACTATTGTCAGGGATTGTGAAAGTGCATATCAAATGAACTATTGACAGTAAAAAAAATCAGGCTTGTGCGAGCACACTTCCTTGTCAGGGATTTTGAAAGTGTATATTAGATGAACTATTGACAGTAAAAAAAAAACCAGGCTTGTGCAAGTCCACGTCCCATCCCCCACAATTTGAAAAATTATAATGAACTACCACCATGTAATTGTCAAAATATATCCCAATTGAAAAGAGTATCAATGGGCCCATAGGGGCACCCAATCACAACATAGATGAAAACACTAGACATAATTCTTGGGTTTGTATTAGCGCCTCAAAAAAGACCATCGCGAAAACCTCAAGTAACTGCAGTAATATCATGCACAAATAGTGGGATTACAGAGTCACATCAATAAGTTGACCACCGTTGTTATTTTCCATTGCCATTTCGTCTTTGTTGAGCCTTTTCACTACGTTTAGCACAGTACTTGTAGACTATCTTTATCCCAAAAGAAAAGACAAACACACATATCACAAGTATGAGCTTAGTTGCAAAGGTAGAGGAACTGACGAGAAACCTATTTGTTGAACTCCACTTTGAAGTGTGTGACTAACCTTGAGATGTATGTAGCTCGCTTAGTGCCATCTTGAGGCCATACACCTTTTTTAATTTTAATGGTTATGCATATGCTATCAATACTCTTTCAATTCTCAGCGAGCTCAACATTTAGGCTGATAATTTGGTCCAACTTGCAATTCTTCTTATGCATAATAAAGGGTTTTGCAATAGAGTTGCCACTACATGGCAGAACCACTTTCCCATTGCTTTTAACAATGTTTATTGTGACAAAATAACAAGACTTGGACAACTTCATGTGCTTATGAGTTGAGATGGTTCAAGGAGAAGTCTATGGTTGAATCATGTAGAGGATACTTCCTTGGGCATATTCTCTGCTATTACCAGACTTTACGGTAGGAACTTTTGCATTGATTAAAATTGTTATCTCAATCTTTATCCATGGTGGATTCACCCATCTTGTTTGCCACTTCATGGCTATGATCCACTATCGCCAAAACTATTGACACCTAAATTGCCCATTGTAACACCTTTGAAAAGTAAGGTAGGGAATGAAAACTTAGAATGAGATGCATTGATACATTTTTTATTTGTAGCTGCTAACATTATGCTTGTGAAGTTGTAGCTAAGCATAGAAGTTGCTTGTAGAGAGGGTTGTTATGGCTGTCTCTGCTTCTTACATTTTATTAAGGTACCACCTTCATCCATAGGCCAAGATGTAGACATTAGGCTCATCTTGACAACTTATAATGTCTTGGTAATTGGCGGGGCAATGGTTTGTTTTCACCTCTTTACCTTTTGATAAGATCAATATTAAGGAAAAATAAGCCCCTTGCTTATTTTGGCTAACTTGTCTTCATTCTTTCCTTCCTTGTGCCTCAGTCAAATTTTTACACATTTCAGGACTCAAAATTTTCTGGGTATTGCTTCATCAGATAGAGAATTTTCTCCCCTTTCCAGAAAGGTAAAGAAGTCCTCCTAACTCCTTGTATTTTGCAAGTTATGGCTCGACGGAGTTTGGAGGGGAAATTTTCCCAAGGCGGGCCCGCGGGAAAAAAATTTGGCACTTAGCCTTTTGGGGTCAAAGGGTCAAAGGGAAAATTTTGGCCCAAAATCCCGCAAGGAGATGAGAGGGTGTCATGTGCTAGGTCAGAGCAGTGGGTCATAAGGACTTTGAGTTATTTTGGTGTTTGGTCAAAGTGCATCAAAGGGTAAAATCCAAGCGAAAGCCCATCGAGCAATGAGAAAATGCCACGTGTCCTATCAGCGGCAGGAGTCGGGGTGGCGGAAGGACTTTGGAATTTTTTCCAAAGTGGCTAGTGGTGCAAAGGTAAAAAGTGGAGCACATCCCCGCCAAGCAACCAGATGGTGCCACGTGTCCCAGAGTGGCGGAGGCGCGGAGTTTGTTTGAAAAAATTTCCAATTTCAAAAAAAAGGGCAGAATGATCGTTTGAACCCACAGATCAACCAGAGGGTGCCACGTGGTAGTGGAGGTTAGGGCAGAGAAATTTTTGGGAATTTTTCCCAATTCGAAAAGGGAGGGAAAAAGTTCAAATTTCAGCCCGCGAACCCTAATTTTGCCCTAATTTCACTTGTTTTTCCCTAAATCTTCAGAGGGCCATATCTTTTGATCCAGAGCTCAGATTTTTGTGTTTTTTATATCATTGGAAATATGTTGAAATTATCCACATGATGGACTATTCAATTTTTTTTTTTGGTGGAGTTTGGTGGGAGAAAAATGAGAAAATGTCTCTGGCACGCAAAAAATATAGAACTGACATTCAACCACCAAAATTAATGAAGTATGGGTCGTTTTTTGGATCTGCAGAGCAATGTACTTTGGCATATGGGTTTGTCCATGAAGCCCATCACTTTATAGGTGAGATTGAAGGGATTTGATTGGTGGTTGAGCTCATAAATCAATTTTCCCACATTTTTTGCTTTTCCTTCATTCTGCTTCGCCATTAAAAGCCAGTTTTGGCTCATTTGTAAAGGGTTGGACGTTTTTGTTCTTGCAGACTCCCCTCTTCCCCTTGGCACATGAATTCGAGGAGTTTCAGACCTTCCATGGAGATTGTGGCACATTTTTTGCCTCTCTGCCATTGTAATGCATTGTATTAAACTTGGGAATGGTAATGCATGTTTTGTGAATGATCCTCCAATCCTCTCATGCGTTTATCATTGTCTTCTGATCTTTCATTATATTCTTGGCAATCTGTGCATGCTTTGGTGTTACATCTTTATGATCTGTGTTTATTTGCAAGACAAAAGTTCATCACTCCTTTGGTGTATCACCATTTTTACTTAGTTTTGTTTCCTTTTGCATCTTTTAACTCTGTCTCCTTGGAATTTAGAGTAGGATTTAGCATTGAACCTCTACAAAATTCATGCATACACCTAAAAAGAGGGGTAAGAACCAGATTTCTCTGGAGATTTTCTCACCTTGCAAGGTCCCACACCTTGGAGAAAACTCAATGTTGTGCAATCACACTAAATGACCCAATTCTGGACTGCAGATCTGAAGGTCATTTAGGGGGTGTTGTAGATTTGCACTAACAGTTTTGGCACACCTGGTGGGACCTTAGAGGTCTTCATCTTCATTACAAAAAGTTGATGTGTAATTTTTGTAAGTTTCTTGCTTGAAAGAGCCTGATTTGCACATCTGGCGACTCCAAAAGGATAGAATCAACTGGTTTCAGCAGTCCAAGCTTGAAGATTCATGAGAAGGATCCAAACAAGGTCAAGGACCAGAGAGGAGGGATTGTTTAACTATCTGCAATTATCCCCAGAAAGAGGAGAAAGAGGAAGAAGGATTCAAAGGTCTCCATCTCCACCAAACAGAACTCTATCAACTCCTCCACCTGGTAGACCTTTCATCCAATCAACAAGGGTTCTCAGGCCAATCAGAATGGCACAACCCAATCCTTATGTCAACTTTACTGGCAGCAGCCCACTTGCTCTCAATGCACAAAACCCAGTTCCAATTGCAGCATTGAAGAACATCCCATACTTTACTGGAGAAAATCAGACCACCCCTGGTGATCATGTCAAAGACATTGCTAATGTTTGTGCAATCCATGAGATT
Source organism: Taxus chinensis (assembly GCA_019776745.2). Lineage (NCBI taxonomy): Eukaryota > Viridiplantae > Streptophyta > Pinopsida > Cupressales > Taxaceae > Taxus > Taxus chinensis. The sequence goes on along the minus strand of CM034154.1, from coordinate 479,000,374 downwards.
GTTGAGATGCAAATTGCTGTCAAATTGTTGGCATCTTCATTCAAAGGGAAAGCCTTGCAATGGTTCAAGAGCCTTGAGGTAGGCTCTATCCAAAATTGGAACCAGTTGTGCACAACCCTCCATAACCAATTTGGAGAGAAAGGGGACAACTTGTCTCTATTGGAGCAACTGACAACTATCAAGAGAGCTCCCAATGAGCAGCTAACAGACTTCAATTTCAGATTTCAAAGAACATGGGATAGAATCCCATTGGCAGTGAGGCCAACAGCTCAAGGTGCTTTCTTATACTTTCTCAAGGCTTTAAATTCTGACATTTCTATGTTGATCCAATCCATGGGAGGTGCAACTATACCTGCAGCTTACAACATCACCATTAGGGCTGAGAATTGTTTGATCCAAGCTGGTAAACTTGCACCTAGGCCTCCTATGCTCTTATATCCAGAGTTGGGAAGCCCAAGTACTAGTCAAGCACCTACTTTAGCTCCTATTCCCACTCCTAGAAATCAGAGTTCAAATGAAACTTCTACTTCATCCTCTAGTGCCTCAAATGAGCTTCAAGAAATTATGAAACAATTGCAAAATTTGGGCAATGAGCTGGTTACGCTCAAGAGGCAGCAAGCTCAAAGTTTTAGGCCTTCTTATCAGCCTCAAACTCAGCCTAATAGACAGCCATATCAGCCTAATAGGCCACCCAACCCAGCTGCAAATCAAAATCAAGTAAGGCCTCCTACCAATAGACCATTTCAGCCCTATAACCCCAATGTTGCATCTACCTCTAAAGCCTTAGTGATAGTGCAAAATAATATAGCTCAAGAGTATGATTGGTGTTTCCCATGCAATGAACCTCACAACCAATCTATGTGCTTCAATGGTGCTTTGAACCAATCTTTGATGGTGACAACAACTGGTGTAGAGAGTGAGGTGAGTCAAGAAACAAACCAACAACAAGGAACATCTCAGCAAAATACAACTCCAAATGAGACTACACTTGTGAATTGGCAGGCTGAAGATTTTTGTGGTATGAATCAAACACCTTCTCAGAGTGTAGCAGCTAACACACGTCAAAGAAGAGGAATATTAGTGAAGGGAAGTCATTAGATCCAAGTGATTCACAACCTTCCATCACTCCACAAGGTGTTGGCAAGCAAAATGTAGTTCCAAATGTGCAAGGACAGCCCAAGCCACCTTCTAGACCAGCTCAAATACCAGCTGTTGTAGCCCATGTACAAGAAAAGAATGTGTAGACTAAAGGGCAGCAAAGAGATGGTTCATCCCCATTTAACATCATTGAACAAATGAAGAAGACCAATGTGAACATATCTATGTGGGAGTCACTATCCATCCCAGGCCAAAGGGATCTACTACAAGCTGCCATGAAGAATTGGTCAACCTCAAATCAGCAAGCTCATATGCAAGAGAAGGTACTCACAAATGCTACTCAGCCTGAGGGAAAGCTTGGAGGACAACAAGGTAAAATTTTGAAGCCCCCTCCATTCTATGTTTCATTGATCATTGGGGATAAACTAGTACATAATTGTATGATTGATTCTGGGGCAAGTAGTTCTGTGATGCCCAAGCAAATAGCTGATCAGCTGGGCCTTCAATATGAAGTCATATCCAAGGGGGTGGTGCAATTAGATGGGACAACAGTAGCCATAGTTGGGGTAATTAAAGATTTGAGCCTTACTTTGCATGCATGCCCCAATGTCACTGTTTTGCAAGATGTGTCAGTGATAGATTTGCCACCACTCTTTGCCATATGTTTGTCAAGGGATTTCACAGCTAGAATTGGAGGCTACCTATCTACTGATTGGTCACACATGTTGTTTAGGACAAGGTATGGAGCCAAGGCCACAATCAGGTCTGAACCTATTGCAAACTTTCACATTGAGCCTCATACTCCAAGCCCAATCAATGCCAACTGTTCAGCGTTTGATCAAGAGGATTATCCAAGCACACAGGAAGCTGACACCAAAGTTGGAAGCATTCCAGATTTGACTCTTGATGAATGGGCAAGCAAGGTACATGCTTTTGATCCCTACAAGGAAATAGAGGAATCTGAACTAGGAGTCTATTACATGCATGAAGAAAATCAGCCTCTTCCTAGCATCACCAAGCCAGACCATAAAGATGACAATGAGGTATGGCAGTTGTTCTTTGATGGATCAAGAAGTAGACAAGGTGCAGGAGGAGGGGCTATGCTTGTTTCACCTCAAGGCATTAAGTATTATTCAGCTTTTAGATTTCAGTTTGCATGTTCTAACAACACTGCTGAATATGAAGCTTTGATACATGGATTACATTGGTCAAGGAAGAGAGGCATCAAAAACTTACAAGTCTTTGGTGATAGTGAGCTGATTGTTAATCAAGTTAAAGGACAACATGCTGCCAAGAATGACCTACTCAAGAGTTATAAGAATAGAGTGTGGGACCTCATTGAGGATTTTGAGGGCTTTGGCATCAACTCCATTCCTAGGAAAGAAAACCAAGCTGCTGATAGGCTTGCAGCAGTTGGAGCAACTTTTGATGTTGTGGAAAGTATCAAAAGAGATAAAATGCAGCCAAACATCCATGTGATTGTGAGGCCATCAGTGCCAGACAATAATGCAAGTTGGCAAGTGTTTGAGAGTGACCAACAAATCATCAATTTCTTGCAAGAGGAAGCTGAGTTCTCAGCCAAAAATCAGGAAAAGTTAGAACAACAGTATGGTGATCAAGTGGTACAGCTGAGAACCAACAAACTACCAAAGGGACTTGTGACTTTAGAGTCTATTTTCAATCCTAATGATCAATTTAGGAAGGAGAAAGCAAACATCCAAGTCAAGGGAGAGGATTCAGAACCCATCTCAGTTGGAGAAGGCAAGTCACTTCAAATTGGTAAAGTGGCAACCGAGCAAGAAAGGTATGAGTTTATGCAACTTTTCCAAGAGTTCCCAGATGTATTTTCTTGGAGCTATGAAGACTTGAGAGGTTTCAATCCCAAGCTAGCTCAACACACAATTGAACTAGATCCAAGTGCTAAGCCCATCAGGCAGAAACAAAGACCGGTCAATCCTCACATTGAGCCTCTCATGAAGAAGGAATTGAATAAGTTAATAGAGGCAAGTATCATATTCCCCATCAAGCATTCAAGCTGGGTTGCAAACTTGGTTCCAGTTAGAAAGAAGAGTGGAGAAATCAGGTTGTGTGTAGACTTTAGAGATTTGAACAGAGCATCCCTCAAGGATCACTACCCACTTCCTTCTATGGAGCAGATTTTACAAGTTGTTGCTAGCTCTGAGAGGTTTTCATTGCTAGATGGTTATTCAGGGTATAATCAGATCATGGTAAAGGAAGAGGATCAGTTCAAAACAGCCTTCACCACCAAATGGGGAACCTATGCATATAGAAAAATGCCATTTGGGTTGTCTAACGCCAGAGCTACTTTCCAAAGGGCAATGGATATGGCGTTCAAGGGATTGATCAACAAAATAGTGCTGATATACCTAGATGATATTACTGTATTTTCTAAAAGTGCAGCAGACCATCTCTTTCATTTGAGACAAGTGTTCCAAAGATGTAGAAGATTTGGGGTATCCTTGAATCCCAAAAAATGCATTTTTCTAGCTCATGAAGGCAAGCTCCTAGGCCACATTGTTTCCAAAGAAGGGTTAGCAATTGATCCAGAGAGGGTTGAAGCAATAAGAGCACTGCCATTGCCAAGGCATAAGAAGGCTCTTCAAATTTTCTTGGGAAGAATCAATTTTGTTCGAAGGTTTGTTCCAAACTTTGCAGCCCTTGTCAAGCCAATAACTATGATGTTGAAGAAAAGTGTGGCATTCAAATGGACAGCTAAGGTAAGGCAAGTTTTGAGGAAATCAAAGAAGCTATCTCATAGGCTCCAACTCTCATTAACCCAGATTTCTCCAAAGACTTCATCCTTTATGCATTTGGCGGTGATGATACAATTTCTGCAATTTTAGTACAGCAGAACGAAGAAAATGCAGAGCAGCCAATTGCCTTCTTTAGCCAAAGCTTGGAGGACTATGAAGTAAGGTATTCCTTCATTGAGAAGCATGTTCTTGTAGTGATTAGGAGCTTGAAGAAATTTAAGCATCTAGTTTCAAACAACAAGGTTCAACTGTTGGTTTCTCATGTGGGAGTTAAAGACTTCCTCCTCAACAAAGATCTAAATGAAAAACATGCAGGGTGGATTACTCATGTCATGGAGTATGACATTGAGATCAAAGTCACCAAGTTGGTTTGAGGAAAGGGATTGTGTGAGCAATTGGCCTTGAACCAATCAATTAAAACAAGCAAAGAGAAGAACGTTGTTTTGGTGCTGCAGGACAACCAAGAACAAAGAGATATTCAAGAAGAAAATGGTGGTATGCTCACTCCTTGCTGGACCCAAGACATAATGCACTTCTTACAAATAGGCCTATGCCCTCCAGAGATGAACAAATCCAAAAGAAGACACTTCAGATTGCAGGCTATTCCGTATGCACTTGTTGATGGTGTCTTGTTCAAAAAGGATATCAATGGAGTGTTGCTGAGATGCATTGGGACAAATCAGATTGAGAAAATGTTAGAAGAGTTCCATGGTGGATCAGCTGGGGGTCATTTTTCTCCAAGAGTGACAGCTCTCAAGATCATGAAGGCTGGTTATTATTGGCCCAAAATGTTTAGTGATTGTTATGCATGGATCAAGAGGTGCAAGAATTGTGCATTCTTCACAGGAAAAGAGAGGTTAGCAGCACTTCCATTGCACCCAATCTCAGTTGACCAGCCATTCATGCAATGGGGTTTGGACTTCATTGGAGTCATTAATCCAAACTCAAGCCAAGGGCACAAATGGATTCTAACAGCAACAGACTACTTCACCAAATGGACTGAGGCGGTGGCACTCAAAGAGGCAAATGAATCTAGCATTCTAGACTTCTATGAGGGGATAGCAACCAGATTTGGTATACCTGCACTATAATATCAGATAATGCATTGGCATTCATAGGATCAAAGGTAACTGAATGGGCTGTTAGAAATGGGATCTATTTGAGCACTTCATCAAATTATTACCCTCAAGGTAATGGCCAAGCTGAGTCCACAAACAAGAATCTATTAAGGATCATCAAGAGGAATCTTGATGAAAATCAGAGGACTTGGCACACTAAGCTCAAATCAGCTCTATGGGTTGATAGGATAACTCCAAAGAGATCCACATGTAACTCTCCATTCATACTTGTTTATGGGAGAGAGACAATCTTGCCTATGTCACTTGAGTTGCCAACATTGGAACTCATGAAGCAATTGGAATTGTTAGAGTTTGAGCCCATGGAGGTTAGATATGTAGAATTGATGGAACTCCAAGAAATTAGAGAGCATGCAGCCCAAACAATGGAGAAGGACCAAGCTTTGATCAAGAGAAGCTTTGATAGGAAAGCTAAGGCTAGAACTTTCCAAGTTGGAGATTTAGTGTTGAAATGGGATGCAGACCAAGCAAAGCCAGGAAGGCATTCAAAATTTGATGCCATTTGGAGTGGTCCCTACATGGTCACAAAATGCAAAAACAACAATGCCTTCCAATTGTCTACATTGGATGGTGAGGAACTACAGATTCCAGTTAATGGAATCCATCTAAAACATTGCTACTAGAAGGGAAACTTCTCACCTTGTACATATTAGCTTAGATTTTTCATTCCTCCAAGTGCTTATGCACATTGTTTTGTTGTAGCTTAGATTTACATTTCCCTAAGTGCTTTGGCACAAGTTTTGTTTCCCCAAGGATGCATCTTTTGCAGGCCATGTTCCAGATCAAAGTAATGTTCTACTCTCACAATCTTCATTTTAGAGATTTTCTAATGAATTGAGAGTAACAAGCAGTTAAGTTCATGACTCCATTACCCAATGGATTGCTTCAGGTAGCTGGTCACTTCATCCAGCAGGCAGATGACCCCTCTGAGTCGCCAAAATTGTTATCCAAAATAAGCCCCCTGCTTATTTTGGCTAACTTGTCTTCATTCTTTCCCTCCTTGTGCCTCAGTCAAATTTTTACACATTTCAGGCACTCAAAATTTTCTGGGTATTGCTTCATCAGATAGAGAATTTTCTCCCCTTTCTAGAAAGGTAAAGAAGTCCTCCTAACTCCTTGTATTTTGCAAGTTATGGCTTAGCGGAGTTTAGAGGGGAAATTTTCCCAAGGCGGGCCCACGGGAAAAGTTTGGTACTTAGCCTTTTGGGGCCAAAGGCTCAAAGGGAAAATTTTGGCCCGAAAGCCCACAAGGAGATGAGAGGGTGCCACGTGGTAGGTTGGAGTGGCGGGGTGGAAGGACTTCGAATTTTTTCGGTGTTTGGTCAAAGTGCATCAAAGGGAAAAATCCAAGTGAAAGCCCACCGAGCAATGAGAAGATGCCACGTGTCCTGTCAGCGGCGGGGGTCGGAGCGACGGAAGGACTTTAGAATTTTTTCCAAAGTGGCTAGTGGTGCAAAGGCAAAAAGTGGAGCACGTCCTTGCCAAGCAACCAGATGGTGCCATGTGTCCCAGAGTGGCGGAGGCGCGGAGTTTGTTTGAAAAAATTTCCAATTTCAAAAAAGGGGCAGAATGATCATTTGAACCCACGGATCAACCAGATGGGTGCCACGTGGCAGCGGAGGTCGGGCTGAGTAGAGAATTTTTGGGGAATTTTTCCCAATTCAAAAAGGAGGGAAAAAGTTCAAATTTCAGCCCGCGAAATTTTGCCCTAATTTTCACCTGTTTTGCCCTAAATCTTCAGAGGGCCATATCTTTTGATCCAGAGCTCAATTTTTGCATTTTTTATATCATTGGAAAGCTGTTGAAATTCTCCACCCAATGGAATTTTCAATTTTGTTTTTTGGTGGAGTTTGGTGGGATAAAAATGAGAAAATATCTCTGGCATGCAAAAATACAGAACTGACATTCAACTACCAAAATTAATGAAGTATGGGTCATTTTTTTGGATCTGCAGAGCAATGTACTTTGGCATATGGGTTTTTCCATGAAGCCCATCACTTTTCAGGTGAAATTGAAGGGATTTGATTGGTGGTTGAGCTCATAAATCAATTTTCCCACGTTTTTTGCCTTTCCTTCATTCTGCTTCGCCATTAAAAGCCAGTTTTGGCTCATTTGTAAAGGGTTGGATGTTTTTGTTCTTGCAGACTCCCCTCTTCCCCTTGGCACGTGAATTCAAGGAGTTTCAGACCTTCCATGGAGATTGTGGCACATTTTTTGCCTCTCTTCCATTGTAATGCATTGTATTAAACTTGAGAATGGTAATGCATGTTTTGTGAATGATCCTCCAATCCTCTCATGCATTTATCATTGTCTTCTGATCTTTCATTATATTCTGGAAATCTGTGCATGCTTTGGTGTTACATCTCTATGATCTGTGTTTATTTGCAAGACAAAAGTTCATCACTCCTTTGGTGTATCACCATTTTTACTTAGTTTTGTTTCCTTTTGCATCCTTTATCTCTGTCTCCTTGGAATTTAGAGTAGGATTTAGCATTGAACCTCTGCAAAATTCATGCATACACCTAAAAAGAGGGGTAAGAACCAGCTTTCTTTGGAGAGTTTTCTCATCCTCCAAGGTCCCACACCTTGGAGAAAACTCAATGTTGTGCAATCACACTAAATGACCCAATTCTGGACTGCAGATCTGAAGGTCATTTAGGGGGTGTTGTAGATTTGCACTAACATTTCCAAAATCAATTTACTCATTATTACAATTTGAATAAACTAAGCACACGACGTCTCAAACATATGACCCAAACAAGTGTTATGTGTGATGGTGTCATGAACTCATGTAGGGTACATATATAAATTACATATTCAAGAGGGATTCATTCATATATACAAAAAAAAAATTAATAAATTTTTTTATTTTAACCATGTGAAAAGATGATCAAAGAACAATAATTAATTTTTCTCAAGAATTTCCAAATCAAATGCATAAATAAAAGAGCAAACCACAAATAAAATGGTTAAGAAATAAGATCCCTTTAAACACCCCTTATTTCCCATATAAGTTAACTCTTCATATTTCCCTTCAGTATCTATGCAACAATTATAGATACAATTTGACACCAAACTAACCATAAATAACTATCCTAAGATATATTATCCTATTGTTATAACTTGATCATGGTGATGATCGACATGTTTACCAAGGTCTTGTCATTTTTTTCCAGGCAAGACCATGTATACGACCATTATGACGATAAAAGTGCCCTTGGATGATGTTATTTGATTGCACATGTTGCGGAAGATAATTTTTGACAGGGATGATGTGTACACTTTGAACTTGTGACCACTCTTCAGGAGGCTCTGGGCACACAACTCAATATAAGCGCATCTTATCACATTGAGACAAATGGCCAGACCGAGAGGGAGAATTTGATATTTGAGGACATGTTTCACATGTATGTGATGGATCAACAATCTTGTTGGGAGGAGTATCTGTACTTGGTGGAGTTTGAGTATAACAACAATTGTCACATCTCTATAATTATGACACCATTCATGACATTGTATGGCAAATCCCATTGAATGCTTTTGAGTTGGAACCAGATTGAAAACTGAGTCTTGATTATGCATACAATGTTGTAGGACATGGAGTGACAAGTGGTGCTCATTATATAGCACCTTCAATATGTGCATGATCCCCATAAGGAGTATTTCAATGCAAAGAGATTGGATTGACACTTCTCCCAAAAGGAGTATTTTTTTGCTAAGAAACATGCTTGACACTTGTCTATGGGAGATTTTTATTGTGAATCAAATCTTATAAGAGCCCAATCAATTGCATAAAGGCTCTAAACTTGCGTCGAGATTTATGGGATCAGTTGGGATTTTGGAGACCATTAGAACAATGATGTACCATCTACCCTTGCCACCTACCATGTTTTTGGAGCACGATGTGCTTATTGTTTCTTTTTTGAGGAAGTATGTATTTGAAGCTTTTGATGTTTTGAATTGGATGACCTTGAAGGTGGAGGTAGAAGGGAAGCTAGTTATGGAACACATACACATTTTGGCGCACACAATGTTGGGCCTTGAGGGACATGAGATGGTCTAAGTTAGAGTTGAGTGGGGATAATCTAATGAGTTTGTAGCTACTTGGGAGGACACTACACCACCGTGAGTCCAATATCCCTACCTCTTTCAACGATTTAATGAAGGAAATCAAAATAAGAGGAAGGGGATGAAAGGCCCAAACTAAGGGGATGTGAGGGCCAATTTTATTTTATATTGTTGTTCCTATTTGTACTTCTCTTTATATATGATATAATATATTTTATGTTATCATGACAAATGATGGTCAAACCAACTCCATTTGCTACATGTATATGCCAAGAGTTATTATGGAGTATGTTTGGTTATAATTTTTAGATGATGTGTTGTTATTCATTAAGTATCTTATGTTATTCAAGCATTGATGTTAGATACATTATGTGGCTCTTATATTGTTCCATACATTTAACATTGACTATCTAACCACCCTAGATTATGATGTGTGGTATTGTGATTTTGGGTATTGGGCAGTATGCTTGGTACATATGACTAATTATAACAATGATTGTGATGAGACCAAATTAAGTCTCATCCATTGCACCAAATAACATTATTCTTTCTTTTATAAAGTGGATTTAGATGTAGTCTTAAGAACTATATAACTTATTTTAGATTAAATGTAGAATATATTTGATCTATTTTTGAAAAGTGTATTGCAATTTGAATGTTTTCATTTCCTAATATTTCTTGTAAGTTGGAATGTAGTATTGTGTATGAGTAGGTCATTTGATCTCTTGAATGTATTAGAACAAGTGTAATACTCACATAGCTAAGAGCACATGACTCACAAAGATTGCAACATTCATAAAGCAAAGAGCACAAGAATCACAATACAAAGAGTGCAGGACTCGGGTGCATGACTCAATTAGTGGATCGACATAGGACTCAATTGGTGCATCAATGCATGGCTCATCTTGGCGCAAGACTCACCTTTGCATTAATTTATGACTCACAGAATCAACACAAAAATTGATATAAATAAAATTGTAGAACTCCAAATGAGAATATGATAGAGGTTTTTGTTCCTCTTATTATTAGGAGGAAAAACCTCTCTTCATTTTTACACAACAATAATAATTATGAAGATATCAACATTTGAAGAAGAAATTTTTCAAGCGCAGTACTAGCAGAACTAACACAAGAATCTCTCAAAATAAAATTGCAGAAATCCAAATGAGAATCTGAGAGAGGTTTTTATTCCACTCATTGCTAGGAGGAAAAACCTCTCTCCATTTTTATACAGTAATAATAGTTTTGAATATATCAACATTTGAAGAAGAAGGTTTTCAAGCGCAATACTAACAGAACCGATAGAAGAATCACTCTAACTACAATTGCAGAACTCTAAATGAGAATACGAGAGAGTTTTTGGTTCCTATTATTGTTAGGAGGAAAACCCTCTCTCTAGTTTTACACAACAATAATAGTTTCGAAGATATCATCATTTGAAGCAACATGTTTTCAAGTGCAAGACTCCCACATGCAACATCAGATTCACTCTAACCAAAGTTGAAGATATCAAAATGAGAATCTGAGAGAGGTTTTTGTTTCTCTTATTGTTAGGAGGAAAAAACTCTCCATTTTTACATAGCAGTAATCATTGAGGAGTTATCTTCATTTTAAGTTTTAACAGAATAAGGTTGGAGAAAAGTAAATAAGACAAAAAACACATGTTCAGTAAAACTATGATTTCTACCTCATTTCTCAACAAAAATGAGAATTTCAAGATTTTTTGGAAATATTATAACAAGGAGCACCAAACCCAAAAAAGGTTTGAATATATTATTCTAAATGAGTTCACAGTAAGGATCAGAAAATCAAGGATGAGAATATGATGGTACAACTGTCATGTTGAAAAATTCAATCATGCAAGAGCAAACTTGGAAAATAAAAATAAATAGTTAATTACACGTGGAAGATATGGTTCAATCTAGAGTTGTAATATTTGATTAATTCTCTTCCATGTTTATCTCCTTGTCATGTGGAAGAAGTAGTCAAGTGCAAGAGGAAGAGGTCAATCTAGAGTTGTAGTGTTTGATTAAATATCTTCCATTTTTGTGTCCTTGTCAAGTGGAAGAATAAGTAGTACAATCTAGAGTTGTAGTGTTTGATTAGGTATCTTCCATATTTGTCTCTTTGTCAAGAGGAAGAAAAATTATTTGAATAGATCTCTTCCATATTTGTCTCCTTGTCAAGAGGAAGAAGTAGTTAAATATGACGCTGTAGTGTTTGAATAAAATTCCTTCCACATTTATCTCATTGTAAATTGAAAGATGTAGTCAAGTCTTGCCCAAGATTATAGGCAGGTAGTTCTGTAATCTTGGAGTATTGGCCAAGGGATGAGTTATAAATATATCTCCAGGGCACTTAATGTAACAGTGGTAGAAGATGGATGATTTTTGTAACATCATTTCTGATTAATAAAGTCCACAGTTCAAGAATTTCGGAAACAATTTATTTTTAATTTTCTTGACCCAAATATGAGGGAAGAACAAGGGCCCACTCTTACCCAAGGAGGAGGATGATTTATTGTTTTGTTAGAATAGATCTTTGTTGTTTTGTTTTATTTGTTTAAATTTGCGGTGTGTGTTTTATTTTACTTTATTTGCGAAGCTTCACTTTTATTTATTTGTTTTCAGTTATTCATTTTGCTTTGATAGATCAAATTTGTTTTCTGCTATTTATTTCAATTTGTTAAATTAGATTTACTTTTAGTCATTTATTTCAGTTATTTATATCAAATTCATTTTCAGTTATTGAATTCTCTTTAAAGCATTTTCTGTTTTAAATCAAAGAATTGTAAGATCATTGTTTATTGTAGCCCCTTTTATAGATAGCCGTGGACACTGTCTGGTTTTGAAATTATTTATAATTAAATGGTGAGGACTGCAACAACCCTCGTCAGATTGATGAGACCGATTCTAGCTTTGAGAAAAAATAGTACATGATATTATGTGGTGCACTTGTTTACGATATTATAATGTTCATTACTTTAAGGGTGATTTGATGGGTGCAGTGAGCATGCATGTGACAACTAAAAACAAGAAAATCAATGATCCATTAAATATAACATTTGGGATATGTTCGCGGAACATTTTGGGACTCAATATTTATTAGATAAATTTTTTTTAGAGGAAAATAGATGCATTTCATGGGTTGTAATAGAGGGGGAATATAATCGAAAGGTAGAATCTATGCCCACTAGTACAATATTTCAAAGGGTGCACAACCCTTGATGAGGGGTTTAGTTTTGACCAACACCCTTCACACCTAGGCCACCCAACAACAACATCAACAAAAATAATGTAGCATGACTCACACATGGTATGAGTATGTAGGTAGGCGGGTAGAGACAAGGGTACAAGACCACTAGAGAAGGGTAAGATGACACCAATGGTTCATGTTTTTAGAGAGTGCAAATAGGATGAGACTAGCTCCAAATTACTTATTTTATTTATGGATTTTTTGATCCATAGGAAATTTTGGACCTTTAGATCTTCCCAAAATTGTCCAAAAAATAGTCAGTATGAAAGAGCTTTTCGATTTCTTTCCAACACATATTGGAATGTGTAAATCAGACATCGTATGCTCTTGGTGCAACTGTTCAAAGTTTGGATCAAAGTGTGGTCAATGGGAAAATTTATGGTATTGAAAACATCTAGAGTTAGCACCGTTACATAGAGCTCATTGAGACCTTTCTGATGCATTTTAAACGGACCAAATCCGAGTCCGTATGTGAAAGATATGAGCAATCAAAGTTCTGGTCAAACTTGATAAGAATGATAATGTGACATTAATGTGGATACTCCTGGTGAGTGACACGTGGCGCTGCTGTTTATGGGCACGTGGATATGTTGTTTTTGGACACTTGGAAGATTTAAAGTGGCATGGGTTTTCTTTTAAAAAAAGAAAAGAAAGAAAAATCATATAATAAACAAAAGCTATTTTGTTTTTTTAATGTGGGAAACCCACGTGGGATTCTACATCCCTATTAATGTGGGATATTGCCACATCCCATATAACCATGGATATGTTCCGTGAATGCAATGGGGTCAACATCCATGTGGAGGGGCCATATAAATGAATAAGTCTATTTAAAGGTTAAACTACATGGAAGAACATTAAAATGGCTATGCGGTCAATATGAAATTTAATACCTAGCAAATATAATGGGTGGAAAGTGTAATCATAGGCTACTTGGAGTAGTCAACACCACTCAATCACATATAATGGGATTAATCCTATTCAAAGGCTAATGTGCGGAGTATGGTGGGGATTTTAACCCCTTAAAAAAATATATGAAGGATTACAAAACACAAAGGATATGATTTAAATCCTAATATTTCATGCCTAAGAAGCCTATAAAAGGCCCCTCATACACATTCACTCCACACAACGAAAGCTATAAGCTTCCAAATTATTTGAGAGGCATAAGGAGAATAGTGAAGAATTACAAGGCCTATTAATTATTTATAGGCAATATTTTGTGTAGATAAAGTCCTATTCATTATATATAGGCAATTATTTTGTGGGAGCTAAGTCCTATTATTTTTAATAGGGAAATTGTAAAATTGGGAGTTATTACAAAACTACTCCAAAAGGCCCATAGCTCCACATAAAGCTTGCAAGTATGCTCAGGAAGGTGGAAGATGATTTTTGATTGGTCATCGGTGTTCTTCGAAGGACTGGAATAACTATATAGGCAAGTTTGAAGTTCCATAAGGTTTTTTTGTAGGAAACTTTACTTGTACTTACAATTTTTTGACTAGTGGAATGGTTCTGACAAGAAGCCTAGAGATGTAGGCTATTTCCAAACTCCGTAATCAACCCGTTGTGTGCAGTGGGATTTCACATTCTTGCATTATTTTGAGTTGATTTGTTTTAAATGGAGTGATAATTTTATTAGCAATATTAACAAGCCAATAGAGGTTCGAAGGTCGTTAAAATTTTGACCAGTATTTTCAATCAAGTTGGTATCACAGTAGGTTGTTGACCTACAAACTTGCTAATCTCTGAGCAATTTTGGTATCATAATCGGTTAATTTGACAGTGTGATAGCTTCAATTTGTGCAGTTAGTTCAGTGTGATTGAACAGGTATAGGTTCACCATGTGAAAGATGTCTAAATAGGTGAAGCTTGATTAAATTGAAGCTTATAATCACCAGATCCAAGAAGAGAACTCTCTCCTGCGATCAATGTATTACTCCTTGGAAGAGGAGAATGCTCACTTGAAATCAAAATTACAATCCAAGGATGAGCTCTTGGCAAGGCTGCAGTGTGGTGATCATAATAAGGAAATGCCTTCAACTTTAGTATGCAGAGATCCATGATAGATAATTGCACTATAAGTTGTTCGCCATGTGAATCTTCTTCTTCCTCCCATTCGGTTTCAGATTTAGGTAATGATATCTTTCGTTCATTTGAAAGGAATACTAGAGTCATTGGATCCAAATTGTTAGTCAAAATGGGATTTGACAGAAGAGGACTTGGTAAAAATGGCCAAGCCATTGCTAACCCAATACAAGTCGAGGATCATCCTCGTTTTACAAGTTTGGGTTTTTCTAGTGCGGGAATGGATATTGGAGAATGCTCTAAGAATGCTGACGGGAGACAAGCTTCCAAAAGCAAAGAGAATACCCCACCAATCTTGCAAGAAGCTTATGAGTAGGAAAATAGTGCTTCATCATCACAGGTAGGATGTGGTAAGAAGAATCAACGAAGAGGTAATGATATTCTGCCTCCATTTTCTTATCATAATCATAAGCACAGTAAAACTTCTGATCCACTTTTTCAGCTTAAGAAGTATGGCTATTTTACAAAACTATGGAATGCCATGTAATTTTTGTGGATTGCATAACCATTTTTTGTCTGGGTAGAAGAGAAGGACATTGATGAAGAATTTGATGTCGTTCGTCAACAACACGGACAAATCAGACAGACCAATCTCGTCATTCAGAAGCGAGAAATGGTAGTAATATTTCCTCATCCCAGAAGAAGGAGATTAAGATGAATTTTTATGCTCATTTCTAGAGGAATGGGCATTGGGTGGACAATTGTTGGAAATTTCATCCATCTCTCCATTAAAGTAATGGAAAGCCAAAGATGGAATGGATACTTATTGTAAAGGTAAAGGAAGTTTCTTATCCACCACCAGTTGATAATTCAACCTAGGATCAGGTAATACTTGAAAATGAAAGTCCGATAAAATGGGTAAGTCAACACTTTTTCAATTATATATTGCATAACTATGATTTATGAATAGTATGTAATATTTTCTTGGAATTCAAATTTTGTGAGAAAATGCTGAGAGAAAGGTTTACCATACTCAATGGATTTTCTTACTTGGAAAATTTGATTCATACTCCAATTATATCTCCTAATCAGATTTTGAGTGCCTGTTACAACTTGGATACAGGATTTAACTCATATTTATAAGCTTGGAGATTTGTCAACCATTTGTGCAAATAGTTGAGCTCATTGGTGTCAACTCAGATCATCATTTTGTGTAGAGGCATTGTGACCGTGCAGTAGAATGATAGTTGATCACCATTGACATTGATATCAGGACATATCTTCATTCTACGAAGAGGCCCATTATGGCCATGCATCAGAGTGGTACTTGATAATCATCATCAACAAGAGGCTTTGTACCGTGTAGAGGCAATAACCATGGAAAAAGGTTGAAGTCACCATTGTTGAGCTCGTGAGAAATCAGCTCGAATCTTTGTTTTGTGTAGAGGCATTGTGACCGTGTAGAAAAATGGTAGCTGATCATCATGGACATGACATCTTCTGAAGTGTAAGACCCCTAGAGGGAAGATGCGGCGATGTTTCAGTATTACTAAAGTGTAAGACCTCTAGAAGGCAGATGTAACAATACATATTTCTGGGTGTTGTTGAAGTGTAAGACCCCTAGAGGGAAAATTTAGAAATATCTACTTCCATGCAGACTATATGTTGCTGACGTGTAAGACCCACAGAGGGCAGATGTAGTGGTATATTCCTTTTGTGTTGCCAAAGAGTAAGACCTTAGCAGGAAAATATGGCAGTACAAGTGTCTAGGATTGTCGAAGTATAAGACCCCTAGAGGGTAGATGTGGCAATCAAGACAAAGGAAAAAGCATGGTGGGACCATAACCCATAGGGTCAGGATCAAGACCAAGTTGTCGAAGTTAGATAAATGTAGAAGATCAGACCAAAAATTCCATTGTAGTAGTACTTATGATGTGGCAGCAGAGTATTTAGATCCAAGACAGGGTGCCAAAAGTTCTAGTAAGATTTTGGTGGAATAAAAGCCTTTTCCATTGGGAAGGTGTGATTTGGAGGACATTTTGGACCTTTATATCTTCTTAGAATTGTCCAAAACATAGTCAATATGGAATATATTTCCGATAGCTTTCCAACGCATATTGGAACGTGTAAATCAGACATCGTATGCTCCCGGTGCAGCTGGTCAAAGTTTGGATCAAAGTGTGGTCAACATTTGGTCAACGTTGGTCAATGAGAAAATTGATGGTATTAAAAAACATCTAGAGATAACGCCGTTGCATAGAGCTCGTCGAGACCTTTCCAACATACTTTAAACAAACCAAATTTGAGTCCGCATGTGAAAGATATGAGTAGTTAAAGTTTTAGTCAAACACAACAAAAATGATGACATGACATTAATATGGATACTCCCAGTGAGTGACATGTGGTGCTGCTGTTTATGGGCATGTAGATTTTTTGTTTTTGGACACTGGGTAGATTTAAAGTGGCATGGGTTTTCTTTTAAAAAAAGAAAAGAAAAGAAAAATCATATAATAAACAAAAGCTATTTTGTTTTTTTTAATGTGGGAAACCCACATGGGATTCTACATCCCTATTAATGTGGGATATTGCCACATCCCATATAACCATGGATATGGTCCGTGAATGCAATGGGGCAACACCCACATGGAGGGGCCATATAAATGAATAAGCCTATTTAAAGGTTAAGCTACGTGGAAGAACATTAAAATGGCTATGCGGTCAATACGAGATTTAATCCCTAACAAATATAATGGGTGGAAAGCCTAATCATAGGCTACTTGGAGTAGTCAACACCACTCAAGTGCATATAATTTGATTAAGCCTATTCAAAGGATAATGCGTGGAGTTTGGTGGGGATTTTAACCCCTTAAAAAATATATGAAGGATTACAAAACACAAAGGATATGATTTAAATCCTAATCTTTCATGGCTAAGAAGCCTATAAAATACCCCTCATAAACATTCACTCCACACAACAAAAGCTATAAGATTCCAATCTATTTGAGAGGCATAAGGAGAATAGTGAAGAATTACAAGGCCTTATTAAAAGGCAATATTTGTTTTTGTAATAAATTCATAATTAATATTTATAGGCAAAAATTGTGTGGGAGCTAAGTCCTATTTTTAATAGGAAAATTGTAAAATTGGGGGTTATTAGAAACTCACCAATTGACCCCATAGTGCCACAGAGCTTGTAGATACACTAGGAAGGTGAGGATGTTTCCGACTGGTCATCGGTGTTCTTCGAAGAAATGGAGTGTTATATAGGCAAGTTTGAAGTTCCATTAGGTTTTATTGTAAGAAACTAAAATTGTACTTACAAGTTTTGACTAGTGGAATGGTTCGATAAGAACCCGTAGATGTAAGCTATTTCCGAACTCTGTAATCAAACCGTTTGCAGTGTGTTTCAAATTTTTCATTATTTTGAGTTTATTTAGTTTATACGGAGTGAAATTTTATCGAAAATATTAAAAATCCTATAGGGTCTGAAGGTCATTAAAAATTTGACCTGGATTTTCAGATCAATTTTTGACTGCTTAAGGGCAGAAGGAACATGCTTAAGATTAGATGGTTGGTGACATTGGTTTGACACAAAATGTTTATTGCTACCAAACTAAACATCAAGCCATTATGAAAAATATGACATGCATGATTGGTGGTGATCTAGCTTCACAATGATTTATTTATCGATCAAGTGTAGAATAATGTAGGATGATGGCTTTTAGGAAGACATAATGCTAGGAATCTGAGATGGCCATTCGAGCCAATCTCTCTATAGGAATGTTAGTGAAATTCATTTTGGATTTGAGAGTGTTACTTACCACTTTGGTCCAGTATGCTCTACCCTCAGGTTCTTATGATGACGTTTTAAGTATGGATTAGCTTGAGGCCCATTGGGCCAAAGGTGGATTGTCATAGTAATGTCATTGAGTGCCATGATGACCTTGGAGTTGAGATATTAATTTTTGGTGCTCACATACCTGATTTTGTTTACATGATATGAATGTTACCACTTAAGTAGAACATGCAAAAATGTTGTCACATGTTTACTATCAAAGTGAGTGATAGGCTAGAGGGCAAGTTGATAGAGATGACCTTATATGACAAATCCATTATTCATGTGTTTGTTGATGTTTTTCATGGCAAGCTATCAATTACACCCAAAGTGTGTTATTGAATTTAATATTGAGATTGTATTTAAAGTGGAGATGATTTTGAAGGCACAATGCAAGATGAATTATCATATGTAACGCCCCAAAATTCACAACCCAAAATGTAACAGTAAAATTGGCCGGTTTATTTTTTTGACACAACACTTACTACTGCATTGAGCACAAGACACACAACACTGGACCCACATATACACTAACACTCACAATTTTCATTAACCAAATCAACACATAACTTACAAGTTTACTTTCATGCGCATTATATTCCGTTACTTCTGAAATGTTAAATTTCTGAAGCATCACTAACTCATGAAAGAATATAGAAAAGTAAATGAACCTTATTTGAGATGTTGGTATCATGTCTTGAGCTAAGTGCACTCTATATGAATTAGATGCTACTTAGTAAGGGTCGTTTTCATTGTATTTTTTTTTCCTGAGGAAGATCCTGTGATCTTGTTAAGGACAAATACCTTCATTTGTGTTTGAATTACTGTCAATTAAATAAGGTAACAACAAAGACTTAGCATCCTCTATTGTGGATTAGTGATATGTTTGATCAAATGTGAGGAAGAAATGTATTATCCAAGTTTGATCTCAAGTCAAGGAGATATGAATTGAGTATTGCCAAGGTAAAAATTCATAAGATTATATTTTTAACATGCTATCGACATTATGAATTCATTAAGGTACCATTTGGGTTAACCAACCTAGTCATACTCATGAATTTTATGACTACTTTGTTTCAAACCTTATTAGATTAATGTTTTTTTAATTTCCTTAAATAATATTTTGATTGTTTTTATTAGAAGAGCACGAGTACCCCGTATGAAGGTTTTAAATAGTTTACAAGAGCACATTTAATTTGAAAATAAGGAAAAGTGTGCATTTTTCAATCTTAGAGTACCATGGACACAAAATGTTGGGGGAGTGTATCTCAGTATATTCCTCAAAGATTCATGTTATGGTGAAATAATTCATTCCCATCAATTTCATTACGGTGAGGAGCTTTATGGTTTGGTGGGGGCATTATTGTAGTTTTATGTAAGTATTTTTACTTATTACAAACCCTATTACTTTCCTTTAGAGGGAAGGGAAAATGTTTGAGTAGATATAGTGATGTGAGTGATCCCTCAAAATTCTAAAAAATGCATCTCACTAGTGCACATATCCTTTCAGTTCTATATCCTGACAAGGATTTCGTGGTGTGAGATGCTTCTTTGGAGTGGTTGGGGGTAGTTCTCATGTAAGTACATACATACATACATACATACATACATACATACATACATACATACATACATACATACATACATACATACATACATACATACATACATACATACATACATACATACATACATACATACATACATACATACATACATACATACATACATACATACATACATACATACATACATACATACATACATACATACATACATACATACATACATACATACATACATACATACATACATACATACATACATACATACATACATACATACATACATACATACATACATACATACATACATACATACATACATACATACATACATACATACATACATACATACATACATACATACATACATACATACATACATACATACATACATACATACATACATACATACATACATACATACATACATACATACATACATACATACATACATACATACATACATACATACATACATACATACATACATACATACATACATACATACAAAAACCGTGTGATTTATTTTGAGTAATGAAAGATAAAGGATTATGAGATTAATTAATCCACCCATGATTAAGAGTTGGTGGTAATGTTTTATGCAATATTGAGATGACACCATTTTCTATTAAGGTGACAATTTTTACTGGAGACTTATAATTTGAGTTTTCAGTTTATGTTCATGAAGTCCAACCTCAATGCTCATCAAATGCATTCTATGGAATTTTAATGCAAGTAACACTTATAAATTCAATATATAAAAAAATAATAAGAATGTGATTGTATATGCCTTGAGAGATGGCATGAGTTTGATGTAATGACTATCATGAATGATTTGAAAGGAATAATTCTCACACAACTTCCTAGTGACAAGTTGTATCAAGAGGTGTGTAAATGCGTGGATTCGGAAATTTTCCTTTAAGGAAAGTTTGTGTGTTTTATACTTGACCCGGATGGCCTTTTGTGTCAGTAGGTGCATATCTATGTGCCTAGTTCTAGTGACCTATACACTTTGGTTTTGTCTGAGGCTCATCAAGATCCTAATTTGACACACCATGGGTTAATGAAGATGCAAACTGAGTTGTATGAGCTACAACACGATATTGCAAAGTTTTTGGTTTGACGGGTTGAGTTCCAAATGGTAGAGGGTGAAAACCAACATTTAACAAGGATTCTTTATCCCCATGATATTCCATAGTGGAAGTGAGACACAATATATATATATATATATATATATATATATATATATATATATATATATATATATATATATGTATGTATGTATGTATGTATATATGTATATATGTATGTATGTATATGTATATGTGTATGTGTATGCGTATGTGTATGTGTATGTGTATGTGTATGTATATGTATATTTATATATGTATATGTATATGTATATATGTATACATACACATACACATACACATACACATACACATACACATACATACACATACACATACACATACACATACACATACACATACACATACACATACACACACACACACACATATAGATACATAAATACATACATACATACATACATACATACATACATACATACATACATACATACATATATTATTGTTGTTTTCCCATTTCATCCCATCACTATGCCAAAATCATGGTGATGGTTAATAAATTTACAAAGGTGGTGTATTTTCTCCAACTAAGACCGTGTATAATGCCAATGTGGTGGCAAGTGTGTTCCTAAATGACATCATTCTATTGCATTCCATTCTATGGAAGATCATTTTTGATGGGTATTATTGGATGAAACATTTGTAGGTGTGCACGAAGTTAACAGTTCAGGGACAAAAAACCCTCCTCTTTGATGGGGAGGTTCCCTTATTCAAAACCAAAATTGATCCTAAAATATGTACAAATATACAGTTTATTAAATGTCTGTTGAGGATGCCAGTTCCATTTTGTAATCACATAAATTTGAATAAAGAGAAAAAAAAGTTAAGATAGAAACAAGCTTAATGCAGAAAAGGAGGAAAAACAACAGTTTCAAATAATGAGGAAACATATCTTATTTTATTCTTTCATGTCAATAAAGCTTCGGGATACACACATTCATATAGATTAATTGTTCTAAACAAGATATATATTGGCTCAAAGTTCAAAAAGTATTGATAAACAAAGATGAACTCAAAGTTTCATAATCCAGAACATATAAATGGTGTAGAAAATGAACAAAGAGATAGGAGGGAAAGAGATAGAAACAAAGGGAAGGGAGAAGTTGTCTTTTGTATTCAAAATTTGTATCCTTTACATCAAGTAACCAACATACAATCCATTTATAATTGAAAAAGAATCCTTTTGTAGGCAAGAGGGGGAAAATAACTACATGAACTAACTAATTGTTAATTAAGTGATTAATCACTTAATTAGCTAAGTCACTTTTTAAATGAATTTTATATTTACTATTTCTTTTCAAAAATTACAAGTCAATGATAAAACATAATAATTAGCTTTGTCTAGTACTATAAGAAGGAAGAGAGGAAATAGAAGAAGCTGTGACTTTGAGTTTCAACATGTGTATCCAGAATTTTGTCATTGCGACCAATATTTTTGATTCCTTCGGCACAATTATGTTGGAAAGGTTAATCATCCAGCTTCCTAGATAATTCTCCATTTGTGAACTTGTTACTCCATACTGAGCTTAGCCTTTAGAATCTTAAACTATTACATTGTTTAGATCAGATAATTCTTCCATATTTTTTTTTATACTTTTGGTCTTGTACAAGTCCTCCTTGATTAGATGCTTGAAGTGCTCGATTTGATATGCTGAGTTCCATTGGGGTGAGTTGTCATGGAAGAGATAAAAATGGAGAGCTATAAGATTAGTGAAGATTTCATACTTTAAGGATTCTCCCTTTTGAATGATATTTTACAAATTCAGTGGAGGATTCCTCAATAAATTTCATCCTCCACTTAACACTAAATGATCATGTATGAGATAAATTGTTCTTATCCTCATCAAAAATTTTCTTTGAGAGAAGAATTTTCTCATCTATAAGGGCCATAAGAAAATATATTAGATTACATCAACCCAAATATTTGTCTCTTTTTCAACATTCTCAACTCCTGAGATTATATGATTTTGTGTAATAATGATGTTATCATAAGTTCTACATGCTTCATCAATAAATTCTAGACCAATGATGAGAATTTTTTCAACCCATGCTTCTATAAATTTCCCTTTAATGGTGTGTTTTTGTACCTCAACAATTGCCTTCATATCAACATATGCTGTTATAACAAATGTTGGGAGATAATACAATGGAGCAGGGTCCATTGGAGTTGTGTCAAAAGAGAGGAACAATTTGATGAAGGTGGAAAGGATCTGCACCTGTTCCTCCAACTGTTCTTGGGTTGTTTTCCCTTCTCAACTCTTTCAATTACTTTAAAAATTGTCTCCTTCAAATTGTGTACATCTCCCTTATGAGTTGAATCCCCCAAAGATATCCTTATGAACTCAAATTTAGTTGGAAAAATCTCCTGTTCTTATCAACTTCAGGTTTTACAATTTCAATGAATTACTATCCTGAAGCATTTGAGACTAGGTGAGATGTTGTTTTAGATTTCTTAGGGGGAGGAGAAGTTCCAAGAAGTGCATCCACAACATCATAGTTAGGAACTTTAACTCTATATTGATATTTCCTTTTCATACTATCAATCATGGGTTGGACTTAAGAGAAAGAGTAACCTGAGGATGTTCCTGAAGGATCCATTGTAAGTGCAAAGGGAGGGAGAATAAAATGAGAAGTAGATATTACTACATTAGTTTAAGGAGGAGGAGAGGGTATTATTATATTCAACTTAGGTCTAAAATAACTTTTCTTCCTAAAATCCTAAGCTAAAACCTCAATAACATCTTCTTCCTCTTCCTCTTCCTCTTCACTTTCTTCTTCATGCTCTTCTTCATCTTATTTCTTTTCATTATGTTCTTTCTCACTTTCCTCTTTATCTTCTTATCCTTGTTTAACTAATTTAAAATTTTCTTCCTCTTGTTGTGTATCATCCTGCTTATCACTTGCTTTCCCTGATTCAACCTTCCTTGCATATACCTTAGTTCTAGATTCTTGCTGAGTAGAGGAAGGGTAAGTTTTCTAGGGAGAGATCACCTATTGGGGGGCATTAAATTATGAAAATTTCTTATTGAACAACTATTTTGTTCTTAAGAGGATAGAAGAAGTAAGATTATCCTTCTCTTTATGTGACCAATCAATAGTGGGGAGAGGAGAGTATTGAATGGAGTTAAAAATTTCCAGAGTAAGCAAGTCATAGTTGTCTTCAACCATGCCCTCTGGCACCTTATACAATTTGAAGTCTTGAATCTATTGAAGAGTCATCCTTCCATGAATTCTCTTCCTCAATTCAAAATCATCATCACAGTCAACCTAATAATCTTGAGTTATAGGTACATGAAGGTATGAAAGATGAATATTATTGCTGATGAAGTTTTTTATATCAAAGGATGCCCTCTTTTGAAAGGGATGTACATGAAAAGGAGAGATAGTTATCTCAATGTTCTGTGCATCAACGACAGACCTACAAGTGTAGCTTCTTAGGGATATGGGAAATTGAATTCTAGATACCTTCTTACCCCTACAAGTCATGTGGAGAATATCTAGTTTCCTGTAGAGATCAATGATAATGATATTATCATTGAAATAAATGGGGAGATTGTATGGAATACCCTCAAACCTTGCTATCCTAATTTATGAAAATTTCTAGAAGTGGATGAATAAGCTCCCATAAATAGATATCAATTACTTGGCTTCTTGAGAAGTTCTATTAGTAACATTTCCTTCAATAAATATGACTAGGAACATGGTGAAGCATCATTGACCCTCATATAATGAATTTTTTTGTTATTAAAGGTAAACTAGGTGTATAACTCTTAAATTGGGAAATTTTCCCTACTACCTTGACTAGACATGCCAATCCAAATTCTATATCCAGTAATAGTATAGATTAAATTTGAAGTCATGTAGAAATATCTAGTTTGATGAACTTGAGTCAATTGCTGGGTTAGGTTTTCACAAATTATTTCTCCTTAGTTAAGAGTTTTGTTACCTTCACAAATTAAGTTTATGAAGATGCACATCCAATATTTAAACTCTTTGGTTGAAGGGAGGTCCATTACTCTTGCTAGAAGGGTTATAATATCAAACAATTCTTCAATGAAGACACTTATGTACAAATTATTTAGTATTTTTGACGGTCTTTTCTTCTTTATTTTAATCCAAGAATTTGCAATCATTGTCTGGTATTTGTTTAGGGTTAAATGAAACTCTCTTTGTGCTCCAACCGAAGTAAATTTTTTAGAGTTATCAAAGGTGAGAATACCAACGACAAATTTGATATGATGTGCATCTAATTAGGTAGTTAGTTGACCTTGAGGATCCTTCAATTCCTTGCTTTTAGGGTCAAAACATGAGGCACATGCTAGGATGGTGTCAATGCATTGTACAAAACTAGGAAAACCTCCAACATAGAAAAAACCACTACCAATATTTCTTTGGGCTAATGGGGTTGGGTTTTAGTCCCTCATTCTTGTCCAAAAATACGTTAAATCCACGTGCTTGACATCACTATCACCAATTTTAGGTACAAAAGTCTCTAGGGAAATTGGCTCATATTCGACATATTAGAACTTCATTTTGACTGATTTGGAAGGACTGACAGTAATGAAAATGTACTCACAAGAAGAATTTGGTAACACCAAGGAAAGAGGGCACCACAACAAGAAAATCCTTGAAAATAGGGAAAAAATGATGGAAAAACTTAATTGTTGGATACAAAGAAGGAAATTCCTGAACGATCCAGATGCACTTTGAATTTTGGAAAATGGTTAAAAAATAAGGGAGGACTGTCAAGAAAATGGTTTTTTGGGGGTTGAAGACATGAAAGGGTAAAGATTAAATATTTCAAATTGTGAATGTAAAATGGACAATGAGGGGAGGGATGCCTTTAATATCCCTATGAAATCCTAAGAAATAAATTCCCTAAAATGGCATTAAATAACAAAATTGACATTTTGAAGGAAACAAGGAACAGTTTCATAGGTGTTATCGAGAGACGATTTTCCTGATTTTAGAGTTTAAGGCAGAGAAAGAGGGTATGTAGGGAACTAAGTGAATGGAGGAACTGTTCTAAGGGTTACACCTAAGATTGATTTCAATAATTTCAAATCTTCCTTCCTCTTTCTATGTTTTGGGCGTTGTATAGGGTCAAGTGGGTAAGTAAGGCACTGCCGGAACAAAGAAACTATTCCCAAAGTTTCGTGAAGGAGTGAATTTTCCAATATTGGGGAAAAGGATCAAGCATGACAGCCATGTGAAGAAATTAGGTAACATGAGAACTACTCTCAAGGTTCCACCCAAGGCCAAATTCATTTATGCAAGTGTTAGGTGCGGGGAAGTCAGGCGATCGGAGAACAAAATGAACATAAGAACCATTCCAAGGCTTTCATATAACTTTGACTTCACTGATCTAATAAGTAATGCCATTATGGTAGAATTTTTGGGAATGATAGGAACAAAGGAACTCTTCCACGTGTTCCTGTAGAATTCTTTTTCTATGAGACTCTTTTAGTGACCACCGTCTATTGTCGTTCCGACCCTTGTTTCTTTTGCTCACTTGAACCTAAATTTGACCAAGTATGAAGTTGCATGTGGAAGGCATCCACGTATCCCTTTGGCACACTCAGGACATGGAGCGGAGAAGGGATGTTCTCAAGCAAGTGCAGGCCCTCCACGTGTCCCAGGCCTGATAAAGTTTCCCTGATGGGTTAAAAAGTCAAAAACATAATAGAGACGCATAGACACTCCACATGTCGCTCGAGCAAAAATTCAAATAAAGAGAAGGAAGGAAGGCCTCAAGAAAGAAAAAACCCTCAACGTGGTAGAAAAGGAACATCACTGACTCAATAAGCGCCTGTGGGATGAATTAAAGGAAAACATAAATATCAACAAAATGCAGTTGAGATATTGACCCAACAATGAAAGATCTTGTAAGGAAATTGAATGATGATGGTGAAAGGTATAATTCTAGACATTAAGGCAAGTGCCAAGAAGATATATAAAGGAATGTTCCAATCAAAGAGAAAAAAAAAAGGAAGGACGAGAAAATATAGAAAAGAAAACAGACTAGAGTCGTGAAAAGGGATTTTAGGCTCAGTTATTATATTAGCTAGCCTTAGTAAGACTCTGTCGTAGAAAGGATTTGTAATATGTGCCGTATCGGCCTTATGTATGATTTTATTTATGAATAAAGAGTTCTTGTTCTGTGTATATTATATTTCAATATTTTGTGTCTTTCTTCTTTCACTGTTAGTAGTTTTAGATAGATTTGAAAATCGATCATGCTATACGCCCTTAGAGTTTCTTTATGTATCTATTATCTACATATGGTTATGTTCTGCAATTCCTTGGCCTTTGATAAATCTAAGATACTTATGAAAATAGTAGATCATGCTAAAATTCTCTTCGAACTATTCTAAGTAGTTTCCCAAAGATATATCTCTGTGTCTTTTAAGACCTGTTTTGGCACATCGCCTTAGTTTTACATTTCGTTTTAGTTTTATTCTAACCTTATCTCATACCATAAAGAAGAACCAACTTATTTAAAATATGGAGGTTACCTTAGGGAAAATGTCCCAATAACCTAAGGTATCCAACGACTATGATGGTTCATCCACAAAGATAATCGTCAACACTTTTCCTGGCACACCCGGTGGGACAAATATCTACACAGTTTGATACTCCATCATTGAAAATCTATTGATTTTAACAATACTAATTTGGTCTACTCTAGTCTTCAAGATGAATGCAAACAAGAGAGAGGACAAGGGAGGAAATTGTGTTTTACTACTCACAGTTATCTCCACCATGCAACATAAGAGGTAGATAGATCCAGAGATCTCCGTCTCCTCCAAACCGAACTCTCTCAACACCTCCACCAGGTAGGCCCTTCATACAGACAACTAGAACCCTCAGACCTATTTTAATGGCTCACCTTCAAGCTCATCCTTTGAGGAAGTTTGTTTCATGGAATCAAGGGAGTCCGCTCATCCTACCCACACCTCGATGGTGTGGAATCCTATTCCAGCTAATGTGTTGAAAGTGCTGCCCAAATTTAGTGGGGAAGACTTCAAAACTCTGGAGGAACACCTCCAAGACGTAGTATAAATGTGTGCAATACATTATATAAGCGAAAAAGACCTCACCTTATGGTTGCTAGCTACTTCCTTTAAAGGGAAGGCTCTAGATTGTACTAATCCTTAACGCCTAATACTATTGGTACTTGGGACTAGATGGAAAATGTGTTGGTAACTGTTATCCAAAATGTGCCCCTGCTAATTTTTGTGGCTAACTCCTTGTGTTCTTACCTCTCTTGTGCCTCAGTCTCCATTTTTTGATTTTTAGGCACTCAAATCTTTCTAAAAATTGCACCATTTGATAGAGCTCTCTCTTAGCTTTCCAGACAGGTAAAGTTTTCCTCCTAACTGCACATATTTTTCAAGTTATGGCTCGGTGGAGTTTTTGTGGGAAATTTTCCCCTAGAAGGCCCGCAGCCAATCAGGACGTGCCACGTGTCCAGGAAGTGGTGGGGGTCGGAGGAGAATTTGGTTTTTTGCCAAGTGTTTTGGCGTAGGTTTCAAAAGGAAAATTTTTCCCACAGGACCCACCGATGAATCAGGAGCTGCCACGCGTCCAGGGGTGAAAATTGGAAAATTTGGCTAAGTGTTTGCGCAGGGAAATTTTGGAGAGATGGCCCCGCGGCCAATTAAAACAAGACACGTGTCCTAAGGGATCGGAAAAGTGGGGCATGGAGGGGAGTTGGAAATTTTGGAAAAATGTTTTGCCAAAAAATCCAAAAGTAAATTATGATCCGCCAACCCACTGACGAACCAGAACACGACATGTGTCACCAGGAGCCGGAGTTTCAAAGGGCGGAGGAAAAGTTGAAATTTTGGCAAAGTGTTTTGCCGAAAATCCAAAAGGTGAAGTTTTGACCCGATGCCCCCACCAACGAATAATAATGTGCCATGTGTCCCCACCGGGTGGAGCGTGGGGGAAAATGGGAAATTTTCCCAGAGTGAAAAATGTCAAATTTTCAAAGGCAAATTGCGCCCCTCAGGCCCAAACCAATAAAATAGTGCCACGTGTCCAAGTGGCAAAATTTTTTAAGGAAGGGCCTGAAAGAAAAATTTCAAAGGATGTGCCCATGGCCAATCAGAGCTTGACACGTGTCATCGAAGTGGTGGAGCGCGGGGAAAATTTGAAATTTTTTCCAAAGACCAAACGGGTAAAAATTCAAACTTTTTGCCCGCCGATCTGATTTTGGCCTGTTTTTGCCCTAAATTTTCAAATCACCATATCTTTCGATCCAGAGCTCAGAATTTCACGTTCTTTATATCAATGGAAAGCTGGTGAAGTTATCTATAAGATTCAATGCTAATTTTTATGTTTTAGTTCAGTTTGGAGAGATAAAATTGAGAAACATCTCTGGCATATGGTAATGGCCAGAAATGACGTTTCAACAACCAGTTTTAATGCAAAATGGGTCACATTATCCTTCAGCATGGCCAAAAATGTTAGGGCATGGGTCTATAAGGATGCACATGCTGTTTTAATGCATCTTCATTCAATGGGGAATGGCTTTCTCTCTCCTGGGATCGACCCATGCATTGTAAAAGCTAGATTTGGCTCATTTTTTGAAGGTGGAACATCTTTTTGGATAGAAAACTTCTTCTTTCACCTTCAACAAGTGATTTTTATAAGTATCATACCTTCTTCATGATTGTAATAGGTTTCTGCCCCTTTGATGTTACAAATGCAAGGATTTTGACAGTGAAAATGACAGTTCAGACTCTGTGATCAATTTTCAGTCCTTTGTTTGTATTGTCTTGCTTCATTTCAGACCTCTAATTACATCTTATCAGCCTATGTATGATGTTTCATGTTGCATTTCATGAAATTGTGTCAATTTTCATGAACAAGAAGTGTTCACCACTCCTTTGGTGTATCACCTATTAGTTTAGTTTCAATTTTTGCACTTTCTATCTCTGTCTCCTTGGAATTTAGAGTAGGATTAGGATTCAAACCTCTGCAATTGTGCAAATAAAAGATCTGATCAGAGGAGTTTGAGGAACCAGCCTCTAATCTGGAGATTCCTCTCTCATTTTACAAGTCCCACACTTGGAGAGAGGTTTTAATGTTGTGCAATCACACTAGATGCCTGAAACATCAAGTTAGAAACCTGATTTGCATCCAGGGGTGCTGCTGATTTGCAACAACAGTAACAAGATACAATAAGAAAGGGGATAAATCATGTCTTCTACAACAACTTATCAACATCAAGAAAGGCCCGCAAGAGCTCATGAAGGATTTTAACACCAGGTTTCACAAAACATGGCAAAGGAATCCTGCTCTAGCGAGGCCACCCACATGTATGGCTATCATTTTTTGTCTAAAAGCTCTAAATTTGGACATTTTTGTAATGATTCAATCATTAGGAGGGGATTCTATACCATAAGCATATGATATTGCTGTCCAAGTTGAGAACAATCTAATAGATGCTGGTAAGCTTCCCCCGAGAGCCCCTTTGCCAATATACCCCGAATTAGCTCCTATCCCACAAGCACAAGTCTCAAGATCTGTTCAAGCCCCTACATCCCTATATAATTACCCATCCTCTTCTCTAACACCAATTCCCAGTACAACATCATCATCCTCTTCTCCTAAAATGGAGGAAGTCAAAAATATCCTTAGAAACTTCTCTAACAAGATAATAAATATTAAAAGGAATCAAGATGCCTATCTAAGACAAAATTATCAAAGCTATCAAGGTGGCAGGCCTCCCTATACCTCTTAACATCAGAATACATAGAGAATGCCATTTACATAGTTTTTTAACCAACTTTTCCCGGTGCCAATACCACTCCAAACTATTCCACCCAATAACGATAGAGAAATGGTACTTGGGAGAAATAATTTGACAAAAGATCCCAACGCATGGTGCTTCCCCTGTAATACATCCCACATGCAAAGATATTTTCCACAAGGAAATTTGTAACAAAATGTATCTGAACATAGAGAAAGAGAAGGTTTTGATGTTAATACATCAAGACCTTACCAGTCCGCGGGAGTCTAAAATGCGGCCTTTGTTGCACAGATTCAAGGGATGTCCCTGGAACAAGAAGCATAGATCACACTAGAACACACAATTTTCTCTTGAATAGAAGGAGAAGAATTCATATTTATGAATGAGGAAGTTGTTCCCAAACATGTTTAATTCAATTACAACACTCGCTTTAAAAACAGGATGATTGAGATGAACGCTCCTATTTCAAGAATGATTAGCAAGATGTAAAAAGAGTCTCTAAATATCATGGTTTCACCACCAAAGGCCATAAAATAATCTCTGAGAACTATCCAGAATCAAGAGGCTCCTGTATGTTCTCAAAATTCTAGGGTACTACACTGCTGAAAAGATGTTACACATACCCCAATGATGATACAGGTCTCCTCGCAAGGTGGTCAGGATCCATAAAAGCTTGCCAAGTATACATTTGTATCCTGCATGCCTCATCCGGCCTCCGCATGCTTTGTTCTTCCCTCTGTCCCCCCTTTTCCTTTCATTTTGGTCTTAAGTGATGAGACTGCCACCCTGCCTGGGTGGCGGTCCTGTGACCGCCGCCCAGGACAGGGTGGCGGTCCCGTAACCACCACCCTGCACAGGGTAGTGGTCCTATTCACATTTTCCAGAAAGTTCCGATGATCACATCAAATGTAAATCTTCAATTTCTACCCGCATTCTTCAGCTACTTTGCTTTGCATTTATGTTTTGGCCACCCTATGAATAGTGTTTTCACTTTGTTTAATGGTAAAAGAGTTCAATTCCTAGTTACCTTCTTGTGATTGCATTTGCTATAAATAGCCAACTTGTTTTCAAACAAATGGCCCCTCTCCTTCTCTGTTTAATCATTCAGTCTTTGAGTTTCTTGCTTAGAATTCTTTTAGTTTCATGTTTTGCATCCATTGTTATTCTTTCTTTATTGTTTAGAGGTCATTCAATCTTCTTATTTCATTCTTGCCTTGTTGTTGTTCCATACAAATCAGTTTAAAATAAGATAGTTTCATTCTTAGATTGGAATCCATTTAAAGTTGCAGGTTTTTTTAGTCACAAAAGATAGCTTCTAAAACTCTCGGTGCATTTGTGTTGTATTCCTGCAATAAATCCCGCTAGGAATTGCATAGTCAAGCTCTGTTCACTTGCACTATCTCTCTCTTACTCGCATTGTATTCGGTCTATATCCAAAAGCTGCCATTGTTCAAGTTCCTTATTCTACTGATGCTATCATATACATGCTTTTCTGGATTCAAGAGAACACAAAGGAACGAGGAGATCACACTGAGGGGACAAAGTCACACACAACTAGATTTACCACTGTTCTGTAAATGCCAGGTTTGAGCTATCAAAGTTCTAGTTACAACGTATCAAATAGAGTAGTAAATTATTTTATTTCAGTCAAAAGTTCACTCTCGATATCATCGAGGGAAGCTGTGGGGATTGATAGTTTCTAAGAAACCATGATTCATTCCTCACTTCTGAGGTAGGATTGAGAGTATTTCAATTTGAAACAATTAGTTGCTTAGATATTTAGGATAAATTCACAACTGCACAAAGCAAATAGCCACACCAGGCTATTTTGTTTGTTTTAATTCTGTTACTAGATTAGTTGTCCATTTCTAAATATATTAGAATAGGCTACTCTTTAATTTTGTTAAAATACATCATCAAAAATATAAAAATAGAAGAATACATGCATAGTATAAATACATCTTTCGTAATTAGTTTATTAATTTTAGTTAAAAGTTGAATCATTTTGCATGACAATCACGGGACCTAGAGAGCCCAGAGAATACATATTTGAACCAATAGTGCCTCAACCAAATCTACCCACAACACTAGCTGATATAGATCAAGACCTTAGAATACAGGTCTTTCGAGTAATGGTAAACCTACGAGCAATTAGTGAACAACTGAGAGAGTTAAATATCGAAGACGACAAGGCATACACATTTTGGTCAAATCATCCTAACTATAGATTGCCTTGAGAGGATATTTGCATGACCATACAAGAACCTGAAAGAGAACAAATATTTGGTTGTGATCCATTAGTCCCGTAACCAGATGTAGGAGACCTTCTTATCGATATAGACACAGGGTTACATATACAAGTTTCCAAGAACTCCTCGTAACGGTATTTTGAAAATATTACACAACTCCTGGTACTAAACATAGAAGCTGAAAAGGCTTATGACCATTGGATAGTCAGAAGAAGGGATTGATTCTTCATATGACCATAACAGGTCCACAATAACCATGAACTCATGGTTGTGATCCCTAAGTCCCACAACCCAACGGGCCTACAAATCAGTTAAGTATTGACACCGGTTTACGAACGCTGGTATTTAGATCCTCACCACTCCCTCCGAATATCATAACTAATTATCCATATTAAATATAGAAGCCAATCAATCTAATATTTTCTGGACTAGACTAGAAAATCACCCATAATTCGCTACAAATCTACTACACCTCCTATCACCATTTTTCATGACCTTTTCTGGAAATATATACGAAGCTCCCACAGGTCACTTCCCACGTATCCAACAACCAATAAACAGGATCTCAACAGAGCTTGACATTGATTGGAGCCTCCAAACAACTATTATATCTGAACAATCCATTACACTAATTCAGGTTAGGAGGGCCTTCTTCCCCTTAGACTCGTAGATTCCATTATTGCGTATTGAGGATATAATATTGCCCCACTAGTTTGTCTGTATCCATATATATTACACATTCACCAGCCGTCTCGGCACGACCTTGGGAGGTCGGTACAAAGAAGAGTTCCCACTCTTGTAGATTTTCCATCATACAAATTTGCTGAACCCGACATGTCACTTTTCCATCCTTCACATCAGCTTCACCAAGAAATCTGGTGAACCCGACGTGAAACAAACAAATATTCCCCTTTTATTTTTATTTCTTTCATCCACCTTCACTCTTTCCCATTATTCTGCGGGTATTCATATACCCCCCGAATATGTCAGGATATGATGCATATGGTAGACCTCTCTCAGGTCTTGAAGCAAGTTATAGTCAAACAAATAGACAACCATCACCCTCGCTTTCCACATGGGCTGATAACTATTCAAGTAATTACTTGTCATCTCAAACTCCCCCTCAAAGAACTAGCTCCAGTTCTTCATTCTGAATTGAGGAGTTTGATCAGCTTGCACAAACACAACATCCAGAGCCCTCAGGGTCTAATAATATGATGTTTACTGGAGAATCCACTTCATCTCCTCAGGTCTTGTTCAGACAACAAATCAGTAGATAGTCAAAGCCACTCCCATTTTTGGATGAGGAGTACTTAGCATAATATACTAGAAGTGAACAACATGCTTCCAAAACATGTATCCACCTATAGGGAGTTTACAAATACAATCTGATACCCTATTCGAAGAAAACACCCCCATTCCTCCACATATTGGAAATGCCCTTGGTGAATCTTGGCAGGGTAATGATCAGTTCATAGAAGGGTATCATACCCCTTTACAACCTCAAGGTATACAACAAACATAATTAATGCAAAACATTGTGTCTTCACCAATAGAGGTCATTTCAGCCTTAGTTAAAAAGGTTAGACAGCTAAAACTTGCTCAAGCAAACCAAAATTCATATTTTGGG
The DNA here is from genome assembly GCA_019776745.2 of Taxus chinensis. Taxonomy (NCBI): domain Eukaryota; kingdom Viridiplantae; phylum Streptophyta; class Pinopsida; order Cupressales; family Taxaceae; genus Taxus; species Taxus chinensis. The sequence continues at coordinate 478,965,825 of CM034154.1, read as the reverse complement.
CAAGCAGGAATCCCCAACCCTCCACATCACCCCAGCCAGGTTGACCTCCTTACAGGAATAGGTACATTAGGCATGCCTCCTCAAAATCCTTAAAATTACCCACAACAAACACCAACTAGAACCGCGTTTTCAAATGCCACTCCAGTTGAAAACATGACACCTCTCAGCTTGGCACCAAACAACCCATACCAGAACAATGCTCCTCCTTTAAACATTTATTCAAAGTCACCACAAGGAGACATGTTCTCTTCTCCTGGGATGTTCGTTCAACCATAGGGATTCCCTTATGTCCCTACAAACACATATGCCATGTCATAACAACAACCCTTTTCACCTCCGCCCCCTCAGCAAGCGCCATCGATGGTCAAGGCCTATGTGGTAGGGACTTATTCAGAATATTTAAAATAGCCCCTAGAATTCACCATACGAAGTGTTATGCTTCCAAGGCTTCTTCCCGATTTACCCAAATATAAAGGGGAAGGTGATCCAAACACACACATTAAGGCTTATGTCACAGCCATACGGGAATTACTCCCTTGGGATGGGGTTGTTGCTAAGATATTCCCTAAAACCTTAGAGGGTATTTCCCTTGATTGGTATTATAGAATACCTGAAGCCTCGATACACTCATTTAAACAACTCGTGTCAGAGTTCATCAAAGATTTTGATATGAAAAAATTGTTAAGAACATGAATCAGGGAATTCTTGCATATTAAACAAGAACATAATGAATCCGCTGCTCATTTTATTCAAAGATGGCGTACGGTTCTCTACTCATCAGCAAGTGCTCCCAACATGGATCAAATGGAACTATGTGATTTATTCCTTAATTCTCTCAATAGAGAGATAAAGGAAGAAGTCCAGAAGTTCCCACTAAGAACTTATGATGAAGTACTTGAGAGTGCTCTCCGAATCGACCAAGCAGCGATAGATAGTGGTCGTAAGACATATGGAACAAATGGGAAATTAACCACTCCCAATCAAAACACCATAGCCTATCCTAATATTGGGAACGCTAATCAAGGACCTAAGATCCTTAACAAGAACCACGGAGTTACAACAGATGGAGTAACTGACCAAGTTAAAAGGGAAAATGTTGTAAACATTTCGCCACCTGTTAATAATCAGCGGAATAACAATTTTACTCCAAAAATCAACATGGTGGATTTTAATCTTCCACCAAGACCACAACAATAACAACAACGACGATGACAAATCCAAACACAAGGTCCAAATAAAAACCCAACTAAATATCAGCGTCAAAACCAAAGGCAACAGCCTCAAAATTTTAACTCTAATAACCAGCAACCTTATCATAATTTTGGGCCACAAAAGGTCTTAAAACAAAAACCTCAAAATTATAATCCCAACTTGTATTGTGGCTTCCACAAAATTCAAGGCCATGATACTAGGACTTGTTGTGACTACAATAAATTCATGCAGCGTTTTCTAGAAGATCAAAAGTAACTCTTTATAGATATGTTTTTTAGCAAATTTTGTAGTATCCACGCCAAATGCTTATATAGGGACAATTTTCCCTCAAAATGCACCCCTCAAGATCTTTAATGATCCACTCCCAAACCATTCTAATAATAACAGGCTAGATCCTAATGAACAAACAAGGGTGTTATAATAGGAAACAATGATCATGAAGCCTCAACTTCATTAAATCCACCAGTCGCACCCCAACTAGGAACTCGACCTCAAACTAAGATAGTTGGCCTGGTGGAGTTAGATACCGAGCTACCCATGGAAACCATAAAAAGAACATGGGATTATTCTTCTCAACCAATTCCAAGCTATCCAATGGAACCAAACAACATTCAACAAACGTTGGTAAAACCCATAGGCACCTATGATTTAATTAATGACTTAACCAAAACCTTCTCTCACATCTCCTTTTTGGATTTGTTAAAAAACTCTCCCTCCCACAGGATTACCCTCTTATAAGCATTAGACCTTGGTCATTTAATCAACATCACTCCTCCCCTGGAAACGTAAGTAAACCATGTAGACTTTGACATTTATCCTCCAGGGTAGAAAAATAGGGATATTGAGTTTGTATTTAAAATAAGCAAAATGCCAACATACGCTGAGATTGCATGAAGAGGCAACCCAACTTTACATTTACAAGTATGGGTTTACAATAATTATGTGAAACATGCAATGGTTGATGATGGGGCAGCAGTTAACATAGTCTCCTTCGCTTTTCTTCAAAAGTTAGGATATAGAGAGACAAACTGTTCCACAACACAAAATACGTTAAGAGGATATGATAGCCTCAAGGCCACTTCAATTGGAACCATAGTTTTACCAGTCACTTTAGGACCCAAGACCGTCCTCACCGAATTTTATATTATGGATCGGGAAACCAACTATAATATGATCCTCGATCAGCCATGGATACACTACATGAAGGCAATCCCTTCCACGTTATTCCAAGAAATAAGATTTCTACACTTAGGAAAAATATTTGTGGCACAAGGTGACCCAAAGCCCTTCGATATACACCTAGCTGATTTGAAGAAAAGACCAGGCATTCACTCTGAGTTTAAACTCCCAACAAATCAACTCATCAAACCAATTAATTCAAAACCAAAAGAGAAGTTGATACCCACCACAGAATTGGAAATTAAAAATCTAGTCGAAGACATTCCAGCACTCAAAAATGAGACCAACGTCATAGAAATAGTGTCGCTAGGGACTACCGCAAAAATTGTCAAGTTGTCTAGAGAAAGACCTACATATTCTCCTACCATTTTATTCTATGGGTATGGGATGCACCTTGGGAATTGCTTCCCTTCCATCAAATGAATTTATTATGGTAGAAGTAACCGAAGCAAAAGAAATAGATACAAAAATACCCCAACATCCATTTTTCCAAGAAAATATTGGACTCTCCACTTCGATGGGGCTAAATGTCACTTTGGAGCTGGGGCAGGAGTGATCTTTACTTCACCTGAGGGAATGATCCTACCTTTCTCCTTTAAATTAAACTTTGAATGTACAAACAATGGGGCTGAGTATGAAGCTCTCCTCCTTGGCCTCATCCTATCCAAAAGAATGGGTGTCGATGACATTAGAGTGCTAGGAGACTCGCAACTAGTTGTAAACCAAGTCTCCGAGGTATATGAAACTAGAGCTGAACATTTACAACTATACAAAATAGCGGAGTTAGATCTAAGCAAGGGATTTAACTTCATATCAATTGAATCAATCCCACAAGAGTAGAACCTTCTCGCAGACTCAATAGCAACCTCAGCTTCTCGTTTCCTCCGAACAATGAGTTGGAAGATACAAATTTTACAATATCACTTTATACCGAACCATTAGTACGTAAAATACCAAAAAAATTGCTCCTAACTCATGGAGAAGATGACAATGATTTTTGTATCATGGATCACTTTGACAATGATAGAGTCACTCTTGAATATCTAAATGCCTATGCGGAACTACACCTTGCTTACCGCATGGTATACCTTTCCTTAATACCACATTCCTCTTCCTATTTTGGAAATCCCATGGTAGAGTCTCCTCCACAGAAGGATCTCGATATCTACGAGATAGAAGATGGAGAAAGCTTAGAACTACCTCCAGCCCCACCTGAATTTAAAGAAGGTAACACTTCTTTAATAGAAGAAACCATTAACATAAACATTGGAACGGAGGAAGAACCCAAAATTTTGATGTTGGGATCCTCGTTAACTCTGGAGGAGATAGAAATACACACCCAAATCCTCAAATAACATCAAAAGGATTTTGCATTTAATTATAAAGAAATGACGGGCATTGCACCACACATCGTGGTACATAACCTTGTTACTAAACCAGATGCAAAACAAATTAAACAAAAGTCAAGACCAATGAAGCCAAAAGTGGCTCTCATGGTAAAAGAGGAAGTAATAAAACTCCTCCAAGTGGGATTCATCAAACCCGTTGACTATTCACAATGGGTATCTAATATCATCCCTGTTCTCAAAAAGAATGGGAAGATACGCATTTACATAGATTTTCGTGATATTAACAAAACTTGTCCCAAGGATGATTTCCCGTTACCATCCATTGACGTTATTTTTGATGCAATAGCTGGATTTTAACTATTGTCCCTCATGGATGGGTTCTCAGGGTATAATCAAATTAAAATATTTGAGCAAGATCAAGCCAGAACTACATTCATAACTCCCTAGGGAAATTATTGCTACGATGTCATGCCATTCGGTCTTAAGAACACCGGTGCTACATATTAGTGGGCAATGGCATACATATTCCATGATCTTATCCATAAAATTGTAGAATCCTACGTGGATGACTTATTGGCCAAGGCCAAGAAATGTTGTGATCATCCAGAAGTACTTTGTATCATCCTCTCACAATTAATTGAATATGGTGTCACATTAAACCCAGAGAAGTGCGTGTTTGGTGTGACAGGAGGCAAACTTTTGGGCTACATTATATCTTCATGAGGGATTGATGTCGATCCAACCAAAATCCGCGTGTTGTTCTCGAAATGATCCCACCATCGGATGAGTCTGGAATTAGATCATTTCTTGGGAAACTCGGTGCAATCTGAAGGTTTATCCCAGATTTAAGTTTTTCCATTCATCCAATCAACAATCTATTAAAGAAAGATTATAGCATTGATTGGACTGAAGAATGCAACAAGGCCTTCGAAGCAGTTAAACACTTCTTTTTGTCTCCACCCATGCTAATGCCTCCCAAACCAGACCGCCCTTTGATCCTATACTCACGAGCCACTCAGGTCTCGCTAGCCTCCATGCTAGCTCAAGAAGACAATGATAAATGAGAACGTGAGATCTATTTCATTAGCCGAAAATTGCTTGATTATGAAACATGTTATACACATGTAAAGAGATAATGCCTTGCCATAGTCTTTGCAACAAAATGTTTAAGACATTACATGTTAAACCAAGAAACAAGGGTCATTGTAAAAATAGATCATTTACGAACATTCCTCACGGAAGGTCCTTTATCTAAAAAGGTTGGGCATTTCATAACCTTAATGGGTGAATTTGAGTTAACATTCGTAAACCAAAAATCCATTAAGGGACAAATCATTACAGACTGATTAGCTGACAATCCACTAGATGGAGGTGATCTGGTAAATTTGGGACTTTCTTAATGAATGTATGTACTTTTTTGAAACCAGGCCCCCCATATCTACATGTCGCTAGTACACTGGTATCATCAATTTTATCATGGAACACACACACCTGAAAAACATGCCACATCACAACAAAGAAGGAAGTTACACATTATCACCTACTAAATATGTTGTCTCAGAATAGGAAATCTATTGTAATGCCTTCAATGGCAAGCTTCTAAGATGCGTCGACATATAAGAATGCTAAGAAGATTCTTTATGAATCCCATAGTGGGGATATGTGGAGGCCACTTCAGTGGACATGCCACCACTTGCATAATATACGTCAGATGGGCTATTTTTAGCCCACTCTCGAACACAATGTCAATAGATTTTTATACGTAAGTACCACAAATGCCAAGAATTATCTCACAAAACTCACATGCCAGCACAATCTCTGTAGCCAATAGCGACCACTGTGTCCCTTCTCCACGTGGGTTTTAGAATTGATAGGGAAATTTTCTCCCCTCGTTAACTGACGGCCATAACGTAATAATTTACAACCATGGAAGTATTTTACCAAGTGGGTGGAGGCCATGCCTCTCACCACCAGTACCAAGTTTCGGTAATTTCCATAATTCATTCTAAACCAAATCATTTGTAGGTATGGTGTGCCATAAGTCATTATCTTAGATAATGGAACATCCTTTAAAAACAATGAGGTCTGTGATTTATGTAACAAATTTAAAATAAACCATCACATGGCCTCTCTTTACTACCCTTAACCCAATGGGCAAGCCAAAGAGAGACAAAAAAAAACATTAAAGGCTATGCTCCTCAAAACAGTTAAAGAGAACAAGTGAGATTGGCATTTAAAACTATATCAGAGCCTTGTGGACCCAACGAACCTCAATAAGAACACTAACAAGAGAAACCCATTTCTCACTAGTATTTGGGGCAGAAGTAGTTCTCCCACTTGAGGTAGAAATACCCAATCTCCACATCTCATTACAAGGGATTTTGGATGAAGAAGCTTATAGGGAGGCACACCTCTCTCAAATGGAAAGCCTTGAAGAGGCCAGGCTAAATGCTGAACAACGGCATAGAGCCTATGCCAACTGGATGTGCCAGAAGTATAACAAAAAAGTCTATGAGTGAGAAATATATGAGGGAGATCTAGTTCCAAGACTAGACAACCGGATTGATAAGAAAACCAGTGAAGGAAGGAAGTTCTAGCCCAAGTGGTTGGGTCCATATCGAGTCATGAAATACTATGAAAACAATGCATATCTCTTATGCACACTAGAAGGTGAGGAATTTAATGAAACTGTCAATTCCTTGCATCTTAAACAGTTTTATGCATAAGACATCACGATCACCACTTGTACATTATGGCTACCTACATTGCATTAGTCATCTTAATTTTTCATTTGCCTGCTCATTTCATAAAAAATGTAGTCCAGGAACTTACTCTTAAGAAATCTATTAAAAATTTCTGAAAGTATTGGCAAAAGCATTCAAATCACATCTCCTCAAACATCATCAAGTAATTTCAAAATCTTCTCATCAAGTTTGACAGACAAGTATTGACAAAGACCATACCAAGGCCTGCATACTTGGTTTTTCTCTTTCTTTCTACTAGGTGAAGTTGTCCTTACCTACGGTCTGTTCTAGAAGCTTCTTGGTGTCATATATATCCCTCTTAAATCTCTTTGAAAGAAAGGATATCCCAAAGTCGCAGGTCAGAAATGTCAAGATCAAATGGAATCAAAAGTGCCAAGAAAATAGAATATTTTAATTTACACACTTCTTTGCCCCGCCAACCTTCGGTGATAAGCCCGCATCTCTTACTAGTGGTGTGAGGTTTGGAAAGGAAAGAAGTGCCCTTACTCACCTATATCCCACCTTTGGTGACAAACCTGTGCTTCTTACTAATGGCATGAGGCAAGGTGTGGGGGATCGATTCACACAAATTAACAAATCTTGGTATGTAAAAAGCATAAATCAAATTATATTAAGAGAAAATAAATGTCCAAATTCCAAAGAGATCAAATCCTCAAAATAAGATTTTGTCAACCAGGTTGCCATTTATGAATCTAAGTCTAGATAAATTGGAGAATAAGTGACCTACTGAGCTTGGTGGTAGTTTTGAGTAGGGTAAGTGTGTAGGTCTAAGTTTGGTTTCTGATATTGGTTTGTATGTCCCTTATCATTCCATTTAGTCAAACTCTTACAATCTGTGCCCTTCCCAACTCTTGGTGTAGAGTCCTCGCATCTTACTGGTTGCGTGGAGTTGGGAATGGGGAATATTCATCTCTTTATCACTTTGCATTCATCATGTTTTGCCAACAGAAGAATAAGTTACGAAAATTTCCCAAATAATTCAAAAGTATAGTACTACCATATGTTTGTATCATCTCATATCAGCATTACAAAAACATACAAGGTAAAACATTCTATTTATTATCATTTGTCATCCATTGCATACATTTTGAAAAGCATGAAAACAAATACTCTAAAAACATTTAGTATACATGTGGAAACAAGTCACAGAATTCTAGGCACCAAAAGTCTAGATCCAAAAAGATATATATATATATATATATATATATATATATATATATATATATATTAGGTTTTATATACAATTCCATCATGCACTAAGCATGGTCAAAACGCTTAATGAGCCCAAAAAATACAAAAACACTCATATAAATATCCAAAAAAACACTACAAAAATGGCCTCTCTACCCCTATGGGATCCCTCAGAGGGCATACAACCATGTCTAGGACTCCGGCTATGTCGGTGCTTTGAATGCACTGAGGGCTTACTACTGTCCCACTATGAGAATGACTCCTCATCAAGTGCTCAACCATACTATATCCAACTACCTCAGCATGGAGAGAAGTCATTATCTTTGCCACCTGCCAGACAGGGGTAAAAACATTGGTATGCCTACCAGCTGCTGAAGGCTCTCCCATGTCCTCAGAAAGCTCAATATGAGTCTACTCCGAGGGGAGAAACAAGGTATATGTGCATACTCGGTGAATCAAGTCTCGCCACTCATCAGCAATTGCTGCAAATAAAGGAGAAAACAAGTTAGAAAAGGATCAAAAATAAAACCAAGAATAAACAAAACAGAAGGAAATAATAACTATGAAAATTCTAACAAAAACACAGTCAAGAGAAGAGTGGCAACTCACTTAGATCTCCAGGCCTCTAGGAAGGATCTCTAGGATCCGCACCTACCACTGATGCCGGCATTGATTGGCATCCCTCTCCCATGTCTGGAGCAATGTGATGACCTGTGATGGACTCACCATCTCCCCCTAAATCCTGAGAGGACAAATCCTCTAAGATCAGAGTCACCCTCTCTGTGCTCTGCTCCACCCTCTTGGCCCACAGGATATCCTAAGTGTCATTCCACTCAGGATCACTGTCATCCTCCCCATCCATCCCTCCGATATCTATCTCCTCTATCTCCTCCTCTGTCTCTCCGCTAGTGAAATCCTTAGAATTGGAGTCCACATTAATAGGCTCATCACTGCTATGGGCAGGAGTGGTGACAATCCAAAGTAAAGGTGCTCGAGGAGCACTGGATATCCCTTGAGCACATACCACCCTCCTAGCCGCGATGGGGACACCAGGAGTAACAATAGTCCAACCCTGGCCTCTAGGACCTCCCTGAGCCTCACGAATAGATCTATACATTGGCCCCACTGGAAGAAACATGTCAATGTATGGGAGGCTGAACTACTGTGGTACTCTTTCAAAGGAGTGGATCTCCAAATTCCCTGCCCTGTCTATTAGCTGACTGGTAGTCTGATAAGAAATAAATGTGACAGTCTCCTCTCCCCATAACCCTGCCATGGTCTGATAAGGAGTGGCCTCCATGTCTACAATGGTCACAGAGGCCACTAGCTGGTGAGGTGCTCTAAGAATAGTCATCCTTGTCCACCTCGCTACCCTGATGGCCCCAGGATCCTCTGTCTCTACACCTCTCCCATACGGATTGATATGCTCATACATCCAACTCATGACAAAAGTGGGGTGGCTCAGTGACTGTCCCTGTAGTTAGACCACCCTATACAAATAATGGTAGGTGGTCCCAAGAATGTCTGTGCCCCAAGCGTAAACACGTCCATGGCCCTCAATCTGTGCATGATGGGGGCCCAACAATATAAGAGGGTGTCCCCTCCCTTGTCCCTAATCAATCTCGAAGACAGCCTTTCGGAGCATAGGAATTTCTGACTCAATAATGGAGCAGACCTTCACCCCCTTCTTCGACCCCATCAAAACAACAACATCCCCCATATAAGTGGCCCACTGAACCACCTGAGATCTCGATACCGCTGTCTTAAGAGATAGCCGCCTCCAGAGGGTCAAAATCCCCAGTATACGGTAAAGATCCTCCAGGGTGATGGTCCACTCACCCCTAACTCTTGGAAATTGTAAGGTGTTCCGATCCACATCCCAGTATGAAAATAAGTCACATAGTATGTGACTAGCAGGTGCAACGTGAGGGACCTGTACAATCCTCCAAATGCCAGCCCTCTGAAGAGTATCTCGCTTTGCCTGAGTGAGTGCCTCTAATACTACTAGGAGCCAATCACACTCCCTCTCTCGGCTCCATCTAATGTATTCCTCCTTCTGCATACACCCAAAAACACAAAAAGGAGAAAGTTAGTATCAAAATATGATTGGAAAAACTATCCAAAACATGTAAAAATGCTAAAAATGAAAAAATAAGTAAGAAAAGCTTTGTTTTTTGCTTTCTTTTGCGAACTGCCACATTGTGTAGAGCGGTAGTTCCATAACCGCTACCTTATAAGGTGGCAGTCCCATAACCACCACCCTGTGTAGGGCGGCGGTCCTGTCCTTAACCCGCAAACAGCTCAGAAGCCCTAAAAATGACAAAAAACAAGCAAAATACACCATTTTAACTAAAATAAGGACCTACCCTATGGGCGCCCCCTAGAGACTCATTTAAAACTAGTATTTTATAAAATACCCCCCCCCCCCAAGACAAATATTTTATCATTTCTACATTTTAGGTTTAAAAACACTAAATTAAGGAGAACTAACCTAAGACTTCGCAGGCCGATGTTCTACTCTAGGAGGCATGATCATGTTACCACCACAAACATTTTGACTATACTCTCATCAAAAACTATCACCGTGGGTCCCAGAGCTCAAAAACTATCAAATCAATCCACGTAAATGAATAGTGAAATGAGTTTGTCTTATATATATAGCCTTTTAAAATTGATTTTGAATGTCTTTCGCAGGGTCAAAGCATTGACGGGGGTAAGTTCTAAACCCCGCGTAGATGGTAAGTCCTCATTTCTTATCAATTTAGTCTTATTTCTCAAATTGTTTTATCTAGCTGCACTTTATTTCCCTTTTTTTCATTTTGTAGATAGCGGGATTTTGGATGGTGACTTTCCAACACACGGGTGTGTCGGGTGTAACTCCTAACTCCCTATTTCGGGACCACTATACTTAGGTCCACCATTTTACGCCTCTTCATGGCTAAGATGCTTCTCCGAGGGGGTAATATGTACATACCCAAAATTGTAGGGTACTGCACCACCGAAAAGATGTTACACATACCCTAATGATGATACAAGTCTCCTTGGAAGGTGTTCAGAATCCAAAAAAGCTTGCCAAGTATATGTTTGTATCCCGCATGCCTCACCCAGCCTCTGCATGCTTTGTTATACCCTCTACCCCCCTTTTTCCTTACATTTTGGTCTTAAGTGACGAGACTGCCGCCCTACCTGGGCGGTGGTCCCGTAACCGCTGCTCTGCACAGGGTGGTGGTCCTGTTCGCATTTTCCAGAAAGTTCTGATGATTGTGTCAAATGTAAATCTTTAATTTCTACCCACATTATTTAGCTACTTTTCTTTGCATTTATGTTTTGGCCATCCTATGAATAGTGTTTTCACTTTGTTTAATGGTAAAAGAGTTCAATTCCTAGTTACCTTCTTGTGATTGCATTTGATATAAATAGCCAGCTTGTTTTCAAACAAATGGCCCCTCTCCTTCTCTGTTTAATCATTCAGTCTTTGAGTTTCTTGCTTAGAATTCTATTAGTTTCATGTTTTGCATCCATTGTTGGTCTTTCTTTGCTATTTAGGGGTCATTCAATCTTCTTGTTTCATTCTTGCCTCATTGCTGTTCCATGTAAGCTAGTTTAAAATAAGATAGTTTCATTCTTAGATTAGAATCCATTTAAAGTTACAGGTTTTATTAGTCACAAAAGATAGCTTCTAAAAATCTCGGCACATTTGTGTTGTATTCCTGCAATAAATCTTGTTAGGAATTGCATAGTCAAGCTTTGTTCACTTGCACTATCTCTCTCTTACTCACATGGTATTTGGTCTATGTCCAAAAGCTGCCATTGTTCAAGTTCCTTATTCTGCTGATACTATCATATACAAACTTTTCTGGATTCAAGAGAACAAGAAGGAAACGAGGAGATCACATTGAGGGGACGAAGTCACACACAACTGGATTTACCACTATTCTATAAACGCTAGGTTTGAGCTATTAAATTTCTAGTTACAACGTATCAAATAGAGTAGTGAATTATTTTATTTCAGTCCAAAGCTCACTCTCGATATCGCCAGGGAAGCTGTGGGGATTGATAGTTTCTGAGAAACTGTGATTCATTCCTCACTTCTGAGGTAGGATCGAGAGTATTTTAATTTAAAACAATTATTTGCTTAGATATTTAGGATAAATTCACAACTGCACATGCAAATAACCACACTAGGCTATTTTGTTTGTTTTAATTCTGTTACTAGATTAGTTTTCCATTTTCTAAATATATTAGAATAGCTACTCTTTAATTTCGTTAAAATTCGTCATCAAAAATACAAAAATAGAAGAATACATGCATAGTATAAATACATCTTTCATAATTAATTTATTAATTTTAGTTAAAAGTTGAAACGTTTTGTATGACAATCATGGGACCTAGAGAGCCCAGAGAATACATATTTGAACCAATAGTACCTCAACCAAATCTACCGACAACACTAGCTGATATAGATCAAGACCTTAGAATACAGGTCTTTTGAGTAACGACAAACCTATGAGCAATTAGAGAACAAATGAGAGAGTTAAATATCGAAGATGTCAAGGCATACACATTCTAGTCAAATCATCCTAACTATAGATTTCCTTGATAGGATATTCACATGACCATACAAGAACCCAAAAGAGAAAAAATATTTTGCTATGATCCATTAGTCCCGCAGCCAGATGTAGGAGACCTTCTTATTGACATAGACACAAGGTTATGTATACAAGTTGCCAGAACTCCCGTAATGTATTTTGAAAATATTACACAACTCTTGGTACTAAAAATAGAAGCTAAAAAGGCTTACGACCATTGGATAGTCGAAAGAAGGGATTGATTCTTCACATGACCATAATAGGTCCACAATAACCATGAACTCACGGTTGTGATCCCCAAGTCCGACAACCCAACGGGCCTACAAATCAGTTAAGTATTGACACCGGTTTACAAACGCTGGTATTGAGATCCTCACCACTCCCGCCGGATATCATAATGTAATTCTCCATATTAAATATAGAAGCCAATCAATCTAATATTTTCTGGAGTAGACCGGAAAATCACCCATAATTCACTACAAATCTACTACACCTCCTATCACCATTTTTTATGACCTTATCTAGAAATATAAATGAAGCTCCCACAGGTCACTTCCCACGTATCAAACAACCAATGAATAGGATATCGAAAAAGCTTGACATCGATTGTAGCCTCTGAACAACTATTATATCCAAACAATCCATTACACCAATTCAGGTTAGGAGGGCCTTCTTCACCTTATATTCGTAGATTCCATTATTACGTATTGAGGATATAAGATTGCCCCACTAGTTTGTCTGTATCCATATATATTCCATATTCACGGGCTATCTCGGCACGACCTTGGGAGGTCAGGTACGAGGAAGAGTTACTTGTAGATTCCCATGCTCACATGTCACTTTTCCATCATACAACTCCCCACCCTACGGTTGAAGGAACAAAGCACCAGCCATCATCAAAAACATCATCACCTGGACCAATTAATGTGGTTCAACAAGTCAAGAAAGTGCTAGCTAATGCATCCTTATGGGATCTTCTGGGCATTCTAGAGAAAAAAGAATTACTCTAAGAAGTGCTTAAATCAAATGATGATCCGAACACCTCCAGAAAAGAGAGGGAGTGGGTAAAATAAATTCAAGCTTTGTCAAAGGTAGTACTGTTAAATCAAAAGGGAGAGGTAAGTAAGTGAAGGCCTAATCCCTTCTTTATGAATCTTATGATACGTAAGAAATTATTGCATAATCCCATGATAGAATTCGGCACAAGCACTGCACTCATACCCAAAGTGATTACAGATGCTTTGGTAATTAAATATGAGCCTTGAAAGAGAGGAGTCATGCAACTAGATGGAAAGTTAGTCCAAACCATAGGAGTTATCAAGGGACTCCTGTTGTAGCTCTATTCCTTGCTGAACATAACCGTTCCACAAGATATCATGGTAATTGATGTTCTGCTAGTCTTCAGACTGTGTCTCTCCTGTGATTTCACAGCTAAAATAGGAGGCTATATGTATCTTGATTAGTCCCATTTGATTCTACAGAACAAATATGGATCTAAGATGAAGGTCTTATCAACACCCCTTATCGAGGATAATATAATGGACCAAGTGGCCTTAAGCTTTGAGGCTTCCCATGTTATGATCACCAAAGAAGAGAAATCATATATGGAGGAATGTGATCTTCAAAGTGACGATCATCTAGCTAATATTCCCCTAGGAGATCCTTTTATGAACTTCAATTCCATTGGTTTGGGTACTTATGTCATTTTTGATGAGGACTCCACAATCCCGAAGGTGGTGAAAGGAAAGGATAGAAGAAAAGGGAATCCCTTTAAAGATTCCAAGATATGGACCCTACATTTCGATGGGGCCAAAAGAAATAATGGCTCATGAGCTGGAATATGCTTGTTATCCCAAAGCGGAAATAAAATACTCCAGTATTTCTATTTTCAATTCTCCTGTACCAGTAATGAAGCTAAATATGAGGCCTTAGTACATGGTTTGGCCGCGACACAAAAAGAAGGCATCAAATAGTTGAGAGTCTTTGATGACTCAGAATTGGTAGTAACACAGGTGAAGAACACTGCCACCACAAAAAATCCAAGAATGAGGTCATATAGACATAGGGTGTGGGATCTCATTGATGATTTTAAAGACTTCAATATCAAGGTTATTCCCTGAGATCAAAAAAATAGAAGTTGATAGGATGGCCTTAATCAGGTCACAATTCGACCCAATACAGGATTTGATAGTAAATGAAAGTACCATAAAATTGATCATCTGCCCTTCTATACCTGATAACATTGATCACTGATAGGTTTTTAATAGTGACCAAAAGATTATACGCTTCAACCAACAATCCGACCAGTTTGCAAACCAACTCCAAGCCATGATCGAATAAGCATATGGAGATCAAATTATTCAATTAAAGATGAAAAAACTTCTGAAAGGATTGATAACCCTAGAAGGTATATCTGATTCGAATGATGCGAGTTCAAAATGAAGGAATTTGTAGTGATAAAGGAGGATTATGTCGATCTAGAAGTAACCAAAGAGAGAAAGCTAAAGGTCAGGAGATTAGTCACTCAGAAGGAAAGGGAGAGACTTGTGACTCTATGTCATAAGTATGATAAGGTTATGGATTAGACATATGATGATCTGCATGGATAAAAAAATGATATCATCCAAAAAAAATCAACCTTGAAGAAGGGACTAAGTCCATGCATCAGAAGTAGTGGCACGTGAACCCAAAAATAGAATCCCTCATGGATGAGGAACTAAGAAAACTGCCAGAGGCCAACATAATCTTCCTGATCAAGCATACTGCATGGGTCTCCAACCTGGTGCCAGTAAGAAATAAAATGGTGAAATTCAGCTCTATGTAGATTTTAGAGACCTAAATAGACCCTCCCTAAAAGATCACCACCCTTTACCTTCCATGGAGAAGATATTGCAGACAGTGGTAGGCTAAGAAATGTTTTCTTTGCTAGAATGGAATTTCGAGCTAGAATCAAATATGGCTTGCGGAAAAGGACCAACATAAGACCACTTTCACGAAAAAATGGGGAACATTTGCATACATAAAGATGCCATTTGAACTCACAAATGTTGGGGAAACCTTTCAAAGAGCCATGGACTATGTGTTTGGAGAACTGTTCAATAAGGTAATCCTCATTTAACTAGACTATCTCATAGTATTCATGAAGATAGTGGAGAAGAATCTCGACACCTTGGAAGTTGTGTTTAAAAAATGCCAAGAATTCAAGATCTCTTTGAACCCAAAGAAATGTTTCTTTGGAGCTCCATAAGGAAAAATCATGGGACAAATTGTGTCAAAGGAAGGAGTCTCCATTGATTTGGAAAGATTTGAAGCTATCCTAGAGCCACCTCTTCCAATCAATAAGAAAGAGGTCCAATCCTTCTTGGGAAAGATAAACTTTGTCAGCAAGTTCATTTTGGAATTTGCAAGAACAATCCACCCAATCAATCTAATGCTAAAAAAGGACCTTAACTTTAAATGGACCATTGAAGGTCGTCAAGCCTTTAAGGTGATTAAAGAGGCTATTGCATCTGCGTCAGTACTGCACAACCCAAGCTTCTCAAAATATTTCATCATGTATGTATACGGGGGGGAACATAATGTAGCGTATGTGCTAATGTATAAGAGAGGCTAAAGGAGAAGAACATACATTTGCCTTCTTTTCAAAAGCTCTCCATGACTATGAAACAAGGTACAACTCTGTAGAGAAACAAGCTTATGCTATAGTGAAGGGTATGAAGAAATTCAAGAACCTTGTCACTCATAGTAGAATCTAGGTTATGGTGGCTCACTATAGTATCAAAGAGTATATAATAGAAGGTGAAATCACTGATAAAAGAGCTAACTGGATCACCATTATCCTTGAATATGACATCGAGGTAAAACCTACAATGCTAGTATGGGGTAGGGGACTATGTCAATATCTAACATAGGACCCCATGCCCCTGATTAAAAAAGTGCCTAAATAAATTCTCTATATCCAAGAAAACAAATTAGGTGGATGTGTCTCGGATAGGATCCAATTCATGTAGACAGGGAAATATCCAAACGATCTCCCCTTAAAAAAAGGAGATACTATAGGAAACAAGGATCAAATTTCACCATCATTGACAATTTGATTTTTAAGAAGAACTTTAACTGAATCCTACTCAGGTGCTTGGATAATGAAGAGGCTGAAAGAGTCTTATGTGAGTTACACCATGGGAGCTCGGGAGGCCATTTTTATGCTCAAACCAGAACCATAAAAATCCTACGAGTAGGATATTTTTGGCCAAGCCTGTTCACCGACAATCAAGCAGAGACAAACAACTGCAAGGTTTTTCAAGTTTATACAGGTTTCCAGAGGAATGCGATATTTCGTCTAAACCCCATCCTAGTTGAAGATCCATTTGTGAAATGGGGTTTGGACTTCATTGAAATGGTCAACCTAACTTCTAGTGCCAGACACAAATGGATCCTCACTGCGACTGATTACTTCACCTGATGGGTAGAGGCAGTTCTGCTGAAAAAGGCCTCCGGGTACGTAATACTGGGATTCCTGCATGATATAACTATCCGCTTTGCCTCCCGCACTATTATATCAGATAATTCTAAGGCCTTTTTTTGGGCCAAATTATTTGACTTGGTGGTGAAATATGGGATCTATCTGAAAAAATCATCCAACTATTATCCATAGGGGAATGGCCTGGCGGAATCTACTAACAAGAACCTGATAAAACTTGTAAATAGAATGGGAAATGAGAACACAAGGCTATGACATAAATAAATAAAAAAAAGTTTATGGGCTGATTGGATCACACCTAAGCAGATCCTAAAATCCTTGCCATATGAGATAGTTTATGGGAAAAGTGTGGTAATTCTCATTTCTCTAGAGATCCTTGCATTACAACTATTGAAACAAATTGAGATAGAGGAAAATAGGGTGATGTAAGTAAGAATTTCTGAGATAATAGAGCCCCAAGAGAAGTGAGAGTCCACTCATGAAGCCATGATCAACTACCAACAGGTGGTCAAAACTTAGTTTTATCAAAATACGTTAGAACTAGACTTCCAAGTTGGAAATATGGTGTGGAAATGGGACGCAAGGCCTGCCAAGCTTGGGAATCATGTAAAGTTTGACCCATTATGGATGAGACCCTTCAAGATCAGTACATGTAAGAAGAAAATGTGTTCGAGCTTGAAACCATGGAAGGTGACCCCTTGGAAATTCCAGTGAACGAAATTCACTTAAAACCTTTCCTGTGAGTCTCTTCATAAAAAAATTATGTATCATATGTATAGTATTACCTTGTACTTTTGCTTCATCTATTTTTGTCCCTTTTAATAAGTGTCTCAGATACGTGGACTTTGCAGATCCGCCTTGCCCATTTTTGAAAATTTGGAGGGAGTGTACCTTTCTTATTTTCTACAAAATTAGTTATCCAATGACTTCCTTAGACACTTGAGAAAAAAATATTTAGAATTAATATAAGATATCTTGAAAAGTGTAGAGTTTGGCACTTAGGATCATTAATTAGAAAGGGTCCTGTTGTAAATATCTCCCTCCGGGTCGATATAGGAAAACGGGAGAATATGGAAATCAAAGAAGCTCAAATACCTGACATACAAAAGTGGCACACAAAAGTGGCACACAGAAATGAGTGTCAACAGGGTAATGTATGCGCCAAGGCACACAAAAGTGGTGCACAGAAATGAGTGTTGACAGGGTAAAGGATGCGCCCTTGGTGCACAAAAGTGGCGCATAGAAATGAGTGTCGACAGGGTAAAGGATGCACCCTTGGTGCATGGAAATGGCACATGACAATGAGTGTTGACACTAAAATGTATGTGCCAAGACACAGGAAAGTGGCGCACAGAAGTGGCACACGAAAATGGATGTTGACAGGGCAAACGGTGTGCCCAAGCTGCAAGAAAGTGGCACACGACAATGGATGTCGATAGGGAAAATGGTGCGCCCAAGGTGTAGGAAAGTGGTGCACAGAAATGGATGTCGACAGGGTAAATGGTGCGCCCAAGGTGCAAAGAAGTGGCGCACAACAATGGATGTCGATAGGGTAAAGGATGCGCCCTTGGCGCACGGAAATGGCGCATGACAATGAGTGTTGACACTAAAATGTATGTGCCAAGGCACAAGAAAGTGGCACACATAAGTGAGTGTTGACAATGAAAAGGTTGCGCCCTTGGTGCATGGAAATGGTGCATGACAATGAGTGTTGACACTAAAATGTATGCGCCAAGGTGCAGGAAAGTGGCGCACAGAAGTGAGTGTCGATAATGAAAAGGTTGTGCCCTTGGCGCATGGAAATGGCACATGACACATAGTGTCAACAGGGAAAAATTTACACCTTGGCACATGTAAGAGGATGTCGACACACACACGGATGCGCCTATGGCGCACCTTTAGGAGGCGCAACATTTTGAGCACTGACAGGAAGCAGACCCTGGCGCAGATATTCAAATGGCCATAACTTTTGATTGGGAGCTTGGATTCATGCAAGGTTGGGATTTTTGGAAAGCTTACGAGGTCCTCTGTCTAACTATGACTGGATATCTTTAATTGGGTGAGAAAAAATTCTTAAAAATGTGAAATACAGTTCGCCACGTTTTGGGTTCGCTAGGGTTCTCACCTACCACCATAATGAGATAATTAAATGCAGTCTGGAGGTGGTTGGGGTAGATTTCAATTTTCTCTCTTCTCCCTCTCTCATTCTTCCTATAAATTGTAAGGAGGGGCTTCTTTCTGGTGGTGGTTCATCTTTTCAGCTCTTCCCTCCCTTCTTTTTCTTCTCCAGGGTTGAAAAAATGGAGTTTGAACCTCCTCCCCTACTCTGTAATGGCATTTTTTGCCTTTTAATATTGAAATGATGTTCTGTGCAGACTTCTAGAGCAACAAAAAATGTGTTTTGTGATGCATCTATCTATCCCTGCTCATTCTTTTTCTTTTTCTCTTCTTGCCTCTCTTCATTGCAGGTATTTGTGCATGTTCTAATGTTCATTACAGGTTTGGAGCTGTGTTCATGGAGTTTTGGGACAGTTTATGTGTGAAATCTATCCTTGGGTTTGTGATGTGTCTATCCATCCTTCCCATTGCTCACCTCTCCTTGTTCCATGGCAGTTTTGATAGATGTTCAACATTCTCCTTCTCTGGTGTATCACCGTTTTAGTGTAGGCTTTTGCTGTTTTTCCCTTCTCTCTCTCTCTCTATCTCTTTGGCATGGTTAGATTAGGTTTAGATTAGCTTGCCTGCATTGGAATAGCTTGTGGCAGGTAGTTTAGGAATAGGAACCAGCCTTCTCTGGAGATTCCTCTCTTAGTTTCACAAGTCCCACACTTGGAGAGAGGTTTCCATGTTGTGCAATCACACTGGATTCTAGAGTGATCAACCTAGAAACCTGACCAGCATCCAGGGGTGCTGTGAGTTTGCAACAACAGGGCCATTATGTGAAGTGACTCTAAATATGCACGAGCCATTACCCCCCAAGTAAGCTGCATATTTAATATATCCAGGAGTGTCTAATAGACACGTTTCAAATGCTAGAGTCTTCAAAATTAGTCTTCAAGTGCTGAAGTGAAAGAACCAGAGCCTTCTTATAGTTCTAAAAAGTTCCATGAAAACTTCCAGCTCCACTTCACTAGTGAATTTTTGCGTAGGAAAACCCTTACCCCCACGCCCTCTTCAACCAAAGTTGAGATTCCCTGATGGTATTTCTCAATCCAGTGACCCTTATGTGGTTTCTGACTTTGTAGATGACATCTTTGACCCAATTCTAAACAAGAAACCAAAATATCTAAGAGAGGAAACCTTCGCTAGGTTTCTTAACTTGAGAAACAATGAATCTTTTGGCTCAATAAAATTGAGCACGAAGCTCGACCAATATACGGTGCCTCTAGTGCACCCATGTCTAGAGATCATATAGATGTGTGCGAGTTTTTTAAATTTAGGCACTAATACCATTTAGGGAAGAAACATAATGGTGGTAATTACACCACAAGATATCAGGGACATGCTGGCCCTAACCCATGACTCAATGAATAGTTTATACGATATGCCCAAACTCCAAAATGTCTAGGATCAGTGCCAAAACAAAGCTTCATTCCTTAATAGGGAGATGAGGTAGATAGATTCAAGTGGTTTAGGAACCACAGGATTCCCCATTCCCTTGACATTACTATTAGAAGATTCTTAGGATGCCTGCTCAATGCTGACGGTCATTTTTGGGAAAGATTCAGACAGGTACATCTAAGAGTGGAAGATGTCAACCTTTTTTAAAATGAGGTCTGTAAAGAAAGAGTAGGCATACTGCTTAGACTTCACCGAAGTCTTTGTGGAATCCATCATTGAACAAATCGCTAGGTTTTGGGTAAAATCCACTTTTAGGTATTCCTCATATCTGTTCCACCTTATTCTATATCAAAATGCTCAATAGTTCAGTCAATTCATGACTCTAACTATGTGGGATGCGGAGGATGATCCTCAAAAAATCATTCCAGTTTCTACTTGGACCCATATACTATCTCGTTCATTAGACGTATATGAATTCTTTACTTTTTTTATGGATCCCCTTGTGCTTGAAACTGATCCTGAAGGGATCAACAACAAAATGAATGAATTGGTGAGATCCATCTTCGCGAACCTCTTGAAACCTTGTGATTATTTATTCACAAGAGGAAATTCCATGATTTGGCTGCATGGTTTTAGAGATGAATCCTTTATGCTCCCAAGGGTCCTCACAACATGAGTGGTGGGTCTCGAGATATCAATGAAGCTAGTACTCCTCGACATCAAGTTCAGATCTGGTCGAAAAAAAAGCACTTTTTGACCTTCCCTTGAGCAAGGGAGCATATAACGAACCAAATGGCCTTAGGATTTGAGCCTTCCCATGTTATGATCACCAAAGAAGAGGAATCATATATAGAGGAAGGTGATATTCAAAGCGGTGATCATCTAGCTAATCTTTCCCCAGGAGATCCTTTTGGGAACTTTGATTCTACTGGTTTGGGTACTTATGTCATTTTTGATGAGGAATCCACGATCTCGAAGGTGGTGAAAGGAAAGGATAGAAGAAAAGGGAATCCCTTCAAAGATTCCCAGATATGGACCCTACATTTCTATGGGGCCAAAAGAAAGAATGGCTTAGGAGTTGGAATATACTAGTTATGCCCAAGTGGAAATAAAATACTCTAGTCTTTCCATTTTCAATTCTCTTGTACCAGTAACAAAGCTAAATATGAGGCCTTAGTAAATGGTTTGGCTACGGTACAAAAAGAAGGCATCAAATAGTTGAGAGTCTTTGGCAAATCAGAATTGGTAGTAACATAGGTGAAGAACACTGCCACAAAAAAATCCAAGAATGAGGTCATATCAACATAGGGTGTGGGATCTCATTGATGATTTTGAAGTCTCAAATATTAAGGTTATTCCCTGAGATCAAAAAAATAGAAACTAATAGGATGGCCTTAATTGGGTCATAATTTGACTAAATACATGATTTGATAGTAAATGAAAGTACCATAAAATTGATCATCCACCCTTCTATACTTGATAACAATGATCAATGATAGGTTTTTAATAGTGACCAGAAGATTATACACTTCAACCAAAAATCCGACCAGTTCACAAACCAACTCCAAGCCAAGATCAAAGAAGCATATGGAGATCAAATTATTCAATTAAATACGAACAAACTTCGGAAAGGGTTGATAACCCTAGAAAGTATTTTTTATTCGATTGATGCTAATTCAAAATTATAGTGCCCACTCTCCTTTGACACTGTTTAGATACTGATCCTGACACTATTGATCATATTTTGGACATTAGTATGTTTTGATGTAGTATGATGTGTATATGCTAGATCATGGATTCCTATGGACATTATTATGTTTTGCTTAGTATGATGGTTAGATGTTAGAATAAGGATTAATATTGATCTGGATTCAGTTATTAGGGTTGATGATCATTAAGACATTATTATTATTATGTGGATGATGATATACTAGTTGACATGGATAGGTTATTGATGTTGATTTTAGACATGTGACATTGATATCATGAATAGCTCTAGTATAGAAATCTATTAGATGATGATATAGTTGCAAATTGAATTTAAATGATGAATGTTAAATTATTGATATTGTTGTGATTTGGATTTAATAATTTTATGTTGCTTATATCATTTGGATGTTTTGATATGGCCACGAGGCTGAAGGGGTATTTTTCATTTTGTAGGTTAAAAATCACAACAATGTCGGGGGACTGGAGACTAACCATATTGGAATTCTATGTGAGATCAACAAGGTCACCATGGTAACTGTGTTTGATTGGTGTGTTGTGTTATGTTAGGACTCCCCATGGGGGGGATTTCCATTATTGTGACCATGGGACATATGTGATTTATTTATGTGTTCCCTTTTACTATTTTGGTATGTATTTTATTTGTAATGTGTTTCTCCCTTTTATTAATTTTAAAGTGATAGTATAATGTGGGAGTCATATAGTTAAATTTTAATAAAATTAATTGGGAGGTGGACTGTAAGGAAATAATATTATTGTCTTGATTAATAATTAAGTTTGATTTATATTATGTATAACCATATGATAGATAAATAAATATTTATGTCAAAACATGTAATAAATAGAGCCATAGACATTAATGCATGTGTAAGCGGATGTAAGAGTTGTGTAAGTGAAATTATGGATTGTTTAAATCAGATTTTAGGAGTATAGAACACTCCATCCTCCTTGAAACTCGGATTTGGTCTTGGGAGCCTAAATTGGAGGCTTGTGGGACAAGTTAAACTTGTCCCACACCTCTCAAAAAACTCCACCAACCATGTTTATTATTTAGGAGTCAAAATAAATTTATTTTATTGCATTTTGACATGATTTTGTGTAAGATTTGATTGCACTTGTCTTACAAAATTTTAATGTTTTTTTTTTCCTTTTGAGAATGGACCAAATGAAGTATGTTAGTAGTTTGTCATTCACTTTTATGGTGATTTAATTTCCTTGATGTTGCTTTCATTTTGGGATGAAGAAAAATGATGTGGCATTCCACTTGGAATCCACATCATCCTCTTCCACCTTCTCCTTTAAAAATTTGATTTGCCTCCTCATTTGAGGTTGTTGAAACTTTGTGATTTCACTCTTGGGGGTAAATTCCTCTTAGATTTTGGATCTTAATTTGTGGAAGAAGTGGATTTTCTTGTGCATAATTTTACCTTTCTAATTTGGGATTGGTTTTTTTGGTAAATAAAGACTGTTGTTTTGGAAACAAGTCTCCATTATGGAGAGGTAAGATCTTTCTCTTCTAAAATTGCTGTTTTTCCCTCTTTTAGCATGAATTTTGAATGTGTTTGTGTTTGAAATTCTTAGAGGGATGGGTAGAATGCTTAGGGCATGGTGTAGAGAGAAGAATATGAGGTTTATCAGAGGAGGGATAAGGGATTTTCCATTGGCACTTGTCTTGTGGAGGGAGTGTCGGTTGGGATCCACCTAGGAAAAAGAATATGCTTGCATTTCTTACTTTGGGGAGGTATAAGGAATGAATTTGGAGGAGGGATAAGGTTTATGGGATGGTTATGTTTTGGCAGTTTGTTTTAGGTGGATGCCTAATTTCAACATGAGAGGCATAAGGAGACCTCCATAGATCTTGCTCTTGCTTGGCTTGTTTGCTTGGAGAAGGAGCCTTTGTTTTGATTGAAGTTATTTGTTGTAGTTGAGAACTACATCTTTTTGTTTGTGCATTTCCTTGTGCATGTGAATGTATGTTATATGTGAAAGAAGCTATGTTGCCATGTGTTGTTTTATCATGTTCCATTCCAATATGGTTGGGGCTCGGGGGCCAATGGGGAAAGATGACTTCTCCTTTCCCATTGGATGTCTTGGTTGGGTGGAGAGCGTTGCCTTTCCCCCTTCCTTGTTGTGATTAGAAGAATGAAGATGAAGAACTCAGCTTGCTGCTGTTTGGAGAAGAAAGACAACAGTTTGACAGTCATCCTTTTTTGTAAATTTTAAATGTAATCCTTCCCACTTCAAGTGGATGCATGTAATTGATTCAAGATGGGAAACGTTTACCTTGTAATTTGAAAGTTGTAATTGATTGTGAAATGTAAATGATATCCTATGTTTTGTATTTGAAATGAGAAAGAGTCACTTTCCCTTCCTCTATTTTTTAAAAAGAAGAATATGATACAGTTTGTGAGTTTTAAATTGAGATGTAAAGAAAAGAGATCAGTTGTAATGTTATTTCATGTTCAATAAAATAATGGCATTGGTTCTTGTAAATTTGTATTGCTATCATAGGATAAATTTCCATTTTGAAAAGAATAAGAATCTCTATTTTTTTTAATGTTGAGAAGATGCATATGAAATGAAATTAAATGTTATTATTTCTTGCAAAATTGTATATCAAAATTGGAAATTAAGAGATGATTTTAGTTTGAATTACATGGATGTTTGATAAGAAACTACATTGGATTAAGTTTAGGAATCATTGCTGTTTGAATTAAAAAAAAAAGACAAACCAACTTTAAAGCAACAACTTGTTGTTTTAAAGTTAAAACTGGTAATGTACCATTGAATAAATGAATAGCTCACATTTATACTTCCTAATTAACATAAAATGTCATATGTTACTATGCTAGGACTACACCAAAACTCAAATTGACAAAGAGAACATGGAGAAACAAATAACTATTCCAATTTTAAATTAATTCCCTTCCTAAGTTGTTTTTCTATCCCTCATTGGAGAAAAACACAACTTGAATAAATTTATCAAATTGACACACTTAAGACATTCTAATTCTTCACTAAGCTAATCCCCCATGTCTGATTGACATGTTGGGTGGAGGAAGAGTTCAATTTTATAAAAAAATTGCAAGTTTGAAAAATTGCCAGTTTTAAATGTGAAACCTTGCAGATTGATTTCTTAAAATTGACCCTTGAAACTTCACCAAATTCAAAATTTATGATTTTTATGTAAAGAGGACTCCGAGAGATTTCTGGAAAGTCCTTGTTTTACCAAAAAGGAGTTCCCAATCAAAAGTTATGGCCATTTGAAGTTCTACTTCAAAATGGCCATCCAAAACCAAAAACGAATTAATATAACTTAGAAAATTTTAAATTTTAGCGCGGGAAAAATTTCCATAAAAATTCCACCACCCCGAAACCCTCTTATCCAATCAGATGATGCCACATGGCATCTTGGAGGGGCAGAATTTTTGAAAACTCTATCTTTTTTGAAAATTTTGCTTTGGGAAATTTTTCCCGATTTTCCCCACAGCCCCCGCGGCCCCCAACCAATCATGTGCTGACACGTGGCAGGGAGGTACGCGGGTTCAAGCTTAAAACTTAGAATTTTAAAATTTTTTTCCTTTGGAAAATTTCAAAAATTTCCCCGCAGCTCTACTTCCCCGTACCAATCACGTGCTGACACGTGGCAGGGAGGGTCCGCGGGTTAAGAACTGAAAACTTTAACTTTTGCCCGTTTGGAAAAATTTCTTTGTTTTCTCCACAACCCCACACCCCTGTAGCCAATGGGGTGATGACACATGTCCCCATGGGTGCATGGGTCTGTGTAATTCTTTTAACCATTTAACCCCTTGGGTGAAAAATCCAAATTTTCTCTACTGGCTCAAGGCCAATAACAAGGCGCCATGTGGCCATTTGAGCAAGCGCGGAGGCACGGAGGAAAATTTTCCTTCATAAAATTGAAACTTGATTTTGGGAAAACATTTCATATTTTTTCACGCAACCTGCTGGCCCATACTAATCACGTGATGACATGTAGCATTTGGGGCATCGGTGGGGGCACAAAGACTTTTTCTCCCTAACCTCGCAGACCTCCAAGGGAAAATTTTCCCCTAAAACTCCGCCCAGCCATAAATTGAGTTTTACAAGGAGTTAGGAGGACTTCTTTATATGGTTGGAAAGGTGAGGAAATTTCCTATCCAATGAGGCTAATTTAGGAAAGTTTTTTATGATTATAAATGTGTGAAAAATCTTGTTGAACTTCTAGGCCTGTTTTAGAGCAGGCATGAGGGAGATTTTCTCCCTGAACCTAAGTAAAACATGTAACCCTAAAATTGGAGCCTTGTAAACTTGTTATAAGATAAAAATGGAAATTTTGTGTTTGGTTAAATCAGAATCTATTCTGGAACCTATTTAGTTTCAAACTAGTGTTTTGCAACTTGTTTGTAGACTCTTCCTATAAAAAAAAATTATTCCATAATTTTCCTAGTTTGTTTCTTGGTCTCAAGTGGTAGTTGAAGCTAGCATTACAAAAATGAAGGAAGTTTGTAGTGATAAAAGAGGATTATGTTGAGCTGGAAGTAACTAAAGAGAGAAAGCTAAAGGTTAGGAGATTAGTCACTCATAAGGAAAGGGAGAGACTTGTGACTCTATCTCATAAGTATGATAAGGTGGCGGATTGGACGTATGATGATCTGCATGGATAAAACAAGGATATCATCTAACAAACCATCAACCTCAAAGAAGGGACTAATATCGTGCATAAAAAAGAGTGGCCCGTGAACCAAAAAATAGAATCCCTTATGGACGAGGAACTGAGAAAACTGCTAGAGGCCAACATAAACTTCCCGATCAAGCATACAATGTGGGCCTCCAACCTGGTGCCAGTAAGAAAGAAAATGGTGAAATTCAGCTCTGTGTATATTTCAGAGACCTAAATATACCCTCCCTAAAATATCACTACCCTTTACCTTCCATGGAGTAGATATTGCAGACAGTGGCAGGCTCAGAAATGTTTTTTCTATTGGATGAATTTTTGAGCTATAATCAAATATGGCTCGTGGAAAAGGACCAACATAAGACCACTTTCATGAAAAAATGGGGAACATTCACATACGTAAAGATGCCATTTAGACTCACAAATGCTGTGGACACCTTTCAAAGAGCCATGGACTATGTGTTTGGAGAACTAATCAATAAGGTAATCCTCATTTACCTAGACTATCTCATAGTATTCACAAAGATAGTGGAGAGGAACCTTGATGCCTTGGAAGCTGTGTTAAAAAATGCCAATAATTTGGGATCTCTTCGAACCCAAAGAAATGTGTCTTTGGAGTTCCCTAAGGAAAAATCCTGGGACACATTGTGTCAAAGGAAGGAGTCTCCATTGATCTGGAAAGAGTTGAAGCTATCTTGGAGCTTCCCTGTCCAGTCAATAAGAAATCGGTCCAATCCTTCTTGGGAAAGATCAAAATTTTCAGCAAGTTCATTTATGAATTTGCAGGAATGATCCACCTAATCACTCTCATGCTAAAAAGGACCTTAACTTTAAATGGACCATTGAAGGTTGTCAGGCCTTGAAGATGATTAAAGAGGCTATTGCATCTGCCCCAATATTGTGCAACCCCAACTTCTCAAAATATTTCATCATGTATGTATACGGGGGGAACATAGTGTAGTATATGTGCTAACGTAGAAGGGAGAGTCTCAAGGAGAAGAACATCTGGTTTCCTTCTTTTCAAAAACTCTTGATGACTATGAAACAAGGTAAAACTCTATAGAGAAACAAGCTTATGCTATAGTGAAGGGTATGAAGAAATTTAGGAACCTTGTCACTCATAGTAGAATCCAGGTAATGGTGGCTCACTCTAGTATCAAAGAGTATATAATAGAAGGTTAAATCACCAATAAAAGAGCTAACTGGATAAAAAATATCCTTGAATATGACATCGAGGTAAAACCTACAAAGCTAGTATGGGGTAGGGGCCTATGTCAATATCTAACACATGACCCCATGCCCCTGATTAAAAATGAGTCCAAAGAAATTCTCTATATTCAAGAAAACGACTCAGGTGGATGGGTCTCTGATAGGATCCAATTCATGAAGATGGGGAAATATCCAAACCATATCCCCTTAAAAAAGGAGATACTATAGGAAACAAGGATCAAATTTCACCATCCTTAACAATTTCCTTTTTAAGAAGAACTTTAATTGAATCCTACTCAGGTGCCTGGATAATGAAGAGGCTGAAAGAGTTTGATGTGAGTTGTACCACGGGAGCTCGGGAGGCCATTTTTATGCTCAAAACACAACCATAAAAATCCTACAAGTAGGATATTTTTGGCCAAGCCTATTCGCCGACAGTCAAGCAGAGACAAACAAATGCAATGTTTGACAAGTTTATATAGGTTTCCGGAGGAATGTGATATTGTCTCTCAACCCTATCCTAGTTGAAAATCCATTTTTGCAATGGGGTTTGGAATTCATCAGAATTATCAACCTGACTTCTAGTGCCAGACACAAATGGATCCTCACCGCAATTGATTACTTCACCCAATGGGTAGAGGTAATTCCACTGAAAGAGGCCTCTGGGAATGTAATAATAGGATTCCTACATGATATAAATACCCATTTCACCCCCCCACACTATTATATCAGATAATTTTAAGGAATTTTTTGGGGCCAAAGTATCTGAATTTATGGTGAAACATGGAATATATCTGAAAACATCCTCCAACTATTATCCATAGGGAAATAGCTTGGTGGAATCTACTAACAAGAACCTGATAAGACATGTAAAAATAATGGGAAATGAGCACAAAAGGATATGACATGAACAAATCAAAAAAACTTTATGGGATGATCAGATCACACCTAAGAGGATCTTGAAATCCTCACCGTATGAGATAGTTTACAGGAAAATCACAGTAATGCCTATTTCTCTAGAGATCCCTACGTTACAACTATTGAAACAAATCGAGATAGAGGAAAATGGGGAGATGCAAGTAAGACTTTCTAAGATAGTAGAGCCAAAGGAGAAGTGGGAGTCCACTCATGAAGCCATGATCAGCTGTCAGTAGGTGGTCAAAACTTAGTTTGATCAAAAGACATTAGAACCAGACTTCCAAGTTGGAAATATGGTGTGGAAATGGGACGCAAGGCCTACCAATCCTAGGAATCATAGAAAGTTTGACCCATTATGGATGAGACCCTTCAAGATTAGTACATGCAAGTAGAAAAATGTGTTCGAGCTTGAAACCATGGAAGGTGACCCCTTGGAAATTTTGGTGAACAAAATTCACTTATAACCTTTCCTGTGAGTCTTTTCGTAAAAAAATTATGTATCATATGTATAGTATTACTTTTCCTAGTACTTTTGCTTCATCTGTTTTTATCACTTTTAATAAGGTCTCAGACACGTATCCTTCACATATCCCCCTTGCCCCTTTTTGAAATTTTGGAGGGAGTATATCTTTCTAATTTTCCCCAAAATTAATGATCAAAGGACTTCCTTGGACACTTGAGAGAAAAATATTTAGAATTAATACAAGATATCTCGAAAAGTGAAGAGTTTGGCACTTAGGGTCATTAATTAGAAAGGGGCTATTATGTGAAGTGACTCTAAATATGCATGAGCCATTACCCCCCAAATAAGGTTCTTATTTAATATATCTAGGAGTGTCCAATAGACTCATTTCAAATGCTAGAGTATTCCAAATTAGTCTTCAAGTGTCGAAGTGAAAGAACCAAAGCCTTCTTATAGTTCTAAAAAGTGCGATGAAAACTTCCAGTTCCACTCCACCAGTGAAGCCTTACATAGGAAAACCCTTACCCCCACATCCTCTTCAACCAAATTTGAGATTACCTGAAGGTATTTCTTGATCCAGTGACCCTTCTATGGTTTCTAACTTCGCAGACGACATCTTTGACCCAGTTATAAACAAGAAACCAAAATATCTAAGAGAGGAAACCTTTGTTAGGTTTCCTAACTTGGGAAAAAATGAATCTTTTGGCTCAAGAATCTTGAGCATGACACTCGACCAATATATGGTGCCTCTCATGCACCCATATCTAGAGATCATATAGATGTGTGTGAGTTGTTTAAATTTAGGCACTAATACCATTCAGGGCAGAAACATAACGGTGGTAATTACACCATAAGATATCAGGGACATGCTGGCCCTCACCCATGACCCAATGAATAGTTTATATGATATGCGCAAACTCCAAAATGTCTGGGATTAGTGCCAGAAAAAAGCTTCATTCCTTAATAGGGAGATGAGGTAGATAGATTCATTTGGTTTAGGAACTGAAGGATTCCCCATTCCCTTGAAGTTGCTATTGGAAGATTCTCAGGATGCTTACTCAATGCTGATGTTCATTTTTGGGAAATATTCATACAGGTACGTCTAGGAGTGGATGATGGTGACCTTGTTTAAAATGAGGTATGTAAAGAAAGAGTAGGCATACCACTTAGACTTTGCTGAAGTCTTTGTGGAATCCATCATTGAACATATCACCGGGTTTAAGGTAAACTTCACTTTCAGGTATTCCTCATATATGTTCCACCTTTTTCTGTATCAAAATGCTTAGTACTTCAGTCAATTCATGACTCTAACTCTATGGGATGTGGAGGTTGATCCTAAAAAAATCACTCTAGTTTCTTCTTGGACCCATATATTATCTCATTCATTAGATGTATATGAATTATTTAATTATTTTGTGGAGCCACTCGTGCTTGAAATTGATCCTGAAGGGATCAACAACAGAATGAATGACTTGGTGAGATCCATCTTTGCGAACCCCCTACAACCTTGTGATTATTTATTCACAAGAGGACATTCCATGATTTGGCTGCATGGTTTTAGAGATGAATCCTTTATGCTCCCAAGGGTCCTCACAACATGAGTGGTAGGTCTTGAGATTTCTAGGAAGCTAGTACTCTTGGACATCAAGTTCAGATCTGGTAAAAAAAAAAGTGATTTTTGATCTCCCCTTGAGCAAGGGGGGAATAACTATACTCAAGAGAAAGGCAGAACATAGCCTCGCACAAACATTGGCCTCTTATGAGTTCATCTTAAATCAAGAGTCATGAAGATATAACCTGGAATGCATAATGATTACTACCCTAACTCGTAATAAGGTTTCAAATTCCTGCAAACACAAGTCTACGGAAATTTTTGAAATAAGGCTGTCGCTTGAGGTAGAATATCTTGACATATTGATTGAGCTCAGCCACATTCTAGGTCTGGAATGGGAGTCATTTTACCTTGTTAAGCACAAGTTTGATCCCACCCTCCCCATGATAAAAAGACTTCGAGAAGCCCTGAAGAAGAAGGACTGGAGTACAAAGAAAATTGAAGCCTATTGGAAGTATAGAAAAGAGATCAGTGAGACCACCCTCAATTTTGATGCCGTCTCTATTGATGAGACATGGGATGAATTGTGAGATGTGGGTCATGATTCTGACGCAGAAAGCAAGGATATAGTAACAATCATCTCAAAGCCTGCAGGATTGACTATAGAATCCATTGGTACCCCCAACAACAATAGTTCCACATCTACCCTCCATTTCTCAGTAGGGATTCCATCTTAGGAACCTACATCACAGCTCACAACCATTCCCTCAGGTGAGAAACCTATGGAGGGATTAACATCAAGCCCACCATGTAATAAGATTAAGTTAGACATAAATCCTCCTTCTCCTTCCCCTCTTCCTCCTCTGGAGGCTCCACTTCAGTCTCCTCCTCCGCCACCATTTTCCCCTAATGGAGATGTTCCCTTGTCTATAACCCCACCAAATATTCTTCTTCCACATGATGCCCATATTTTTCCTCAACCTCCCTCCACTATCCAAACCTTCTCGCCCCATGTAGTGGTAAGCTCTTCTTTGGCCCTGATAACTTTAATGCCTCAGCCATAAATTACAAGTCCTTATGTTCTCTCACCTCATTTCTCATTCAGGGGTGGGGTTGTCCCTTCTCCCTCCGATTTTTTTAATCAAGCCAAATATTCCAAGGCTACTTGGGACAAAAAAAGGGAAAAGAAGAAGAAGAAAGAAATATTTGCAGGAGAAAAAAATAAGATGCAGTCATTGTATGACCATCAACAGAGCTCTTTAACTATTGCGGGACTCGTCCCTCAAATATCCAAACCCATGGAAAAAAAGCAGCTAGATGATTACGATATCAACATTGTCGCAGCTAACCTCTCAGAGTTCCAACCTCAGGATAAGATCAAGTTGATGAATGAAACTACATTTTTAGTCATAAAAGGCTACCTTAAGCTCAACAACCAACTAGACAAGACACAATCTAACCTCTGTAAGGTAGATGAAACTTTGAATAACCATCAGGCTGAGATAAAGAGCAAGGGAAAGGAGATAAAACAATTCTGCAAGGAACTAAAAGAAGCACCATCAAAAGAAGCCCTTGTGGCCTCACAGGTAGAAGCTAAGACTCTAGTGGCTAAACTCACCACATCCCAGGCCTCTACCAATTCGATCACGTAGGAAAAGGGAGCCCTCCAATAGGATGCTGATTCAAGAAATGCGGAGGTGGATATGATCTAAGACAAGCTGTGTGCCATCGAGGTAGAAAAGGGAAACCTCAAAACAAAACTAAAATCATTGGAGGATGTGGTCAAGGTATTGACCTAGAAGTTAGAATAACAACCCTAGAAGGGGGGAATTGTAACATTAGTGTAGGATAGATGCTTCCTGCAGTGATAGAATTACCACCACGGTAATGGATTTAGCACCCACACTTAAATTTATATCCGATGTGAAAGGATTATGCTCAAATGTTAAGACCAAAACCTCCACCATCAGTAGTGTAGTATCCAAAAAGGTCCATGAATCAAAAATATTGATTCAAAAACTTTAGGATGCTTCAGAATCTACCCTACAAGGGGCAGGGATCACTGATAGGTGGCTGATTACTACAAAAATCAATGAGATTCTGAGCTTTAACAAAGCCTCCATCAAATTCCATAATCTTTTGGCTTAGATCCATCGGGGAGTCAGAGAGAGGAAGTAAAGCATCAACAAACTAGTCTAGTTGGGCTTCCCCTCCCCCTTCCCTGATGACTCTACAGTTCTCTCAAAGGACCAAATTCAACAGATCCTGATTGCCAAATGCCAGGACAAGACTGTCTTCTAGTATTGAAAGGAGAGCTCCAGTGTTACAGAAGTAGAAGCTATTATGAACTCCATCGTGTAGTTAGAGTTCTACTTGCACCCAGTAGTGTAGAATCTCCAAAATTTTTCACATAAGGAAATAATTGAGCTGACCGACATTTATAGTCCTCATAAAGAAGGACTTATCTAACAGAGGTGGAATGGATCGGATATCAAACCACATTGCAACAACTTTGAGTGGAATTTTATGAGCCACATTCTGATTTTTGAAGCTGAGAATATTTTTAGATACTTCCATGGTTGGCACAGAGTCCCTTGGTGAGTCACCATAACTATAGAATTCTATTTATATGAGACTCTTTTAGTGACCACCATCTTTTTTCACTCTGGCCCTTGTTTCTTTTACTCACTTGAACCTAAAATCGACTAAGTATGAAGCTGCATGTGGAAGGTGTCGACGTGTCCATTTTGTGCACTCAGGACATGGAGTGGAGAAGGAATGTTCTCAAGAAAGCGCATGCCCTCCATGTGTCCCATGCCTGATAAGGTTTCCCCGATGGGTTAAAAAGTCAAAAACATAACAAAGATGCATAGGCACTCCATGTGTCGCCCGGGTGCAAATTTAAATAAAGAGAATGAAGGAAGGCCTTAATAAAGCACATGTCCTTTATGTGGTAGAAAAGGAACATCACCGACTCAAGGAGTGCCAGTGGAATGAATTAAAGGAAAACAAAAATATCAACAACATGCAGTTGAGATATTGACCCAAAAATGAAAGATCTTGTAAGGAAATTGAATGCTAGCGGTGAAAGGTCTGATTCTAGACATTGATGCAAGAGCCAAGAAGATCCATAAAGGAATGTTCCAATCAAGGAGAAAAAAAAGAAGGAAGGAAGAGAAAATATAGAAAAGAAAACAAACTAAAGCCGTGAAAAGGGATTTTAGACTCAATTATTGTATTAGCTAGCCTTAGTAAGACTCTGTTATAGAAAGGATTTGTAATCTGTGCCGTATCAGCCTTATGTATGATTTTCTCTATGAATAAAGAGTTTTTGTTCTGTGCATATTAGATTTCAATCTTTTATGTCTTTATTCTTTCATTGTTAATATTTTTAGATATATTTGAAGATCGATCGTGCTATATGCCCTTGGATTTTATTTATGTATATATTATCTGCATATGGTTATGTTTTGCACCTTCTCGGCCTCTGATAAATACAAGATACTTATGAAAATAATAGATCATGCTAAAATTATCTTTGAAATATTCTAAGTAGTTTACCAAAGATATATCTCTGTGTCTTTTAAGATATGTTCTGGCGCATCGCCTTAGTTAGTTTTACATTTCGTTTCAGTTTTCTTCTAACCTTATCTCATACCATAGAGAAGAGCCATCTTCTTTAAAATATAGAGGTTACCTTAGGGCACTTGTCCCACTAACCTAAGGTATCCAATGACTTTGACGGTTCATCTACAAAGATAGTTGTCAACAGTTCCTCATAAGACTGATTTTCTTAATTTTAATTCAAATTTTTCCAAAAAATGAGTAACTTATTTTGAAATAGTAATCTTAACAAGAGGGAAATATGAAAAAAATATAAAGTAATTTCCCATGACTGAATTTTTTTTCTAATTTTTACTAATCCGTGAAAATAGGTCCCATGTGTACACTTAGAAGTTTTAGAACACTCTTCAAGAGAATTTGAGCATATAACTCTATTTTAACACATTATCATCCTTTGAAAAAGGTTCAAATTGAAAGGGTGAATGTAGTACTCAAGGACATGATTTACATGTATATGAAAAATCAACATTGTTATTGGGATTACATATACTCATAGGATTTTTCATATAACAACAATAATAATAACTCCATAGATATTGCACCATTCATGTGCTTATATTGAAATCTATGTGAACCCCCCCTGATTTGGCACTAGATCAAGAACCAAGTTTAGTTTAGTCTTGAAATGTTGTATGACATGGAGTGATAAGAGTTCCTCATCAGGAAGTTCTATTAAGAGGTGCCAAATTAGTAAAATAATTTTGTTTCTTATATCAAGAGATTGGATTGATACTTATCAAGAGATGGGAGATGAAATGTTTTTACGAGTTGAAATCTCGTAAGATCCCAATTTGTTATAGGAAAGGATATAAGCTTACAAACATATATGTGGGACTACTTGAGATTTTGGAGACTATTGGACAAGTGGAATTCCTTTTATCCTTTCCACCTCACTTTTTTCATGTGCATGATGTGTTTCTATAGACACCTAAATTTGGTATTTGATACTTAGTAACATCACTTTTGACACACTTCAACACACTTGGACATTTGACATATATCAGAATCTTGAGCACAATTTCATTTCAATAATTTAACCTTCTAATGTATTTACCACATTCATCTGCTAGTATTATTTCTTCAGGATCATCTCGATCTACATAGGAAAATATTCAAATTCCTAGAGTACCATTATTCATACTCTAGATCCATATTTTCATCCTCATGAAAATACCCATAAAAATGAATGGCGCCATCTGCCTTAGGTTTCTTACCTCATCAAAAATGTCCAAAGGCCTTTTGTAGACACTCAACTTTTATAATTTACACTTTGGAAAACCTTTATTTGACTACGCACTCTTATTTTGATAAATGCTACTTCTCCATTCCTGATTATCACTTTTTTAGGTCTATTATTTAGCTTGTTTATCCTTGTGTAAATACATTATGGAAAAAAATATAAGAATGAAATGTAAAAAATCCATAGAAAAACATAAGTTTACAATCATTTGACCAAGTGGACTTCCAACACACCTATAGAGCTGACAATAAACTTGTGGATGCACTGGATAATAAAGGAAATGATATGGATGATCTTATGACATGGGTAGGATCACGTATTCCTTGGGGTCTTATTAATAATTTTATTAATGAAGACATGTTTTAGGAGGATTTATAATGATGAAGCCCAAGAATCTCATGCTTGTTATTTTCAAAAGACCTTTCCTTTTTTGGAAAAGGCCATGTTTCACTTCATTTGGCATTTCCTTAATTTTTTTGAGATTGAAATTGACTTATAAGTGCTTGAAGAAGGCAAGGCTATTAGTACCATGGGAGGTGATAGGGTCCGCACTGAACCTACCACTTTCCTTCACCTGAAAAAATGACATAGTTGTGGAAACTGCTGCATAAAAGGGGATTCACCAGGTACATTCACCGTCTGAAAGGTAACGAACTTGCTCTCTATATGGATTTTGGGAATGTATAGATTGATGGGGGATTCAATTTCAGGGGGGTTAAAATTGAGTTTTTGAAGGAATCTAAAGGGGAAATTATGGGTCTGAAAATGGATGGGCTTAAAATTTATAAGGATAAAACCTGTAAAAAACATGAAATTGCCACTTTTTTTAAAGGGAGGGAGAATATTGTTGCTTACGATGATGGTATTGCTTGAACTTTTCTTCCCAAGTGATGGGATGATTTCTATGTTATGGTTATGAAATTTTTTACCTTAGATGGGAAGTCTAGGAATATATTTTCATACCATATTTCTATTCTCAATTTCTTTTGTGGAGACTAGAAAATGATCTTGGCCTTTTTCCTTTATAGGTCTATGCTTTCCACTATTAAGGAATTTAAAAATAATAAATTTTACTTTCCACTCCATCAAGGTATAATCCTAGTGCTTGTCTAAAGAAGCAATCCCATTATCCCTGCCTAGCCTGGGAAAAATACTGAACATGAATTGGATCATGAAACCATAGCTTCAGCCCTCAACCACAAGAAGAAAAGGAAAGAGAAATACCTCTTTGAGGGGGTCATGGATGCCTTGTGTAATCTTAAAAAGGGGATTATGAATGTGGGAGAGATTTCTAGTAAAAGGGATTGGGATTTTGTGGATTGGGAGGCTAGATTGCTGTGTGTAGAATCGAATGCTAACACTATTATTACTATTAACAAGAATCTCATACAGGAACTAAAGGAATGCAAATACAAGCTTGAGGTCCAAAATAAGAGAATTGGGGGTATTCAAGTGGATTTTGTGATGCAAGAACAAAATATTTATATCTTATAAGATCAAGTGGCCAAGGATGAAAGAAAATCCAATGTGAGGCTCATGCTCAGTAGTTCTGAAAGTGATTCTGAGACTGAAGAGATATCTAACATGGAAGTGGTGAATACCAATCTAAGGACAAGGAGGAAGCTAGCATAAAGGAACCTTTACATACTTAGATTGAGGAGGTGGCAGAAAAAATACCCAAGTGGGTGATCATAAAATTTGCTGGCAGGAAAGATGGCGGGCTGAGTACTAGAGCTTGTAGTAAAGCCATGGAGAACTAATTGCAGACCTTTGTCTACCCTTCTTTTTTGTTTCCTATTGGTCTTTATTTTGTGGTTTTTTTTTCAAAAATGTACTGGCTAATATGCATACTCTTTTGTAACCTGGATTTATTTTGTGGTGGTCTGTTGTCAAGTCTTTTTGACTCTGCCTCCATGGATCTGTGTTGGTTTTTTTCTTAAAACTTTATTTTTTGTGCGGGGTTTTTTGGTCCCCTATAAAAAACCAAAATATTATTATCTTATCTAAATTTTTTTTTTACCAACTTGAAAATTCATTTGGTAGATTCCCTACTCATGGCCAGGACCATACAGTTTGGTCAAGGTCGTACCATATAGTTCTGACCTTTTTATATGGTCTTGGATCGACATGTCTTCGAACTGAACTTTCAAATTCATACAAGTTGTCCTTTCTTATAAAAATCATCTGTGGAACCCTATATAAGAAATTAAACACTACATCATTTTCTAACTTGAAAATCCTAAGGTAATGCACTAAATTTCTCACTTCATATACTTGCAAAAGGCATCTAAATCTCCCTAAATATTAGAATTACACATCTACAATCATTAGGGAAGCACCCATATCAAGTATGAAGCTACAAAACAAGTCAAGTAAGTCATATATCTCATCCAAAAATCCTCTCTTGAAGCATTTTTAGAAAGAGCCAACTTAAAGAAATAATGGTCAAAGAAATTACCAAATTTGATTGATGTATTTAGATATCACATACTAGGTGGAGAACGAAGAGTGGTTTGAGGAATCTTTGGAGTAGTGCCAACATTGACAGGGTATAGGGGTACCCACAACCATTCTAATGTTTTTTTTGTAGGAATCTTCATCCATGACTCGGGTTTGAGACGATGATTGGTATATTAAGAGAGCTTCATTGTATGTGTGACAACTAGGTTTTGATAGTGATAGAAAAATATAGGAAGGAGAGCAACCCAAGATATATTAAGAGAAAGTACACGATTTTATAGAAGGGGCTAGACCATATGGCATGGTCCTGACCAAATCATATGATCCTGACCTAGGTGTAATCACATTTCTATTCCAAGTTGTGAAGGTGTCTTAGGTTCAAATCTCCCAATTTCTCTATTGCATAGTCCCAAGTTTTTCTAGAAATCAGTCAAGTGCTTTTATACCTCTGTCTTTTTCTTTGAATTTCATGTTAGATTAATTGGTGTATGTGATTTATTTTTATCTAATATGCATTAAAAATCTAAATTGGTATTTGTGTTGTATCATCCTTTTTAGATTTGTAAATAAACTCTTATTTATTCCACACCTAATTAAATTGACCTAAAATTTAATCAAGGGTTAATTTTTTTTGTGAACCTACTTTTGGTTAAACCCTTAACCTAATCTAGGACCCATTCCTTATGTATTAGGCATGTTGATATGGAAACCCTAGGGATTATGCTATTATTATTTATTAATTATCTTATCTTTTTTCATATTGCCTATGTTTTCCATCTATTCCCTTCCAACATAGTCTTTGTCTTGCTTATCAACCCACTAAACCTATTGATATTTCACCTCCTTTTCGCAAGCTTCATAATCTCATGGATCCATATCCAGTGTATATTGCAAGTAACCCTTTTATCCTGGACAAAGCTAATGAGGTACTATTTCATGAACTTGAAACTTATAATGAGCATTTTGATGACTTTTCCCACAATGATAACAACACTGTGGATATTGACCAAGTTCAACTTGTGGCTAATTTTCAGGATGAACTATGCCAAAAATCTCACCATATTGATCCCATATAAAATATTTCTTGCAATCAAATCAACCCATGATAGTAAATCTAGTGAAGAATCCCTTATTGGGAAACTCTAAATTGCTTTAGCATTTCTGACATTTGTTGTTCCCACATCCGTGTTACTTGTCCCTTTGGGTACACCTCATATATCAATGCCAAATGTCTCTATTCCTATTCCTATAACTATAATTGTTACCAAAAATCCCATATCTACTCCTCATGGTTCACATGTATCTTCGTCTAGCACACAAGCTCTTGAATCCCTTATTCATATCTTACAAGAACAAATATTACAATTGTAACAAGGTGCATCCACTTATTCTATTGCTATGGAATCTACAAAGTTACTTCAAATTCCCTTGGCACTTGAAGTGGTTTCTTATCCATTATCTATTTGGTTTTTTGATCCTAAATTTCCTATCTATGATGTCAAATGGGATCCTTATGATCATCTGTGTTCATTTCATGTTGTTTTCTTCAATTATGCTTCTAATGACATATTTCTTACAAACATTTCCCCTTGAATTCTTAAGGACTTCACATTACAATGGTTTTATGCCCTTCCCACTAATTTGGTGTGAGAATTTAATTCTTTAGAAAATATATTTTTAGCACAATTCTCTATCAATATTGAGGATAAAATTTCTTATGCATAATTAGCTCAATTCTGCCAGGGGTACACTAAACCTTTTAATGCTTATGTGTTGTGTTATAAGAACCTACTCACCAAGATGAACGATATATTATATGATAATTGATTACAAGACCTATTCAATTAAATTTTATTAGCCCCTTTGTAAGATTTTTTCATTTTTGATAAGTTTTGATCTTTCTACCATCTATGCCATACCTTGAAAGAACACGAGGCTATTATTACATATGAAAAACTAAAGTATACAACTAGATATCCTCCCTCATATATTGCTAAGTTTTAAAGAAAACCCACATTAAAAAGCAATCCTAATGAGGTAAAATATTATTCTAAAGATACTATTAATTCTATTGTATAACCTATTAAGCTACAACCCTATCCCATCTGTCATCAATTTACTCACTTTCCAAATCCTCCTCATGTTGTATTACAACAATTTCTTAAGTGAAATATCATATCCCTCCCTCCACCATTTAAGGATGATATGAGTAGACATTAAGGAAATAAGTTCAATGATAATTCTCATTGTGATTATCATCAATGTGTCAATAAATATACAAACAACTGCTTAAAGCTTTGCCATGTTATTCAAGATCTTATGGATTCTCAAGTTATTGAATGAGACGAGCTCACTGAAGCTTCCAAGTTAAAAAATGATAATTCTAAGATAACAATATTCAATGGTCCACTTCCTAAGCATGACAACAAAAAATATTCTTTGTATGTATATAATTCGTAGTGTGTGGTGCCTCCACGGCCCTCTTATGATCACCCCTTATATGTGATGATTCACATGGTTAATAATGCACTGTCTTCTGCTCCAATCATCTCCTTTGATGAATCTAATTTTTATCCTACACATATTTAAAATAGATTATATATTCCTATTTATATTAATAAAAACCCATATGGAATGTTTTGGTCGGCCCGAATGATAAATAAAATGTTTGTTATCTCAAAATGCTTCAATATTTTGGTTATTTTTGTGCATAATCTTATGCTTGATACCAATCCTTGGTACTTTCGAATTACTCTACCCATAAGTATTGATCCTATAACTACATAAAATTCATTCTTGGTTACATATAATCTCATTTCTGGTGTCTTATAGTTAGGTCTTTCTTGGTTACATACTCTTAGGGACATTCCCTCAATTATACATCAATGTGTTAAGTTCATCCAAAATCAACAAGTTATAACCATTAGAGGTATCCCCTTTAAAGATACCCATCCTAGCATTCCTGGTTCCCCTTCTGAAGTCCCTCCTCCTAGTCCTCTTACATACAAGTCTTTGGTTGTGCATAATGTCTCTAGCACTTTTATGTTACTCCCCAGGCCAATACTCTTACACTAGTTCCAAAGCTACAAATTCTCCTAGACCCCTTATTGCAAACACTTCCTCTCATGGTGATCATCTTATTATGTATATTAATAGGCCTTTGGTTACATACTATACATCACATAAATTTAGGCCTCTTCATAGGGTTTCCATCCGATAATCTTCTTCTCATCATGCTTACTCCCTTAGATTTTTATGCCATTCGTCTAGTGTATATACTACCCCCATAGATTCTCTCTACCCTCCTAGTGTGTATCACACTCATTATTCTAGATAATCACATCAACACCAATTTATGTATCCTAGTGCTACATCTATTAATAATTCTTTGGAAGATGTCACTACAATAATCCACTAAAATTTTCATCCTCACTGAGGCTTGAATCTCCATTTTTTATGGAAACTCCTTCCCTTCCTCAAGAGGTTCTCATTAGTTAGATTTTTTTATACTCACATATTTTATACATAGTTATGCACTAATATGATACAAAAACATTTATATATTTGTAAACATACAAAATCAAGACCCGTGTATTTTTCTTGAGTGGTTAGTACTTTACATTACAAGTGTTGTTTTTCACTTTGGTTTGATAGATAACATGCTTTATCTATTTACACACATGCATTCAATTAATATATTGAGATGGATGTAGGACACATAGATTTATGCAAGCTTATAGGAGCACTCATGTCTCCTTACATTCTCATGATTTGGGGAAAACCGCTTCACATCCTATAGGTACTATGTTTCTATTATAGCTCATTTGCACTTCCTCATTTATGCTCAACTATATAGTGTACGTTCTTATTTTCACACTAACAAGGCTAACACATGTGTCTTGTGTAACATTAACATCTCTTATTTGATATATATCACCTATTCTGGTTACTACACCATGTTATCATGTCTTGACACATTGATTTCATGTATACATGATTTTGTGCATGGTACTGCTTGATTATTTTCCTTGCACATGGCCTATGTGCCTTGATTGTCTTATGACACCATGGGTGTCCCATGTTTGTGGCATCATGACTATATTGTTTGTAATTTCTTCTTCTTCTTTTTAGGACTACAAGCCTTGATTATCTTATGAAACTATGGGTTTTCCATGTTTACAGGCCTAAAATGCCTTTTCATATGCTCTTGTATGACATTGTTTACAAAATGACTACATTGATGTTGTTTTAATTTTTCTACATGCATATTTTCTACTAGTTTCTTTCATTACTACTACCCTCATTTGTTTCTAGTATTATTTTTGTTGCACACCATGGTTTCCACCGTGCACATTATAGGTATAGGTTCTCCAAGGTGACCACATCTTCAACAGTCCACAATTTTTTTTAGACATATCCTTTAACAATATACATCTATTTCTTTTGAGCCACATGCCCAATCACATGATTTTCGTATATACCTCAAAAGAGGGGGAAATTATTTGTGTCTATTTTAAAATTTTAGTAGAAACAATTTTTTTTGGGGTAGATGCAAATACAGATAGGTTGCAGGAACCCATAAATGTATTCATACACATAAATGTACTAAAATCAACACATGGTGAAAACTATATACCTTGGTCAAGATCATACAGTATGGTCCTAACCCCGCATTCATTTTTGACTGGGGGAAATTGTAACAATTTTTTCAGCATTTTCAAGTTTTCACCTCTGCATACATGTTTTTTGTAAATTTTCACAGTACTATTACTGATTTAACAAAAAAATAGGTTTTTATTAAACCCTAGTTACAAAGTAACTAATATAACTATGATATAAAAGTTCTAAGTATAATGTGACATAAGAAAACAAGCAAGTAATTATGAAACCCTAAGCAAGAGATATAGAAAGAATGACTTAGATGATTTATTATTGATCTGGATGTGCTCTGGACTAGGAAAACTGATGAAAATGAAGTGAATAGTGTTGTAAGTGCTTAGGATAAATTTTAGATCTCATAGATGATTCCAGAAATGTGTGATTGGACTAGGGAAAGGGAGTTTGGGAGCTAGAGACTATTAATGGGCACTCATGATTGCATAAATGGTATGAATATGATTTTTACAATGTCTCACAAGTGTAAGAAATATTCACTGTTGATCATCTGGGTGTTGCTCCTTGATCACTGAAGATACCTGTAACCTGTAAAACCCATAACACCACATCAAATCCAAAAAGGAAATATGTAATATGGGAAGTTGGACTAAACCCAGCAGTCAACCAACAAGGTGAACTTACAATTAAGTGTTACACTACATCTCAGACTCCATGTAGTTCTTGTGAGTGTGTGTGGAAATTGTGCCCTAGGATGCCCTAATGTAATATGCATTAGACAATGGGATAGATTTTCTAAAATATGCAAAGGTGTGTATGGAATAGACTGAAATTCCCCTTCATATGTAGTTTATGCAGAAAATGTAGTACCTTATCCCTTGAATGGATGCTTTGAAGTGATTTAGGTGCCTTTTGAGTGCAGGATTAGGTGATAGTAATAATGTTTAGATCTTGGTCCTTTATTTTGAACACATAGCTATGCATTTATATGATTCCCTTGTTTTAATTTTGTAATTAAAAACTAGAATGGAAAACCATAAGTGAAAAAGATTCCCAAAATATAAAAGACACCCAAAAGAAGTAAGTAAGATAAGAAAGGGTTCAAGGTGCCTAGAGGGGAC
Source organism: Taxus chinensis (assembly GCA_019776745.2). Lineage (NCBI taxonomy): Eukaryota > Viridiplantae > Streptophyta > Pinopsida > Cupressales > Taxaceae > Taxus > Taxus chinensis. The sequence goes on along the minus strand of CM034154.1, from coordinate 478,921,895 downwards.
AAGAGTTCCTGAGCGTTGCTATTGTGGCCAGGATATGGTGTTTGAAGCCATAAAAGATAAACAAGTAAAATAATGACTGGGCTATAGGGTCTGTGAAACCAAATAGAAAACTAGAAACACATAAAAGAAGCCAAAGACAATTGTCAATTACTATTTTTTTTTGCTTAGGAATCATATAAATGCTAGTATGTATTTAGGACCTAGAAATGTACCCAAGTGTGTTATTTTGTGTCTCATTTGCCCCCAATTTATATTTTTGAGTGAATACTCGATAAAATAAAGTAGTTATAAGATGTGTACCTTTTGTTCATGTAGAGTGTGATGGTGATAACATGTTGAAGAGACAAGTGAAGTGTGGAATGAGTGCAAAATGAAGTGTGAAGACTAGGAAAGGAAAGTGACCATAGAGGTGAAGCGTATGTGTTTTTTTGTACATTTCATGCTTTTATTTACGATATAAGGCCACTTATTAGTGTTTATTAGGGATGGACCTGTAAAAGAAGAGCGAAAAAGGAGTCAAAGTAATGTATATGAAAATTTGGGTAAAGTATCTAAAAGTATGTAAAAGTGTGCACCTGATATGAAAAAGTGTAAATTATAGAAACGAGTCCTAAAATGTTGTGAAGAACTAGTTTTTTAGGTGATCTTAGGCCAAGTACAAGTTTTTTGGGTGATCTCATGCCAATGAGAAAGTGTTGGGGAGAGAGGTCTAATGTTACTCTCCTTCCATGAATCTGCCTCATGAGCACCACTACAAATGGTACGTCCCTATTTTTTTCATGATGTCTTGATTTAAATGAATTTGTTTTGAGTTGTACTGATTGAAGGAGATAGAATGCATTTTGCTACTGGAGGACTATGCCTATACTGTAAAAACTACTATGAAGACATATGTGAACTATGCTGATCTAAGAAGATAACTATATCTTCCCCCAAGACATAGGGGACTAGGGAAGGTCAAAACCACCTCAGCGTTATTGTATGAGTCTAGGAATTGGTGTCTGTGCTATGTTGAGGACCCAAGTAAGATTATGGGTTGTTTATGTAACTCTAGGCTATGCTGATTCCATACTGTGCATATCTAAAATGTAGCTCTCAGCTATTATATGGGGTGATTTGTTCACCCAATGTATGCCCCCTTGTTTGGGGTGCATGTGATGATTATAGTAGCATGTGGTCCAAATTAGAGGACCCAATGCTAATATGAAATTGTATCCCTGCAGGGGGAGGGGATGTGCATGGTATAAACCAAGGCACATGCAAACAAAGTGGCTAGTAACACGTGTTAGGTAGAAAAAGTAGTAAACATGTGTTGTCCACTCAAAATTTCCCGCTCTGATAAGAGTAAAATTTTCAAAATTTTGAGTTTAAGTGTTTTTCTCTGAAATGCCTAAGTCGTGAAATTGAAAAAATCTGTGTTTTGGGTCATTTTGTGTGATTTTCGGGCCTGTCGGAACTTTTTGTCCCATCTGTCCCAAGTACCCGACCGGCCGAAATCCCCGAAGCTGTCCCATTTTCGGGCCCGTCGGAGAGTTTTGTCCCAAGTGTCCCAAAACTTATTTTGCATGTTGTTCCAATTTCGGCCGAATCATCCTTCCCGCGTACTTCGCACTTTCCTGTCCCAAATGTCCCAAAGTTAAAAAGTGCGAGCTTTCCCATTTTTGGCTGATTTACCTGAATCGCGTCCTTCGCGCAATTTTGTCCCAAACTGCCCCCATTTGAAAAAGTGCGAGCTTTCCCCAATTTCGGCCGAGCTGGTCGAGTCACGTACTTCGGAACTTCCTGTCCCGAATGTCCCAAGTCCAAACGGGCCCGCTGTTCCAATTTCAGCCAAAACACCCGAATTGCGTACTTCGCACATTTTCGTCCCATTTGTCCCAAATGCATTTGTGCGTCCTCTCCCTGTTTCGCCCGAACCGGCCGAGCCGCGTGTTTTGTGCATTCGCGTCTCACATGTCCCAAGCGTACCAAGTGTCATTCACACTTAGTTTTTCCCGCTCACTCCGAGTATGATGCTTTTCAAATTGGTGGTTGTGTATTCAATGCGCATTAAAGTAATTCCTCTCTCCAAACAGCTATATAACAAGCATTCCCCTTTGCATTTTTTGCATTGCTTCCATGCTATCTTTTGCTCAAACCCTTGCAATTTGAAAACCTGCACAATCCCCCCTCCATTTGCAAATTCCTTCCAGAAGTCTAGGTTGCATCTCCGAGACTATCACTATGAAGATCAAGTTCCAGGGACAGGAGCAAATTTCTCCGCTTGAATCTGCCGTTAGCAATATAGGGGACAGCGAAGCTCGTCATCTCGACTTCGGTGATTTTTGGGCAAAAATGACAGATGCAAACCCTACAACAATGGCACAGATGATTAATGATAGTGGTTTAGCTTTTGCCGGAAGATTCCTAATCTCAGTACAGTGTGCTGATACAGTACTTTCATGTGGAGCTCACTTCGACCCCGATTCGAGTGAATTGACAAATGTACATGGGGAACTCATTGCCAAGCTGGACGCTGCCGCCATTGGCACTGCTCTGAGAATTCCAGAGATGGAAAATGCTATAGTCGTCTCCCGGGATCAAGCACAGGCTATGTTCGACCAAGACAGTGACAAATATAAGACGCGAGTGGCGAAGTCTTGGTTGAAGAACCCTAAGAAAGGTGCTTCTCACCTAACCAAAACCCTCTTCCAAGCAGATTTCAACGAAGAACTGTCAGACTTCATAATCCTGCTGGCTCGGGTTATGGGTTTTCCCTCCACCAATGAGTTTCATTTCTGGATGTGCCCGCTCATCAGCATGGTGTGCCAGGGAACACAAAATATCAAATGGGCAGAGATCATCAGTATGAATTTGGCTGAGCAGCTATCCAACGTCTAGCAAACAAAGAAGTTCTATATGACTTCATATCTGATGTATACCCTAGCAGCATCTAGGTAGTGGTTTGGTTTCTCCTATATAGATGCACACAAAGATGATCCAGTGTATGCCTATTGCCCGCAGTTCACCTTGGAGACCAGCAACCGCAATTTCAGAAGGGTCAATGATGCTTTCACCATGTACGTGGTCAGATTGCTCGAAGGTGATACTGCAAGAAGGTTTTCAGATGAAGCCATGAACCTGATATCACAGTATGGAGCCTATTTCATTCAATTCAGGAAATTATCCTATATCAGGCTTGCTGGCTATGAAAGCACTCCTCTACGGCTTCCCATGTTCTGTAATGACAAAATGGCCTTGATTGAAATATGCAGGCAACTAGACAAGTTGCACAGAACTTACAGAGACAAGAAGATTTCTGGATTGCACTTTCCCATCTCTCTGGGAAATTACACATGCAAAACAGCTCTGGATGCTCAGAACATAGAAAGAGCCCTGGTCCCTATCACTGTTCATTTCTTCAAGCCAAGAACCTATTTTGACTTGAAGAAGTTCATTGAACAGAACATCAAGATAGTCTATCATCATAGGGAAGATACAAAAGACTACTGGGCTGACTGTGCAGATGATTTTGAAGCCAGAAGAAGGCATTGTGGCAGGTTCTCCCTGCAATTGATCCAAGAACTCAGTCTGTACCAAGTTCCTGAAGGTCTCCAGGATGACAATTCTGATTTATACTCTTATGTGTATGAAAATGTGATTAAGCACACCCCTCTGGAGGACCTGGATTGGAACAGGAAAGAGAGAGATGATCTGGCTAAGATTCTTACTCCAGTTTTAATCAGGACTAGGGTCTGGTTCAGTAAGAAGATCCGAGAATTCAAGAGGCACTCAGGAGAATCTAGCTCCAAGGATGATTCGATACCCATAAGAGAGGCATCAGTTCCAGATTCTGGAACACCAGTGAAAACCCCTCCTACCTCAACAGCTCAGAGACCTGTAGAATCTACTCCTTCTCCATCTACCCAGGTATACAGGAAGAAACTCAAAGAGGTAAAGAAAGAACCTGCAGAGAATGATCCTCCAAGAAAACAGGTAGAGTTGCCTATAGGGCCAAAGAACATCATTGTTCTCAGTGAAAGTGAAGAAAGTGAGATGCCCACTCCTGTAAATGTTCCTGAAGATCCAGTAGATAAGGACAAAGAGGTCCAGAGCACTGAACTTCCGGGTGCTATTGATTCTTCTACTGCCATTGCCTCCAGTGCTCTACTCACGTCTCAGCTTGAGTCAACAGCTGCGCAGACCCTGATTGTCATGAGCTCCCTGTCTCTTGGTCCCACTTGCCCCCTCCTGCAGATTCTTCTTCCTCTTTTGCTTGGGTGCAACCTCTGGTTGACAAAAGGAAGAGGAAATCCTCCTCTCAAAGCTTGGGACCAAATTTTGATGCTGTAGCAGCCTTGTTGGGCACCACTCCTTCTCGTGCCAAGAAAGCCATAACCACCTCCAGAATTGTGTCTGATGCCCAAGGTCAGCAATTCTTGGAGATTGCTAAGCCTACAGTAGACAAATTCAGAATCAAACTTGCTGACATCTGACTTAGAGCTTTCAAGGATCCCTATGGGAGAGTCTACTCCTGAAGGTGAAATTCACAACCTCCAGGAAACAGTCACAAGAGTCATTGGAAGGGTAGAGAAAGGGCAGCAGACTATTGAACAGCTGGAAGAACAAGCCCAAGTTCTCACAAGTTTTATCAAGTCACTCCTTGTCTAAGGACAAAGTTTTGGACCCTACCCCCTTGACTGCTCTACCGCCTCCTGTAATTCTAAGCCAAGATGAAGTGCAAAGTATTAAAGATATGCACAAGTATTCTGTCTATGGCAGAGCTATTGAAGCCATGGTGGATGACATGCTTGTTGCTGGGCTAAACTTCATTGATGAAGCTTTTAAACTACATGGAAAGGTAGACAATTTGCAACAGAAGCTATCCTCTGTTATTGGGGTTATGGATAAAGAACTTAAACTCTGGAGTAGTTGCATTGTAGACCTTCGCCTCATGGGACAGACAGATGAGAACGTCTTACTGGCGAATAAGATATTCGATGATGGCAAAGACAATCTATCAAAATCCTGGGTCTACAGTGTAGAATGGAAAATCAAAGTCCTGGAGGAAGCTATGGGAAAAATGAAGAACAGCTGGCAGAAAGGAGAAGCTTTCAAGACACTGGCAGATGCTGCTTTCAAAGATATACATTGTCATCTTCAAGATGAAAACTTTGGTGTTTCCTTGTCCTTGCAAGAAATCAAAGCTCAGTTCAGAGCTTTTGTCAAAGATCATCTATTCAAGGAAAGCTCCATCTCTAAGGAAAAGATGAAGGAAATTTTTTCTCTTCAGTCTGCCATTGAAGAAGCAAACAAATATTATCATACTCACGTCGAGTTTGATAAAGAGATGGAGAAATGTCTGGGATTTTGGACTCAGTCTGCAGCCAACATGTTAGTCCCTCGTGGCAGAGATATAGCTGAGTCATTGAAGAAATTCAGGCAGCGAATTCTGAAGACAGTGGGCCCCTCCCAGCAGCTGGCCACCTGTCTCCTTCTCCTTTCTTTTCTCTTCTTCCCTTTCTTTTCGTATTCCTTGTAATTAGTTAAGGTATCGCAATGGGCGATCTTTAACTATTCTTTAATTAAAAGAAACGGTTACGAAGAGTAACTGTCTTGTAAGCTATATAATGGCCTTTCCACGCCATTTTGAAGAGGAGGAAGAACTTGGAATATTTGCTGAAAATGTAAATAGATCTTAAAGAAATCAATACAAAAGGGCTTTTCATTCTTTGTCTATCTGATTCTTGTTATCTCTGTGTTTTCCTTTAATATTGTGGAGATCATTTTGTTCCTATCTCGTTAGTCTCTCTGATTGCATACTGTTCAGTTTTGCAAATACAGCGATCTTGTACAACCAAGAAGGAACTTTGTGTCCTTGATTAATAAATCTGAAGAAGGTTATTTATGGAACTTTGTGTCTTTAAATTTAATCTCATTCAGCCAACGCAAATGATCTTGTCTTAAATTCTTTGAAGCTTCGCATACACGAGGAATTATTCTGCTATCTATAATTTTGAATGTTGCTATTCTGCTCATCTTCTTATCCCCTTTCCTCAGTCCTTGTGTAATTGATGATACTTGTGGAAAACACTTTCGTAAAATCCAAGTTTGACCATAAAACAATGTTCTGTACATTTGTAAATAAGTTCGTTTCTGAACAAGGGAACCTCTCCCATTAAAGAGGAGGGACTTTTTGTCCCCTGACTATTGCTCTTCTAAAAAGTCCTATCTGACGACCAATAGTTTTTGGTGACTCCGCTGGGGAAAACCGCATTCCAGTACTACAATTTTTCGATCATCCTTTGATCTGGCGACTCCGCGTTTCACTCGAGGGAGAAGGACCCTTGGTATCGAAGATTCTCAGTTTCAGCTTTTAGAGCAACAGGGTTTTCCTTTCCCTTCAAATAGAAGAACTCGTTCGACGAGCACTCCGCCTGTTCAAGATAGAAGTCCTACAGGTGGTATTCCTTCAGAACCTACTAGTCCCAATCTACGAGCTTTGATCCTAGCTGGTGCTACAGTTCCCTTCCAAGCCGTATTTCCAAGAATGGCGGCACAATTGCCATGGGGTCAACGTGTCGGGCCCCTGGCCCTTACTCAGCCTTTGCATGAGTTACCTAGAGGTAACCGAAAGAACTTCCCCATGTTTAGAGGAGATGGCAAAGTACACCCTGATGAACACATTGCAACCTTCATAGTTGCATGTGGAGTCTTGGGAGTTGAACATGAAGACGTCTCAGTAAGGCTGTTCGTTGAGACTACTCCTGAAGTTGAAATTCACAACCTCCAGGAAACAGTCACAAGAGTCATTGGAAGGGTAGAGAAAGGGCAGCAGACTATTGAATAGCTGGAAGAACAAGCCCAAGTTCTCACAAGTTTTATCAAGTCACTCTTGTCTAAGGACAAAGTTTTGGACCCTACCCCCTTGACTGCTCTACCCCCTCCTGTAATTCTAAGCCAAGATGAAGTGCAAAGTATTAAAGATATGCACAAGTATTCTGTCTATGGCAGAGCTATTGAAGCCATGGTGGATGACATGCTTGTTGCTGGGCTAAACTTCATCGATGAAGCTTTTAAACTACATGGAAAGGTAGACAATTTGCAACAGAAGCTATCCTCTGCTATTGGGGTTATGGATAAAGAACTTAAACTCTGGAGCAGTTGCATTGTAGACCTTCACCTCATGGGACAGATAGACGAGAACGTCTTACTGGCGAATAAGATTTTCGATGATGCCAAAGACAATCTATTAAAATCCTGGGTCTACAGCGTAGAATGGAAAATCAAAGTCCTGGAGGAAGCTGTGGGAGAAATGAAGAACAGCTGGCAGAAAGGAGAAGCTTTCAAGACACTGGCAGCTGCTGCTTTCAAAGATATACATTGTCATCTTCAAGATGAAAACTCTGGTGTTTCCTTGTCCTTGCAAGAAATCAAAGCTCAGTTCAGAGCTTTTGTCAAAGATCATCTATTCAAGGAAAGCTCCATCTCTAAGGAAAAGATGAAGGAAATTTGTTCTCTTCAGTCTGCCATTGAAGAAGCAAACAAAGATTATCATACTCACGTCGAGTTTGATAAAGAGATGGAGAAATGTCTGGGATTTTGGACTCAGTCTGCAGCCAACACGTCAGTCCCTCGTGGCAGAGATATAGCTGAGTCATTGAAGAAATTCAGGCAGTGGATTCTGAAGACAGTGGGCCCCTCCCAGTAGCTGGCCACCTATCTCCTTCTCCTTTCTTTTCTCTTCTTCCCTTTCTTTTCGTATTCCTTGTAATTAGTTAAGGTATCGCAATGGGTGATCTTTAACTATTCTTTAATTAAAAGAAACGGTTACGAAGAGTAACTGTCTTGTAAGCTATATAATGGCCTTTCCACGCCATTTTGAAGAGGAGGAAGAACTTGGAATATTTGCTGAAAGTGTAAATAGATCTTAAAGAAATCAATACAAAAGGGCTTTTCATTCTTTGTCTATCTGATTCTTGTTATCTCTTTGTTTTCCTTTAATATTATGGAGATCATTTTGTTCCTAACTCGTTAGTCTCTCTGATTGCATACTGTTCAGTTTTGCAAATACAGTAATCTTGTACAACCAAGAAGGAACTTTGTGTCCTTGATTAATAAATCTGAAGAAGGTTATTTATGGAACTTTGTGTCTTTAAATTTAATCTCATTCAGCCAACGTAAATGATCTTGTCTTAAATTCTTTGAAGCTTCGCATACACGAGGAATTATTCTGCTATCTATAATTCTAAATGTTGCTATTCTGCTCATCTTCTTATCCCCTTTCCTCAGTCCTTGTGTAATTGATGATACTTGTGGAAAACACTTTTGTAAAATCCAAGTTTGACCATAAAACAATGTTCTGTACATTTGTAAATAAGTTCGTTTCTGAATAAGGGAACCTCTCCCATTAAAGAGGAGGGACTTTTTGTCCCCTGACTATTGCTCTTCTAAAAAGTCCTATCTGATGACCAATAGTTTTTGGTGACTCCGCTGGGGAAAACCGCATTCCAGTACTACAATTTTTTCGATCATCCTTTGATCTGGCGACTCCACGTTTCACTCGAGGGAGAAGGACCCTTGGTATCGAAGATTCTCAGTTTCAGCTTTTAGAGCAACAGGGTTTTCCTTTCCCTTCAAATAGAAGAACTCGTTCGACGAGCACTCCGCCTGTTCAAGATAGAAGTCCTACAGGTGGTATTCCTTCAGAACCTGCTAGTCCCAATCTACGAGCTTAGATCCTAGCTGGTGCTACAGTTCCCTTCCAAGCCGTATTTCCAAGAATGGCGGCACAATTGCCATGGGGTCAACGTGTCGGGCCCCTGGCCCTTACTCAGCCTTTGCATGAGTTACCTAGAGGTAACCGAAAGAACTTCCCCATGTTTAGAGGAGATGGCAAAGTACACCCTGATGAACACATTGCAACCTTCATAGTTGCATGTGGAGTCTTGGGAGTTGAACATGAAGACGTCTCAGTAAGGCTGTTCGTTGAGACGTTACAGGATAATGCTGCTGACTGGTTCTATCACCTTTCGGCTGGTGCCATCACTGACTGGAATACAATGAGAACTCAGTTCGAAAGCCGTTTCAAGCCGGCAGAAGATGTGCATGCCCTGCTTGCCCAAATTTCTCAGATAAAGAAAGATCCATTAGAACCCATGAGATAATTTGTGGCTCAGTTCAACAGACTGATCAACAAAATTCCTGTAAATACTCGACCGGTTGATCAAATTCAAAAATGTTTCTTTCTAAATGCTCAAACGCCGAAAGTCAGTTATGCTCTAAGAAGGGCTAATCTTGGAACGTTAATTCTGGATCAAGAACTGGCTGTTAGTGTCGAGGATGACCTGATCATGTCAGGGAAGTTGAAGAGAGATCCTCCCAAATCTAAATCTGCTGCTTCTTCCTCTTCCACCTCTAGACCCAATACTGATACATTAGTCTAGAAACTTGCAAATGATCTAGTAGCTATAAAGAAATAATTGGCTCAGCATGCCCCGTATGCAGATGTTCCAAGAAGAAATTTCCAGCCCAGAAATCGTTTGCCTGCTCCTCACACAAGACTAGCACTTGAAGGTCCTCCTGTCAAAGTTCCTGTGAATGTAACCTGTGAAGTTGAAGAGCCCGATGATGATGTGGACGATGAAGCTCATGAGGAGTTCCTGGAGGAATTTGATGATGAGGTGGAAGAACTTGAAGGATCTCGGGTTAATTTCTTTACCACCGAAGGCACTGATGATGGAGATAACTATGACGAAGTGGTAGCAGATATGAACAGTGAATCATTTTATGTCATGACTCGAGAACATACAAGGCAGAAGGAGAAAGTAACACAGCCCATGAAGAAATCTAAGGAGCAGCCGGCAACTATTCCTGTAATTTCCAGAAGAGGATCTCCTATCCCTACCTCATCTGCACCAAAGGTAAGTCCTGCCAATCCTACTAGCAAAATTTCTTCTTCTTCTTTTTCTCCTAAAGTTGATAAGCCTAGAATTCCAAATGATGATGGTCCATCTACCTCTGGATCCTTTGATATTGTTGATCACCTAAAAAGGACCAAGGTTCAAATTTCAGAAGCTGAGTACTACCAAACCCATCCCAAAGCTTTTGCCAAGATGATCCAATTTGTTAATTCCCATTCCAAGACCACCTCTAAAGGCCTTTTGCCCACTCCTCCTCCTACACCCCAGCCTAGTCTGGTAGCTACTGTCACCTCGCCTGGTGACAAAATCAAGCCTTTTTATGTAACACTTCTTATAGCTGGCCATAGGCTCAGTAACTGCGTCATAGATTCCGGAGCCTCAGATAATGTGATGCCTGCTAAGGTAGCTCATGCTTTAGGCTTGAACCTTACTCGTACTTATGGATCTTGCTACTCCATGGAAAGTAAGGAAGTACCTTTGGTTGGAAGGATTAAAGATGCACAAGTGGCTTTTGCTGCTTTACCTGAAAAGAAAGTCTTGGCTACCATCCTAGTAGCAGACATTCCTCCCTCTTATGGAATGCTGCTAAGTAGGAACTTCTGTAAAGATGTGGGTGGAGAGATTCAAATGGATTGGTCACACGCACTCATACCTGTCAATGTACACATGAAGAAGTTACTCCCTGAGAAACAATCTGAGTATATTGTGCAGAAAACGGATGATCCTAAGGCAAAAATACTCTATGAAGACATAGGTCATGGTAATTACATGATTCTGTCCCCTGATGAAATCCAACCCTCCAAAGTATCACCTAAAGATCCCAATGGTGTTTGGATTTTAGAATTTGATGGAAGTTGTTCCTCGGCTGGTTCTGGAGCTGGTGTCCTGCTAGTGTCACCTGAAGGATGCCTACACCCTTTTTCATTTAAATTGCAGTTCGAAAACACTAACAACACCGCAGAGTATGAGGCTCTCATTCTTGGACTGCAAGTGGCCAAAGAACGAGGTGTAAAAAATCTTCTGGCTCATGGTGATGCAGAGCTGATTGTGAAACAAGTCAGAAGCATTTTTCAGGTAAAAAATGGGAGGCTGAAGCATTATCGGAATTAGGTTTGGGATTCAATTGAATTCCTTGACGCTTTCTCCATTGAAGCAATACCCAGAGAAAAAAACAGCAGGGCTGATTCACTGGTTGTCTCAGGGTCATTACTGATTCCCCATCCTGAATTCTCTCAGGATAAGTTCACTATTGAAATGGTCCACCGGCCTAGTGTTCCTGACAATACTAATAACTGGCAAGTTTTCAGCGATGACTAGCATTTGCTTTCCTTCCTGGAACTCAAGGGGAATTTCGAGCAACTTTATTTTGAGGGAAGTGACAACCTGCCTCGTGAGAGTGTGTCCTCTGACCAAGCTGTCACCCAAGGAGAAGAAACAGATCAGGAAGGGTGCATTAAACTCAAAGGAAACAAGATTCCCAAAGGTTTGGTGAGTTTGGAGGAGTTGTTTGATAAACATGACAGATATGTAAAATCTAAAGCTTCTACTGGACCTCAGCAATTAGCTGAGTATGATAAGATTGATATAGGGAGTTCTACTGATCCCAAGCTGGTAAATATTGGGAAATGTTGCACAACCGATGAGAGGAGAAGAGTAATTGATCTTCTAAGGAAATATAAGGATGTTCTTGCATATTCTTATGAGGATCTAAAAGCCTTCAAGCCAAAAGACATGCAGCACTCTATCCCTCTCAAACCAGGAATCAAGCCTTTCAAGCAGAAACAAAGGCAGTATAATCCCAAAATAGCTGACACTATATTTCAGGAGATTCAGAAATTGTTGAAGGCTAAAATCATTTTTCCCATTCACCATTCAACATGGATTGCAAACATTGTGCCTGTTAGAAAGAAGAATGGTGAGATCCGCATCTGTGTTGATTTCAGGAACCTGAATCAAGCTTCTCTGAAAGATAACTACCCTTTGCCTATGATGGATCAAATATTGCAAGAAGTAACAGGATCTAAAATGTTATCTATGCTTGATGGGTTCTTGGGATACAATCAGGTAGAGGTTGATACTGCAGATCAACACAAGACAACCTTCACCACTCCTTGGGGTACCTTTGCCTACAAGAGAATGCCTTTTGGGCTGATTAATGCTGGAGCCACTTTCCAGAGAGCTATGGATCTGGCTTTTGGAAGCTTGAAAGGGAAATGTATTGTCATATACCTTGATGACTTGACAGTGTTTTCAAAGACAAGAGCGGATCACTTCGACCACTTGGAAACAGTTCTGCTGAGATGCCGAGAGCATGGGATTTCTTTAAATCCTAAAAAATCTGTCTTATGTGTTACAGAAGGAAAACTATTAGGGTACATTGTCTCCAAGGATGGTATTAAGATTGATCCTGAACGAGTTCAAGCCATCTAGCAGATTCCTCTCCTAACCAGTAAAAAAGGCGTGCATTCCTTCTTTGGTAAGATCAATTTTTTAAGAAGATTCATCCCCGATTTTGCTGAATTAACTTTGAATATTTCTCAGATGATGAAAGGGAAGCAAGCATTTGGTTGGTCTTCTGAAGGAAAGGAATCCTTTGAGGGTATCAAGAAAGCTATTGCTAAAACTCCAGTTTTGGCCTGTCCTGACTTCAGCAAAGATTTCATCATCTATTGCTATGCTACAGATAATACCCTGGCCGCTGTCTTAACCCAAGAAGACTCTGATGGACATGAGTTACCAATTGCCTTCATGAGCTATATCCTGAAGAATCATGAGCTGAAGTACACCATGATGGAGAAGCATGCTTTTACAGTAGTCAAAGCTGTCAAACAGTTCCGTTTCTATATCCTCAACTCTCACTCTATGGTGCTGGTTCCAGATACAACTGTCAAGTCAATTCTTACACAGCAAGAATTTGGGTCCAAGAGAGGAAACTGGGTGGCTAAAGTCCAGGAGTATGACATTGATATCAAACCGACCAAGCTGGTTCGTGGAAAAGGTCTTTGTGAGCTCATTGCTGAAGGAGCCAAACATGAGTTGCTGGAGGAGAAAGCTAACATTCCTACTGTCCTATTCCTTAGTTCAGTCGATGAATGGTACTCTGACATCGCCCATTTTCTCACCTATGGGGAATGCCCCTCTCATTTAACTACCAAGGAAAAGAGGACTATTAAGTTGAGATCAACGCAATATGTACTGTGGGAAAATGCCTTGTTCAAACGTGGTTTGGATGGTAGATTTCTGAAGTGTGTGGACAAGGAGCAGCAGAGAAAGTTGCTCTCAAATTTCCATGATCAGGCATGTGGAGGGCACTATTCATCAACAGTCACAGCTCACAAGATACTCCGGGGAGGATATTACTGGCCTTCCTTGTTCAGAGATGCATCCAAGTGGGTGGATAAATGTGAAGCTTGTCAGACCTTTGTGGGAAGACCTAAATTGGCATCTTTACCTCTCAAGCCAGTTGTGATTGAGGAACCATTTCAGCAGTGGGGTCTAGACTTCATTGGTGCATTGAACCCTGTTTCTAGTGCTGGTCACACGCATGTGCTAACTGCCATTGACTACTTCACCAAATGGGTGGAAGCTATTCCAGTCAAGAGCACTACTTCTGAAGTTGTATGCAACTTCATCAAAGAGAACATCTTGGTAAGGTATGGTGTACCTAACAAGATTGTAACAGATAATGCTTCGAACTTCTCCTCAACTGAGATAATGGATTTCTGCTACAGATATGGCATCTCACTGGCTCATTCTTCAGATTACTACCCCCAGGGAAATGGACAAGCAGAATCCACCAACAAAAATCTGGTGACTATCATAAGGAAGTTGTTCAATGAGTCTCAGCGAAACTGGCATAAGAAGCTTTATGATGCTCTTTGGGTAGACATGATCACACCTAAAAGAGCCATTGGAATGTCCCCTTTTCAAGTGGTGTATGGAGTAGAAGCTCAATTGCCAGTGACAGTGGAACTGCCAGCCTTGCACCTGATGAAGGCCATTGAGGATACTAGTTTCAGTGATGCTTTGGATAAAAGAATCATGTACTTGCACAAACTGAACGAGGATAGATTGGAGGTTGCTGACAGGATATCTGCTCACCAACAGAAGGTAAAGATTCTGTTTGACAAGAAAGCTAGGTTCAGAGAGTTCCAAGTTGGAGACACCGTGCTGTTATGGGACAAAAGACATGAACCTCGTGGCAGCCATGGAAAATTTGATTCCCTGTGGCTCGGACCATTCAAGATAAGACACTTTGCTGGTAAGAACTCTTTCTATCTTGATTACATGGATGGTTCTCCCCTCCCACTTCCTTATAGTGGGCAGTATTTGAATTTGTTCAAGTCGTAGGTGACTAGGGAGTCCCTTTGTATATTCTGTACAGTGTTTTTTGCTTTTCTACTTTCGGTGTGTTTCCCTTCTGTTGTTGTGTGTGTTGCCCTCTGTGTTGGTTTGTTTTGACCCCTTTACCCAATGGATAAGGCACTGGTCTGCTTCACCGAGTTATCTAAGTTCTTGCCTTGTCTCATTCCATGAATTTATACCAAGTCATCCCCAGAAGGAGCCAACTGTTGTCCACTCAAAATTTCCCGCTCTGATAAGAGTAAAATTTTCAAAAATTTGAGTTTAAGTGTTTTTCTCTGAAATGCCTAAGTCGTGAAATTGAAAAAATTTGTGTTTTGGGTCATTTTGTGTGATTTTCAGGCCTGTCGGAACTTTTTGTCCCATCTGTCCCAAGTACCCGACCGGCCGAAATCCCCGAAGCTGTCACATTTTTGGGCCCGTCGGAGAGTTTTGTCCCAAGTGTCCCAAAACTTATTTTGCATGTTGTTCCAATTTCGGCCGAATCATCCTTCCCGCGTACTTCGCACTTTCCTGTCCCAAATGTCCCAAAGTTAAAAAGTGCGAGCTTTCCCATTTTCGGCCGATTTGCCCGAACCGCGTCCTTTGCGCAATTTTGTCCCAACTGCCCCATTTGAAAAAGTGCGAGCTTTCCCAATTTCGGCCGAGCTGGTCGAGTCGCGTACTTCGGAACTTCCTGTCCCGAATGTCCCAAGTCCAAACGGGCCCGCTGTTCCAATTTCGGCCGAAACACCCGAATCGCGTACTTCACACATTTTCGTCCCATTTGTCCCAAATGCATTTGTGCGTCCTCTCCCTGTTTCACCTAAACCGGCCGAGCCGCGTGTTTCGCGCATTCGCATCTCACATGTCCCAAGCGTACCAAGTGTCATTCACACTTAGTTTTTCCCGCTCACTCCGAGTATGATGCTTTTCAAATTGGTGGTTGTGTATTCAATGCGCATTAAAGTCATTCCTCTCTCCAAACGGCTATATAACAAGCATTCCCCTTTGCATTTTTCGCATTGCTTCCATGCTATCTTTTGCTCGAACCCTTGCAATTTGAAAACCTGTGCAATCCCCCCTCCATTTGCAAATTCCTTCCAGAAGTCTAGGTTACAGCTCCGAGACTATCACTATGAAGATCAAGTTCCAAGGACAGGAGAAAATTTCTCCGCTTGAATCTGCCGTTAGCAATATAGGGGACAACGAAGCTCGTCATCTCGACTTCGAAAATTTTTGGGCAAGAATGACAGATGTAAACCCTACACCAATGGCACAGATGATTAATGATAGTGGTTTAGATTTTGCCGGAGGATTCTTAATCTCAGTACAGTGTGCTGATACAGTGCTTTCATGTGGAGCTCACTTCGACCCCGATTCGAGTGAATTGAAAAATGTACATGGGGAACTCATTGCCAAGCTGGACGCTGCCACCATTGGCACTGCTCTGAGAATTCCAGAGATGGACAATGCTATAGTCGTCTCCCGGGATCAAGCACAGGCTATGTTCGACCAAGACAGTGACAAATATAAGACGCGAGTGGCGAAGTCTTGGTTGAAGAACCCTAAGAAAGGTGCTTCTCGCCTAACCAAAACCCTCTTCCAAGCAGATTTCAACGAAGAACTGTCAGACTTCATAATCCTGCTGGCTCAGGTTATGGGTTTGCCCTCCACCAATGAGTTTCATTTCTGGATGTGCCCGCTCATCAGCATGGTGTGCCAGGGAACACAAAATATCAACTGGGTAGAGATCATCAATATGAATTTGGCTGAGCAGCTATCCAACGTCCAGCAAACAAAGAAGTTCTATATGACTTCATATCTGATGTATACCCTAGCAGCATCCAGGTAGTGGTTTGGTTTCTCCTATATAGATGCACACAAAGATGATCCAGTGTATGCCTATTGCCCGCAGTTAACCTTGAAGACCAGCAACCGCAATTTCAGAAGGGTCAATGATGCTTTCACCATGTACGTAGTCAGATTGCTTGAAGGTGATACTGCAAGAAGGTTTTCAGATGAAGCCATGAACCTGATATCGCAGTATGGAGCCTATTTCATTCAATTCAGGAAATTTTCCTATATCAGGCTTGCTGGCTATGAAAGCACTCCTCTACGGCTTCCCATGTTCTGTAATGAAAAAATGGCCTTGATTGAAATATGCAGGAAACTAGACAAGTTGCATAGAACTTGCAGAGACAAGAAGATTTCTGGCTTGCACTTTCCCATCTCTCTGGGAAATTACACATGCAAAACAGCTCTGGATGCTCAGAACATAGAAAGAGCCCTGGTCCCTATCACTGTTCATTTCTTCAAGCCAAGAACCTATTTTGACTTGAAGAAGTTCATTGAACAGAACATCAAGATAGTCTATCATCATAGGGCAGATACAGAAGACTACTGGGCTGACTGTGTAGATGAGTTTGAAGCCAGAAGAAGGCATTGTGGCAGGTTATCCCTGCAATTGATCCAAGAACTCAGTCTGTACCAAGTTCCTGAAGGTCTCCAGGATGACAATTCTGATTTATACTCTTATGAGTATGAAAATGTGATTAAGCACACCCCTCTGGAGGACCTGGATTGGAACAGGAAAGAGAGAGATGATCTGGCTGAGATTCTTGCTCCAGTCTTAATCAGGACTAGGGTCTGGTTCAGTAAGAAGATCCGAGAATTCAAGAGGCACTCAGGAGAATCTAGCTCCAAGGATGATTCGACACCCATAAGAGAGGCATCAGTTCCAGATTCTGGAACACCAGTGAAAACCCCTCCTGCCTCAACAGCTCAGGGACCTGTAGAATCTACTCCTTCTCCATCTACCCAGGTATATAGGAAGAAACTCAAAGAGGTAAAGAAAGAACCTGCAGAGAATGATCCTCCAAGAAAACAGGTAGAGTTGCCTATAGGGCCAAAGAACATCATTGTTCTCAGTGAAAGTGAAGAAAGTGAGATGCCCACTCCTGTAAATGTTCTTGAAGATCCAGCAGATAAGGACAAAGAGGTCCAGAGCACTGAACTTCTGGGTGCTATTGATTCTTCTACTGCCATTGCCTCCAGTGCTCTACTCACGTCTCAGCTTGAGTCAACAGCTGCGCAGACCCTGAGTGTCATGAGCTCCCTGTCTCTTGGTCCCCTTGCCCCTCCTGCAGATTCTTCTTCCTCTTTTGCTTGGGTGCAACCTCTGGTTGACAAAAGGAAGAGGAAATCCTCCTCTCAAAGCTTGGGACCAAATTTTGATGCTGTAGCAGCCTTGTTGGGCACCACTCCTTCTCGTGCCAAGAAAGCCATAACCACCTCCAGAATTGTGTCTGATGCCCAAGGTCAGCAATTCTTGGAGATTGCTAAGCCTACAGTAGACAAATCAGAATCAAACTTGCTGACATCTGACTTAGAGCTTTCAAGGATCCCTATGGGAGAGTCTACTCCTGAAGGTGAAATTCACAACCTCCAGGAAACAGTCACAAGAGTCATTGGAAGGGTAGAGAAAGGGCAGCAGACTATTGAATAGCTGGAAGAACAAGCCCAAGTTCTCACAAGTTTTATCAAGTCACTCTTGTCTAAGGACAAAGTTTTGGACCCTACCCCCTTGACTGCTCTACCGCCTCCTGTAATTCTAAGCCAAGATGAAGTGCAAAGTATTAAAGATATGCACAAGTATTCTGTCTATGACAGAGCTATTGAAGCCATGGTGGATGACATGCTTGTTGCTGGGCTAAACTTCATCGATGAAGCTTTTAAACTACATGGAAAGGTAGACAATTTGCAACAGAAGCTATCCTCTGCTATTGGGGTTATGGATAAAGAACTTAAACTCTGGAGCAGTTGCATTGTAGACCTTCACCTCATGGGACAGATAGACGAGAACGTCTTACTGGCGAATAAGATTTTCGATGATGCTAAAGACAATCTATTAAAATCCTGGGTCTACAGCGTAGAATGGAAAATCAAATTCCTGGAGGAAGCTGTGGGAGAAATGAAGAACAGCTGGCAGAAAGGAGAAGCTTTCAAGACACTGGCAGCTGCTGCTTTCAAAGATATACATTGTCATCTTCAAGATGAAAACTCTGGTGTTTCCTTGTCCTTGCAAGAAATCAAAGCTCAGTTCAGAGCTTTTGTCAAAGATCATCTATTCAAGGAAAGCTCCATCTCTAAGGAAAAGATGAAGGAAATTTGTTCTCTTCAGTCTGCCATTGAAGAAGCAAACAAAGATTATCATACTCACGTCGAGTTTGATAAAGAGATGGAGAAATGTCTGGGATTTTGGACTCAGTCTGCAGCCAACACGTCAGTCCCTCGTGGCAGAGATATAGCTGAGTCATTGAAGAAATTCAGGCAGTGGATTCTGAAGACAGTGGGCCCCTCCCAGTAGCTGGCCACCTATCTCCTTCTCCTTTCTTTTCTCTTCTTCCCTTTCTTTTCGTATTCCTTGTAATTAGTTAAGGTATCGCAATGGGTGATCTTTAACTATTCTTTAATTAAAAGAAACGGTTACGAAGAGTAACTGTCTTGTAAGCTATATAATGGCCTTTCCACGCCATTTTGAAGAGGAGGAAGAACTTGGAATATTTGCTGAAAGTGTAAATAGATCTTAAAGAAATCAATACAAAAGGGCTTTTCATTCTTTGTCTATCTAATTCTTGTTATCTCTGTGTTTTCCTTTAATATTGTGGAGATCATTTTGTTCCTAACTCGTTAGTCTCTCTGATTGCATACTGTTCAGTTTTGCAAATACAACGATCTTGTACAACCAAGAAGGAACTTTGTGTCCTTGATTAATAAATCTGAAGAAGGTTATTTATGGAACTTTGTGTCTTTAAATTTAATCTCATTCAGCCAACGTAAATGATCTTGTCTTAAATTCTTTGAAGCTTCGCATACACAAGGAATTATTCTGCTATCTATAATTCTGAATGTTGCTATTCTACTCATCTTCTTATCCCCTTTCCTCAGTCCTTGTGTAATTGATGATACTTGTGGAAAACACTTTCGTAAAATCCAAGTTTGACCATAAAACAATGTTCTGTACATTTGTAAATAAGTTCGTTTCTGAATAAGGGAACCTCTCCCATTAAAGAGGAGGGACTTTTTGTCCCCTGACTGTTGCTCTTCTAAAAAGTCCTATCTGACGACCAACAACATGTAATAAAATACAATGTAATAATCAAACAAGTTTGAAAACAAAATAGACTATGAAAATAAGGTTTTGTCGCTCACAATGTAATAAGAAAATAAGGGCTGAAGTGGCTTGTGCTCATGTATAATTAACTAAGCTATAAATTGAAACTAATTTCTATATAGCTTCAAAAGAAAATGCTAATTAAACAATGAAGCATCAAGATAAGAGCTTAAAAGAAATGCTTCTTCAATGCATAAATGAAATTACATGCTAAGATATTTCCTACTCTCTACGATTGCTAACTTAAACTATGAACCTATGAAGAACATAAACAATCAAAGTGGATTGTTACTTGATCTCAAAGATTGAAAATTCACCAAGAATGGCTACAAGGCCATTTTGGATCTTCCCATATTACTCAATTTTGAGTGAAAGGATCCAAGATGGAGAAGATATTTCGAACAATGGAGAATGGTTCAAGATCAAAATGCTTATAGTTTTCACTATTCAAAGCATGGTGCAAGAAGAAAGGTATGCAGGAGGGGTCTTTATATAGCTTGCCTAAAGAGGCAAGGCTATAAAATTGATGAATGTGGGATAAAGGTAAAAAATGATTAGGAACGGATAAGGTTGCTTTATAAAAGGTAATCTTCATTTAGAAGAGTTTAATTTTTCATTAGTAAGTCATGGGAATTAGGGGATGTTTTAATTAATCAAAGGTGATTAATTAATAAGTAGAGATAAACTTATAGAAGCTAATTAGAGGAAAATTAGTATGATTTGCGGGATGTAAGAGAGGAATTTGATCTAATAAATGGTGATTTATTGATTTAGAGTTGCGAGCATAATTAATTAATAATAATTAATTAACCTAGGTAGAAACATATATTAATTAACAAAAGGTCGTTAATTAGAATCCTTAATGATATGAAGGCTAATTAATTAACAAACGACCGTTAATTAACGAATATGAAGAGGAATTCTAGCTAATTAGTGGAAAAGCACTAATTATTATAGAAATGATGAGAAAGAGGACAATTAGTCCAATCTTAGCATAAAATCCTACGTAAGCATATTTTAGGTGTCTACATTTTCCCCTCTGTGGGGTGGTGTAAGTGAAGAAACTTCAAAGATATTAGACAAGTATAAAAAATAATGTTTTTGAAGAAATAGAATTTTGTTTAATAGATTGAAGGATCCCCCCTTGAGTGTTGATGGGGTGACGAAAGAGGGCTATCAACCATCAAAAAGATGAAAAAAATATAAGAAGTAGAAGAATTGATCCCTATTGCCCCAAGTTTCTTTTAAAGAAAAGTGTTGATATAAGGAGAGTGATATGGAAGAAAAATAAAGATGAAAAGAGATGGATATAGCTATCATCTTGCCGATGTAAAAACCAACTTTATTTCATCATTTCTCTTATGATCGATGTCATCGGTCCTTATTAAAAAGAATGAATAGAAGTATAATATGACATGAAAAGCCATATATGAAAAAATTTCCATAGATAAAAACACCAACTCCCTGCAACATATATAATGCAATGCAATACAAGATTGTAAAAGATGCCTAACTCCCTGTAACATACATAATGCAATGCAATACGAGAAAGTAAACAAGCTAACCTAATAGAGAAACATAATGCAATTTTTTTTTATCAAGATTTTATTCCAACTTGTGTGAATTAACAAAAAAGGTTAAAAGATGGTGCCCCAAGCAAGGATACATGGAAGGGGAATAAAGGAGGACACTTGGGTCCTATGAAAAGTAGTGCACTATGAAACAATATCAATTAAATCATTATGCCCCAGAGTACAGACATAGTAAGCAAACCATATTTGTTAATGGAGGTAGATTAAGATGATCAGCGAGTCACACATAAGAATAAGTGAGAACCAAAGAGTGACATTTTGTAGGATGATTTTTATTATTTTTGATTTTATAGAAACATATTTGAATGGTTTTTTATTTTGAAAGTTTTCTCAAATTATGTACAAGAATACAAAGAAGCGTGGATTCCCCTAGTGATAGATGGGATGTACAAGGGAAAAATGCCATGCGTATGCACAAGAAAGTGAAGCTGTGAAAATTCCCCAGCAATTAGGTGGGAGTATTCACAGGAAAAATCTTCATGCACTAAAGGGGGATCAAGGCCAATATAAAATAGGTTCAATCATGAGGGAGAAAGGATACCCCCAATGTAAGCTAGCCAAAAAACACATGAAAGAAAGGAAGTATAAAATTGTCTTACTAAAAGGGGACAAAAATGTCTGCAAACATGGAAAAGAGGACATCCTATACACATTGTTGGAAATACCCCAAGAGAGAGTTATATATGAATTTGTTTTTGCTTTTAGCTTTTAATTTTTGATGGATTGATTTTGATTCTTTTGCTATCTGAAAACTTATTTCAGCTCTCTTGTTTGACAAGGGGTTACGAACTACTGATGGCTTGATGGAATGATTTGGAAGTTATTGTGATGACGACATTGGCTAGTGTCAACAAATATGCCCAAAAATTATTCCCAACAAGTTTATTATATGTAGATAGTGATAGGATCTCTAAGAGGTCAGTCATTCTTTAATTTACCAAGGTGATGAAAGACCAAGGTCAAACAGATACCATAGAGATAAATGTCACAAAATGTGTATGAAATAAGCTAACCAAAATATCATCGAAGGGATGAAAATGGTGGATGACTTGCAGAGGAATATGAAAGAAAGGTTAGAAAGAACATCCATGCATATGCAATACCTGATTGCAATGTTTGATCTTTGTACCTTTGATTTTGTTTTTGTAAAGTTTTAATGGTTTCTCATTTTTTTGTATTTTTGAACCGTTATATGATTTATTTGATTTTTTGATGATTATCGGCATGAAACATGCCACTATGCATGATAGGATCCAAAAATGATGTCCGTGATTTCCTTGATAATATAAACTAAGTGCATTTACTTATCAAGTGTAATATTATCCCTGATTTCAATGATCGTGGTGAGTTCACACTCAACAAATGATTGTGATTTATTTTGAAACATTGATTTTGTATGTGGGAGCTTGAGTTCCCTATCCATATGTTTCTTCACTTTGCACCATACTTGATGGGTATGTTGGTGTGCATTATGGAATCACATTTGATTTTGAATTTTATAATCGTTTGAGTTGTTGGGAGATTTGGAGTTCTTCCGAGTTTTGATCTTAGCTTGATAAAGAACTTGTATGGGTTTCTTATAAGCTAATGTGTGAATTTTCTGATCTCGAGAAGTGGGAGAAGAACATGGATGTTTAGAATTGATGGGAGGAATGTTAGGAATGATGTTGGGCTTGCCACAATCATTGATAGAAGAATAATGTGATGGTCGAAAAGGACATGCTCTAAGAATTGAATAAGAGGGGATACCAGAAGGTGAACCATGAATAGAAGATGAAGGGGTAATAATATGTGGCCCAAGAATAAAAGAAGAATGGTTGTTAGGACATGACCCATAGATGTAATATGATGGGCTACTAGGATGTGGCCTAAGAATAGAAGATGATGGAATACCCATGGGTGACCCATGTATAGAGACAATGGGCTAGTTGGACGTGCCCCAAGAATAGAATATAGGGGACTACTTGAAAATGTCCCATAAATAACAAAGGGAGGGCTACTAAAAGGTGACCCACACCTAGACAAAGATGAAGGGATACTTGGAGTTGAACCCCTAAGAGATTGTGATAAACAAAGAGTGATTGGGTGATGATAAGATAGGCCATGGATCAATGTAAGACCCATGAGTTTCATCACGTAATGAAGAATGTGAAGATGGAAGAATAAGAGGAGGATCAAGTTGCATGATCTGAGGCTCTTCCTCTATTTCTTGGTAAAAGGAATCAACCTTTTCCTCATAATATGCGGACACATCAAAGTCTAAAGAGAATCGTTTCTCATAACTTGTTAGAGGGATATCTTTGTGTGCCCTTATAAAGGCAATGATCACTCCTTCATTCTGAAAGAAATCAATCGGTATGGGTTGCTGATCGACCACATGGGTTTGATTGGATGAAAAAGGGCCAACTGGTATGAAATATTGAGAAGATGTTTTATGATGATTAATAGAAGAAGGTGATGTGGGGGATGAAGTAGACATGGAGATAGATGTATTGATAGTAGAATAAGGTGGTTTGGACCTACCTATATGATGGTATATCATCTATAAACTAGTAGGATTAAGTACAAAGTTTGCAGATTACGACGTAGGAGTCGATTTAGATATTTGACTAGAAGGACTTTGAGTTGTACAAATATTCAAAGAAGGAAGAATTTATGGGGATGATCGATGAAGAATGTCTTGTGAAGAAGGGGAGGACCACAATTCAAGAATCACATTGGATGAATAATAAAAGGGGTCCTATGAAGAAAGAGAGGAATGTGATTCAAGAATTATATTAGATGTTTGATTGGAGGGATTTGGAGTCGTGGGTATCTTCAAAGGAAGAAGAAATAGTTGAGGTGATTGATAAAAGGGGTCTTGTGAAGAAAGGGAGGACCATGACATATGAGTCATATTAAATGGATGATGAAGAGGGTATTACGAAGATAGGGAGGATTGTGACATAGGAGTCATATTAGATGAATCTAAATAGTAGTTTGGATCTGAATCATCAGAAGAATAAAAGGAAATATTTGGATTGGAATCCTCAGAAGAAGAGGAAATTTTTGGATTATATTCAGAAGAAGAGTGGGGGGAACCTGAATAATAATTTGGATCAGAAGTATCTAAACCATACCATTGACTATGAGATGAATGTGGGGAATGGGTTACTTGAATGGGTTCTCTAGTGTGAAGATCCAAACATGGTTTAGTCATGATGGGAATATTTTGATGTGAACGCCTAAATTGTGATTCTTTATGGTCATACATATAAGGAACCCTATGATAATCAGTCATGTTTTACGTTCATTAAGTCCAAATTATTAGACCTAGATAGTGTGATTGAACTCCTTAAAATATAAGGAAGTTCCATGTCAATTCGGGTAGCATAACGACAACCAACTATACATTTTACAAACAGATAGGAGATGCTTGTGTGATTTTCCAAAGGGAAGATAGGGAAAACATACATCCTATTGACATAAGATTGACAATCCAACAAGGTTTAGACAACAAGTTTGGAGGCGTAAATGTCAAAGAATTGATCAAAATTTTATCAACATAAAGGATACAAAGGAAAGATTTCCAATGTTTGATTGATGCAAAATTTGCTTGATAGGAAATGTTTTTGCTAAGGTTTGAAAGATATGTACAAAAATGTCCATGAACTTAGGCAAAAAAAAGAAGTTCAAGAGGATCAAAGACCCAAAGGATTTTCCTAGAAACAAGTTTATAAGGTGGATAAACACAATAAACAATCACACAATTTCAAAACACAGCCAAATTAATGACCAAAGAATAATTAAGAATCAATGGATCAAATTTATTGTCCTAAATGGATAAGTCAAAATGATGAATAATGGCAAGAAACAATCACACAAGGTTTGTTATGAACCAATCAATCAATGAACTTACTTCCCAAGTTGTTTCCAAATGGTAGTTTGACGTTTAAGATGATCAAAAAAATGTCACCACTTTTGTCAAGTTCAAAAAAATGAACAAGACGTAAATAATAATAAAAATTTGATATGACCCCAAAAAAAGTATCTTAAAAGTGATCTTGAATGTAATCAATACCTATATCTCAAAAAGTAGAATTTATGAGTATGAACAATACAACAATACCACTAAGATATGTTAACCAAAATTTATGGAAAAGTAAGGTATTAATATCAAAATAATGTTGATATGATGTGCACAAAGGTAATAACAACACCTTTCTTAATCGAGGTAATGTTTGAAAACAAACTAATGCTAGAGTATACCAAGAAATTGTTAAGGTACACGTAGAGTAATGTTACAATCTAGACACTTAGGCCAAGTTTGTAAGAACCAAGACGTAAGTATCAAAATTATGATGATATGATACAAGCAACGTAACAGTTCAAAAGAGAGTCTAGTGAAGAAACAATCCTAACTATAATGATGATCTTGACGTGGGTATCAAGATCAAAATGGATGCCAATGATATGAGAATGTTCCCACACACTTTAGTTGTATAACAACCTAGCTGCAAACATGGATGAGTGTAAACAAACATTAAAGTGGTGACACAATCAATTGGAAATACATGTGTGTTCTCTCTTATTTTGATAAAAAAATTGTCAAAAAAAATGAAGGAAGTAGTACAAGTGAGGATGAAAAATATTAGCCTCACTTTGGTATATTTTCACCTCTCCTTAGGGTGAGTGAGAAACTAAGAAAAATTAACGCTTCACACATTTTGTGATGAATAATAGCTCTCAACTCAAATTGATTTTGAAATGGTCAAAGTTGGCTCCTGGTCAAAGATACCTTTCTAGGTGGTTCACTCAACTAGGTGTCAAAAGTTATCTAAGAGTGAGCTCGGTTTGCCAAGGTTTCTCAAGGATTATCCCAAATTTACTTTACCCCCTTCAAGCATAGTGGGAAATAAATGTGTCCATCATGTATTCTCACTGGGGTCACGATACAGATAACTTTGATGCTAAATATCATGTGTATACTAGTCAAGTAGGTGTGCGAAGAACTTCCCGTTTAATCCACAAGGTTCCCTCTTACGTAGAATACTTTGAGGTTCCTAGGACCACCCCCATTATTGTAGCTTAAGGATTATGCCAAACGGGTTATGTCCTAGTTTTAAGCGGACAAGGCATACCCTTATCTGAACTTACAAATCAAGTGTTTTGATTGTGGTGTGTTTTTTTATCTTTTAGAATTAGTGTGGTTTAGTCATTTTCCATTTGGCAACCTACAACACACGTGTAGTTAGAAAATTTTGTTTCAAACTCCTTTCTTTGACAAGCGTTTTTAGGTCCTACACTCAAGCATTAGTAGTTCTCCAAGAAAATCACATTATTTAAAAGAGGATTAAGAATTGCTTTTGATTCAAGGATGCAAGAGAAGAGAATACAAGGATGCAAGATAATAGCATACACAACAAATAATCAAACTAAAAGGTAAAGGAAAAATTTGTAATTAATGAACCATACAAAAAAATTGATAAATGCTCATCCCTTAAACCAAAAATGAAAGATGAAGTTTCCAATTAACCAAATGTTAGAAAATGAAGACAAAAATTACTTTTGATTCTCAAAATCACCACAAGGTACAAGAGAAGATCATACAAAAACTTTATCCCAACTAGATAGAAATGGAAAACTTCAAATCAAAGGACCATAAAAAATGCTTTGTAAAAGGTTCATTCCTTTAAGAAAAATGAATAATCAAATTTCCAAGTTAATCCAAATGTGAAAAAGATAGAGATCAAAGTTATTTTTTATTCTCAAGATCACCAAAAAGTGCAATATAAGAGCATACACAATATTTTGTCTAAATAAAGTAAAGCATGTAAATACATCATTCATCAAAACATTAGACATGTTAGAAAATGACCAGTTTTACAATAAAGGGAAAACCTACAATTTATGTAAGTATAAATCCCAAATTTAAGTTTTTATTGCATAGTTCACTTCAATACCTTTCCAATGCAAAAAAATGGAGTCATTTCAAGTTTTGGAGAAAAAATTATGGCCTTCAGAAGATGGACTACACATATGATCTTATGCTCACGGATATGCACTTAACATGTACTCAAAAAATATGAAAAAACATCCCTTAATCTGCAAAAAAGTCAATTTTTTTCAACCAAGATTCAATTTTGAAAACAACCCATCACATTAGTATATGAATAGAAGAGTCAGTGCTATCAAAAATTAACATTCACGATAAATAACTTAACATTTTCAAGAATTTGACAAAACTAACATGTAGAATGATGAAAAAGTAAACTTTAAAAATGAAAACATGGAGAAATCTTGAAAGTTTCTCACCAACATTCAATTTGACATCAACCCACCACATTAAAATTTAAATAAAATACTCAACACTATACAACACTAACCTACATGCTCAAAAATTTAAGATTTTCAAGAAATTGACAAAACTAACATGTAGAATGTTGAAAAAGTAAGCTCTAAAAATGAAAACATGGAGAAATCTTAGAATTTTCCCATCAAGATCCAATTTTGACAGCACTTTGCCTCCTTTATACCTACAATTAAGACTCAACACATGCAAACTCAACAAAAGAAGTTAATAAAAATAAGTTATGTCAATATATGCAAAAAGAGAGTTAGTAACCAAAATTGAAACTTAACTACAAAAACTTGAAATTAAGTGCAAAGGATAATGGAGTAAGTCCCACCAGACTTGCCATATGTGCTCATGTATAATTAACTAAGCTATAAATTGAAACTAATATCTACATAAATTCAAAATAAAATTCTAATTAAATAATGAACCATCAAGATAAGAGCTTAAAATAAATGTTTCTTCAATGCATAAATGAAATTACATGCTAAGCTATTTCCTACTCTCTATGATTTCTAACATAAACTATGAACCTATGAAGAACATAAGCAATCAAAGTGGATTGTTACTTGATCTCAAATATTGAGAATGGAATCTCACCAAGAATGGCTACAAGGCCATTTTGGATCTTCCCATATTACTCAATTTTGAGTGAAAGGATGCAAGATGGAGAAGCTATTTCCAAAAATGGAGAATGACTCAAGATAACAATGCTTATAGTTTTCATTATTCAAAGCACGGTGCAATAATAAAGGTAAGAAGGAGGGGTATTTATATAGCTTACCTAAAAAGGCAAGGCTAGAAAATTGATGAATGTGGGATAAAGGTAAAACAAGATTAAGAATGGATAAGGTTGCTTTATAAAATTAAATATTGATTTAGAAGAGCTTAATTTGTCATTAGTAAGTCATGGGAGTTGAGGGATGTGTTAATTAATCAAAGGTGATTAATTAATAGGTAGAGGTAAGATTATATAAGCTAATTAGAGGAAAATTAGTATGATTTGCGGGATGTAAGAGAGGAATTTGATCCAATAAATGGTGATTTATTGATTTAGATTTGCGAGCATAATTAATTAATAATAATTAATTAACCTAGGTAGAAACATATATTAATTAATGAAAGATCATTAATCAACATCCTTAATGATAGGAAGGCTAATTAATTAACGAATGGTCATTAATTAATGAATATGAAGAGAAATGTTAGCTAATTAGCTGAAAAATGCCAATTATTACAGAAATGAAGAGAAAAAGGATAATTAGTGCAATATTAGCATAAATGCATGTGTAAGTGGATTTTAGGTGTCTACATGGCCAAAAGAACATAGGAAATGATAAAAAAAGACATAGTATATAGCCCACAAACAATGGAATACAATAACAAAAAATGTCAAGCAAAATCTATTAGACAACCATGGTGGCATATAGTTCTACAATGAAAATGCTACACATGAAGCACCCGTTAGCATGTAATAAAGATAAAAAGTATTTCAAAGAATGCATGTATCAATGGAAAGTAGTGTGATAGAAATTAGAAGTAGTAAATAATGAAACAATAACACCTGTAATGTGTGAGAGTAGTAAATGCATATGCCCCTAGGAGCTTCAATGGGACTGGTAAAAGGGACAATGCTAAGCATAATTGATGCATGTAAGAACCTGCAAGGTCTATATTCACCACTATAGACCAAGTGAATGTGCATGCGTATATAGAAAGATAATAACATACTAAGTATCTGGATAACATAGTATGTAAAGTGCAAAATGTAAGTAGAATAAGCTAGCAAAAGTAAGCGTAACCAAGATATGGAAATACATCGAGTGATTGGAATGGAATGGTATGCAATGTGTGAATGTGATAGAATAAATGTGTTCCCCAACATATGTGTATGAGATGAGTTTCATTTATAAAATACTCCTCAACAATCAAGAGTGAACCATAGAACAATAATACACCATCGAGAAATAGTTTGAAATATAAATGCTAGAAAGATGTATCATGAAGCACAAAGGGTGAAGAGTGAATGGTGTGAGGGTTATTTTAGTTTTATACCCTTATAAGTCAAGTATAAACCATTGAAATAGAGTTCATCATAGGGTAATGCCGATACAAGGTATGTATTAAGTTGTGTATGACTACTTATAAATAGGAATTAGGAAGCAAAAAGTGTGATAAAAAAATTGAAGATATTAGGAGGGGGAGTAAGTGTGATGCCACCCAAGTGTGGTTGTATAAAGATAAAGTGAATTAATATAATAGATCATCATTGAAGGGATCGTATCCTATTGGATTTGGGTTAGAAACTTGATAAGAAACAGTATGGGGTTGATCATATAAAGATTCATTGTGATGTAAATTGTACATGCCCATGACATATTATTCATTAGTGAAAGGTGTTTGTGGAAAATTGTGTGTATACCAATGGGTGAGATTTTGAGTATAACTAGTAAAT
The DNA here is from genome assembly GCA_019776745.2 of Taxus chinensis. Classification (NCBI taxonomy): domain Eukaryota; kingdom Viridiplantae; phylum Streptophyta; class Pinopsida; order Cupressales; family Taxaceae; genus Taxus; species Taxus chinensis. The sequence continues at coordinate 478,892,095 of CM034154.1, read as the reverse complement.
GAGTCATTGCAAATAGAAATGCAGCTAAAGGGCATGGGAAATGTGATATCTATATGATTAGGATAAAAATTACCACCAATGAAGTTAAGCTAAGACTTCCCAAGTGTGAGTGGAGAAGAACAAGGATTACATGTAAGGAATAGTTTTAAATGGAAGACACAAAGGCCATAATTAGCATTAATGAGTTGACATCCATGATAAAGGCGAGGAGAATGAGTTGGTAAGTGAAGATAATCTGGTGTGAATACTAGCTAGGCTATGCCATCATGTGCGTAAATAGTGTCAGAGAAAGTGGGCTCGAATGGAATGTGAGGATAATAAGAGTCATGTATGAAAAGAGTGCATGTGAAAGAAGGAAGTGCTTATGCAGAGTGTACTTGAGAAGATGAGGTAGGTGGTATGGTGTCCAATGCATTAATAGTTCCTTGAAGAGGAAGTATGTTAGTGGTAGAGGCAGGATGTTCCGTGAGTTGGTAATGATCAATGAGATGTGTAGGAGTAGTAGAGGTAGGTGTAAGGGTTGTGGAAGTAGGAGTACGGGGATGACCAAAATTGTGGTATAGAATTGGAGTATGTAGTGAATTGAGTGGGTGAAGGAAAAAATATTTGAATGGGTCACGGTCATTAATAATAGTATGTTCATAGCCATCATGTAACAATTTAACATGCTGACAAAGTGTAGAAAGTATAGTCTGCATAGTGTGAAATCATGGGCTACCAAGTAAGTAATTGAACTGAAATGTGGTGTCAATAACAAAGAATATGGTAAGAACTATTTTGGGCCCAACTGTTAGAGGTATGGTGATAGTACCCATGCACATACATGTAGAAGAATCATAACCACAGAGAAAAATGGATGAGGGGCTGACATCGGTTGAGGAAAGGCCAAGCTGTTGAATAAATGTGAAATTACAAAGATTTATTTTGGATCCATTATTGACTAATGTTTAATTAATGCCTATGTTATAGATGCATGTCTAGATATAAAGGTGATGATCATTTTCAAGAATAGAAAGAGGGGCGAATGCATTAGATGAGAAAGTAATTTGTGTAGAAAATTATGCTACGAACTATTGATATACATAGTCTGGAGGAGTATTGGGAGGAATGCGAGCATTAGCTAGGAAAGATTTGATTTTAGCCTCACAATCAAGATGAGCCCACCAAAAGTTCTAGATGGAGACATATATGGTGGGAGGATCCTAGTATATTGATGCTAGGAATAAATGAGGATCCAAGAGTGTTTGAATGAGATGTTGGGTTCACCAAATGATTTAACAAAAATTAAGTTTCTAATAAACCCTAATTGCAGAGTAAATGATATAACTATGATATAAAAGTTTTAAGTATAATGTGACACAAGGAAACAAGCAAGTATAAAATCCTAAGCAAGAGATATATAAAGAATTACTTCACTAATTTACGCTTGACCTGGAAGTGCTATGGACTAGCAAAACTACTAAACATGAAGTGAATAGTATCGTAAGTGCTTAAGATAAATTATAGCGCTCACGGATGATGCCAGACATGGGTGCTTAGTCTATGGTAAGGGTTCCAAAGCACCAAAGACTACTACTGGGCACTTGTGATCACGTAAATGGTCTGAATCTAATTTTTATGGTGTCACACAAGTGCTAGAAATATTCGATGTTAATCACTTGTGTGTCACCCCTTCATTGCCGAAGATACCTGTAACCTATAAAATAGAAGTTCACCTACAAAATCCACAAAACCAAACCAAATCCAAAAAATAAAGATGCAATATGGGGAGTTCGATTGACCCTGAATATCACTTGATAGGGTGAAATTATAACCAAGTGCTATAGAACATCTCAGACTCCATGTATTTCTTGTGAGTGTGTGTGAAAATTGTGCCCTAGGATTCCCTTGTGCAAGATGCACTAGATAGCAGGCTAGATTTGCTAGAATATGCAAATGTGTATGGAATATAATAAAATTCCCATTCATATGTAGTGTATATATAAAATGTAGTCCCTTTTCCCTTGAATGGATGCTTTGAAGTGATTTAGGTGCCTTTTTGAGTGCAAGCTTAGGTGATAATAATAATGCTTAGAGCTTGGTCCTTTATTTTGAACACATAACTATGTATTTATATGGTTCCCTTGTTTGAATTTCATAATTGACAATTGGAAGGAAGACCCATAAGTGAAAAATATGCCCAAAAGATAAAAGATACATAAAAGAAGTGAGTAAGATAAGAAATGGTCAGGGCACCCAGAGGGGACATGAACACCTTGGTGTTGCTATATTGGCTGAGTGCTGGTGTCTGAAGTGATAAAAAATAAACAAGTAAAATACTGACTGGGCTGTAGGGTGTGTAAGACCAAATAGAAAACTAGAAACATAGAAAAGAATCCAAAGATAGTTTTCAATTACTAGTTTTATTGCTTAGGAATCATATGAATGCTAGTATGTGTTTAGGACCTAAAAATATACCCTAGTGCATGATTTTGTGTTTACAATTACTCAGTTCAGATCAATATAGGGAGCATGAAAGTTTTTCATTCCTTTGTCACCCATTATCAGTTTCAAGAATCTTGAGGACATAGGTATTCTTCCTAATTTAGCATTTCTAGCATATTTTCAACATATTTTAGTGTTTGTTTCAGTTTTATACTCAAATGTTTGACATATGGGGAGAGTTTTAGGGCACCTATTCTCTTTTGTATTGTATGTCCTTATTTGTAAAATTAGGTCTAGATATGTCTGCAGTAGTATGATCCATGGGATTATGGAAAGAAGTGAAGTAGCTAAGGGATTTATGGGTAATATTTCCTCTCCTATTACACTTTAAGGGGGAGATATCAGAGTTTCTGAATAAATTTGATACATGATCTTCTTTCTTTTTAGGGGTACATTTTTACATCTTTCTTCTTCTTTCTCTTGCAAAATTCTGTGTTGGGTTGCATGCACCTAACACCTCAGTTTCTTCTCAGGACTGATTAGGGAATGATCACCCCAATCATATAATGAATTTCAAGAAATAAAAATCTCTAAGAACAAGAAAATCACAAAAAAACAAGTGTATTATTTCCTTTTTTACACCTTTTCACTTTACATACATGTAAATGTAAATGTAAATGTTTTCTGTTACAAGTTCTATTTGATCTATCAAGGAAATTGACTACACTCTATTTTGTAGGTTTCATCATAGAGCATTCCAACACCAAGCACAACAACAAAATTGTAAAAAAAACATTTGAACAAAAGTAAAGTGTGTTTACACACTCAGGTATAATTTCCTTTAAGCATGTAGTTTTCAATTTCTTACTTAAGGGGGGAAATGTAGAAACTCAAATTTGGTCATTTACACTTTGGAAAAACTTGATTTGACTATGATTTCTTACTATGATAAATGATACTTCTCCATTCACACTTAGCACTTTATGAGGTTAATTTCTTATCTTGTTTATCCTTATGCACTAACATGTCTAAAAAACTCCAAGAATTCAATGTAAAAAATCCATAGACAAACATCATTTTACCAAATCCAAACTTTATTTGGCACATTCCCTACTCCTCGACAAGACCATACAATTTGGTCAGGGCCATACCATATGGTCTTGACCTCTTTGTACAATCTTGGACTGATATGTCTTTCAACTAAACTTTCAAATTTAAATATTTCATTGGGTCTTATACTTCATTTAGGTCGACCTTCTTTAGAAAAATGAAACCCTATATAAGAATTTAAACACTACTTCATTTTCTAACCTAGAAATCCTAAGGAAATGCACCAAAGAAGTCACTTTATACAGTTGTAAAAGGTATCTAGAGCTCCCTAAATATCATTATTGTAAATCTACAGTCATTAGGGAAACACCCACATCATGTATGAAGTTACAAACTAGGTCAAGGAAACCATATCTCTCATCTACAAACATCCAAATATCTTCTCTCCAAGAATTTTTAGCAAGATCCAATTCAAAGAAAGCATGGTCAAATCAATTTCCAAACTTGGTTGATCTATCTATATATCACATGCTAGGCAAATAATAACATACGGTTTGAGGCCTCTTCAAATTAGTTCCAACATCGATGGTGCACGGGGCTTCCCACAACTCTTCTGATGTTTGTTTTATAGGAATATTCATCCATGGATAACGCATTATATGATGATCAATCTATTTAGATAGCCTCACTGCATGTGTGACAACTAGGGCTTGATAACGATGAATAAATATAGGAATGTGAGTAACCAAAAAAGTTTCAAAGGTAGATTTAAAGCATGTCCAAGACTGTACATAAGGGGGTGGATCATACAGTATGATCCTAACTTGATGGTATGGTCATGACCTAGGTATAATCAAAATTTCATTCCAGGTTGCAAATGTGTCTTAGGTTCATATCTTTTAGTTTCTCTTTTGCACAGTCCTAAATCTCTCTAGAAATTAGTAGAAATCAGCCAAGTGCCTCTAGACATCTATCTCATGCTTTTTATTACATGTTAGGTTAATTAGTGTATGTAAATTCTTCTTATCGACTCGAGTTAAAAATCTACATTAGTATTATGTTTTATCATACTTGTTAGATTTATAAATAAACTCTTATTTATTATACACCTAATTAAATTAAAATTAAATTTAATTAAGGGTTAAACACCTTTAATGAGTAGTTTTCAAACCAGGAAATCTTCATTACATCAGATTAGACATGTTTTATAGGTAAACTATGGAGTGATTTTTTTTTTGTTTTTTGTTTTTTAAACGCTTTTAACCAGAGCTTTGAACTAGGGGGTTATGGGAACCCACCCATATAATATAGAACCAATATAAGAACCAAGAGACACAAAAAACCCAAGTCCCCACAAAAAAAAACACCACAAAAGGGAGATAAACCAGAAGAACAAATTGAAGAACCAAAACATGCTAGGGAGTACCAGAAGCAAGATAAAACATGAGCCAAAAGAGAGGAACAAATAGGTACTGGGAAAGCCACCAACCTAATCTAGAACTTACAGGCAGAGCCATCTGTATCACTGAGCGTGACCATCACCTCTTCCTCCTAGTACTATCCACTTCCATGCACCACCCACTACTGTACCTTCCTGTTGAGAAGCTTTACTGAGAAAGAGAAGAAATGCCTCCCTTACGAGGGAGAGAAACTCATTGAGGTGAAAAATATCGGAATCGATAGGGAAACTGTAACATGAAGATCCATGGGGGGAAGACTATTGAGATCCAGGCCACCATGATGCCAATGGGAATCATGCACGTTCTTTGACATGAATGAGAAGATCCCAATATTAATCCCTGAGCCAATGAATCCCACATGCTCGAGACTGAGAGCCTATTTGTCAAACTTCTTCCACCCAAATTAATGGGTTAGGAATGTGACAATCAGCTAATTTCATGCGTACAAGATGTCTCTATGAACCGGGTTAAATGAAATAATCTGCTACAACATTGACATTCACCTTGTTTGCAAGTAAAGTAGAAGATAAAATTAGAAATAAAAGTCATGACTATATCAGAAGCATGCTCATGCCTTATTAGTAGCCTGTAAATAAGAGTCACCCAACACACATTCGATCACTTCTTCTTTACAAGTAGAGCCATATGTGGAGAAAGACATCCTGAAGACACCTGTGGGATATGGTCGAACGAGAAGGAAAATTCTGACTTCTCACCATGCGTAGAGAAAGGAAAGGAAATCCTAGGAAAACCATAATTCATCCTGCTCAAGAATGGGAAAAGATAAGAATGAGGAGAGAGGAGCCATTGGCCTGCTAAAAAAACTGAAAATACACAAGCCAACAATGAATTATTGATGCAAGTTCCACGTCCTCCCTTCATGTGAAATGATACCTACCAAACCATTCCAATATTTAGGACAAAATCAATGTGATGTCCAGACCATCGATGGCTACGTTGGAAAGAAGATCAATGATGCTATTAGCTTCTCTAAAAACATGTTTGATACTCCAACTTTTTAATTTTCCAAGACAATACAAAATGTTAGAAATATAGAAGTTTAAGTGCCAAGATAAGGCTGAGCCCTTAGTAATTACGTGAACAATTACTTGTGAATCTCCTTCCACCTGAAGACAATCGCATCCTCTGAAAACTAACTAACTTTGATGCCCTCCATGAGAGCTTTGACTTCAGTTAGGTTGCTATAACCATTGCTTAATGGAAAGGAACCAGCCACTACTACTACATCATGCTCATCTCTCACAATACACCCTGCACCCATGATTTACCTGGATTGCCTCTAGAGGCTCCGTCACTGAAATTGAGTTTGTAAAAGCCAGGGGGGGTGGAATCCATTTCACATTTCTTCTTCTAAGAGTGTTTTAAATTTGAGTCAATCCCTGATGAAAAATCAAGCCAGGAGGAGGGATTTTGACTAAAGGCCAAGATTTTCTGATCTTAACATCTTTCAAGATGAAGCTTAGATTTTTGAGACTATGAATATTAACATTCTCTGAGATAGTTGCTTTCAATTTTTCTAAGAAATTTTGAAATTCTTGAGCTTCCTCCCAAAACATTCAAAGGTAACGCTCCCACCATAGGTGCCAAATCAAGAAAAAAGGAGAAATGGTCCAAATGGAGATGAAGGATCCTTTTCCCCCTAATGAAGGCCAAGCCACCAAGGACTCGACAATATTCTTGTTAGGAGCCCAGGAAAGACTCAACTTGTAAGTTAACCAATTCTAACTTTTCTCTGTGAAGGGATAAAAAAAGCAACATATGATTGATATACTCTTTGGCGTTATTACAAAGAATACATTTAGTAGGACCAACATAGCCCCAAGATTTTCTTCTGAGTTGTGTTAGAATCTTTCCTTTAACAACCAACCAACTGAAGATATGCACTCTCAGGAGAATCTTTGAGCTCCAACACTCGGTCCAACTTTTTTGGCCAAGCCCAGACATTGAAATCAATTTGGCATAACCTACTTTAACTATTTACACGCCAAAAGGGGCTCCCAACCATAAAAAATTATCCTCCCGAGCCTTGCAAGAAAACTTTCTATGTAATATGGAATTGTTAAAATCTAATATTTCTTGCTTGAAAAGACTGATTGTCGATGGATATTTCCAACACAGAGTAGGTGAGCCATCCGACACAAAAAATATGTAATCCACTACTTTATTACCCCAAGAATCCTTAGTGATATACATAGCTTGAGCTAAATTCTGATTGAAGATAAGAGGCTCGAACCCATTCCAACTTTCTTCCAAAAAAATTGTTGAATTCCCATTACCAATTTGCTAAGAAACATGATCTGAGATGAGATGCCTGCACCTAGAAAGGAAATTCCAAATGTGCAAGCCCCTAGGTAACTCTTCACTAGAAAGAAGATGCTTTGGCCAGCCCGCACCTAGATATTTATGGGAAAACACTTAAGAGACCAGCCTATGTGGATCAAAAATGAAATTCCACACTAATTTGGTGCTGAGAGCTATGGTTTGAAGCTCTGGATCTAGAATACCTAGACCACTAAGCATTTTGGGAAGCTTGATGTTATCCAATTTTTATTAATGAAATTTCCTACCCTTGTTGGTCCCCTTCCAAAGGAAGGACCTTACGATTTTCTTGATTTTTCTAAGGAAAAAATTGGGGATCTTCATCACAGAGAGAATATAAGTAGGGATGACGCATATAATAGACCACAATAAGAGTGATTTACCTGCCAAAGTTAGCCATTTCCCTTTCCATGATTACAACCTAGAGGTAAACAACCACAATAGATCATCCCATAGAGAAGCTCTCCCAAACTTAGAGAAGAGAAGAATACTAAGATATTTGTGAGTGAGTGAACCAATTTCAAATCATAAGATGGATTGAACTCTATGATGAAGATGTAGAGAGACATTGAAGAAGAAAGTGACAGATTTATGAAGGTTGATGATCTGACCTGCAACTTTAGAATAGGAGTCGAGGAATGAGTCAATAGCTCTGAGCTTCCTGAACCGAGGTGGACACCAAAGGAGTAAAGTGTCGTTTGTAAAATATTGATGAGATATGGGTAGAAGACTAAAAAATATTTTAAAACCTTGCAAGGAACCCTAGGAAATAGTGAGTTTCATAGCTCTACCCAGTGCCTCGAGCTACAAGAATCGAAGAGAAAGGAAGATAAAGGATCGCCCTTCCTGATCCCTCTTCTTTTAGAAAATAAACCTTCGATGGATCCATTGATTAGAACTAAAAACTAAGGGGAAGAAATATAGTTGAATATCTTCTTATAGAAGAAACCATTGAAACCCATCTTCTTTAATGTCATTATTAGAAATCTCCAATCGAGCCTGTCACAAGATTTACTGAAATAGAACTTAAGCATCATGCTAGGGGAATAAGAAGATATCAAAGAATGAATAATATATTTTTAAATGATGATACCATCCAAGAAAGACTGACCAGGAATAAAACCAATTTTTCTCTAAGTGATAAGTCGAGCGATCATAGGACACAATTTAGAAGTTATAGCTTTAGAGATAATTTTGTAAGAGGTATTACACAGTGAGATGGGGTGGAATTCATATATCAAATTGGCAGGATTTTTATTGGGAAACTTAAAAATGAAGGTGTGATATATTTCCCCCAGGATTTGACCTTTTAGATTCTTCAATTGCAAGCCAGATGTCTTCACCAATCACATTCCAAAATTCCCGATAGAAGGCGACTGGGAAACCATTTCCTGGGGGCCTTGTCATGCTCCATTGAGAAAATGATGGAGAAAAATTCCTCCCTATAGAAAGGTGATATGAGCTTGACATTATCATATTCACTCACCACTATGTGGAATTGATTGAGAATAGATTTCTGTTGATCAAGAAAGGAACAAATCTCTCTATTGAGAAAACCCTGAAAAAAGGAGACCGCTTCTTTCTTAACACCCGCCTGCGAAAAAATCCAGTTATAGTTTTCCAACCTCAACTTGGGGATGTAGTTATGATTCCTTTGAGCCTTGACTGAGGTGTGGAAAAACTTCATGTTTTATCCCCATATTTTAACTAGACCTCCCTAGATTTCTGCCTCCAAAAGGATTCTTCATTGCAAAGAAGATCCCCTAATTTGTTGAGAAGATCTTTTTCCTTCCAATATTCTTCTTGACCCATACCATCCCTTAAAATAATTTCATTCATCTCCTTTATCTTTGATTCCACTCACCACTTTTTCATGACAATGTTCTTGAAGGAGGTGGAATTTCATTCCAATAGATTATCTTTGAGTCGAGCCAGATTTTTGGAAAGGATAAACATTTTAGTCCCTACAACCACGTAAGAAGACCACCAAATTTTGACCAAATTAGGAAACCTTTTATATTGTATCCACATCGACTCAAATTTGAAGGGAGATATGCGTGGAGGAATATCTACCTGAACATTTGGAGAGATGGGAAAATGAAAGAGGGAGGACTTCACATTCCAGAAGGTGGTTGGTATGAAACTAGGATTCTGATGCCTAGAAATGATCCAATCTTATGGCCAGCCTGACTAAAGCCCAGGCATCTATTTGACCATAGTGAACCAACCCATCTTCGAGCTCGATTTCCACCAAATAATAAACCACTACAAAAGAGATGAAATCCTGGTGAGAGTGAGGTTTCTAGTAGAACCTCGCCTCTCTTTTATTTATCAGAGAGTGGCATTGAAATCCCTAGCGAGTATGATTTTATCTTGAGAAAAAATGCTCAGATATCCTTCCAAATGAGACCAGAACTTCCCTCTTCATGATAGGAGTTGTTGGGACCATAAACATTACAGAGAAAGAACACCTCATCCAAGTGCTTGAATTGAATCCTACACCATTGAAAATTATCTACTTTCCGAAAGAGGCTCGACTAACACCTTGTTGTCCTTCCACAAGAAACCCAATCCTCTAGATGCCCCTTTTGAATAAACGAAAGAGATGAAAAAACCCTTCCATATTCACTTCCAACCCTCTAAACATTTAGATTTATACATTTTTGTCTCTTGAATTAAAATAAAATATGCCTCTTCTTTTAAAGAACACCACCTGATCAGGAATTATTTGTTAGGGGCATTCATGCCCCTAACATTCTAGGATAAAATCCTCATCCTTTCTTTAGAGATGACCCACATCTCTTACTTGAAGACTGAAAGAAAGATCCTAATTATTGTTGTTTCCCTACAACTATCTCCTAGCATATAAATTTTTTCCTTCGAAGGGAGACCTAGGAGGATTATTAAGAACATAATCTATTTAAAAAAGTCGTTGGAGTAGGAAGGATGCCATGAAAAATTATCCTGAGAAAATCATCGAATCACCCTGATGAAGCTGATAGCTTCTTCTTCCTCATCTCTACCTACAACCATTGAAGTCACTACTGCTTTACGGTTGCAAGCCCATTGATATAACAATTATTCTCGAGGCCCCTTGATCCTGCTTCTATACCTTCTTGCATTAAAGCAAGAAGATGATTAGAATCCTAGATGACCGATACTGTCTCTTTTACAAGAGATAAAAGTAATTAGATCTAAATCGTGTTGGAAGAGAGGTCGCCGCTCCGCTATGACCTAACCTCCCTCCCGATGGAATATATGGAATGGAATTTTTACTGGCACCAGAAACCATAATGTCCGAGGCTCAATGATTTTATGCCAAGTGATGTTGATCGAGGCTAGATTACTTTTGCAGTCCCTTCTGAAAGTGACCCTTCTGCTTGCATTTGAAACAACTAAAGGAGATATTCTCATATTCCACTCTTTGGACCCAATTGCATGAAGGGGAAGAGATAACAATATTGTCCAACAATCTCTTGGATGAGTCGATGGATACAAAAAGCCCTTGCAAAAGAGGCTAATGGATCCTTCTAGAATCGCAGGGTCAATACAGATGACCCTTACTCAACTTTTACCAAAGATTTTAATAAGAATTTTAGGATTCCAGTACTCACTTGGAAAATCATAAAGTATTAACCAAGACCTAAAGCTCCTCCATCACGGCTTGCTCTGGATTAAAATTAGCTGAGAAGGCCCTCAGGTGGATGCCAGAGTTCGAGGAACAACCTTTCTTTTCTGTCAAGGGTATCCTCCCACTATGCTTTTCTCTCTTAAAAATGACCATAAAGAAACCCTTGGCTAGGAAGTGCATTCTGAGGCCACTACCCCATTAGGATTCGCACCAATTGCAAATGCCCTCAGTCGACAACCATCTACCCAAAAAATTTGTGAAGATTATCCAATTTCCAAGGAGAGCAAGCTGCATGGACATGCCATCTTGGTATCTGATTAAAACAGTGACATTCTCCTTTGGCTAAGAACAACCCGTGACTTTTTAGCCCTCGAAAATTTCCTTGGGAGATGTTTCTGCTGAAACCACTTTGGGACCCAGGCTCCTAGGCGAACCTGATGAAGGACCAGCCCTAGAGAATATCCCATGTCCACCATCAATGTGCCATGTGGAAATCAAACTGTTAACCCTTTTTAAATTCAAATTTTTACCCCGCTCCATTTTGGCTACAAAATTAATTTCTCCAACTATGGAGCGAAATTAACAAAGATTTAACTATGCATATCAATAAATATATAGGTAATTCATTCCCTTTTACCTCTCTCAATCTATTGGAGAACTCTTACATATATTTTATATCATCAATAAAATGCTAGTATACATCAAAATTATAAGAGTACCCCTAGAGCAGTCCACAAGATATAAATAAAAAGAGGTCAAAGTTCCTTAGTGCTAAGTGTTAAAGTTAAAAGGAAGTATTCTATATTTATTCACATATTTGTTCACACATTTTCATAGGTGGAAGAAATATGCACAGTTCGATCCCTCTTCAGAGTAATTTTACACAGGAAACAATTATTACATTACATGGATGTTATGATGTTAGTCCAACCCAAAATGCTAATGCATTTCAAATATATATTGTGATCAAGTACACACAATTAAGGTTTGAAAAAATAAGTGAGTAACATGCATCACCACACATGATCAAAGAGATCACATAAATCCAAAAACATTACAACATAGCCAAATGTTCCAATAAGCTCCATGCAATAATTCCCTCATAGGCAGTTCTAGAAAACCTAGAAAATGGTAGAGATTAAAACTATTTGATCGTAATGAAAATATTTTGGTAGGTTCTCTATCTATATTTATGATCTACGCCATTAATGACACTTTTATAAGTAGTCCCAGATATGGTGGTGGCCTATACGATTAAAAAAGAATCTGAATTAACTAAGTATATTTTCTTTATATTGTTCTATTAACTGTAAATCAAAATTCATAATATTAATTAGCCTTGACAATCCATATTTATTGTACCTAATTCCCTCATTTATAGAATCTGAATTAACTCACTTTTAATCACATTTCATACTTTTGTGTGTGAAATAATTAAAACATTTCAGTGAACCCCACATTTGATTTGAAAATGAAAAGTTATAGGTTTTTTTTTGTGAATTAGTGTTTTAGATTTTTCCCACTTTGGGTTTATTTTTACATTTTTACATTCTTATTTCGATTAGGGTTTTAGTTTCTAGCTTGTTATACATAACCTTAAAACCCTAATATTCTTACAATAGAATAAAACAATTATGTGAATGATTCTTCTTTCTATATACATAGAGAAAACAATGTGGAAAATATTAACAATGATAATGATCCTGATACACAAGATTTTTTTGATGAAATAGATTATGCTAAACTTAAACAACATATTGAAACTAACCCTCATATGATTGAAGCATTGTCACATGTAATTATAGATGAAAATAAAACCTAAAGTATCAAATGACAAACCTTTGAATGATAATAATCTTATTTCTAGAGGCTCACATCCTACACTAGGTGTTCATACCAATGTTCCTATTTATGTGTTTACAATTGTGGCTACACAAAAAATTCATGTGCCTAGTATACATACTATGGTGGCATTATAATCTACTCCTTCAATATCTAACGGTTTTACTTCATAGCATATAACTTATATTTTCTCCTTCTAGGCCTACATCTCACGTGACACCATCTTTTCCTAAACTATTTATACATACAATTACCAATCCTAGCAACCAAACATTTATGTAATATATTTTCTTCAATATTAAGTTTTTGAAATGTAATAATGATCTAATATAATGAGAAAAATTATAATATTTCAATAGTTTACACAATCCTTTATCCCACGAGGTATCTAATTATCCCATACCTATGGGGATTTTACATTTAAGATTACACCATTTGATGGTAAAAGTGATCCAAAATAATATCTTAGAGATTCTCATCTAACTTGTTTAGATTATGTAGCTAATGATAGTTTACTGAAAAATGTTTTTCTTTGGTACATTAAGGAATAATCCTTATTATGGTTTTGTAACCTTCTTATTTATTTAGTACACACTTTCAATCCTAACCCACTTTTCTATCAATATTACTTAGAATATCAAGGACCTAATGATCTCATTAGTATACATGTGTTTATCTATAAGACTATGCTCTCAAAAATGACAAATCATATGGAGAAAAGTTAATTACAAGAAATTGTTTCACAAGTCCTACTAGCATCCATTCAAAGGTCTATAATATTTGAATGCTTTTAATATTTTGATGACACATTTCATACAGTAAAATATCATTAATTCAAACTTATTACTATGAACACATTAAAGAATGGGAAAAACCATTTTTACATATTCCAATAAAAAATTTAAAATAAAAGAAACCTTTAGGAAAAGACTAATGATACTAAGAATAATTATAAGAAAACAATCAATGTGGTTTAATAACCCACTAACAAGCTTGTCCTTTTATCCCCACCACATAGATAATTTACATAGCTATTAGAAACCCCTCATAATATGTTGCAAAGTTTACTTGAAGTCAACCTCGTATCCCTTCCTTTGCCTTTGGAGATTGACCTGACTAAGCCATGACCTAATAATTTTGATATTAATGCATACTATGACTATCGTAAATGTACATGGCATTCAATGAATAATGTTTCAGATTATGACATGATATATATGACCTAATTGAAAAATAATATTAAGTTTAGTAATGATTAAAAAACTACTTTTGATTTGGTTGTCAAAACTAATTAAAATCTTACAATGTTTACAAATATGTTTCTAAACCATGTCGTACAATAAACTAAGACTAATATTAAAGTACATATAACTTACAATGCATATTCTCCTCCAACCTCATATACCTCTAAATCTAAGTTTAACCATCCTATAGAAGGCCTTAGTGGTGTACATAAAATGCACAAATAAAACATATGCTTAAATTTGACTATCTATAAATTATGTACAATGATTCCATTAATTCCTTTTTATTCATATATGCCTTCATTGATTAACACCCCATACATGACATTATGATGGAACATTGGTCAAGGGAAACCATATACACTATGAAACTACTTACAAAAATTAGACTCACAGAACATAGATACTTGATTGGTACATAACACAATAAAAGGATTTGATGGAAAATATCAAAAAACTGTTAGGGGAATTGTTGGGACCCACAAATATCACTACTTGTTTTTTAGATTCTCCTAATATTAGTGCATTTGAAATGATATTAGGAAATCTATGGATACATAAAATATGTGAAATTCCATCTATAATACACATATAATTGAGGTATATTTAGAATATAAAAGTAGTTATAATTCAAGGCTTTACATATGATACCACATCCAACCATAAACATTACCTTTAGTGCTTCCAAAAAAACCTAGTGTACAAAGTGCACGTGAATAAGCTTCACAACTAATCTAGAAGAAACCATGATAACAAACAATTGAATTTTATTGATAATTAATTACCCAATTCTTACTACATTAGTGGCCTTTTTGTGTTCAACCTACAATATATATATATGTCCACACCCTACAATAGTCTTATGAAAACCTTATGAGTGCATTACAAAAAGAACATTGATGCATTTTACTAACATACAATGGACTCCACATGCTACTTTGAATACTATAAAGCTACAAAACACACACATGACCATACTGACCATAAGGGTTCCGCGTATTTTCTAACACATGATAAATTTTCTAATTTGGATAATGAAATACATGATTCTACACGCCCATGAAATGTGACGTTTGTGTAAATGGATATAAGACATTCACTTGAGCACAACATTGATGTTATCATATTTTTGCACCATTAATCTATCTTCACATGGCAGTATGACTACATAATTCACTATACATAAGTTGACTGATTTTTTATACCATTCTTATATTTTGACACTAAAAGTGGTTGCTTTCAAATTTAATGTTCTTCTATATCCTTGGATTTTCATTATTTAATACATATACTCTTGGCTTTTTATTATTTATGCCATTTTCGATAGTTACAATAATTATCGATGACACATGCATACACATGCCTTATAACTATCTATTCTTAGTACATGCACTTTGAGGAATGTTACACCTTGATGCAACACAGTAATTTACCAACTCTCCAAATTGACTATCTATGCTTGATTTTTTCATGAAACACATTTACCTTACATGATCACATGTTTTTTATGCCTATCAATGTTATAATTTTTTTTACACTAGTTATTACCCACTTGGGGCATGCACCACTAGAGTTTTTTTCACATAAGAGGTATTTATTTGGTATATAAATTTACATTAGTTTCATATCACTTTCCCTCACTCTCCTAAGAATGCTTTCTTACTAAACCTTATGTACACTTTTCTTTGAGAATGATATTTAATATTCAAATCCTTTCAAAATATGAACTAATTTGTAGATTATACTTTCTGGCCTTCTATTTTCCTAATCACCCATTAGATTGGGTTAATTGATGACATTGTGTTCTCTCATTTTCAATTTTTGGATTTAATTCATTCATTTCCTCTTAGATATGATACTTTATTTTGTCTTGGATTTACGTACATGTTTATCTTTTTTCTTTGTTACTTTCTTGCCTCTTAGATTCCATTGATCTTTTATCAACTCCAATTTATTGATCACTAATTAGATTCTACATGAATGATTCTCACTTTTTAATAAAATATCAAAAAATAAAAAACCAAGACCTATGTACTACTTGCTTTGATGGTACATATAGTTGATGTCATTTATTATATACTTGGTGATTCATATTATATTAATTTTATTTGCACAAGAGGTTTATTGTATACCTGAGTTAAATGAAGGAAGTACATACTATATATGAGACGTGGACATGAATATGATTTAAATTGATCATACCCATGAGAAAATGAGCAACCTATCCACATTGGGGGTGTGCTCATACTTGGGGCATCCTAACACATTTATTCATGTATTATATTTATATGCTAGTCTATTTATTATATTGAATTGATTAGACCATTTTACATGAATTTATCTTGTTCATATATTTAAAGTTATGTTTTTCATGGATATCACACATTTATATATGGTTTAATGAATTCATTCTAACATTATTTTTTTCGTGCTCACTCATTGCTAATGGTTTTGATATTGATGTTTACATTTCTTGATTATTGATGTTTCTATATTGGTTATTCTATGTTTTGAAGAGTACGTTTATTGTTTCATATATGCTTGTGTGTCACAACATGTTTTATAAACCCATATTTGGTCATTTTGAATTTGGTACTACTATTTTGGATTATATCCCTCATACATGACTTGTGTATATAAATCGAGCTCAAATTCATTATCTTATCTTATCCTAAGGCTTCAAATGGGTAAAATATACCACTTTACTTATAAGTCACCTACAAGAACAATCATATCAATAAAAAATAGTTTATACATATTGTACATACATATTCATATTATTAATTAAGTTCTAAACACTCGTATCAGTAAAAAATACCTTATACATCTTGTACATACCTCTTCATATCATCAATTCGGTTCTTTCCCATATAGGAACAAATAATCTAGTAGGGAAAATATAAAAAACTTATCTTGTTCCCTACATGATTATTATGACCTTATCCTTCTAATAGTCATATTTATAAATGAATATATTTCAATGGATTGGTATTTTCCTTATAGCTAGGAATTAGTGAAAAATATTACCCTTAGAGCAATATAAATAGTATTTGAGTTGAATAATTTAATCACTATGAATATACTTGTAACACCTAGAAATTATTAGTATATAAATTATAAAATACATATCAATTACTAAGAAATATGTCTAATTCTTTCCTATTACTAGAGATACCAGGAACAACCCTTATGTAAATCTGAAGCACTCTAACTAGGCTAAGAAAAAATATCACCAAGACCAAATAATTCAAATAAAATGAAGGTTTTTAATGTGTGAGGAGTGCATATCAGATATTAAATAATATTTAAATGAAGTTAGTGATCATCCAATCTTGCCCAAAATAACTAGCAATTAAACTAGTTTGATTGTCTTTGAAATTGGTGACAAAATATGTACTGGATAGCCTATTAATCAAATTATTAAGCTTGTTTGTATTAATTTTTGAATACCTAAAATCAAATAAGATAATAAGACAATGAAAAAAATGTTTCATCTTATAAATATTCACCCCTTTATTTCTTATTGAATTAATAAAGAAACAAATCTAATATAGCCGTTGCAACAAGACTTGTGAAAATTTGCATGAAAATTAAAATACTAATAATAGGAAATACAATTCCTAAATGAAATAAATTCAACTAAATAAGACTAAAATAGACTCAATATGAAAAATATCATCCACTAATAATATATGGTCAACATTAAAGAATCCTTTATTATTTAAAGCAATAGATGCATAATCTATTTACACACTAGCTAAACTATGCACCCAACTTTTCCTAAAAAATAAAAAAATAGACTAAATTTAGTCATCCAAAAATAGAAATAGTTCTAAAAATATTGTGGATGAATAGATAGTGGTTTGACCTCAGTTAAGTACACATCTAGTGAACTTCACTCTAACTAGCACTTCCATTATAAAAATAGAATACTAATTTTTTTTCTTCTAAAAATAGAATTTTACACTAAACCATAAAATATCCTAAAAGAAAGAACAAAAAAATCATAATTTTTGGTGACTAATTAGTGTCCATATTAGAATCATACTCAAAATTCTCCCCTTCAATGAAAAATTTAAATGCCTATCATCTCCTTAAGTATTCCATGGATATTCTTCATAAATACCTTAGTGAAAATATCAACAAATTGACTTTGAATTATCACATACTAAATGAAAAAATGATTGTAATTAAATAATTATATGATAAAACGATTGTTGAGTTTGATATGTTTGGTTCTAGCATGGAAAAATGGAGTCTTGGATAATTATATTACCACATTGTTATCACAAAAAACTTTGTAGGCTCATGTTGACCCTCTCTAAAATCAACTAAGAGTCTTATCAATCACATTATTGGATGAAATTTGACGTAAGGTATGTATATTTATCTTAATAGATGATAAAGATGCTATAGCATGCTTATTTAATGGCCTTGAAACAAACCAAATTACTAATGTGAAACAATAACCTAAAGTAGTCTTCTTGTCATCAAGATAACCTCCCTAACCTCCCTAATATGAATCTTGTATCCAATCATAAATAACAATTTTTTTTTTTCTGAAATTAAGACCATGATTATAAGTACCTCTTACATATTTAAAAACTATTTTCACTACTTACAAATGCTTCAGCGATGGATTGCCCATAAATATAGAAACTAGTATAACCCAATAAATCTAAACTTTGGTCTTACATAACCACTTGGTTCTAATTATATATATATATATATAGAGTATTAATAAGATTACTTTTATCATTTGTCTCACTTTAATCCATTTCAATTTTCATAGCATAAACCCACTCTTTCCTTTGACTAACTTCTATAAAACTTCTAAGTTCACTAACAATAGATAACAACACAAACATATTATTTTCATCATAATCGTCATAAAATAAATTACCTCCATGATCTTGTAGCCTTGTGATCCTCCTCTCATAATTGAGCTCCAAAATTTTATTTCATGGATGTGGATTCAACAAACATTTGTTCTTTCTTGATGTTGATGTATAAGGATGATTAGTCTCTTGGAAGAGCTAACATTATTTCCTATTGAATTGGAAAACTATGTAGGAATTTGTAAGACCTCAAAATAATCTTCAAGATTCTAAACCCCTTGACTCATGACCATTTTAAAAATCTGATCATGATCAAGATACATCTCTTTTTAATTATTTTACAATCAATAGAAACAATTATAGTTTTACTAGTAGGATTATTAAACTTATATGTTCTACTTTCAACAAAATATCACATTAAGATGCATTCCAAAATCATAGGATATAATTTTAGAATACCTCTTACCATACCTTTAATTTTTTTAATTTTCATGCTTCAATTTCCTTTAACTTGGATGGAATTTCCATCTCCTAATTGTACTTTGATTTTCAAAGAATCATCTAACTTGTTGAAACCCTATTTGTAACTTGTAATGTGATTTGAGAAACCAAAATCAAGAAGCCATAAATTATATCCATCCTATAATATCATAGTTCATGAGATACAATCATATGAATTATCTGTGTGTTTTGGATCCTCACTCTGTTCAGCTTGGAAAACCTTCTTTTCAACCTCTTGATGAATTTGATTCTTAGTTTTTAGCATATTACAACCGTTAATAAAAAAACTCAATTTGTTTTATAATAATTACAAGTAAGGTTTATCTTACCTTTAATTATGAATTTATCTTGATATTTCCCCTTTGAAGTAATTTATTTTCTTTTAAATTCTTGTTCTGAAGTATGTATTGAATCTCCTACATATAGTTTCATTTTATTCTCATGGGAAAAGAGAGAACCAAATAAGTCATCAACATTTATAGTGTTCATGTCCATACAATCATCAAAAGTGATCACAATATGCAACCTTATTTGTGTCAAAGATATCAAAATTTTCCTAACAATATATTTATCTTTAACAATTTCTCCATAAACCCTCATTCTATTAACTAAACCATTTATCTTTATGAAAAAATATCCAACTCCCTCATTTCTGACATTCTTAATTTCCCAAAATTCATTTCAGGGGTTTATAGTTTTGCATCTCTTACCTTATCAGAACCTTGATATGAAGTCTCCAAGGTATTCCATGCCTCATATTCATTCTTAATTCCTGAAATTCTTGGATAGATGCTATGATATATAACATTATGTAGATAGAAGAAAGATTGTGCATCTGCCTTTTTTTCTTCTTATTTCCCCCTCTTATGATCTTCATACAAAGTATTCCATTTTGTATATAGTGTTTATGTGTAAGTCATATTATCCAAAAATACCTTCCATACAATAATATTGACATAAATAAAATAAAAACTCAGATCAGGTTATAAGACTTAATGGTCGAGATAAATTTTGCACAATGTTTCTAATATCACTAGGATTGCTAAAGTTTAGGTCTCCTTTCAACAACTTTATTCAAACTACCCTCCAATTTATTTAATAATCATACACTCATTCATTATGCCTTATTTTTGCCTCAGTCCCTCTTTTATTTTCTCTCACTTGATACTCTACTCTTTGTATGTGTCTTTCAACTATCTTCACCTAACTATGCTCTATCCTTCATTAACTCTATCATATTCTAAATTCATCATAGATTAGGTATTTAGGATATATTAATCAATTTATTCATTAAAAAACATCCTCAAGTTCCACCATACACATCACCATGTCTTAACCTTCACGAAAATCCTTTCAAAACTTCAAACCCAATTCCATACTAACTTAAATCAAAGAAACATAAAGACTGGTAAGAATACAATCAACTAGGATTGTTATAAAAAAACTAATATTATCACCTTCAAGACTCATCTTATTTTGAAGAAAATAATTAAACACACTCTCCACATTGTATTCCATCCAAAATACAAGTTTCAAACTATTTATTACCCTCCTTTGTAAGTTAGGGTCAAGACTAGATTTTCCTTAGGTTCTTGATTGGTTCCATGGTAGCCTTGATGAGAAAATTTACTTTTGGACTTATAAACCTTTTTACAAAACTTTAAAATTATTAGAAACTTGATATTAATCATATAAAAACTTCCTAACAAGTATACCTTCATGATATTAGGTTTGATATGATTGTTACTCACAAAACTAACTCAAAACTAGTAAAAATCAGTTCTTCTGATGAGGATGATTTCTAGGGGGGTGGTGTTGGTCCTAGTTCATGAACTAGGGAAAAGTGTGTATAAGGATTCATTGATAACTTCTTGCTGACTGGTGGTGTGGTTTCATTGCTGCTATTTTTTTGCTTATGTTGGGCTCTTTTTGGGTCAATGCCTTTTTGACTCCTTCCGGTTTTGTAATGTTTTTTTGATAGACATTTTTTGTTCTAGTGGATCCTTAATGTAATATCTTTTGTAATAGGCCCTTGGAGCATTTTTTCCAATTATTATCTATAAAAAATGGGTAAAAATCAGGTTTACAGTATGAGAATCACAAGTTTTCATACCTTAAACATGTTTCCAATACAAAAAACTAAGTGGAAACCTAATAATGATCCATATGTACAAGTTCACCTAAATTTTCATGAATTTATGAGGTTTGGATTGTAAGTTATGATCCTTTCATGTCACTAAACCCTTCTAAAACCCTCACTTACAAGTCTGCTGACTATATTTTTACAATATCTCACTCTATAGACATCCTGTTAGAGATATTGCATAGTGTGAACATTAGATATGATTAATATAATATTATCATGGATAATATTATTATAATGTGAATGTAATATTGCATATAGTAAATAGTATTTACTATATGGTAATTAGTAAATTAGTAAGTTAGATAATAAAACAATGAGATATTGTTTTATTATCAATGTTATTATTAATGGTTGAAACCATTCAGGTAGATTGGTTTCATATGCAACAAAATATTGTTGAGAAGGTTGCAGGTAAAGACAAATACATTGTTATGAGAGTTTTTACTATGTATCTCTTATATAATGGATTGCATAGCTATGGGAAATGCAACATAGTTAATAGAAGAAGAAATTAAAGCTAATCCATGCTCCAAACTTGGAACTAGCTAACACATCCAAAAGGAATTAAATTTTTCATAAGGTCATGTTTCAACCATAAAATATTATCCTAGAATTTTTTTTAAGTTTGGATGAAAGAAACTCAAGATATCAACTTTTTAGTACTCAAAATCTAGACTAGGTTTTGACAGGACAACACACACCCAATTTTACTTTATTTTTATTTCCTCAACTCAAGAACCTTACCAAATCCTCATAAACCTTATTAAAAATATTCCTAACATTCTTCAATACCTTACCTATTGATTTTAAATTCTTTTATCCCATTAATACTCCAAACACGCTCTTCAATTATCAAACTATGTAATATTGCAAGAAATAGCCTTCGTAGCAATTTACCTTCAAATAACCAAAACACCTCTACTTCCCATGTGATATAGGGTTTTATGAAATTAGTCTCTTTTTGATAAAACATGTATATGCTTTCAAAATCCTACAAACACTTAAAAATACTACCAAAATGTAGTTTTTCATACACAAACAAGGAAAAATT
Source organism: Taxus chinensis (assembly GCA_019776745.2). Taxonomy (NCBI): domain Eukaryota; kingdom Viridiplantae; phylum Streptophyta; class Pinopsida; order Cupressales; family Taxaceae; genus Taxus; species Taxus chinensis. The sequence goes on along the minus strand of CM034154.1, from coordinate 478,869,568 downwards.
ACTTATAAACCAATATCACCTCATTATCATCAACAAAAGGAACAACCTATGATCAAGTTATAATCTCAACACATTTAATTAACATCAAAAAATAATTAATAATCATAAAAATACAATAATACAACCCTTTTCATTCATTTCTCATATGAACAAGGAGTACACAAATTGATTCCAAAGGTTATCTGCATTCACATGATCCTTTCTTGATTACATAAATATTCTTGAGCCTTCATGGATAATCTTAACCTATTTAGACCTATGCCAACTGAAGTTTTCAACTCCCTAACTCTACCTATTCTTATGCCATTCGAATATGTATCATCATATGCTCCAAATGAAGTGGTTATAACCAACTTTTCTACCTAACCATGGTAAGAACTCATTAACACATGAGTAACCCCACTTGGATGGGTGAGAGAAATTTATTTACATTATATTACACCCTTGACGACCTTCTAAAATTTTTCATGATCCATTTTCCAACATTTATAATCTTAACACTAACCTAGGAAATTCAAATACTTATAGACACTAAATCACACACTTTGGGTACAATTCTAGGTCCTAGTCACATACCACTATTCATATGATTCATAAGAGAGAAAAGTACTTAACCACTATTTTGGCCTATTTTTTCTTTCTAGTTTTCATATTGGTCTTACACACCCCACTGCCTAGTATGACTTCTGATACTTCTAGTTTTCTGAGTCTAGACACTAATGCCAAGCCAGCACGCCAGCGTCCAGGCGCCCTCATCCCCTATGGGTTCCCTTGACATCTTTATATCTTGCTCGCATATTTTGAGTCTTTTCTAGATGTTGGGAATCTTGTTTTCTTATGGGTTAGAATTTTAGTGGTTAATTATGAAATTTAAGCAAGGGTATCATATAAATATAAAGCTATGTGACCATAATAAAGGACCAAGTTCTAATCATCTATTACTATCACATAAGGTTGCATCCAAAGTAATTTTAGGAGCATCAAATCATCCATCTAACATCCATTCAAGGGACAAAGAACTAAATTCTTCTACATAAACTTCATAGGAGGGGAAGTTCTTTATTCCATGCATACATCTATTTACATATTCTACATCTAGCTATTACTCGCTACCAAGTGCATCTTACACAAGATCCACCAAGGGCATGATTCTACACACACATAACTACATGGACTCTGAAATGTAGTACAACACCTAGATCATAATTTCACTCAGTCGGGTGACTGCTGAGGTGATTTTGAATCCCCATTGGTATATTTTATTTTTATGATTTGATTTATTTTGGGATTTCGCAGGTACTCTTTCTCTTTGCAGGTTACAAGTGAATTTTGAGGGCATAGTGAGACACACATGTGATCAAAAATGAAGGAAAATGACATAGAAGTGACACTGTAAAATTCAAATTCTGACCATTTTTGTAGTCACAAGCACCCAGGAGAAGTCTCTGGTGCCTAGGCACCCCTGACCCAGTCCAAGCGCCTCAGTCCCAAAATTTTTGATGCTCACATAATGTTCTGGTCTTGGTTACGATAGTATGCATTCTTATTCCATCATTTTTCTAGCTCGGCACAACTTTAGAATTATTACAAAATCAACTAAGTATCTCATCCCTTCTCTTGCACTTAGGGTTTCAAATTTTAATTGCTTAGGTAAGATTTGTTCTTTATTACATTATCATTTTATTGCAACTCTGCAATTAAAATTTAACATTTAGAATATAATCTCCATTTTTTAAATAAATATTTAAATCATGCATTTTGGAGGGAAACTCCAAAATTACCCTTCTACACACAATGAAAGGTGCAAATGGGTTAGAATCCATGCCAAACAACTAAAAAATACCCACTAAGCCTACTTTAAACCAAAATTTACAATAATTTATTTCTTATGATGCTTTGCATCAAATCCTCTTTAATTGATCTCTCTAGCACTCAAATTTATAACCTCTAATGATGGGTATATTCATAGACACATATTTTACTAAAGCCATAATTCTAATGATAATGGATAAAATCCATTCTAAACATACGTTTGAACAAATATATCATATAAAATGAATGTTTTTTATGTAGAAGGAATGTAAATGAGATAAAAAATACTTTCTAAATGAAGCTAGTGATAATCCAATCTTTCCCATAATAACTATCAATTAAACTAGTTTGTGTGTGAGACTTATGGAAAAATATACACTAAATAACCTATGAACCAAATTATTGAGATTTGTGGTCTTAATTTGTGAATACCTGAAATAAAATTAGATAATAAAAAAATGAAAATTATTTCCACTTGGAAATATTCAACCCATTATTTCTTATAGAATTAGTAAATATACAAAGATAATATAGCCATTACAATAAGACTTGTCTAAATTTGCATGACAAGTAAAATACTAATAATAGGAACTAAAAATCCTAAATTAACTAAAGTAAACTAAATAATACTAAAAATACTCAATAATACAAGTACCATCCACTAATAATATATTTTCAACATGCAAGAAGCCATTATTAGTTAAAGAAACACAATGCATAGTCTATTTACACACTAGATAATATATTCACCCAACTTCTTGTAAAAATACAAATAAATTGAATTTATTCATATAAAAATAGAAGTTGTGCCCCACCTCTTATGAATGAATAGATAATTTTAGACCTTATTTAAGTACACATCTAGTGAATTGCACTCTAAGTGACACTTCTAGTCTAAAAATATACTTGTACACTTAACTAAAAAATATCCTAAAAACCAAAATCAATTTTTTTATACTTTTCCGTAAGCAATCAATGCCCATATTAGAATCATACCAAAAAACTAAGTCAAAGAAATAAATATCAAGTATCAAAGTGCCAAATTGTAGTTTCATACACGTAGACAAAAATAACAAAATTGCACTTCTAATAGGGTGAGAACTACATTAGTTTGACACCTATTTAAATTATTGATATGAAGGAATGGTGGGTACCAACAAAATCAAAATGATAACCCCATTTTATAGGACATTCAGGAAGCTAGGGTTTTAAAAGAATAAGACTGATTTCAACAACTTGCACACAAATTTCAACAAATTGCACACATATTTCAGATCCTAGATCACACATAGAGCTACACATTCAAAAATCACAAGAGATTGTACAATAATATATAAAATTTTCAAAGTGGGAAAATTCCATGCAATAGAGGATAAGAATGACTAGAAATTTTGTTCCTATTGGTCGATTTTGTCATAGGGAAGTCATAAATCCAATTTCAGAGACAAATCATCTATATTAATATTCTTTCCCTTTTTTTGTAGTTTCAAGTCTAGATTATTCATCAAAGTATTAAAAAATATAAGTTTACTATCCTCTTATTATTTTACTAGATTTAACATGTGCATTAATTAATAAAACATATTTATATTTATTTTATGTTTATATATGTGTATGAATATTTAATTTATTAATACGAGTATAGATCCTTTTTGGATTCTAATCCAAATTAGAATTCCATTAACACATAAAATTCATTTATAATCATTTAGTGAACCCACTCTCTTTCCTCATAGGGTGTGGTGAACCCACATTTTGTTTCAAGACAACCTTTAACACCCTTTCCTCTAGGGTTTTTCCTTCCATTATTATTATTGTTTTCCTATTTTTTTGTTGTACTCTTAGATTTTTGAGGGACCAAGTTCCCTATTATGGCTCTAAAATCTATCTAATCTAAAAATACGTCCTAAATAGACATCCCTACTATTGAACACTCTTTTGATGATGTTATCATAATAATCCTTATCAATCCTTCTCAAGGGGACACAAGTAAAGATGATACCATTATCTCTACTACTTTAGAAGAGTTTTATTTTATTTATGGGAATAAATTTATAGAATATTTAAATATTAATCCATATCAAATTTGATGCATTACTATTCATATCCAGAAATGAAAAAAAGAATACGGCCACATCCAATGTGCCTACATATACATTTATTATGGGAGAACCTAATGTACACCCAAAATTTTTGATGTCCTTTCAGACTTATAGTACAATTTAATCACCTCTTGTACATATCGATGGATCTTTATCCACCCCATCATACTTACATTCCACTGAGTAGAAAATTCTTGATCTATGGGCGAAGGTGTTGTGGTTAGAGTAGGGTGTTTAAAGAGATTCTCATGGCATGGATTCATCTCTCTTGCTTAAAATTTCATTGGCACCTAAGGTTCAATCTTATCTTTTACCCATATTATTTGTCTCTCCTAAACTTTGAATGTAAATAGGTAAAGGTGACATTAAACACTATATTTGATCTTTCCATGCATCATGCTTAGAGTATGTTTACAATGATAAGATTATCACCAAGTTATTTCCAATAAGTATCAAGGATTATACGTTACAATGGTTTTATCATCTCCCTCTCTAATCAATGAAGGAATTTAATCCTTTTTCCAATAAATTTATAGCACATTTTCAATAAAAATTGGTGTGGAAGCATCTTATGCACAAATGAAAAATCTCTAATTGGGATAAATGAAAGAATAAATGACTATATGTTGAGATATAAAAATATACTTACTAAGATGAAAAATTAACTTATGGAAAATTAACTTGAAGATTTATTTACAAAAAAGTTACTAGAAACTTGCTAAAAAATATCACATTTGATAAACGTTTAATCTTTCAATGAGTTATGCCTCACCCTTGAAAACTAGATATTAATCTCTTACCATTGAATAAACTCAAGTATGTGCCTAATATAATAGTTAAATATAATGCTAATTTTTGAGAAAAAATAAGATAAAAAGGTAAATATAATTAAGGGAAACATGAAGAAAAAGTAACATTCAATACTATATGTCAACCAAATACTAAGCTTAAATTACTATCTCCGCTTAATTAGCAATTAACATGACCTCCATCATCACCACATGTTATACTTCAGAAGTTGATTAAGTGTAACATTGTATCTCTCCTTCATCCTATAGAGGTTGATATGAGTAAAACTTAACATAAATCATTTGATTTTAATGCCTATTTTAATTATCATTAGTGCATCAAACTGTAGACACTCAAATTTGACAATTTATCCTTTGACACTACTAATCTTGACATTGCAAACTTGTGTGAATAAATGCATTATACTCTCTCTTTCCTAGCACACCTTGATAGAAATTCATGAACTTGATTATCTTTTCACACCTATTTTTTGCTAGTATATACATTTTAACTGCATAAAATACATCTAGAAACACCCATGCTTAGGCCTGTGAAGTCAAAACACCTTTTCTCCCTCCAACTCAAAAACGTCAGTTTCAGTCTAGATGTAGAATTACATACTGACCCTATTGTATGGTTTTTGATGGACATGTTTTGAGATAATTATTTCCATTATATCACATTCTTATGAAAAATATCCCTCCTTGGTTGGCCTTTCATTATATAATAACCTTTGAAGGCATATATAAGAAAGTAAATCATACCTCATTTAAGGACCTGAGACTTTATGAACTCCTCATGAGAAATAAAGCACAAATAGCATTAAAACATAACTAAACCATGAAATAACTAATACACATCCATTAGGGAAGCATCCTCTACTGCCATGAAGTCTCCTCTTAGGTCTAGGAGTCTCCATCTTCATCTTACAAGAAAGAATAGTGACCCTTCCTATTATTTGAGCAAGTTTGAAAATCAAACAAAGTATTGTCAAAGCATGATTGTCATGTATGATTACATTACAGTAGATATCACATTATAGGAGAATGATGTGAATTTTTATCCTTCTTTAGAGTAGTGGAGACATCTGCAGTGCATAAAGGTTCCCACAAACCACCTAAATTTGTTTTGTAGGAAATCCTTTTTGCACTATAAGGGTTTTAGAGTTTGAGAAGAGTTTTACAAAGCCATGATAAATGGGAGTGAAGAAGAACAACAAATAATGATATACATTTCTAATAATGTTAAAAAATCTATAAGTTGTAAACTTTCAAGAAGGTCTAATACTATACAAGAGGGTCAGAACTATACAAACTCTATAGAACGAGTTGTATGATTTTGAAAAGGATCATTTTTAGGTTACCATTTCATCAATGAAGTATTTACAGTTCTATATCTCCCTATTCCTACACTCATACCACATATAATCTTCTATATCCACACAAAATTAGCTAAGTTCACTATTTCCCTTTTATTTTGATAGTTTCTAGATCAATCATCACTTTGAAAAACATTATTTTGATTTGTTAAATTAATGTTGGAAGTTAATTAAATAAGAATATCTACTTGTGATATTATCCACCCTTTTTATGTATGTTAATTAAAACATTTAAAAATTAAAAAGGGTGAGATTCACTTCCCAAAAAAGTGAAATAATTTGGTGAACCCGATCCTCTCTAATCAAGCATTATAGTTGTAACCCTATTAGCATTGGGGTTTCATCTGACATTCATGTATGCTTTGTTTACATTAATGGAATCATATAGTGCTCCATCTATATCCTTATTTGAGTACATCAATCATAACTCCGTATGTAGGGATGCACTTTTTGATATCTTGAATAAAATAATGGTCCCCCAAATGCATATGAGGAGTATGTAGAAACTCTTCTTCACAAGCATATTTCTCACCTCATTGAGGAATTTCCTTCCCAACCCCTTCTTAACAATAGGACTCCCCTATAAGTTTAAGTTATGGTGCATAAATTTTTTGTAAAGTTTGTTCTTATTGACAGAACATTTGACCTTAATATGTGTACTATCTCTTTAGTGTGTGGATTAGGTATTCCTATTAACACCTTGGATCCTTATAATATTAGTATTCATACATTTAATAACGTCACTCACAAAGTTATTAGTTCTATCACTATCCCCATTAATCTTGGTCTTAAAATATTTGATGCAATTTTCTATGTTGTTCCTAACCATCCCAATTATAACATTGTTCTAGAAATCCCTTGGGTGCATGCAACACACATTACTTTAGAAAACACGGGATTGCAATTTTCTCATAAGGACTTACCTACTTATATAAATGGGATCCTTGTCCCTTAAAATATAACTCTTCTCAATCCCAGGGTTCTCCTAGTACATCTATATTTCTCTCTTCTACTGTTCACCAATAGAAAAATAATGTGTTTACCTTATCCACCAAATGTTGTATTGAAACAATTTCTCAAGGGTAATATCATGTCTCTTCCTCCACCATTCTATTTTGATACAAATAATCCTTAAATTAAGATCTTTCATGTTAATGCTTATTGTGATTGTCATAGATGTATTGGTCACTCTACGAATAGATGTTTTCAGCTATGAAACATCATTCATGATCTTATTGAATCTAATGTAATTGAATGGGATGATCCCATTAAATATTATAAGCCTTATAATAACAATGCTAAGTTGAAAATATTCAATGATCCAATTCCGAAGCATAATAATGACACATTTACTTTAGAAGTTCATAACACTCATCATTCACTACCATCACTGCCTTCTTATAATCATCCACTTGATGCTATGATTGACACTATTACTCACACATCATATTCTTCAATAATAATTTCTTTTGATGATTCTAATATATATGACTCATTTATCTCTAACACATTATCTATTCGAGTTTCTATTCATCATATTCCTATTTATGGTGTCTCAGTTATTCCACATAATAAGGATAATGTTTATGTGTGGACATTACTTTAATTTATTGGAATTCATTTTGAGAGTCTTGTGCTTGATTCTGATCCACATTTTTTATGCATTATACTACCCATTACAGTTGGGTGTATAACTACACAAAATTCATTTTTGGTTAATAAATATGTTACTACTGGATTAATGCATCTAGGTATCCCATGGCTATGTTATCTTAGGAATGTTCCATCCATAGTTCAACACTGTGTCAAGTTTATTCATCATCATTAGGTCTTCAGTATTTTAGGTATTCCTTTTAGGGATTTATCTCCTAGCATGCCTAGTTCTTCTACAATTTCTATCACTCTTCCTAGTACATCTACAAATATATCTATTGTTCCACACACTACTTCATATAAAACTATTCCTCCTAGGTCTCCTTCTAGGCATTTAGTTTCACATGTTATACCACAAAGTTCTATGACCTCTAGGTCACTTCCTAGGTATTATGTTGCACAATTACCTCTAGTGGTTCACATTATCACATAATTTTACATATATCTTACAGAATTAATCCTAATACAATTTATCATAGGTATTATAAGAGTTCTCATTCTTCTAGTCCACCCCACAAGTATAACACATCACATTCTACTCAGTCCTCTACTATTTCTAGTTCTCCCTATAAGCCTTTTTCAAAATATATATCACCACCATGGTTCCAATTGCACTTGAGTCACACTCTATGATACATTTGATTCTTGACCCTCCAAACCTTTGTAATTTTATTCAACTCCTCGTAGGGTTATTTTGGGATATATTTCATGCTATTCCCCCTTGTTTCCTAATGATGCACTCTATTTATAGGTTCAACTTGACTGTTGAGGGATTGGTTCCACAATCAAATATCTCTTTACACACACACACTGGGGGAAATTTTTATTCCCATCATTAGGTGCATACTCTATATCAATACTAAAATATTTTTAAAATACCAAAACATTTAAATATTTTCAAAAATATAAAATTAGGACCTATTTCTATGGCATAAATTGTTTGCACTTTATTGTTTCTACCTTAACATCGTTATGCTATGATAGCTTTGATACCTTCCACACTTCTTATTATTTCTACACTTGTTTTGTGTCATGGTTTCCACCATGTGCATTCCCCTTGTATATACAATTTCTTCTTGGTGGGCACCACATATTTTTTAAAGGTTATACATACGTTCTCATCTTCTCAAACACGGGCATACACCATTTATGTTGAACCACATGCTCACATTCTTCATCACATGTACATTAAAAGAGGGGGAAAGAATCTAGGGTTTATACATACATTCTCATCTTCTTAGACATGGGTATACACATTTTATGTTGAACCACATGCTCAAATTCTTCATCACATGTACATTAATAGAGGGGGAAAGAATCTAGGGTTTATTTTAAATTTCTAGTGGACACAAAATTGTTTTTGGGCACAAACGTATGTAGAGGTAGATAGATATACCTCAACATTGGACTCAAACACAATAATTTAGAAAAAATTACATATGGTTAGAAATTTATAGCTTGTTTAGGACCATACGGAAGGTTCTCACCCTATTCTATGCTTTTACCCAAAGGAATTTTCTCTATATATTTCAATAGTCTCAAGTATTAATCACTATTACAATATTTTCATGTGGTTTCATACTCATATTGACTTAGTTTGATACAAGTTTAGGGGGCGAAAAGGTTTTCATTCTATATTTCTCCACAAAACTTAATTTCATCGTCAGTTTTGGACACATTTGGGGCATGTGTGTCCTTTCTTTACTTAGATTTTAGCATGTAATCATTTCTACTCATTTTCTACCCAATTGTACTGCACATAGAAAGAGTATGGGGGTATTTATTATCTTTTTTACTGTGTGTCCTAATTTACAAAATTGGGCTTATATCCATCTACATCTATATGGTCTTTAGAGTTATGGAAGGTATCAACATGACTAAGTTATTTGTAGTTATACTTTCCTATCCTATTGCACTTAAGGGGAAGATTTGTTGAATGAATTTGAAACATGATATCTTTCCTTGGCAAGGCACTTTGGATCCTCATCTTTTTGGTTCTTCTCTTCATCATTCATGTTTTGGGTTAGTACACATAACACATCAACCTCTCTTTAAGGAAAAATTAAGGATTGATAACCCTCAATTATCTATCAAAATTTAAAAAATCTAAAATCTTCAAGGCACAAGAGTGGGAACACATTCCCTCTGTAAAACTTTAGGTGTATTAATTCCATGTTTTGCATCTGTTTGAACATTTCTTGTTGCACATTTCTTTACATTACTTTCATTACCATTTTAAGTTACATTTCCATTTCACATCTTGGACATTCACTATAATTTGTATTGTAAGCTTCATTTTGGAGCATGCCAACACCAACACAATGGGATACTGTAAAAAAATTTATTAGAAGAAAAAACAAAGTGTGTCTATAAAGTCAGGTATACTTTCCTTTTAAAAATGTATGTTTTAATTTCATACTTAAAAGGGGGAATGTAAAAACTCAAATTTGGCAATCTATCCTTTAATGCTGCTGATCTTGATATTGCACACTTGTGTGAATAATTACACTCTTCTCACTCTTGCTTAGCACACCCTGATATCACTTCATGCGCTTGTTTATCTTTACACACCACTTTTTTATCAATATCTAAATTTAAATATATAAAATACATCTAGAAAAACCAATGCTTAATACCATGAAGTCAAAACAGAATTTTCTCCCTCAAGTCCAAAAAGGTCAGGATGTAGAATTACATACTGACCCTATTGTATAGTTCTGGACCGACATGTTTTGAGGTAATTATTTCAATTCCATCACATTCTTATGAACAAATATGCCCCCTTGGTTTTCCTTTCATGACATAATAACCTTTGAAGAGATATGTAAGAATGTAATTCATACCTCATTTAAGAACCTAACACTTTATAAAATCCTCATGCAAAATAAATAACTAAAGGCACTCAAAACTCCCTAAATTGTGAAATAACTCATACAAATCCATTAGGATAGTTCCCTCTATCAGTATGAAGTCTTATACCAAATTTAGGAGTCTCTATATTCATCCTACAAACAAGTAAAGTGACCCTTCACAAGTAATTGAGAAAGAGTGAAACTCAAGCAAAACATTGTCCAAGCAAGATTGTCAAGTTTGATTTCACTATTGTAGATAGCAAAAGCTATGATAATGATATGTGGTTTGAGCCCTGTTTGGAGTAGTTAAGACATTGGTGATGCATAGGGGTGTCTAAAATCCACCTATTTTTTTCAGGAACTCCTTACAATATAAGGGTTTTAGGGTTTGAGCAGAGTTTATAGAGAAATTATGAAGTTAAGTGATGAAGATCAACACACAATGACATACATTTCTAGGATGGTGAAACAATCAAGAAGTAAAAAATCTATATTTCAAGCAAGTACAAGATTGTATAGGAGGGTCAAGACCATAAAAATTCTATATAATGAGTTGTATGGATTTAACCAGGCTTAATTAAATGTTATAATTGCAACGAATCATTTTGAGTTTCATATATGCATGTTCTTGCACTTAGAAAACCCATAATCTTATAGATTCACACATAATCAACTAAACACATTCTTTCCATTTTTTAATATTTTCTAGATCAATCATCACTTTGAAAAGAATCATTTTAATTTTTGCAATAAATGTTGTAAATTAATGAATTAAGAATATCCACCTATGACATTATTCTTCCTTTTTATATATGTCAATTAAAATATTTAAAAATTAAAAAGGGTGAGATTCAATTTCAGAAAAATATCACCCATACTATTGCATTGAGCACACCTCATGAATAAATATCACCCAAGGCATAGGCATCATATAATTCTACATTATTCACACCCTCCTATACATTTTCATCCTTCCTTTACAACACTTTATTCCTTGTATAATTCCCAAACACACATAAGAATATCACCCAAAAGGATTTAACATTTGATGTTATGACATAATAATACCTCTTTATTCCCCCATCCTCTTAACCTGATCATTGTATAGTAAATTTTTAGTAATATTTGTAAATATAAAAAATTAGAATATGAATTTGATTTTTTAGAATTTTTTAAAAAATTAAAAAACTAGAACCTCAGCATGACTTGAGTTAGTTGTTTTATAATTTTAATATGTTATTTATCACATGATTTAGGAGATACCATAATCTATTTTTATATACAAATATGAATTTCACATGGCATGTGAGCATGATGTAAGACACAAAAGATCATATACAGATTTTAGATGCTGGAATTTCCCTTTGTCTAGTGGCCTGCTTTTACTAGGAGCATATTTCTATATAGATCACACTATAAATGGTTGTATATTTTTATATAATTTAAACTTTATCTGTATTTATAACACATCTTACTCATGTTCATGTCTTACATTGTGATATTATTCTACCATGACTTGAATCTCACATATATGGATTGTATAGACTAGTTCTTTTTCATGCACCTCTTAATGATGTTTTCTTTCTTAGAAAATGGATGCGTTATTTTTTATATATGTTGCATATCCATTCTACTTTTGTGTGTGTTTGAAACAAAAACTTCCCATATTTTTTGCCTTATTATCCTTTCTTGTGTCACCCTTAGCTCTTGTTTATTTATGTGATGCTCTTGTGTCCCTTATACGTGGTCTCTTAGCCTTTTTTTATTGCATCATGTGTGAATTGTACATGTTGATATTGTGTTCTTGTTGATGTCGAATCGCAGCACCCCTAAATGTCTGCAACATGATGGGTTGAGACTCTTAGTACGATTGGATAACATGGAGCTTTTCCTAAGTGTGGGACATTACGAAAACGGAAAAGCTCTCCGGATGAAGGCTGGTTCCTATTCCTCTGTTCAGATGCACACGTAGAAAATGCAGAGGGTTTACTAAAAACCTAATCTAACTTGCCAAGGAGACAGGGTAAGAAAATGCATAAAATAAAACCTAAACTACAAAGGTGATGCACCAAGGAATGAAGAAACACCTTTCGTGCCAATAAACATAGACCATTAAAATGCAAAACAAGATCATGCATAGATAGCCAGATTCATAGTGAAAGATCAAGGGGATGTAAATGAATACAGAGAGGGTTGAGAATCATCCATAGACATGCATTAATTTTGCTCCAAAGATTGATACAACACACTGTAAAATGCCAAGAGGCAAGGTTGCATTACAGTTTCAAATGGGAGGTTTTAACTCCACAAGTTCACCTGCCAAAGAGAAGAAGGGAGGGGCAAAACAGAAAATGTCCAACCTTTAGAGAGAAGCCCCTCTTTACAATTTATAGGAAGAAATGAGAGAGAAAAGAGAGAGGAATTCCAAAACTACCCCAACCACCTCTAGGTTGCATTTAATTCATCTCATTATGATGGTAGGTGAGAACCCCAGTGAACCCAAAAGTGGTGAACTATATTTTACATTTTTAAGAATTTTTTCTCACCCAATTAAAGACATCTAGTCGTAGTTGGATAGAGGACCTCTTAAGCTTTCCAAAAAGTCCAACCTTGTATGAATCCGAGCTCCTAGTAAAATGTTATGGCCATCTGAATATCTGCACCAGGGTCTACTTCCTGTTAGCGCTCAAAATGTTGTGCCTCCTGAAGGTGTGCCTTGGTGCATCCATGTGTGTTTCGACATCCTCTTCCATGTGCCAAGGGTGCATCCTTTACCATGTTGACACTCTTTGTCATGCACCATTTCCGTGTGCTAAGGGCGCATCCTTTTCTCTGTCGACACTCCGTGTCATGTGCCACTTCCGTGCGCCAAGGGCGCATCCTTTACCCTGTCGAAACTCCATGTCGTGTGCCATTTCTGTGTGCCAAGGGCACATAAATGTCATGGATTTGAGCTTCTTTGATTTCTGTATTCTTCTACTTGTCTATATCTACCTGGGTAAAGATATATACAACAATTTGGCGACTCAATGGGATCACCTGCCTGCTAGGTAGAAGATCAGTGGCCTTTTAGCAATCCATTGGGCATGGAGTCATAAGCAATAACTTGAAACCAACCTAATATCTGATCCTGAACCTGATAGTGTAACTCCTTCTTTGAGAGCATGCTGAACTGTAGAAAACAACCTGAGAGCAACAAAACCTGTGCCGGAGCACTTAGGGAAATAGAAACCTAACTACAATAAGACAATGTGCATACGCACTTAGAGGAATTGAAATCTAGGCTAATATTTACAAGGGTAAACCTTTTCCTTCTAGTAGAAATGTTTAAGATGGATTCCGTTAACCAGAATCAGGAATTCTTCTCCATCCAATGTAGACAATTTGAAGGCATTACTACTTTTACATCCCATGACCATGTAGGGGCCACTCCAAATGGCATCAAACTTGGAATGCCTTCCTGGTTTTTCCTGATCTGCATCCCATTTCAGAACTAAGTCCCCTTCCTTGAAGGTCCTTGCTCTTGCTTTCTTATCAAACCATCTTTTTACTAAGGCCTGATCTTTCTCAATTATTTGAATTGCATGTTTTCTAATTTCTTCCAATTCCATCAACTCTGCATACCTGGCCTCCATTGGTTCAAACTCAACCAACTCCAACTGCTTCATGAACTCCAATGCAGGCAGTTCTAATGATATAGGCAATACTACCTCTTTTCCATAGACCAACTTGTAAGGGGAATTTCTTGTAGACCTCTTTGCTGTTATTCTGTCAGCCCATAATGCTGATTTTAGCTTGGTATGCCATGTTCTTTGGTTTTCATCCAGAGTCCTCTTGATGATTCTTAGCAAATTTTTGTTCGTGGACTCTGCCTGTCCATTACCCTACGGGTAATAATTTGAAGAGGTGCTCAAGTAGATTCCATTCTTGATAGCCCATTATGTAATCTTGGAACCTATAAATGCCAATGCATTGTCTGATATGATAGTGGCCGACACACCAAACCTAGTCACTATTCCTTCATAAAAGTCTAGTATGTTAGACTCATTTGCTTCTTTGAGCGCTGCTGCTTCGGTCCACTTCGTGAAATAGTCCGTTGCCATGAGAATCCACTTGTGGCCTTGGCTTGAGTTTGGATTGATGACCCCGACGAAGTCCAATCCCCATTGCATAAATGGTTGGTCAACCAGAATTGGGTGCAATGGAAGTGCTGCTAGTCTTTCTTTGCCTGTGAAGAGTGCACATTTCTTGCACTTTCTTATCCATGTATAGTAGTCACTGAAGACTGTCGGCCAATAATACCATGCCTTCATTATCTTGAGAGTTGTTACTCGTGGGGTGAAATGTCCTCCAGAATCTCTATCGTGAAAATCTCGTAACACCCTTTTAATTTGATTTGTCCCAATGCACCTCAATAGAACTCCATTGATGTCTTTCTTAAACAAAATACCATCAACAAGCACATATGGAATGGCTTGTAATCTGAAGTATCTCCTCTTTTCTTTGCTCATTTCTGGGGGGCATAGGCCTGTCTGTAGGAAGTGTATCATATTCTGAGTCCAACAAGGAGTAGGCACATCATAATTTTCTTGTTCTTGATCATCCTGTAGTACTAAGGCAGTCTCTTTTTCATCACCTGCTTCAACTTGTTGACTCAAGGTTAGCTACTCACATAGTCCCTTCCCACGTACTAGTTTGGTGACCTTGATCTCGATGTCATATTCCATGACACGAGTTATCCATCTTGCACGTTTCTCATTCAGATCCTTGTTTAGAAGGAAGTCCCTGACTCCCGCATGAGAGACCAATAATTAGATCTTGTTGTTTGAGACTAGGTGCTTGAATTTCTTTAAGCTCTTGATTACCGCAAGGACATGCTTTTCAATGAAAGAGTACCTAGTTTCGTATTCCTCCAAGCCTTGACTGAAGAAAGCAACTGGTTGTTCTAATCCTCCTTTGTTTTGTTGTACTAGGATTGCAGAAATCATGTCCCCACCACCAAAGGCATATAGCACGAAGTCCTTGGAGAAGTCTGGATTGACAAGAGTCAGAGCTTGAGATATAGCCTCTTTTATTGCCTCAAAACTTTCCTTGCCTTCAGATGTCCACTTAAATGCCATACTCTTCTTTAACATCAGCGTTATTGGCTTCACAAGAGCAGAAAAATTTGGAACAAATCCGCGGACAAAATTTATCCTTCCCAAGAAGCTTTGAAGAGCCTTCTTGTGACTTGGTAATGGCAATGCTCGAATTTCTTCAACTCTTTTTGGGTCAATCGTCAACCCCTCCTTTGAAATAATATGGCCTAGAATTTTTCCCTCATGAGCCAAGAATATGCATTTTTTGGGATTCAATGATACCCCAAATCTTCTACATCTTTGAAATACTTGCCTCAAATGACAGAGGTGATCTGCTACATTTTTTGAGAATACAGTGATGTCGTCAAGATATATTAGAACTATTTTATTGATCAACCCCTTAAATGCCATATCCATTACCCTTTGGAAAGTGGCCCCAGCATTTGATAGCCCAAATGACATCTTCTTGTAGGCATAGGTCCCCCATTTGGTGGTGAAAGCCGTCTTGAATTGGTCATCTTCTTTCACCATCACCTGATTGTACCCTGAGTAGCCATATAGGAGAGAGAATCTCTCTGAACTGGATACTACTTGCAATATTTGTTCCATTGAAGGAAGTGGGTAATGGTCTTTAAGAGATGCCCTGTTTAGGTCTTAGATATCCACACACAACCAGATTTCTCCACTCTTCTTCCTTACTGGAACCAATTTTGCGACCCAGCTTGAGTGTTTGATCAGGAAAATAATGCTTGCCTCTATTAGCTTATTTAGCTCTTTCTTCATTAGAGGTTCAATGTGAGGGTTGACTGGTCTCTGCTTCTACCTGATGGGCTTAGCATCTAGATCCAATTCTATGGTATGTTGTGCCAAATTTGGATCGAATCCTCTTAAGTCTTCATAGCTTTAAGCAAAGACATCTGGAAATTCTTGGCAAAGCTGTATGAAATCTAATTTCTCCTGCTCAGTGGCCAATTTACCAATTTGAAGTGTTTTACCTTCCCCAACCGGAATTGGCTTTGAATCTTCTCTCTTGACCTGTATGTTAGCCTTTTCCTTACAGAACTGGTCATTAGGGTTGAAGATAGACTCCAATGTTACTAAACCCTTAGGAAGCTTGTTTGTCCGCAACTGCACTACTTGATCCCCATACTGCTACTCTAATCTGTCCTGATTCCTAGCTGAGAATTCAGCCTCTTCTTGTAAGAAATTGACGATCTGTTGATCGTTCTCAAACACCTGCTAGCTTGTGTTATTATCTGGAACTGCTGGCCTCACAATCACATGGATATGTGGCTGTGTTTTTCCCCTTATGATGTTGTCAACCACATCAAACGTTGCTCCAACTACTACGAGCCTATCTGTGACTTTATTTTTCTTCCTGGGTATGGACGTAATGTTAAAAGCTTCGAAATCCTCAATGAGGTCCCATACCCTATTCTTGTAGCTCCTCAGCAAGTCGTTCTTTGTAGCATGTTGTCCCCTAACTTGGTTGATGATTAGCTCACTATCTCCAAACACCTGCAAGTTCTTTAGGCCCCTTTTCCTGGTCCAATGAATTCCATGAATCAATGCTTTGTATTCAGCCGTGTTGTTTGAACAGGAAAACTAGAAACGAAAAGCTGAAAAATATTTGATGTCTTGTGGTGAAATCAACATTGCACCACCTCCAGCACCTTGTCTGCTTCTCGAACCATCGAAAAATAATTTCCAAACTTTGTTTTCATCCTTTTGTTCAGGCTAAATGATGTCAAGAATGGGTAGGTGAATTTTCTTCATGCATACAATACATGCCCAATTCAGATTCTTCAATTTCCTTGTATGGGTCAAATTCATGACTCTTGTTTTCCCATTCATCCAAAGTTAAATCAGGAATTCCCTCGACCTTAGTACCTGTTTCTAGATCACTTGAACACTCCTCCTGATCAAAAGCCGAGCAATTTGCATTGATAGGATTTGGTACATGAGGCTCAATATGGAAATTGGCAATTGGTTCTGACCTGATTGTAGCTTTGGCTCCATACCTTGTCCTAAAAATCATGTGTGACCAATCTGCAGATAAATATCCACCAATTTTTGCAGTGAATTCTCTTGATAGACAGAACACAAAGAGTGGTGGAAGGTCAATCACAGACACATCTTGTAGAACTGTAACATTAGGACAGGAATGTAGTGTTAGTCTTAACCCCTTGATGACTCCAACAGTTCCCACTACCGTTCCATCTAGCTGTACTACTCCGTTCAGCACTGGCTCATATTTCAAACCTAGTTAATCTGCTATTTGCTTTGGCATCACTGAACTACTTGCCCCTGAATCTATCACGCAGTTGTGTACCAAGTGGTTTCCAACAATCAACGAAACATAGAATGGTGGGGGCTTCAAATTTTTCCTTGTCAGGCCCCCATTATGTTGCACTACATTAGTGAGAACTTTCTCATGTCCTTGGTTTGATACATTTGTGGCAGACTAATTAGCCATTGCAGCTTGCAATAAATCTCGTTTCCCTGGGATCGCAAGTGATTCCCACATGGAAATGTTCACATGTGTCTTCTTCATTTGATCGATGATGTTGAAAGGGGATGAATTGTCCTTTTGTTGTCCCTTACTTGGCGCAACCTTTTCTGGAGCTTGAACAGGTGCATGTGTTGCTACAATAGGTACCTTAGGTTGATTTTGCACATTTGGAGCTGTGTTTGGTCTACTGACCCCTTGTGTGTAGGAGTGGATTGAGAAACAACTAGATTACACGGTTGTCCCTCTCCTATATTTCTCTTCTTTGACCATGTGTTGTCAGCCACGCCTTGAAAAGGCTGTTGGTTAACTCCGCAGAAGTCTTCCATTTGCCAATTGGCCAATGTGGTTTCTGTTGGAGGTCCCTCTTATTGCATTTCTTGCTGTTGATTCTCCTCCAGGCTTGGTTCTTGAGGAACACCAATGGTTTGCACCATCAAGGCCTGATTTAGTGCACCATTGAAACATGCTGACTGATTGTGAGGTAGATTGCAAGGGTAACACTAGTCGTACTCCTGTGCCATGTTATTTTGTGTTGGGACCAAAGATCTTGAGGACGTTGTTGCATTTGGATCATACGATCGAAATGGCCTGGCATCTTGAGGTTGTCCTTGGTTTTGGTTTTGATTTGCAGCCTGAGGTGGTGGTCTATTTTGTTGGTATGGGGGCCTAGCTTGGTACTGTGCTTGATGCTGATACGGTCTAGCACTTTGAGCTTGCTGTCTTTTGATAGTCATAAGCTCATTTCCAAGGTTCTGTAGTTGTTTGATGACCTCCTGCAATTCCTTTGAAGTATTTGAAGAAGTCGAAGCCTCATTATTGCTTTGATTTCTAGGAGTTGGAATGGGATTCAACTCTGGTGCTTGACTGGTTGTAGGATTTCCCATATCCGGATAGAGAGGCATTGGTGGCCTTAGTGCAAGCTTGCCAGCTTGGATCAAATAGTTCTCTACTCTGATAGCTGTGTCGTAGGCCCCTGGCAGCGTTGTTCCTCCCATTGATTGGATCATCATGGCTATGTCTGAATTTATAGCCTTTAAGAAATAAAGGAATGCTCCTTCGGCGGTTGGTCTCACAGCTATTGGAATCCTGTCCCATGTCCGTTGGAATCTGAAGTTGAAATCTATCATTTGTTCATTAGGAGCCCTTTTGATTGTTGTCAGCTATTCCAATAAAGACAAATTGTCCGCCCTCTCCCCGAATTGGTTGCAAAGAGCTGAACAAAGTTGGTTCCAATTTGTAATAGACCCTGCTGCTAGGCTCCTAAACCATTGTAAGGCCTTACCTTTGAAAGATGAAGCCAACAACTTGACTGCAACATCCATTTCATTTATTTCATGAATTGCACATGCATTAGCAATATCCTGGATGTGATCAATAGGAGTAGTATGATTTTCTCCTGTAAAATAGGGTATATTATTTAGTGCTGCAAATGGAATTTTATTCTGAGCATTTAGGGCAAGTGGACTACTGCCCGTGAAATTGACAAAAGGATTCAGTGGTAGATGTGCCATTATGATTGGCCTAAGAACCCTGGTCGATGCGAGAAAAGGCCTATCAGGTGGAGGTGTAGAAAAAGTCCTGTTAGGTGGAGATGGTGATCTTTGTGGTCTTCTTCCTCTCCTTCCTCCTCCTGATGATAGTTGTAAGTGGAAAAATAGCCCCTCTTCTCGAGTATTAGACCTGGTTCGAATTCTTCTCATGTGCCTAGGTAACTTGTGCTACTACACCGCTGAATTCTATCCCTTCGGAGTCTCCAGATGTGTTAAAAAAAAGAGCCTCAAAAGGCAGACTTCTGCCAAGTTACACACCAAACCTGACAATATTTTAAAAAAAATAGAATTTTAAAAGACCTATATTTTTGAGATTTTAGAGTTTGGAATTTGATTTGGAATGACAGTCCCGAAAATCCAAAAATGCCAGACTTCTGAAAACCCGAAATCTGAAAATAAAAAAACCATGAAATTTTGAAAGTCAAAATATCAAAAATCTAAGAATACCCTTTTGAATATTATCCCCCGATCTATCAACTGGTGAAATTTTGACTTGTTTTGAGCAAGTTAAGCCCTTGAAAATTGATTTCAAAGTTCAGCCTGGAAGGTGAAAAAATTGAAACTGTAAAACTTGTAATTTTTAAGTCCGAATTTCTTGAAAGTTCCTTCAAATCTATGGAATGACCTCTTGGTCCCACCGGGCATGCCAAAACTGTTGATGTCGAATCGTAGCACCCCTGAATGTCCGCAACACGAAGGGTTGAGACTCTCAGTACGATTGCATAACATGGAGCTTTTCCCAAGTGTGGGACATTGTGAAAACGGAAAAGCTCTCCGGATGAAGGCCGGTTCCTATTCCTCTGTTCAGATGCACACGTAGAAAATGCAGAGGGTTTACTAAAAACCTAATCTAACTTGCCAAGGAGATAGGGTAAGAAAATGCATAAAATAAAACCTAAACTACAAAGGTGATGCACTGAGGAATGAAGAAACACCTTTCGTGCTAATAAACACAGACCATTAAAATGCAAAACAAGATCATGCATAGATAGCCAGATTCACAGTGAAAGATCAAGGGGATGAAAATGAATATAGAGAGGGTTGAGAATCATCCACAGACATGCATTAATTTTGCTCCAAAGATTGATACAACACACTGTAAAATGCCAAGAGGCAAGGTTGCATTACAGTTTCAAATGGGAGGTTTTAACTCCACAAGTTCACCTGCCAAAGAGAAGAAGGGAGGGGCAAAACAAAAAATTTCCAACCTTTAGAGAGAAGCCCCTCCTTACAATTTATAGGAAGAAATGAGAGAGAAAAGAGAGAGGAATTCCAAAACTACCCCAACCACCTCTAGGTTGCATTTAATTCATCTAATTATGATGGTAGGTGAGAACCCCAGTGAACCCAAAAGTGGCTAACTGTATTTTGCATTTTTAAGAATTTTTTCTCACCTAATTAAAGATGTCTAGTCGTAGTTAGACAGAGGACCTCGTAAGCTTTCCAAAAATTCCAACCTTGCATGAATCCGAGCTCCCAGTCAAAAGTTATGGCCATCTGAATATCTGCGCTAGGGTCTGCTTCCTATCAGCACTCAAAATGTTGCGCCTCCTGAAGGTGTGCCTTGGCACATCCATGTGTGTGTCAACATCCTCTTCCATGCGCCAAGGGCGCATCCTTTACCCTATCGACACTTCGTGTCATGTGCCATTTCCGTGTGCCAAGGGCGCATCCTTTTCTCTGTTGACACTCCGTGTCTTGCGCCACTTCCGTGCGCCAAGGGCGCATCCTTTACCCTATTGACACTCCGTGTCGTGCACCATTTCTGTGTGCCAAGGGCGCATAAATGTTAGGGATTTGAGCTTCTTTTATTTTCATATTCTTTTACTTGTCTATATCTACCTGGGGAAAGGTATATACAATAGTTCTTTTTGTGTTTTTTATGATAGGATCCATAATCCATAACATGTATCCTAAAGTTTTTGTGTGATGATTCATATTATGTACTCCAGTGAAAGGGGTTATATCAAATGGGAAATACACAATTACTTTTCACATGGGTGTATGATATTACTTGATATTATATCCTTATATATGACATGTTATAATTCATATTTATCTTGAGATGAGTGATCTAAAGCATATCTCCCTCACCTAAAAAGAGGGGGATTTAAGTGGTCTTATCATAGTAACATAAGATAAAAATATATAATATAGGGTAAATAATAGAATGAATAGAGGTAAATGCACAAGATACAAGGTTACAAACATGTTAAAATATAGACATTATTGATGTATAAAATCATCGAAATTGGACAAGATGGAATGTCAATTTCATCTCTATCTTATTATTTTATCCAATATAATTTGGAAAATCAATTTGAGATTTTTTCAAAAACTATAGAATATACAATGGTTTAAACATTGAATTAGGCATAATGATACATAATTTAGTACATTTATACAATTTTTTAGAAATATAGGGGAGATAAAGATTGATCCAATTCTATTATAGACACAATTTGCAAAATTTTTTGTTGACATATGTCATTTTCTTTCAAAACTTAATTACTTCAAAAATAATGGGGGCATGAATATTTTGTGTTCCATTTAGAGTATTCAATATTATCTATTAATAAAAGTATAAAGTGGGTATGATTATACTTCATTCCCTTACAATTATGAAAACTTAGAATATGGATCCATTTGTAACAATGTGGTTTAATTTGAATATGTGGTGTACGTTGGGTTTAGTGAAACCCATAAGCCATGTCATCATTCATTGTAAACCCATTATGGTGACCATTTTTTAAGTGGATTTTTTTTATTACTCCTCATATCATGAGTTTTGGGTAAACAATATATTCCAAGTGGTTCACCAGGAAGCCTCAATATTCATAGAGAAAATTGGTTCATACACATACAAGTTTACTCCTTTATTTCCCCTTCTTTCTATTTCAATTTTAAATTTTAGAGTTAGAGTATCAATTTTCACAATATGAACATTGAATACACTAATGTGATGAAGGTTTATATTTTTTTAAAAACCAAACACTTAAGAACTCGTGATTTTAAGTACGTAAGAATTTGAGAAAAGGAAAATCTTATCTACACACTTAGGTACACATTTCTTTTAATTAGAAAATTTAATTTTCTAGATAAATAAGAGGGAAAATCGAAAACCCAAATTTGGTCATTTGGTATTAGGTAATGCAAGTTTTGGATTATATAACTCATATATAACTTTTGTGGATAAAATACACTCAAATTTAGTATCTTATATTATCTTAAGGATTACAACAGGTCAAATTTATCTCTCTACTTCTTGGTGACTTAAAAAAACACCCCTATCAGTTAAAAACACCTTATAAATTATGTAATAAACCTATCCAAATCATAAATTAAATTATTACTCTTGAAATAAAAAATCATCAAGTAGGGATAGGGTCAACTACCAATCCTATCCCCTACTGAGTGATTATGTCCTTATCCTTCTAATAGTCATATTTGTAAATGCATATATTTCTATAAGTAATAATTTTACTTTTATGATAAGGTTTTTACATTATTTTATTATTTAAATGTTTTTTAAGTTTTTTTAAAATAAATATGTATAAGAGGTCATTGTTTGTGTGTGTGTGTGTGTGTGTGTGTGTGTGTGTGTGTGTGTGTGTGTGTGTGTGTGTGTGTGTGAGTGAGTGATAGAAAACTGAAGAGGGATCTAAAACCATGAAGATTAGTATGAGTATAATAATCTGAATTGATATTTTTAATTACATAATGATTGCACATGAGATTAAATTTATTTTATAGTGATTTTTATTCATTCATGACATCCAATGTGATTGGATTGGTTTGATATAACATATGATGAGTAGGGGAAGTATAAAAATTATTAACATAAATATTAGGAGTATCTTCTCCATCAAGGTACATGGGAGAATGTGATAAAACCTATTATAAATAAAAAGGAAAGGATATCCTCATATGCCTCTAGGTATTTGAGTAGGGATTATTTGTTAGTGAATATTGGTGACCATTGATAAAGTAGATTGAATAATTAAAATGATACATCACGATGGATAAGATAACTGAATAGAGTATGTATGACAACACTAGACTCAAAATATGAAATCTTGTTTATGATTTATGGAATAATATATTTAGTGCTCATTGGAAAATTAATTGTAATAGACGATGTCATGGAATATTTTATTCTTTGCAACACCCAATTCTCAATAAAAAGTATTGAGAAATATGCAATGATTTTATCAAAATAATATCATATTATTCATTAATAGGATTTAATTTTGATTGTAGGGAGATGCAAAGAGAAGGAAGTTCCACCTCAAGTGAAAGGACTAATTTGGAACCCAATACAAGAAAGAATGGGGTATCCATAGTGGTAATATAGACACTAGTATGATAAGCCCAAAGTACTGGATAAAGTTTGATATTCTAGTAAAAGTGAGATTCACGAATGATATTTTAAGAATTTTGATGAGGATTTTATTATAAGTGTTGATGAAATAATTTTTCACAAGGAAAAATTAGATGATTTTCACCAATTCTCCTAGACTGTGTCCCTCCTTCTTGTGAAAGGGTAGGCTCCCTGTATTGAATGCAGATAAAAAAATATCGTGGGTAGCCAATAGTCCAAGGATCACACAAGAACACTCCATTGAACATGTGATAAATGCCTGCTCCTAGTGCAAGGGAAGAAATTACTTAAGAGGTGAGGTAAAGTGGGTGATAAAATTGAGAGAGAGGGGTTACTCTTGTAAATTGGAAATACCATATTTTTACAAGCTTTAACCAAAATTTATCCACACACAATTATAAGAAAGAAAATTTTCTAACTAATGGTAAGACACAATGAATCATTTTAAACCCATTGTGGTGACCATTTTTTAAGTGGTAAATTTTTTTTATTACTCCTCATATCATGTGTTTTGTATGAACAACATATTCCAAGTGGTTTAGCAGGAAGCCTCATTATTCATAGATAAATTTGTTTCGTACACATACAAGTTTACTCCTTTCTTGTCCCTTATTTCTATTTCAATTTTAAATTTTAGAGTTAGACTTTCAATTTTCAAAATATGAACATTTAATACACTCATGTGATGAAGGTTTATATTTTTAAAACAATCAAACACTTAAGAACTCAAGAATCAAAGTAATTAAGCATTTGAGAAAAGGAAAAGCTTATCTACACACTTAGGTATACATTTCCTTTAACTAGAAAATTTCATTTTCTAGATAAATAAGAGGGAAAATGTAAATAACCAAATTTAGTCATTTGGTTTTTGGTAATGTTGGTTTTGGATTATATACCTCATATATGACTTGTGTGGATAAAATACAAACAAATTCACTATCTTATCTTATCTTAAGGTTTACAACAGGTCAAATTTCTCTCTCTGCTTCTTGGTGACCTAAAAGAACACCCCTATCAGTTAAAAACACCTTATAACTTATGTAATGAAGCTATCCAAATCATCAATTAAATTATTACCCATGAAATAAAAT
This sequence comes from Taxus chinensis, assembly GCA_019776745.2. Classification (NCBI taxonomy): domain Eukaryota; kingdom Viridiplantae; phylum Streptophyta; class Pinopsida; order Cupressales; family Taxaceae; genus Taxus; species Taxus chinensis. The sequence goes on along the minus strand of CM034154.1, from coordinate 478,844,370 downwards.
ATCATTAAGTAGGGATAGAGTCAACTACCAATCCTATCCCCTACTAAGTAATTATGTCCTTATCCTTCTAATAGTCAGATTTGTAAATGCATATATATATATATATATATATATATATATATATATATAAGTCATAAATTTACTTTAATGATAATGTCTTTGCATTATTTAATTATTTGAATGTTTTTAAATTATTTTAAAACAATATGTATCATAAAAAGGGGGTAGAACAAGATCTACCTAACAAGAGTCTCATCAGAAGGAAAGATGAATCCAAACATTGAAGGAGGTATGGCCCTAAACATGTCATAGTAGAATAAGGATAATATCATATAAACCATAAGAATTCATAATGTGTATGTGATATAAAACTAAAGAGGGATAAAACCATGAGGACTAGTATGAGTGGAATAATTTGGATTGAGATTTTTAATTAGAGAATGATGCCACATGAGATTGGATTTATTTTATAGTGATTTTGATACATTCATGAAATCCAATATGATTGGATTGGTTTGATATAACATATGATGAGTAGCGGAAGTATAAAAATTATTAAATTAAATATTAGGAGTATCTTATCCATCAATGTACATGGGAGAATGTGAGAAAACCTAGTATACATAAAAAAGGAAGGGAAATCCTCATATGCCCCCAAGTATTTGAGTAGGGATTATTTGTTAGTGAATATTGGTGACCATTGATGGAGTAGCTTGAATAATTCCAATGATACATCAAAATGGAAAAGATAACCCAATAGAGTATGTATGAAAACTCTAGACTCAAAATATGAGATCTTGTTTATGATTTATGGGATCATATATTTATTTCTCATTGGAAAATTAAGTGTAATACATGATGTCATAAAATATTTTATTCTTTACACCACCCAATGATCAATAACAAGTTATTGAGAATTATGCAATGCTTCTATCAAAATAATATCATATTATTGATAAATAGGATTGTATTTTAATTGTATGGAGATGCAGAGAGAAGGAATTTCCACTTCGAGTGAAAGGAATAATTTGGAACCCACTATAAGAAAGAATGGGGTATCAATAGTGGTCATATAGACACTGGTATGATAAGCCCAGAGTACTGGATATAGTTTGATATGCTAGTAAAAGTGAGATTCATGAATGATATTTGAAGAATTTTGTTGAGGATTTTATTAGAGGTGGTGATGAAATAATTTGTCATAGAACAATTTAGATGATTTTTAACAACAATCCTAGACTATGTACCTCATTTTGAAAGGGGAGGCTCCCTGTATTGAATGTAGATAAAATAAATATCATAGGTAGCCAATAGACTGGGGATCACACAAGAACACTCCATTGAACCTGTGATAAGTGCTTGCACCTAGTGTAGGGGAAGAAATTGATTGAGGGGGGATGTAAAAGGGAGTAATAAATTTTAGAGAGAGGGGTTACTCTTGTAAATAGGAAATAACATATTTTTACAAGATTTAACCAAAATTTATCCACACACAATTAGAAGAAAGTAAATTTTCTAACCAATGGTAAGACACAATGAATGCTGAACAAAAATTTTCATAAATTCATTCATCAAATTCTCTAACACCATTCTTGGTTGTACAAGATATTCATGTACACAAAGCTAAAAGTCAACAATGTGGAGGAAACATGGAGAAAATATATGGAAGAATATTATATTTTTCTTTCTTCTTAGTAGCGCAATAACTATCTACGAAGAGACTCACAATTGAAAACCCTTTAGAATGAGGGATTCAATCAATATATATATATTTAAAAGACTCTTCACCTACCCCACATGATTTTTCACTTACCTTTACAATTTGTAGCCTTTTATATCTCTAGGAAATGAAGTGAGTTACTTTTTATTAATTGAAGGAAATTCATTAAAATGTTTTAAAATAGGTCACATTTAAATGAATAAGACAAAAAGTAAAAAGTAAACCCCTCTTAATGAATAAATAGAACAAGAGAGAAGAGAAGAAGAAGAAGGGAAAGGGAAAGAGAAGATAAGGGGAGATAACTATGCCAAATAAGATGTTGCATCCACTGATGAAGATCCACCTACTGAAGGAATTTGGGAGAGTACTCATGGGAAAATATCTATTCCTTTTAACTCTTTGCTGAAACGAGCCACTGTGGGTGATACTTTCTCTGTTTGAGGAATGTGCACAAAAATCAAGGCCTTGATCCAATTTTTAGAAGTATTGTTAATGCTTTTACATTTATCAAACAAGAATTGATGCTCCTTTGCAGTGTTGGAAATATCACATCTGATCTCTGTAAGGGATTCCAAGGTGTCCTCATTGAAGGAGAAGGGGTCTCCTTCCTCTCTTATGTTAGGAATATAGTGTTCAATTGTGTTTTACCATAAGTTTATTATATTATTACTATGGTAATTAGTGAATTAGTAGTTTGTTAGTAATATATTTGATTAGATGATATATTTTTATAAAAAATGTATAACAATATATTAATACAAGTTTTGATGTAGCCTATAATTTACCAATAATAACCTAGGCATGCTGGCACATCACTCAGCCTAGAATGAGCGCTCACTCGAAGCATGCAAAGGTACCAGGACCCTCTTTAGGGTTGCTGCTGTAGGATGTTAGCATGATGAAGAATTAATGCATTAGGATCCATAATTAATATAACATTCTATAAAGCATGTCCGTCTAGATCTATATCTATAGAGTAACAAATTTAAATAATAACCATAATGAATTCAATTATGAAAAAACCAGTTATAATCATGATTAACACCTTGATTTAACCAATACAATACATTATATTAACCATAATAACTACACATAAGCTTACTATAATAAGTAATACCATAGGCTCATGCAAGCAACAGATCTGGCAGCATAACCTCTCAGCAATTCAATTCTCACACAATCCTCTTATTCTACGCAGATAACTAAATATTTATAAGGGTGGGGACTTTCCCTTCATTGCTTTCTTAACTCTAAAAATAGGTCGCATGCTGAAAATAGCCATGTGCCTTTATAAAAATAGCCACACATGTAAGTTCACTAACAATAGATCTCTTCTAGTTAACCGGCATTAGCAATTCTATTCTTAGCCCACACCCATGTAAAGCGCTTAGTATCTGCTATTCCAAAAATAGCCGATGTGTGTCGCACAAGTCTTTACCTGGTTTGTTTACTTGACACGCTATCTCTAAAAATATCCTTACATGTGAAAATGGCTAAGTCCCAAATATTCCCTTGTCTTTTACACACGTGTTCTTCCCTATCCTTCAGTGCCTTTGACTGTGCCCTGTTCTCACTCGTGAACCTCTTATGTGCCTTATGCTAAGTATCACACTCTATCTGCTCAACATTACCCCACACTAAACTACATTTCTACCCCGATAATGGTTTCCTTATAATATGAAATGAATAAATAATAAGGAATGGATGAATGTAAAGAATTACTATACAAAGAATAATTGTTTACTCTACACCACCCTTTGTTTCAACTGGAAGAATGAGTTCTGGATATTCTTCTTTTATTTATTCCTCTAATGTTTTCCATTCACTCAGTGTGGCCTCTACCTTTTCTAGAATATTTACTACAATATACTCCAAATCATCATGGGAAATTTCTCCCTTTTCATTGTGTAATACTAACATAATGTTATACATTCCAGACATTTTCCCTTCCAGAAGATCCATCTTCTGCATTATAAATTTCCCAAGTTCATCCAACCTATTCGTATGGGGCTCCTCAGACGCTGCAAGGATCTCGTGATTTTTATTTACCAGTGTTAGTATCTTCATGTGCCCCAAGGTTTCATCCTTCATGACCTCATTTTCCTCTACCATGGTCCTTATTCTTATGACTTCCTCTGGAGTTGTACAAATATTCAATGCTTGATCCAATTTCTTCAACTCCTCTCACAAGGTTTAAAGCAATACCTCATATGATGAAATATTTGATACTACTGCATCCTTTTCCCTCTCTGCCTCCTTCTCAAGGTCATTTAGTGCTGACATCTGAACTAGTCCCTCCTCAATCACCAAATCAACTAAGGTACATATATAGTGCATAGCCGAAGGAGAATTTTTGGGTACTTTGGGCTCTAAGTGTGGTCTTGCTTAGAGGACATGATCCTCGATATCCTCTATCATGTTAATAAGGACCCCATTATTATTCTTCTCTAGGTCCTTGTCTCCTTTTAAGTGCATGATCTTTGCATCTTTGGTCTTGATCTCTTCCCTTAGCACTTTGATAGTGGTAGATTTGTCTATGTTCCTCCGTGCCACCTCTGTAGATACTTTTACCAAGGCATTACTTACCTGTTAATTAGACATAATAGTGGATTTTATGGTTATATGTTTGGCCTAAGGTTCCTTCTTCAACATTCTTGACACACATGATTCTTCGCATACATCAAACTTTTTCTCGTCCATGTGTGTACATAGACCAAGATAGTTTCTTCCTTGTGCATGTGATGGCCATGTCTTCATCCATCAGATCACATCCATATAAATCCTTAAGGATCACTGTGATTTGAACACGAGTGTGGAGTATTTTACTTGTGTCCTCAACATAGCCCAAATATGGAACAATATACTCTCCACTTGTTCTTATAGTTCTTGGCCCCTTAGGAACTGGAACACCAAGATTTACAATTGGATATTCTATGTCTTGAGCATTATATGGCCATGCTTCTCCTTCCTTTACCCTTACCCTTCATTATTCACGTATTCATCTTTCATTTCTTCATCTTTTGGCTCTTCCACATCCTCTAGTTGTGTAGAAGATACATGCACACTCTCTTCAGACTCCTTCACCTCCTCACTCAGCTTCAAATTTATCCTTCTCTTATCATCTATCTCCTTCTGTGGAGAGAGTTGTAGTGATCTCCGTACTGATTGGGGAGTAGCACCTTGAGTTCTTGTTTGTTTAAAGACCCTCTTAAAATGGTGTTCTTAAGGATCTACTCCTACCTCTAATTCTTTGTCCCCTTCTTATTGTGTCTGGGGTAGAGTACTTACACGCTCAGATTCTACCATGTCTAAGGGTTTCCTTTATCCTCTATGTACCAAGCCACCACTATCTTCATGATCTTCCTCCTCATCATCTACCTATATAGGTTCAGTGGGCTTCAAATTTGGTACATTCTCCGCTATATGCTTTCCCTTAGGTGGATTTGGGAGTGCGAACTTGTTCTCCACATATTTGTTACCATCCAACTTAGGCTTAAGCTTAAGGTAGATAAGCATGACCCCACTATCTCCAATCACTAAACACATAGGATTCATGCTTATCACATCTAAAATTAACCTTTCTATGCAGGCAGTCTGTCCTAGATATACATAAGTCTTACGCAACATGTGGCAGTCACAGTCTACCTTGTCTGCAACAAAATTCATGTGTCACACATTATTGAACCAATGGAATGATGCCTGGAAGTAGCGCACTATGAAGGCATATGGAATCTTACGACAGGGACTCCAAGTCCCATCCTTCATCAAAAATTGTGTGATGTAGAAGTGCTGATATAAAATGAACTAGACTTCCTATCCCACCACCGAAGGTAACTCCTTGGGGATGCGCACTCCTCTTCGAATGCCACTCGAATCCTGTCATACCACATCTCTTCCCTTTTCTTGAATGGTCCAATCATTGACCCTTCACACAAGTACTTCTCAAATCTTTCCACAAGGGACTTATTATGCATGGGGTACTCCCAGATCTTGTTCTTTGGCCCATCGGGGACTCCAATTTGCAAAAATACCAAGAATAATAGGACAATTCCGAAACTGATTCTCTCACGTGTGCATGCTTCCTCGATGATAGTCTCCATAATGTAGCCTGATATGTTGTAAATTTTTCCTTATGACATTTACCTTGCAATGTGTAGCCACATTTTGTTCACCTGGGACCATCTTTCTTGATCATTTAATTTCGTGATTACAGGTGTAGCTTCCTATACCACTGGATAATTTTTCAGATTGTGGATATCAATTCCACGTGGACCTTTGATGTACCCTAACTCCTTCAGCATCTCTAGGATGTCTGATTTATCTTTAAAGTCACTATTTATATCCACTTATATGTCCCTCAATCATGTTATAGTTGAAATCAGAGTGATTTTAATCCTTACCCTACATCTGATGAAGTAGAAAAAATATTCATGTACCCTACTCATAAACCACTTGTACAAAGGTTCATACTTTCCAAAATATAGAAGCTCGTATAGCTAGTAAACTCCAATCTACTTTAGCAACTTCTCTCCAGTGTCATCATACACTGGCATGTCCTCTACTGTGTGCTTGTTTGTCTTTGTATTCAATAGCGTGTCTAACTCCTTTTTGTTATCTGATGTGAGGTGGTTGTAGTCACTTATCTTGCACTTCTAGATGTGATAATCCCATTCTTGTTCCACTTTCACACCTTCTGGGTATTGCAGCTCAAAAAAATAACTCTCGGGAGAAATTTCAATCTCTGCTTCCACTTTCTTCTTCCCTTTTTCTCCTACGGTAGGTGCTTTATTTGGTGCCATCTATAAATTACAACTTTCTATCCTCAAATTCTCACCTTCTAGCTTTTGTAACATGTAAACTCAAACCCTTGCTCAAATCCACATGCCCTAGTTGAAAATGCATGCCCTAGTTCTTTTGAATGCTCTTCTTCACTCAAACCCTTCACCAATGGGGACATAAGCTTCTCCTACGCAAAAATCTACTCCTCACACCTGGTTTCACACTCTTCACACCTAAATACTCTTCTCTTAGCTTAGTTACACTTAGCTCTTTAAATTTTTTACAATTTACAATGGTAAAAATGAACTTGTATCCCTTCCTTATATAGATTTTAAAAAATTTAGTACATTTACTGCTCCTTCACCTACCAACAATCCTAATTAATTGACTCTTTTCACATTTTTCTGCGTGGTACATATTCACGCCTCAGCTATAACCTTTCAACATGACTCCCTACCTTTTGGCTACAAAATTCTCTTCAGTGCACTTCCATGCACCTAAGTAACTCGTCACTACATTATTAGGCCCCTAAGTTAGCTTGCAAATCTTAAGAGTGCGTAGGCACGCATGGCCAGAGGAAGTGTGCAAGTGAAGGCATGCAAGACAGAGTTCAAAAGGATTCTTGAAGAATTCAGGACGTGTGTGCCGTGTGAAGAATGATTCGAGACTTAGCCATTTTTGGCCTTTGGGACAGAACACATAAAGAACATGTTGCATTTGGATAAGGTTCCAACCTATCGACATGGTGTCTTGGAGGGAATATACCTTGCGATAGAAAGATCCAAAAAAGTTAATCATGGCATGGAGAGGCATGCGCCCAGGGTGACCCACACCTTGACACTTGGGGCCAGATCTGAGGCTGCAGAGGAGTTTTTTAGAGCTCATATGCCTATTTATGCACATGCCCTTGGAAAAGAACAAAGAGAGAAGTGAGGTAGCAGAGCTCTAAAGAATTACTGCGAGAACTATGAGATGAAAATGGGTAAAGGATTCCAATAAGGATGTAATGGGGAAATGGGAAATGAAAGTTTTGTTTCATGAGAATACATGTATGAATTCAGACATGGTTCATGACTACGGTCTACCCCTCTGTGATAATTTGTAGCAAGGATATGAATGAATATGATAAGGTTACCATCATGATTACATTAAGATCTCCTTGTGCATTATCTGCATGTTTTTACTCTACTTTTGATCTTGTATAATCATGGACCTTACTTGAATGATTAAGTATATTTGTGGATTTACAAACTCTTGGTTTTATTATTTCTATTGTGTGCTTTATTTATTTTATGACTGAAGGGGTGTAGAAGCCATCTTGAGCTCTATAGCTTCTTTATGTCTATTAAATCACTAATTTAGAATAATAAACTATGCCTTCTACTAGACTCACATAAAAGAGAGACTCAGATCCCTCTCATGCACCTTGGGTGATAGTCCGGCACGCATGAGGTTCCCTTGTTCTTAGTGGGGTGCAAAAATGACTACATCTTGGTTCTGTTACTAGGACCTCTTTTCGAAGTTGTAGTGGAACATGACATACATCATGATCTGTGTAAAAAGTGATTGTGGAGGGCTTAACACTTGGTGTTGAAGATTGGTTTAAAAGCACAAAGGATGAATTCACTCAGAGATTTAGTACCAAATCTGAGTTTGATACGTGAATATCGGTGGAAAACACTCTTTATCATGAGTTGTATGTAACCTTCTTCTGATTGTTTCCCACTAGAGTTATTTGAATGGCTCTCGGATGATACATCTAGATCGGGGTGGTGTTATAAATCACACCGTTTGACCCAAGAAACATATCAGAACCTGTAAGATGCTGATCTAATGTGGACCCATGCTATAGATAATTGGTGGAAGGGAGTATTGACTAGCTACACTCTGGAATACACCATTTCCACGTATTCCTATCTAGAAGTTATTGATTTTGAGTTCTTGCAAGATCCCAGGGGATTATTTCTACGTGTTAATCCCCTTACAATCAAAATATTGATGGTAACCATGGGTTTAGAGGAATTTCATATGGCTGGCTAAACCACCCCAACTGCTAGGTGACGAAGCCAGGTTAGGGAAGGATGGTTGATCTGACGACTGAACAAGAAAGGGAGGAGAGATAGCTCAAGTATAATGAAGTGTGTGAAAATGAGATCGATATACAGTGTAGGATTAAAAGTGGGTTATGGAGCTAGACATGGTGGAAAGAAGTCAAGATTCACACGGAGGATACGGAACCCAAATAGTCTGTGGTACCCCATCTTGGTAAGCGTAGGAGAGAAAGCCTTGTAGCTTCTGATGAGATTCTGTCGCATAGAGAGAGAAGAGTCATTGGTGCACATTTGACCCCACCTAGTGACTGAACCTTGGCACTTGGTTTGTTTGAACAAGGGAAAAGTATAGTTGATCCATTTGATATTAGTGGAAGCAACTCGATCAGTGCCTAGAAGATATACAATTTCTCATTTGGGACTTCTATGGCTTCACACACTATTCCGGTATTTGGTGGAATGTTTGGACAAGGCACGTATATAGATGGTTTTGGAAGTGCATTAGGAAGTGGTGGAGGAACTATGACTAGGAGTGATACTAGTTCACAAACTATCAACACACAATTCAGTGGGATGACGGGAGCACTCAACACAACAAACACAAGCCCTATACCTAACACAGGAGGATCTGGAGGTGGAAGTGGTGGAGCTGGTGGCTCAGGATCCAGTGGATCCAGTGGAGGAGGAAACACTGGAGGAAACCAAGGGACTAGATCAGGAGGGCAAGGGCCTTAGCCACCTCCTCAAGTATTTTTCAAGATGTCTCTACACTTACTAGATTACAGTGGAATAGAAGATGCCACAGAGCATGTGCATAAGTGTGAGCTGCTATGGTGCGCGAAGGGAATCACGACCCAGGATCAAAAGTCTAGTCAATTTGTGATGACCTTGTAAGGATGTGCACATAGTTGGTATAGAAAGTATGACCCTCATTAGACTGTTGTGTATTATACCACGCTGAGAAATGTGTTCTTGGTGGAATTCCACATACCTGAGTTTGAATAGAAGAGCATTAGCTCTCTCAAATAAATTCAACAAGGCATGGCAGAGAGCATGCAGGAATATGATGCATGTTTTAAAACTCTATTGTCTAAATTATCTTATGATATCCACCCTTCACAACATGCTCAGTGGTTTTTCAGAGGATTTATAACACCTTTAGGAGGGCCTTATCTCATAACACATTCATGGACCCGCACAAGGCATTAGAAGCTACTTTACACGCTGAAGTAGTTGGTAATGTTGACATTACTGTTAGCCCATTTCTAGAGGCTCAGATTGTTACCATGGCTAACCAATTGGAGAAATTATTTGCCAACACAGTTCTAGAGATTCGCGGAGGGATGTGGTGCACAGATTGTAATGTAGAAGGGCACACAAAGGATAATGGTGGGATATGTACTCGGAAGGTGGTACATGCCATAGTAGTAAACTGTGAAATATGTCATGAGGACCATGATGCAAGTAGGTGCCCCCTATTGCAGCGCGCGATCCACAAAAATGTATCTTGTTATTGTAAGATATGTACCTCAACCACACATGACACCAAGGATTGTAGATTGATTGACCAGATTCATGAGGTAATTGATCTTGGTGTGTGCCAGACTGGCATTGCTAGTAGTTCCAAAGGAGATGAACGTTGGTATGAGGAGCACAGACATGGAGATGCACGTGGAAGAGGGTTTTGCGGAGGATTTTGTGGTCATGGTAACCATGGAGGAAGAAGTGAGTTCTTGCGTGGGACATGTTTTAATTGTGGAGCCAAAAACCATTATAAGCGTGAATGTCTAGATCTTCTACAATGCTCCTGGTGTGGAAAAAAACATAAGTACAAAGAGTGCCCAGAGTTATATGAACATATGAGTCAGCAATACCGAAAGGATAAGGGTGCTGCCATGGTGAGTATTAAGAAGGCTAACACGTAATGGCTCCTGTGAGTAATATGTGAATCAGAACTAGAGCCTGTTATGGTAACAACAAGGGTGAAATCCATGCACAAAAGGAGGTGCCTAGATAGAGACCTTTGGTTTCAAGAGAATAAGTAGTACACGAGAAGTATCTAAACCTGGCTCACCAGAAAGAAGTCTACCAGGAAACCATGGACGTAATTAGAAGCTTACAAGGGGAGATCCAATACTTAAAAGAGAAAACTAGAAAAGATGAGCAAAGGAGACCAATAGAAGCACCAAGGGATGACTTGGATGAGGTTAAGGAGGTGTGTAAACTACTAAGGCAGGAGAATATTATTCCCCTGCTAGGGGCATGGTTGAGAGAAAAGGTGCCACACATGCGGGGGAGAACACGAAAGGTAGATCCTGCATGTAAACCTCCCACCTCACAGCCTTGATTATGACAAAGAGATTACCTTGAACGCAGTAGTGGATGGATGGTTGCTTAGCAACATCCTCATTGACATAGGCACAGAGGTTAATGTTCTCACTCTGGATGCCTGGCATCAAATGGGAAGACCTGCATTACAGCCATCTTCAAATGTGTTGTATATGGCAAATAAGACAAAGGCAATGCCCATAGGTGTCTTGAAGGATATGCAACCATTACCATTCAAGGGACTAGGTTCACTAGGGATTTTGAAGTCTTGGCACTTGCTGAGGTAGATAATTTCCCAGCTCTACTTGGGTGCCTGTGGTGTTATAAGAATAATGTAGATCTCTGGTTTAACAAGGGGTACATAATCTTTGAAAACAAGGAAAGAGGGTAGTTATACCGCTGGTTGATGGGAAACCCTTGGAGAGGAGGTCCTAGACAGAATATATGTGCGCTCCATAAGAGATCTAGAGACCATCCACCCTACAGAAGGAGTCATCTAGTTTGATGATGCTCAATCTGTCAGTGATACTACCAGTATAGCATGTGATAATTGGGTGCATGGGACTTATGAATTGATTGGGTGACATCTGAAAGGATCAGTGACCAAGGTAACCACAACACGTACAGTTCAGCACCTGGGAGGAAAGGTAATAACCAAGTATTTTGGGGATGCATACCCTGAGGTCTTTTTGAGAGAAATGGAAGCTCACTGGAGGGAGGATGAGCGACGAAGTATGCTAGGTTATGTTTTGATAGGCACAGACAGCAAGATGGTGGGCCACGCATAGTGAAAACTTGTTGGAATGGCACGAAGTTCAAATTGCACTCACTTTCTGATTCTTGAAAAAGTAACATACCCACCGCTAATAAGAATTACAATGGCAATGGACCCGCCTCTTCCCACATCCAGGCATGTGAGAGGGTCTAGGGAGAAGGTGCAAAAGCTTTACCAACCTCTCTTTGGGTGCACAAGTTGTATTCAACACTACAAGGTTTTGCGCGCGCTTGGTATATCCATTCTGAAACACGCCACCAAAATGGGAAGTTCGGCAGGAATTAGTGGCTGACTTGGTTCACACTTTTGAGTACTGAAGTACCAAACAACTAGTTGATGAGGCATTTTAGAATATCAAGCACCTCACTCTAGGGGATTGCACCATGGCTTAAAAGGAAGATAGATTAGTAAACTTACTTGGTGGACCTAGCTTAGAAGCATGGTTCAAAGAGGAGGAACTGAGAAGACATACAATTCGAGCAGGCCTGTAGGATGAATCCCAAAACGTAAGGTTTAAAAGGAAGACGTGTGTGCTAGACAAGATGATAGCATCCAGTATACATTGAGATGGAGGAGAGTGGAAAGCCAAATGTCAGCCATTCGGTTGGGTGCACACAAAGTAGTTGGATTATAGTGCGAATGCATGTGCATGCATGTATCCATGAACCACTCAAAACCAAGAAAGTTAACATTCCTTTACGGCTCGGGAAAGAGGATTGCCTAAGGAAGCTATCATTGGGGACTACATGGTCAGACAAGGAAGTATTAAAGATCATCAATCTCTTGCGCATGTGGTAATTTGAGGACTTTATTCCTGCAGTGGATACCATGATGGATTGAAAGGCATCCACCATTCAACTTAAGGTTGATGTTTGAAAGATGTCGGTAGCTGAGGATCCCCCTAAAGTCAAGGAATGTATGCAAATCCTTTTGAAACGATGGTGGGGCATACGATGGTCAGTTGAAAGATGGGGTTTCCCTACGAAATTTGTAGTTATTATGGGGTTAGGGGAGTCTCCAGCCAAAGTGCCATGCATGTATTTTTTGAACACACGAGGTACTACAGAAAGTTCATTAAGGGATATGCCAAAATCATCGTGCCTTTTTAAATATTACTCAGACACAATATTTCCTTTCAGTGGGGAGAGGCATAGCAGAGGGCATTTGACACTCTAAAAGAAAGGCTTATCACTGCACCTATTCTATGATTCCCATCCTATGGGATAAACCTTTCCATGTCCACGTGGATGCCTCTGGTACAGACAATGGGAGCCATTCTTTCTCAACCAGGAGAGGGAATTGTTGATCATCCCTTGTGTTTTGCAAGTAGAAAGTTGACACAAGTAGAACAAAATTATACAATGACCAAGCGCGAGGCATTGTTAATGATCTACGCGCTCCACAAATTTAGACAATATCTACTGGAAACTCCCTTCATATTCTACACTGACCATATGGCCTTGAAGTATCTAGTAAACAAAGCAGTGTTGCAAGGGTGCATATGTCATTGGGTACTTTTATTTCAAGAATTTGAATTCAAAGTGGTGGTAAAACTGGGAAAGAACAATTGTGGGCTAGATCATTTATCAAGGATTGATTTAGGAGAGGACGTGTAGAGTATCAAGGAAACCATGTCAGATGCACAACTATTCAGGTTGCGGTGTGTGCCCTCAGAACTAGAAGACATTTCTATTTTTCTCAAGGAAGGTGTGGCACCCAAAGGGATGAATTCTCTGAGAGGAAAAGGTTAGCCATATGCGCCACACCCTTCATGTTGATCAATGGGGATTTGTATAAAATGGGCCACAATGAGGTTTTACACCAGTGTGTATTAGAACATGAGCGCATATCTATAATAGAAGAATCCCATGGTGGGATTGCTAGAGGACACTATGTAGGGAACACGACCATGCGCAAGATCCTAGTTGCTGGACTATGGTGGGAGATGATTCACCATAGATTGTATTGAGTTTTACAAGACCTATGACCACTGCCAAGCCTTGGAAAACCTGGGAAAAGGGATGAGATGCCCTTACACCCCATCACTAGCACAAAACCTTTTGAAAAGTGGGCAATAGATTTTGTCAGACCAATCTCACCAGCTACGCGGAGGACTAACTCACGGTATATTATTACCTGTACTGATTATCTGACAAGGTGGGCAGAGGCCACGCCCACTAAAGATTGCACCATAGCCATGGCTACTAGATTTTTGTGGGAGAACATTATCAACATGTATGGGTGCCCATTAAGTTTAACAAGTGATAGGGGCACTCACTTCTTAAATGAAACAATCAGGATTCTATTGGTAGAATTTATGGTAGGTAGCCCATCACAAGACTACCCCTTATCACCCTTAGGAAAATGGGACTGTAGAGGCATTCAAAAAAATCCTTAGTCACACATTGACCAAGATATGTGATGTGGGTAGGTAGGATTGGGATGACAAGGTGTCAGTAGTCCTTTGGGCATACAAAACAACGTATAAAAGGTTGAACAAGGCCACACCATTTCAACTAGTGTTTGGTGTGGAGGTTGTTTTGCTAGTTGAATTTATGCTACCATCACTACGTAGAGTGTGCGTAGGAGGGTTGGATGATGAACAAGAGCTGGAAGAAAGAATTGATGAATTGATAAAGTTGGATGAAAGGTGCTCACTAGCAAGATGGAGCCAAAAAACTGAAAAAGCTAAACAAAAGGCATGGCATGACTGCCACATTAAAAACAAACAGTTTGAGGTTGGCCAGATGGTATTGCTATATGATTCTAAATTTCTACACCATCCTAGAAAGTTGAAGGTGCATTGGTTGGGTCCTTATGTAATTTCATACATCCTTGATTCGGGTGTGTTCCAGCTATAAGCACTAGATGGAACAAAATTACCTATACACTTAAATGGGAGTAGGCTAAAGCCCTACTATAAATAATGCTTCTTGGTGTTTGTAAATAAGGCAGTTTTGCTAGTTAGTTTAGAGTTTCCTTTTATGCTTTTCCTTTCTTGTTTTTCCCTTTTGCATTGTTGTCTTGTTTTGTGCCTTGGGCGTCGAAAACCTTATTACTTTTTAAACTTATGATTGTGCAGAGGACCGTGCATCGATTTAGTGTGGGGTGAGGTGATTAAGAGAGGCATGAAGTTATTCTACAGGAAGATTGAGTTGGTAGACTGTTTGAACTGGCCCTGTTGAAAATATGCATTAGGAAGATAGATGGATGGCAAGATATAGTTCCATTGGAAATCCACATACAAAGGAGAAAAAGTGCAAAAACACGAGGTAGGTGAAAGAAAGAATCATGAGGATGAAAGAGGTGCCTTTGGAGCTAGTAACAAGTGCATAAAAGTCTTCTATCAAGATGGATTATCTGTGCATCAGAAGGTTGGAGAAGATTTTGTGCAAGGATTGGGCGCGGGTGAAAAACATTTCGCGTAAGGAAAAGCACTGAAGTCAGGTTTTTTTGAAAACACCACATTAAATATTTTCGTACGATGATAGGTAGCCTAGCCTTTAATGTGTAAAAATAGGAAAAGCTATAAATATAAGGATGGAAAGTTCATTATTTTACTTTACGAAAACAAGGAGAACAATTTTCTTTCAAGAGCTATGGTTCGAGAGCTAACTCATGCGAAGGAGAATCTCATAAACTTGCGCGCAATCAGTCCAGTTGATCTACAAAATAGAGAAGAAGTGATTCATGGGAGTGAGGAACGTTGTGAAAGAGTTTCATGATCAAAGGAGGAAAGTCAAAAATTAGGGTTTGAACTTTAGGGCACGGGGTAGGTGAAGAAAAGGGTAACCAGGGAATGAAAGAAAAGGGTAAAATGATGGCCATGAAATCAGTTGATAAGCCTGCAGTACAATCTAAGAAGGGAAAGGGGAAGGGAAAAGGAAAGAAGAAAGAATATGAAATCCCCTTGGATACCAATGAGGAATGGTACTTAGAGATGCAATACCTAGATAGGGTTTTGCTAGGGCAAGAGTGGGAGTCCCACATCAAACAGATGACCGTAATCGATTACAATCACCAGTTGAGTATAATTGTGAAGGAAATGGCGTTGGAGCTAGTGTGCCCCACAAAAAAATGAACACCTAATAGGATGCTGATCTACAATAATGTAGTCAAGGTGAAAATGGAGAAGGCAAGGCTTCTTCAGCTTTACAAGTTGCCCTACTTCGGGAAGCCCGAGTGCTTGTACCAATGGTTAATGATGCACGTACATGAAGATTTCTTCTACTTCACAGGGTGTAAAATGTGCATAACTCCATAGTTAATCTCACACTTAACAGGCCTGAGCTATAAAGGGGACACGATCTTAGACAACCTCCAGGATGAGGAGGTAATTAAGGAAACCATTACATCCCAGGATTATAAGAAGGGATCAAGGTACTACGACATCACGGATATCAGTGATCCGGTGATGAAAATGGCTGCGCACCTTGTTTCTAGGTTGAATGGACAAGAGAGGTGGACCCAGGTGAGCAAGCCCTGGTTGAATGTCTATAGAAAGGTCACAGAAGGCACCATGTACAATATCTCCCAGTACATAGCAGACAAAATCATAAGTAGCATGGAGAATGGGGAAAAGATATTGTTTGGGAACATTATATCAACCATTGTGTTCTCAGAAATCGGGGTGCTAGATGCATATGATAAGTTCGTATGGGAGTACCCTGATGAAGAGCCTTCACCCATAGATAGGTTCTAGAAGTATACTTGTGAGTAAATGATGGGGGTGCACAAGGTGCTTGTATAAATGGTATACGCACCGTAGGAATGCATTCAGGGAAGAATGGCGGATCTAAAAGCAACTCCCCATGGTGACTGAAGGAGAAGCAGAGTTCACGGTGTACCAACACTTCTGCATTGGTAGATTTATCTTGGTGGATGGTAGTTGGAGTCCCTGGTGCAAACTCCCCTTCTCATTTATTGCCCAATTCTTCCAAGTAGGTGTAAACAAATACAAGGAGTTGAAGAAGTTAAAACTTGACCTGTCCACCCTTGATAGTGAGCACAGAGAGATGAGAAAGAAGCTGGTCTACCCAGGGAAGCACACATATATTGAAAGGTACATGTCATAGGACGTGCACATCATAAGGCCGATGACCTTACTGATTACTGAGAGCGCTGCTGCCAGAGTTTACCTGCGCATAAGGACAAAGTTTGAGAATGGCGCGTACGTAGAGAATGAAATATCAATCCTAGATGACCCTATAGGAAGGAAGAATCTAGCACCAAAGTGCAAGGATAAAGAAGAAGAAGAAGAGGAAGAACAAGGGGTAGTGGAAAGGTAGAATGTAGGTACCGCGGGGCCGAGTACCTATGTCTGGAAGAAGAGAAGAATGGTGGTCAAGGAAAACAACCTGGAGCCTGCGAAGCCACCATCCCCTGAAGAACCTTTAGATGAAGAAAAGACAACATCCCCGAATCTAGAGTTTTTTGTAAGGGAAGAAGAAAAAGGAACAGAGGAAATAGGGTCTAAAGGTATAGATGACCTGAATGCCTATGTAGGCGAAAGGGACGATGATGAAGGGGAAGAGTTGGAGGTAGATCAAGAGCCAATTCATATCCATGACTCGAAAGGAGAGGAAGTTGAGGATGCAAATGATGCCTTCATATTTGTAAGGAAGAAAGGCACTCAAAGGGAGGAAGGTGTGCGCAGTGAAGAGGGGAGTGAAGGGGCTAGGACCAAGGAGCCAGATATGCCCAAGCTCACTCAGGAGGAGGTGAATGAAAAGGAAACAAGGGTGGTAGAGAGGATAATTGATGCCTTGACCAATGAAGAGTTGGGGTGCAGCATGGAGCTCGTGCTTGGTGAGTTCATGAAGGAGTAGAGGGAGAAGAGTGGTAGTAGCATGAAAGGCCCAACTCTCTCGGTAACTATTCCCAAGGGCGTGCACATGGGAAGTAAACATGCGAAAGGGGGAAGAACAATGATGGGTTACATTGATGACCCCAAAAAAGTTTTACGTGCACATTTCTAAAGTACCGTGCCCACCAAGGAGCTCACCACCATGGAGTCTTTTGATCCTGAGGGTGGATACCCGTGAACGAGGAAGATTCTTTCATGGGCATTTAACTCCCACCTTGATGAGCCTAAATTTGAGATTAACCAAGGAGCGGTATTGAAGCTGTCTGAAGGAAAGGGGGACAACCCCATTGTAAACATGCAATAACTATCAGATGAGCAAGTGTGTAACGTGCTCAACAAAGTATTTGTGGAAATTGAGGCTAGAATCTTCAGTAGAAATGACAGGGTTAGAGTCTTGGAGGACCTGTTGGAGAAGAGGAAGGAAGAAGTGGTTGAAGCTAACGAAGGATCTCAGCTTGGAGAAATTAATTAGCACTCAACTGCAAAGGGTGCTTCAGGAGGAAAAGGCCAGGGTATGCAAAGTTTCCAAGAAGGTGGAGCTCATCTCCCAATCAATTATCATGAAGCACCTGGACCTTAACCCTCCTGCACAAAAGTATAGATCCTCCTTGGAGTGCCTAGAGGACTTGACTCAGATCCTCACCATGGAGAGGCAGCCCTTAGCATTAGAGTCGATAGAAGAGGTAGCGGTGCTCTTGGATAAAGAAGACAAGTTGAAGGTCATCATGCTCGTGGCTGAATACAAAAAGGTGCTTGCCGATGTAAGAATAGCTACACAAACTGTGGGGGTCACCTATGACCATTGTACAAATCAAGACAAAGTGAAAAGCATACTACTTGCTAGTGAAGAAGCTGAGTTGAATGGATTTAGAGAAAATAATAAGGGCAATAGAGCTGAGCGGGAAAGGATCATAGCAAAAGTAGAAAAGAAATCCAAAGCCATTGAGAACCAGCGAGTCTCAATCAAAACCTGGCTAAAAGAGCTCTACAAGGTCATCACAAGGAAGATGGATGCCTGGAAGATCACGCTAAAGAACTGGAGACTGTGGTGGAAACCATTACCACACAAGTGGAGGGGCTAACTTTTAATGAGGTGAGCACCTTGTTTGGTGACATATACACCAAAGAACAGAAGGAAGTTAGCACTTGGAGTACATTGGAGGCCAGCCTCCAACAAAACTTTCCCCTCCTTCTTTAGGAAAATTTTCCCCCTATTCTTTCTCTTCCCCTTTCTTTATTCTTCCCCCCCATTCTTTTCCAAGGCAAGGCCCTACATTCTTTGAGAAAGTTCCTGAGGGCAGAGAACATGTGAAGTGTGGGCTAATGTTGGAACCCTAATTTAGCTTCCAAATCTTAAAGGCACGTAGGCACACATGGCCAGAGGAAGTGCTCAAGTGAAGGTGTGCAAGGTAGAGTTTAAAAGGTTTCTTGAAGAACCCAGGATGCACACGCTTCGTGAAGAACAATTCGGGACTTAGCCATTTTTGGCCTTTGGGACAGAACACATGAAGAATGTGTTCCATTTGGATAAGGTTCCAGCCTGGAGATAGGGTGTCCTGGAGGGAATATGCCTTGCAATAGAAAGATCCAAAAAGCTAATCATGACATGGAGAGGCATGCGCCTGGGGTGACCCACACCTTGACACTTGGGGCCACATTTGAGGATTCCGAGGAGTTTGTTAGAGCTCAAAGGCCTATTTATATGTGCACCCTTGGAAAAGAAGAGAGGAGAAGAGAGGTAGCGGAGCTCTATAGAATTACTGCAAGAATTATGGGATGAAAATGTGTATTGAATTCAAGTAAGGATGTAATGGGGAAATGGGGAATGAATTTTTTTTCTTGTGAGAATACATGTATGGATCCATACATGGCACATGACTATAGTCTTCCTTCTGTAATCTTTTATAAGTAACACTATGGATGAATGTGATAGGGTTACCATGACAAATGTATTAAGACTATTTCTCTGTATTACCTACATATTTCTATTGTACTCCTGTTCTTATATAATCATGAATCTTACTTGAATGGTTAAGTATAGTAGTGGATTTACACCTCTTAATTCTCTTAATTCTATTACGCGCTTTGGTTCTATTATGACTGAAGTGGTATAGAAGCCATCCTGAGCTCTATATCTCTTAATGGATGTTAAATCACTAAGTCAGAATCATGAACTATGCCTTCCACTAGACTCACATAAAGAGAGACTCAACTCCCTCTCGTGCACCTCGGGTGAGCGCCCAATGCTCGCTGGGTGATAGGCCAACGCACACGAGGTTCCCTTATTCTTAGGGGGTGCAAAAGTGACGACACACCTTATCCTCGTAGTCTTCATGACCACTTCTTACCTTGCATTATACTGTTTCTTGATTTATCTCCATCTATGGTCCTTATTTAGAATCAATATTCTATTCACCAACTCTTAAAACTTGAATAACACCTATAGTAGTTTGTTCCTTTATGTGTACCCATTTATCAATAACCACCCCACACAAATGGTATGTGTAGTCCTCTAGGTATAAAATACTGCAAATGGTAATTAGCTTCTGGCGCACAAACATGCTTATTTCACAAAACACCAACTAAATTGACAAAGCATAGTGATGAAGAAGGAAATACATTAAGGGAATACATAATTAAAAACCTAATCTAAATGGCAATACTACCTTATTACAAAAACTAAGAAGACTTATTTATAGTAGGGCTTTAGCCTAATCCTGTTGAATTAACCAGGTAACCGTATTCCATAAAGTTTTTTTAACTGACAAGATCATGTTTCAAGTATGTGAGTGATAACATATGGTCCCAACCAATGTACTTTGAGTTTTCATAGATGGTGCAAAAAATTAGAGTCATAAAGAAGAACCATCTTCCCTATCTCAAGATTCTTGTCCCTAATGTTCCTATCATGCCATACTTTCTGCTTGAATTTTTCTTACTTTTGAATCCAACGTGCTATTACTCATTGCTCATCCAAATTATTCAAATTTTTAATTCATTATTCTAATTCTTGATCATCAGCTAGACCTCCAGTGCGTGTAATACACAAAGAAGGTAACATGAATTCCATAAGAATAACAGATTCTATGCCAAACACCAATTGAAAGTGTGTGGCCTTGTTTAATAGCTTGTATGTTGTTCTATATGCCCAAAGTATTGCAGAAAATTTATCATCCCAATCCTTTCTTGCAACATCACAATTTTTGTCAATGTATGGCTCAAAATCTTGTTGAAAGCCTCAACAATCCCATTTTCCTGAGGATGATATGGTGTGGTCTTATGGTGTGCAATCATGAATTCATCCAATAGAATTCTGATTTTCTCATTCAGAAAATGTGTGCCCCTATCACTGTTCAAACTCAAAGGGAATCTATACCTTTTAATTATATTTTTCCATAGAAACTTGGTTGCTGTAGCCGCTATATAATCCTTTGTAGGTTCTACTTTTTCCCACCTTGTTAGATAGTCTATGCAAGTAATGATATAGCACAATCCAGTCTTGCGCAAGACTGGTGAAATAGGACCCAAAAAATATATGACCCATTTTTCAAATGGTTCTGCACTAGTAATAGGTCTTAGAGTCATTTCATTTCTTTGACTTGGTTTTCCAAGGCATTGACAGTGATCAAAAGCCTTGCAATATGCCTTACAATATTTATACAGGGTCTCCCACCATAATCCAATGAGTAGAATATTACGCATAGTGCATCTCCTACATAGTGCCCACCTATAATACCACCATGAGCCTCCTCCATGATATTTGTGTACTCATGTTCCAGTACATAGTGGCACAATAATTCATCCTGACCTAACTTGTACACATCACCACTAATCAACATAAATGGTACCACATGAATAAGAAGTTGTTTATTTTCTAACGATTTCATCCCTTCTGGTGCCATACCTATTCATAGAAAGACAATAATGTCCTATAATTCCAATGGCACATGTTGTAACATGTATAACTGTGCATTGGGCATGATATCTTCAATTGTCTGTGTTTCTTCTCCCAACCGTATTTTGGATAAATGGTCTGGTCGAGAATTACTTTTCCCTGGTTTTACCACAACTATGAAATCAAATTCTTGGAATAAGAGTATCCATCTACATATGCGCCCCTGTAAAATGGGCTTGTTTACCAAATACTTCAATGCCATGTGATCGTTATAAAATACAAAATGGTGTTGCTAGTAGGTACTATCTAAGTTTATGTAGCACATAGATCATCGATAAAGCTTCGTGCTCTATAGTTGTATAATTTTGCTATGCAGGAGTCAAATTTATACTAGCAAAAGTTATAGGATGATCTATAATACCTTCTCTAGGATGAGCTAAAACCATGCCAATGGCCATGTCAGAGGTGTCCACATGTACATGAAATAGTTGGTCCCATGAAGGAAAGCACATAATAGGCGTTGTAGTAATTTTCTCCTTCAATGTCTCGAATGCATGCTGATGCGGTTATCCCCAGTAGAACGTCCCTTTTCATTTTAGTAACTCCTCCAATGGTGTGGAAACCTTATCATACCCATTTATAAATTTTCTATAATACCCAGTGTGACCCAAGAATCTGTGCACCTCAATTTGACTGGTAGGCTCTTCCAGGACAATAATGACTGCAACCTTAGCTAGATCAACCAACAAACCTTATTTGTAGATGATGTTCCCTAAAAATATTCCAAATGGTGTAACAAATACAAATTTCCCGATGTTCAAAGAGATTCTTAACTGGAGACATATTTCAAACATTATGCGTAAATTATCACAACGATCCTTAACAAGTCCATACACCGTCCACTCATATAAATAAACTTGCAAGAAGTTGTGAATAAAATCTTTGAATGCTTGAAAAACTATGCATGAAAATACAACAGACACATTTTTTAGACCAAAAGGCATCACAATATAGGAAAAGCTAGCCCATTTAGTAGTAAAATTAGTATTTTCCCAATCCTCTTGTCTAATCCTAACCTAATGATACCCAGAGAATCAATCTATAAATGAATAGATTTTGTGCCCTACAATGCATTCTAGTATTTCCTCGGTGAATGGCATAGGAAAGGGATTAGTCACATGTTGGTATCTAGATTTAATCTCCTTCACAACTTGAATAGCATCATGAATTTGCACAATACACTCAAGGGTAGATAGATGATTTGTATGTCACTTGTAGCCAGGGAGCACATCTATCTAGCTTGTTGGCACTCAAGATTTGAGGGAGTGGATAGTACCTTCAAAAGGATCTTGATCTAATCCTCACTATTTTAGGTTGTGCCTACCAACCAAGGAAAGAGAACCTATATTGCAGCCCTTGTATGGTAAAGGAGATGGAGATATCCTATTATTTTTGCACCATTGTATGGAGATGGCCTTGGGAAAACATGATCAATTATCCATTATTCAAACTCAAAGGAGTTGTCACTACTAAATTATGGAAATTCTTTCAAGACAAGGCTAACGCTGCTAGAGACATGATAAAATCTTGATATGCTTTGTGCATTTTTGTGAATGGATTGTATTCCTTTGTTGATACACAATGCAATGTAGGGGTAGTATGGGTAGGATGAGTTAGTTTGAATGAAATTTTGTTGGGAGCTATTTAGACAAGACTAGCTAGGGAATACCAATTTCTCTGGGAACCTTTGTAGGAAATTTGTAACACTCACACAACAAGAATGCTTCAAGAGGTTTAAAATAATCCTTCAAATAGGATATGTGCACAAATGGAGGCCTAGATCTGCACTCTTCCACACAATCTTTGACAACCTGCTACAAAAGCTTAAAGTAAATATATCAACAAAGTATCCAGAAATCCCTGTTTGATTATGACCTAAGGTACCCCCAAAAGTTTACAAATAATCTCAAGATTCAAGGATAGTAAAATGATTTTAAATCTATTTATCTTCTATTAGATGAAGGCTCTTTTGGATATAAGATTGCAGATGCCATCAAACCATCAACAGGAAATGAGACCATGTATGATCAAATAGATCCTAAACACAAGATTGCAACATGAGCAAGGAACAAAAATTGAAATCATTCTGAAACACAAGCATATACATATTTTGCCAAGAGATAACACCAAATAATCAAAAAATTGATCAAATACATCAACAAGGGAATGTTATTGGAACAATCTCAGATCTTGTTGATGACTTTACAACTAAAACCAACTCAACATGATGAAATCTGATGCAATATGGAATTGAAAAATGGATCTCAGGTGGTTTTCTCCTGAGAAATGGATTTTTCCTAGTTTTTTCTTGAAAAAATTCTAAGTTCTTTCTCTCCCTCCCTCTCTTTCTTCAAAAAAATCATATATATTTAATTCCAGCTTGGAGCCTTGCTTTCCAAGCAAATAATATGCTCAAGGGATCAAATTTGTTACAAAACCCTTCATCATTTCATGAAAATGACATCAAACTATAAAACATCTCGCATATTACCAGGGATGCACAAAAATTTTAAAATATTACATGAATTCAGATCCTTATCCATCCCAGGGTCATGTTTTTATCATTCAGGTATGCCTGTATGCTCCAGTAATCATTTTTCACCTTTTACCCTTTCAATTTTTACCTCTGCAATTTTTGATTTTCACCTTTCACATTTTTTACATCGGGCCTAAGCAAAAATGCATCAAAAAAATCACAGATCATAAAATTAACTCATGAAAATGATGCCATTATTCTTAGAAGGCCAAGGGGACTCAAAATCATATAAGGTTTGATGAATTTTGATGAAGAAATGTGATTTCCAAGCTCCTTGGAGCTCCCATGGCGTAAAAAAAACAAAATTACACAGTATCCATTGATTTTGATCAACTTTTAATATCAACCTTACACATGGATAATGTCATTTAAGGAATAAGCTCAAAACAACCTTTTTGACCTTTTAATGAGGTGAGACATGTGTCACAATGTGATTGGATCGAACTCCCATGCTTTAGAAATGCATTTACGACCCTTTTTACCTTTGGAAAATTTTACAAAAAATCTTCGCCTCTCCTTTGGACCTGCCACGTGTCCACATGTGGGCCCTACTTGAAAATGCGGGCCAATTTCATGAATCTTGCCACCCTTTTGAGAAAAGGAAACTTTTCTCAAAACACTCCACGGGCCCGAACACCTACTCTCTTCTCCACCACGTGGCGCCCTCTGATTCACCGCGGGGCCACGCCTCCAACTCTGCCTTCAGACCTCCCTACCAAATTTTGAAAAATTCAAAACTCATTATAGGCCCGCAATCTCCTTTTTACCTCCTTGAAATGTGCCACGTGTCTAATGTGGATTGGCCTCGAAAGCATGCCTTCAATTTTGTCTTTGAAACATTTTCTGAAATTTGTAAAATTTCCAATGATAACCCCAAGCTCTGAACCTCCGTCACTCCATTCACATTTCTTTGTATTTGGCAAAGCGGATAATTTTTTTATTTTAAGTTTTTTGCCTCCAAAGGCAAAAAATCCAAAACATTCCCACCAACCCACTTCCCCCTTTCTTTCTTTTGGACATGTGTCTTTTCTTCATTGGTTGCGGGACTTCAGCCTGAAAAATTACTTTTACCATTTGAAGTTAAAACTTCAAAGTTATTTCAAAACCCACGCTCCCATTTGGATTCTCCTGGACACGTGTCCACTTCACATTGGACAAGGATTTTTAGGCTAAAATGTTCCTTTGAACATTTTACAAAAGGAAAGAAAAAGTTCTAAGTATAACCCACCAATCCCTCAACTAATCACAATGTGCCACATAGGCACTTTACTGTAGCAAGCGGAGCCGCAGATCAAATTTTTCCCTTTGTCAAAATTTCAAAAGTGAAAAATTAGAAATGTTTTCCCATATATCCATGGCCAATAGGAACCCGCCACGTCGCCAATGAGTTGCGATGATGAATTTGATGGGCAGATGACGCTTGTATGACCGTCAAAACGTCAAAAATTCAAATGATGCCCTTGAAATCAAAAATCTTCACAAGGATGGAAAATTTCTTGATTTTAATTCAATTGAAACATGATTTAACATTGTTTTCAACTTGGGGATTGGGATTTCACTTGCAAAAATTCAGGATTTGATCAATTTCGAGTTTTTCACAATTTTGACAAAGGAGAAAAGACACAACCCGTAAAAATGAAGAAATTAGGGCACAAATGGGGGTAAATTTGGAAAATTATTTCAAAACAGGGAAAAACAACAACATTATGAACATTTGAAAGTTTTCAACTGGAGAAATCAAGTTTGTAGATCATCCAATCAACCAATGAAATATTTGTGAGAAAACCTATACATGGAGAATTAGGGCACATTATGAAAATTCAATAATGGGACCAACATCACACATGTAGCATTCTGCTCCATGTGGCCCACACAGATCCTAATTTGACAATCCTTCTTTTTACTGATCACTATTGGGCTGACCCATTCTAACTCGTCTAGGGGCTTGATGATTCCAGACTTCAACATTTTATCAATTTCTTCCTTGACCTTTTCATGCAAGTTGGGGTTAATCCTATAGGGTCTCTTTCTTATCGGGCATGTACTCTCCTTAAGCTTTATCTTCATCTCTCCTAATTATTCATGCATGCCTTTGAGTTCATTGTATATATGAGGGAATAAGTCCTGATAATCCTGTAGTAACTCAATGATTTTTTCCACTTCAGAGTTAGACCAATAGTCCCTAATTATGGCCTCCTTAGGCTCAACATTTGATCCAATAATTACTTTCTTTGTCTTCATAGGTTCATGATAGGAACACATGGTCTTATCTACATTGTCTAAAACTTCACTCCTACCTGTTGAATGGTCTACATCCATATTTTATACTTCTTCACCATACACTAAGTTTACCATCTTCCCCTTTTCCTTCGCAAGGCAAGTGCACTTAAGTAGTGTGGCATCTATCTCTGTTTCTTTAGAAAAATGCGCTCCTGAGTCTTCTTCATCAAACAACTCTTGAATGAGTTCTTCCACCTTGGAACTATCTCCCATAGTTAAGCACTTTATAACTTTTAATGCCTCCTCTACTGGAGGCTTAGTAGAGAAAAAGTCAAATATCTAGGGCATTCCTACAATTAAATACTACCAATTTCCAGTCTCTCTATAGATTTCCACATATACATACCAAACACGTGCACAACCTTGTAAAGTGGAATAAAATTTGTGCACCCAGAGTGAAGGTGGAAAAGCTTCTTACCTCTCTGTCTAGAGTCTCTCACACCGCTAAACATGGTGCTGAATAGGTTGATTACCATGATAAGTGTAGATTTAAGTAGGTGCATTGATCCTGAAGAACCTAGTAGTAAGAGCAATCCTAATTTCATTCCATACTACAAGATTATCCTTTTGAACCACCCACCAGCGTGCTGCTATTCCACGTAGGATATATGCTAGCATAATTGTCTCTCCATCTCCTAATTTCATTCCATACTACAAGATTATCCTTTTGAACCACCCACCAGCGTGCTGCTATTCCACGTAGGATATATGCTAGCATAATTGTCTCTCCATCTAGTCTATCCAATGTTGCTCCATGGAGTACAAAAATACTGTAGGATCTCCCTCTCCAGTATAATGATGTACCGAGTTGTTACCTATTATCCTGATATAATGAGGTCTGTTGTCCCTAGCAAATGTACTCTTTACTTCACGCGCTACCAACTCATAATTGCTATGAGCCCAATCATCACAAGCAACACTTGTAGTATCACTAACAGACTGTTCATCTTCCCACTGAAGGATTCCTTCTTTGGATGTCTCAAACACCTCTGGGTCCTAGACGATGAATACATAAATCCTATTCAGGCCTTCCTCACTCAAAGGCTCAACATAGAGCAAAAATTTTCCATCTGTTAAAGGGATAATAACTCTTTCCTCCTTTTTTTACAAACTGATATAACCCTTGTTGAATTGAAGATCAACATTATTTGGATAACACCAAGGATGCCCAAGTAGAGCTGAGAATCTATCTGTTAGGAATTAATAGAATCTAATGCGGAATAATTCCTCATAATCACAATAATAAGAAGTATGAATAGAAATTACAGAAATGAAATATGCAAAACACGAAGACAATATTTAACATGGTTCACCCAATGTGGGCTACATCCACCAAGAACACTTGCTCAGATTTTATTACAAGCCAACAGTCTTCACAATTACAATAACCAGATCTTTTTTGGAGATGCGCTCAACAAACCCTCCTAAATTCACACTTGAATTCACACACACTATTCACCTTCACAAAAGCACCCATTTCAATCCTATTGTATGTCCATCTATATATAAGTACATGAATAGGTAGCCGAAGAGGCAGTTTTATAAAACAATGGTACCGAAAATCCATGGGCCCAAAACCAACACATAACGGTTACCCATTACCCATGGGTTAATAAACCACCTATGAAAATTTGCTTCAGGGGCTTCACCCCTAAACCCGTTTGACCCACTCACTAGTGAGTGGGACCACCGTAAAAATATCTGAGTGTAATAGATGGAAGGTGTACCAAACTCTAACATGAAAACATGCTCCACAAACATAACAATCTCCCACTTGGAGACTGATTTCCACTGAGAAAGCTTCTCAACCCTTCACTTTCATCCATGAAGGCCAACCAAAGTTGAACATAGCTTTAGTTTATCCCTTGTGACAACCTTGGTCATCATGTCTGTAGGATTCTAATTGGTATGCATCTTCTCCAACTTCAACTTATCTTCCTCTAAAGCTATCCTGATGAAGTGATATCTCAACTGTATATGATTTGTCCTAGAATGGAAAGTAGAGTTCTTAGCTAAGTGAATAACACTCTGACTATCACTATATAGCTTTCCGAATTCTTGCTTATTCCCCAACTCATCAAGCAATTGTTGTAGCCAAATCATCTCCTTGCTAGCTTCTGTAGCAACAACATACTCAGCCTCAGTGGTTGACAAAGCCACAACCTTCTGTAACCGTGAAATCCAGCTCACTATTATATCACCTACAATAAATACATAACCTGTTGTGCTCATCCTATTGTCTAAATATCCAGCCATATTTGAGTCAACATATCCACACAAAGTAGTGTTTGATCCACTGTAACACAAAACAGTACCCATGGTCCCTCTCAAATACCGAAGGATCCACTTTACTGCCTATCAGTGCTCATTTCCTGGATCACTCATAAACCTACTCACTGCTCCCACTGCATGGGAAATATCTAGCCTAGTGCATACCATAGCATACATAACACTACCAACTGCTGATGAGTAAGGAACCTTGGACATCTGTTTTCTTTCCTACTCTATCTTGGGACACTGATCCTTTGATAACTTAAAATGGCCTGCCAAAGGAGTCCCAACCGGTTTAGCATCCTGCATGTTAAACCTATCTAATACCTTCTTAATGTACTCTTCTTGAGATAAAGTCAGCTTCCATTCCTTCCTATCTCGAGTTATCCTCATACAAAGGATTTATCTGGCTGCCCCCAAATCCTTCATATCAAAGTATTCACTTAGTTGTTTCTTGAGTAATTTTATTTCCTGCATGTTTTTACCTACAACCAACATGTCATCAACATAAAAACACAGGATAATATAACTTCCATCCTTAAATTTATTTATATACATGCAATGGTTAGAATGACATCTAATATAACCTTGCTCCATCATGAAGCTATCAAACTTCTTATACCATTGATGTGGAGCTTGTCTCAAGCCATACAAGCTCTTCTTCAGTTTGCACACCATCTCCTCTTTACCTTTGACTTCATATCCTTCTGGCTGCTACATATATAGCTCCTCCTCCAAATCACCATGGAGAAATGTAGTCTTTACATCTAATTGTTCTAAGTGCAAGTCTTCTACTGCCACTATTCCAAGAACGGTTCTGATAGAAGTCATTTTTACTATAGGAGAAAAAATCTCATCAAAATCTATACCTTGTTTTTGTGCAAATCCCTTGACCACCAACCAGGCCTTATATCTTTTCTTTCCTCCTTGTTCATCTTTAATTCTATACACCCACTTGTTCTACAACACTCTTTTGCCTTTCGGTAGCTTCATCAAATCCCAAGTCTAGTTCTCCATGAGAGACTTATGCTCCTCATCCATGGCTTTCTCCCACTTCTTACTGACATCTACCTACATTGCTTCATCAAAGCTCTCTGGCTCTCCACTATCAGTGAGTAATAAATAATAAAGAGAAGGAGAAAAATGTTTAGGTTCTTTTCTTACCCTAGAAGACCTCCTCACTATAGGAGTTTGGGGTTCCTATTGAGTAGGTTCCTGAACTGATTCATGGGTCACTATCCCATCCGGAAGATCCTCTACCACTGCATATTCTTTCTTGGATTCTTCCCTATTTTCCTGCAACTATTTCTTATACATGACTTTCTTATTAAAGACCACATCCCTAGACCGAATGATTTTCTTTTCCTTAATACTCTAACATTTAAATCCAAAGTCATCACCACCATAACCAATAAAAGTGCATTTTTTTGATTTAGCCTCTAGCTTGGTCCTATCATCCTTGTCAATATGGATAAACACCTCACATCCAAAGACTCTAAGAAATGAGTAATCAACTTTCTTACCATACCAAGCCTCCTCAAGTATGCCTCCATCCAAGGTACTTGAGGGTCCTCTGTTTATCAAGTACATAGTTGTGCTCACCACTTCTGCTCAAAAATAAAGAGGCATTCCTACATGTATCCTCATGCTCCTGCACATTCCATTATTGTTCTGCTCATCCTTTCTGACACCCCATTCTACTGTGGGGTTCCTAGAACTATCTTTTACCTGCAGATTCCATTCTTAGAACAATAATCATCAAATTCATTTCTGCAATACTCCCCTCCATTATCTGACCTGAGACATTTTAACTTAAGACTTGTTTCATTCTCTACCAAGGATTTCCATTTAACAAAAGTATCAAATACATCATATTTGTTTCTAGTACAATAAACCCAAACTTTCCTTATTGCATCATCAATAAAAGTAACATAATAACTTGAACCCTTAAGAGATGATACCTGAGCCAACCCCCACACATCATAATGTAACAGCTCTAACTTAATCTCTTTATTTTTCAATCCAACCTTGAGAAACCTAACTCACTTCTATTTCCCATATATGAAGTTCTCACAGAAATCCAAACCTGTTTCTGTATATCCAGGAAAATTCTTCTTTATGATGTCCATGCCCTTATGGCTCATATGACCAAGCCTATAGTGCCATAATGTTGTATCTACATCTGAAGCCACAAGATTACAATCATTAGTACTATCAGTGGTTAAATACAAGGTTCCAACCTTATTACCTTTTTCCACCACAAGAGCACCCTTGGTAACCTTCCAAGAGTCAGCTGTAAATATCACAGTACAACCATCACTTTCCAATTGCCCCGCCGATATCAAATTTCTCCTTAATGTAGGCACATGTCTGACATCCTTCAATAGCCATGTATTCCCATTCTACATCTTAACCTGAACATAACCTTTTCCAACTATACTGTAAGGCTCATCATCACCAAGAAAAACATTCCCAAAATCCCCTTGAACATAATCAACAAAATAATTCCTATGTGGAGTAGCATGAAAAGAAGCCCCTGAATCTAAAACCCAAGATTTAGTAATATTATGCAAAGAAAGAATCAAAGAATCCTGGCATACATTACCTGATGCCACATTTGCCTCCTTATTTTCTTCCTATTGTTTCTTCTTATCTTGAAGCTCCCAACAATCCTTCTTTACATGCCCAAACTTTCCACAATTCCAGCATACAATCTTGCTCTTGGATTTTGACTTTCCCCAATCTTTTGATTTTCCACGGTTTCCTCTATTCTTTTGTCTCCCTCTAGTTTCCACTGTTAAAGCATTCCCTAAAGTAGAAGATTCCTCAGCACTTTTTCTTCAAATTTCCTCGCTTAGAATCAACCTTACAAATCCTCAATCTTCAACTTTGGGTTAGTTGGAACTGAGTTGCTTACCGTCATTACTAGGCTATTCCAACTCTCAGGTAAAGAGCACATAATTAATAAAGCCCTAACTTCTTCATCAAATTCTATTGTAACCGAAGCTAGCATATTCACAACTGTATTAATATCATTTAAATGATCTGCTAATAAAATATTCTCAGACATCTTCATATTAAACAACTTTTTCATTAAAAACATCTTGTTAGAGGTAGAGGGTTTTTCATACAACTTCCCTGATGCATCCATTAGATTTTTTGTAGTATTTTCTTTTGAAACATTAAATAATACCAAAGATGCAAGACACATCCAAATCATTCCAAGTGCCTTCTGATCCAACAAATCCCATTCCGCATCTATCATACTCAAGGGTTTGTTCACCTTCTCAGACAACAGAGTATAAAGATCCTTCTGATAAAGGTAATCTTCCATCTGCATCTTCCAAAGACTAAAATTATGCCTATTGAATTTATCAACCCTTGATCTTCCATCATTTTCCATAGCTCCCACTCAAGCTAAAAAAAATTCCCTGCAATTCAACACTTCAACAAACCAAACCAGGCTCTGATACCAATTGTTAGGAATTAATAGAATCTAATGCAGAATAATTCCTCAAAATTGCAATAATAAGAAGTATGAATAGAAATTACAGAAATGAAATATGTAAAACACGAAGATAATATTTAACGTGGTTCACCCAATGTGGGCTACATCCACTAAGAACATTTGCTCAGATTTTATTACAAGCCAACAATCTTCACAATTACAATAACCAAATCTTGTTTGGAGCTGCGCTCAACAAACCCTCCTGAATTTGCACTTGAATTCACACACACTATTCACCTTCACAAAAAAACCCATTTCAATCCTATTGTATGTCCATCTATATATAAGTACATCAATAGATAGCCAAAGAGGTGGTTTTACAAAACAATGGATACCGAAAATCCATGGGCCCAAAACCAACCCATAATGGTTACCCATTACCCATGGGTTGATAAGCCATGGGACCGCCATAAAAATATCTGAGTGTAACACATGGAAGGTGTACCAAACTCTAACATGAAAACAGTCTCCACAAACATAACACTATCTACCTTTACTAGTGCTAAAACCTCAAAATACCTAGTGAACTTGGCTCCCTGTATGGTAATGAATGCATATTTTAAAAATCCAATGGCAGTGGCCTTAGTCCAATTATCCATGAACAATACATTCGAAGATGGAGGAAATGGAGGTATCCCCATTTGTACCCATGCATCTAAAGTAAGAACATTAACTTCTGCAGCTGTATTAATCAATATATTACTCAAAATCCATCCATCCACAACAACTTTCAGAGTGTTTTCCTTGTCATAATCTAAACTATGAGGGGTAATATTTGCATGCATGATTTTCCATCGAGTCTCAATAATTACACATAGAGTGTTCCCCTTTAACCAATTCCCTGATAGTGGAATGATATTCTCCTGACGCAACATCTTGCACACTTCTTTCAAGTCATCCATATAAGATTGGACCGTTTCTGCTGCTTTTGTTTTCTCCATCTTCCATGATTACTTCTTTAAATACTTTATTTCACCTTGAAGATTTATGAGTACCTCCATGGTTTCCTGATAAATCTCCTTCTGATGGACAAGATCTGGGTACCGTGTATGTAGAAACTCCTCCTTAGTGATGGTAGGCTTCTACTGTAATGTTTCTTTGGCATGTGCTGTTTCAATGCGGGTAGTGATATTTACCAGAAATGCTTCAGATTCTTGTTCCAACTTGAGCATCCACTGATTTTCCACAACACACTGTATCCTAACCATCCCTGTGCCTTTGTTTTCTTGTTTATGCTGCTTACTAAGATGCTCATACAAGTCCAGGAATTCCCCATAACTATAATTCTTTCCACAGAAAGAACATGTAATATTCTGAGGACATTCCCACTTGTAGTGGTCAGGAGATCCACATTTATAACATGTTCCGTAAGAAAAATCACCTCATCCACCACCACAATCTATTCCTCCAAATCCACCATGGTATCCTCAACCTTGGCCATGACCTCCTTCAAAATTCCCTTCATTCCGATCATAGTGCGCTTGATTGTGATCCCGATCATGATGCTTGTTCTTTCCTTTAGAGTTATCTGATACTTATTTCGGTTTTACACCAATATATATAGCATTATGATCTGACCAATCAGCCAGTAGTATTCCGTGTCATGAGTTGTGGACCTACAAATTTTACAATAGCAAGATACATTCTTCCTTATTGTGCATTGTAATAATGGGCAATGGATAACATGATGGTTTAAATGACATATCTCACAATATAGAAACAATGAGCATATTGATGTGCGGGGAAAACTATCCTTGGTGTGACCTTCCACTTCACAATCCATACACCAAATCCCCATGCGCATCTCATGTGCTCAATTTTCCAATAGCTTCTCCAACTACTTTTCCATGGCTGCGATCTGTGCTTCCAAAAATGGGTTCACCCCAGTGTCTATACTTTTGACTAACTCAGCACATAAAGGTTCTTCAAGTGCTTTACACAGACCAGTGTATGTCTAATGTGATAGCTCCCTTCTAAAAGGTGTAATCAGACCTCCAATGAACCATTATGCATGATGGCTTGCATGAATATCATAGGAAATCTTAAATAGAAGAATTTTGAAATTGGAATCATACTCTCTGACACTCTTAGTAGTGCCTTGATTAATATCCTTGAGCATGCTTATACTCTTCTGCTAGAACTCAGGGATGTGAAACTCTTTAAGGAAAGCATCTCTTAAAGTTGCATAGTCTATGCAAGTCAGATCAGGGTCAAAATTTTTATACCAGATGTGTGTGCACCCTTGTAACATAGTGGTGAATTGACTTTCCCTATGCTCATAAGTTGTGATTCCTTTTATACGCCACAATATTTCAAACATGTGCACATGTTCAACAACATCTTCTATTCCCCTATACTCTGGAAGACGAAGAAACATCTCCATGTAAATATTATGGGGTTGGTATAAATCTTTCCCACCTGATCCAAAACCTATTGTGTTTCATATACCTCTAGAACCACCAGATCCACTGGAACTAAACCTACCTATACCTCTTGATCCTCCACATGTATCCAGAGACGGACCAAAAGATGTACTTCCCTGTGTCCCAATAGTAGTACTAAACTGCACCCCTACAGTTTGTGAAGTGTTACTACTCCCAGAAGTGAGTCCAAAATTCTATGTGTTTGAATTCTGTGTAGATGATACAGCTGAAAAGGTACCACAAAAAAAAAATGAAGACATTTACGCTGCCATCAATGTAATTGTTATATGACTTACTCCTGCTCTCCCATTGCCTAAATTAGCTTTCTAACTATGTATTATACTAGATACTGGAAGACCAAACACAAGGGAAAGGTTTCCAGGTAGATTCAGATGTGCACCCGTGGCCTAGGTCATCTCTGTTGGAACGCTTCTATGTGAGGATGAGGGGGGGTTCCCTGTCATGCTTTCCCAAATGGGGGAGTTCTTGATGCTCAAGTTCCACATATTCTACATGAACTTCAAATCCTTTATGAGCCATCTCTCTCCACAATGCCATTCACTCTGCACCACCCCACTACTTCTCTATCTCCTTCTCACGCCTCTCATTATACTTAAGCCACATTTCCTCTCTCTACCTTTCTGTCGCTAGGTCTGCCATATTTCAACAAACCTGCTCCTACCCATGTGTGTGGTGGGGTTTAGTTAGCCATCAGTTTTCTTTCCAAGTTTAGGTATACCATCAATATTTTAATTGCCAGTGGAATGACTTGTAGGTAAGTTCCCCTGGGATATCGTAAAAATTGGAATTTTGCTACCTCTGGGCAAGAATAAGTGGAATTTGAGTACTCAAGAATATAGCTATTCAGAACACCATGAAACCAAGTATCCATAACACATGTCAAAATCATATCAGCATCATAGAGGGCCTGAAATTTTTCTTACGTCCAAAAAAGTGCATGATACCTCCAATCCCTTTTAGATGCATAAGAAATCAACCACTCATATAGTTCTACTAGAAAAGTAGTGAAGAATATCTCATACAGAATGTCATACAAATTATGTTCCACCCATGTGCATGTGTTAAAATCAGATTCGGTGCTGAACATCTATGCGTATTCTTCTTCTAGATCATGTATTCACTCATCAAAACTTGCTAGGGTCAACTGGTATGTCTTCATCATGAACCATCTTGAAAACAACTGAAAAAGAGGTCCCGATAATGGAACCAATGATGTAGC
The DNA here is from genome assembly GCA_019776745.2 of Taxus chinensis. Lineage (NCBI taxonomy): Eukaryota > Viridiplantae > Streptophyta > Pinopsida > Cupressales > Taxaceae > Taxus > Taxus chinensis. The sequence goes on along the minus strand of CM034154.1, from coordinate 478,808,638 downwards.
CTAGAATTTACTAGTAATAACCTAGGTGCACTGGCACATCACTCAGCCTAGACTGAGTGCCCACCCAAAGTGCACAAAGGTACTAGGCACCTCTTTAGGGTTGCTATTGTAGGATGTTATCATGATGAAGACTTAATGAATTCAAATCCATAATTAATATAACATTCTACAGAGCATGTCTAGATCTAGATCTATAGAGTAATATATTTAAATAATAACCATAATGAAGTCAATCATGTAAGAACCAGTTATACTCATGATTAAAACTTTGATTCAGCCAATACAATCCATTATATTAACCACAACAACTACATAGAAGCTTACTACAATAAGTAATACCATAGGCTCATGAGCACAACAGATGTGGAAACATAACCTCTCAGCAATTCAATTCTCACATAGTCCTCCTATTCTACATAGATCAGTACATATTTATAAGGGTGGGGACTTTCCCTTCACCACTTTCTTAACTCCAAAATAGGTTGTATGCTGAAAATAACTATGTGCCTTTACAACAATAACCACACATGCAAGTGTGCTAACAATAGCCATCTTCTAGTTAACTGATAGTAGCAATTATAATCTTAGCCCACACCCATGCAAAGTGCTTAGTAGCCACTCTTCCAAAAATAGCCAATGCGTGTCACGCAAGTCTTTACCCGGTTTGTGTGCTCGACATGCTGTCTCTAAAAATAGCCCGTACATGTAAAAATGGCTAGGTCCTGAATCTACCCTTTTCTTTCACGTGCATGTTCTTCCCTATCCTTCCACACCTTTGGCTACACCCTGTTCTCATGTAAAAACCTCTTGTGTGCCTTCTGCCAAGTATCACACTCTATTTGCTCAATAGGTTTTATATTGTTTTTACTTCCTATAAAATAGGAAATTAGTTTTCCTATTTGGATGGCTATATAATATCCCTCCATACATTATAAAAATGCAGCAATAGAATAATATGGAGACTATATTTTTTCTCTACTAATTCGGATATCTTGCTGTATAGACTTTGATAAAATTTAATATTTGGTATCAAAGCAATGATCATTCTTATGATGGAGAGTTGTTTGGTTCAATCTATTGAAAAATGTATTTAATTCTTGTGAGATAATATTGGGTGCATTATTTGTTGTGATCAATTGGTCTGTGCATCAGTTGTATCCTATTTTGTATGAATGTTTTTGAATAATTCCAAAGAAGAATGGGAAATAGAAACGTGGTGATGAAGGAATCTAAGGAGCGATCAATAGAAAATGCTAATGTTTAGATCATATTGCATGCTCATTTTTTTATTTTTGTCACTATGTGCAAGGTTGCTCCATGCTATTTATTTTTGAATTAAATGGTGAAAGAGTTGTGTTGGATCACGTGGAAGCTTTGAATTGGTTTCCCATTGTCTTAAACACTACACGTTTGTATTAGTGAAATTCACTAATTACGTAACTAGTCTAAGCCTTTTTCACTGGCATATTTAAAAAAATGTTTGGAGGAAATTTTTAAATGTTTAGATGCTATAGGCATCACAAAGAAGAGTAATTATTTTTTACAGATCTAGTCATGTGTATTCAACCTTTATGCTCTTCTTTATCCTCCTACATAAGCTGTTGTAAGCCTTCATCCTTGCATCTATGTTTTGGGGAATTTATAATATATCGACTTCAATGACTCATATGTGTTTTGAGAACACTTAAAACTTAGTTGATCAGTTACAAGAATCATCCATCATTGCGTGATTATTGGAGTTTATACTTCGGCACATGTCCACTTACAACTGTACATGCCATACTCCCTTTTTCATGTAATTTTTCAATGTGTGTTTTCTTTTTGTTTCATGAAGTCTTTTTATTCTTTCAAGGTGGTCATTTTTTGAGTCAAATAGTAATGTCAAACGGGGTCTTTGTTTTGAGTTATGGGTTCATCAATTATTTTTTGGTTATCATGTTGTCATTGTCACGTTAGTAAATGTATATGTCAATACTCAAGTTTTCCCATTGTAAAAAGTGTTAAATGAAAAGGTATCTTATGTCGAGTCTTGGAAAAATAACAAAAATGTCATCATCAATACTTAGTGCTATGTTTATGTTATTGTCAATGGTTAAAGTTTTTCATAAGTTTCGAATGTGAGTCATTGTTAAAAGAGTCAAAAATCATAAAAATATTTATTATTATAAAGTTTCCTTTTGTGTCTATAAAAAGAGTTTGAGTTGTTTATCCGAGATGTTTTTACCTTTCTACTTTAAATTAATGAAGTGAATCAATAAAAACAAAACTGACCTCAAAAGATGATTGGGTTTATCGATCTCCCAGAGATAGATTCTGAAGTTGGTGTTTAATTGAATTTGATCAATATGGGATGAATGTATAATTCCTCCTGTCCCGCAAAGCAACCTGCGCTCAAAGATACTAAACATAATGGATTAGATAAATGGATAGATAAGCTACTCGGTAAAGGTCGATTCTAGGAATCCAAAGGGACTTCCTTGGAGGATGTCAAATTGTTTTATGATAATTAAGTGAATTGATAATGATGTACATGAATACAAAATATATGATCAATACAAATATATGGATAGCAGATAAGAATCCCTAGAACTCCAAGTTGAAAACTAGGTCTTGTGTGGATTTAAAGGTGGCCCAAGTGAGAGAAGACACAATTTATACATGTTCGAAGTAGTTATACTAGAAATATTTAGTCTCCTGCTAGATTTCACGGAGGAATTAAAACCGATCCTTAATAGCTGATTTTTCTACAATGAATGAGATATCACAGTGTCAGCTCGAGCTAGATATTGTATTGTTCCCAAAAAAATGGGTGTTGGACTATAAGAAGGTCATAAATGCTGATAATTAGATGTGAACGGACAAGAACTACCATCCAACAGAGAACCATGCTTGGAAACCACAATTTTAAATGCAGAGGATTTGATAAAATATGATAAAAAGCTAATAAAATTATAAAATTATAAATTTTATAGGGATAGCTGGCGATTTAGGACAATTGCCAGAGATTAGGGTGAATCGCTAGCGATTTCTGTGATTTTGAAATTTTTGATAAAAATAAGAGTTTGAAGCACTAAGATGATGTTTCTGACTAACTTAAAAGCTTGATATGAATGGAAAAGGATAAACAAAGATCAAGGAATACCTTTGAGTATATTTGGAGCTAAATGATGCCTCAAATCTTCAATAGGAAAGATCTGAATGGATAAATTGTGTTAGGATGCTGCTTCAAGTTTGACTGATGAAAATGATCACCAAAAATGCTTGAAAACATATGATGTTGATGCCTGATAGTTCTTGATGATGTCCTAGATGTTGTAGTGTAAGGAAACAAAGTGTGAGAGAAAAAAGGGTACCTAAGTTTCCCAATTAAATATCCCCAAGGGAGAGCGCATAAGTGTTATTTATAATCGTTGGTGATTCAATTGAATCATCGACGATTTGGTTTTTAAAAGGAGACAATTGTAAGAGTGGTTGAAAACACTTCTAATCATTTATTTTTGGTTCAAGGTACATGTAAGTGATTAAGAGGGTATTGGAGGACGATGTGAAGAGGTTGAGATGACTATAATATTGTTTTGATTTTGTTTTGTCTTACTTGTTTTTATTTTTAAAGTGGTTTTAGGTGGTTTTAAGAGAGATAAAGATGGGTTGTTATAGTTGTGAAGGATATTTACATGGAGTAAATATGGTGGGGGGGGTTTATAATTAGGACATGGGATATATGAATTAAATAGTGCCTTTGGTAAATATAATTGTGAAGATAGTGTGAATGATGAAAAATGAGCGGTGAAAATTTTGAGTGTCTACATTTTCCCCTTTTTGTCAAGTGGTTTGGTGTAGGAAAAGTGCTAGAAAAAAATGATATATTGATTTTTATGGGTGACCCCCCTCAAAATGGGGTGACTACAGTGTAGTGTAAAGAACACCTGCTTGATGAAACTTGGTTATTGGATATGTTTGAGATGTGTTTCATTTAAAATTTCTCCAAGACAAGGTATCAAAACGATTAAGGGCTACCGTGGAATCAAGTGATAGGGGGAACTAAGGGGTTCATTTCATATGGACATATGATTCGTAAAGGTATGCTGTAAGGATGGGGAAGTTAAGTGATGGAGGGCTAAAGTGCTCCCATCCCATAGACGTATGAAATATGCCAAAGTGATTTGATTGTTTGACATTTAATTGTTCGAGGATTGGGGTCCTTTAGATGAGAAATTTTGTGGAAAAATGTGGGAAAGTGATGTGATTTTGTAAAATATTGATTTTAGGTTACAAATGGTATAAATCACTAGCAATTCATAATAATTGCTAGCGATTAGGATAAATCAATGGTGATTCAAGGAATTTTTAGTGATTGTTGTGAAAGTTTGGGGAGGCTATAAAATCCAAGGGTCAGTGGTGAATAATCCATTTTTTTGACTTGATTATTATGATTGGGAGAGATTGAGTTAAAAAATGGTGATTTGGAGAAATGACATCAGGGAAAAGACACAGGAAGCCCACATAGGCAGAGGCGAGTGCCCAATTTTGTTGTTTTTATGGGGTTTTAGCTGATTTTGATTATTTTTGTTGTTTTTGATGGTACAAAGGGTTTGATTTCAAAATCACCAGAATCACCGGTGATTTAGGTTGATTACCAGTGATTCAAGTGAATCACCAGTGAGTTGTCTAAATTTGCTGCAACTGGTTTGATTAGTTCTCGACCCATGTATTTGATGAAGTTTTTGATGATTTTTGAAATAAATATGGATTCTAATGTGTGTTTTGGTATGTTTATGGTTATAGGTGAATGCGAAGTTGACTATCTAGGATAGGATTCCATTGATTTTAATGGATATTCGAGAGGATATGTCGAACGATGATTGGATATTTGTAAAGGGGTTTGGATTTATAGGGATGCATGATTCTAGACACATTCATAGACCTTGAGAAACAGATGTTAAAATTGATTAAGACAAAAAAAATTCCTTCACTCGGAAGTATTTAGTAGTTTCTGGAGATTCTCTGAATTCCAAAAATCTGAATTTTTTTGGGTTTTCAAGTTTCAGGGATTTCTCCCTTTCAGAAATTTTATGGAAAAGAATTAAAATTGTGATTTCAAATTTCCAAATTCTGAAAGTCCAAAATTCCAAAATTTTAGACTTTCAAGCTTTCAGGTTTCGAGACCTTATGTCACATTTTGGGTAAAATATTATTTGGACTTCCGAAGTCTGAAAGTCTGAAATTTCAGACTTTCATTTTGGGTTTCATTTGGAGTTCTTCCCAACCATTTTTGGCTAACCATTTTCATTCAAGACTTCCGAAGTCCAAAAGTCTGAAAGTCCAAAATTTTAGACTTTTGGGATTTTGGATTTTGGAGTTTTTCCATCACCATTCCATGATTTTCACCTCCTGATCTCTAAAGTCTGAAACTCTAAAATTCCAAAATTTCAGAATTTTAGACTTTCGGGTTTCAGACTTTTGGAGTTATTTGTGCATTTAATTCTTACCTACTTCCATACATGTTGAAATATGGGCATTAATGTTGGTATTTTCTATTTAAACTCATGATTTTACCTGTCATTTTCACCTAACATTTTTATTTGATGATCCAGTTTTTTACTGTATCTTGTACCTTTCAACGTCATTTTCGAGGTATTTTATTTAGGTTATTTTCTTTTTGGTTTAAGATCTTTGTGGTTTGTTTTCTCCTTGTTCATTTTTTCTTTTTGTTCCTCTTCTGTATACCTTGGAAGATGAAAATCTCATTTCCTGCCATGTTTCCTTTAACAATCTGATTTTCTACAGGCATCCAGTGCAAATTTCATCACAGATCCTCCTAAGATCCTCTTGCCTTCCATTATTTGAAAGTCTTGCCTTTAGAATTTCTCAATTTTTTAGAGTTCATAGGTTGGAATTTTAAAATTTTTTGTTTTCAGAGTTCAGAGAATCTTTTTCTTGTTTTGGAACATTGGTTTTTTTTTTGGAAATCGTACTTTTCACTTGTTTCAGAACTTTTCTAGTTCAGAATTTTAGGGTTTGAAGTTATCGGGTTTTTAGAACTCTCCATTTTGGAACTTTCTTTTCAGGGTTTCAGAAGTATCCAGTTCAGAATTTTTGGGTTTCATCTCTCCAAACTTTTCTTTGTTCAGAACTTTCCATTTCAAGTTTTTGGAACTCTTGAAAAGTCTTCATATTCTGAAATAAAAATTTGATGTCAACTTCTACAGCCAAGGGGAAGGAAAAGATGAAGTACACATTCCTCAGAGTGTCTCCCCATTCTTTTCTATCTTCAGACTTAGGGAATATAGGAGACACTGATCTCAGTTAGATTGATTTTCTAGACTTCTGGGCAAGGAATATTGCCCCAAACAAGAAATCTTGGATGTAAGCCATATATAATAGTGACTTCTTTTGGCTACTAGCTTTCCCATGTTCCATGCATTTCCTCGAGTTCATCTTAGCTGCAGTAGCTCACTTTGATGAAGACTCTAGGACAGTTAAGGATGCTGATGGAAAGGTTGTAATCTACTTGGAACCAGATTTCTTTGAGGACTTGTTCAAACTTCAAGACATCAAAGATTATGCAACAATTTCACTAGAATTGGTAGTAGAGCATTGGGACAAAGAAATAAAATTATGCACAAGGGTCAAGTTAAAAAGCTATCTGGCCAAGAATGTTACCAAATTGCCCAAGACTATGTATCAGTAAGACTTCATCCAGGAATTCAATGACATTATTGTGTTACTAAGCATAATTTCAGGCCTTCCCTCTACAAAGGAATTTTAGGAATGGATGTTCTTGTATATAGCTACCATCAAGAAAAGAAAAGAATTTATTAGATGGGGGGCGCAAATCAGTAGCTCTGTTTGTTCTTAGTTAAGCAAGGTATCATCTTCCAAGAGTTTATACATGACATCCTTTCTAGTCTATGTTGCAGCTGTTATGGGGAATTTTACTAGACTGAATACTAAGGGTATTCGAAGTACTTCCCAAATCTATGATTTTTATCCTCAACTTACATTGATGAAGGAAGTAGGTACTTCCAAGGATTAATGATGCTTTCTTTGCCGTCATTCTTTACCACTTTGATAAAGAGTTATACAATAGAAGGATTTCTGATTAAGCCTTCAAGGAAGTATGCAAGTGGGGGGATATCTACCTACAAACCCCTACATTTACATACATTCAAATTCCTAGTTTCGTAGGTGCTCCCAACAAGCTGCCAAGATGTCCCACTAATAGGTGGGTCTTACTAGAATTGTTCAAAATTTTCTAAACTATCATAAGATTCAAAATAAATGGCACAAGGTGGGAGTTCAATTCCCTATTTCAATTGTAAGATACACTTGTCCAAATATCTATAAGGTGAAGAATGTAGATGTAGAGATGTAAGAAGTAACTTTGCAGACCTTCCATCCTCAAACCAGTTTTGACTACTGGGGTAAATTTGGAAAAACAAGCCTGTCTAGTTCCCACGTGCCCCAGTTGGAAGACATTTGGATTCATTTTCGGATGAACTCATCATCAGAAAAGAGATTATGAGAGGTTAACTCTGGATGAGGTTTGGAATTTTGGTATAGCTGATATTCCAAAAGAAATGCAAGATGATGATGAAGTCTTGGATGCAACATATAAAAATAACAATGTTGCCAACCAACCATTGCCATGGATTGATTGGTATGTAGAAGAATGTTGTAATACCAAGGAGAGGGTGGGGCCCATTCTGCAGAGAACCTATAGTTGGTTGGTTACCTTGGGAATCTCACCCAAAGGGTTAGAACAACCTACAAATACAGGATCCCAACCAACCGTGAGTCTTCCAACACCTACAAAAGGGAAGAAGTCCATCCAAAGAGGCTAGATAGTTCCAAAGAAGATCTCATTTGTTGTTGGTAGCTCCTCTCTCTCAAAGACTCCCCCTTCCAAGGTTGTGTCTCTAGCAATACCAACCTTAGAAATAGTTGAAGTTGTTGATTCTCCATGTGTCTCACAGGATCTGCCATCTCCTCTTTCATCATCACTTCCTCCATCATTTCCTTCCACCTCTACAATCATTTCTTCTTTCCCATCCCCTTCTATGGCCCGAGTGTTTTCATCTCTTCCATTTCTCTCAGCATGGGAAACAATTGGGTCACCCATCTCTTCTATACTACCTCTAACACTTCCATTTCTTTCCATCTCATCTTCTAATCCCATTGTATCCACTCCTATGGCCATTCTCACATCCACCCCATCCATTATTTCCACCTCCATTCAAATGCCAACTAATGTTACTGGTGCTCTTATTTTGACTAGTGCTTCAGGTACCAAATTGGTTGTTCCACTCCCATCAGCATCAACCATTCCAGAATGGTTGTTTCGTCAGACTCTGAAACAAAAGAAGAAGGTGCCTCTGGGGGATGTCATAGAACTAAGTGTGTTGGAACCTACACCAAAAAGACAGGCCAAGAGGCCTAAAATTGTTTCCATCCTGTCAGTGAATCAATCTGGAGAAAGGGTCGTAGAAGTTGCTACTCCCATTGAAGGGAAAACCAAGGAAACTATTACAATAATGGATTATCAAATTTCTAGATTTTCACTGGGAAAAGCAACACATGAAGGAGCTAAACATGATGTGAAGGATGCTCTTGGAAATATGTTGGAAAAATATGACAAGGACAAGGCTTCCAAGGATGAGCTCAAAGTAAAGGTCGAGCAACTCACTGCATTATTAAGAAAGGTAACACAACCAACTCCATCTACCAAAGTTTCTACTACTACGGCTCTGATAATTTCCTTTACTCTCAAGTATATTCCTTATCACGAGATTGAGAAGATAGGTAAGAAGGGAAGATCGGTAAATGGATGGATGGAGCGTATACTTCAATAATCCAATCCTTTAATTAAAGAGGCTATTGAAATATACAATGATTTATAGGTTGGAAGAGCTACTATTTGTAAAATGGATGAATCCTTTTCTGAGGATAATAATAATCTGAACTTGAATTTAGCCACATGGACTGAAATCAAAGAGGAAGAATCAGATCTACTCCTTCAGGAGGATGTAATTGATGATGCTTCAAAATTGTTTGAATATCAAAAGGAAATGGAATTCCGGTCTCAAGTGTTGCAAGATTTAATTAATAAATTGGATGATAAATGACTAGAAATCATGGATGCTCAGAACAACATATCAGAAGAGTTTGATATTATTATTTGTAAGTTCTTCAACGAAAACATTGATGCTCTTCTAGAGGATCAAATATTGGAAAATTTCAAAGATTTGGTGAAGCGAGATGATGAGGTTACCTAGAATTTCAGCAGTGACTCTATTGATAGGTTGGTGTCATGCCAAAATTTCACAAGAAGACTAAAGAAGGTTGTGGGTAAACTAAGAAGAATTCCAGCCAAAATCACAAGGGAAATCGAGACAATGGATGTAGTGAATCACTACGCATGTGGGCCAGAGGATGGAGAGATTCAGGGAATTATCAAGTGTTTCATCGAGTACAAACATCAGATGGCTACCTAGGATAAGGACCAAGGGAAAATTGAAGCTGGAGAAGATGTTGCAGAGCCCAGCCAAGGCTAGGCGGCCATGAGAGGACTGATCCAAGCTCTGGATCGGTCAAAGTTGCAGGGTTGACTGGGTCAAATTCTTGCAACAAACTTTGTTATTTTTATGGGAGCATGTTCCCTTGAGTTTAATGACATTTCTATTTTTAGTAAATTGTTAGTTAAGGCCCAACTGTAATGGCTCAGCCTAAGGAACTTATAAATAGAGAAGTACATTAAGTCTTTAGGGAGATAAAATTTTTTTGGAGAAGTTACTCTTCAAGCTTGGAAGAGTGCTTTGAATATTCAGAAACCTTTCAATTACATTCAGAGTGATATTTTACCATGGAAAGCTGAGTTATTGTGTTAATGGTTGATGCATTTATGCTTTGTGAATGCATAGTTCCTTAGTATAAGTGGTTGGCTTGCCTTTATCTCAGAATATCTTATTTCATTATGTTAGAAAGTGATATAATTGTTTGAATATCAGTTGTGAAAAAGGTTATATTCCTTCTGTTATACAAGCCATATTATTATTGACTTTTATGAATGAAATGGATGTTTGACATGTGCCTATTTTATATTATCATGGTGATTGATTGTGTTTCTAATTAAACTCGATATACCTATTCATAATATGATTTTTACAAAAGGAACGTATGCTTCTTAGTTTGTGATATCATGTATCCTCTCCAAGTTGCAACATGTGAAGTTGACTTGTGGTGCACACATCCTCTTCAAATTAACCCTTCTGAGTTTGACAATACCCTTTATTTGGTGCATCACCATCCCTAGTATAGTTTAATTTCTTGTAAATCTCTTTCCCTAAAACCCATGAAAATGTTAGCATAGGTTTAGATAACCATTTTATTACACTAGGAGTAGTACAACACTTAGTTTAGGAAGAGGAAGCCAGCCTTCTCTAGAGGTTCACCTCGAGCCCAAGTCCCACAGCTTGAGAGGTGATCCCATGTGTCCCAATCACACTGAACATCTTGTTCACATTCTGGCCATTCAGAGGGTGCAATGATTTGACAACAATAGTTTTTGGCACGCCCGGTGGGACAGTGTTGGTACTTCTCTTCACACTTGCAGGACTCAAATTACCTGGCGACTCCATTTCTTTAGATTTCAAGTCTCAATGTAATTACTTATGCAAATAATTCAGACAAGAGATTCTTTAAAGAAAGGAAATTATCAACATATTGAACAATCCTCGTCTCCTCTAAAAAGAAGGAGAAGAGGCATTTCATTATCACCCATTGCAGCTTTACCTTATAGGAGTCATTTAACCCCTTCGTACAAAAGGTTTCCTCTACCAAGGAATAACCAACCACTTGCTGCTATGACATGAAATAAAGTTTTTTCCCCCTTTCAATGCAAGCAGTCCTCTTTTGTTGGCTCAATGTGACCCTATATCTGTTGTGGCGCTCAAAAGTTTACCCTTTTATATAGGGGAAACTCACGTTACTCCAGTAGAACATATTCTTGATGTAGCCAACATTTTTGTCATACATAACATCACAGAGGATAATGTTGTGGTCAGACTTCTGGCCACTTCTTTCAAGGGAAAATCACTTCAATGGTTTTGAGGGTTAAGTGTTGGCACTATAACTACTTGGGACGAATTGGGAGAAAAACTTTGTAAACAATTTGAAGACAAGAGTGATCACCTATCACTTTTGGAACAACTCACTACCATGAAGAGGGATCCTCAAGAATACATGAGTGATTTCAATTTCTGATTCCACAGGACCTGGAATAGGATTCCAACACTCATAAAACCTTCTTCAAATAATGCATTCTTGTACTATTTGTGAGCCTTGAATAGTGATGTAGTAGTTATGATCCAATCCATGGGAGGGACTACATTACCTGATGCTTACGACATTGCCATAAGAGTGGAAAATTCCTTGATTCAGGATGGAAAGATAGCTCCATGACCTCCAATGCCATTTTCTCCAGATCTTACAAACAATCAACCTATCATCGCTCCTATTCCAGTAGCCTCTAATCAACCAGCTCAGTCTACCCCTGCCTCTTTGAATGATCTATTTGAAGTCAAGTCATTGCTGAAAACTTTTGGAAATGAGCTTGTCACACTCAAAAGGAAACAATTTCAATATAATCATCCATACCAGCCACAAAACCAGTAGTATCAGGCTAACCATCCTCCTTTCCAAGGAAACAACCAACCTCAAAATCAAGTTGCAGGTCAAGCTACAAATGTCAGGTCTTTGAACTTTCAGAACCCTCTTGCTGCTAGCTCATCTAGAGCCATAGTACCTGTCCAGAATAATTTAGTCCAAGACTACAAATGGTGCTATCCTTTTTCTCAACCCCACAATCAAAATTTTGTCCCCATGGAGTTCTTTGTCAGGCCCTTATGGTTCAAAGCATATATGCCCCTTTAGAGTTAATAGATAATTCATCTACACAAGAAGCAACAGATCAACTACATGCCCTTGAAGAAGTCACTTTGCTTACCTGGAAAGCTGAAGAGTTTTGTGGGTTGAATGCAGAATCTTCATCAGCAGCAACCAACACTCATTCTAAAAAGAGAGCAATGGAATATCAAGATCCCAAATCTACTCAAACATCCACTTTGTAACCCCAGAAAGAAGCAGTAGTTGATAAATATGTTGGGAAGAAACTGTTAGAAACATCTGTTAGCCAAGCTGAGAGGTGAGAAGGTTCTTCAGGCATCACAATGCCAAATAAGAATTTTCCAAAAGAAGACTCTAATGCTCAAAAAGGTATTAGCAAAGTTGGGGCAATTCCATTCAACATTGTTGAACAAATGAAGAAAACCAACCTGAGCGTCACAATGTGGGACGCACTCTCAATTCCTTCTCAATGGAATTTACTGCAAGAGGCTTTGAATTTAATTTTTGTACAATTGATGGATCATTGGGACATAAAACAACAAAATCAAGAAGTCTTTGTCACCCAGAGAAAACAAAAACTCCTAAGGCTAGCAAGCCACCACCATTTTATGTTTCCCTGATCATTGGCGATCATTTGGTTCATAATTACATGATCTATTCTGGAGCCAGTAGTTCCATTATGCCTAAACAGATCATAGATGTGTTAGGCATACAATATGCCCCAGTTGTAAAAGGATTTATTCAGTTAGATGGCACAACTGTTAAGACTGTTGGAGTCATTAAGGGGCTCTAGCTTACCATCCATGCATGTCCTAGCTTTTCATTTACACAAGACATATCCATTATTGATCTTCCTCCTCTCTTCGCCATTTTCCTATCACGAGATTTCACCACCAAGATGGGTGGTTACTTGTCATCAGATTGGTCACATATGATTCTTAGAACTCGCTATGGAACGAAGGTGACTATAAGAGCATAACTGATTTTCCATAATCATGTGGAGCCATACACTACTAATCCCATAAATGGGAATTATGCTATTTGTGATCCAGAGGATGAAGATGCTGATCATGAACTAACCACTCTTTTAGAAGAGGTTCCCAATACATTACTTGATGAGGTAAGTACAGATCTTCAATATGATCCCTACGTTGATTTATTGGCGGATGAAGAATCTGGATGACTATTGTTGGAAGAAACTGGATTGGGTACATACTGCATCCATGAAGAAGGAACAATCGTACCTCAATTGGTTAAAACAACAAACAATTATGAGGGACTATGGAAATTGTTCTTCGATGGTTTGAGGAGTAAAAATGGGTCCGGTGCAGGAGTTATGTTGATTTCTCTAGAAGGAAACAAATACTTCTCATCTTTTCGATTACAATTTAGTTGCACTAATAATGTGGCCGAATATGAGGCTCTCATACAAGGGATTCAACTAGCTCAGAATAAAGGAATCAAGGCTCTGACTATTTTTGGAGATAGTGAGTTGGTTGTGCATCAAGTAACGACCTACAGCGCATCAAAAAATGATCTCTTAAGTTCATACAAGAATCAAGTTTGGAATTTGATAGAGGATTTTGAAGCTTTTGGAATTCATGCAGTTCCCAGAAAGTAAAATCAGGATGTTGATAGGCTTACTACAATTGGCTTGCAGTATGACATACCTGTGGACATCATGAAAGAGGAGTAGCAAGTAGTCAAGATGGTCGTTTGTCCTGTAGTTCTAGATAATTTAAGTAGATATAAATTATTTGATAGTGACAAACAAATTGTTATTTTCCTACAAGAGGAGGCAAAGTTTACTACCAAACACCAAGATAAACTACAAAATTTCTATGGTGATCAGATTATACAACTGAAGGGAAAAAAAAACCAAAGGGCTTAGTTACCCTTGAATCCATCTTCAATTCAGATGATCAGGCCAAATGACAAAGCACAAACATGGTGGTCAAGGAAGAGGATTTCAAAGAAGTCGAGGTGACAAGTAAAAAACTTTTAAAGATTGGTAAAGTGTGCACTGCTCAAGAGAAGAAAGCTTTCATCAAATTGTGTCAAGAATATCATGATATTTTTGCATGGAGCTACAAATACTTATGTGGTTTTGATCCGGGTCTAGCACAACATACCATTGAACTGGACCCAAATTCTAAGCCAGTTCACCAGAAACAAAGGCCAATTAATCCCAAGATTGAGCCACTGATGAGAAAGGAGCTAACCAAACTCATCGAAGCCTGCATAATTTTCCCTATCAAACATTCCTCATGGGTAGCCAATCTAGTGCAGTAAGGAAGAAGAATGGAGAGATCCGTTGTGCATGGATTTCAGGGATTTAAATCGTGCCTCGTTAAAAGACCACTACCCTCTTCCATCAATGGAGAAAATCCTTCAAACAGTGGCAGGGGCTCAAAGGTTTTCCTTTCTCAATGGATATTCAGGATATAATCAAATTCTAGTCCAAGAATCTGACCAATTCAAAATGACTTTCACTACTAAGTGGGGCATGTATGCTTACAACAAAATGCCATTTGGATTGTCCAATGCAGGGGCTACTTTCCAAAGAGCCATGGACATGGAATTTAAAGGATTAATTAATGATATCATCTTGGTTTACCTTGATGATATAACTGTATATTCTAAGCATGCCGAAGATCACATCACACATCTAAGGAAGGTTTTTCTAATATGTAGAGAATTTGGGGTTTCACTCAATCCTAAGAAGTGTATTTTTGCAGTGTAGGAAGGAAAATTGTTGGGACATGTTGTTTCAGTAGAAGGACTATCTATCGATCCAGCCAGGATTTATTCAATTATGTCCCTATCTCTTCCAAGTCACAAGAAAGGCCTTCAGAGTTTCCTAGGAACCATAAATTTTGTACGGAGATTCATTCCCCAATTTGCAATGTTGGCTAAACCACTGACAGCCATGCTGAAGAATAATATTCCATTCTCATGGAAAAAATAAGGAAAAGAGAGCTTCGAGGCTATCAAAACAGCCATTTCTCAAGCTCCCATGTTGGTAAACCCTAGGTTTGATAAAGATTTTATTCTTTATGCTTTTGCAGGTCAGGAAAGTATTTCAGGGATTCTTACCCAGCAAAATGATGAACTGATGGAGCAACCAATTTCCTTCTTTAGTCAATCCCTTAAAGAATACGAGCTTAAATATTCATTTGTTGAGAAATAGGTATTTGTAGTTATTGAGCCCTGAAGAAATTTAAGCACATGTTGTCCAACAACAAGATTCACCTAATGGTCTCCCATCCTGGTGTCAAAGACTTTTTGTTGAATAAAGAGATGAATGAGAAACACAATGGATGGATTACAAAGGTGATGGAGTATAATGTGTACATAAAAGTCACCAAAATTGTTAGGGGAAAGGGTTTGTGTCAGCAACTCGTTGCAGACATAGAAGTCAAAAGCGAGGAAGAGGTTATGCTTTTGAATGCTGATGAAGGTAATGATCAGGTTGACTGGTTAACAAAGATGCAAAATTTCCTCCTCATAGGGGCATATCCTTCAAATATGGATAAAATTCAAAGATGTACTTTCTGTCTCCAGTCTATTCCATACGTCCTAGTCGATAATGTTCTTTTCCGAAAGGACTTGAATGGTGTTCTTCTGCGCTGCATCAAACTAGAGCAGGTGAATAAGATATTAGAAGAATTCCACAATGGCCTATCTGGGGGGCATTACTCTGCTCATATGACTACCACCAAAATTATGTGAGCTGGTTATTATTGGCCAAATTTATTCAAAGATTCTCATCTCTGGGTGAGGAAATGTAAAGAATGTGCCCTTTTTGCAGGAAAACAGAATCTGACAGCTCTTCCCCTACATCCTATTCAAGTGGATCAACCTTTCATTCAATGGGGGTTAGATTTCATCGAGATGATCAACCCTCCATCCAGTGATGGACATAAATGGGTTCTTACTGCAACAAATTACTTCACTCGATGGACAGAGGCAGTGGCCTTGAAAGAAAGTAACGAAAAGGCAGTCCTTGATTTTCTAGAAAATATAATGACAAGATTTGGTGTTCCATTTACTGTTATCTCTGACAATGCAATGGATTTTCTCAGTTTGAAGTTGAGTGAATGGGCAGTTAAGAATGAGGTCTACCTCAAGACTTCATCCAATTACTATCCACAGGGGAATGGTTTGGTCGAGTCTAGTAACAAGAATCTCATAAGGATCATCAAACACACGATGGAGGCTAACAAAAGGACCTGACATACATAACTTAAGACCACTTTATGGGCAGATCAAATTACACCTAAAAGAGCAATTAGGAGTTAACATTTTGTGATTTTATATGGAAGGGAGGAAAATCTTTTGTTCTCCCTGGAATTACCTTCCTTTGAGTTGGCTCATCAGCTTGAAGTTATGGAAAATGACTCCTTGATGGTAAGGTTTGCTGAAATCATGGAGCTGGAAGAAGTTTGTAACATGGCTATGAAAACTTTAGGACAACATCAAGCTCAGGTCAAGAAATCCTTTGACAAGAAATCTTCTGATAGGCATTTCCAGGAGGGAGATTTGGTTCTCAAATGGGATGAAGACAGAGCCAAACTAGGCAGGCATGCCAAGTTTGACGCTCTCTGGAGTGGACCATATATCATCACAAGTTGCAAAGAGGTGAATTCATTTCATCTATCTAGACTCAATGGAGAAGAATTTCCCATTCACGTGAATGGGATACATCTCAAAGCTTGCTTTTGAGATTGGTTTCACCCCTGTACAGTGTTCTTTTTTCTTTTCCTCCAAGTGCTTCTTTTTTGTTTTCGTTCTTCAAGTTTTTTTTTGTGCACCCTGAATGTAGTTTTGCTTCCAAGAATCCTTTTCCCAATGGTTTGTATAAGGCTATTCATCAAAATCTTAGTAGCAAAGCATTGCGTGGAGGTCACCAAAAATGTTAACTTTTAAAATCTACCTTGAGAAATATATGTTAAAACTGATCAAAATAATTTTTTTTTTTAAATCCTTCACTCGGAAGTATTTAGTAGTTTCTGGAGATTCTCCAAATTTTGAAAATCCAAAAATTTAGGTTTTCTAGTTTTAAGGATTTCTCCCTTTTGTAAATTTTATGGAAAAAATTGAAATTGTGATTTCAAAGTTTTTGGAATTCTCTGAAAACTTGAAAATCCAAAATTTCAGACTTTCAGGCTTTCGGGTTTCAGATATTTCCTTAGGTAATTGGTGATTTTTGCTTTCAAACTTACGAAGTTTGAAATTTTGGACTTTCGGCCTTTCAGGTTTTCAGGATTCTATGTCACATTTTGGGTAAAATCTCATTTGGAGTTCCAAAGTTCGAAAGTCTGAAATTTTTGACTTTCAGACTTTCGAGTTTCAAAACCTTCCCAACCATTTTTGGTTTTTTTGTTTTCAGATTTCTAAAGTCTGAAAGTCTGAAAGTCCAAAATTTCAGACTTTTGGACTTTTGGGTTTCAGATTTTTTCCATCACCATTCCACGATTTTCACCTCTTGATCTCTGAAGTCTGAAACTCTAAAATTCCAAAATTTCTAAATTTCAGACTTTCAGGTTTTGGACTTTCAGAGTTCTTTGTGCATTTAATTCTTACCTACTTCCATATGTGTCAAAATCCAAGCATTAATGTCATCAGGTTTTTCTATTTAAACTCATGATTTTACCTGTCATTTTCACCTGACATTTTCCTCTGACGATCTGGTTTTTTACTGTATCTTGTAAATTTTCGATGTCATTTTCAAGGTATTTTATTTAGGTTATTTTCTTTTTGGTTTAAGATCTTTGTGGTTTTTTTCTCCTTATTCATTTTTTTTTTTCCTCTTTTGTATACCTTGGAAGATGAAAATCTCATTTCCCACCATGTTTCCTTTAACAATCCAATTTTCTACAGGCATTCAGTGCAGATTTCATCACAGTCCTCAAGATCCTCCTGAGTATTCAAATTTTCCCTCTCAGCACTTCTCATTTGGATTTGCCCTTTCAAAGTTTCTCAGAGGGTTGGTGTTTTTGGAAGGTGTTCTTTTCAAAGTTCAAAGGATTTTATTTTTAGAGTTTGGAGGTTTGATTGTTCAGAGGTTCCCATTTTTTGGAAATCGTGCCTTTTTCTTGTTTCGGAACCTATTGTTTCAGAGTTTCAGAACTTTCCACTTTGGGATTCCAGAACTTCTTGTTTCAGAACTTTTCTATTCAGAGTTTCAGACTTTGAAGATTTTTGGGTTTTCAGAACTCTCTTATTTTCAGAACTTTTAGGATTTTCAGGTTTTTGGAACTCTCTGTTTTGGAACTCTCCATTTTTTTTTTCAGAAACTCTTGAAAAATCTTTAGATTCCAAAATCCAAAATTTAGATGTCAACTTCTACAGCCAAGGGCAAGGAAAAGATGAAGTATACATTCCTCGGAGTGGCTCCCCATTCTTGTCTGTCTTCAGACTTGGGGAATATAGGAGACACTGATCTCAGACAGATTGATTTTCCAGACTTCTGGGAAAGGGTGAAATCCCCAAACAAGAAATCCTGGATGCAAGCCATATATGACAGTGGACTTGTTTTGGTTGTTGGCTTTCCCACGTCCATGCATTTCCCTGAGTTTGTCTTAGCTACAACAGCTCACTTCGATGAAGACTCCAGGATAGTTAAGGATGTTGATGGCAATGTTGTATTCTGCTACGACCTAGACTTCTTTGAGGACTTGCTCAAACTTCCGATGTCAAATATTATGCAAAAATTTCACCAGAATTGGTAGTAGAGCATTGGGACAAAGAAATAGAAAGTATGCACAAGGTCATGTTAAAAATCTATCTGGCCAAGAATGTTACTAAATTTCCCAAGACTATGTATCAGTTAGACTTAATCTAGGAATTCAATGACATTATTGTGTTACTAAGTAGAATTTAAGGTCTTCCATCTGTAAAGGAATTTTAGGAATGGATGTTTCTTTATATATCTACCATCAAGAAAAAAAATAATTTATTAGATAGGGGGAGTATATCAGTAGCTCCATTTGTTTTTCAGTTAAGCAAGGTATTGTCTTCCAAGAGTTTCTACATGACATCCTTTCTAGTCTATGTTACAACTGCTATGGGGGATTTTACTTGACTGAATACTAAGGGTATTCGAATTACTTCCCAAATCTATGATTTTTATCCTCAGCTTACATTGGATGAAGGAAATAGGCACTTCTGAAGGATTAATGATGCTTTCTTTGCCCGTCATTCTTTACTGCTTTGATAAAGAGTTATACAATCGAAGGATTTCCGATGAAGCCTTCAAGGAATTACACAAGTGGGGTGCTCTTTACCTATAGTTCCCTACATTTACATACATTCGAATTCCTATTTTCGTAGGTGCTCCCAGTAAGCTGCCAAGATGTCCCACTAACAAGTGGGTCTTACTAGAATTGGTTCAGTAGTTTCTAGACTATCATAAGATTCAGAATAAATGACACAAGGTGGGAGTTTAATTCCCTATTTCAATCGACAGATAAACTTGTCCCAATATCTATAAGGTGAATAATGTAGATGAAAGATGTCAGAAGTAACTTTGTGGACCTTCCATCCTTGGAACAATTTCAACTACTGGGGTAAATTTGGTGAAACAGGCTTGTCTAGTTCCCACGTGCTGCAGTTGGAAGACATTTGGATTCATTATCGAGATGAACTCATCATCAGAAAAAGAGATTATGAGAGGTTAACTCTGGATGAGGTTCGGCAATTTGGTATAGCCGATATTCCAAAAGAAATGCAAGATGATGATGAAGTCTTGGATGCAACATATAAAGATAATAATGTTGTCAATCAACCATTGCCATGGATTGATTGGTATGTAGAAGAATGTTGCAATACCAAGGAGAGGGAGGGGCCCATTCTGTAGAGAACCTACAGTTGGTTGGTTACCTTGAGAATCTCACCCAAAGGGTTAGAACAACCTACAAATATAGGATCCCAACCAACCGTGAGTCTTCCAACTCCTACAAAATGGAAGAAATCCATCCAAAGGGGCCAGAAAGTTCTAAAGAAGATCTCATTTGTTGTCGGTAGATCCTCTCTCTTAAAGACTCCCACTTCTAAGGTTGTGCCTCTAGCAATACCAATCTCAGAAATAGTGAAGTTGTTGATTCTCCAAGTGTCTCATAGGATCTGCCATCTCCTCTTTCATCATCACTTCCTCCATCATTTCCTTCCACCTCTACAATCATTTCTTCTTTCCCATCCCCTTCTATGGCCCAAGTGTTCTCATCTCTTCCAGTTCTCTCAGTAGGGGAAACGATTGGGTTGCCCATCTCTTCTTCACTACCACTAACACTTCCATTTCTTTCCGTCTCATATTCTAATCCCATTGTATCCACTCCTATGGCCATTCTCACATCCACCCCATCCATTATTTCCACCTCCATTCAAATTCCAACTAATGTTACTGGTGCTCTTGTTTTGACTAGTGCTTCAGGTACCGAATCGATTTTCCACTCCCATCAACATCAACCATTCCAGAATGGCTGTTTTGTCAGACTCCAAAATAGAAGAATAAGGTGCCTTTGGGGGATGTCATAGACCTAAGCGTGTTTGAACCCACACCAAAAATATAGGCCAAGAGGCCTAAAATTGTTTCCAGCCTGTTCAGTGAATCAATATGGAGAAAGGGTTGTAGAAGTTGTTACTCCCATTGAAGGGAAAATAAATAGGAAACTATTACAGTAGCGGATTATCAAATTTCTAGATTTTCACTGGGAAAAGTAACACATGAAGGAGATAAAAATGATGTGTAGGATGCTCTTGGAAATATATTGGAAAAATATGATAAGGACAAGGCTTCCAAAGATGAGCTCAAAGAAAAGGTTGAACAACTCACTGCATTATTAAGAAAGGTAACACAACCAACTCCATCTACTGAGGTTTCAAGTACTACGAGTTCTGACAATTTCTTCTACTCTCGATGATATTCCTTATCACAAGATTGAGAAGATAGGTCAGAAGGGAATATCAATAAATGGATGGATTCAGCGTATAATTCAAGAGGTCAATCCTTTAATTAAAGAGGCTCTTGAAATATATAATGATTTGCAGGTTGGAAGAGATGCTATTTGTAAAATGGATGAATCCTTTTTTGAGGATAATAATAATATGAACTTGAATTTAGCCACATGGAGTGAAATCAGAGAAGAATATTCTAGATCTACTCCTTCAGGAGGATGTAATTGATGATGCTTCAAAATTGTTTGAATATCAAAAGGAAATGGAATTTTTGTCTCAAGTGTTGTAAGATTTAATAAAGAAGTTGGATGATAAATGAATAGAAATCATGGATGCTCTGAATGACATATCAGAAGAGTTTGATATTATTAGTTGTAAGTTCTTCAATGAGAACATTGATGCTCTTCTGGAGGATCAAATCTAGGAAAATTTCAAAGATTTGGTGAAACGAGATGATGAGGTTACCCGAACTTTCAGTAGTGACTCTATTGATAGGTTGGTATCATGCAAGAATTTCACAAGAAGACTAAAGAAGGTCATGGGTAAACTTAGAATAATTCTAGCAAAAATCACAAGGGAAATCAAGACAGTAGATGTAGTGAATCACTATGCATGTGGGCTAGAGGATGAAGAGATTCAGGGAATTACCAAGCGTTTCATCGAGTACAAACATCAGATGGCTTCTATGGGATAAGGAACAAGGGGAAAATTGAAGTTGAAGAAGATGTTGCAGATCCAAGCCAAAGCTAGGAGGCCATTGGAGGACTAATCCAAGATCTGGATCGGTCAAAGTTGTAGGCTTGACTGGGTCAAATTCTTGCAACAAACTTTTCTATTTTTATGGGGGAAAAATCCCTTGAGTTTTATGACATTTCTATTTTTAGTAAATTGTTAGTTAAGGCCCAGTTGTAATGGCTTAGTCTAAGGAACTTATAAATAGAGATGTACATTAAGTCTTTAGAGAGATCATTTTTTTGAGAAGTTACTCTTCAAGCTTGGAAGAGGGCTTTGAATATTTAGAAACCTTTTAATTACATTCAGAGTGATATTTTTCTGTGGAAAGATGAGTTATTATGTTGATGGTTAATGTGTTTATGCTTTGTGAATGCCTAGTTCCTTAGTATAAGTGGTTGGCTTGTCTTTGTCTCAGAGTATCTTATTTCATTCTGTTAGAAAGTGATATAATTGTGTGAATATTAGTTGTGAAAAAAAGTTATATTCCTTCTGTTATAGAATCCATATTATCATTGACCTTTATGAATGAAATGGATGTTTGACATGGGCATATTTTATATTATCATGGTGATTGATTGTGTTTCCAATTGAATTTGATCTATCTATGCATAATCTAAGTTTAACAACAGGAACATATGCTTCTTAGTTTGTGATATCATGTATCCTCTCTAAGTTGCAGTAGGTGAAGTTAGTTTGTGGTGCACACACGCTCTTCAAATTAATCCTTCTTGAATTTGACATACCCTTTATTTGGTGCATCACCATCCCTAGTATAGTTTAGGTTCTTGGAAATATCTTTCCCTAAAACACGTGAAAATTTTAACATAGGTCTAGATAACCATTTTATTGCACTAGGAGTAGTACAACACTTAGTTAGGAAGAGAAAGCTGACCTTCTCTGGAGGTTCACTTAGAGACCAAGTCCCATAGCTTGAGACGTGATCCCACGTGTCTCAATCACACCGAATTTTCTATTCACATTCTGGCCATTCGAAGGCTACAATGATTTGGTGGCAACATTTTTTATTATCAGTATTTATGTTCTACGCAGAGAGAGGGATGTACTCAGATGACTATGTTGATGATGGGTATTTTCTATTTTTATTTTCATGATTCTCAAGGAGGGAGATTCCCATGGATGATGATAGGGATGGTTATAAAGATGATGGAGCACCGTGCTATATTTTCTCGGTTCCCTGCATTATTGGCCTAAATATACAAGGAGTTGTGGGCTTGGAAAGTCCATAAGAGATTTCGTATTGATCAAAAGCTTAGAAGGAAATAATTTTGTGGAGGTCACCAAAAATTTTAAATTTTAAAATATACCTTGAGAAACAGATGTTAAAACTGATCAAAATAATTTTTTTTTAAATTCTTCACTCGAAAGTATTTAGTAGTTTTTGGAGATTCTATGAGTTTTGAAAATCTGAAAATTTCAGGTTTTCTGGTTTCGGAGATTTCTCCCTTTTGTAAATTTTATGGAAAAGAATTGAAATTGTTATTTCAAAGTTACAAACTTCGAAAACCGGAAAGTATGAAATTTCAGACTTTCAGGATTTCGGAATTCAGATATTTCCTCAGGTAATTGGTGATTTTTGCTTTCAGACTTCCAAAGTCCAAAAGTCTGAAATTTTAGACTTTAGGGTTTTCAGGTTTTGGAATCATATGTCGCATTTTGGTTAAAATCTCATTTAGAGTTTTGAAGTCCAAAAGCTTGAAATTCTAAAATTTTGGACTTCTAGACTTTCAGGTTTCAGAACTTTCCCAACCATTTTTTAGTTTTTAGTTTTTGGACTTCTAAAGTCTGAAAGTCCAAAATTTTAGGATTTTGGGTGTTAGATTTTTTCCATCACCATTCCACAATTTTCACCTCCTGATCTCGGAAGTCTGAAACTTTGGAATTTCAGAATTTGAGGTTTCAGAATTTCGGAGTTCATTTAATTCTGACCTACTTCTGTACGTGTCCAAATCTGGGCATTAATGTAAGGTTTTTCTATTTAAACTCGTGATTTTACCTGTCATTTTCACCTGACATTTTGGTCTGATGATCTGGTTTTTTACTATATCTTGTAACTTTTGACGTCATTTTCAAGGTAATTTATTTAGGTTATTTTCTTTTTGTTTTAAGATCTTTTTGGTTTCTTTTATCCTTGTTCATTTTTTATTTTTGTTCCTCTTTTATATACCTTGGAAGATGAAAATATCATTACCTTTCATGTTTCCTTTAACAATCCAATTTTCTGCAGACATTCAGTGTAGATTTCATCACAGTCCTCAAGATCCCCCTGAGTATTCAAATTTTCCCTCTCAGCACTTCTCATTTTTTCAGAGTTCGGAGGTTGGTGTTTTCAGAAGGTTTTCTTTTCAAATTTTAGAGGATTTTATTTTCAGATTTTGGAGGTTTGACTATTTGGAGGTTCTCGTTGTTTGGAAATTGTGCCTTTTATCTTATTTCGGAGTTTCAGAACTTCCCACTTTGTGATTTCAGAACTTCTTGTTTCAGAACTTTTCTATTCAGAGTTTCAAGATTTTTGGGTTTTCGGAAGTCTCACTTTCAGAACTTTTCTTTTCGGGTTTTAAGAAGTTTCTTTTTCAGAACCTTGATTTTTGGGTTTCAGAACTTCTCTTTTTCAGAACTTTCCACTTCGACATTTCATAATTTGGAAGGCCATCAGATTCCAAAATTTATAACTCAATGTCTACTTCTATAGCCAAGGGTAAGGAAAAGATGAAGTATACATTCCTCGGAGTGGTTCCCCATTTTTTTCTATCTTCAGACTTGGGGAATAT
Source organism: Taxus chinensis (assembly GCA_019776745.2). Lineage (NCBI taxonomy): Eukaryota > Viridiplantae > Streptophyta > Pinopsida > Cupressales > Taxaceae > Taxus > Taxus chinensis. Next base: position 478,784,252 of record CM034154.1, on the reverse strand, counting down.
TGGGGACAACAATCTCAGATAGATTGATTTTCTAGACTTCTGGGTAAGGGTGAAAGCCACAAACAAGAATTCCTGGATGCAAGCCATATATGACAGTGGAATTTTTTCGGCTTCTGAATTTCCCACGTCCATGCATTTCACTGAGTTCATCTTAGTTGTAACAACTCACTTTGATGAAGACTCCATGACAGTTAATGATGCAGATGGCAAGGTTATAATCTGCTTGGACCTAGATTTATTTGAGGACTTGATCAAACTTCTAGATGTCAAAGATTATGTAACAATTTCACTAGAATTGGTAGTAGAACATTGGGACAAGGAAATAGAAGTATGCACAAGGTTCATGTTAAGAATGTTAATAAATTTACCAAGAATATTTATCAGTCAGAATTCATCCAGGAAGTCAATGACATTATTGTGTTACTAAGTAGAATTTAGGCCTTCCCTCTGTAAAGGAATTTCAGGAATGGATGTTCCCGTATATAGCCACCATCAAGAAAATAAAATAATTTATTAGATGGGGGAGCATATCAGTAGTTCCATTTGTTTTCAGTTAAGCAAGGTATCATATTCCAAGAGTTTCTACATGACATCCTTTCTAGTATATGCTACAATTGCTATGGGGGATTTTACTGGAATGAATACTAAGGGTGTTCTAAGTACTTCCCAAATCTATGATTTTTATCCTAAGATTACATTGGATGAAGGAAGTAGGAACTTCCAAAGGATTAATGATGATTTCTTTTCCGTCATTATTTACCGCTTTGATAAATAGTTAAACAATCGAAGGATTTCCGATGAATCCTTTAAGAAATTACGTGAGTGGGGGGATATCTACCTACAGTTCCCTACATTTACATACATTTGAATTCCTGGTTTTCGTAGGTGCTCCCAACAAGCTGCCAAGATGTCCCACTGACAAGTGGGTCTTACTAGAATTGGTTCAGTAGTTGCTGGAATATCATAAGATTTAAAATAAATGACACAAGGTGGGAGTTTAATTCCCTATTTCAATCGACATATACACTTGTCCAAATATCTATAAGGCAAAGAATATCAATGCAATGTCATAAGTAACTTTTTAGACCTTCCATCCTTGGACCAATTTCAACTAGTGGGGTAAATTTGGAGAAACATTCCTATCTTTTTCCCATATGCCTCAGTTGGAAGACATTTTTATTCATTATCGATATGAACTCATCATTAGAAAAAGGGATTATGAGAGGTTAAATCTAGATGAGGTTTGGCAGTTTGGTATAGTTGATGTTCCAAAGGAAATGCAAGATGATGATGAAGTCTTGGATGCAACATATAAAGATAATAATGTTTTCAATCAACCATTGCCATGGATTGATTGGTATGTAGAAGAATGTTACAATACTAAGGAGAGGGCGGGGATGATTATGTAGAGAACCTATATTTGGTTGGTTACCTTGGGAATCTCACCCAAGGGGTTTGAATAACCTACAAATATAGGATCTTAACCAACCGTGAGTCTTCCAACACCTATAAAAGGGAAGAAGTCCATCTAAAGAGGCCAGATAGTTCCAAAATTTATCTCATTTTATTTTGGTAGATCATCTTTCTCAAAGGCTCCCCCTTCCAAGTCTGTGTCTCTAGTAATACCAATCTTAGAAATTGTTGAAGTTGTTGATTCTCCAAGTGTCTCACAGGATCCGCCATCTCCTCTTTCATCATCACTTCCTCCATCATTTCCTTCCACCTCTACAATAATTTCTTCCTTCCCATCCCCTTCTATAGCCTGAGTGTTCTCATCTCTTCCATTTCTCTCAACATGCGAAACAATTGGGTCACCTTCTTCACTACCTCTAACACTTTCATTTCTTTCCGTCTCATCTTCTAATCCCATTGTATCCACTCCTATGGATGTTATCACATCCACCCCATCCATTATTCCCATCTCCATTAAAATGCCAACTAATGTTACTGGTGCTCTTGTAATCACTAGTGCTTCAGGTACCGAATTAGTTGTTTGACTCCCATCAGCATCAACCATTCCAAAATGGCTATTTCATTAGACTCTGAAATAGAAGAAGAATGTGCCTCTGGGAGATGTCATATACCTAAGTATGTTAGAACCCACAAAAAAAGATAGGCCAAGATGCCTAAAATTGTGTCTAGCCTGTCAATGAATCAATCTGGAGAAAGAGTTGTAGAGGTTGCTACTCCCATTGAAGGGAAAACAAAGGAAACTATTATAGTAGTGGATTATTGGATTTCTAGATTTTCACTGGGAAAAACAACACATGAAGGAGATAAACATGATGTGTAGGCTGCCATTGGAAATTTGTTAGAAAAATATGACAAGGAAAATGCTTCCAAATATGAGCTCAAAACAAATGTCGAGAAACTCACTGCATTATTAAGAAAGGTAAGACAACCAACTCCATCTATCAAGGTTTCAACTACTACGGATATGATAGTTTCTTCTACTCTCAATGATATTCCTTATCACGAGATTTAGAAGATAGGTTAGAAGGGAAGATTGGTAAATGGGTGGATGGAGCATATACTTCAAGAGGCCAATCCTTTAATTGAAGAGGTTCTTGAAATATATAATGATTTGCAGCTTGAAAGAGATGCTATTTGTAAAATGGATGAATCCTTTTCTGAGGATAATAATAATATGAACTCGAATTTAGCCACATGGAGTGAAATTAGAGAATAAGATTCAGATCTACTCCTTCAAGAGGATGTAGTTGATGATGCTTAAAAATTGTTTGAATATCAAAAGGCAATGGAATTCCAGTCTCAAGTGTTGTAAGATTTAATAAAGAGCTTGGATGATAAATGAATAGAAATCATGGATATTCTGAACAACATATCAGAAGAGTTTGATATTGTTAGTTGTAAGTTCATCAATGAGAACATTGATGCTCTTCTGGAGGATCAAATATGGGAAATTTCAAAGATTTGGTGAAATGAGATGATGAGGTTACCCATACTTTCATCAGCGACTCTATTGATAGGTTGGTGTCATGCCAAAATTTCATAAGAATACTAAAGAAGGTCGTGGGTAAAATTATAATAATTCTAGACAAAATCACAAGGGAAATCGAGACAACAAATGTAGTGAATCACTACACATGTGGCCTAGAGAATGAAGAGATTTAGGGAATAATCAAGCATTTCATCGATTACAAACATCAGATGGTTGCCTGGGATACAGACAAGGGGAAAATTGAAGCTGGAGAAGATGTTACAGATCCAAGCCAAAGCTAGGAGGCCATGTGAGGATTGATCCAAGATTTGGATCGGTTAAAGTTGTAGGGTTGACTGGGTCAAATTCTTGTAAAAAACTTTTCTATTTTAACGGGAGCATGTTCCCTTGAGTTTTATGACAATTCTATTTTTAGTAAATTGTTAGTTAAGGCCCAGTTGTAATGGCTCAGCCTAAGGAAATTATAAATAGAGATGTACATTAAGTCTTTAGAGAGATAATTTTTTTGAGAAGTTACTCTTCAAGCTTAGAAGAGTGATTTGAATATTCAAAAACCTTTCAATTACATTTAGAGTGATATTTTTCCATGGAAAGCTGAGTTATTGTGTTAATGGTTGATGCATTTATGCTTTGTGAATGCCTAGTTCCTTAGTATAAGTGGTTGGCTTGTCTTTGTCTCAGAGTATCTTATTTCATTCTGTTAGAAAGTGATATAATTGTGTGAATATCAGTTGTGAATTTTTTTTTATATTCCTTTTGTTATAGAAGCCATGTTATCATTGACCTTTATGAATGAAATGGATGTTTGACATGGGCCTATTTTATATTATCATGGTGATTGATTGTGTTTCCAATTGAACTTGATCTATCTATGCATAATCTAAGTTTAACAACAGGAACATATGCTTCTTAGTTTGTGATATCCTATATCCTCTCTAATTTGCAGTAGGTGAAGTTAGTTTGTGGTGCACACACACTCTTCAAATTAATCCTTCTTGAATTTGAAAACACCCTTTATTTGGTGCATCACCATCCCTAGTATAGTTTAGGTTCTTGGAAATATCTTTCCCTAAAACATGTGAAAATTTTAACATAGGTCTAGATAACCATTTTATTGAACTAGGAGTAGTACAACACTTAGTTAGGAAGAGAAAGCCGACCTTCTCCGGAGGTTCACTTAGAGACCAAGTACCATAGCTTGAGACGTGATCCTGTGTGTCTCAATCACACCGAATGTTCTATTCACATTCTGGCCATTCGGAGGGTATAGTGATTTGGTGACAACATTTTTTATTATCAGTATTTATATTCTACGTAGAGAGAGGGATGTACTCAGATGACTATGTTGATGATGGGTATTTTCTATTTTTATTTTCATGATTCTCGAGGATGGAGATTCCCATGGATGATGATAGGGATGGTTACATAGATGATGGAACACTGTGCTATGTTTTCTTGGGCCCCTGCCTTATTGGCCTAAATATACAGGGAGTTATGGGCTTGGAAATTCCATAAGAGATTTGGTATTGATGTTATATTTCTATTACAATGTTAGGATTTTGAGTACATTATCATAGCTCATACACATGGTTTTTCCATGTAGAGGTGTGGATATGATTGGGAGATCTATTGGATTCATGATATGGAGAGGAGATTTGGGGAGGTCAAGGGGGAAGACGAAGGAGGCTAATTATAGATATCTTTTGACAAGTTTATAGGTAGGAGATGTGTTGTGGATCCCTTATATTAATTTTACAGTTTGGTTAGGTTGTGACCATGAGATTGATGGGATGCAACAAGAGTATTGGGTGCAGGGGAGACAAGGGGGAGAGTGAGAGATAGTCATATTTATCCATTTTAGATAGTAATTTGGTTTGATACATGATGTTCTTAAGGTTCATGTATTTTATAGATGGGATGAGGGAGATTTGGATACTCCCAAGGTAGTTGTAACATGTACTCCTATTATATCTGATGATCAGGTAGCCATGGGTATAGATGAGCATGTGGACCTAGTACCAACTGATGATGCTAGAGTGACCACTGGTTATAGGAAATGGTGGGCTGGTGTATATGTAAATTCTAAGAGAGTTCAATTGGCTCAGAAAGGGAGGAGGGTACATGCTTGAGTGGAGGGAGCATATGATATTTTTGATGTTAGTGATGATGAGTAGGGTGATGGTGATGAGGAGGATATGGAAGCCATTGTTGTATATTTGACATCCAAGAATGCTAGATTGGAGGCTGAGATGGATAACTTGCTGAGGGAGAGAGATGATATGATTTGAGTGAATATTACTTTAATTGGGGAGAGAGATAACACTATAGATAAGTGGGATGGACTTAGAGTGAAACTAGCATAGGAAACTACTGACCAAGATTGATATGGATAGCAGCGAGAGACCGTAAAAGGGGATCTTGGTATTATAGGATCTTTGATATCAGGTGCAGAGTTGGTAGCACAGGTGTAGGATAATAGTCAGATGGGTGCCCCAAGCATGATTAGATATGCCCATTATCACTCTTTGAAGGAAGATTTGGCCTACTATGAGGATATCGTGATACATTAATCACCTAATGTAATTCTATATGATAATTATATGACACAACGAGGAGTAGTTCCTAGTGCTAGTGCGAGAAGTGTGGGTCAGCCACCTCAAGGAACTATTGGAGGAAACGATGGTGATGAAGGCATGTAGGAGGGTGATGAGATCGTTGTTTGTGCTAGTGAGTTTCTTAGTGATATTCATTTTGTTGTATAGTTATGTGTTGTATTTAGATATGTATACATATTTGTTTATGAAGCCTTTGATGTGTATTTTTTTTCACATGGAGTGGGGGACTCCTTGATGATGTATTTTGAGACTTTGATTATAAGATATGATGATGTGGTTGGATTGTGATTAATGTGTCTTGATGCATGTTTTTATATATATTTTATTGATGTTCATGGGATGAAATGTTTATGTGATGTTAATGTTGATGTAATATAGAAATTTCTGTGATTTGGATGGTGATGTATCAAGAAGGTTGTGACTTTTAGATGTGATACAAATTTATCAAAAAGTTTTTAACTTTAAAAAGGAGTAAACATGGAATTAATACTTTAATATGGATTTGATGCAGACATGATGGGTATAAAATGTGTAAGCACTTGCAATTTTAGCTTTTAACAATGTTAAAATGAGACTATCAGTGGGTAGTTACACATGGGATCTTATCTATAGAGATGAAGTGATTAAATGTACCTTCCTAGGACATGAAAGCAATTTAACATGTGTAAGTTGATGTGGGATAGTAAGGTTCTCCTTTTCAACAATTTCATAGAGGTATGCCCCAAATATACATTTATTTGATGCAAAATGATCGATGCGAGAAGTTTGCTTTGATGGAAAAGATGATCAATATGGGAAGCTTTCCTAGGATGATTTTAAGATTGTATTTTATAAGGTTGATCAATGTGGGAAGCTTTTTTACATAAGTAGCCATCCTTTGAGGGACTGTCAATGATTTTGATGTTTGATTATTACAAAGATAGTCATCCTTCAAGGGACTGGTATATTTTTTGACTGGTAGATTTCATTTGAGGGATCAATATACTTTTTTTTTTGATAATTTTGATATACTTTTGGATAGTTGTCCTTTGAGGGATTAGTTTATTAAATTTGACTTTTTTATAGGAAAAATCCCTATATTTTTTATTTTTATTTTGAGCTGAGGGAAAGACCCTAATAGAATGTTTCAAGGAGGGAAAAGAGATGTGTATATAACCTACACATATGTGCCTAATGACATGATTTTATTTTGTACAAGATAGGAGGATGTAATGATTTCAGGGTTTCTGCTAAGGAGGAACTTGTCCATGTGATATATGTGGTGCTCATATTTAAGGTTTTTAGGATAGTGACGGAAGACCACATACTTTCAAATCATTACTATGCGAAGATGAGGAGATGATGGAGGATTTAGATCTTAGGTGAAACTACTTTCATGATGGTTAGAAGTTAACAGTAGAAAGGCCACAAGTGGAAGAAATTCAAAGGTTATTTTTAGGTATAACTTCAAGGGAGGCTAAGCAATATGCTCTCAATCCATACTTGTGAGTGATAACGTATGGAACAATCTAATCAGGGGAAAAATTTCCACGTTTACTCCATTCTAAAGTAGTGACATTTTGATTTCTTTGAGAACAAGATCACCAATTTTGAATTCACATTCTTTTACATGTTTATTATATGTTTGTTTGATACATTTTTGATAGAATTGATGATGTTCAAGGGCCATAAGGCATTTTTCATCTAATAATTCTAATTTTGCAAGGCGGTCTTGTCTATATTCTTCATCAGGAATAAATTCCTTAAATGATACAATTGATGGGATTTGAAATTCAAGAGGTAAGACTACCTTTGAGCCATAAATGAGTGAAAAGGGTGTAGCACCTGTAGGAGTACAGATGCTAGTTTGATAATACCAGAGAGAAAATGAGATTTGGATATGCCAATTCCTTCATACTTTGTCTACTATTTTCATGAGAATTTGAGTAAGTGTCTTGTTAGAGGCTTCAACACGTCTATTTACTTGGGGATAGTATGGTGATGAAAAGCTATGTTTTATGTTTAAGGTGTCACCAAGTTTCTTAACATCCTTGCTTTTGAAATATTTTCCATTATTTGTAACAAATTTATGAGGGACACCAAAGCGGCATATGATGTATTGATAAATAAAATTGACGATTTGATTTACTTTAGTTGAAGTGAAGGGGATGGACTCAACCCATTTTTTAAATTATTTAATGGCTGTGATGATTGAATGATATTATTGGGATGATTTACGATTGATACTGCCAATGAGGTCTAACCCCCATTATGAGAAAGGTCATAGATCATGAGCATGTTTCAAATCTTGACTGGGAACATGGATGAGATCATAATGTTGTTGACATTTGATGCATTTCATGATGTATGCACAACAATCCTGATTAATAGTAGGCCAACAATAACTGATTCATAAGACACATTTAGTGATGATGTTACGATAAAAACGTCCACTGCATATGTCGTTACAGACTTATTGGATTACTTTTATAGATTTGTGATACTTAAGAAATCTTAATAGGATGCCATAGAAACCATGTTTATGTAATATACCACCTATGATGATATAGTAAGTGACATGTTGAAGAAATGATCATTTATCATTTCATGATAAATTAGGGGGAATTTTAGATTCTGAAAGATAATCGAATATTAGATAATACCATAGATCAGTTGGATGATTATCAATGGTGTTGATAGGAGGGAGTTGATTTTGATATGAGGGGTGATCCAATATTTGAAAGACTATGAATAGTTTGGATTTTTTGGTTGATCCTTTAGTTGATAAAGGAATGAGTGTTCCTAAAGAATCCATGGTATCTGCAAACTTGTTGGAAGATTGTGGAACTATTTGGATGGTGTAATGATCAAAGGAGTTAAGGACAAAATCAAAAATGGCTTTATATTTTTGTAAAATTTCATTTTTACATTGATATCATCCTTTGATTTGATTGATGATGAGATGAAATTCTTTGTATATTTCTAATATTTGAGCACCTAGTAGAATAACAATTGTAAGACCCATGATTAAAGCTTTGTATTCTGCCATGTTATTAGTACATTCAAAGTTAAGTTTAAATGATAGTGGAATAAGAATCCCCATGAAGGTATAATAACAATAACAACCCTCCCCCTTGCTGGAATTTAGATCCATTGAAGAAGAGGGTAATTTTGATAGGAGAAAGTTCATGTTCGTTGATAGTGTTGATAGATTTGTCAAAAAAATATTTGTGAGGAAGCTGGGTGTCAGGAAGGGGTTCTTTAGCAAGCTGGTCCACAATGGCCTGTCCTTTAATGAAATTTTGTGATATAAATTCAAGGTCAAACTCAGTCTTAAGCATGAGCCACCAAGTTATGTGGTCAATGTGATATGGCTTAGAATGCATCGTTTTGAGTGGGTTAAAGCTAGTGACCACATATGTTTTTTGATTGAGAAAATAATGGTGTAATTTAGAGGTTGTAAAATAAAAAGCACAACCTAAGTTTTTAGCTTCAGTGTAATGGGTTTCATATTTTTCGAGTGTGACTTATATAATAGACAAATTTTTCATGACCTTGGTCATCAATATGGGAGAGCATGGCTCCTAAATCATGGTTTGTGGTGGATATGTAAAGGTAGAAAGGATCCCCCTTGTGAGGTGGTATAAGCACAAGAGGCAAAAAGAGGTATTGCTTAAGTTCATCACAAGCCTTTTGGCAATTGAGATCCCATCTGAAATATACATATTTGTGAAGAAGGTGATGGAATGGTTGACAACGGCTAGATAATCGAGATATGAAATGTCGAATAGACTAAAATTTACCTTGAAGACTATACAATTGTTTGAGGTTCGGTAGAGGAGGAATTTCAATGATTGCTTTAATTTTGGCTAGGTCTACTTTAATGCCTCAGATGGATATGATAAACCCTAGGAGTTTACTAGTGAGAACACTAAAAAACACACTTAGTGGGGTTGAGATGAAGGAAATACTAGATAAGATGGACGAAATTGAGTTAAGGACTTCAAGGTGATATTTATGTTGTTTAGATTTCCCTAAGAGATCATCAATGTAGTCTTCTACAATTTTATGGATAGGATCATGGAAGATATATGTCATGGTACACTGATAAGTGGCTCCTGCATTTTTAAGTCCAAATAGCATGATGTGGTAATTGAATGTCCCCCAAGGGGTAATGAAATAATTTTTGTATTGATCATAAATGATGATAAGGATTTGATTGTAACAAAAAAATTCATCCATAAGGGAGAAAATTTCATGGCCAAGTGTTAAATCTACTAGTTGATCAGTATTTAGAAGAGGGAAATCATCTTTAGGGTAGGAAATATTGAAATCCAAGAAGTTAGTACAGCTGTGTAACTTTCTTGAGGCTTTGGTTACAAGTAAAATATTAAAAATCCATTATGGATAGTCAATGGGTATGATGAAATGCACAAAAAGCAAGTGTTGTATCTCTTATTTGATAAGGAGAGCCACATGGGGATGCATTCTAAAAAGCTTCTACTTGATGGGTTCAACATTGGGATAAGTGAGGATATTATGTACAAAGATATTTGGATTGATACCTAGCATATCACTATATGACTAGGAAAAATATTGGCTATAATTGGATAATAATTTGGTGAAATCATTTAACTCTTGCGAATTTAGTGACTGACCGAACTTAAATATGCGGGGTTCCTAAGTGGTTCCTAAGTTAACGTAAACAATGAATTCATTAAGAAGGGTTGATGTATCAGGTGGTAAGGATTTTTGAAGGAAATGGTCATTTAATCCCATATGGGATAGGACATCTTGATCATCGTGACATTGAAGGATATCAATGGTGGGAGATTCTCCTTCAATCATTTCTAGCCAAATGAGAGGAATTGTTTTAGCAATGCGATTAGATTGATAAGTTAATGGTCCTAAGGAGATAATATTGACTAATGTTTTTGGGTGGGATGGATATAGTGTCATTAGTGTACATAGGATCATCAGGTTCTACCGGATATGATTGTTCTAATTATGTGATATGCAGGGATGTGGTATGAGAAAATGATTTGACAATGGGTCTTTCATATCCTAGCCCATAATTTTCATATGGTTTGAGAGAATGTTGGACAATCAAATTATATACTCCTTGTTCGTAGCATCTAAATCCAAACCCTTTCCATGTGTAATGATGGAGGTACATTTGAGTGAAATTGGGGTTATATAAACAGTCAAAATTAGAATTAAAAGGCATGACATGGTGTTGATGATTATATTGCAAAGAAGGATAGTCAACTCACCCATAAACAAGGTTGGTTTTTAGATACGTGGGGCTATAAAAGATGACATCTCTAACATCATGCTCTCGTATATAGGTTGTTTTTTAGGTCTTTTATACACTTTAGGTGTAGGAAGGGAATTTAGCATAAGGAGGTGGTACTCCCCCAGCAAGAGACGTTCCATAATGTCATTGAGGGAAAAGTCATCAAGTATTTTGGATAATGGAATGAATGTGATGGTGGATGATTCGTCAGAGGATTATCATTTTGATTTGGGTACAAGGACATCATTTGGACAATATGTCATGTTGTAGTCAGTGAAAGGGTTTGGATTCGTAGGAACTGTGAATGTTTTACCCTTGTGTTCATATTTAAGGCACTAGTTAAGTGTCGAGGGGACACAACACATGGTATGAATATGAGGATGTCCTAGAAACATATTGTATTGGAAATATCCTTTTATGATGTAGAAGAGTTCTGGAAGGGTTTTGACACCGAATTTAAGAGGTTGAATGATAGTGTTTCACCTGATTCTTAGACGTTTCTTTGAAAATGATGAAACAAATAGGGTAACGAGAATAGGAGATACCTGTTGAAATGCTGGTTGATAGGTTGTTGTGCACATATGACTTCTCAATCCACAATTGATCATGAGAGATTCCTTTTTACTTGGAGGAACTACCTGAAATAGAAAGCAAGACCACTAGAAAGAATTAAACAATATATGTAGTGGACTACCTAGCATGTGCTAGATCCGGGAAGTGTGATACTTCCTAGATGGTTGTTAACCCATTGTTTAAAACAACTTAATGCTGGTAATAAAGTAAATCCTATTGTATTTAAAATGATTTAGGTATCTCATTCATCTATAATAAGAAAATTCATTCACAACAGGCTAGGCTATGATTGAATCTGAAGGTCAAGGTCACTGTTAGGATACTGTTATTAGTCAGGGTCATATCTTAGTCAGTTTAGGGTATTTGGTGGTGGTTTTAGGCTCTGATCTGGGTTTCTGGTAAAAGACACAAAGACTAACATCAGTTTAGGTTAACCAGTGATGGTTATGGGTGACCAACGTCAGTATGGTCAGGGTACAGGAAACTCAATAAAACTTGGCTAGGTGATAGATCCGGGATTATGGGAAGGTGGAAGGGGAATGACGAGATTTGTATGGATCTTGGATATGCATAGGAATGATAGAGGTCTAGGTATGGGTAGTGTAAGGTTGAGGAAAAAAGGGTGGTAAATTGTGCATGGAGGTAAAAGGGTGGGGAATGGAAATGAAATCAGAGAATAATAATAAATGTAAAAGGATCTGATGGTAAGGAACCAATGCAAGTGAAAAAACTTACTGCTTATATGAGCTTGATGCCTAGTTGGTAATGGTGGGTGATCAGATGAACTTGGTGTAGTATTGGCACTTCCCCGGATGCTCCCATGAAGGTAGGTGGCTATGTAATTGATTTTGGCACTGGCTATGGGTGTTCTGATGCTGGTACGGATGTTGGTTATGCTTGCATGTAGCTCTGGTTCCATCACTTGTTCTTAGAAGATCTCTCTCTTTCTCAGAAATGTGCCAACCATGAAATAAGGTTGTTTTGGGAGTTAAAAGGTAACCAAGAGGTTCCGGCTTAACCGGTGGTGGTCAAGGGTTATCGGCGTCGGTTAGGGTGGGATTTCCTAGGTTTACTAAAATGGGGAGATCCCCTTGATTTTCTAGGATCTTGTTTTGTTTACTCTACAGATTAACATGGAAACCTCCCTCTAACATGTGGGAATGTGGTTAGAGGGAATGTAGGCACATATTTTTAGGGTTTGGGTAGGTTTTAGTTAGTTATGGCAACTTACTAAGAATAGGTCTTACATGGGTGGCTTGATGAGGTGGAGGTGAGGTATATGTGGGCATTATCCCAATTAGGATATTTAAATAATAAATATTGTGAGGATAATGAATTAATTTAATTAAATTAATTAAATTAATATTATAGTGGGGGTGAAGGGGGCCATGGCTAGGTGGATGTGTTTCAAGGTATTTATTTGACGAGGGACCAAGGGGAGTGTGACCTAATTTTAGTGTCTACATTTTTCCCCTTTTTGTTGCATTGTTTGTATTAGTAAGCGACGCTGAAGAAAATAAGATGTGGTTGCCCCATGTGTGGGTGAAGGTCATCCCCCTCAAACCAAGAAATAGAAGGTAGACAAGGGTTCGAAAAGGCAAAAGCAGTGAGTGGTTTGATTAAAAGGTGAATGTGATGAAGAGGAAGGTGGGTAACAGGGGAAAAGGAAAAAGGTCTACTCGGGTAATCTAGGTAATGTGTCAGGGTCAAAGGTAGTAACAGTCAAATGCACACACACGTATAAACTACAACACGATACCAGGTTGAAGAGAAGGAAAACTCTACATTGTCTAAGGTTGATAGGTTTATCCAAACAAGGTTGAGGTGATTCCGGTATCCAAGGTATAGGATATGGTCAGGAAACACGATGTAGGTCAGGTGCAGGAACGTTTAGGTGTGTTCCGGTACACCAAAGGTAGGGTCAGGATAAACGGTCATGGCAAGAGGCAAGCTAAGGTCATTAGGTCAATCAACACAAGTAATAGTGCCACAAGGTATAGCGAACACATGAGGTCAAAGGTCACTAGTGATGTTCTAGGTCTAAGAATCTAGGTCACAGCACGAGTAGGACCGAGGTATGGGTAAAATAATGAGTCCTCAAATGAGGACAAGGGTGAGGGGGTAAAGGATGAACATCAGGAAGGATCAAGTAAATGTGTCCAAGGTGAAGGTTGGGTGTAGGATAAAAAAGGATTCAATTCAAAAATTAGGGGTAGGTGGGTAGGAAAAAGGCTAAGCAGAGAAACCGATGACCGTTTAAGGGAACCGATGTCGGTCAAGCTTGACTAACCATGGTAAGATAGGGCACGGACCAATGTCAGTGAAGGTAAAACTTGTGTTGGTTAGGTCAGGGATATTATAAAAATGAAAAATCCATGTGTGTTTTGTAAATCATTTGTCTTCTTGTGAATTGGGAAAATGACACAAGAGAGAGAGAAAGGGGAAAAGTGTCCGGATGAATGGAGAGTTGAGTTGGCGAGCCAAATGGTGGGTGATTGGTAGTTGAGAGGTGGGTCCATGGGATCATATTGTGTGATTTGATTGGTTATAGGTGAGGTTAGCGATTGGTGATGGTGAGGCTAGAGAGGGATCAGACGGGCCACCAGTGCAGTGGCTAGACATGCCACCACGATGACGAAAACATGATGAGGTAAGGATCAAACCCATGTTGTGTCTTTTGTTAGATAGATGAGGGTAATAAGTTGAGGATTGAAAAATTGGGTTTTTTTTTGGGGTGGGGGGAGTAAAAAATGAAATTGGAAATGTGGTAGGGTAAATTGGGTAGAATAGGAATGGGGAGAGAGGTGCATGGGTGAAGGAGGGGGTAGGAGGGAGATAAGGGGAGGTTTAGGTGAGGATGGGTGGGTAGAAGAGGTAGGGAAAGGGGGAGTTTTTAGAGAAGGGAGGGTTTGGGGGTCATGGTATTCACCAAACAGTGACCGGAGTCAGTCAGGGTTAGCTGGACATCAGTAAGGTCAAACTCAGAATCGGTCACAAAATAGGTGACTGATGTCGGTTTAGGGGTGACCGGGTTCAGTTAGAGATAACCGGGCACCAGTCCAGTTTTGGAGAACAAAGGAGCCGAAAGGGCCCCTAGGTCAAGTGGGTGAGATAGGGAAGGGTAGAATAGGGTGCATTGGTGAAAAACCTAGAGTAGGAGGGGGAAATGGATTTGGGGAAATGATATTGGGTGAGTATGGGTATGATGAAGGTGGATTAATTTGATGTTTGTATTGGATGCAGAGGAGAGATCAGTTATGGATGAGAGATAGGGTGCCACCCCTACTCTTGAGAGTGCGAGGTGCACGGTGACCGCTGAGGAGTGGTAGCACGTGGAGGAGGTGGGCCTGAGTGGGGTCTAGTGTTATCAACATGTGGTCTGATAGCTCGAGTCTGATGGTCACTCTCATCGATAGATGGGATTCAACGACCAACACATTCCACCTACCGATAGGTGAGATGACAATCACCCTAGAGGATGTGTTTAGGATCCTACGGCTACCGATACTGGGGACGCGGGTGTATTCGATCTCCTCTCGAGGCCTTGGAGGAGTTGATGCTGACATTGTTCAGAGAGGGATTGGCAAGACATGAGATTCTATAGTTCCATTCTGAGTTACGAAGGGATGTATCAAGCCCGTCTAGAGGAGACGAGGCTCATTATTATATTGATGGAGGTAGTGTGGTGTTTCGCACTGCCAGATGTAGAGGGAGGGAGATTTCCCCATTCATTGATAGGGGTGCTACATGACATGATGATAGATCAAACCCACTTTTCCTGGGTGGTAGCATTCCTTGTACAGCTATACAGAGAGTTTCATGGGCATATGGGCAATTTACGCAAGTTCATCCTATGTTGCACATTTTTACTACACTACTGGGCCTATGAGCATAGAGTTTGTGTGCTGCCAGTAGGTATGCCTCTAAGTAGATGCATTTCTGTGGAGATTGGTATGGGTGGGTTATAAGCGATGGGTACCTATGATTGGAGAGTGGAAATCAGATAGGGCTACACATGATGTAGCATATTATAGGTGTTTATTAGAGGGGTTATCTGGAGTGGACATCATATGGAGACTGTATGTGGGTTATCCCTCATACTGATGGATGCATGATGAGTTAGATAGGTTGCATCTATTGAGATGGATAGTGGGGCGCCATGCCAGGGAGCACGAGATGATCCTAGTGGACAGGGTTAGACAATAGTTTAGACTTCCACATAGGACATACCTTCATCCTTCCCGTAGTACATGAGAGATGACATGGAGAGGCCATTTCCTTTACTACAATTGACAGTGCCCATAGGGTAGGAGGAGAAAGTGGTAGATCAATGGATTGATGATGTCGAGGATATAAGATAGATACAAACAGTGGTGGGTGGCTCATTTATGAGTAGTACCACCCAGGCCATAGGATAACCAGATTTAGCCACAATCACGGTGTAGAGGGATGCCCTACATGGGCAGGTGGTGACCTTGATTTCTCAGTTGGGTATGGTGCAGGGACAACTAGCCAGTTCAAAGGTGTGAGGTGGCTGAGTTACATGCACAAGGTGAACAATCTTTAGGCACAAATGGCCCATGGTGGGGTTGGAGATAGAGATGATGGGGATGATGGTTGGGTGGCTACCCTACAGGCATAGGTGATAGGGTTACAGGGCCAGTTAGCCACAACACATGCACAGATTGGGGCTTTATAGGCCCAGATATAGGCACAGGGGTAGTGGATGATGACACCGCCACAAGCATCAAGACAGGGTACCAATTCATAGGTAGGGGTGGGACAAGGTCCCACATAATATGTATAGGGTCAGAGGCCAATGGGGCCACCACAAACAGTGCCCATTTCTAGGTTACGGGAGGCGAGAGAGGAGGCCAGGTACTATCAGAACAAGCTAATGGTGGCTAAATAGATTTTTATCATATGCCAAGTATAGGGCACAACAAGCCTCTAGCAAAAGGACCAGATCATGCACCCATAACATGGATAACAAAGGGGGCCAGGGAGCCCCAAGACATGGTCAGGGTGAGGCCACCAGTTCCCTAGAGGCCAGTTCTAGTTGGTGCACCAGGATGGACCCAGACCACCCAGCCTATGATGGTCGGGGAGATGTTAGCAGGTCCTCCAGATAGGTGCTGAGGAGGCAGAGGGGACATGTGATACAGATATGGAGGATGTCCGCTGAGAGGATGCCTGCTATATGGCTCCTAATTTTTGATATAGTTTTGATTTGTTGATTTATACCAGCCTGCGTGCCGAAGATAGTGAGGATGTATGATAGTTTTTTTATTAGTGCAGCATATACCGGCCTACGTGGCGAAAGAGAGTTTGTATTATTTTATTGTTTTATTGTATAATTTTACTAGCCTATGCTGATGACATTTTGTATTTAGTATTAGCCTACGTGCGATGAAGAGATGCACATGTATTGGATTCCCATATATGTATATGATGCACATATTTGTTTATATGATGAGATAGATTAGATTCTTTTTTTTTGTTGTTTTATGAGAATTTTAATTTTTTTGTCGTGATATGGACAAAAACTTAGGTGAGTGAGGCATGATGGAGTCAAGTTGATTTAGGCATGGATCGAGTTAGGTCTTAGGCATGTATTGAGTTAGGTTTGTTTAGGAATGGATTGGATTAGGTTGGTTTAGACATGGATCGAGTCAGGTCTTAGGCATGGATTGAGTCAGGTTGCTGGTCTAGGCATGGTTAATTCAGGTTAGTGGTCTAGGCATGGTAGAGTTAGGTCAATAGGCATGGTTGAGTTGAAATTGGTTGAAGTTGTGATTCATTAATTTGGGCAAGGAATGATGGGATGGGTCATGTTTAATATGATTTATAATACATGCATGATGATGGTAGAGAAATGGTAGTTATAATAAATGTATGATGTGATGATGATAAAAATGTTTGGAAACTTGTTCGTTTGTTTGGTTTAATTTCCAATTTTTTACATAAAAAGGAAACTAAGTGGGGTAGAATGTAATTTAGGAAGATGAAAGATGAATTAGTTAGGGTAGAAAGTGGCCGAGCTAACCTCCAAGGGCCCCATGCCCTCGAAATGCTGCCTACATAGTCCTAGCGAAAAGTGACCTCAGGCCGATGTAGTTCTCCCATAGGCTAGGGAAGAAGTATGAGGAGGTATGAAAATGAGTTGGTAGGTTTTAGGCAAGATTTCGGTTTAGGTCTGTTAGGTGTGGGTGAGTTGTGGGTAACTTAGTATAGGTGATTTTGATTGTGGTGCAAGAAGAAGATTACCCCAAAAGTAAGTGTCGAGGACCAAGTCCTATATAAGGTAATCAATACATAATAAAGAAGGTTAAAAGATAAGAGGAGGCAAGAAAGCTGCCTGATTGGTTAGGATCATACCGAGTAGGTCATACCTTGGAGGAGGTGATGAACGTGAGACCCTAAAGACATTGCATGATTGATTTTTCTAAGGGTGAAAAGTAGTCACATGATCACCAAATGTCATGGTTTCCAAGAGGTCCCTTGAGGCGGTAGGAAATGGGAGTGCAATTGGTGAGAAGGATAAAAGGTGGTTAATTTTGATATGGTATGAGGTAGCATGCTCTTTGGGCAAGAGATCCAAGGTCACAATTGGAAAGTCCATGACTAAAAGGATTTTATTATTTGACTGATATTTGAGATAGACTGATCGATGTAGGAAGTCTATATGGGATGAGGAAATTAACTCCTTGAGGTCTTTTTGAAACTGATCGATGGGGGAAGCTTCAGATTCTCTTGCTTCTTTTTTTTTAAAAGAGCTTTACATAGCTGTCCTTCAAGGGAGCAGTCTATTTATAGCAGTGATTGCAAAGAGGAAGATGTCCTTTTGAGGGAGTCATATTTTTATTAGAATTTTGACTCAAGGAGTTGGATCCCATGTGAGGGATTTTGAAGTCATGGACAAAACCAAGGTGAAGAACATGATTCTTGTTCAGAAATAAGGGTGAAATGACCATGGGATCTCATCTAGAGGTAGATGAAAAGTGTCCATGAGAATCATGCTATGTACAATGCCGTGGTACACATATTCAAGAGAAGATAACAAGTGACGGGTATGCACATGATTCTTGTTTAATCGTTGGTGAGGTGTAAGAAGTGGATAGTTCTCAAGGGACGAGCATGAAAAGAGGAAAAAGGTGATGTAGGACTAAAAGTCAACAGTAGAATGGTCGAAGATCTAAGGCATTAGGGGGCTCAGGTTTGGTTTTACCATCGAGTGAAGATAAATGATAAGCACATGATCCGTAAATATGGGTCACGATGTATGGTCCAATCCAATTAGGAGAAAATTTCCCCCGTTTACTTTTTTCTACTTTAGTTACATGTTGATTTTCTTTTAGGACAAGGTCACCGACTTGGAAGGTTCATTCATGGACACATTTGTCGTAGGTACATTTGATACATTTTTGGTAAACTTGAAGGTGGTCAAGAGCGTTAAGATGACGTTCATCTAATAACTCAAGTTGTGATGATAAACGATTGGGAACGAAAGTCGTCATCATTGAGCATGTCATGGAGAGAAATGCAAAGTCACAGGGAATCTTGACTTCTAGGTGTATGAGAAGGTTGGCAACCTCTTGTCACTTTACACAATGTTTGACATAATCGCAACAATCATGGTTAAGAGCGAAAATAGGCTGAAGAATGGCAACAATAAGTGTTGAAGTGACCTGAATACTAGTGCCATATGCCCATAGGGAAAAATTTTAATGTGGGGCATGCCAGAGATCCTTCCCAGTATCGTTAACCTCCTTTCATGAGAATTTTGTTTAAGGTTCGATATTAGTGGATTCAGGAGGTTGGTTATTGGTCACTGTGGAGGTAAGGTGATGAGAAATGTTTAAAGGTAAATGCCGAAGGCATCACAAATTTGGATTCAATGTTTTATGGTTGACAAAGATTTTCCATTATCAGTGAAGTGAGGTGATTTGAGGAACACCAGAGCAGAAAAATGCCATGTGATGATTGATGAACTCAGATATTTTTGGTTGGATTTCAGGAGATGAGTGGTATGGGCAACCCATTTTGTCAAAGTGGTAAAAATTATGTGATGATCCATTATGGTCTTGGGAAGTATTCATTCTCATTTTACATAGATTGACTTGGTTTATAACCCCCCATTGAGAGATCAGGGCCAAAGATGTTGATTGTTTGACATGTAAGGTAGTGACTGGGTGTATGATAACACGAGTTGGCATGTATGTTGGCATTATTGTTTGTACAATGTTTGACGTAGTCACAACAGGCATGGGTTAACCATTGGCAGAATGGGGAAAAACCAGCCCCACCCCACGCTGACACTTAATACCATCGAAGAAGAGTGTCATTTGGTAAGGGGTTTGTCACTGGAAAGTGAATTGACACATATGAAAATCATCATTAGAGGGTTGATCCCCAGAAATAGGTGCATCAGCCAATTGGTAGGCGATATCTTATCCCTTGAGGAATTTTGATAAGAATGAATACGAGGTCGAGGTAAGCCATGCTTAATCCAGATGAAGGACCTCCCATGATGATGGTAAGGTTTAGCCTTACATGAAGTTAAGGGGTCAATGTTGGTCACAACATAGGTTTTGTGGTTAAGTAGGTAATGGCAGAGTTTTTTGGCAATGAAAACTAAGGCTAAGAAAAGTTTTTCAGGATGGGTGTATCGGGTTTCATAGTCCAAAAGAGTATGGCTTATGTAACAAACTACCTGCTCCCTGTGTTGTTCATCACGATGAGTGAGCATGGCCCCTAGGAGTGATCGGTAGCTAGAGATGTATAAGTAAAAGGGTTAATCATATTTAGGTGGAATGAGTATGGGTGGTTAGAGAAGGTATTGTTTTAAGGCCTCAAAATATTTGTGGTAGTCATTATCCCATTTAAAGGAGACATCCTTCTTAAGAAGATGATGAAATGGTTGACACCAATCAGATAATTATGAAATGAAACGATGAATAGACTGCAACTTACCTTGCAGGCTACGGAGTTGTCTAAGGTTAGTGGGCGGAGGCATTTCCAGAATGGCCTTGACTTTAGCAGGGTCAACTTCTATACCACATAGGGAAATGATAAATCCCAAGAGATTTCCTGAGAGGACCGCGAAGACACACTTCTTAGGCTGAAGGTGAACACAATATTTAATGAGGTGGTCAAAATGGTTTTTAGGACGGTGAGGTGCTCAAAGTGGCGTTTAGATTTGGCCAGGAGATCGTCCACATAATCTTCCAATATATGATGCATGATGTCATGGAAGATATAAGTCATAGCCTACTGATATGTGGCACCAACATTTTTAAGGCCAAATGACATGACTCGATAGCAAAAGGTCCCCCAAGGGGTGATGAATGTGGTTTTGTGTTGATCCTCTGGGGCAAGCAAGATTTGGTTATAACCCGAGAAGCCATCCATGAGTGATAGCATCTTGTGACCAGCAGTAAGGTCAACCAGTTGGTCACTACTGGGTAGAGGGAAGTCATTTTTTGGGTAGGCTAGGTTGAGGTCATGGAAATCTATGCAAATGCGGAGTCCCCCTATCACCTTGGTGATAGGGACAATGTTAGAGATCCAATGAGGATAATCAATGGGTAATATGAAGGAAATAGAAAGAAGGTGCTGAAGTTCTTCTTTGATAAGAAGGGCAATGCGAGGGTGCATTTTCCTCAATTTTTGTTTGATGGGTTTGGCATCGGGAATGGTTATGATATTATGGACCACTATGGTGGGGTTAATACCATGCATGTCTACGTAAGACCAAGCCAAAGTGTGGTTATGATTGTTGAGAAAAGAAGTGATGGCTTCCTGTTCAACAACATCTAAAGATTGACTGATCTTTAGGATGTGTGGGTCATGTCTGAGTATGAATGTTGATCTCGATAGTCGATTCATTCAACATGGTTTGCATCTCAAAGGGTAATGACCGATGAATATATGAGTCTTCTGCACCAAGGTAGGTGAGTATAGATTCATCATCCTGATATTGAATGACGTTAATTGAAGGTGTATCATCATCGATCATTTTAGGATACAGGAAGGGATGAGAGGAAGGAGCCTTGCCCTCACATTGATAAGTCAGAGGTCATAAGGAAATGGTGTTTATGAATTTTTTTAGGAGGGGTGGATTCTAGATCCATCAAATTTTTCGGTGAAGGTGGTGATGAAGGTGGAGTGGTTGAAGAGGGCAAAGAAGGGATAATATCCTTGATGAGTTCAATGCGGGCTTGTTTGATAAGTGGTTTAGCAAACCTGATAATACTACGGTCGTTATGTTTATGGGTAGTACATGGAATAATAATATGGGGACCTTGCTCATAAAATCCAAAACCAAAACCCTTCCATGCACATCAGTGTAGGAAGGTGTGGGAAAAATGGTGATTGGTGAGAGACTAGAAGTCAGCAGAAAATGGGTGGGTTTGTGTACGATGGTTTAGGTGTGTAAGTGGTAGTATCAAGTCCTCCATAGGTGAGACTGGTATGAAGGTGAGGAGGACCATAAAGGAGGTGTTCTCCTATGCAGTGATCATAGCGAGGATGTTGATGAAGACTTTCATACTCTTGTGGAGTAAGTAATGTGTTAACACTATACAGGCGATACTCCCCCAGAGTGAGGCATTGAGAAAATGCCTTCCAAGGGATCAGTGGTTAGTATGTGGGTAGCCGGAATAGATGATGTGTCGGAGGTTGACCCAAAGGTGGAGCTAATGGATTGCGAGGTTGATAGGTTAGCCGTGGAGGTTGTGGAAGTGGTAGGAATGGAGGAGGCATGTGCGGTTGAGGTAGCGACTGTACTGATAAGTGGAGGTGTAGATGAAAGTGGTAGTGGTCATGGAGGTAGATGCCTTAATGGGTATAATCATGTCACTGGATCGGTAAAGCATGTTGTAAGATTTAAAAGGTGAAGGATCAGATGGAATAGTATAGGTGTGTCCTTAATGTTCAAACTTTACACAACAATGCAAAGTGGAAGGAACACAACCCATGACATGAATCTAGGGTCTCTTAAGCAACAGGTTATATTGAAATTCCCCCTCCAAGACATAAAATAACTTTGGAACTAGTGTGGAGGATAACAAAAATGTGGAGTATGACAGTGCGTAGATTATATGTGATAGCATCATTGAATGAACACAACATGATAGGATGTTTAAGCATGACATTGTCATGTATGCACATTTGGGTGAATGCATGTGATGAAATGATGTTAATGCTATTTCCCCCATCAATCATTACATGTCATACACATATATTATTGATGTGGACATAGTTAAAGAGAGCTGGGTTTGGGTCATCAGTTTCATGCGGTGTGATCTCTTCCTCTGAGAGGCTAAGGGAGGTTACTTGGTGAGTAGGGTGAGGTGTGGATAAAGGTGACAATTTGGTGAGAGAGGCTACATGATGGGGTGTGATAATGGAGGTTATGGGTGTAGGGGTCATTGGGTAAAACCTCAATAGATTGATAGGACCTCCATGAGAGCTTGACGATGGGATTCTCGAGCTGTGGATAAGGTCATATAAGGACATTTTTGAGGGAGGATTGATGTAGTTTTTTGAGCATTGTGTGATGTGTGACCCCATTAGAAATAGGGTATGTGGGGCCATGGATAGTAATTTTAGGTGTGGGTGCAAATGGTATGTTGGGTATGGGATTGGTTGGTGAGTCAGTTGCCTTTTCCTTGTCTTTGTCTCTCTGAGCACGAGTAGTGACATGGATCATGTTGATTTGAGGGGAGATGGTAAATGAAGAAGGTGTAGGATGAGTGGTATAATGACATTATGGGTAAAAACCTACCGGGGGAGAAAAGCCCTGTGAAGTGAGATGGGTGCAATGACATTTAGGTAATGGTGTGGCAAGTTCTCTGATGCAAACCATGTTAATTTCAAATCTTGCAGGTGGCTCTAAGAGTTGTGGGGGTGGAGGTCGTGTTTGTTGAGTAGGTAGTGAAGGAAGGACTATGGGAATGGGTGTTGGTGAAATGGGGTCCTCATCAAGAAGGTAATCATCAATAAATTTTTCTTCAGGAGGACATAATTGGATAAAGATGATTTTCAAAGCCTTGCATAGTTCTCCACATCGTGCCCTAGCACACGATGGTAGGTGCAAATTTTAGTTTCATCAAACCATTTTGGTTTGGGTTTGAGGGGTTCATAAGGTCTAAGTGGAAGTGATGTGCTGACAGAAGTCTCAAGGAGGTTGGTTAAGATGTTAGCATAAGACCCAGCTAGTGGGTCACAATGGGAACTGAAAGTGGGTTTGGGCGTAGGTGTGGCTGATTGTTGTGGAATGGTCTTTGTAGGAGGGGGAGTTGGTCGAGCTATAGGTTTTGGGTGCAGGCGTGGTATTGGGTGTTGGTTCATGTTTGCTTGGGTAGGGGTATGGTAGATGAACTTGACAGGAGGGTGAATGGTTGTTTTGACTGCCGTATTGGAGGGTAACATATTTTTGTCTTTTGGGTTGCACCTTCTTGGGTAAAGATGATATAGGTGTATGAGATCTAGAGGGAAAAGTGGATGGGGGAAGAGGGCTCGAGTTACCCATGAGGATAATGGAGGTGTTTTGAAGGTAGATGACGTGGTTCATGCAGGGGGTGTGAGGGAAAGAGACTGAAGTGTAGTGGGTAGTGAATAATTTGCATGAGGGTATTGGAGGTATGGGTGGTAAGGATGTAGTAATGTGTGGGTGTAAGTCATGTTGGGTGCCTGGGTATGTTAGAGGTTTGCGAGGAAGGAATAGGCTGTTGTGTTTTTTGGTTTATTGATGGGTGGAGGTTTTTAACCGTGCTGGGAGGTTGAGGTTCTAATATGGATGAAAAGAGTGAAGGTGATGAAGGTATGATTAGCATAACCCAAGTGTGATTCTATGGGTTTGGTTCTTCTATTTGGGTGTCAGAGTAGGTTGGGTGTTGACTATGGAGGATGTAACTAAATCTAGTTTGATATGTGGATGAGTAAGGTTGGTGGTTGGCGTGACCCCTAAGGTAGTAATAGGTTTAGGTAAGGAGGATGATGTAGGTGTGGGTTTGGACATTAGATGTATGTTGGGTTATGGGTAAGGTGTGTGTTGAGTTGTGATGTGTGTCATGAAAGAATTTGTAATAGAGGTGGTTGTGTTTGGTTTGATTTTTTGAAATATCTTTTGGTAGATAGTGGAAGTGTCAGCAAGTGACATCTGCATTTGTGTTGAGACAGGAAGCAAAAGACACCCCCATAGTAAGGCTTCATTATCCACATAATCTAAGTGATCAGCTAAACATGAGAACAACATGTGAACTATAGGTGAGGTTGATGAGGACCTAATGGAAATTCATGCGTAAAATTTTCTTATAGATGGAGAATTTAGCTAGCTTCAGCTTCCGTGGGTAAGAGAGCCGAAAGTAGGTCTGCAGGATCTTGGGTAGCTGATGGAGAATGGTCACCTAGAGGCAAAGGTATCTCTACTGGATCCTTGATAGGTGGAGGAGAAAATGGGTGCTCCTTCTATAGGTGGAGGAGATGATGGGTGCTCCTCTATGGGTGGAGGAGATAAACAAGTATCCTCCATGACTAAAATATGAAGTATTGTGGGTGATGCACTCTCTAAGTGGAGAAGCCAAAGGTGAAATAGCCTCGATATTAGTGGAAGGCTCCTCCACAGGTGAGGAAGGAGGTGAAAGGTGTTCCTCTGTGGGTGGAGGAATAGGTGAAGTGGGTTCAAGTGTAGGGAGGACTTCAGGCTAGAATTTCCTCTATGAAAGGAATATGTGGGAATTGGGAAGCAACGGGTAGTGTCACTGTAAAATAGCGTGGACCTCGCGGGTATGGCTATCATGAGTTGAGGTTCACTCTAGTTTGATCAGACGAAGGGGCATGATTGGGAAAGGGTTTCTTGAATATGTGTAGGTTCTGATTGGTAGGTGCATTAGGATTATCCATGGTTAACTCACCTTTCTCGAGCATCTCTTGGATAATGATTTTGAAAGTGATGCAATTGCCGTCACTATGGCCCTTTACTTGATGATAGTTACAGAAATTGTAGTCTTTATACCATGCAGGTTGTGGGGTGAGAAGGTTAAAAATTCTTAGTGTGTGGTTTTTATAGGTGGAAGGCTATGATGGCCCCTAGCTTTAATTAGATTTTCTAAGATAGAAGAAATAACGCTTCCCAATTGGGGTGTATATCCATTGTTCTTGATCTAAATTGAAAAGTTAGGAGGGTCTGAAAAAAATGAGAGATTAGAGACGGGCTACCCTGATTTAGCCATGGATGAGATCCAGGCCGGATTTAAGTACCCACTGTGTTAGCAGTCCCCTTGGCCTTTTAATAATTTTCTTTGTTATTTGGAAGAATAAGAGGTATCATTCAACTTGAATGCAAATTTTTATTACGTAGTTGGATCTTCTTCTCTTCGATAGTCCCATAATCTCTAGCTTTATGCCATGGTGAATGCTTCATCAAAAGGTTTGGAAAGTTTAGACCTGCAGGGACAGCAAGACTATGTTGAGCACAAGCCCACGTTCGAAGAGATTGATGAGTTCTAATTTGCAGGTAGTTGGAATTTGAGTTTATTGTTTAGAGATAATGCTCAGCGAGCAATGAAATCTATTTATAGATTCAGTCATCGTACTTGAAGCTCATGGAATATAGGTTAGTCATGGTAACCATCTTAATGATATTGATGGAGAAGTGATCCAAGAAGGCTTGGGATACCTGATTAAATGAAAATATAGAGTGTTTAAGTAACCCACTATACCCAAAAATCTAACACTAAGGTCTAATCAGAGACATGGGAAAGATCCTCAAGAGCAAGAATCATCATGGGTGATTAGGTAGAACCCATCGTTTATGAAAGATTGCAAGATGTTTTCACGGGTCTTCCTTGCTATTGAAATGGTTTAATTTAGGCATTTCAGCAATGCATGGGGTATGGAAAAATAGGAATGGATGGCGAATGTCCATAGGATCATTACAAATCTCATCAAATAGGTGAGAGTTTTTTGCAGGAGCCAGGCAAACCGATGCCTCCAATGTTTTCAAGGTCTTTCCATCATTAATTTGATTAGGTCATTGGTAGGTTGCCTGATGGTTGGGTTGGACCTCCTGTAGCGTAAGAGGGTTAGTGTTGGACTTGTAATAGGGGGTTGGACATTCTAGTATATGGTAACTGCTGCATAGGTGGATTGAGAATAACGCCTAGTGAAATAGCCTGGGTACGTACCCAGAGTGAACAACAGATGAAACAAGAGGCTATTAGATAGTAGGTATATGGAGGTAGAAGGGTCGTTGCTGACCCTAATGGTAATGGGGAGCCTAAGGATTGCAGAATAGAAAGGATGAACACTTTTGAAAAGGGGTACGGGTCACCGACACCGGGGTGTGGTAGTGTAGCTACTAGGTATATGAGAGACAATAAGCATGGATTCGAAGGTTGTATTCTAGGTGGTTATGCATGAAGGTATTGCAGATGTGGTGGGTACATACTAGAGTGTAGCAGACCTGGCAGTCAGAGTGAGTATAGGGGCCTAGCTATGAAATGACCTAGGGGTAAGGCAATTAGATGTGGGAATTCGCCATTTCCAAGCCAGAAACGGGGGCTATTTGCAGGAGTAGGAGCGAGTATCACCACGGGAATAGATATGGGCATGCCATATATCAATTGACCTTAGGCATGATCTTGAGTGGATGAATGGGAAAGGTAAAACTATAAGGTGGACACTGGATTTTGATCAAGGAGTCATGTCAAGTTCTCCTCCACCGGTAGTGATAGTGATAGGTTATGATAGGATCCATATTGGGTGATAAAATGGAAGGTGGTGAAGGGCTAGGTGGGAGTGGTTGACAACTAGGCATGGAATATGAGGGCACTTTCTTGTCAATGCATTCAGTACCATTATGAACATAGTAACTAACGTGGTAAGACTACTTTCTGTAAGTGACACAGAAATACAACATAGGTAGGATAAATAGGCAGTGGTGGGTAAATTAAGGCTAAAATGTCAACTAAAAAATGACACAAGATAACCAATGCCAGTTAGGGTAAACTGACATTGGTCACAGGTAACCACTGCTGGTCACTATGGAAAGTAGACAGTTGGTCAAAAACAAGGTATAAGGCCAAATTTACCAGGTATGAAGAATTTCATGATGAGATTTAACTAGTAAAGTGAATATGATGAGGGGTTACAGAGGACTCTAAATAGTTGAAGAAGGTAAATATAGTGTCCTTTTGGGTAGGTCAACCAAAAGAACAGTGAATCAACACCAGGTTGGGTATAATCTGATGACGGTTTCTAAAGGTACCCTTTGACAGCCCTGGTATCACACAACAGCTGGTTATCCTATGAAATTGAAATGGTGATGAAGAAAATGTCCTTGTGATACCCATTAAAATTTGATTTGGAATCAAAGCCAGATATTCTGGGAATGATGAAAATATGGTTTACCCATTTCACTCTTAGATACCAGCTAGAATACACCAACTGTGACCGAGGAGCATGCAAGGATGAAAATAAGAAAAATGAATAAGCGTGACCTATCAACCTCAGAATGCTTTTAAGCCAAGTTCAAAAACACTAAGAAAAATACTATCCTAAGAGTGCCTTTTCTATTATGTTTTTTTAGGTTATGCTATCTAAGGACCGCACTCATGAACTGCCCCAGAATAGATTTTTTTGGCCTCAGGATGGCTTCCTATGAAGAAGGAGATCTATAAGGAGATGTTTCAGGTATGTTATGATGTGGGCGTTGCCTCTGCTTTGAAGTATGATTCGACCATAGCAATGAGTTGGGTCCCCACTGTGTTGTGATCATGTGATCACCTACAACTTATTCTAGGAAAGATGTTGTTTAAGAATGTGTAAATTTTCAATTTTGTGAGGTTTGGTAAGACTCAGAGAAAGAGAAAGAGAAAGAAGTTCTTTTCTAAACCCATTCATGTTTTCAACCATCAGCTGGTCATGACTTCTCCAATCGTATAGGTTGCCCTCATTTAATGTGAGCTAATGATTAGAAAACTAGGATGAAATGAAGTTAATTTTAAACCCGAAATCGAAAATGATGGAATTTTATGACCTTCAATAAGAGGAATACCTTTGGATAAGTATGATCCATTCACTATGCAATGCAAATGAAAATAGAAGAAGAGTTCCCATTTTATAAGCACCAAAATGACTTTAATTTGAGAAAATAGAAGAAGAGATGATTCCAGGGGAGAAATATTAAATGTAAGAATGTTGTTGGAAAATGAAACAAACATCCTTTTTCTGCTAAGAAATGAATGACATGCAAAATCCTGAATAGAGGTCAAATGGCCGTGCCATAACGAGTATTTCACCTTGATTCTTAGATCATTTCTTGGAGAGTGACGAAACAGATAGGGTAACAGGGCTGTAGGAGGAATACCTGTCGAAATGTTGGTTGATAGGTTGTTGTGCACGTATGACTTCTTGATCCACAGTTGATCGTGAGAGCTTCCTTTTGGCTAGGAGGAACTACCTAAAATAGAAAAACAAGACCACCAGAAAGATATTAAATAGCATATGACAGTGGGACTAGCCTAGCGTATGCTAGTTTTGGGAAGAGTGTGATACTCCCTAGAAGGCTGTCAATCCATTGTTTAAAATAACTTCAATGTTAACAATAAAGTAAATCCTATTGTATTTAAAATGATTTAATTATCTCATTCGTCTACAAT
This sequence comes from Taxus chinensis, assembly GCA_019776745.2. NCBI lineage: Eukaryota > Viridiplantae > Streptophyta > Pinopsida > Cupressales > Taxaceae > Taxus > Taxus chinensis. The sequence goes on along the minus strand of CM034154.1, from coordinate 478,755,161 downwards.
AAGAAAATTCATTCATAACAGGCTAGGCTATGATTAAATCTGAAGGTCAAGGTCACTGTCAGGATACTGTTATTAGTCAAGGTTAGATCTTAATCAGTTTAGGGTATTTGGTCGTGGTTTTAGGCTCTCAACTGGGTTTCTGGTAGAAGACACAGAGACCGATGTCGGTTTAGGTTAGCCGGAAACGGTTATGGGTGATCAACGTCGATATGGTTAGGGTACAAGTATTTCACCTAATTTTTAGACGTTTCTTTCAATATTGACGAAACAAATAGGGTAATGGGAATAGGAGGAATACCTATTGAAATGCTATTTGTTCAGTTATTGCGTGCGTGTTGACTCCTTGATCCACAGCTAATTATGAGAGCTTCCTTTTGGCTAGGAGGAACTACCTGAAATGGAACACAAGACCACCAGAAAGAATTACACAATATATGTAGTGGATTGTCTAGTGTGTGCTAGATCCACTAAGTGTGATACTTCCTAGATGGCTGTCAATCCACTGTTTAAAACAATTTAATGTTGGTAAAGAAGTAAATCCTATTGTAATTTGAAATGATTTAGGTATCTCATTCAAAACACAATAAGAAAGATCTAATCTAACATGCTAGGTTAAAATAAGATCCGAAGGTTAAGTAACTGGTTCTGGGCCTCTGTAGGTTTGACAGAGGTCTTAGGTAGGTTACAGGTGAGTAAGGGTGATGTGGAAATAGGTAGGTTGGTTGTTGTTCTACGCTATATTAGCAAATACAGAGACTGATGCTGGTTAAGGGTGACCAACGCTGGTTGGGGAGAACTGGTGCAAGTTACTTGTGGAAAATTGGGAATGCCACAAAATGAGCTTTGGATCTCTCTTGTGATTGTACAGAGGACTTGGTTGGTCAGAATGAGGTATTAGGTTGTTTGGGTGGGATTTGGCGAGGTTTTAATGGGTATATGGAGGGGTGAGTATTGAAGGAGGTCAATGGGTGGCTAAGTGAACAAAAGATGAAGATACAATGATTAAATGACAGAACCAGAGGAGTAAACTATTCTACTTACTTGAAATCTGGTTTTGGATATCTGTGAGTGATGAACAAAGGTGCTGATAAGGGGTTGAATGTTGTTGAGGATCACCAGACATTGGAAAGCTCATGCATGGGTTGCATGTGCATTCCTTTTTGCTTGCTTGGATCAAATCTGTGTGGGAGTGAGTGTTGGATGGTTGTTGGGTGAATGTTGGATGCATGTGCAAGAGAAAATGCTTGATCTCCTTCTTTGCATGCATGTTCTTGTTGAAACTTGTTCTCAAAAGATGTGATATCTCTCATGAATCTTCCCAATATTTTCCAACCTCAAAAATAAGGTTGTTTTGGGGAATAAAAGGTGACCGACGGTGGTTCTGGCTTAAGCGATGGCGGTTAAGGGTGACCGGTTCCGTTAGGGTGGGATTTCCTAGGTTTACTAAACTAGGCAGATCCCCTTGATTTTTTGGGATCTCATGTCATTAACTCATGGATTAGACTGGAAGCTTCTTGTAAGCATGTAGGAATGTGGTTAGAGGGAATGTAGGCATTGATTTTTAGGGTTTGGGTAAGACTTAGTTAGTTATGACAACTTACTAAGAATAGGTCTTAGGGTGAGGTGGCTTGATGAGGTGTCTAGGTGAGGTGTATGTGTGGACATTATCTAAATTAAGATATTTAAATAATAAATATGGTGAGGATAATGAATTAATTTAATTAAATAAATTAAATTAATATTAATGGGGTGAAGGGGGGCATGGCTAGGTGAATGTGATGAAGGTGTTTATTTGTCGAGGGACCAAAGGGGAGTGTGACCTAATTTTAGTGTCTACATTTTTCCCCTTTTTGTTGTGTAGCTTGTATTGGTAAGCAACGCTAACAAAAATAAGATGTGGTTGCCCCATGTGTGGGTGAAGGTGATCCCCCTCAAACCAGGAACTGACGAGGCAGAAGGCAGAATCGGTGAGTGGTTTGATAAAAGGTGAATGTGATGAAGGGAAAGATGGGGAACGACAGGAAACAAGAAAAAGGTCGACTCGAGAAATCTAGGTAATGGGTCAGGGTCAAAGGTAGTAACAGTCAAATGCACACACACGTATAAACTGCAACACACTACTAGGTTGAAGAGCAGGCAAACTCTACATTGTCTAAGGTCGATAGGTTTATCCAAACAAGGTCAAAATTGATTCCTGTATCCAAGGTGTAGGATATGGTTAGGAAACACGATGTAGGTCAGGTGTAGGAATGTTTAGGTATGTTCTGGTACACCAAAGGTAGGGTCAGGATAAATGGTCATGACAATAGGCTAGGTAAGGTCATTAGGTTAACAACACAGGTAACAGTACTGCAAGGTATAGCAAATACATGAGATCAAAGGTCACTAGCGATGGTCCAGGTCCAAAAATCTAGGTCACGGCACAGGTAAGGCTGAGGTATGGGTAAAATAATGAGTCCCCAAAGGAGGATGAGGGTAGGTGGTAAAGGACGAGGTATGGAGGGTGAGGTAAATGGTCAGGGTAAAGGTTGGGTGAGGTAAATAAATAATAAAAAAAGGTGACCGGTAGGGTAATAGGGTAAAATTTAGGGAAATGTGTAAGAGAAGGTGACCGATGCTAGTCGAGGGTAACAGATGCCGGTAGAGTGTAACCGACCACGGTAAGGTAGGGCACGCGACTGATGCTAGTTAAGTAAAACTGGTGTCGGTTAGGTCGGGTTTATTATAAAAACAAAAAATCCATGTTTTTTGTTATTCATTTGTCATTTAGCAAAGTGAGAAAATGACAAAAGAGAGAGAAAAGAGGGAAAATTACCCAGAAGGAATAGAGTGTTGAGTTGACAATCTGAGCAGTAGGTTATTGGTTGCTGAGAGGTGGGTCCACAGGATCGGTGGGCATGATTTGATTGGGTGGAGATGTGGGTAGAGATTTTGTGATGGCAGAGGTTGGAGAGGGATTGGGCGGGCCACCGGTGCAATGGCCAGACGTGCCACCATGATGACGGCAGCATGATGAGGTAAGCATCCAACCCTTGTAATTTGTTAGATAGATTAGGTGATTTACAAATTGGGTTTTTGTTTTGTTTTTGTTTTTAAATTTATTATGGGTGGGGGATAACAAAATTGGGAAGATGGGAGGGTAAATTAGGTCAAATAGGAGGGGAGGGAGATAAGTGGGGGTGGAGGGAAATAATGAGGTGTAAGGGGAGGTGTAGGTGATTTTAGGTGGGTAAAGGTGTTGGGGTGGGAAGTTGTGGAGAGGGGGGGGGGTTTGGGGGTCGCGGGTTTTTTTCCATGACAGTGACCGATGTTAGTCAGGTTCAACTGGTGTGGGTAGGGTTTAACCGGTATTGGTCATGAAATAGGTGACTGATGCCAGTTTAGGGGTGACCGGGGTCGGTTAGAGATAACCAGCACCGGTTGGGATTTGGAGAGCAAGGGGAAAAAAGTGCCACAGGTTGGGTGATTGAGATGGGTAGGGGTAAAATAGGGTGTTGGAAAATGATAGGGGGCAAGTATGGGTGTGATAAATGTAGATTAATGTGTTGTTTGTATTGGATGTAGGGGAGAGATCAGTTACGCATGCGGGACAGGGTTCCACCCTACTTGTGATAGTTCACGGTGCAACGACCCCTGAGGAACTACAACATGTGGAGGCGGTGGGCTTGAGTGGGGTTTGACACTATCGACATGCGGTCTGATAGCCTAGTCCGATGGTCATGCTCATCGATAGATAGGATTCTGTGACCAACATGTTCCACCTACTGATGGGTGAGATGATAGTCACCCTGGAGGACGTGTTCATGATTCTGTGGCTACCCTTATTGGGTACATAGGTTTACTCCATCTCTTCCGAGGCCTCAGAGGAGTTGATGCTGACGGTGTTTGGAGAGGGGATGGCCGAGCTAACATTCCATAGTGCCAGAATTCACTATGGAGAGATGTACCTAGCCCATCCGGAGGAGACAAGGCTAGTAGTTTTATTGATGGAGGCAATGCGCTACTTTGCACTACCAAATGTAGAGGGTGGATGATTTCCCTGATCATTGATGGGGGTACTCCATGACATGATGATAGATCAGACACGCTTTTCCTGGGTGCTAGCATTCCTAGTGTAGTTATACAGGGAGTTATGGGCATATGGATGGCTACACAGGTTCAGCCTGTGTTGTACCTTTATACTTCATTGCTGGGCTTATGAGCACATAGTTTGTGTGCAGCCAATAAGGATGCCCCAAGTAGATGCATTTCCACTGAGATTGGTATGGGTGGGGTACAGGCGATGGGTGCCTGCTATTGAAGAGCAAAGATTAGATAGGCACACACATGATGTGGTCTATTTCTAGCGTTATTTGGAGGGGTTTTCCAGAGTGGACATCATATTAAGGCCATATGTGGGATTCCCATCATATAGGCATATGCATAAGGAGCTAGCTGAGCTACAGCTATTGAGATGGATACAGGGTCAGCGTGTCGGGGAGCACGAGATGATCCCGGTTGACAAAGTGAGGTGGTAGTTTGGGCTGCTACAAGACATACCTCCACCCTTTCCGCAGTACAGGAGAGATGACGTGGAGAGGCCCTTACCTCTACCACAGCCGACAATGCCCACAGGGCAGGAGGAGTAGGCATTTGACCAGCAGATTGATGATTTTGGGGTCACAGATAGATATAGGTAGTGGTGGGTGGCTCATTTACAAGCCATACCACCCAGATCGGGGCAACTAGATCTAGCTACCATCATGGTGGAGAGAGATGCCCTACAGGGGCATGTGGCTAAGCTGATTACCCAGTTGGGTATGGTGCAGACAGCTTACGAGCTCAGAGGTGGAGGTAGCAGAGCTACATGTACAGGTGGCCAGTCTGCAGGCCCAGATGGCTGGGGGTGGGGATGGAGATGGAGATGGGGATGATGGTCGAGTTGCAGCCTTACAGGAACATGTGACAAGGTTGCAGGGCCAGTTGGCCATAGCTCAAGCATAAATTGGGGCCTTATAGGCACAGATATAGGCACAAGGGTAGAGGGAACTACCACAGGTACCGAGACAAGGTCCTAGTTCACAAGTAGGAGCGGGACAGGGTCCCGCAGGATAGGTATAGGGGCCGAGGCCTATGGGACCACCATAGACCATGCCTATATCTAGGTTACAGGATGCCCTAGGTGAGGCCAGATACTACCAGGACCAATTGATGGTGGCTGGGATAGATTTTCTATCCTATGGAGAGTACTGGGAACAACAGGCCTCGAGTGAGAGGACTAGATCCTGCACTCACAATGTAGAGAGCACAGGGGGCCATCGAGCTCTGAGACAGGATCAGGGAGAGGCCACCAGCTCATAGAGACCAGCTCCAGGTGAGGTGCCAGCATGGACCCAGCCACCACCTATGATGGGTGGGGAGATGTTAGCATAGGTCGCCAGACAGGGGCCGAGGAGGTAGAGGGTACAGGACGATACAAATATGGAGGATATCCACCAAGATGTCTGATATATGGCTCCCTAATTTTTGATGTATTGTAGTCATTTTTGATATATACCGGCCTGCGTAGCCAAAGATAGTGAGGATGTACGAGAGTGTTTGTATATTTTGAGCATATACCAGACCTACGTGTCCGAAGAGATTTTGTATTGTTTTATTGTTTCAGTGTATATGATATCAACCTACGTGCCGATGACATTTTGTATTGAGTATCAACCTGCGTGCCGATGATTTTGATATGATGGACATGATTGGATATCCATGTACATTGTATTGAGACACATATTTATTTATATGATGAGATGCATGAGATGATTTATATGTTGCTGTTTTGCTGAGACTTTTTATTTGTTGTTGTGATATGGACAGAAATTAGGTGAGTTAGGCATGGATCGAGTAAGGTCTTAGGCATGGATCGAGTTAGGTTGGTTTAGGCATGGTTGAGTCAGGTTAGTTTAGGCATGGTTGAGTTAGGTTTGTTTAGGCATGGTTGAGTCAGGTTGGTTTAGGCATGGATTGAGCCAGGTTTGTTTAGGCATGGTTGAGTCAGGCTGGTTTAGGCATGGTTGAGTTAGGTTTGTTTAGGCATGGTTGAGTTTAAATTAGTTGAAGTGGTGATTCATTAATTTGTGTAATGAATGATGATATGGGTCATGTGCAAGATGCTTCATAATACATGTATGATGATTGTAGAGAGATAATATTTTTAATAAATGTATGTTGTGATGATGATAATTTTTTTTAGCAAACATTGTTTGTTTTGTTTAATTTCTAATTCTTTGATATAAAAAGGAAACTACGTAGGGTAAAATATGATTTGAGGAAGATGAAATATGAATTGGTTAGGGTAGAGAGTGGCCGAGATAACCTCTAAGGGCCCCATGTCCTCGTAGTGATGCCTACATAGTCCTGATGAAAAGGGACTTCAAACCGATGTAGTTCTCCAATAAGCTAGGGAAGAATATGAGGAGGTATGCAAATGAGTTGGTACGTTTTAGGCATGATGGGTTTAGGTTTGTTAGGTGTGGGTGAGTTGTGGTCAAATTGGTATAGGTGATATCGATGGTGGCAAAAGAAGAAGATTACCCCAAAGGTAAGCGTCGAGGACCAAGTCCTGTATAAGGTAATCAAAACGTAAATAAAGATGATTTAAAAGATAAGAGGAGGTAATAAAGCCACCGGATTGGTTAGGATCATACCGAGTAGATCATACCTTGGAGGAGGTGATGAACATAAAACCCTAAAGACATTGCATGATTGATTGTTCTAAGGTGAAAAGTAGTCACATGATCACCAAATGTCATGGTTTCTAAGAGGTCCCTTGAGGTAGTAGGAAATGGGTGAGGGAATGGTAAGAGGGGTGAAAGGTGGGTAATTTGATATGATATGAGGTAGCATGCAATGTGGGAAAGAGCTCTGAGGTCACAATGGGCAATTCCATGACTAATTTTTTTTTATGTTTTGACTTGTATTTGAGAAAGACTGATCGATACAGGAAGTCTATATGGGACGAGGAAATTAACTCCTTGAGGTCTTTGTGAAGCTAATCAATGCGGGGAGCTTCAAATTCTCTCTTTTTTTTTTGATGAGGGCTTTACATAGCTGTCCTTTGAGGGAGCAGTCTATTTATACCCGTGATTGTCGAGAGGCAGATGTCCTTTTGAGGGAGTCATCTTTTTATGAGAAGTTTGACTCAAGGAGTTGTGTCCCAAGTGAGGTTTTGAAGTCATGGAAAAGACCAAGGTGAATAATAGGATTCTTTTTCATAAATTAGGGTGAAACGACCATGGGATCTCATCTAAAGGGAGATGAAAAGTATCTATGAGAATCATGCGATGTGTAGCTCTATGGTACACATATGCAAGAGAAGATAACAAGTGAAGGGTACTCACATGATTCTTGTTTAATCATTTGTGATGTCTATGAAGTGGATAGTGCTTAAGGGATGAGCATAGAAAGAGGAAAAAGGTGAGGTAGGACTAAAAATCAATAGTAGAATGGTTGAAGATGAAAGGTGTTAAGGGGTTCAAGTTCAGGTTTACCATCGAGTGAGGATAAACAATAAGCATTTGATCTGTAAGTATGGGTTATGATGTATGGTCCAAGCCAATTAGGAGAAAATTTTCCCCGTTTACTTTTTTCTACTTTGGTTACATGTTGATTTTCTTTCAGGACAAGGTCACTGACTTGGAAGGTTCGTTCATGGACACGTTTGTTCGTAGGCACATTTGATATGTTTTTGGTAAACTTGAAGGTGATCAAGAGTGTTAAGACGACGTTCATCTAATAACTCAAGTTGTGCTAAATGGTCCTGACAAAAGTCATCATCATTGAGCATGTCATGGAGAGAAATACAGACTGAGGGGATCTAGAATTTGAGAGGTAGAACAACCTCTATACCATAGACCAAAGAAAAAGGTGTAGCGGTAGTGGAAGTATGGATACTAGTATGGTATGCCCATAGGGCAAAAGGAATGTGTGTATGCCAATCCTTCCCAGTATCATTAACCACTTTCATGAGAATTTTTTTCAAGGTTTTGTTAGTGGATTTGGCTTGGCCATTGGTTTGTGGGTAATAAGGTGATGAGAAACTGAGCTGAATGTCGAAGGCATCACAAAGTTTTTGTAATGTTTTGTTTTTGAATTATTTTCCATTATCAGTGATGAGGTGATGAGGAACACCAAAGTGAAAAATGATGTGATGATTGATGAACTCACATATTTTCTCAGCTTTTCATGGAGATGAGTGGTATGGCTTTAACCCATTTTGTGTAGTATTCAGTAGCGGTGATGGTCCATTGATGTCGTTGGGAAGAATGGGGGTTAATCTCTTTAACAAGATCTAAACCCCATTAAGAGAAGGGCCAAAGGTCATGGGTGACCTGTAAGGCATGACTGGGTGTATGATGAAGGTTAGCATGCTGTTGGCATTTTACACAACTTTTGACGTAGTCACAACAATCATGGTTAAGGGTCGGCCAACAATATCCTAGACGAAAAATATGCTTAGCAACAAGAAGGAAAATGAAGTGACCTCCACATATGCCATTATGAAATTCCTTAATGGTATAAGGAATTTCAAAACTCGTGAGGCATCGTAAGAGAATACCGTCAAAACTGTGCTTATAGAGGAGGCCCCCAATGATGATGTAACGAGAGACCTTTTTAAGGAAGACGTGTTGTCCATTACGGGTGAGATCACGAGGTAAAATGGAGAGAGAAAGATGAAGTATTTTTTATATCAAAGGTCACTTGGGTCAGGGGTAATGGTTCCGATAGAGTAAACTTTGTGAGGTAAAGAAGGAGGTGATTAGAGTTGTATGGTGACAAATATTTTAGAATTGGCAGGCAAAGCGGGTATTTAAGAAGCCAAGAATGCCATGGTATCTGTAAATTTGTTAAGTGATCGTGGGATAGTTTGAAGGGCATAATGGTCAAAGGCAGTCAAAATTATGTCTACATGATGTTTATACTTTTGAAGTATCTCATTACGACATTGGTATATACCATTGAATTGGTTTATGACCAATTGAGAATCACCAAAGATGTTGAATGATTTGACATCTAAGGCATAGGCAGCTTGGAGGCCTAGTACGAGTGCTTCGTATTCAACAATATTATTTGTACAATCAAAATCTAGTTTGAAAGACAAAGGCATGGGTTCACCATTAAGCAGAATGAGGATAAAACCAGCCCCACCCCTGCACTGACACTTGGAACCATCGAATAAGAGTGTCATCTGGTAAGTGGGTTTGTCTAGGGAAAGGGTAACAATTGAGTCATCTGGAAAGTCAAAAATAGAAGGCTGATCCCCGGAAATAGGTGTGTCGGCCAATTGTTCAGCGATGGCTTGGCCCTTGATGGAATTTTGATGAATGAATTTGAGGTCGAGGTTAGCTAACAACATAAGCCAGCGTGCAACACATTGATTTTGGTAAGGTTTAGCATACATGAAGTGTAGGGGGTTAGTATTGGTCACAACGTAGGTTTTGTGGTTGAGTAGGTAATGACGGAGTTTTGTGGCATAAAAAAATAAGGATAAACAAAGTTTTTTGGGATAGGTGTATTGGGTTTCATAGTCCAAAAGAGTATGACTTATGTAATAAACCGCCTGCTCTCTGTGTTATTCATCGCGATGAGAAAACATGGCTCTTAAGGAGTGATTGGTAGCTGAGATGTATAGGTAGAAAGGTTGATCATATTTAAGTGGAATGAGTACGAGTGGTTGGAGAAGGTATTGTTTTAAGGCCTCAAAAGCTTTATGGCAATCATCATCAAATTTAAAGGAGACATCCTTCTTGAGCAGATGATGAAATGGTTGACACCTATTAGATAATTATGAAATGAAACAACGAATAGACTGTAACTTACCTTGCAGGCTATGAAGTTGCCTAAGGGTAGTGGGCGGAGGCATTTCCAAAATGGCCTTGACTTTAGCAAGGTCCACTTCTATACCACGTAAGGAAATGATAAATCCTAGGAGCTTTCCTAAGAGAACCATGAAGACACACTTCTTGGGTTAAAGGCGAACACAATATTTAATGAGGTGGTCAAAAATGGTTTTGAGGATGGCAAGGTGCTCAGAGTGGCGTTTAGATTTGGTGAGGAGGTCATCCACATAATCTTCCAATATACGATGCATGATATCATGGAAGATATAAGTCATAGCCTCGCTGATATGTAGCACCAGTGTTTTTAAGGCCATGAAAGGCATGACTCGGTAGCAGAAGGTCCCCCAAGGGGTGATGAATGAGGTTTTGTGTTGATCCTTTAGGGCAAGCAAGATTTGGTTATAACCCGTGAAGCCATCCACAAGTGATAACATCTACTGACCAATGGTAAAGTCAACCAGTTGGTCACTACTGGGTAGAGGGAAGTTATCTTTTGGGCAAGCCAGGTTGAGGTCACAGAAGTTTGTGTAAATGCGGAGTCTCCCTGTCACCTTAGTGATAGGGAAAATGTTAGAGATCCAATGAGGATAATCAATGGGTAATATGAAGGAAATCAAAATAAGTCGTTGAAGTTCATATTTGATGAGAAGGGAAATGCGAGGGTGCATTTTCCTCAGCTTTTGTTTGATGGGTTTGGCATCGGGAATGGTTACGATATTGTGGACCACTAGGGTGGGGTCAATACTGGGCATGTCTGTGTAAGACCAAGCGAAAGAATGGTTATGATTTTTGAGAAAAGAAGTGATGGATTCTTGTTCAGCATCAACTAAAGATTGACTGATCTTTAGGATGTGTAGGTCATCCTGAGTACGAATGTTGATCCTGACAGTCGATCATTCAACATGGTTTACGTCTCAGAGGGTAACAACCGATGAATATATGAATATTTTTTACCAACGTAGGTGAGTATAGATTAATCATCCTAACATTGAACAACGTTAATTGAAGGTGTATCATCATCGATCATTTCAGGATACATGAAGGGAAGAGAGGAAGGGGCCTCACCCTCGCGTTGATAAGTCAAAGGCCCCAAGGAAATAGTGTTTATGAAAAAAAACATTAGGAGGGATAGATTCAGGATCCATCGACTCTGTTGGGGAAGGTGGTGATGAAGGTGGAGCGGGTGAAGAGGGTGGAGAAGGGCTGATGTCCTTGATGAGCTCAATGTGGGCCTGTTTGGTAGGTGGCTTAGGAAAGCCGATAACACTATGGTTGTTATGTTTATGGGTGGTACATGGAATAATAGTATGGCAGCCTTGCTCGTAAAATCCAAAACCAAAACCCTTCCACTCACATTGGTGCATGAAGGTGTGGGCAAAATGGTGATTTTTGAGAGACTAGAAGTCAGCAGAAAATGGGCGAGTTTGTGATGGTGGTTCGGGTGTGTAAGTGGTATTATCAAGTCCCCTATAGGTAAGACTGGTACGAAGGTGAGGACCATAAAGGAGGAATTATCCTATGTGGTGATCATAGTTAGGTTGTTGGTGAAGGATTCCGTACTCTTATGGAGTAAGGAACGTGTTAACACTATATAGGTGATACTCCCCTAGAGTGAGGCGTTAACAAATTCCTTCCAAGGGTTTGGTGGTTGGTATGTGGGTAGCTGGAATAGATGATGTATTGGAGGTCAATGTGGAGGTGGACTTAATGGATTGGGAAGCTGATGGATTGGCCATGGAGGTTATGGCAGTGGTAGGAATGGAGGAGGCATTTGCGGTTGAGGTAGTGATGGTATTGGTAAGCGGAGGCATAGATGAAACAATGGTGGTTGCAAAGGTAGACGATTTAATGGGTATGAGCATGTCATTGGGTCAATAGAGCATGTTGCATGTTTTAAAAGGTGATGGATCAGCTAGAATAGTATAGGTGTGTCCTTCATGTTCAAACTTTACACAACGATGCAAAGTGGAAGGAACACAACTCGTGACATGAATCCAGGGTCTACCAAGAAACAAGTTATATTGAAATTCCCCCTCCAAGACGTAGAATAACTCTGGAACCATGGGGGGGTCCACGCGAATGTGGAGGATGATGGTGCCTAGTGTAGAGGTGATAGCATCATTGAATGATCACAAAATGATGGGATGTTTATGCATGTAATTGTTAGGTATGCACGTTTGAGTGAATGCATGGGATGAAATGATGTTAATGCTAGCACCCCTATCAATCATCACACATTGTACCCGTATGTCATTGATGTTGGTAGAGATGAAGAGAGCTGGGTCTGGGTCATCATTTTGTGCGGTGCGATCTCTTCTTTGGAGAACTTAAGGGAGGCTACTTGGTGAGTAGGGTTAGGTGAAGATGAAGGTGGTAATTTGGTGAGAGAGGCTACAGGTGTAGGGTCATTGGGTAAAACCTCAATAGATTGTAGGAACTCCATGAGAGCTTGATGATGGGATTCCAAGGTTTGGATGAGGTCATATAAGGACATTTTTAGGGGAGATTGGTGTAATTTTTTGAGCATGGTATGATGTGTGACTCCATTAAAAATAGGGTATGTGGGGTCGTGGATAGTTATTTTAGGTATGGGTGCAGATGGTATGTTGGGTATAGGATTGGTTGGTGAGTTAGTTGCCTTTTCCTTACCTTTGTCTTTCTAAGCATGGGTAGTGATGTGGATCATGTTGATTTGAGGGGAGTTGGAAAATGGAGAAGGTGTAGGATGAGTGGTGTAACGACATGATGGGAAAAAACCTATCGGAGGAGAAAAACCTTGTGAGGTGAGTTGGGTGCAATGACATTTTGGTGATGGTGTGGTAAGTTCTCTGATGCAAACCATGTTAATTTCAAATCTTGGGGGTGTTTTAAGGAGCTTTGGTGGAGGTCGTGGTTGTTGAGTTGGTAGTGAGGGAAGGAATGTGGGAATGGGTGTTGGTGAAGCAGGGTCCTCATCGAGAAGGTCATCATCGTCAAAGTTGGATTTCGTAGGACATAACTAGATAAGGACGGTTTTCAAAGCCTTGTAGTTCTCCACATCTTTCCCTGGCACATGATGACAGGCATAAATTTTAGTGTCATCAAACCCTGTTGGCTTGGGTTTGAGGGAGTCATAATGTTTGAGTAGTGGTAATGTGATAACCGAAGTATTAAGGAGGTTGGTTAATATTTTGGCATAGGACCCCGCTAGTGGATCAAAATGGGAAGTGAAATAGGGTTTGGGTGTAGGTGCAATTGATTGTTGAGGAACGGTCCTTGTAGGAGGGGGAGTGGCTTGAGCCATGGTCTTGGGTGTTGGTCATGTTTGTTTGGGTTGGGGTATGGTAATGAACGGGTAGAAGGGTGTATGGTTGCTTTGACTACCTTATTGGAGGGTTACATATTTTTGTTTTTGGGTTGCACCTTCTTAGGTAAAGGTGATATGGGTGTATGAGATCTAGAGGGAAACATGGATGGGGGAAGAGGGTGAGTTACCCACGAGGATAACGAAGGTGCTGTGAAAGTAGATGATGCGGGTCAAGTAGGGGGTGTGAGAGACAGAGACTGAAGTGTAGTGGGTAATGAATAAGTTGTTGAGGCTATTGGAGGTATGGGTGGTAAAGATTCTATAGGGGTAGGTGTAAGTCATGTTAGGCACTTGGGTAGGTTAGAGGTTTATGAGGAAGGAGTGGGCTGTTTTGTTTTTAGTTTATTTATGGGTGGAAGTTTCTTGATCGTGTTGGGAGGTTGAGATCCTAAAATGTGTGGAAAGGGTGAAGGTGATGTAGGTATGATTGGCATCACTGGGTTATGAGTTATATGGGTTTGGTTCTTCTATTTGGGTGCTGGAGTGGGTTTGGTGTTGACTTTGGAGAATATGGATAAATCTAGTTTGACAGGTGGATGAATAAGGCTTGTAGTTGGGGTGACCCCTAAGGTAGTAATAGGTTTAGTCGAGGAAGATGTTGTAGGTATGGGCTGGGATTTAGATTTATGTTGGGTTATGGGTAAGGGTGTGTGTTAAGCTATGATGAGTGTCATGGGAGAAGTTGTGGGAAAGGTGATTGTATTCGATTTGATTGGTTGAAATATTTTTAGGTAGGTAGTGTAGGTATCAATAAGTGAAATCTATATTTGCATTGAGACCGGAAGAAGAAGATGCCCCCACAATAAGGATTTGTCCACATAATCTAGGTGATTGGCCAAACGTGATAACGAAACATCTGTAGGTGATGCTGATGAAGACCTAAATGAAATTCTCGTGAAATGTGTCTTAGAAATGGGGAATTGGCTAGCTTCAGCTTCTGTGGGTAAGAGAGCCAAGATTAGGTCTGTAGGATCTTGGGTAGCTGATGGAAAATACTCGCTTAGAGGAAAAGGTATCTCTGCTGGATCTGTGATAGGTGGAGGAGAGAATGGGTGCTCCTCTATAGGTGGAGGAGAGGATGAGTTCTTCTCTGTGGGTAGAGGAGATAAACAAGTATCCTCCATGGATTAAAGAAGTACTGTGGGTATTGTTCCCCTAGGTGGAGAAGCCAAAGGTGAAATGGTCTCAATGTTAGCAAAAGGATCCTCCATGGGTGAGGAAGGAGGTGAAATGTGTTCCTCTGTGGGTAGAGGAATAAGTGAGGCAGGTTCCAATGTAAAAGGAGGACTTCGGGCTAGAATCTCCTCTATGGAAGGAATATGGGGTAATTGGGAAGCAACATGTGTGTCACTAAAAATAGCGTGGACCTCGTGGGTATGGTTATTCTGAGTTGAGGTCTCTCTATTTTGATTAGGAAAAGGGGAATGATTGGGAAATGGTTTCTTGAAGATATGTAGGTTTTGATTGATAGGTGTGTTAGGATTATCCATGGCTAACTCACCTTTCTTGAGCATTTTTTAGACAATATTTTTGAAAGTGATGTAATTTCCGTCACTATGACCCTTTACTTGATGATAGTTACATAAGTCGTGTTCTTTACACCATGCGGGCATGGGGCCAGCAGGGTCAAAACTAGTGTGTTGTTTTATAGGTGGAAGGGTGAAGGCCCCAACTTTGATAAGATTTTCTAAGACAGAAGATTAAGGCTCCCCAATTGGGGTGTATTTTCACTATTCTTATTTGAATTGAAAATTTTAAACGGGTGAGAGACTAGATGAAGGGCAAGCTTGATTTGAAGGATGAGCTGGGCCGGACTTGAGTACCATTGGGTTAGTGGTGCCCTTGGCCTTTGAATAATTTTTCTGTGGCTTGGAAGAAGAAGAGGTATCATTCGACTTGAATGCCAAATTCTTATTGCGTAATTGGATTTTCTTCTCTTCGATGGTCCGAATCTCTAACTTTCATGCCATGATGAATGCTTCATCAAATGTTTGGAAAGTATAGACCTACAGGGTTGGTGAGATATGTCTAGCACAAGCCCGTGTGAAGATCTTGATAAGTTTTTTTTGTGGTAGTTGGAAGGTGAGTTGATTGATCAGGCTACGCCAATGAGCAACAAAATTTGTGATAGACTCGTCATCATATTGACGCATAGAGTATAGGTCAATCATGGTAACCTTCTTAATGATATTGATGGAGAAGTGATCTAAGAAGGCTTGGGCTACCTGATCAAATGAAAATATAGAGTGTCTAGGTAACCCACTATACCAATCTAATGTAGGTCCAGTCAAAGACATGGGAAAGGTCCTCAGGAGAAAAGAATCATCATGAACAATTAGGTAGCACCCGTGTTTTAATGACCAAAAATGTTGTTGTGGGTCCTCTCTGCTATTGAAATGGTTGAATTTAGGCATTTACCAATGCATGGGGTATGGACGAATAGGAATGGATGGGTGGATAGGCTCATTGCAAATTTCATCATAGGTGAGAGAAACTGATACCTCCAATGTCTACATCTTGTCCATCATCAGTTTGATTAGGTTGTTGGTAGGTTGTGATGATTGGGTGCCTCGTGTAGCATGAGAGGGTTGGTTTTAGGCATAGAACAGGGGTGTAATTCTAGTATATGGAATTTCCGTGTAGGTTGATTGAGAAGAAGGCATTGAAATAGGGGTACATACCCAAAGTGAATAATAGATGAAATAGGAGGCTACTGATAGTACGTATATGGAGGTGGAAGGCTCGTGGTGACCCTAGTGGTAATGGGGGCTAACGATTGGGGAATAGAAAGGACCATGTTTTGAAAGGGGGTGGGGGTTACCGATATAGGAGGTGGTTGTGTAGCTATGGGTATATGTGAGACAATAGGGGTGGATGAGGTTGTGTTTTGAGTGGTTACCAAAGGTATGGTGGATGTGGCCGGTGCAATGGATGTAGTATACACTATAGTCATAGCGGGTATAGAACCTAGCTATGAAATGACTGGGTGTAAATTAGATGTAGGAAACACGGAGCCAGATGGGACTAACGCAGGAGTGGGAGTGAGGGTTGGGGGGATAGATATAGGCATGCCGTATACCAATTGACCTGAGGCATCTTGAGTGGACGAGTGAGAAAGATAAAACTGTAAGGCGGCAGGGTTTTGGTCAAGGAGTCATGCAAACTCCTCATCTCCGGTAGAGATAGAGATAGGTTGGATAGGATCCATGGCGAGCGATAAAATGGAAGGTGGAAAAGGGATAGGTGGGAGTGGTTAATAACTGGTGTGGAATACGAGGGCGCTAGCTTGTCAATGCGTTAGTACCATGTGAACAGGTACTGATCAGGTTGTGCTACCTTTCTATAAATGACACATAAATACAGAGGGAATAGGAAGAATAGGCGGTAATAAATTGATTAGGTACTAAATGTTAGTTGGAAAGTGGCATAGGATAATCGATGCTAGTTAGGGTAAACTGATGCTGGTTATGGGTAACTATTGCCGGTCACTATGGGAAATGGGTAGTTGGTCAAAGATAAGGTATAAGGCTAAATTTGACAGGTATGCCAAATACTAACGAGATTTACAAGGTCAATGGGAATGATAGTAGTGACAGGGACTCTGAATTGTTGAAGAAGGTGAATAAATGTGTTTTTGGGTAGGTTAACAAAAATGATAGTGAACTGACGATGTTCAGGGGGTAATCAACGACGGTTGTTGGACCGACGCTAGTCATTGTGCAATTGAAATAGTGATGAAAGAAAAATGGTTGTGAATTAAAATATGATGTGGAATTAAACCCAGAATTTTGATAATGTGGTCTAGGCACACTCAGAAGAAGCTGGAATACACCAACTCTGATGAGGAGTGTGTAAGGAGAAACAAGAAGAATGAAGAACACGACCTCTCACCTCAAAACACAAGCCAAGCAGAAACACTAAGATAAATGTGATCCTAAGAGTGATTTTTTGATTATGTTTTTTTAGCTTATGCTATTTAAGGACTGACTCATGAATTGTAGAATAGAATTTTTTGTGAGGATGGCTTCCTACAAAGAAGGAGATCTAAAAGGTGAGGTTTCAGGTATGTTATGGCAGGGGCGAGCTTCGCTTTGAAGTATGACTCGACAGAGCAATGAGCTGGGGAGTACTTGCCAATCCTCATATCAGTGCGATCATTGACAAGCATTCCTAGGAAAGATGTTGTTTAAGAATATATATTTATTTTGAATTTTTGTAATTTAGCAAGACTCAGAGAGAGAGAGATGTGCTTTCTCTGATTTATTTATCAACCATCATTTGGGAATGACTTCCAGTGTATAGGTTGCCCTCGATTAATGTGAGATAAAGTGATAAATCAAAATGTAATGCACTTATTTTAAGCCCAAATTGAAATATGAAGTTGGATGACACAAATAGATGAAGAGGAAGAGGGATTCTCTTTCTCTAAAATGTAGAAAACAAGAAGATATGGTTTTTTTTTAAGTACACCAAAAGAAAGGTTTCTTTTAGCGAAAATACAAAGAAAAAGAAGGTTAATAAGGAAGAACATTAATGTGTATAATTTTCAGAAGGGAAACAAACACACAAATTTTCCTAGGAATGAATAAAATACAAGGAACCCTAGATGGGTCCCACTGAGCATGCCAAAATATTTCACCTGATTCTTAGACGTTGCTTTGAATATTGATGAAACAGATAGGGTAATGGGTGTAGGAGGAATACCTATTAAAATGTTGGTTGTTGGGTTGTTGTGCACGTGTTGACTCCCTGATCCACAACTGATTGTGAGAGCTTCCTTTTGGCTAGGAGGAACTACCTGAAATGGAACACAAGACCACCAGAAAGAATTACAAAATATATGCAGTGGACTGCCTAACATGTGCTAGATTTGGGAAGTGTTTAAAACAATTTAATGGTGGTAAAGAAGTAAATCCTATTATAATTTGAAATGATTTAGGTATCTCATTCAAAACACAATAAGAAAGATCTAATCTAACAGGCTAGGTTAAAATAAGATCAGAAGGTCAAGTAACTAGTTATGGGTCTCTGTAGGTCTGACAGAGGTCTTAGGTAGGTCACATGTGAGTAAGGGTGATGTGGAAATAAGTAGGTTGGTTTCTATTCTAGGATATATTAGAAAATATAGAGACCGATTCCAGTTAAGGGTGATCGATGCCGGTTGGGGAGAACCAGTGCTAGTTATTGTGGAAAACTGGGAATGCCATAGAATGAGCTTTGGATCTCCCTTGTGATTGCACAAAGGACTTGGTTGGTTGGAATGAGGTATTCGGTTGTTTGGATGGGATTTGGTGAGGTTTTAATGGGTATATGGAGGGGTGAGTATTGAAGGAGATCAATGGGTGGGTAAGTGAACAAAAGATGAAGATACAATTATTGAATTACTGAACTAGAGGAGTAAACTATTCTACTTACTTGAAATCTAGTTCTGGGTACTTGTGAGTGATGAATGAAGATGCTAGTAAGGGGTTGAATGCTGTTGAGGATCACCAAATGTTGGAAAGCTCATGTATGGGCTGCATGTGCATTCCTTTTTGCTTGGTTGGATCAAATCTGTGTGGGAGTGAGTGCTAGATGGTTGTTGGGTGAATGCTAAATGCCTGTGCAAGAGAAAATTCTTGATCTCCTTCTTTGCATGCATGTTCTTGCTGAAACTTGTTCTCAAAATATGTGATATCTCTCAAGAATCTGCCAATTCTTTGCTAACCTATAAAATAAGGTTGTTTTGGGAGTTAAAAGGTGACTGATAGCGGTTCTAACTTAACAGGTGATGGTTATGGGTAACCAACGTCGGTCAAGGCAGGATTTCATAGGCTTACTAAACTAGTTAGATCTCCTTGATTTTATGGGATCTTGTGTCGTTAACCCATGGATTAGGATGGAAGCTTCCTTTAAGCATGTGGGAATGTGGTTAGAGGGAATGTAGGTATTGATTTTTATGGTTTGGGTAAGACTTAGTTAGTTATGACAACTTACTAAGAATAGGTCTTAGGGTGAGGTGGCTTGAGTAGGTGTCTAGGTGAGGTGTATGTGTGGACATTATCTAAATTAATATATTTAAATAATAAATATTGTGAGGATAATGAATTAATTTAATTAAATAAATTAAATTAATATTAATGGGGTGAAGGGGGCCATGGTTAGGTGAATGTGATGAAGGTGTTTATTTGTCGAGGGACTAAAGGGGAATGTGACCTAATTTTAGTGTCTATATTTTTCCCCTTTTTGTTGCATAGATTGTATTGGTAAACCACGCTAAAAAAAATAAGATGTGGTTGACCCATGTGTGAGTGAAGGTGATCCCCCTCAAACCAGGAACTGACGAGGCAGAAGGAAGAATCAGTGAGTGGTTTTATAAAAGGTGAATGTGATGAAGGGAAAGATGGGAAATGGGGAGAAACAGGAAAAAGGTCAACTTGGGAAATCTAGGTAATGAGTCAGTGTCAAAGGTAGCATTAGTCAAATGCACGCACATGTATAAACTGAAGCACACTACCATGTTGAAGAGCAGGAAAACTCTACATTGTCTAAGGTCTATAGGTGTATCCAAAAAAGGTCGAAGTGATCCCGGTATCCAAGGTTATTTAGTTATTTGTTGATGAGTGGTTTTTGATTGTGGGATGATAATAGGTGATTTAGACGAGGGATGTGGCCCTAGGATAGAGGGATGATGTTTTGATATTTGTATAGGTGTAGTTGAATGATTTATTATTTTGAATTTCTTAGATGGGGTGGTCTAAGTTTTTTAAAGCTATGGGGACGATACTGGGTGACAAAGTCATCATAAAAACTCTTCATGATGGGTTATTTTTGAGATGTTCAAGAAGATTTTATAGATGATATGGATGGAGAAGTAGTGGATACGGGTGAAGATGTTTTGTATTTCGTTGGTGTTTTTAATTTTTCATCATGTATCGGTTTAAGGATGTTACTAAAGGAAGGTGTGGATGTAGATTTAGTGATAGGAGATGTTTTATTGATGGTGTTTACAGTATGGTGGGCTTGTGCATTGTTAGCTTGCAGTTGACTACTCAATGGAGAATGATTCAGAAATGGCTGTTTGAAAACATCAAGATTCTGATTCTAAGGTGCATTAGGGTTGTCTAAATGTAGTTCACCTTTATCAATCATATGCTAAAGGAGATTACTTAATGAGAGACACCTTTCAATGCCATGGCCTTTAAATCTACAGTATTTACAATAATCGTTATCCCTGTACTAAGAGGGTTTCAAAAAAGAGGTGTCTATAGGATGGATAAGTGGAAGAGAGATCATATTAGCATATTTGATGGGGGTATATTTTTGTTGGGGATGATAGCATTTAGTGGTCGAATGTTCCTTGGAAACATATTTGATGACTATGGCATTAGCTGAGGTTTTGGGTCTATCTTGACTAGAGGATGGTTTGGGTGGGAATTTATATTTCTGTTTCTTTGGTATTAGTTTGAATCTACCTTATTCAAGAGCACAAAGTTAAAGCTTACGATCCATGGTAAAGGCTTCATAAAATGTCTAAAAGGATTGGATTTGTAGTTGTTGGGCCCCTAATATTGGCCAAGTATAAGAATGTGCGTGGACATGCAAGGACTATTTGAAGACAGTCACGCAAGGAGAAAGCACAAAAGGAAGAGCAAAGGTTTTGGGACTTAGTAATCTTTGGTGTATCAGACAGAACACCAGAAAAGAGTGACCTGACTACGCATGTGGAATGGATAAGGTGTCAACCTGGCAGATTGGTGCCAATGGTAGGAATATACCTTGCGATGGAAGATTCTAGAGGGCCATCATTTCAAAGAGTGGAGAGCTTGAGCCTGAAGAAGCATGCTCCCATGGAGGACCACCCTGGACACTTTCCAATGGATCTACAACTCCTGTGGAGGCTTGAAGATATTGAAAAAGGCTATAAATACAAGCACCCATCAAAGGAAAATATATAGAAATAAAAAGAGGTGAAGCCATGCAGGAATACTATGAGAGCTCCGTAGGTTGGGTTTAGAGGATCTGAAGGAATACGTTTTACTAAGGGGATGGGTTTTGAACATTTTTATTTGTACTATGAAGGGCCTAAATCCAGTTCGTATGCATGATATTGATTTTGTATTATCATATGAATCTATGATTACCTGAGTTATTGTAATATGGTTATAAACATGCTTAATATGAATATATGTGTGGTTCCAGTTCTACTACATGGTTATATGTATATTTCATATGAGTGGGTGTAAACCCCTATGTGTTTCTTTTCTGTTATGATTCGTATCTATGTTTTGTAATGTTTATCTTATATGGATGAACATATTGTTTTAGAGGTTGTTTTGAGCTCTAAGATGAATGTATGGTTCCTTTCCAATCTATTCACTTAAGTTTCTATTATAAATAATGCATTCTCACACAACTCGCATAAAGGAGGGACTCGACACCCATACGTGCCTCAGGTGAGCATCCAACACCTGCTAGGTGATAGGCCAATGTGCATGGGATTTCCTTGTTCTTGAGAAGGGCTTAAAAATGACTACATCTTGGTTCCATTGCCAGGACCACTTTTCAAAGTTATTGTGATGTGTAATGATAGAACGCATGACTTTAGAAAGTGTTGAAACATATTTCAAGAGCACAAAGGAAAAGTTTTCTCAAATATTATACACTGGTCCTGAGTTTAGTACACGTGGATGGGTAGAAGAGAACCTATACAATGAGCTATATGAGACATTATTTTGCTATTTCCCAGTAGAGCTATATGAATGGCTCTTAACATATGCATCCAAATCAAGCTAGTTTTGTAGATCACACATGTGGACCCAAGACGACTATTAGAGGCTAAAGGATGTAGATCTGATGTGGAAATGTGCTATTGATCACTGGTGGAAGAGGGTGCTAACTATTTATAATTTGGAATACTCCATTTCGATGTATTATTTCCTAGAGATCGCTGATTTTGAGTTTCTAAGGAAGCTTAGAGGATCACTTTTGCATGCTATTCCTCTGGCTATGAAGATCTTGGTCATTACTTTGAGTTTAGAAGCATTCTCCATGGCCGGCTAAGCTCTCTGAGTGCTGAGAAATGAAGCTAGGGTAGAGGAAGATGGAGGACATTGCGAATGAAAAGGAAAGGGAGGAGAGACTACTCAAGTATAATGAAGCTCGTGAAAGGGAGATGAATAAATAACGTGAGGTAGCAAGTGTGATGGATCTATGGAGGAAGACATTACAAGAGGGTGTTGAAGTTCACGTGAAGGACATGAATCCTGAGTAGTTTATGCTACCCCATCTTGGCAAGCACATAAGAGAAGCCCATTCTGCTTCTGATGAGAGTTCGTCGAGTGGATAAAGAAGAGACGTCGGTGTGAATCTGAACCCACTTAGTGAACGATCCCTAGCACTTGGTTTTCCATATCAAGGGAAGAATATTGTTAACCTAGTTGGTATTGGTGGAAGTGACCAATCTACGCTTAGGAGATATAATTTCTCGTTTGGGACTTCTATGGTTGCACATACCATTCCAGTGTTTGGAGGGAATTTTTGGTAAAATATGGATACAAAAGCCTTCAGTCTCACATCTAGGAGTGGCACAGGGTATATTATTGGTAGCGGGACATTATCAAAAACCATCGATGCACAGTTCCATGGAACATTGGGAACCCTTGGCATGGCCACTACAGGACCTGGTGGACCCAGTGGATCTGGTGGAGGGAATAATAGAGGAAACACTAGAGGAAACCAAGGCTCTGGCTTGGGAGGACAAGGACCATAACCACCCCTTAAGTGATTTTTGAAATGTATTTGCACTTACCAGACTATAGGGGCATTGAAGATGCTGCAAAACATGTGCACAAGTGCGAGTTACTATGGTGTGCAAAGGGGATCACTAGCCCAGAGCGGAAGGCAAGATAGTTTACAAATACATTGCAAGGGCATGTGCATAGCTGGTATAGGAAGTATGACCCCATCAAGTAGTGGTGGATTATACAACGTTGAAAAATGCTTTCCTTGTAGAGTTTTATATTCTAGATTTCGAGAAAAAGAGCATCATTGCCTTGAAGGAATGGTAGAGAGTGTGTAGGAGTATGATGCATATTTAAAACCTCTCATGTCTAAACTGTCATATGAAATCCACCCCTCACAGCATGCTCAATGGTCTATTGCAGGGTTCATCACTTCACTTAGGAGGGCATTGTCACATGAAATGTTCATTGACCCACACGAGGATTTACAGGCTGCATTATGCGTTGAAGCTATTGGGAGTGTGGATACTGGTGTTAGTCCATTTTTGGAGGCCCAAATCACCACAATGGAAAAATAATTAGAGAAGTTATCTGTAAAATTAGCACATGAGGTCCGTAGTGGGATTTGGTGTATAGACTACAAAGTGGATGGTCATGCAAAGGATAGTTTCCCTCGAAATTCGGTGCATGTTATGATGGTAGACTTTGAGATCTGCCACAGGAATCATGATGCAAATAGATGCCCTCTACTCCAACATGCAATCCACAAGAATGCTTCTTACTACTGCAAGATATGTACCTCTACAACCCATGACACTAAGGACTAAAAACTAATTGATCAGATCCATGATTCTATTGATCTGGGTGTATGCCAGACTAGCTTTACTGTTAGTTCTAAAGATGATGACCGACATTATGAAGGTTGTGTAGATGGAGGGGTGCATGGTATAGGTTATGTGGAGGATTTTGTGGTCATGGTAACCACAATGGAGGAAGAAGTGATTTCCCACGGGGAACATGTTATAATTGTGGATCTAGAGAGCATTATAAATGTGATTGTCCTGATCTGTTACAATGCTCATGGTGCAGGAAGAATCATAAGTACAAAGAGTGTCTAGAAATCTATGAGCATATGAACCAACAGCACCAGAAAGACAAGGGTGTTGCTATGGTAAGTGTTAAAAATGTCATTTCACAATGGATGAAAAGAGTAATACATGAGTTAGAACTAGAACATGTACTGGTGACTACGTCTGTAGAGGCCACGTATGCCAAGACCAAGGACATTAGTCTCTAGAGAGGAGGTGCTACATGGAAAGTACCTAGATCCTTCCCATTAGAAAGAAGTATACCAAGATACTATGGACTTGATTTAGATTTTACAAGGGGAGATAAAGTTTCTCAAGGAGCAATCAAAGCAGGTAAGGTAGTGGAAGGATAGCGAGGTTCCAAGGAAGGACCTGGATGAGGTCAAGGAAATATGTAAAATGTTAAGGCAAGAGAATATTATTCCCTTGTTGGGAGAATGGCTAAGGGAGAAGGTACCACGCACCAGAGTGGAACACGAGAGATAGGTCTTGCATGAAAATGTTTCTCCACACTACCTTGACTATGAAAAATATATTACTTTGAATGTGGTTGTTGATGGATGGCTTCTAAGTAATATCATCATCAGCACATGGGAGTAGAGGTGAATGTCCTTATCTTGGATGCTTATCATTAGATGGGAAGGCCCGCATTGTAGTCATCTTCAAATGAGTTGTATATGGTGAACAAAACTAAATAAATTCCCATTAGAGTCCTGAAGGATGTAGTTATCACCATTTAAGGGGTCAGGTTCACTGGAGTCTTCTAAGTCTTGGTGTTTGCCAAGGAAGAAAACTTTCCAGCATTGCTTGGGTGCCCATGGTGTTATAATAATAATTTTGACATAAGGTTTAACAAAGGATATATCAGTTTCAAAAACAAGGAAGAACAGGTGGTCATTCCTTCGACGGATGGGGAATTCGGTGCCCTACACAGAGCCGTTAGGGGAAGAATTCCTTAATGTAATCTACGTACGCTCCATTAGATATCCTAAGGTAATTCACCCCCACGGAGGGGGTCATCCAATTTGAATAAACTGATTCTATGAGTGATAATACTAGCGTGGCATGTGACAATTGGGCACATGTTACTTATGAGTTAATTGGGTGAAAATTGAAAGGACCGATAAAAAGGGTGACAAAGGCACACTTAGTCAAGCACCTAAGAGAAAATAAGTTACCTAGTTACTCAGGGAGGATCATTTCCTGAGGTTTTCCTATAATAAATAGAAGCTTAATGGAGAAATGAGGATGAAATAAGAAAAATGCTCAGCTATAACCTACTCGAGACTATAGTGCACTGGTGGGCTACACATCGGGGAGAACCTCCTGGAGTGGTATGAGGTAAGAATCACAATCTCTGTAAGGTTTTTAAGAAGCATCGTGCCCACAGCTATACAAGACTACCATGGGAAAGAAATTGCTTCGTTTCATATCCAAGCATGTGAGGAAGCCTAGATGGGAAGCATGGAAGCATTATCACCTTCGTTGTGGGTACAAAAGTTCTATCGCACCTTGCAAGGTTATGCGCATGCATGGTACATTCATTTGGAGATGTGTCGTCAAATAGGTAATTGGAAAGAATTAGTGGCTGATCTCATTCAAGAATTTGAGTATAGGAGCACCAAACCATAAGTGGATTAGGCATTGTAAACAATCAAGTGCCTTATAGTGGGAGATAGTGCCATGGTTGAGGATAGGATGTTGGAATTACTATAAAATCGCCAATGTGGAGATGCTCCTCTACGAGGAAGAATTAGAGGAAGTACATTTTGAGCACTCGTGTATGGAAAAAGAAAAAGGAAAATTGGTCTATGTCATAGACGGGGAAGAGATGGAGACATTGGACATTAATCATTCAAAGGGTACACATGAGGTCATTGATAGCACTAATGAGTAAGTACATGCCTACCATGATCCCTTTACGACAAATAAGGTTAACATTGGGATGGAGGCCGAACCAAAGGAGGCTATCATTGGTGACTATTGGTCAGAAAAGGAAGTTTCAGAGATCATTGATTTGTTACATGAATTCCAATATTTGTTCCCTTGTGGGTACCATGAACTCAAAGGCATCCACCATTCCTTGGGAGAAATGAAGATCAAGTTAAAAGAAGGTGCATGCCCGATTCGGAAGAGACCTTATCAGATGAATCAAATTTTGTGTGTACGGGTTAAGGAAGAGATAGACAAGATGATAGTATTAGGTATCATTAAGGTGGTTGAAGAGTCAGAATGCATAAGCCCAATGGTCATTAGCATCAAGAAGGAAGGGTGGATCAAGATCTATGTTGACTACAGGGACTTGAATGTAGTATGTGTCATTGATCCTTTCTCTACCCCGTTTACTTAAGAAATCTTAGAGTGAGTGGCTGGGGTGCGAATCCTACTCCTTCACGGATTGGTTCTTAGGGTACCACCAAGTACAGATTACAAAGGAAGACCAGAGAAAGATAACTTTCATCACTGAATGGGAAATTTTTGCGTACATGGTCATGCCTTTTGGGTTACATAATGTGCCTGCTCTGTTCTCGCGCATTGTAGTGCAATCCTTCCAAGATTTCATCCACAAATTTTTAAAGGTCTATTTGGATGATTGGACTATATATGGTCTCATCAAGGACCATTGTGATACCTTAAGACTAATTTTTGAAAGATTTCATCAGTTGAGGATATCCCTCAACATCAAGAAGTGTTTATTTTCTACCCCATTTGGAACCTTATTAGGGCATATCATATGCAAAGAAGGATTACTAGTATATCACACCAAAGTTGTAGTCATTGTGGGTTTAGGGGAGCCTACTAGCCAAAGCATTGTACGTAAATTACTTAGACACATGGGATATTATAGGAAGTTCATTAAGGGGTATGCCAAAATTTCCTCACCCTTAAAAGAATTGTTGAAACATAAAAATGCCTTTCATTAGGGAGAGGCATAGCAGAAGGCATTTGACACTTTAAAGGAAAGGCTTGTAATGGTGCCTAATTTACATTTACCTTCTTAGGATAATCCTTTCCATGTGCATGTGGATGCCTCAGGGACAAAAATGGGGGTAGTACTAGCACAATCTGGCAAAGGGACTATTGATCATCCCTTAAGCTTTGCAAGTAGTAAATTGACACTAGCATAGTAGAATTACACAACTACTAAGTGTGAAGCATTGTCAATGATCTACGTGTTGCATAATTTTAGGCAGTATCTACTGGCAACACCCTTCATATTCTACACAAATCATATGGCATTAAAATACTTAGTCAACAAACCCTTTCTGTAAGGGCACATATGTTGTTGGGTCCTCCTATTTTAGGAATTTGAATTTATGGTGGTGGTAAAGCCAAGAAAGAATAATCTAGGGTCTGGTCACTTGTCAAGGATTGATTTGGGAGAGGATGCGTAAAGTATTAAGGAGACCATGTTAGATGCACAACTATTTAGATTATGATGTGCACCCTTGTACTTGGAATATATCACAGTGTTATTAACGACATGTGTGGTGCCATAGGGGATGAGGTCCATGGAAATAAAGTAGTTAGCTATATGTGCCACACCCTACATACTTATTGGTAGATATTTATACAAATTAGGTCATGATGAGGTTCTGCATTGATGTGTGCTAGAACACGAGTGTATTGAAATTATGGAAGAAGTGCATGGTGGGGACGGAGGAGGACACTATGCGGGAAATGCAACTGTGCGGAAGATTTTACTCACAGGAATTTGGTGGGAAACCATCTACCAAGATTGTATTGATTTTTTCAAGGCCTATGACCATTGTCAGTGCCTTGGAAAACCTAGAAAGAGGGATGAAATGCCCTTATGATTGATAGCTAGCATGGAACCATTTCACAAATAGGCTATCGAATTTGTAGGAATAATCTTGCCAGCGCCATAAAGGACTGGTTTGAGGTATATCATCACTTGCACTAATTATTTAACATGGTGGGCAGAGGCAACACCCACAAGAGATTGTACTGTGGTGACAGCTGCTAGATTCTTATGGGAAAATATAATAACTAGATATGGTTTCCCTTTAAGTTTAACAAGTGATAGGGGTACCCACTTCCTCAATGAAATAGTTAGGATCTTGTTGGCAGAATTTATGGTGGCCCGTAACAAGACTACCCCATATCACCCTCAAGAAAATGGGACTGCTGAGAAATTTTAAAAAATACTAAGTCATACGTAAACTAATATCTGTGACGTCAGAAGATAGGATTGGGATGAAAATGTATCAGTTGTCATATGGGCATCCAGAACAACCTATAAAAGGTTGAACAAGACCACACCATTCAAATTGGTGTTTAGCGCGGAGGCTGGTTTACTAGTTGAATTCATGTTACCTTGACTGCGTATAGCATGTATAGGAGGTTTAGACGATGAGAAATAACTTGAAGAAAGAATTGATAAATTAATGTAATTGGACGAAAGGTGATCACTTGCTAGGTGAAGTCAAAAGAAAAAAAAAGCAAGACAAAAATCATGGCATGATCGTCATATCAAGAACAAGAATTTTGAGGTCAAGCAGTTGGTATTATTGTATGATTCCAAGTATTTGCACCATCCTGGAAAATTGAAATTCCATTGGTTGGGACCTTACCTCATATCATACATTCTTGATACAGGAGCTTACCAATTTTAAGCCCTACTATAAATAAGTCTTCTTGGTGTTTTTCAATAAGGTCGTGTTGCTAGTTATTTTAGGTTTCCCTTTCTCGTAATTTTTTATGTTGTTTGTTTTGCGCCTTGGGTGTTGATAACCAATTTAATTTTCGAAGGTTGTGCATGAGCAGAGTACCGTGCATTTGTTTTAGTGTGGGGTAGAGTGATGTAAAGTATGGGCCTATAATACAAGTGTGTGTTGGTAGTAGAAGTTGTGGTGAATGGCCTAGTTAAATAACTAAAGGCACGTAAGGGTAATAGGCACATGAAGAAGATATGGACCTAAATGGTTGGTGTCAAGAAAGCCTTGAAGAAACCACGTACAAGGAAGAGTGCAAGAACAACATGAGGTAGGTGAGGGAAAAAATAGGTAAAAGGACAAAATTTCCTTCAGCGCCAAGAACGTGTACAGAAGAAGCTTCAGTCATATTGGATTTTTGCATGCCAGAAGGTTGTAAAGGGGTTTTCACATAAGATATGATGCGTGGGAAAAAGCACTTAAGACGAGCTTAGTGGAAAAATCCACATTTAAGGTCATAGTATGGTGGTAGGTGAGAGAGAATTTAATGTTGGGAAAATAGAAACTATAAATAAAGGGTCGAGCACTTCATTATTTTCATTACGTTTACAAAGAAAAGAAATATCTCATGAACTAGGGAATCCAAAGCAAGATCTTCTCGTTGAAGGAATTATTTGAGAGATATGAATTGCATAGCTAGGGTAAAACTACAAACTATTAGGAATAGGATTACACGGGCATAGAGAAGTTGAGTAGGAAAGCACGGTCTAGTGTAAAATGATGTATCCATCTCTGAGGACCCCACAGGTAGAAATAATCCCATGCCAAAGAAGAGGGAGAGAGAAGAGGTGCATAAATCACCAAGTGTTCAGGATACATAAGCGCATGGGTGAATAAGTAATTGTGCTAGAGACAAGCGCTAAGCCCAGTACTTAAAAATGGAGAAAGAAGTCCCCGGTGAAGGAAAAGACTCTAGAGGAATAAGCATCAGAGCACGAAGAACCCGTCACCTAGGAGAATTCACTAGAGGAGGAGAAGGAAGTATAATATCCTTCCAAGAAGAAGTAGAAGGTGATAGAGAAAAATGACTCAGAGGACACAGAGAGCTTAGAGGGCCTATATAGGTGATTGAGATGATGATGAGGAGGATGAACCAGAAGGTGAGGACCATACTATCTATGAGGTTTATGACTTGGAGGAGGAAGGAGAGGAAGAAGCAAATGAATACATCTTTGTCATGAGGGAGGATAACAAAGAGGGAGAAGATACTCAGGATAGGTGGATACATGAGGAAGATACAAAAGAAAAAAGAACCCCAAGCCTTACTAAGGAATATTTTAACAAGGCCACAGATCAGGAAGTAGCCAAAATCATTGAAAACTTAGTAGAGCAGGAAATGGAGCACAGTGCAGACCTAGTTATAAAGGAAACAGAGGAGGAAAGCATATAAAAGGAATATGGCAGCATGGGAGGGGATCCCAATTTGTCTGTAAGCTTTCCTAAGGCCTCACGCATATGGAGAAGAAGCATAGAGACTTCACAAGTTCAGAGGATGGGCTATATTGATTATCCAAACAAGGTGTTGTGTTGGCATTTTCAAAGAATCATGACAATGGAGAAACTCTTGGCTATGGCATCATTTGATGAGGAGGGTGCATACCCTTGGACAAGGAAGATGCTTTCCTAGGAATTTGATTCCCACATTGATGAACTAGAATTCAAAGTAAGCCAAGGGGAATTAATGAAGTTACTAGCATCAAAAGGTGACAACCCCTTGGTAAACTTTCAACGGCTATCAGACGTGTAAATCAGTAACGCACTAAAAAAAATTTTGGTGGAAGTAGAAGCCATACTCTTCAGGAGAAATGACAGAGTGAAGTTCCTCGAAGTAGAGCTGGAGAAGAAGTAAGAGGAGCTGGAGAAGAGAACGAATGAGTTTAAAACATGAGGAACTAGTCAACACACAGCTAAGTCGTGAATTAAAATAATAAAATGCAATTGTGCGGGAAGTCTACAAGAAAGTAGAGATGATCACAGCTGCCATTTTCTTGAAGCAACCAAATCTAACACCACCTACATAGAAGTATGGATCCACCCTATAATGCCTAGAGGACTTGACCCACATCCTTATAATGGAAAGATGACCACTAGCCTTGGAGTCTGTAGAGGGGGCATCAACGTGTAAGGAAAATGAGGATAAGATGAAGGTTGTGTCCATTATGGCACAGTACAAGAAAGTCCTTGCGGATGTGAAAGTTGTTGCCCAAGTCCTTGAGGCCACCTATGATAACTGCACTGATAGAGATAGAGTGATGAGCATTTCAGTCGCCACCCATGAAGCGGAGCTCAAGGAATTCCAGGAGAAAAATAAGGGGAATAAATTAGAACATGAAAAATTCTAGCCAAGGTTGAGAAAAATTCAGAGGATGTTGAGACCGTGCAGGGCTTAATTAAGAACCGGCTAAAGGAGGTGTATCCCTATATCACTCGTAGGATGGACTGTACTTGAGGATTTGTGAAAATAGTTGGAGGGGATCATGGAAACCATGAATACCAAAGGAGAAGGGCTAAACTTTGAAGAGGTGAGCACCCTAGTTGGCAACCTTTGTCACCAGGCATAGAGCGAGGTCAATACTTGGAATAATTTGGGGGCCAGCTTAACGAAATATTTCCCTCTCTGCTTGCAGAAATAATTGGTGTTCCTCATTCTTTATTTCTTCCCCAAGATTTGTCATTCCTTTATTCTTTCCCCAAACCATTCAAGGGACGTTCATTCTTTATTCTTTGGGAAAATGTTCCCACAGATGGAGAACAGGCATAGTGTGGGGTAATGTTGGGCCCCTAAAATTGGCCAAGTATAAGAAGGCACGTGGGGTGCGCAAGGCCTATTTAAAAATGGGCGTACAAGGAAAAAGCACGTAAGATAGAGCAAAGGTTTTTTGGTACTTAGCCATATTTGGCGTATCAGAGAGAACAGGAGAAAAACATCACCCGACTGCACATGTGGAATGGATAAGGTGCCATCCTGGCATCTTGGTACCCACGGTAGGAATATACCTTGCGATGGAAGATTATAGAAGGCCATCATTGCAAAGAAAGGAGATCTCAAGCCTGAAGAATCATGCTCCCATAAAGGACCACCTTGGACACTTGGCAATGGATCTATAACTCTTGTGGAGGCTTAAAGATATTGAAAAAGGTTATAAATACAATCACCCACCAGAGGAAAACATATAGAAATAAAAAGAGGTAAAGCCATGCAGGAATACTATGAGAACTCCATAGGTTGGGTTTGGAGGATCTGTAGGAATACATTGTACTAAGGGGATGGCTTTTGAACATTTTTCTTTGTATTATGAAGGGCCTAAATCTAGTTCAGATGCATGATATTGATTTGTATTATCATATGAATATGTGATTACCTGGGTTATTGTCATATGGTTATAAACATGCTTAATATGAATATATGTGTGGTTATAGTTGTACTACATGGTTATATGTATATTTCATATGAGTTGGTGTAAACCCCTATGCATTTCTTTTCTGTTATGATTCAGATCTATGTTCTATAATGCTTATCTAATATGGATGAACACATTGGTCTATAAGTCGTTCTAAGATCTAATATGAATGTATGGTTCCTTTCCAATATGTTCACTTAAGTTTCTATTTTAAATAATGCATTCTCACACAACTCACATAAAGGAGGGAATCAACACCCATGCATGCCTTGGGTGAGCCCCCAGTGCATGCTAGGTGATAGGTTGGCATGGATGGGATTTCCTTGTTCTTGAGAAGGGCTTAAAAATGACTACAGTAGTGTAGAAGAGATATGTTTGGTGCATGAATGGAAAAATAACTTGATTAACTATGTTTGTGTGAGAGATAATGATATTTGATTGATTATACCCCTCTAATGGGTGAAAAATCCTTCCATGGATTCATCTTCAAATTGCTTGATTGTATAAAGGTCAGTAAAGGTGATTTTATAGGTGATATTGATTTAAAAGTGTTCAAGAAAGAGTTGTGCAAGTTTAGAAAATGAGAAAAGGGAGTGTTGTGAAATGATTTTATACCATTCTAAAGAAGGACCTACCAACGACAAGGGGAACATTCTCAACATAAGGTCCCAGTCGTGAGATATAAGGTAACAAACACGAAAAAATATTAGATGTGTTGCTTGGGATCCTCCTTACTGTAGAGTTTGATAAATTTTGGGAGTTCCCAGTGAGGAGGATAAGCTTTGTAGGGTACAGATGGGTGAATAGTCTCATTACATATTTGTTCATACGAAAGTGTGTTTTTAGGGCCCATGGAAGTGGCTTTGAGGCTAGATATCCTATTCATTAAAGCCTGAAGGGGGTTGGTTTGTGGTTTTTGCTGTGTACTAGATGATGACGAACCAAGTTGATTAAATGAAAACTGATTAGATTGTTGATATGGTAGGTATTACTGTGAGATATTTTGCTGAAAGGGGATGTTTTGCTGAGGAATGTTTGTAGAAATTTTATAAGTGGGTTATGAGGATAACGATTGTGATGACTAGATATATTGATACTCAAGAGGAATAGATGTATTCAAAATAGGTTGTGATTGTTGTGGGATGTGTTGGAAAGGAATGGATGTATGGATAAGGGGCTGCGATTATTGAGGTGCTTGTTGAAAGGGTATAGAAGTGAAAATAAGGGGATGTGATTGTTATGGGATGTTCTGAAGGGGAATCGAGGCATGGATAAGGGGATGTGATGGTTGTGGTATAGATTGAGAGGAAGAAAGCGATAATGACAGTTAAGGCATGTGTTGTGAAATAAGCGGGGTCGAGGACTATTGTGAAACTAGATGGGTACTGGAAACAACATTAGTATTGATTAAGGGTAAAGATCTAGGGATTAACATGGTAATGTTTTGTAAAGGTGGTGTAGATTTTTGAGAAAGTGATGACTGGGATACACTAATAGAAATAGTTACATAATTCACGGGAGGTGTTTGAATAGTAGGAGGGTTGTGTGAGGAAAAATAAACATTTATGTTGTTTTGAGGTGGTGTGGAACCACTTGAGGGGTCGGGATGTTGGGTGGTTGTGTCTTGTGAAGAAATCATGTTAAGGTCAAAAATAGGAACTGAAGACACAATATTGGATGTTTCAGTTTTACTGCTGGAAGGATAAGAATATATCTATTGGATACCTGGATCGTGATTTGGATCAATGAGACTGGAAAAAACACATGAATAATTAGTTATATATGGATGTGGTTCAGGTAATGATGATTACAGATGAACACCCTATGCTGCAAGATACACATTAAGAGAAACTGGATTTGAATCTAAGATTTTTGAAAAGACACGATCCCCACTATCGAAGAAATGGGGACTGAAAGGATCAGGTGTCTTGGATGAGGAAGATTGGATACTAGGAGAATGGGGTTATTATTTATCTTTCAGTTGGGGTGTTGATAGGAATGTTTATCATTGATCGATGATTCTCTAAGAATCCACTATACTGGCTTAAACATGTTGTAAGGTTTGATGGGCATGTTGTATAGATTGTTGGAATGAAATAGACATGTTTTCAAAAGTTTGGACATTTGATTGCTATCTTGTGAGAACCATAGAAGAAAAAAAACAATCACCTGATAAAATAAAATGAAATCTAGATTGGTTGATTACAAGCAACAAGCACATAACACATAAATATTTTGATTATCTTGATTAACTTAAAACAAGTGAAATGTGCAAAATGATTGATAAGGTCTCAGGAAATTTCTGTCTATGGATGGTTTGAGGAAATTTTAAGGCTAGATTCCTCAATATACCGAAAGGTATGTGAGGCATAAAATTTGTGTTGGTGCTAGTACGAGGCCTGGTATTGAGGCCCAGTCCCTCACTTCACGATCCCATAATGATAAGGGAGTCAGGTGATTAGACAATATATAAAAAACCAATTATTTATACTTGCCTAGAACACCAAGTCAGTTTCTCTATTGGGTGATGAAATCTCAATATTTATCACCTGGGTGGGAATGTTTCAATGTAAGTTGTGTTCAATGTTATTTAGTTGTGTGTGGGGGAAGATCATGTGAATGTAATAAATTAATCCTTTAATTAATCTACGTGATAAAAAATGATGCAAGATTATTTTTAAGCCAAAAAAAATGATTGATTTTGATGAGGAAAGATAACAAAATCCAATGCTTGAAAAAGAAAAGAAAAGATGAGAACACACCTGTTACACACTTCCTTTTTAATTTTTTCAAATTTTGATGTTTCTTTTTTTTAGTAATGCAATAACGTAGCAAGAAAAATCCCCCAACGAAGAAACCTGCAAAAGGGTTAAGAGAAAAAAACAATAGAAGAGAATGATGTTAGAAGCTAATTTACTAAGTAATTAGAAGCAATCACATAAATCATCGGTGATTAACAAGAATCGGTGGTAATTCAACTAAATTGCTAGCAATTTGACAGGATCGGTTGTGATTACAGAGAAGAAGGCCTAAAATGTATGAAAAATTGATTTAATAGAAATAAAATAGGGGCTAGGATCCCACCAGGCATGCCAGAATGTTTAGATATATTTTTACCTTTCTACTTTAAATTAATGAAGTGAAACAATAAAAACAAAACCGACCTTGGAAGACAATGGGGTTACCGATACCCGTAGAGATAGATGCTGAAGTTGGTGTTTGATTGAATTATATCAATCCAGGATGAATGTACAAGTCCTCCTATCCTATGAATCAACCTGCACTTAAAGACACTAAACAGAAAGGATTAGATAAATGGATAGAAAAGCTACTCAGCGAAGGCTGATTCTAGGAATCCAAAGGGACTTCCTTAGAGGATGTCCTCTCGTATTACGAAAATTAAGTGAATTGATAATGATGTAGATGAAAACAAAATATATAGTCAATAAATATATATGGATAGTAGATAAGAAGCCCAAGAACTCCAAGATAAAAGGTAGGTCCCATACGACTTCAATGGTGGCCTAAGCAAGAGAAGACACAATTTTTACGTGTCCAAAGTAGTTGTACCAGAAATATTCAGTCTCCTACTGAATTTCATTGAGGAATTCAAACTAATCTTCAATATCCTCTTCATCAACAGTGAATTGGATAACATAGAGTGTCAACTCATGTAAGATATTGTATTGTTCCTAGAAAAAGGGGTGTTGGACTATCAAAATGTCATAAATTCTGGTAATTAGATGTAAACGGGTAGGATATGCAATCTAACATAGATCCGTGCTTGGAAACCATAATGTTAAATTTAGAGGATTTCTTAAAATATGATAAACTGATAAAATGATAAATTTGATAGGGATCACTGATGATTTAGGACAATCACTAACGATTAGGGTGAATCTCTAGTGATTTCTATGATTTTTTGATAAATGCAAGAGTTTAAAGCACAAAGATGATGTTTATAACCAACTTAAAAGCTTTATATGATAGGAAAAGTATAAACAGAGATCAAGGAATACCTTTGAGTAGATTTGGAGTTAAATGATGCCTCAAATATTAAATAGTAAATATCTGAAAGGATAAATTGTGTTGGGATGTTGCTTGAAGTTTGACTGATGAAAATGATCACCAAAAATTCTTGAAAATATATGATGTTGATGCATGATAGTGATTGATGATGTCTTGTATGTTGTAGTGTCAGGAAACAAAGTGCGAGAGAAAAAAGGATGCTTAAGATTCCTGATTGAAGATCTCTAAGGGAGAGCACAAAAGTGAAATTTATAATCGTTGGTGATTCAACTAAATCATTGGCAATCCATTTTTTATGAGGAAACAAATATGAGAGTGGTTGAAACCACTTATAATCATGGATTTTTGGTTCATGGTATGGGTAAGTGATTAAGGGGATTTTGGAGGACAATGTGAAGAGGTTGAGATGGTTATAGGATTATTTTGATTTTGTTTTATCTTACATGTTTTTAGTTTTAAGTGGTTTTAGGTGGTTTTAAGAGAGGTAAATATGGGTTGTTACAACTATGAAGGATATTTACATGGAGTAAATATTGTGGGGGGTGGGGGGGGGGGGGGGGGGGGGGCGGGGCGCGTTTAGACTTAGGATAGTGGATGTATGAATTAAATAATGACTTTGGTAAATATAAATGTGAAGATAGTGTGAATGATAAAAAATGAGTGGTGAAAATTTTGAGTGTCTATAGTTATATAGTCAAAGTCCTCAAAATTGTGTGATTATAAAAAAAGTTCAAAAAATAAAAGAAATAAAAATTTGTCTTTCTAGATGCATTTTCGGTGTAATCTGACATCTAATAAAATAATGTTTCATAGTTCAGGGGAGAAAATAAACACAATGTGGAAACATATGTACTTCAAGATCACATTTACTGAGTAAGCAACATGTCTGATGAAGGATAGAGGAACATGGAGTTGGAGGTTAAGCAACAACCTCTCATCAGTCACCAATGACGGGGATGCAATTTTGGTATGGTGACTTGTTTTTTTAGTTGTGTGGTTTGGATTTCAATTTTTCAAATTTTTAGCGTGGTGTGAAAAATAAGAGTAGATGTTCATTCTTGTTCACGTGTGCATGTGGATATTCATACATAATTACCTGATAAAATAACATAGTGCAGAATAGATAACACAGTGAAATGTAACATCGTGATTGTTTAAGAGGTTGAACAGTCAGATGTGTTCCTGTTCATACCTAGGTTTGTGGTAAACCTTTGTAAAACCATTGAAGGTTGTGAAGATGGTTCCTACTTGAGTTCCCACACTAAGTAGGTCAGATGTGTTTCTTGCAATGATTGATTGATAATAAGATGGTTCATGTACATGTTCTCACACTTGTTTGGTCAGATGTTTTCCAAATAGTGTTTGGTTGTTAATAATTTGATGTGTTCCTTCTTCTACCTTCAGTTTGAGTGTGTAACAAGATCATGAGAAAGCATGGGTGGAAGGCTACAGAGGAAGTGTGAATGTTTTTCTACCTTATAAAAAATAAGGGGGGGGGAATGTTAGGAATATAGTTTTCGCATGTGTTTTACCGTAAGGTTATGATTATATTATTACTATGGTAATTAGTGAATTAGTAGTTTGTTAGTAATGTATTTGATTAGTTAAGATATTTTTATAACAAATGTATAACAATATATTAATACATGTTTTATATTATTTTTACTTCCTATAAAAGAGGAAGTTGGTTTTCCTATTTGGATGGCTATATAATATCCCTCCACACATTATAAAAAATGCAGTAGTGGAATAATATGAAGACTATATTTTTTCTCTGCTAATTCGGCTCTCCTGCTGTATAGACTTTGGTCAAATTTAAAATTTTCTGACTAGCTCCTCAAATGGCTTCAAAAGATCATTCACCAAATAATTCTCATTCACCAAAGGTGATCCAAGGTTATGTACTTATTTTATTATGTCCTATTACATTTAATAAGTGAGCTCATCACACGAATCAAGCTCATCAAGAGCATGATTAAACATCTAATAACATGTAACCAAATTATTAGACCAAATTGGAGACATGTTCTCTGATATGGAGTTGAAAACGTTTTTCCCACTAATACAAGAGAATCAAGGTTTCTCATTTTTTTCACTAGTAGAAAACATTGATCCCAATGTTTTTTTCTTTCTCAATTTCATCTTTTGTCATCCTTACTTTTGCAGTAGTGGCAAACATGAAATTAAATAGTGAAAGAATATCTGGAAACAAGGTTTTACTTTTCTTGAGGATTTTTTCCACCCACTTGTCATTAGCTCTCCCTTGCATTGTGTATCCATAAAAATTCTTGATTGAATCTAGTTCAAAACTGATAATTGGAGTGACTTCCTTAGCGGGGAGATATGGGATGGCATTAGGCTCCATGAATTCTTAAACATATGAAGTGAGGGTTCTCACGTGTTCTTCCAATTGTTTAATCTTATCCTTGTATTCTTCATTTCTTGTAACAAGACGAGTGAAAGATTATTGGAACAAATGGGAATATCATTCATGTGTTTTTGGTACCAAGGGAATGATTATCATCTCATAGTCTAATGGATTCATCTCTCTAATTTATTTTACTACCATCGGCTAAGATAATTCTACATAATGGTTTCCTAAGGTGCCACTGAAGAAACGAGAATTTTTTTGGGATTTTTGACCTCACTTTACTTTCACCAACAATGAAATAGCTTAAAAATATGGCACCCCTATCTATTTTACTATAGGATTCTCACCTATGATGAAATTTTAGATCCACGGAAAGTCTTTCGTTGTTGCTGGTTTGGAATTAGGCATGATTGTAGTTTTGGGCTCAATGCGAGTAAGTACTTCCTACATTTGGTGAGTTGAGTCTGCAGCGGAAGAAGAAATTATTGGAGAATAATGTGGGATTGATGGATGAAAGGGATACATCTATCCTTTTTCTAAATCTTCTATAGGGTGCTGAGTGACCTTTACTTTCTTTTGTAACCTCTTGTAGTGATAACTTTCAACATACATTATTTTCCTCTTTGTAGGCTCTCCTGCGTGAGTAAAGCTCACAATCCTCTTGGGTGATTTCATAGAAGAGAGATGAGATATAGGCCTTATGATAGTTTGAAAACCACCTAATTCAATGAGTGCAACCCTCTTTTTCTTGAAACAATCCTTATACATTTAGATTACTACCACGGTTCTTTCATTGATATCTCCTAATTCCTGAGAACTCCACGAGACTGATAGTAGAGGAAAAGCCTTCAATACTTGGTATTAAGGATCATACAACTTAGTTCCATCATATTTAACCCCATCCATGAACAAATAAAATTTTAATCTCCTCATTTGGCCAAAGGTCATATTCATGCAATCTATCTTTCTTACCTCCAAATCATCCAAGCAGTTAATCCAATAATCTTTAATTTGGAGAACATGGAAACTCAAGAATATTGAAGGTTTTGGATTTCTTCAAGTATTAAAATTTTTCCTAGGTGTGTATGAATAAAGGCTCAAAGTGAAAAATGAATCTTCAAGATTTGAGGCATCAACAATTTTTTTTCAAGAGAAGATACTAAGAGAAATAAAGAAAGACAAAACTTTCTTCATGCGGTTCCTAAACTTGTTATTGATATGAGAAAGCTTCTGAAATAGCTTGAATATTACTATATTGTCATTGATATTCCTTGGGAGATTGTGAGGAGTGAGGTGAAATCCAAAAAATATGATATAAAGTAATGTGGAGAATTGAGTGAAGTAGGACCCATACTTTTTCAATCAATGTTACAGCTTGTCAAGAAAATCTCAACTATGGGTGGACTTTGAGAAATCAGATGATGAATATGGTGAATACATCATTCACATTATAAAGTTGGAGGTTTCTTTATTTAAGATAAATTTGAGGATATATTTCATAAGTTGGTACTCTATGTGAAACATTTTGAGAAAGATTCAGGTATTTGAATGGTCTTGTGCTTGTGAGGGCATACACTAGATATGATGTCATTGTAAACTTCTTTGTGACTTACAACTAGAGAAACAAATGGTGGGTTTTATCACTTATGATTTGTCCCTAGTAAATCATATGATTTCCTTCAGTGATGATGAGGATGAATTGTTCCATCCAATCCTTAAAGTCCTTTGTTGTTTCTTCTCCCATTATCCTACTTAGAAAAATGATTGCATCCAAATAACCCTCAATAAATTCATTTTGTGACAAGTTTTTTGGCATATGAGGGGGTTTCTTACCTTTTCTCAACCATGATCCTAGTGCGAGGCCCTAGAAATAGGATTTAGTGTTTGACCACTCATTGGATGCAGAATACTTCATGATTTATGACCATGTTG
The DNA here is from genome assembly GCA_019776745.2 of Taxus chinensis. Taxonomy (NCBI): domain Eukaryota; kingdom Viridiplantae; phylum Streptophyta; class Pinopsida; order Cupressales; family Taxaceae; genus Taxus; species Taxus chinensis. Next base: position 478,714,667 of record CM034154.1, on the reverse strand, counting down.
TTTCCAGTTAGAATTTGCATACATCGTGAGATGCCCTTTTGGGTGAGCACCAAAAGTATAGAATTAGTTTTGAGAAAATTCTAGCACTAATTCAAAACTCTTCAATGACAAAGGCTTTCCTCTAGCTGTAAACAATCTACTTGTGAAGATATTTTCTTCAACAATTTCTCTCGGTCCTCTAAGCATTCTACTTTTAATATCTTCTCTAGGTGCATGTGAGTGACATCCTTATCACTCACACCTAAGTAATCCATGGCCAGTGTTGAAACAAGTTCTAGACCATAGAATTTGAACTTTATGACTCCAAAAATCAGCAATATGAGTGAAAATAAAACCAACTACTTTCTACACTAGAATAAAAACTTTCTATTTTTTAAAGGTGGGTTTAGGAGATGTTATTTTAAGATTTTTTTATTTTTTTTCTCAAAATTTGTCTTTTGAAGATCCTAGCACAAGTAATTAACATCCATTGATGATTATTTACTATTTTTAGCATAATGCTTTTTTGGAAACTACTTTTTTTTGGAAAATTACCTGTTTTTCTTAGTTTGTTGTTTTTCACCATTTCTAGATATCTTGAGTGGTGAGAGATTAATATTTTATGAGGATTACTATTTATAGTATGTGAATACACTAATAAATTTATATTTTAATAATGTGCACTTGCTAGTGTCTGATTGCAATGAAAATACCCTCATCGTATTCTTCTCTGCATCGGGATCACGTGCTCCAATTTTCATGGTGATCCTTCTACTGGAACTCTTGTAAACTCAAAAAGACAATTTTGGGAGGAGGGTTTTAGATTTACAGCTGTTAAAAATTTATGGCATCATTTACTATTGAGAAATGGTCTTCTCAAATGCACATATGAGGGTGATTTTGTGTGAAAAATTCAATTGAATCAGATTTCAGGTTAAGCAATTATGAAGAATTGTCCATTTTCAATGTCATGGCTCTTATGGAAATTTTTTGGTAGTGTAACAGGTGTTTTTGAGTGTTGTTGGAGGTATTATAGCTTCAAAAATGGATTTCAGGTAAAACCATGCAAATAAATTAGGTTTAAAACAAGTTTGTTTTGTTTTTATGTCATCCTGACAATTGTTGTTTTAACCCTGGTAGTGTGAAAGATGGGTGGGTTAAAACCTGGGTTAAAACTAGCTTTCACATGGGTGAAAATTTATGCCCCAATTGTCCCCTTTGAAAAATGGACAAGATGTACAAAAATGGTTGCCTTGAGCAGGATCATGCCAAGTGTCAACATGAGATGCAACGAGAGGGAGATAAAAAAACAACTTGAGCACTTGCGGAGCTAGAGGGAAGTCATATGGGAGACTAGATGAAGGATATTTCAAAGGGGGGCCCATTTTCCCCCCTATTTCCAACACTTATTTCACTGAATTGGGACTTATTCCATTCCCAACAACTTAAAAATATACTCAATATTGGAATCCAATATATCTATTTTCAGATTCCTAAATGTCAAATATTGGAATTATCTGCACTCCAAAATTGCTCATATCGGATTCTAAAATCACACATATTAGATTCCAAAATTGTATATATTGGAATCTAGAATCACATATATCGGAATCCAAAATCAACTACATTGGAATTAATTGTACTCCAAAATCACATATATTGGAATCCGAAAATCAAAATATTGGAATCTGTTAATTCTCCTTCCAAAGTCTAATATATCTAGTCACGATTTAAATTTATGAATATGTGAAATAACATTTAATGATTTCAGGGAATCCAAAATTGATGTAAGAAATAATTCCTGGCATCCACTAGTTTAATATATCTAGCCACAATATAAATTTATGAATATGTGAAATAACATTTAATGATTTCAGAGAATCCAAAATTGATGTAAGAAATAATTCCTGGCATCCACTAGCCCGTATAGAATAGATACATGTTCTAATTTATAAGGGCTGGCGGCGGTTAGGATTAAGCTTTGGAATAATGTACTTATTAGTTTTAAGATTTTTTAAAGATTAAACTATGCAAATTTGAATATTTCAAATGCCATTAAGCAAGTGACCGTTAGGATAATGAAATTCATGAGATGTGAGACACTTCCACATTCAATTACTATGGTTTGATTGAACCTTGGGGCAACCAAAGAATTACCTTATGGTTTGAATTTGGTGGCCACCTATACCTGTCAAACAATTTTTAGCTGAAGGGAAATTTCTAAATTTTTCCCTTCGAAAATGTAAAATAGTGTTATTTTATAGTATCAATAAGATTTATAAAAGATTATATTATATGTATTTCACTATTTATAATATATATTTGTGTAGTTTACTAATAAATCTATATAAAAAATGATGGTTATAATTACAATTTACAAGTTGCATGTGACAATTTTTAAAAATATTTGTAAGTATTTTACAGCTAAAACTGTATAAAAAGTCTAAATGGTCGTCAAATTTAACCCCTATAAATATTAAGAAACTTAAAGAGGGAAACAATTCAATTTGGGAGAATGTAATTAACTATAAAATCATTCCAGATATATTTTCATATTTAAAGTTAGAGCTCATATTTACTTCATTTATAATGGTGCGATTGAACCTCATTGCAACTAGAGAATTTCTGAAGATGTTATGAAGAAATTAGGAGAGGGAAAATATCCAGTGTAGGAGAATGTAACTAATTGTAAAACCATACCAGATATATTTTCATATTTAAATGTAAATATAAAATCAATTGTAAGAGACATGATATAAAAATTTTCATATTCAAATATGGATATGAACTTATTTAAAATTAACTATAAAACTATCCCATATATATTTTAGTATTTAAATATAGCTATGAAATAAATTGAAATTCCTTTAGTAAAGATAGGTAGAATTATAGTAAAAAATTTGATGAATAATTTGAAATTATAATGTAACATTATTCCTGATGTTGGGCTTCCAAATCAATAATACAAATCATAGTAAAGCTCTAATAAAAAAGCTCCCTAAAATTGTTTTAGTGATCTAATATAATCCTGAACATCTTCGATGTCCTTGAATGGTTACAACAAAGGCCACAACACATATAACAAGTATGTGTCTTTTGAATTAGAATCTATGTTAAATGTTTAAGCAATTATGTAGTTTGCATCATCATTGAACTTGTTTTTATCTAAAGAGTCATCTACAAGCACTGTATTTTTACAATTATACGATGCATTAAACCATAACCAAAAAAAGTTTAGATTCTTGCGATATAATTTGGGATTCTTAGAACCTTTATAATCAAAGTGTTTGGTCTCGACGTAATCTTCCTGTGTAAATATTAACTTGAAGCTTGCAACCTTCAAGCTGATGTTTTGAAGGAATGAAGGCATCATGTCATCAACATTTGACTTTCTCGTCGATTTCCACATTAATATGTTGAAATTTTTTTGCACCATTGTAATAAATCTTTCACATTAGGTCTGAGAAAAAAAAAATCGAGCTCGATGCCACCAATTTTTTGAATTGTTTAAATGTCGAAGATGCCTTATGGAGGGTGTGTGCCAAAACACCATTTATACCAAATGTGATCAGTTTTATGTTGCATGTGTTTGTATCTGCAAATGAAAATAAAATCAAATGGTTGAGGGTGGTGAATCAATTAAAAAATAAAAAATAACTCCCTTTTGATATTTTTATATCAAAAATCAAATGATCGTAGGTGGTGACAAAGGTAAATGTTGTCACCAAATAACTACACCCCCCGAATGTCCTGAAAATGAATCACAATATTCAGTGTCACCAAATCACAACACTAATTATAATATAGGAAAAATGGCTAACTAGAACTATGCTAACATTTCATGGGATTAGGGAAAGAGATTTGTAGAGAAATGAAACCTATAATAGAAGTGGTGATGCATCAAGAAAGGGTGTTGCTAGAAAAAATTCAATCTTGCCAATGAAGAGAGATGATCATGAGGAAGAATGACATGCATTACAAACCCACTTTACGTATAGTACTATAATCCTTGATAAGCACAATGATCTCCAAACAATTGCAAGAGAAACCCTGGTTGCACAATTCACTTGAAAACATGAGAGAGGTAGATAGAGGAAACAAAATCATGAAAGGATATATATTTGATCACAAAACATAATTCTCATTACTTCGAGCACTTGCACAGTGCATCATTACATCAGGGGAAAAGGCATAGGCTGCCATTGCAATTGGAGAAGAAAGGATTGAAAGCCTATAAATCATAGCATCTCAGCTTGTGAAGAGAGGGGAAGCTTGGAAAGTGTCTAACTTTTCCAACTTGTATAAACTGTTGGAACTCACTTGTTGGAACATTTTTGGAATGAGTCTCCAACTTACATTTATAGAAGAAATTGAGAGAGAGGAGAGGATTCAAATTCCCCCTAAATGGAAGGCACTTGATGTATCATTTATTACATTTTGTTGAACCACTTGAAAAGGTTCCATCATGCATCATTAATGCCTGTTGACATAGTCTTCTCAATTAATTAAAATAATATTTAAATAATAATAATAATAAATATTATTATTTAAATTTTTAAAATAAAATTATTAAATTAATTGAATTTTGGTGGGACCCTCCTGTTGAATGGTCGGTGATGAGGAGGGAATTATGGAAAAATACAAAAATACCCAACTCAGTAGTTGGCCCGTCGAGCCAACTTACCAAGTTGGTCTTGAACTCCATCATCCTTAGTCTCCACTGCCGCACCGAGATGAGAACCGATTTCCATCCTCTGAGATCTTATGACAACTCACTACTCGAGTTGAGCTTGACCCATGATTCCTTCTACCATCATTAACTGAACTCCCATGATTCATCACGTCCACCCAATGAGCTCTCACCACCAAAAAAATCCTATTGAGTCGTCCTCCACCATTATGTCGATTCGCTACTCAAACGATGTCCCTATCGCTGCGAACAAAATGAGTTCCAGAATGGCGTGACCACAACAAGTTATAAACACCTTTTCACTTTACACGAGCTCACCGCTGAGTTACCTAGAGCTTACCATTCCCATCAGATAAAACTTGGCTTGCCAGAATGCTCAAATCATTGAGCTCCATCCTTCACCATGCGAATGCTAGTTCATTCAATCTTATCATTTTGTAACTGTATCTCGTGAGTTCTCTGCAAGTTATTCCAAATGAAATTCCTCCTACACTTTTCTTCATCGAAAAATGCCAATCTTGTGAGCTATCTCTAACCAATTTTGATTTTGATCCCTCTGAGTAAGTCCAATAAAATCCTTGGCCGAGTAACTTACTTAGCTTACCGCTCACTCTGACTCAGCGAGCTATCTGTTCGTGAGTTTGTCTAGTTCATATTTACCTTGAATGGCTGAGCTTCTCTTTAAACACAGTGGACTCACCATCACAAGATCCTCTCACAGCATCTCTGTATTGAATTTCCTGACTTCAAGTTTTTTCTTACACACATCAACATGCTCTCCATGCTTCATTACAATGACTTAGCGAGTTCTGCACGAATCGGCCAACTACATTCTGCACCCTGAGCACTTCCTAATCTTCATCATCATGAGCAAGCTCCTTACATTCAATGAGCTCAACACCAAGATGACCCACCACCTTCATTGATCTCTCTCTGATCAACTTGACAGTTGATTTTCACTTTGCCGAATCCATCTCTTCTATGACAAGCCTGAGCTATCGAGTTGCTTCGAACGTGAGATTGCCACCGACCTCTGCATCATTGGATCACTGAATCTGAGCTCACTAAAATGAACCATTTATTTGTGACCAACCTCTCTGTGTTTGAGTACTGAACTCGGGTTTACCTTAGACAACTGAGTTATACTCTTTTTTTCCTCTGCGTTGAACACGTCACTCCTTTTCCGAGTTGGAGAGCTCTCCTACAAAGATTTATTTCTAAGCTTGTTTTGATGAGCCTTATCTTTCCCTGGAGCCAACCTGTCCCTAAAATTATCTCCTCTCCCATGCATGAATTCGTTCAACTCTCTCGGTCTTAACTCAGTCATCCACCAGTCGATCTTTGCACAAATACCAACTTATCTTATCTTTACAATGTTGTGCTGAGCTTGTCATGGCTTCATGGTGACATGGTATGAACCATTTCTCTATGGTACCAAGATAAATGAATCCCACAGATATTTGATATTGATTGCGTAGGCTTACCATCCCAATTCCCATGTAGAACTGATCATCACACTACCACACCTCCCTCGGCACCTGACTCGATCCTCCTCGCAGCCCGTTGTAGGACTCGCCATCTCAACCTGTCACCTCCCTCACAACTTGGTGCACAATTCAAACCTACTTAACTGACTCAACCACATCAGATTCCAAAGATTGAAGTTCTCATTGACACAGAGCTCTCAACACCAAAAATATCTAAACCTTGAAATGTCAAAACTCTAAAATTCAGAGTTTCAGAGTTTCAGGCTTTAGAGATTTCCAACTCGCTTAACGTCTTCAAGCACAAAAAACTCTGAATTCCTGAAAAAAATAAATCTGAAACCTGAATTGTATTATCTCTGAAATCCAAATTTCCAAAGTCCATAATTTCAAACTTCAGAACTTGCCAATTTCAGATATTTATGACATGTCAGTTTGGGAGTTTTCTTTACGAAGTTTTGCAACCGTTCATCCCGAAACTCCAAAAATGTTAGAACTCCAAAATGTTGACTTCATCTTTCAAAAATCTCGCTAGCATGGATTCATGTTATCTTTTCCACCCTAACTCATTCAATGGTGCAAACTAAACATAACCTAGTACTGATCTCATCACCGATCTCATGACTTATGAAAACAACACTTCATCCTATCATTGAGCCCATTGCCTCGAACTCAAGCTTATGCAAGCTCTTCTATGTAGGAAAACTTCAGCTTTACCTCCAAAGTCTCTCCAAGCTTACGTCTATTGCATAACTCCTGAGTGCTTTTCTTCTCATGATCGAGCCATTTCCTGAGCTAATACAACAACTTTCCCTACGAGCTCATCATTTCGATCTCCCATTTCACTGATATGAGCCCTCTGCGAGTCAATTCCTATGAAGACTCGGCTCTTTTGAGAAAGTGTTTCATATAACTTATCCTTGTTGAATGCTACCTCCAAGGATTTACAGGCACTGAGCCCTAATCTTGGTCCACATTTTACCTCGTTGTAGAGCTAAGCTATTTCCCCAAGCATGTCCTCTATTGTGTAAATTTTTCAACATAATTTCTACATCGTATCTCACCTTTCACTCGACCATCATCTTCCTGAGCCACTTGAAGAGATCGGTCAACAAACCATGCATCTTACCTCATCCTTCACCATGCACAAGTTGGTAACCAACCCTTTCTTGACTCTGCGAGGTCCCAAGCCATAATCCAACACTCTGTACAAACCGTCTTCATTTTGAACTCAACCATTCATTAATATTCACAAAAAATCTCGAGCTAAGAAAACACCGAGCTCACTTTTAAAAATGGCAAAGGCCAAGTTCTTCCAAAAATTCCATTGCATCAAGTTATGTCCCATCAATCCGCTGAGCTCAATCCTCTAAACCAAATCGTCCACCGCACTACATTTACATTCGAGCTCATCCCTTTGCATTGATCCTTGATCGACTCACTCGAGCTCGTTCCTATCTTCACCTAGGATATTCCTAGAAGAGACGTATCATGATGGCCCTAGCTAGCTCCCCGACCCTGTCAAACATAATGTTATAATTTCAATCTCGAGAGCCCGTAATAATTTTACCTAATGCAACACAAGCCAAATAAAATAATTTTATTTTGCATTAGTGCACTTATATGTTAATTTGGGCCCAACTGAGCTATGTTGGAAGATCCTGCTAAGGCATCATGAAAGTATAAAATAATTCCAGAAAATTTTATACACCAAATTTGACAATTCATCCTGTAGACCCTCATTGTTCATTTTTACCCGAGGGGGGAAAAATGGACAACAGTAAAACCTAAGGGCATTCCTCATTTATTATTGTTATACTATGAATATTTTTTGTGAAGAGTTTATTTGAATAGAATGTAATGTTTCAATGTGATGAGTCTTTACATACCGTTTTGTAGTTATTTCATTGCATTGGAAAGTGGTATATGTTTTCTAATATCAAAGCAAAAACTAGTATTTAAGCATGCTCACAATTAATGTAGGAATACATATTTCATTAATAAAAACAACTCAAAGATTCGTTACATTAAATATTTTCTATTAATTCACATTTGCAACTTATACTCTCACACTCTGAAATTATAATCAGGGAAGATTTAAATTCTCCCAACTAATAATCGTACAATCATAATTTAAATAGTTACGCAGAACCATCACTAAAACATATGAATGTATTTTATTTACAATGTTAAGTTGTATCATCACAATAACATTTTTAAATGCTAACTTTTTATTGATCATTTACTTGCTTCAAATATTTGATGCCCTCTACCACATTCAATCCCTTTGACACTATTAGTGATAAGTCCTTTTGCAAATTAGTCATCAACCACATATCTTTTGATAAATTTTCTCCTCTGCTTATCATCCCAAACATATTCTGAAGGGTTTCCCTTTACACCTAATGTAATACACATTGTGTATTTAGAATTGTAGGGGACATCGTTTCTACTCCAAACCTTTTCTAGATCTTTTATTACAATTCCATCAACCATATTGCAATGCTATTTTCCCCAGCTAATTATTGGATTCAAGCTAGATGATATTTTTTTATTGAAGGCCTTTGTCATATTTTTAACATCATTTGAAGTGAGTTTTTTTTACTAGAATCCCAATTCAAAATTTGTTGATAATGACTTTATAAACTCTTTCAAGCCACCTCACAGGCCCATTATCTCCCTGCGTAACTTGAATGTTGTTAGGAAATAAGAGATAAAATATGTGGAATAATCCCTTACAGAATCGCAATTATAGAAACTAATATGCAGAAAATATTACAAATCTCAAATAAAAGTGTAGAATAAATAACACAACATAGAGAGAAAATATTTAACGTGGTTCACCCAATTTGGGCTACATCCACAAAGAATCACTTGCTTATATTTTATTACAAGCCTCCACTCTCTCAATATAATACCTAAATCCATTTGGAGCTATGCTCAACAAAACCTACAGAATTCACACCCGAATTCAAAACACATCTGCAATACATTTGATTTTTTATCTATCATATGCATAAGACCATATAAATAGACAATTGCTTAAGTAGTTTGATATAAAACTGTGGGTATCAAAACCATGGGCAAAAAACCGTGGGTATCAAAACAATGGGAAAAAACCGTGGGTATCAAAATAATGGGTACCGAAAAAACCATGGGCCCAAAAATAGCCCATAATGGTTACCCATTACCCATGGGTTAATAAACCACCCATGAAAATTTTCTTCGGGGGCTTCACCCCTGAACCCCCTTAACCCACTCACCGATGACCGGGACCACCATAAAAATACCTGAGTGTAACACATAGAAGGTGTACCACACTCTAACATGAAAATGGGCTCCACAAACATAACAAATGTGATGTCCCCAGAGGGTGATTAGTTATTCTCATACATCAAGCCCTCCAAATCTAAAATAAGAAAATATTTCTTTGCTGCTAACTGCAGGGAAGTAAATAATTTTTATAATCGGTCTTATACAAATTCTAACCAATGGAAAATATCAACATTTTAGCTTGCGGCTACCACTTACCTGTGGGCCTGATGTGTAGGATTGCATCTTCTTTACCCGATGTTTGATCCTTTGATGAAAGATCTATTTCAAACAATATTAATATTATTAATATAACTATTTCTATGGAAAATGAAAGCGTATTTGAAAAATCATACTGAAATACGTGGTAAAATGGTAAATTCAATATTAGCACTTTAGGTAGCTAGAATTTATTGACTGAGCTTATGGCTTGGATTGCAAAGACCTTACTAGATGCTGGTTTTTTTGATGTAATATGTGTTACAAATAACATTAATCAATTCAAAACCAATTTCATGCTATCGTAAATGAAATCATAATTGAAAATCATACTGGTCTCTATGGTAATATGGTAAGTACAAATCAAAATGCTCTATCTTCTGAATGAATTGTAGTGCCCACTAGGGTTATTTTATATCCGTTGAACCACCCATTGGTGGAAAAAAAAAGTTAGATATTGATGTGGATTAGCGATCGCTAGGGTATTCCGTCATTGGATGGAATAAGTTTAGATTCTAATGTCTGTATCATTATGTCGATACTAATGGTTTATGTTGACAAGCAACAACCTGGAAAATACAAACTATGTAGCGTTGGATGCCACCAAGAACTTTTGAAATAGGTTATTTGGTAATTCCTTCTTTGAAAATGAGTCCACTTCTAGAATTAGCTAAAATATTTTTCTATAAATATGTGAGCCTTAGAAATGGTTATGTTTAAAAATATGCATGGCTAACATACCTGGTTCTGTGTGCATATTCGTGTTGGCTACCACTGTGCACTCCATTGTTACTTTCTTTGGGTGTTGGTGGTCTACATAAGACATTAATTTTTCTTATAAATTTGTGGTTCTTAGTAGTGGTTCTTATTTATAAATGCACATGACTAATATACCAGGATTTTCTTGCATATTCACAGATGATGTGGCTAAGTTCTTGTCATTTGTGGTCAGACATGATGAGCATAAAGTATTTTCAAAAAAACAAGAACACTGAAAATTGAAAACAATGCTCATTAAACATATTTATAAAGTGATTGAAGTTCAATCACCATGATGAGTTAGTTGTGTAGCATCAAGTTGAGAGGTTTGTACATCAATTCATATTGTTCTTAGGCTGTCTGTGTAAATAAGAAATGTGTAAGCTAGTTGAAATAATTTTAACATAATCACATGTTCGAGTTGTATTCTGGTACAAACCTTTCTTCATGTGAGAATAGTAATGTTTCAAAAACATTTCCTGACTATGTGTCTCAACAATAAAAATAATAGATTGATTGGATTCAACTAATGCACACAGTGTTACACTGCCGCCGTATAGCACTAATACTATAGAATCCTGGAAACAACATCAAGTGAACATCTCAAACCAGAACTCATATGATCGTTTAAAAGGAAAAGGGTGTTTAGTTCCTTTTAGGCCAATTTCACTTGCAATTCAATCCCTAGTGAATTCTTCTCTTTCATCATTGATTTTATCACAGTTGTGCACTCCAGTTATTGTGTACATAAGACACAAACTTTTAAATTTCCCACTACTATCATAGATTTTGTAGCATCCATCTAGAATTGATTCTTCACTATCTTTAACCTTTTCCATGTATTGTTTTATTGTTTCTCTCAACATTTTTGAATATTCAATTGGTATGAGAAAAATAATACTACATTTCAGTGCACTAGTTCTAACAACTATTAGCAGCTCCATTATTTCTTTAGAAGAAATATCGCTAGACAAATTATAAAAATCCGCGACAACACATTATGCATTGATAGGATTGGTGGTAGGAATAACTTATAGAGTTGATGAAAGTTGGAATGGGTATGCACATTGACAAGTAAATTCTTTTGTATCCTCCATCCTTATTGGTATATTGTCTTCCATTGATAGCACATAGTTGTATAATATTTTCTAAGCCTCGACAGGAATATCTTCTTCTACCACCTTGTCCTTTTTGTGTTTAGCTTTTTTTCCCCTATGTGGGAATCAAATTTTCTCTTTCCTTTCCTCTCTTCACCCAATAGTAAAAAAAATTGGTGGTAGTGTGATTCGTGTAATTTAAATTTTTCAATTACATTCGATTCACTACAGGATGTCAATAGATATATATTTGGATGTTTTTCTTTAAAATATTGTAGAACTTTTTCTCTTATTTTTCTGTATCCTTTTACTCTTCAGTAGTAAGAATCAAATGTCTCTACTATTACGCCTACCTGAACAGGTCCAATTAACTAGACATCTCTTGATTTTAATTTTTCTATTAGTACTGATAGTTCTTCGTTGTTCATTCCTTTAGCAGCCCTGAATGAATTGGATGTGAATCTTGCCAATGAATTAGGCTGAAATTTATCTTGATTATCTTTAATAGGTGAACAAGCAAGGCAACCATATCTAAATAACTCAAATGTTGTAGTCTATTTAGTCCATATTTCATCCCAAAAATAATAGAAAATTCCATTTTTCGTATAGATTTATGGTAGAGTCCATTTTAAAAATCAAAATGCATTGACTCTTAAAGATTTTAAATCAAAATACATTTATATGTTTTTTATTTTTATATAAGGAAGAAAAAATTTAATAATAAATGTAATGAAATTAAATTACATTACCTTCCACACCTCTGTTTTGTTTTTTGCCAATCCGGGATGTTGAGGAAATCCAATCAATTTCTGAATTGATCTATCTTTGTACAACAAATCAATAAAATTGGTTTCTATCCAAGTTCTATTCACTTTATTCTGTTGTTTGCAAATATTAATAATGGCTTCGTTAGTTGCATTTACATAAAGAATCTGAGCCCTTCAAAACTATAGCCTCAGATGTAGAGACTTGTAAGTATTTGAGCCTAAAATCTTATTTTGTGCACACATTGTATGTTGGCCATCAAGTATATAAAAGTTAACATCATCCCTTTTTAAGTCTTTCAGATCTTTGAGCACCACAACCTTATTTATAGACTCCAAGAAGGTAAGAATAATTGTGTCCCTCTATGTAGGAATAAAATTTATTAACATGGTTTGTATAAGGTCAACATTCTCATCATCAACAGTCTAGAGGTGGTACATGGCACCTGGAAAAATCAATTGAAAATACTAATCCATTGAACAAAAATTAGTCAAACTTCTGCTTACTTGAAGGTAATTTTTTTGTGAATATAGTGGTTTCTTTCTTCAATAATGCAGCTGATTTAGTATTCTTTTTCAAACCATGGAACTTTGATCTAGGTTGATCGAGCTTCAATTTAGCCAAATATGTTCTCCTCAGCATAGTAAACAACATGGCATGTTTAGGAGGTGAAAGAAAATATTTTCTATTCAAAAAATGACAAACAGAAGAGGGTGTATCACCTCTATACAATTTTCTAAGTACTGCAAGCATGCCATTATGAATTTCTTGTGCACTTGAACAATTAGTTTTGTCTTCATATACTAACAACCCCAAATCTCATCCATGTGTTGAATAGGGACATTTTATTTTGTCTTCTAAGGCTTGCATTTCCCATTTCGTGAATAAAGAAATAACCAAATCCATATCCACAACAAGACACTTATTATTTTCATTGTCAATGCATTTGACCTAAACACATAATGTACTTGAATCAATGAATTCAGAGGATATAATCATTATGATTTCCTCATGTCCTTCATCTACCAAAAAACAACCATAGGTCCTTATAGTAGTTGTCAGGAACAAGGAATTCAATAAACCAATCATCATCTCTTTTCTTCTGGCTCTCAGCGCCTTTAATGAATGAAATTTATGAGAATGGATTTTGACCAATGAAAGACATTATATCTACAATTGGAGTAGAATATATTAAATATTAGTTCACATATGGATTGATTTTTGTTCTCACCATATGTTAATGAATGCAAGTATTAGCCTTTGTGATTGCCAATCTCTATAATACTTTACTTTTTATCATTAGTGAGCAATCAAAGTAAATGTTAGCTATCGTTAGTCTTCGACTGAACATGAAATAAAACCTTCAACTGGTTACTATAAATTGTATTTTTTTAATCACAACATTAATACCAGAAACCATGTAAAGTTGTTCTCAAAAATTAACACATGACATATTTTGGAAGGATTATTAGTTGTTTGACAATCATCAACTTTGTGTCGATTACATGAAAGGAAATTTTTGAAAACATAGATGTTAGCGAGAGAGAGGATTTAAGTCGACATATGAATGAACATTTTTTAATATTACTTGTTGGTAATTTATGCCAATTGAATGGAATAGCTTAAAGGCCATTAAGATTCAATCTCCATAACTAGTAGAAAAGAATAACGTAGCGGATGTTAGGGTCAAGATTGTATTTATTTGAAAATAGCTATATGGTAATAAACAATGGTGAAGCTTAGTAGCCAATAATCTCCTATGATTAGCAATTGTCATTGTAAGCACTATATGTTCAATTATGGACCGATATTGTTTTTCAATGATAATAATTATATTGTATTGGCTGGACTTCGCATGTCAGACCCAATTACAACACTACATTTCAACAAGACAGATAAAGACTTATGTATTTCTCCTAAAATATATATCTATAAATTATATGTAATATTAATTTGTATCAAAGAAAATGCCTAGCATCTGTTGCAAGTTCTTTATTTCAAAACAACTATTGAATAACAAATCATGGTCTAGCTTAGCGGTCGCTACGATAATTTCATTACATCTAGTCATACCAATCAGTAGAAGTACAATTTTAGAATGATTGTTATTGTCAATGACTATAATTGTATCAAATTAGCCACACATTATCAAGTGGAGAATTTTTTTTAATAACTTCCATCGAGAGGGATCAGGAATTTATCCTTGTATCAAAGGAATAACATTGCGGATGATAGGTGAAACGATTTCTAAATTTGAGAATATATATAATAACAAACGATGGTCAATATTAGTGGCTGTTGGGCTCCTATCATTACAATTTTCCATTGTAATCACTATCTGTTCAACTTTGGATGGTTAGAGTAAAAGGGTATAAACCGCTACGCTTAAAATTTTCTTAATTCCAAAATAGTTGTTGAATAAAAAATAATGGAATGTCTTAGTAGCAGCTATGACCATATCATTACCTCTTATCATAGATATCACTATATGTACAAATTTAGATAGATTGTAATTGTAAATGATTAAAATGTTAACAAATTCTCTGCACGTTACCTTGTGAAGCCAATTCTTGTAATGATTTACATCAAGAGGGATCAAGACTTTATATTCTTATCAAATAAAATTCTTAGCGACCGCCATCCTTCATTACTCGTTTAAATTAATAACGTAACGGTTGTTAGGCTTAAGACTTTAATTTTGAGAGGATGCAAGAATTATTCATTTATCTTAGGATATATCTTTGTAAATTATAATCCATATTCATTCGTATCAAGGAAAAATCATAACGGGCACTAGGGTTATCAATTTCTCAATTTACATTTTAGCTATTGATTTTTTAGCTCATGCTATAGCTTAGAGGCCATCGGGATCCTTTCATTACCTCTTTTTCGTAGTAATCACTATCTTTACATAATTAGATTGATTATAATTTTTCATGATTATAATAGTTTCAAATCGGTAGCATGTTACCTGGTGGATCTAATTTTGGCACTATGTTTTGTTGAGAGGGATCACAATTGTCAGTTTCGTATCACAGAAAAGGTTTAACGACCGTTAAGCTTGATCACTAGTTGAATGGAATAACATAGTGGCTGCTAGGCTCAACAGTTTCTAATTTGTGAATAGATATATTATAGCAAACAATGGTCCAACTTAATGGTCACTAGGCTCCTATCATTATCACATGTCATTGTAATTGTATCATTTTGGGTGGAATTTACATGATAACCCTAATTTCTGCACTACAAATTTATCCTAGCTACTGCTAGCTATATACCTTATGGGATTTGAGAATAGCCTAGTCGCCGCTAGCTATAAACCATCTGGGATTTGAGAATTTCATTCTGTGTGTCATCATTTTAATGGAATTTTTTTATATTATAATTTCATAATAAATGTGTAAATTATAATTTTTTCTAACTATTAGGTTCAACCATGCCATGTGGCACATTATAATTGGACAAATATTTTTCATTTACGCACTACATCTAACATTGTATAGGTTGATTTTGTTTTTTTTTTTAAATTATGCCTATACATTTGTATACCTTATTTCATTTTTTTATTACAATATTATATTTTTTATTGCATTTCAACTATTTTAGGCTATAGCCACGTGTCTCCGTTTTACTGTTAGCTATTTATATTGTAATATCTTGGTTTCATATTATACTAGTTTCTTTACATTTTAATTTCATAATAAATGTGTAAATTATAATGTTTTCTAACTATCAGGTTCAAACTTAACACGTTGCATAGAGTAATTGGAGAATTATATTTCATTAGCACACTATATCTAACATTAGGTATCTAGGTGATTTTTGATTAAAAAATAAAAATAAATGTGCCTATAAATTGCTATATTTTATTTCTATTGTTTTATTCTAACATTATAAGTTTCATTACGTTTCAACTATTTTAGGCTATAGCCAATAACAAAAGGTGTTGTTTTCAATATTGTTTATTTTTTTGATATCCCGTACCTTTTCTCAATGAGTGGAAAATTTAACTATTTTAGGCTATAACCAATAACAAAAGGTGTTGTTTTCAATATTGTTTTATTTCAATATCCTATACCTTTTCTCAATGAGTGGAAAATTCAAAATTTGAATTGCGAATTCTCCCCATTTTGAAAATTTAAATTTCAATATCAACACAGTTTCCCCTGCTCTAATTTTAAAAATTCCATATCCCACACTTTGTTATATTTTAAAAATTTCAAACGTGGATTGTGATAGAAAAATATTAAATACTCCAGAAAACTAGTATTTAGGGTTTTTGTTTTTTGGTCTTCCAGAACAACAACTCGTGAAATCATAGAACAATACAAGTAAGCCACATATTGCAGGGCCAAATGAAAAAATATTGGTCATTTTGGCTAAGGAACAATCAGGCAGTAATTATAATCTTGTTCATGGATTAAAAAAATGTAACAATCAAGTAGTAACAAACAGGGTGCTCATATAATGGGGAAGCAAAAGGGGTTGTGGAAAAATAACGAAAATAGTTAGCTCGATGTAGTAGTAAATGGTTTGAATGACATCGCCAAGAAAGAAAAAATCTCATATCTAAATAAGGTATTTATCAAAAACTTATACTATACTAAATGTGCACCTTTTTTATAGTTAGCTCATTACAGCAATCGTTCTGGCTTTAACCGGATCCTATATTTTTTAACCTCAGTCCACCCCTGCTTTTCCGTACAAAAAACACTCTTAGCAGCCCAACTCTTCTTACTGATTCCTTCTAGTTGTTTTTTCAAACAACCTTGTGAATACTAGGCCATGTATTTTTCAAGTCAGTCCAGCCCTGTTTTGCCCTACAAAAATGTGACCCGTCACCCAGTTCTATTTACCATTTCCTTCTGATCATTTTGTAATACCACCTTGTTATTAAAGAAAACAAGGAATCTGTTGGGCCCCAACCGAATAAATTTTAATCCCCTTTTAGCTCTTGTTTTTATTTCATTCGAAATCCTTCAAGTTTCCATTGATCTATGCCTCCCTCTGGATTAATTTTCCCAAAAATGATGGCTAGTGTCCTAAACACTAGTTTTTAGAAAGTGCAATGTTTAACGAGACTCAAAATATTGTTTTGGTATTCGTTACGTATGCCTTGTTTACCTTTTAATATGATGATAGAAACAAACCGAGGTAAATATTTCATTGTACATTGTTTATATGGTTACCCCAGTAAAATCATATTAGGTTTTCAATTTCAAGATAATTTTTTGTGCAATGGAAGGTTAAACATATTATATATATGCCTAAACTTTATATATAAAATATTATGATCACTAGGTATTTTTATTTATATAGTAAATATTTATATATTTAATTCTTTTAAAACAATATTATCAGTAGGCCACATATTATTGGCAGAGGATAGAGTATTGGCATATATATTAATTCATTAGGGTTTATGTGGAAGGCCAAAAACTAATATTATTTGTATATTAGTTGTCCCTTGGATTTTACAAAAACAAGAAAGCTATTACAATTTTAGTGGCCACTAGGGTTTAACGTAATACCATATTTTTAGCTAAGATTTAATAAAATAAAGAAATATATTGCAAGTCTAGCATCCGCTAGGTATTGCCACAACATATTATTTGGAACTTAGCAGTCACTAAGGTTTCACAAAATAAATAAAGATATTGTAAGTTTAGCGTCCACTAGGTATTACCATAAAATAAAGAAAGATATTGTAAGTCTAGCATCTTCTAGGTATTGCCACTAGATTATTCCTAGAAAAAAAATTCCGAGCTTAGGGATCGGTACTCAACAATAGATATCATGAAGCTATACGCCACTAAGACACTTCCGCAACACATTATTTGGAATGTAACAGTCACTAGGATTTATCAAAATAAATAAAGGTATTGTGAGTCTAGCATCTGTTAGGAATTTCCGCAACATATTATTTGTACCTTAGAGGTTGTAAGTATTGCAAAAAATTAATTAAGGTAGTATGAAATCAACGGCCTCTACATAATATTTAAATAAATGTTTCTACAATATTTACCATTTTAATTGAAATTTATTTGAGCTTAGCGACCGTTATCCTTTATAATGATGTAATAATTTAAGCTTTGCATTCATTAGGATTTAACACATAATATTTGGGGCATGGAGGTCGCAAGAATTTAACACATTAATATAAGATTCCAGGAGGATAGTGTTAGCTAGAATATGCATACTCATAATGTTTGCAAGTTGTTGACGATATGCTTTAACAAATCAAATTAACAAATTTTGAGGCACATGACATCTAGTTTTTTCAACATTAGAAATATTTCGAGATTAGATGTCTCGAGCATTTAACAAGATGAAGTGTGTAATTTTTATCTTGACGTCTGCTATTTTATGATGCAACATAATATTTGAAGATATGTAGTCGCTAGGATTCAACTAAAAACATGTCAGATATTGCAAGCTTAGGGACCGCTAGGTTGTGCCTCTAAAACATATTTTGAGCTTATGGATTGGTACTCAAGAGTGGATATCATGAAGTTATACACTACTAAGACACTCCCACAACATATTATTTAGAGCTTAGCGGACACTAGGATTTATCAAAATAAAAAAATGTGTTGTGAGTCTAGCATCTGCTAGGCATTACCGCAACATATTATTTGTACCTTAGAGGTCACTAGTATTACACAAATTAAATTAAGGTAGTATGAAATTAGCAGCCTCTAGGTAATGGAACAACATAGTATTAAAAAAATGCTTTCTACAAGATTTACCATTTTAATTGAAATTGATTTGAGCTTAGCAATCGCTAACCTTTACAATGATGTAACAATGTAAGCTTTGCATTCATTGGGATTTAACACATAAGATTTGGGTCACGAAGGTCATAATAATTTAACACATTAACATAAGATTCTAGGAGGATAGCGTCCACTACAATATGCATAGTCATAATTTTTGCAAGTTGTTGGTGGTATGATTTAACAAATAAAATTAACAAATTTTAAGGCACATGACATCTAGTTGCTTCAACATTAGGAATATTTTGAGATTGGATGTCTTGAGTATTTAACAAGATGAAGTGTGGAATTTTTATCTTGACATCTACTATTTTATGATGCAACATAATATTTGAAGATATGTTGTTGCTAGGATTCAACTAAAAACATGTCAGATATTGCAAGCTCAGCGGACGCTAGGTTATGCCTCTAATTTTTTTTCTGATTTTATGGATCGGTACCCAACAATAGATATTATGAAGTTATATGCCGCTAAGACACTGCCACAACATATTATCTGGAGCTTAGCAGACACTAGGATTTATCAAAATAAAGAAAGGTGTTGCAAGTCTAGTGTCCGCTTGACATTGTTCCAACATATTATTTGTACCTTAGAGGTCACAAGTATTGCACAAATTAAATTAAGGTAGTATGAAATTACCAGCCTCTATGTACTGAAATGACATAATATTAAAAAAATATTTCTATAGGATTTAACATTTTAATTGAAATTGATTTGAGCTTAGCGGTCGCTAGCCTTTACAACGATGTAATAATTTAAGCTTTGTGTTTATTGGGATTTAACACATAATATTTGGGTCATGGAGGTCGTAATAAATTAACTCATTAACATAAGATTCCAATAGGCTAGCATCCACTAGAATATGCATACTCATAATGTTTGCATGTTCTTGGCGGTATGCTTTAACAAATCAAATTAAATTTTTTTGAGGCACATGGCATATAGTTGCTTCAACATTAGAAATATTTCGAGATTGGGTGTCTCAAGCATTTAACAAGATGAAGTGTGGAATGTTTACCTTGAATTCCACTATTTTATGATGCAACATAATATTTGAAGATATGTTGTAGCTAGGATTCAACTAAAAACATGTCAGATATTGTAAGCTTAGCAAGTGCTAGGTTATGCCTCTAAAACATTTTTTGAGCTTATGGATCAGTACTCAATAACAGATATCATGAAGTTATACACTGCTAAGAAAGTGCTGCAACATATTACTTGGAGTTTAGCAACCGCTAGGATTTCAAAAAATAAAGAAAGGTATCACAAGTCTAGCATCTGTTAGGCATTACCGCAACATATTATTTGTGCCTTAGAGGTCACTAATATTGCACAAATTTTATTAAGTTGGTATGAAATTAGTGACCTCTACGTCTTGGAAAAACATATTATTAAAAAAAATATTTCTACATGATTTACCATTTTAGTTGAAATTGATTTGATCTTAGTGACCGCTAGCCTTTACAACGATGTCAAAATTTAAGTTTTGTGTTCATTGGGATTTAACACACAAGATTTGGGTTATGGAAAACGTAATAATTTAACACATTAACATAAGATTCCAAGAGGCTAGCATTTGCTAGAATATGTGTACTCATAATGTTTGCAAGTTGTCGGCGGCACGCTTTAACAAATCAAATTAACAAGCCGAAGTATGAAATTTTTTAGTTTGACGTATGCTATCTTATGTTGCAACATATTTTTTGAAGCTATTTTGTCGCTAGGATTCCAGTAGAAACATGTCAGATAATGTAAGCTTAATAATTATTGGGTTATGGCTCAAAAACATGTTCTGAGATTAACATTCAGTTCTCAACAATGGATATCATGAAGTGATATGCCGCTAAGACACTACCACATCATAATATTTGGAACATAATGGCTGCTAGGATTTATCAAAATATAGGAAGATATTTCAAACTTAGAGTCCACTAGGTATTGTGGAAAAATATTATTTGGATCTTAGCTGTCGCTTGGATTTAAATCATTTAATTAAGGTAGTATGAAATTAGTGGCCTCTATGTATTGCCTCAATGTAAAAATTTACACTTAAGATTCGTTAGTATTTAACACATAATTTGGAGCATAGAATTTGAAAGGATTAAACACATTACATTAAGATTCTAGGTGGCTAGAGTTTTGAGCTACATGACATCTAGGTGCTTCAACAATAGAATATTTTGTTCTTAGGTGTCTCAAACATTTTACAAGACCAAGAGTGAATTTTTAAGCTTGGCATCCACAAGCTTATTTTAAAACAAATTATTTGAAGATATGTTATCACTAGGATATTATGAACTCTTAGGTTGTTAAGATACTACCGCATAATAATAGTTGGAACATAGTGGCCATCAGGATTTAACAAAATAAAGAAATATATTTCAAGTCTAGTGTTTTCTAAGTATTAAAACACCATATTAATTATAGTTTATGCCACATTGCCAAAGTTGGAGCATTTGTCTCTAACATTTATCAAAACAACAAATGCATGTTTAGATACATATATGATTTGGAATATATACACGATCAATGTATCAATTATAAATATTCATCTATAAACATGTCATACATATCACAATGCTTTCTTTCATATCTCACATACTACAATTTATGATTCACTGTGGTTCTTCCTTAACTACGTGGTGTTGTTGATCCAAGACCGTGGGCACAGTTGCTTCCTTAACTATGGGCTTCTTTTGAACCGATCCCACAGGTACAATTGCTTCATGTGTTTTTTCCCTCATTTGGAACCTGTTTTATCATCTCGTTGTTGTGGATCCTCAAAATATTTTTCTCAAATTTGAGAATATATTTTTATCTTATCCATATCCAGAATCAACCTTCTATATAACACAATAGACTTTTCATGAAATTCCTTTTGAATACCACATGATTTTTTGGAAATTTCCTTCAGAGTCTCCATTTTTTGTATTTTTTCCATTGTTTTGGAAACAATCTCAATGACATGCAAAGTTTATCCTTCATTCACCTCATCTACTCTCCTTTGAAAATTAACAATGAATTGCTGAAGATATGTGGTGAAATCTTCATCAGAAACTAATGCATGTTTTCCTTTAAATATTTCCATGATCGAAGCTTTTATGAAAACATGATTTCCTCTAGAAATAATGTCATCAAAATGCAAAGAAAGTTTTATTTCTTGTTCATTCCATTCCCTTAGTATTTTATTTGTATAATTATCATATGTCTGGCATATACTAATATCGTCCATGGTCATAATTGTAGGGTCTTTAAAAATGCCTTTTTCAATGACCTGCCCCATATGTCATAATGATTTATGTAACAATGTCACTCCTATAATGAGATTTTCATTTTTTTTCCAAGACTTCTTCTGTCTCCTTTGCATGGATACAATTATTTATATTATTGTAAAAACCATGCAATTCCTCTCCTACATCAAAAATTGTGCCAAGAGGAACTGTGGCCTTTAAATGAGTTTCAAGCTCTATATTTCTGGCACGTACTCCCCTCAATACTTCTATGGCTGCTTCTACTGAGGCCCTTATAAAGGATTCTGGATATTCTTGATATTGCACCACATGGGATCCTTTGGATTTCCTTTTCTTTGTAAGAGTGAAGAGGTGTTCTGAAGTTTCATGTCAAACGCTGGCTTGTTCTATTAACACCTTTTTTTGTTACCCTTTTCAAGGTTCTTGTCCTTGGATTGAATTAAATTTTCGCTAAAGGATATTCTTGTGGGCCCAATCTAGATGTCCTTTATAGGAAAGTATGAATTTCTATGAATAATCATTTCCCACTTGTTGTGAAGTGGAGGGAGAAGATTGAGAGGGTTACATAGGGTTTTTGATGGATGGATATTTATTTGATTCAGCCAAGACTTCTCAAAACTTAGATCCAGATTCATTTGGTTGAGATAAGGGAACACAAGATTGTTGTGAATGTTTCGAATACAAAGCTTGCTTTCTCTTCGTATCCTCCTTTTTAATAATTTCTCTTAGAGGTGGAACCGACCCTGTTTCCTTCATATTTTATTGAAAAAGGATTAATTTTGTTTAGGTGATCCATACCCAGTCATTATCATCATGCACATGAGCATATAATATAATTAATTATCCTTTAATGGAATAAAAGTGTTGGGAAACCCTATTCCATCTGTCATATTTCCTTAAAGGGTGTTCAGGGAGATTAAATGAATTTATATGGGCTGAAGAAGCCTTAAAATTGGGCCACCTATTAAACATTCTATGTCCCACAAAGATTGTAAAGGAGGGATGCGTTTTATGCTTCTCCTCCTTACACTTTAAAGAAATACCATTGTAAATATGATATGCAACCTCTTGTACTACCAATTGGTCTAGAAAATAATATGGAAAATGAAAAGGAGGTGTAAGGAGCCCCTAGATCATATAACTATATATTCTAGATAGAAGAATATGGCTCCCATGTTCCTTATCAAAGTGAGGATGGCATTAGATATTCTCGGTGGCATTATTTCATGTAATTATTGGTAGAGATAAGGATAAAAAATAAGTGCATATATCTTGAATATGTAATCTAAAATTATGGGCATACAGGTCTGCATATTACTCATTTACCCTCAAAGGGCTTGAAGGAGACCAGAATTGACAAAAATCTAGACAATTGAAAACACCAGTGAAAACATCGAGAAGATAGGAAGCCATGTAAAATGGTTTCTGATGGTCAATTTTATTTTTATTTGTGTAATTAAATCACAATAAAGCACCTGACCTAAGGAGAGAATCTTGTCTTCATTAATAATAAAATAAAGTAATGGGATCCATGAAACATCCACCTTAGAGATTGATGGATTTCCATATAGCATATTCATGGGTGCCATGCCAATGTAAACTCCTAGTCTAAACCATTTAATAAGGATTTCAGATAGCTTAGAATCATCCATATTATCAATCGGTTCAAATTCCCATCTTTGAAAAACATCTCTTACTCTCCTTTTGGCCATCTAGGACTTGACTGTGTATTCGTTGTATAAGCAGTCTAGCTCTAGAAGTTTATAATAAATTTTGAATGCATTCCTAGCAAACAAAGCTATTCACTTTTTCCCTGATTTAGAAAATAAAGATAAATCCTTGGACTTGACATGAAATAAATAAGAAGTGAACAAATCCTAAAATGGAAGCACATTTGATTTACCAGCAATTGAATGGAGGCCAACTCTTTTTATCACCCTTATATCTTGAAATAGTAGAGCTTGCACTTCCGATATACCCATTATGTCAATGACATCAACACTTTCATTCTGAACTGTGGAATATAGAGTCGAGTAATGTTGAAATTCGTCATCTAAGGATGTTGGATTGAACATGGTATCTCTTATTACTTTATCATTGTCGTTGGAATATAAAAATGTATCTACCATCACCATTTCCCACTCTCTCACCATGTTGAAAAATTTAAGAGCCATGAACGTTGCATACATCATTAACAGAAAAAAGTTTTGAGAAAAATGATTTAATTGATTTTACAACATCATTCATATGTCCCTTCTAACAAATATTAGGTAAGCTTAGAAAGTAATTTCCAAATAAATGAAAAAATTGTTGATCCTAGTGGTCGTCAGAGTTAATGATTAATAAATATTCAGATCTTAGTGGTCGCTAGGAAATATTCACAAAATTAATGTAGTCATTTTATTTACCCTCAATACTACTTTCTAACCCCAAACGTGCTAACCTATCACCTAGCAGGTGCTGGGTGCTCACTCGAGGCACGTGTGGGTGCTGAGACCCTCCTTTATGTGATCATTGTCAGAATGTTTTTCCATTAATGGAGGATGAATTGTAGACTGAGAAGTACATTTACTTAGTTAAAATAACAATGGAAGGGGCAGCTTACAGATCCACACATTAATGCATTACAAAAACTTAACAATAATGTAATTAAACATAATGAAACAAAACTGAGCCATGATAGACACATAACATGAGGGTTTACACCCTTAAACATGATATATAAAGAGAACCCATATATATATATATATATATATATATATATATATATATATATATATATATATTCATTTAGAATAGTTTTGGTAGCCACATTTACAATCAAAAGAGGTCATCATAGACCATACATGTTAAATGACAAAGACCCAACTCCTACAGATCCTCCCTTGTATGAGATCCTAGATATTCCCTTCCATTTTAACCATTGTTACAAATCTTAGTGCCATATAGAGGCTCATGACATCCCTCAAAACCCTTAACACTAAGTGCTCTAAACCTTAGCATTACTGTAAAAATCTATTACTCATTGTCTTACTCTCTATGCATTCTCTTCTCCCTTTCCTATTGATGATATCTGGTGATGTCTTTTGATGTGTCTTTCTCTAGCCAGAACATCTCTTTTTATAGGATCAAAACCTACCACCATGCCCTCTCTTCTAAAGAGATCATGTGCCAAGTTTCGATGTGGTCCTCCAATGGTGAATGCTTATCCAGTTACAAACCCTCCACTCTCTATAATGATGTCTTCTGGGAATATTCCCTGTGTGGAATATCATTTTCTTGACCTCCAAGGTTCTAGGCTGGCACCTTATCAACTCATCATGCCTATTCAGGTCCTCACATTTTTCTTCAAGTGTCTTTAGAATGCTAAATATGATTAAGTCCTTTGAACCCATGTTCTTATTTCTACGCATGCATTGGTTTCACCTAAACCTTTCTTAAACCTTTTTTTCATGCACGCTTTCCTTTGAGCGCCCTTCTTCTCAATGGTATCTTCGCTCAATGGTTCTGCGCACGTGTGAATTTTGGTACTTAGCCAATATTTCAAGGCCCAACATCACCCCACACTAAACATGTTCTTCGTGCTCGGAAACATCCTACCTCTTTAAAGAATAAAGACTGCTAGGATCAGGACAAATGAATAAAGAATGGAAAAATGGAAGAATTAAAGAATGGAAGAATGGAAGAATGGAAGAATCTGCTACTATTGTAGGAGGAGTGGGAATTCCTTCCTCATTGTTGCCTCAATATTTTCCCAGGCATCCACCTCACCTTGCACCTGCTGAATTAGGTCACCCACTAGAGCGCTCACCTCCTCAAAACTTAATTCATTACCATTAGAATCTAGTGTATCAAAAATTCCTTCTAACTGGTAGCTAAGGTAGTCCAATGCATCCATCCTACAAGTGATATGGGGGTACAACTCCTTAATTTGATTCTTAATCAAACCCCATAAGGCTTCAATTGCTTCTATCTTCTTCTTGACCTTGGCTAGGATTTTATCCCATTCCTCCCTATTTACCTTGTTCTTTTCTTGAAACTCCTTCAGATCTGCCTCATGTGTAGCAAATCGAATGCTTTTCTACCCTGTCTCTATCAACACAATTTTCATACACAGCCTTAGCTATTTGCGTGGTGGTCTTTACAATGACAAGGAGCTTAGAATATTGAGTAATTATTTCCCCGATCTTCAGTCTTTCCTCCTCCTTATGGCATGTTAATGCCTCTTCTGTTGATTACAATGCAAACAGATACCTTTCCATGGTGAGGATGTGGGTCAAGTCTTCCAGTCTTACAATGCGAGTGGATACCTTTCCATGGCGAGTCTTCTTTTCCAAGGGGCTTTTCTTGCTCTGACACCTCTTGCTCAGGTGTCTTCTCTTTTTATTTTGTAGGGGACTTATTTCTCTATGCATAGGTGCTTATCTATTGTACTCTGACTCCTGTGCATGCTTACAGATTATGCACAGTCTTCACAGTTGGTGCCTTTTTCCTCAAGGTGCATCTTCTCTCTCGCTCTCTTCCTCAGCGTAAACTTCTTCCTTAAGGTGGGGTCTTCTGGGATAGATACATCATTGCTCCACATAAGAGCCCTTCTTTATCCTTATGTGGATTTATACCACTGTTTTGGTTCTCCCAGCAAAGGGAAATGTTACTGTTCTTTACCATATGCACGTCATGGGAGACATACTTCTCCACATAGGTGCACTTCTTTGGATATATCAAAGTCCCACACAGACTCTTGGTAATCCTAGTCCACCATGCTGAGGTCAAACCTTAACTTCTTTTCCTCCTTGAATCTATTAACCCCAACTTGGAATTATTGTGTTGTGAAGGAGAATGGTAACTCTGCACTAGGAACCCTTGGCACCATCTACTAGAGTAAATCAGCCAATGACAAAAATGTTGGTACATGGAAAATTCAGATTTTCCTTGTAGTAAAATAGGTAACTTGCTCAGGTATCCTCCACTTTATCCTGAATGCATCACACATCTTGATTTTACCATTTTTCTAGGCATGCCTTATGGGCAGACCATCATGGTGTCGCAAGTATACTTCTTGAATATTTTGGCAGGGGAGGGGTTCTCAACTAGGTACTGCCACATACAATTTTTTTCTGGCCCATCGGGAACTCCAATCTCTAAAAAGAAAATGTTAAGGAGGGCATTACCAAACATGATCTTCTCTCCATTGTGTGCGGTACTAAATATTTCTTATACTATGACCGATGAGAGTTTATATATGGTCCCCTCTGAGATCTTGTAGAAAATTTTCAGCCAAGCCTTGTTGATCTGTGTCCATCTCTCCTATCCATTTAGTTTTGTGACCAAGCATGTGGCCATCCTCATTACAGGGTTAGAAATTATAGATATGTCGAAGTAACATGACCCCTTCCTGTATTCATAGGATTTTACAATCTTCTTGATGGCCTCCTTATCATCTAAGTCATCATCAAACGAATATCTCCTCACAGGTAAGACCAGTAAAATTAGAGATTAGTTGGGGAGTTATCTGCATTTACATCCTGTGAAGTAGAAATGATCTTCATGTACTGCATGATATTAACCACTAGTATAGTCACTCCAAGTTTGACCGAAATAGGGTCAACTCATAGAGTTAGCAACAACACGACCTTCTCCATCTTCACCTTTACTTCATCATCATAGATAGGCATTCCATCTGGTGTCCTTTTGTCTATAGGGACAAACCAATTCCAATTCCATCTTGTTCTCTGTGGTGCTCATTCGATGGTTGTAGTCACTTACAACCATCTTTCTAACATGAGACACCCATTCCTTTCCAAGCAATACGTGATCTGGGTATTGAATCTCTGCGTACCATTATTCATTGAATCTAGTCGAAACAACTTGTTTCCCTTTTCCCTTGCCCTTCTTTGGTGAAATGGTGGTTACTTTCCTTGGTGCCATTTCTCTTGTCAGGTTACTCAAAGTCCTTTCTCCTGATCCTAGCTCTACTTAGTTCTACGGCTCTATTCTTACACAAAAGTCCCTTCAATCCTATGCCCTAGCTGTGGAACCCTAACCTGGAAAAACCCTTCCTTCCACAAGATGGGGTATTCACTTACAGGATTCAAAAACTCCTATAACCCTCTCCCTCATGCCTGTGTACTATTTTTCCACCCTGGTTCACTGATCAAACTAGCTATGCACTTAGATCTTCACAACCCTCTTTCACACAAACTTTCTCAAGGATTCCCTAGTTCGCAAGAGATATTCGACATCACAAATGCAAGGTAACAATAATGTACCCCAACCTTCTACTTATAGTTTTTTCTTCTTTTCCATGACAAATGCAATGCCACCTACCATCATACCTTTGTAATAAAGGTGAATTTTTCTTCTTAAGCCAACCTTAAGTGCTTTTACCCCCACGCCCAATCCTAAATGAAAAATCCTATAACCTTATGGCACGCAAAAATCCTTACTGACCGAAGATCCTTTCACGTGCGCTTACAGTGCCGAAGGCACTTCTTCTATCCTTACCCTGATTTTTGACATCACCTACCTCATGTTGTTCCTGCGCTTCTCATATTTGTACGTGGTCTTCTAAACTCCTTACACAAAACTCCTTATGTCCACCTTTTCTACATGTGCTCTTCCAAACTATGCATTTTTGATCCTTCAATCCGGGCCATCGAAACACAACTTCTACTACCAGCTTCCATTATTTGTCACATTACTCCACCCCACACAAAAATAGATGTGCGGTCCTCTGTGCATAGAATTTTTTTGAAAATAATAAGTGGCTACCAGTGCACAATGCGCACACAACAAATGAAAAGGGAACAAACAATGAGAATGGGAAATAAAAAGGTAAAGGAAAATACATTAAGGGAAATCTCTAGGCTAAATGGAAATACTTCCTTATTTATGCATACAAGGAAGAATTATTTATAGCAGGGATTTCAACCTAATCCCATTGAAATGGCCTGGTAACCATGTTTTATCCAATGCTTGTAACTAGAAAGTTCTTGAATCAAGTATATAGGATATAATGTATGGGCCCATCCAATGGACTTTGAATTTCCTAGGATGGTGCAAAAAATTGGAGTCATACAATAAAACCATGTGCCCAACCTAAAATTGTTTGTTCTTGATGTGTCTATCATGCCATGCCTTATGCCTGGATTTTCCTATTTTCTGACTCCAACGAGTAATAGCCCACATTTCATCTAACTACATTAACTTATCGATCCTCTCCTCAAGTGATTTTTGATCAACTAACCCTCCTACGTGCGCTATATGTAGTGATGGTAATATGAATTCAATTGGTAACACCACTTCCATACCAAACACCAATTGAAAAGGTGTGGCCTTGTTTAGTCTTTTATAAGTAGTCTGGTATGACCATAACACATAAGAAAATTTATCATCCTAATCCTTTCTTCCCATCATCAAAATCTTGGTTAACGTGTGATTTAAATTTTGTTAAATGCCTCAGTAGTTCCATTAGCTTGTGGGTGATATGGGGTAGTCTTGTGGTGGGCTACCATGAATTCTGCCAACAAGATTCTGACTGTCTCATTCAAGAAATGGGTACCCCTATCACTTGTTAAACTTAGCAGACATCCATATCTGTTGATTATATTTTCCCATAAGAACCTATTTGTTATTGCTGTTGTGCAGTCCTTTGTAGGTGTTGCCTCTACCCACCTTTTTAAGTAGTTAGTATAGGTAATGATATAACACAAACTAGTCCTCCATGTGGTAGGTGAAATTGGTCCTACAAAATCAATTTCCCACTTCTCAAATGGTTATGTGCTAGCTATCGGTCTCAATGACATCTCATCTCTTCTTCCTAGTTTTCTAAGGCACTGGCAATGGTCACAGGCCTTGCAAAACTCAATACAATATTTGTAAACCATTTCCCACCAAAAACCTATTAAAAGGATCTTGCACATGCAGTTGCATTCCTGCATAGTGTCCTCCTACAATCCCACAATGTGCTTCTTCCATGATTGCAACACATTCATGTTCTAACACACACCAACACAAAACCTCATCGTGGATCTAGCTTGTAAAATTCTACACTAATTAACATGTAGGGAACGATGTGTATGGCTAACTACTTTCTTTCTAGAGTCTTCATTCCATCTAGTGCCACACCCATTTTGAGAAACATGGAAATATCTTCCAAATCAGAGGGAACGCACGTAACCTAAAAAATTATGTATCTGGAATCATATCCTCATTGCTCTACATGTCCTCTCCTGAGTCAATCCTTGATAAATGGTTAGGCCCTGAGTTACTCTTTCATGGTTTCACAAAAACTGTAAACTCAAACTCTTGAAATAACAGGACCCACAGACATATGTGCCCTTGTAAAATGGGTTTGTTCACCAAGTACTTCAATGCCATGTGGTTAGTGTAGAATATGAAGGGTGTTGCCAATAGATATTTCCTAAATTTATGTAGCGCATAGATCATTGATAGTGCTTTACGCTTAGTAGTAGTATAGTTCTGCTCTATTGGTGTCAACTTTCTACTAGAAAAACACAAGGGGTGGTCAAAAATTCCTTCTCTAGGTTGTGCTAAGATTTCCCCAATCGTAAATCCTAAAGCATCAACATGTACATGGAATGTCTTGTCCCAAGAAGGAAACCATAATATGGGCACAATGATAAGCTTATCCTTCAATGTCATCAAACATGCCATCTACTGCACCCCTCCCCAATGAAATGTACTTTTGTGTTTTAGTAAATATTCTAATGATCACAGAGATTTTGGTATAACCCTTCATAAATTTCTGGTAATACCCTTTATGCCCAAGGAATTCATTCACATTAGTGCTCTTGGCTGGTAGGTTCCCCCAATCCCACAATAACACCAAACTTTAGCAGAGATCCACCAGTACAGTACCTTCCTTACATATGATATGCCCAAGACAGGGTCCCAAATGGAGTAGTGAAAGACAAATTTCTTAATGCTGAGGGATATCCTGCAACTGCTGAGCATCTCTCAAACATCAGTCACACATTGTCACAATGATCCAATCATTAATCCATATACCGTCCAATCAATCAAGGTAGACCTGAAGGAACTTATGGATAAAATCCTGAAATACGTTTGCACTACAATGTGTGAAAACACATCAACTGACACATTCTTTAATCCAAAAGGCATGACCGTGTAGGCAAAATCTTCCCCATTCAATGGAGAATGTTGTCTTTTCCTGGTCCTCCTTTGCAATTCTAACTTAATGATATCCTAGAGAATCCATCCATGAAGGAATAGATATCACACCTGAGCTACTCCCTCTAGGATTTATTTGGTGGAAGGGGGTGGGAAAAGGGATCAATGACACATACCACATTCAAATCATCTGTAATCAACATAGATCCTTATCCTCCCATCCTTTTTAATGCTAATAACCATTGGGATTATCCGTTATAATTCCTCAATAGCCTCAATAATTCCTGATGTGATCATATTGTCAATTTTCTCCTTA
Source organism: Taxus chinensis (assembly GCA_019776745.2). Taxonomy (NCBI): domain Eukaryota; kingdom Viridiplantae; phylum Streptophyta; class Pinopsida; order Cupressales; family Taxaceae; genus Taxus; species Taxus chinensis. Next base: position 478,682,865 of record CM034154.1, on the reverse strand, counting down.
ACCTTGATGTGAAGATTCAAATTCATTCTATAAGGTCTCTTCTGAATTGGGTGCACACCCTCCTTTAACTTGATCTTCATTTCCCCTAAGGACTGGTGGATGCCTTTAAGCTCATGGTACCCACGTGGAAATAAGTCCTGAAACTTTCACATAATAGATCAATGATCTTTGAAACCTCTCTTTTCTAACCAATAGTCCCCAATAATAGCCTCCTTAGGTTCGGCATTTTTGAGCTAATGTTAACCTTCTTGGTATCTTGAGGGGTTCATGGTAGGCGTGCGTTCTTGCTCATCAACAATATCTGTTACTTTATGCATGCCCGTATTATGATTAACATCCAAGTTATGCACTTCTTCACCATCTATCACGTAGACCATATTTTCCTTTCTCTTTCTCCATGCATGTATGCTTAAGCTATATCTCCTCTGATTGTTCCTCATAAAAGTGTGCTTCTAAACTAGGTTCACCCAATAATTCTAGTATTCTATCCTCCATCCATGGCACTATCTCCCATTGTTAGGTGCTTAAAAACCTATAATGCCTCATCCACCGATGGCTTGGTTCTCTAATATTAAAAAGATTGAAGGAGGTTAGCTGTTAACTCCTACCAAATCCCTTGTCTGAAGACACATCTTTGAGTGAATGTACCATGCACATGTACACAACCTTGTAATGTGGAGTACAACTTATGCACCCATATATATGGTGGTAAGGATTCGGCATGCCTTCCATCTAGGCCTTCTCACATGCTTGGACGTGAAACAAGGTGGGTTCCTTCCCATGATAGTTTTGTATGATATTGGGTGCATTACTCCGGGAAAACCTAAAAAAGAACAAGTTATTATTACTTCAAACCACTTTAGAAGGATATCACAATGTGTCACCCACCTAACACACTGCAGTCGTAAGTACGAGTTATAGTTAAGTATCCTTCTTCTTTTGATCTCACTTTTCCACTAGGTCTCCATTTCTTGTAAGAAAACATTAGGGTTGGATCCTCCAAAATAACTTGGAAAATTATTTCCTCAAAGGCGCTTGACTGAGCATGCCTTTGTTACTCTTATAACCAAGCCTCTCAATTTCCACCCAATTAACTCATGTCTTTTGCTCCCAATTTTCACATGTTATACTAGTGGTATCACTCATTGATTAAGCATCTTCCCACTGAATAACCCATTCTATAGGATTAATCACCTCAGGGTCCCTGATAGAATGCACATAGATCCTGTCAAGAAATTATTCTCCCAAGGGCTCAATATAGGGTATTGACTTCACATCGGTCAAGGGGATGATTACCCGTTCTTCCTTGTTATCAAAGCTTATGTACCCTTTATTGAACTGTAGGTCAGCATTTTTCTTATAACACAATGGGCGCCCAAGTAATGTTAGAAAATTGTTAGCCTCAACTAGCGGAAATAATTCCAAATCTATAGTGAATTTCACCCCTTGGATAGTGATAACATCTTTTAAAACACCAATGGGAATTGGCTTAGTCTTTTTTGCCAAATACAAAAAAATTGAAGATGGCTATAATGGGGGCCTTCCCATTTGGTTCCAGGAGTCTAGGGTGAGAACATTGACTTCCATGCCTATGTTAATTAGAATATTTCTTAGGATCCACAACTGCATTCAAGGTAATCTCCTTTTCATAGTCAAGGCTGTGGGGAGGAAGGTTAGAATGCAAAACCTTCCTCTCTTGCTCTACTCTGGCGTGTGGTAATTTTTCTTGTAACCATTCCCCTAACAAAGGAATGATATTCTCTTTCCTCAAAAAATTTCATACTTCCCTAACCTCATCCACATCCTTATGCAGAGTGTCAACACTCTTCCTTTGTTGTAACTTCCTTGAATGATCCTTCAGGCACTGGATTTCTCCTTGTAGGATTCGAATTACATCCATGGTCTCTTGATAACCCTCTTTCTGATGAGTGGGATCTAGATACTTACCATACAACACCTCTTCTCTTGTAATTAGTGGTTTGTGCTTTAGTGTCTCCCTGGTGCACGTAACTTCAGCTTGCATTATCACCAGTATAGGCTCTACCTATGACTCACACACCACCCTTAGCATCCATTGTGATTCATCCTTCTTTATGCTTACCATTTTGGAACCTTTTTCCTTCCAGTGTTGTTAGCTCATATGTTCAAATAGCTTTGGGCACTCTTCATACTTGTTCTTCTTTCCACACCAAGAGAATTGTAACACATCAGGGCATACACTTATAGTGCTCTGTAGATCCATAGTTGTAACAAGTTCCACATGTGAACTCACTTATTCCTCCTCCCCAGTTGCCACGACCATGAAATCCTCCTCGGAAACCTCTTCCACGCCCCCCTCCATTCGCATGCCCTTCATAGTGATGACCATCATCCTTAGAATTATTTTTGAGGCTGGTTTGGTGCACACCAATATCAATGGCATCATGTATCTAGTCAATCAATCTACAATCCTTGGTGTCATGAGAAGTAGAGGTGTAAATATTGCAATAGAAAGACCCATTCTTATGGATCACGTGCTATAGTAATGGAAACCTACTTGCATCATGATCTCCATGTAATATCTCATAATCCACTGTCATGATGCATACCCATATTCAATGATAACTATCCTTTGTATGCCCTTCTACCTCACAATCTATGCACCATAGGTCATTGCGAGTCTCATGCACCAAGTTTGCAGATAGCTTCTCCAACTACTTTTTATTAAAGAAATCTGAGCTTCAAGAAAAGGGCTAATACTGCTATCCACACTTCAAAAAGATGTTCTTTGTTCTATATAAAGAATTATTTAGAAAAAACATTTTATGTCAATCAATCTAAAAAGATAACCATATGTAGTTGTAAATGACTCGGTGATCCACCGATCTATTCATTTCATAACTTGGTAATCTACCAATCTATTTATGTTAACTTTAAGTATTGAATACTTATCGTATACTTCGTATACTTGGTTTTTCCTACCCTAAACCAGGTACTGAGTGATCTGTTTAAAGAACATATCTGAATATTTGTTACCAATATTCATTTGATATCATGTTGCTTTAAACTAGGTGATGTAGGACAACGCAACTAGCATCTTGCGATACTTTGGCCAAATATTTACAACATACTGTGTATGTCACTATTCCTAGATGACATACTCGTCATTTTGGAATACATCCTTCACCTCACTCCTCTGTTATCATGAATGGTCTTTACTGACTACCGTCAGTCCACTTGTCCAAAGTTTAACCCTAGCCCTGGTTAGAAACATAAATCATTATAGGAAGACGCTCACAATGACTTAGGGTATATGGGCATACTTAGTTGACCTAATTCAACCAGATGTGCTAAGGTACCCCGAGCCAATGAGAGCTACTACCTATCCCAAACATGCCACTAACTTGACCTAGAGAGAAACTAAGTTCAAGTCCTTATTGTGTGTAGATCTAGATGATCAATGCAAAAGGGTGTTGCCACATGTCAACTGCAATGTTGTATCCTCAAGAAGACCCAAGTCTTCTCAAAAGTACAGCCCTGCAGTTGGTGTGTGCCATCATCCTACAGAAACTACCTCATCACGATGTACATACCCCAAGGAGGTTATTAATGAATTATTAATTTGGATTAATACACTAGTTTTAGTAACCCTGCTAAACCCTAATCCAACTCTCCTTAAGTTCTTATTCTATACTTGTATCAATTAAGTATTAAAGAACTTCCTTAAACTCATGATTGCTTTTAATGTTCACTTACATAGTATAACAAGCAATTAACCAAAACAGGACAGCAATAACATAAGTTCCAAAATATGTAATTTCACATTCAGGGAAGTTTAGCAACCATATAGGTCCAACCAAGTAGACTTCATACTAAATGAAGTCCTATGAATTACAATCTTTCACCAATCCCTTTTTGGTTTACATTTATTTAAGAGAGGAAGAGTCTTCCTCTAAATGTTTTAGTGTTAGGATTATCATTCACAATATCCATAGTTCATACTGTTTAAATAATAAACATCATCTATTGCAACTTAAAAAGCTGCATCATTATAAGGGAAAAAATGAACTAGTTCCCTTTATCCATCTTATCAAAGATAACAAGATAAGCATAAAATAATATGAAGAATATCAACAAGATATGACTTCCATCTTCTTCATTAAAGTACGAGATAAATTACACAACCAATGCAAATAAATCACAACTCGCAATTCATCATTAAAACTTATAAAATTTACAAGACTATGCACTTTAGGCATACTGCATAACAACAACCTTCATTCTATAAAGTATACAACTTTTCTTTTTCAATACAACAAAAGAATGAATCAGAATTCTTTACTAAGAATTAGACTTATATCAGCCAATGCATCATATAAGTTTTTGCCTTCTTTTATCACTTACGTCGTCCATCTGCAAAAATTGCTAGCACGGGTTAGTTCAATGAACTGAGCATGATAAGCACTAAGCATTAAAATGAAGTGCATTCCACTAATTGTTTCATTAAAGAAACACTACTTTAATGAGATAATTAATAAATCATACAATAAGCATAAGTGATACCAAACAGAAAATAAGTACAACAATAAATCTAGCTCCACGTTTAAGAGAAGAGCAGAATATAATCCACAACATCTGCCTAAAAACTTAAAGTTCAATTGATCCTATCAATAACTTTTAAACAAACTATAGATCTTGCCATTCCATTATTTCATAATTCTATCCTAATAGAATACAACATTTATCTTTTATATAAGACAAAAGAAGTGTTTACAGCATGGTTCATTCTAGGATGATTCATCTAAATCATAAGCAAGGAATAAAAAGAACCAATACGTACCATACCCAAACTCATAGTATCCAAAAAGTAGGTCAGGTTCATAACATGAATTATTTGTTTCCTTTCTGGGATAACAATCTTATAAATTCAACATTTAAAGTATACATCTAAACAAATTTTCATAACAATCCAAGAAGGTAAAGAACTCAAAAAAATCTAACTGCAATTCCAATTCTAATTATGCATGTTAGAAGTTATCAATCAAGATCTGAAACCAACGTTCACAATCAAAGTAGCCCCATAAAGGAGTTAATCTCTACTCAAGTTCATCCAAAAAGATAGAGTGCAAGAGACAAAACCTACTCCTATCCATCCATATAAGGAAGGCTTAGTCAACAACAGTCGATAAAACAAGTATGCATTCACTTATCAGCAGAACCGACTTAGCTACTATCATTACAACCAATGATTCAAACCAAGTAGACCAACAAGCCATAAAGGAATCACCATCTCATAAGAGAATCAAGTGCAGAGAAGTTCAATCAATGAGCTTATCCAAAAGATAGAGAAAAGGAAACTCTATAAGGACAGGTCCAATAATAAATCATTTCATTCAACTAAACAAAAGAATTTCTAGTTTCAAATCAAATCAGGATGAAAACATATTGCAGTCCCAAAACAGTATATTGATCCCAAGAGAATACATATATATTTTCTTTCTCTAAAAGAAGCCAAGGACTCATTCACTGTATCAGACGAGAATAAAATCCCAAAACAACAAACTATCAAGTTCAGAATTATCCATGAACCCAAGACTGAAGACTCACAAATGCTTCACCACTTAATACAAAGAGTAAGTAGTTTGTGATTCAAAAGAACTAAACACAAAACAACAGAACGGAGAAAGTATCCTTCCTGAATAATTTCAGTGTCCAAGGGTAATAACCTAAATCTTCCACTAAGACCCAAAATTATTTTAAAGAATCAGAAGAGAGAGCAAGAACCCAAAATGTCTAATACAGAAGATGTCTCAATCTTAACTCCAAAGTGACAGGAACAAAAATCCAAAACAAAACTTTCACATCCATGAAATCATGACAAAGGTGACTTAGCTTCAACAAAACAGTCAACCCAGAATGTAGGATTCCTTAAAATAGAGGGGAAAGAACACCCCCCTCCAATTCTCATGCCATTACCATCTCAGAGAAGACAATACAGTCATGAAACAGAAGTTCCCTTTTTTAACAAGACGTTTCTAGCACCAAATCTCAAAGAGATTTCAAAACGACTCAAACAAGCTATCACCCAGTTTCCTGGTGAGTAAGTTGCTCAAATAAAGAATTATAAGCTTAATCATTTAATAAAAGAATAACCCAACACATAAAAAAATACCAGAACATAATCAAATACATTGACCCAAATACAAGCTCATAACACTCAAGTGTTAAATAAGAGTACAGTGTCGAATCCAAGCTTCACACAAAAATTCAGAACTTCACAAGAAAAGAGATATGAGTACAGTTCCAAATACACACTTCAAGCAACAAATCAATGTTGTATAAATTTCCAACACTGGTTTCGAACAACATAAAGCTCCAGCACAAGTCTATAACCAAACACAAAGCCCAAAAACTAGATCAAATAGAACTCAAGGTTCCCATACCAGTTCAGAACCCTATAATGCAACGAAGGTCAGTTCAAAGCACAACCACCTCGAATACAAGTTCCAGAATGAAAAATAGAGCTACAGAAAACAAGTTTCGCATACAAGCTTCACATGCATGCTGTCATAGAACTTGCACAGAGAGAAGGTTTACAAAACAACATTATTTTTTCCATGGTTTCATATCAAAACATCACAAAGATTCATAAAACCCAGCAAGAAAAATAACCAGAAAAACATGAAAACATGAATCTCATGAGAGCAGAGTTGTTCTAATGAATCATTTAGAAGAAAGCAAAGAATCTTAATAGTTAGAGCCTATCATGCCTGATAGTGCTTCTGCCAAATCGAAGGAGACTTCCAGCTGAGCTTCCAACTCTTCTTCTCCTCCACAAAAGATCAACAATCAAACATCTTTTCTTTCTATGCCTCATATACTTTTCTTCAATAAAAAATAGACAGTAGAAACCAAAAATAGCTTTGAAGTGAAGGTCGAACTGCTGGTTCGAAGAACCAGATAGCTCCATGCAGAGAAAAATCTGCAATGCATGAAAAACAAAATAACCTCCTACAAACCCACCTTCCAAGTTTCCAAGATGCTTTTCACACAAAGATTGAGGCCCATTAATGCCATAAATTCCATTACTTCCAAATTTCCCACTTATCTTTCCTTGCCACCGCCTCCTAAATCTGGCGAATGCCAATTCCATCCAAAAATACAATTCCATCTTTTAGTGGAGCTTCCACGTATGCCTCCACCAAGTCAACTAGCCCCTGCCAAAACTGGTAGTACTACCATCCATTAAACCCTATCAACTCATTTAAATGCCATTGGAACTGTCACCTTAGAGACATGCGACCCCTTAGGTTCCCTTTTAATAGTTTAGGATGGATCCCCTAAAACTTAGGTTAGTCTAGCAATAACCAACTTAGGTATTAAAAACATTTGCCAATAGTAATTCCCACCTTAGGTTAGATTCAATTCATAACCATTTAGTATTAGGTATTAGTTAAAATAGCCTAGTATTACTTTAGTAATCCTTCCCTTATTCATTTAGCACAATGCTTAGGTTAGGATGCCAACCCAACAAATTAGAATAAGAGGCTTAGGTTAGAATAAAAATCCAAATAAGTAAACGTAGCTAGAACATAGGTGTTCTTACCTAGCTTAGGATACTGTTAGGATAATCCTTAGGTTTTTGGACTCCGAACTCCTCCTCTGTTGTGAATTGAATTTTTTCTTACGTCCTTAATGTTCTGCCAAGATCAATCACCAAAGACCCGAGCACAACATACAGCTGAACGAAAACATGTTCACATGAGACCACATAATTTGTAACATACAAAGTTCAGTCTTCTATGTCCCTTAAACTACTGAATGTCAATTTATCATTCAGTCTATGAAGAGGATTTGAAACATTCCTTGGATCACTGAAATTGATCCAAGGATGAGTCAGAAGAAGAAATAAGTCTACAACTCTTAAAGCCAGATTGCAACTCACCTTTCCAAAGTGAAAGTGAATTCTTGTTAACCATACTATTTTAGTCTAATGATTTTTAAGAACAGAAATGATTTATCCTTATCAAGCATGATCCTCAATAGTCAAAAGAACACATATTTATCCAGAAAATCACATGTCAACACTTGAAATTGAAAAGAGGGATATAATAGTTGTCGAAGGTGTTACATTCTTCCCTCCTACAAAGAATCATCATCCCGATGATTATCTCATTTTTTAACAGTTTGCATCAAGGAAAATCAACTTATTCACTTTTCTTACCATATGTCAAAAACATATCAGCATTTTTAAGTTCTAGAAATCAGCATTACATAGCTATTTATTCAAAACAAATAAATATCTGCCCAAAACTGGCATAATTATTGTAATATAAAGATAAAATCACAAATTTTTATCAGTCAACAGAATCAATTCTGTTCAAATAGATATGGAAAATTAGTTTTCATATCCTCAAGGTTTTCCCAAGTTACACTCTCTTCATTAAACTGGTCCCACTGGACCTTACATTGTCTTATTTCACGATTTCTTAAATGCAACTGGCAAGTTTCCAACACTCATGTGGGTTTAACCATGATTATTCCTGGGTCCTAGACCTACAATGAATTCCAATTTAACACATGTGATAAATCTGACACGTATTTCTTAAGAAAAGAAATATGGAAAACATCATGCATTCGTGACAAAGTAGGAGGTAATGCTAAATGATAAGCTACATGGTTGATTACTTCAACTATCTCAAAAGGTCCCACATAATGAGGTGATAACTTGGCAGCCTTGCCAAAAGTTATAGAACTCTTTTTCGGTTTAACCCGAAGAAAGACTTTCTCACCAAGTTCAAATTTCCTATCAACCCTCTTTAAGTCAGCATAACTCTTTTTCCTATCTTCTACTTCTTTCAAGCGTTCACGAATCAATTTAACTTGTTGTTCCATTTCAGTAAGAATTTTAGGTCCAATTACCTCTCTATCCTCCATGTTGTCCCAACTAACAGGGGTTCTACATTTTCTTCTGTATAATGCTTCGAAATGTGTCATCTTAAGAGAAGCATGATATGTATTATTGTATGCAAATTCAACTAATGGAAGATACTCTTCCCACTTATATTGTTGATTCATACAATACATCTGTAACATATCTTATAATACTTGATTTACTCTTTCAGTCTATCCATCCATTTCTGGATGATACGCAGAACTGAAATTCAGCTTAGTTCCTAGAGCTGCATTAAGTGTTTTCCAAAACCTTGATGTCATTCTAGGATCTCTATCAGATATGATTAGTTCAGGTACTCCATGTAATCTGAAAATCTCATGTACAAATATTTTAGCCAAAATAGGAGAATCATCCTTCAGATTCCCAACAATAAAATGTGCTACCTTTGTTAGTTTATCAACAACTACCAAAATAACATCATGTTTATTTCTTGACATAGGTAACCCTTGTACAAAATCCATTCTTATTACTTGCCACTTATACTGTGGTATGCTATGAGGATACAACAAACCAGTGGGTGCATATGTTCTGCTTTAACACATTGACATTCAAGGAAATGTGTCACAAAGTCTATAACATCCTTTTTCATTCCTTTCTAGAAATATTGTTGTTTTATATCAGCAAGCATTTTTGTAATGCCAGGGTGTCTAGAAAAAGGTGAATTGTGAAATTCTACTAACAATTTCTTTCTCAAATCATTTAGCGAAGGTACATATACTCTGTTTTCAAATCGTAAGATTCCTTCGTTATCAAAGTGAAAACCTTTATACCTCAAATCATTTGAATCTATAGCAAGTGTTGATTTTACTTGCTTAAAGTAAGAGTCAGATTCCATAACACTTTTTACTTCATCCTTAAACTGATTTCTTAACGTTATAAGAGCAGAAATGTGCTTCCTACGACTTAGAGCATCAACCACTCTATTTTCTTTACCCTTTATATAACTGATGTCAAAATCATATTGAGACAAAAATTCTAACCACCTTCATTGTCTGGCATTAAGATTTGGCTGAGTGAAGATATACCTCAGTCCAAGGTGATCAGTTTTCAATTCAAAAGGTTTACCAAGCAGGTAATGCCTCCAAACTTGTAGTGCATGAACAATGGTAGCAAGCTCTAAATCATGTGGAGCATAATTCAACTCATGTAACTTAAGTTTTCTACTTTCGTAAGCTATGACATGACCATTTTGTAACAAAATGCCTCCTAAACCTTCACTAGAAGCATCAGTTACCACCATAAAATCTCCATTAGGATCTGGTACCACAAGAATAGGTGCTGAAGTTAACTGTTCTTTCAAGGTTTGGAATGCAATTTCACATTTTTCACTCCAAACAAACTTTTTATCTTTCTTTTGTAAGGAAGTTATTGGTGCAGCTACCTTAGAAAAATCTTTTACAAATTTCCTATAGTAGCCAGCAAGTCCCATGAAGCTTCTAACTTCATGTACATTCTTGGGTGCAGGCCACTCCGTTATAGCTACAATTTTTGAAGGATCTACAACAATTCCATCTTTCTTATTACATGTCCCAAATAGTGTACTTCTGTGTCATAGAAAGAACATTTAGACAACTTAACAAATAACCATCTCTTTCTTAATATTTCAAAAACTATCTTCAAATGCTCATGATGTTCCTCAATACTTTTAGAATATATGAGAATGTCGTCCAAGAATACGAGCACAAATTTGTCCAAGTATTCTTGAAAGATATTATTCATTAAATTCATAAATGTTGCAGGTGCATTAGTTAATCCAAAAGGTAAAACCATGAAATCATAATGTCCATACCTTGTTCTAAAATTTGTTTTATGAATATCCTAATCCTTAATTCACAATTGATGATATCCAGATCGAATATCTATCTTAGAATATACTGATGCTCCACGCATCTGATCAAATAAATCATCAATCCTAGGGAGTGGGTATCTATTCTTGATTGTTGCTTTGTTTAACATTCTGTAATCAATGCACAATCTAAGGGTTCCATCCTTCTTTTTCACAAAAATTACAGGTGCTCCCCAAGGTGAAACACTTGGTCTAATCAAACCTTTAGAAAAAATTTCTTGCAACTGAGCCTTAAGCTCTACTAATTCTGTAGTATTCATTCAATACGGTGCTTTAGAAATAGGTTAAGTTCTAGGCTTGATCTCAATTGTGAAATCAAACTCCCTTTTGGGTGGAAGACCTGGAAATTCTTCCAGAAATACATCACTAAAGTCTCATAACAGTGGATATCATTCCATAACATCATTGTTCTCATAAGTTGATTTAGTAATTTTTACTGCATATAAGGTACAACCTTACTTTTGGCCTTTTTAAGTTGCATAGCTGACAGTTTTCTAACAGAAATCTCATGTTTCACACCCTGAATCTCTGTTGTTTTCTACAGGTCGTCTAAACAACTAATGTGTTTTTCAAAATAGTCCACTTTAGCCTTATGCTTTGCTAACCAATTAACACCTATGATTACATCATAAGACCCCAAAGGTGCAACATAAAGATCAACCTCAATGAAAAATTTAGGTAAATCAAGGACTAATTCAAAAAGACACATACTAACCATATGAACAACATTGTTTCCCATACTGTACAGTCCATGTTTTATCCATGTTTCTAGCTTTTCTTTTTAGTTTTGATGCTAATTTACTAGAAATAAAACATTCAGTAGCTCAAGTATCAAAAATAATAGTTATAGGTAAGCCAAATAACTTACCCAAAACTTCTATGGGTGTGGCATGTTTCTCAGCCTACTTGTCAGCTACTGTAACATGTATCTTGTGCTACTGATTACGATCATCCTTTTTCAAAGGGAACTAATTTGCATAATGATCTTTTCCACAGTTATAACAACCTCCTATAGGTCCCTCCTAGGCTCGGGTTTATTTCCAGCCTTAGAGTTATCATTCTGACCCCCATAGGACTTCTGTCCATTATTATTGTTCTTAGCAAAGTTGTTCCGTGCATTACCAACAAACTTGTTTGTTGTTGCTTTCTTATTAGTATCAGATGAAATATTACTTTTCATTCCAAATTTCTTCCATGGTCCTTTCTTAGGTGCAAGAGATGATGAAGAGGAGTTGGGATTTTTCTTCCTTACTTCCTCCTTATGAGCAGAAATTGCTTTCAATTTCTATTCCTACCTTATGGCCTTTTCAACAACCCCTTCCATCATGGTTGGGCTATGAACATCCACCTCTCCTCCTATAATGGGATTCAATCCCATGATGAATTTTCATATCCTGAACTTCTCATCAGTTTGGTACTGAGGTACATACTTAAGGATTTTTGTAAACCGTTCCCAGTACTCAGTTATAGTTAGCTTTCCTTGAGCTAAGTTCTGGAATTCAGTCATTTTCTGATCATAGTAAAGTTACAGTAGCCATCGTTGCCTAAAGTATCCTTTAAATTGATCCCAAGTGATATTAGCTTCATCAATATTCAACTCAGCCTTACGGATGTCCCACCATGAAGATGCTTCGTGAGAAAGCTGATATGCTCCCCATATCGCCTTTGTTTCTTCTGAGAAATTCCTTATTGCAAAGTATTTCTCCATTTCACTGAGCCAATTCTCAGCCCCATATTCTAATGTGGTTCCATCAAACTTGGGTGGACTTATCCTTTTTATGTCATTAGTGAGTTCTGCTGCCAGCCTAGCCTTTTTGTTCTCAGGATGAACAGGTATGTTCACATTGTTATTATCAACACCCACATTGGCATTTGTCCCCCAGAGGTGGCTGATTATTGTTATCAGCATCATCTTCCTCCTCATTTCCCATTACTTGTTGTTCAAGTATAGCCAAATGATCTCTCGTGTCTAACAGGGCAGCAAGGATCTCGTCAAGTTTTTGGGTAGTTGTGCTCCTTCCTTAGGCGGAGGGTTATTTTCAACATTTCCTCTTGTTCTAACCATTTTTGTTACAAGAAAATTTTTAATTTTCATCAGATTATGGACACAGTAGGTCCAAGAGCTGCAACCTTCAGCTCTGATACCAAGATGTAACATTCCCATTTTAAGACTTTAGAAACAAGGGAATTATTTATATATATATATATATATATATATATATATTCTCTTTATTCTATATAAAGCATTATTTAGAACAAATATTTCATGCCAATCAATCTCAAACAGATAACCATATGCAGCTGTAAATGACTCAGTGATCCACCGATCTATTCATTTCATAACTCGGTAATCTACCAATCTATTTATGCTAACTTTAAGTATTGAATACTTATCATATACTTCGTATACTTGGTTTTTCCTACCCTAATCCAGGTACTGAGTGATCTATTTAAAGAACATATCTGAATATTTGTTACCAATATTCATCTGATATCATGTGACTTTAAAATAGGTGACATAGGACAACATAACCAGTAGCTTGCGATACTTTGGCCAAAGATTTAAAACATACTGTGTATGTCACTATTCCTAGATGACATACTCGTCATTTTGGAATATGTCCTTCACCTCACTCCTCTGTTATCATGAATGGTCTTTACTGACTACCGTCAGTCCACTTGCCCAAAGTTTAACCCTAGCCCTAGTTAGAAACATAAATCATTATAGGAAGACACTCACAATGACTTAGGGTATATGGGCATACTCGGTTGACCTAAGTCAACTGGGTGTGCCAAGGTACCCTGAGCCATTGAGAGCTACTACCTATCCCAAACATGCCACTAACTTGACCTAGAGAGAAACTAAGTTCAAGTCCTTATTGTGTGTAGATCTAGATGATCAATGCAGAAGGGTGTTTCCACATGTCAACTGCAATGTTGTATCCTCAAGAAGACCCAAGTCTTCTCGAAAGTACAACCCTGCAGTTGGCATGTGCCAGCATCCTACAGAAACTACCTCATCATGATGTACATACCCCAAGGAGGTTATTAATGAATTATTAATTTGGATTAATACACTAGTTTAAGTAACCCTGCTAAACCCTAATCCAACTCTCCTTAAGTTCTTATTCTATACTTGTATCAATTAAGTATTAAAGAAATTCCTTAAACTCATGATTTATTTTAATGTTTTCTTACATAGTATAACAAGTAGTTAACCAAAATAGGACAGCAATAACATAAGTTCCAAAATATTGTAATTTCACATTTAGGGAAGTTTAGCAACCATATAGGTCCAACCAAGTAGACTTCATACTAAATGAAGTCCTATGAATTACAATATTTCACAAATCCCTTTTTGGTTTACATTTATTTAAGAGAGGAAGAGTCTTCCTCTAAATGTTTTAGTGTTAGGATTATCATTCACAATATCCATAGTTCATACTGTTTAAATAATAAACATCATCTATTGCAACTTAAAAAGTTGCATCATTATAAAGGAAAACTGAACTAGTTCCCTTTATCCATCTTATCAAAGATAACAAGATAAGCATAAAATAATATGAAGAATATCAACAAGATAGGACTTTTATATCATTCATTAAAGTATGATATAAATTACACAACCAATGCAAATAAATCACAACTCACAATTCATCATTATAACTTATAAAATTTACAAGACTATGCACTTTAGGCATACTGCATAACAACAACCTTCATTCTATAAAGTATACAACTTTTCTTTTTCAATACAACTAAGGAATGAATCAGAATTCTTTACTAAGAATCAGACTTATATCAGCCAATGCATCATATAAGTTTTTGCCTTCTTTTATCACTTACGTCATCCATCTGCAAAAATTGCTAGCACAGGTCAGTTCAATGAACTGAGCATGATAAGCACTAAGCATTAAAATGAAGTGCATTCCACTAATTATTTTATTAAAGCAACACTTTTTTAATGAGATAATTAATAAACCATACAATAAACATAAGTGATACCAAATAGAAAATAAGTACAAAAATAAATATAGCTCCGCGTTTAAGAGAAGAGAAGAATATAATCCACAACATCTACCTAAAAACTTAAAGTTCAATTGATCCTATCAATAACTTTTAAACAAACTATAGATCTTTCCATTCCATTATTTCATAATTCTATCCTAATAGAATACAACATTTATCTTTTATATAAGACAAAAGAAGTTTTTACAACATGGTTCATTCTAGGATGATTCATCTAAATCATAAGCAAGGAATAAAAAGAACCAGTACGTACCATACCCAAACTCATAGTATCCAAAAAATAGGTCAGGTTCATCACATGAATTATCTGTTTCCTTTCCAGGATAACAATCTTATAAATTCAACATTTAAAGTATACATCTAAATATATTTTCATAACAATCCAAGAAGGTAAAGAACTCAAAACAATCTAACTACAATTCCAATTCTAATTCTACATGTTAGAAGTTATCAATCAAAGATCTGAAACCAACGTTCACAATCAAAGTAGCCCCATAAAGGAGTTAATATCTACTCAAGTTCATCCAAAAAGATAGACTGCAAGAGAAAAACCTACTCCTATCCATCCATAAAAGGAAAGCTTAGTCAACAACAGTCGATAAAACAAGTATGCATTCACTTATCAACAGAACCGACTTAGCTACTATCATTACAACCAATGATTCAAACCAAGTAGACCAACAAGCCATAAAGGAATCACCATCTCATAAGATAATCGAGTGTAGAGAAGTTCAATCAATGAGCTTATCCAAAAGATAGAGAAAAAGGAAATCTCTATAAGGATAGGTCCAATAATAAATCATTTCATTCAACTGAACAAAAGAATTTCCAATTTCAAATCAAATCAGGATGAAAACATATTGCAGTCCCAAAAAATTATACTGATCCCAAGAGAATACATATATATTTTCTTTCTCTAAAAGAAGCCAAGGACTCATTCACTGTATCAGATGAGAATAAAATCCCAAAACAACAAACTATCAAGTTCAGAATTATCCATGAACCCAAGACTGAAGACTCACAAATGCTTCACCACTTAATATGAAGAGTAAGTAGTTCATGATTCAAAAGAACTAAAAAAAAAACAACTGAACTGAGAAAGTATCCTTCCTGAATAATTTCAGTGTCCAAGGGTAATAACCTAAATCTTCCACTAAGACCCAAAAATTATTTTAAAGAATCAGAAGAGAGAGAGAGTAAGAACCCAAAATGTCTAATACAGAAGATGTCTCAATCTTAACTCCAAAGTGACAGGAACAAAAATCCAAAACAAAACTTTCACATCCATGAAATCATGACAGAGGTGACTTAGCTTCAATAAAACAGTCAACCTAGAATGTAGGATTCCTAAGATATAGGGGAAAGAACACCCCCTTCCAATTCTCACACCATTACCATCTTAGAGAAGATGATACAGTCATGAAATAGAAGTTCCCTTTTTTTTAACAAGACGTTTCCAGCACCAAATCTCGAAGAGATTTCAAAACGACTCAAACAAGCTATCACCCAGTTTCCTGGTGAGTAAGTTGCTCAAATAAAGAGTTATAAGCTTAATATTTTAATAAAAGAATAACCCAACACACAAGAAATACAAGAACATAATCGAATACATTGACCCAAATACAAGCTCATAACACTCAAGTGTTAAATAAGAGTATAATGTTGAACCTGAGCTTCACACAAAAGTTTAGAACTTCATAAGAAAAGAGATACAAGTACAATGCCAAATACACACTTCAAGCAACAACTCAGTGTTGCATAAGTTTCCAACACTGGTTTCGAACAACACGAAGCTCCAACACAAGTCTATAACCAAACACGAAGCCCAAAAACAAGATCAAATGGAACTCAAGGTTCCCATACTATTCAGAACCCTATAATGCAACAAAGGTCAGTTCAAAGCACAACCACCTCGAATACGAGTTCCAGAATGAAAAACAGAGCTACAGAAAACAAGTTTCGCATACAAGCTTCACATGCATGCTATCATAGAACTTGTACAGAAAGAATATTTCCAAAACAACATTATTTTTTCCATGGTTTCATATCAAAACATCACAAAGATTCATAAAACCCAGCAAGAAAAATAACCAGAAAAACATGAAAACATGAATCTCATGAGAGCAGAGTTTTTCTAATGAATCATTTAGAAGAAAGCAAAGAATCTTAATAGTTAGAGCCTATCATGCCTGATAGTGCTTCTGCCAAATTAAAGGAGACTTCCAGCTGAGCTTCCAACTCTTCTTCTCCTCCATGAAATATTAACAATCAAACATCTTTTCTTTCTATGCCTCAAATACTTTTCTTCGATAAAAAATAGACCCTAGAAACCAAAAATAACTTTGAAGTAAAGGTCAGATTGCTGGTTCAATGAACCAGATAGCTCCATGCAGAGCAAAATCCACAATGCATGAAAAACCAAATAACCTCCTACAAACCCGCCTTCCAAGTTTCCAAGATGGTTTGCACACAAAGATCGAGGCCCATTAATTCCATAAATGCCATTACTTCCAAATTTCCCTCTTATCTTTCCTTGCCACCGCCTCCTAAATCTGGTGAATGCCAATTCCATCCAAAAATACAATTCCATCTTTTAGTGGAGCTTCCACGTATGTCTCCACAAAGTCAACTAGCTCCTACCAAAACTGACAGTACCACCATCCATTAAACCCTATCAACTCATTTAAATTCCATCAGAAACCATCACCTTAGAGACATGCGACCCCTTAGGTTCCCTTTTTAATAGTTTAGGATGGATCCCCTAAAACTTATGTTAGTCTAGAAATAACAATAACCAACTTAGGTATTAAAAATTAGGTTTCTAGCCAATAGGTATTAAAAGCATTTACCAATAGAATTCCCACCTTAGGTTAGATTCAATTCATAACCATTTAGTATTAGGTATTAGTTAAAATAGCCTAGTATTACTTTAGTAATCCTTCACTTATCCATTTAGCACAATGCTTAGGTTAGGACGCCAACCCAAAAAATTAGAATAAGAGGCTTAGGTTAGAATAAAAATCCAAATAAGTAAACGTAGCTAGAACATACGTGTTCTTACCTAGCTTTGGATACTGTTAGGATAATCCTTAGGTTTTTGGACTCTGAACTCCTCCTCTATTGTGAATTTAAGTTTTTTCTTATGTCCATAATGTTCTATCTAGGATCAATCACTAAAGACCCGAGCACAACATACTAGCTAAACGAAAATATGTTCACATGAGACCACATAATTTGTAACATACTAAGTTTAGTCTTCTATGTCCCTTAAACTACTGAATGTCAATTTTTCATTCAGTCTATGAAGAGGATTTGAAAAATTCCTTGGATCATTGAAATTGTTCCAAGGATGAGTCAAAATAGGAAATAAGTTTGCAACCTTTAAAGCCATATTGCAACTCACCTTTCCAAAGTGAAAGTGAATTCCTGTTAACCATACTATTTTAGTCTAATTATTTTTAAGAACAAAAATGATTTATCCTTATCAAGCATGATCCTCAACAGTCAAAAGAACACATCTTTATCCAAAAAATCACATGTCAACACTTGTAATGCAAAAGAGGGATATAATAGTTGTCAAAGGTGTTACAGAGCATACTGAAATGGATGAATATCATAAGATAGTTTTGATAAGAGAGTCTTAAAATGCACGTCATATTCCCATGTACTCTCTAACATACCTTGTTAAATCTCCTTCAGCGTGCTAATGATCTTCTACTCAAACTCAGGGATACGAAAGTCAGCTAATAAGGCATTTCACAACACAATTGAATCTACCACTGTCTAGTGGTGGTCATACTTCTGGTACCACCTATGCACGTATCCCTACAACATTGTTGCAAACTGAATTTCCTTCCATTATGTGGTAGTGATCCCCTTTCACGTGCCATAGCATCTCACATTTGTGTACTTGCTCTGTAGCATACTGAACACCTTTGTAGTCTGGTAGATGTAAAAACATTTCAAAAAATACTTGTGGAGGTGGTTGAGGCCCATTCTTGCCTTATCCAAAACCTTGATTCCCTCCAGTGTTTCCTCCACCACTAGATCCACTAGATCCACCAACATTTTTCCCTCCTGATCCACAAGATCCTATAGATATGTTAGGTCCACTAGGTCCACTAGTTCATATTCCACTAGATCCACCTCTCGTAGCTAGTAGAGGTCCTGAAGTGGTCACACCTTGTGTCCCCACCATCCCAGTGAACTACGTGTCAATAGTCTATGATATTACATCACTACCAGATGTGTGTCTCATGCTGCTCCCAGACATGATACATGAGCTTTATGTACCCTTAATTTTCCCAAATGCCACTATAGAAAATATGCCTCTAAACAAAGGAAATGATTGTGCAACCATAAATGTGCCAAATGAAACGTTATACCTTCTATGTGTTGATCGGTTACTTCCACCAATACCGACTAGGTTAGTAATACTTATCTTTGGATTTGGAAAACTAAGTGCCAAGGGTTGGTGACCAGGTGGATTCAGATGCATACCAAAGGATCTCCTTTCTCTAAGTGATGAGCTCTCATCCGAAGCTGAAGGGATCTCTCTCTTGTGGTTTCCAAGATGGGGTAACACAGACTTCTCAGGCTCCATGTCCTCTGCGTGAACCTCAATTCCTCCCTGTAATGTCTTCCTCCATAAATCCATCACTCTTGCAAGTTTGCATTGTCTAATTAACTCCCTTTCATGAGCTTCGTTATACTTGAGTCATCTCTCTTCCCTCTCCTTTTTAGCCACAAGGTCTGTCATCTTTCTCCACCCTATCTTCCTCGTCCAATGCTTAGAAGAAGCCTTACCAAACATAGGGAATGTTTCCAAACTCAGGGTAATGATAAGGATTTTTATAGATAAAGGAATAACACATAAAAACAATCCTCTAGGCTCCCTTAAGAACTCAAACTCAACAACCTCTGGACAAGAATACTTGGAAATAACATATTCCAAGGTATAACTGGTCATCACTCTTCTTCGTAAATGATCAACAACACATGTCCAAGTTAGAACAGCATCCTGCAGCCTCTGATATTCATCTTGGGTCCACACATGAGATCTATAATACTAGGTTGATCTAGATGCATATGCTGAAAGCCATTCATACAACTCAGCTAGAAAACAACAAAGGAAGGTCTCATATAGCTCATGCTATAAATGTTCTTCTACCCATTTACGTGCATTAAACTCAACTCTAGTACTAAATCTCTGAGTAAACTCAACCTCCGTGCTCTTAAACCATGATTCGATACTATCCAAGGTCAAGCACTCTGTCATCATGCATAATTCTCACAACAAATTCGAAAAGAGGTCCTGGCAACGAAACTAAGATGTAGTCATTTTATCTACCCTCAATACTAATTTTTAACCCCATGCATGCTGACCTATCACCCAGTGGGCACTGGGCGCTCACTCGAGGCACACACAAGCGTCAAGCCCCTCCTTTATGTGAGCATTGTGAGAAGGTTTTTCCATTAGCAGAGAATGATTTGCAGAATGATAAGTACACTTCATTTAGTTAAAATAACAATAGAAGGAGCATCTGACACATCCACATCTTAAATGTTTTACAGAAACAAAATAATAAGCATACTAAATTAGATCTGAATTATGATAGTCATATAACACAAGGATTTGCACCCTTAGCATAATATACAAAATAAACCTTATATATATTCATTAGAATAGTTCTGGTAGCCACACTACAATCAAAAGAGGTCATCTCAGACCATATGTGTTTAATGAAGAGGATTTAACTCCGACAAATTTTCCCTAATAAAAGATCCTAACTATACCCTCCCATTTGAATCCTTATTATATATCCTAATGCCATAAAGAGGCTTACTACATCCTTCAAGCCCTCATCACTAAGTGTTCTAAACCCTAGCATTAATACTACTCTCTATTATTCAACATCTTAATCTTGAGGCATTCCTCTACCTCTTGCATGCTCTTTAGATCATGTCTTCAGATCATGTATCTCCCTCTATTACGAACATCTCTTTTTAGAAGATCAACACCCACCGTCATGCCTTCTTTTCTGAACAGATCACATGCATAGTGTTGATGTGGTCCTCCAATGGAAAATGCTTATCCCTTGAAAACCCTCCACTCTCTAGAATGATGTCTTCTGGGAATAGTCCTACGTGAAATATCCTTTTCTTGACCTCTAAGGTTCTAGGCTGGCACCTTATCCAC
Source organism: Taxus chinensis (assembly GCA_019776745.2). Lineage (NCBI taxonomy): Eukaryota > Viridiplantae > Streptophyta > Pinopsida > Cupressales > Taxaceae > Taxus > Taxus chinensis. Next base: position 478,661,856 of record CM034154.1, on the reverse strand, counting down.
TCAACACGCCTAGTTGTGTCAAAATTTCCCTCAAGTTCCTCTAGAATACCGAATATGGCTCAGTCCTTTGAACCTTTGTTTTGCCTTCTATGCATGCCCTGGTTTATCCTAAACCCTTCTTAAACCTTATCGTCTTGCACAATTCTCCCTGTGCACCCTTCTTCTCATTAGTCCTAAGCGCGCATGTGTACTTTAGTAATTAGCCAATATTTTAGGGCCCAACACTTAGTATTAATGTAATAAGAAAAGTATAATTGTATGTGTACCACTGAGGGTTCAAGATATACGTAGTTTTAGCCATGGTGTTCGCTTGGTGTCTGGGTAGTAAAAATATTAATGCAAATATTTTAGTCTATCAATATAAGCACTCTTGAGGCTTAAAAAATTACGTAGTTTATATCCTGGTGATATTTTGAAAGGATTATCTGATGTTTGACAACCATCCACATTGCGTAGATATCTTAAAAGGAAATTTTGAAACATAGATGTTAGCAAGAGTGAGGATTTAATTCAACACATGAATGGAAAATTTTAACATTACTTGTTGGTAATCAACATCAATTAAATGGGCTAGCATAAAGGCCATTAAGATTTAATTTTTCAAATTTTGAAAAGAGTGTGTGAGAAACAAAACACAATAATGGGTCCAGCGGTCGCCAAGTAGAATTTGTTAAACAAAAAAATGTTTAGTTGTCCCATAACACATTTTGCAAAGACTAATGTAGGACCCCTAAATACTTAACTTGTTTTTTTTGAAATTGAGCATTGGAGTATGTAGTAATTCACATCCCTTCATATCAAATAAAATACTTCGCAGCCACGAAACTCCATTAATAATTGAAAGTAATGACTTTAATACCACTATGATTTTCTGGTTCTTAATTTAAAAAGAGAGATAATTTCATTACCTCTTGTCGTAGCAATCACTTGTTGTGCAACTTTAGAATGATTGTAAATGTCAATGACTATAATTGTATCAAGTTAGCCACACGTTACCTAGTGGGGAAAGTTGTTTCACTACTTTCCATTAAGAGGGATCAAGATATTCTCTTCGTATCAAATAAAATGATTAACAACCACTAAGCTCCATCAATAGTCTAGCTTAGCAGTCGTTGGGCTCATATCACTAAAAATTTCCATTATAATCACTATCTATTCAACTGTGGATTGCTAAGTTTAGGAACTATGCAAAATTATTCTTGACAATTCACGTGTAACATATTTTGGAAGAATTTTCCATTGTATGACAACCATCCACATTACGTAGATCTAATTTTGATATAAGTCTGTCAATAGAAGCAATCTTGAGGCTTCAGGGCTTCCATAGTTTAGATCCTAACAATGGATACATTTAGCCATAACGAAATATCTATATATTGGTTATATATTTGTATTATCCACTGGAACGCTACCATATAAATGAGAAAAATATCTCCAAGCTTTGAAATGGTGGGGTGTCAAGATATAATTTGTGTTGATCTTAGTGGTTGATATGTTCATCCAGAAAGAATTATTTAAATATTCGTTGTATCTTGGCTTATTTCAAAGCCCAAATATTATTGGGATGAGCAATAAAACACCAATGCTTGCACTAATGAAGGGTAAAGACACATGTATTTCACATCTTAATGATCTCTAGGGTTACCCGCAACATATTTTATAGATCTTAATGGTTTATAAGAATCATTATCAAATAAATATGTACTTCTTATAGTAGTTGTTACTATGATCATCTGTAACGATATACCTATATCTTAGTGGTCACTTCAAATCATTAATAGGAAAACTACTAATGCATTAAAAATAAAATATACAAATCTTGATGATCAATAGCGTTCACCTTGACAAAGTATTTAGATATTAGGGTTAGCAAAACACCATTAAATGGACATATATCATTGACTTAAGAATATTGTTGTATTACATGTATACGTAAGGGATGGACATTTGCTAATGTCTGATTAGTTCATTACATGATCATGAATACGTCTCATTTCTAGAAATCATTAACATACATACTATTAATGGAATGACCAAAGCACTGATGTACAAGCACCACTGAGTAGTAAAGATATACATTTTGTTAGAATGTACACGATAACTATTATTAGAATGATATTTTTTTCTACATTCACTACAGAGGGGTACAAAAATAAGTATTTCTTATCCTAGCGGTCGCTAGGGTCTGCTGAAACATATTTTTTGGATCTTATTGGTGTATAGGAATCATTAAAAAATAAATACTTTCTTCTTATCCTTCCTGTTACTACGATCAGCCCTAAGGATATACCTATAGATTAGTGGTCTCTTTTTATCATGAACATGAAAACTACTAATGCATTAACAAGAAACTATATAAATCTTAGTCATCAATAACATCCACCTGGATAAAATATTTTGAACTTAGTGTTATCAAAACAAAAATTCAATGGAGGTATCTTTAATTAATTATAATTGTATAATATCCGAGGTCATTAAATATCACAATGAGTAGTCAACACATACGAAATTTTATTCCCAGTGGTCTCTAAGGTCAGCCACATAAAAATATTTAAAAGCTTAGCAGCCGTTATGATCAGCATCGACAAAATATTTTGAACTTAGTGTTCACAATACATCATTCACTGGACATCTATTATTAAACTGAGAAAAGAGTTGCATTACATGTTTTCTTCAGGGGTCACACATTTCTTAGCTCTCATTAGTTTGTTCCACGATGTTTTTTGAGCCAAATGATGCACTAGATTCCCTCGTGAGGGGTCAAGCCTTAACAAGTTCTCATACTATAAACTATAAGTTATTGAAAGGAAGATACAAATTCCACATTTTAATTATAAATGAAATCTCAAAAGAGATGGTGATCTATAATTAGTTAGTAAATGAAGTCTCAAAGGCCATAGTATAATTATAATAAATATAATGAACACACTCTTTGTAGTGTTAGTATGAAAATATAGACTATGAACCCTATGTATAATCTCCCTTGTTATTAAACCTCATAATTTTTCATGATATCACATCTCCCTTTTTCCATATGCTTATTGTCAAATTAAGAAAGAAAAGCCATGACATCTATAATTTTTACTATTGATATATCATTAGCTAATTTCACTAAAATAACCAGATCCTGTAATTTTAATATATAAATAGTGTATATGTCCTTCCAGAACTATCAATTAAGTGAAATATTATTTGGAATATTTTTGCCTAATTTTTCAAATATTAGGTTTTATAATTCCCTGATACGCTCATTTTTAAAGAGGAACCTACACAAATGGAAATCTTTGCAATTTCACTTTGGAAGTCACATATTTGTTTTAAAAAAAGTTTATTTCCAAAAATTTCCTTATGTAATCAAACAATAATTGTAAACAAACAGAAAAATTTCCTCATCCTTTTTAGTAACACCCATTTTGTTCACTTCCAATAATCATTGATTTCCATATCAGGTATTTTATGAATCATTTCTTAGTCCTCTTGTGAAATAATACCCATAAAATGTTTTACATTACTCGCAAGTAGGGTACACACATATTTAGAAAATCATTTAGGGATCGGAAAAAAATGAAAAAACGATGTCAAACCCTATCAGTTGAGAGATGTTTGTCAAAGAGCATTAAGGAATAGACAAATTTGAATACTAGAAGTAGAGAAATTAGGGTTTCATTGAAAAGGCTACATAATATTCTACATGCATAGAATTTTAAAAATTTGGAAGGAGAAAAGGTGATAATGCATACCAATTCTTGACGCCTTCACGAAAACAAATTGTGCTCAAAATTTTACCAATTGAACCATGATCTGATTTTCCAATCAATTACTACGCTTACAAATTTTTGCCCTTATACCAATGTTCACACATGAAGCTTCAAAATTTTAAGTTTCCTTGAAATATAATAATGAATGCCTATCTATAATTTATATAGAATAGAAACTTCCAACCGCCACTTTCTTCGGCGCACAAATTACAAAAGTCACATGGAAGCTGAAAATTTGATTTATATTTAATGGATAATTAATGGCTATCAAATGGTGCACATATTTCAAATATCACATGAAATTTACTTTGTTCGGTTAATGTCCAATTATATTTAGGGGAACCACTATATTAACCATAATGCCACATGCAAAAATATCAATATTAACAACAATATCATTAAAATAACAACATGCTCAATGCAAATTTTATCATCTTTAAATTACATAATGAGTATATAACTATTCCATACTTTGACTAAACTAAAAATGATGTGTGGTTCAATTGATGTCTCACATATTGAATTATCATATTTTGAATATCGCACAAACTTTACATTGTTCCGTTTAATGGAACTTGCAAATATTAACCATATATACCACACACAAATAATATCAAAACTATCAACATTATCAATAAAAGAAAACCATGCTCATATGAAATTTTATTTTCTATAAATTACATAGAGAGTATATAAGTATTCCATACTTGGACTAAACTACCAGTGATATAAGGTTCAATTGATGTCTCACATATTGAATTATCATATTGTCGTCAACAAAAAAATATATGTTTACCAACATCAATTTTAAATTGTTTTGTTATACAAACAATATCTTTGGATGTGTGTGTCAATGATCTTGGTGGCACCCATGATGTTGATCGTTGGAAATGTTCTGAAATAAAAAGGAAGAATGCAAAATAGAGAAGTATTAGCTAACTCCAATGCTTGAAGTTTTTTATTTTAAGATGGAATGAATGATGCAATACTATATTACTTAGGTTAAAAAATATGTAATTTACCTAGGTAAAAAGACTTGCGACTTGAAGTTGTACATCCAATATTTTCTTCATTAGCTTTCTCTCTTGTTTCATTCTTTCACGCTCCTGTTTAAGCCTTCCATGCTCAATTTATTTCAATTTCTGACACAATATATGCATGCTATTTTTGATTACCTCTTTCAAATATCCATAAGATTCTCTTTTTCTCTTCACAAATTTGCTCTGAATTCCATTTTTATTCAAAGGGGTTTCTATCTTTGCTCCTTCCAAATTTTCAATGTTGATAGAAGGGATTTTTGATTTCCCTCTCGTGTCTTTTTCAAAAGTAGAAGTGGTTGTATTAACCCTCTCTTTTCCATTAAAACCAATAACCTCGTGTGTTTTCTGTATAATGTGATCTATATCTTCATAGAAAGTCCATGTTGACTATGTTGCCAGTGTTGTGTTTTCCAATTGTTTCTCCTTATTGAATGTTTTCTTCAATCTTTTCATCTTGTATTTGCATTGCTTCCCATTGAATGTTTTTCCACAAAATTCATTCAAAACATCTTCTATATTATCCCATTGTTTCTTTCCGATATATCTCAGTTTAAATGTTCATACACCTCTTTGTATTTTGAAATAAATGTTTTCACATCAGATTCTGACCACAAATCTTCTTTGTATTCTTTCATCAGCTCCTCTTTATTTCTATCTCTTTCATATGCATGGGTTATTGAAATTATTTTTTCTAATTTTGAATCATCAACAATATATGGAGAATTCAGATCGATTTGTCAATGTGGAATGCAAGGACCCAATTTATGTGTGCCACTTGTATTCTCTTACAAATTTGAGACACTATTTCCATCTAAGTTTTGCACGTAGAAGTCCTTTACATGACATTTTCTTAGCTATGTTGAAAAAACCATATTTTATACATATTTTATTGGATTTGATTCAATAACTTATGAGAAATGTGAAAACAAGGAAAATGGTGATATTTCCATGTACTACAGATTTATTAGCTACATATACAATCACAAATGAAACAATTTGCGTACTCCATCTTCTATCTAAACTTAATTTCATTTTCCATTTTCTAAAAATAAATATACAAGGGGTCCTACTCTCTGTAAAATCACAGAAAAAAAACTTGTAGAGAACCATTGAAAATTGGTTAATTACCTACTAATAAATACAATATTTATAATCATTGTGAAATGGGTGTATAAACTCAAATTTTTCAAAATAAAATAACAATGCTTTAGCTATTTTAATTTTCCATAACTTTGTCCTTCCCCCATTTGTGTATGTGCTCCTTGTTTTGGTGTGGTCACCTTCGAAATGAGTATACAGTTTTCCATTTTATTGCATTAAATACAGATGTTAGTATAGTTTGTGTGGATTAAAATTTAATATTGTACCACTTAATATTAAATGCAGTATGAAAAACTAAAATCATACTCTCAAGTGGCAGATTTTACATTACACGATTTAATTGTTATTTAATGTTTAGGGAAGCGTGATATTAATTATGTAGTATTTGACCTTACAAAAAAGAGTAATTGTTATTGTATTTTAAAAATCTTAATCTTTCCCCTACACTATGAGGTTTATGGATAACATTATACACATGACAATGTGATCTAAAATTAAGGTAACATTTTTATAACATAATTTTTAATGTATGAAAACTAGAATTTGACATTGTTTGAGACATAATTTAAAATTTTAATTGAAATTAAGTCTTTTATATTGAGAATTATTAATAAGAAACAACGTAGCATGTGTTACTTCTACTCAATATTATATATAATTATTAAAAACAAAGATATAAAAATCTTAGAAACAATTAGATACACATAATTGAAACAAAGTATATACCACCATTGTTAATCAAATAAATTCTAAATTATTAAAAATAAACTTATATTGTTAAAAGATTGCGTACGATAAAAAAATCTTAGAAAAAATTAATAAACATAATTGAATCAAAGCATATACCACCATTGTTAATCAAATAAAGACTAAAACTTGAACTCTATACCATAACATAAGCATAACTAATCAATTACAGAATTAAATACATGAATTATTTACATCAACACAATATTAATGGCCCTAAATATAAGGCCAAGTGCGAATCCACACTTCATCTTGAAAATGTGTGTACTTTATCAAGTGAGGAATCACACTTTGACGTGCGATGGATCTCAATTCGACATGTGAGGGATCGTACTTCAACGTGTGAGGAATCACTTGTTGACGTGTGAGATATCACACTTTTTCATTGTGAGGAATTGAACTTTGTGGATGTGTGAGTGATGAATCTCTTGCTCTAATATCATCTATCACTGTCGCATCCAAGTGTGAGTTTTTGAACTTAGAATTGAGCCTTCTCAAACATTGAAGTACGATCGCCAACTTCTGACCTCCCATTCTAGTCAAATATTTGAATTTTAGTGTGTAAAAATAATAATTACATCACAGCGGCCGTTATGCTATAGAATTATTGAAATCCATAGGGGAAATATGTTGGTGTAGGTGGTATTTTTCTTCACTTATTTAGTGTTATTCCACCTCACCGGGTGAGTCATCTCACTTAGGTGGACATGGATCTAGGTATCATCTTAGTTATGATAGATTCTCTTACAGAATTTTTCATATGTGTAAGTGTGTCATAGGAGTTACATTCCCATTTGGGAAAGTAACTCCTCTTCTCCATTATGAAGGAATATTATCTTACATGGGAGTTACACATTCAATCCCCTATTTGTACTCACCTCCTTTCATCTATGAAAAGCCTAAGCCAAGCCAAAAAAATCCATTCTACTCCATTTTTTAAATCTTGAGCTCTCATATGCATGCACATTGCTTTACAAAGCTTGCTTGCTTTAATCTCACAACTCCTACACTTTGGTGAAGTGAAACTATTCAATGCAGGTGAATTCCTTCTAGGTATTTTTCCTTCACTCCTTATGGTATCAGAGCTTGGGGACTGGAATCACACTACTCACCATTGTTGCTCCATCGTATAGCTGTTTGTGCAAGCTCTCACTTTTGTATGTGCTTTACTTGCATATTTCAATATTCTTGTGGTTATTTTTTAGTAGTTTGTTTTGTGTGTTTCTTGCTGGTTTACTTGTGATCTAGGTCAAGGAAGAATACTAGTTCATTGTGTTGAAGAGATATTCTAACAGTTCACCATACACTCATCAATTGACAGCTTACTTGGTTTGTGACTTGCCTTAAACACAGGTTATGAGACAACTCGTGTCAATCTCTTCTACAACCCTCACAAACCAACTTGGTCATGGTATTGCTACATAGCTAGCCTACCTGTCATCCTACTTTCATGTTATTTACAAAGCATCATGTGAGATCGACCTCTGGCTGGACATCTCATGGCTTGCTATGTTACTCACTCGCCCCTGTGTGTAAGTAGTTTTGGGTAATTGGACACTCCACTCATTGATCGATGGTCATTCAGCATATATACTTGTTCCACTCACCTCTACAGTCCTGGTCTGACATGTGTGCCTATCATTTCTTCTAAGTACTCTGATCTACCTAGGGCGTTACAACTCTATGACTTGTAATTCCTGATACAGACTAGTTACACCACAACAATGACACGTGGCCTGCTCATTCTTCCTTGCTTCTGCGACTGGTTTCACTCAGGTCCACTCATGGTTTTGCAGTGCCGTTACAAACCTAGCACACTAGCTCCATTATCAACTTGTGTAAATAGCCTTCAGCTCGGTCCATGCAAATCCACCCCTTTTAGAATTGTTCCTTGGTTAAAACAATCCTTTTTTTAATGTTTTAAGGTAAAAAAAATTCCTTTTATGGCATTGTAATAATTTTTAGGTTGTAATTTGCTTGTATTTATGTCCTTCATTTGTGTGTCGAAGACGGAGGGTGAGGTCTGGGGTTGGCAGAGGCTAATCCCCCCTCACATGAAAACCAAACCCTACCTGAAATTTGATGTCATTTCCAATGAGTACACACATGACACCCTTGCACCCATTTCGGGCACCTTTTTAATCAGTTTGCAAAGTTATTGGAATTTTCCATTAGTTGTGGGAATCATATTTCTACTATAACTTTTGACTCGCTGCTCATTTTTTAGCGCTTCTTTAGTCTTGCATGATTTTTTACACATTACATGATGAAATTTTCAATTTTGTAAATGCACTACTTTATAAAGTGCCACATTCAGGGGGGTATATTTTACCCTTTTATTCTACATTTTGGACACCTTTTCAATCATGGATCATCATGGATTTCCCTTGCTCACCCCGTTCAACTATTAGGAATGGTTCAATGCTATGAACACTGCCTTAAAAGGAAATAGACTTTTCCACATTACTATTGGTCTGCAAACTGAACCCGATGATGAAACAGAAAAAGAAAAGTGGTTTAACAAGTGTGATGAATCCATTGGTTTCTTGACCATGTGTGTGTCTCCAGAACTGCGTTTTCACAAATATTTTGCTACTTCACCCAAGGAGGTTTTGGATACTCTCAAAGGACTTTTTGGGAAACATGATGAAATGCGAGGACACGAACTTGAAAATGAACTAATCAGCCTTAGTCCCAACAGTTTTGACACCCTTCAAGACTTATTTACCAAGTTCATATCACTCAAATTATAGTTAGAAGATTTTGGAATAAAGAAAAGGAATCACAACTTGTTTTATCAGTCCTTGCAAAACTTGGCCTTGAATACTCTATTTTTATTTCCACCTTTCATGCAACAAAAAGGACACTTGGGAAAAGTTTTCCTATGCCCTCTCTTGATGAGTTTATTGTATATTTGATCAGGGAACAAAATAAATTAATTCAAATGGGCACTTTGAACTCTACAAAATCCCATGCTCTCTTTACTAGAAAGGAAAACCAGAAAGCTTCTAAGGAGAAGAAACTGGATCTTGAAAAGGAAAAACCCAAAAATAACTCTTCCACTTCCAATTCCATCTCCAAACCTGCCAAAGAACTAATCAAATGTGGATACTGCAAAGGTATGCATGATGAAGAAAAATGCTTGAAGAAAAAGATTTATCTCCTCACTACTCTACTTGAGAAGCACAATATTGGAGTTCCAGATTCTCTCCAAGAATATTCATCATCTCACAACAGTTCCAAGGAGAAAGAGAGTGAAAAAGATAAAGTAAAAGAGAAAGAGAAAGTGAAATAATCAAACAAGGAGAAACCAAAGGGAAGAGCTCTAGTGATAGTTGTGCAACCTACCCCTACATGGATCATTGATTCGGGTGTAACTCATCACATGACATCATCAAACATTGAGTTTGATTCACTTGAGCCATGTGGCATGTCCTCTATTCAGCTTGGTGGCAACACTATTGCACAGGTTTTTGGAAAAGGATCAGTTGAAGTGAGTGGTGGTACTTTCAACAATGTTCTGAGTATCCCTTAACTTTCAATCAATCTTCTTTTAGTCTATCAGATCACTCATCTTGGATAGGGCATGCACGTTGAGTTCAATCCATACTCAGTTTATGTTAGGGAGCTTCAAAGTGATGCTATTGTTATAGTTGGTATAGTTGACCATTACACTTGGTTGTACTCATTCTCTCACTTTTCTCCTCCTTCAGATTCTTCATCCAACTCAGCTAGACTTGAGGATACTTCTGAGCCCATTTATGATGTTGAGGACATCTCTACTATCCTAGTTGATTGTCATGATGACAGGGACCCACCTCCACCATCCACTTATCATTTTCCACATCTTGAGGAGTTGTCTCTTGATTTTCCCACTTTTGGTGCACTTTAAAGACTTCAAGGAGCCGACACTATGATTTAGGACTCATCAGGAACTGGGTACACTTCTTCACAAGTTTAGGCCATTCCACCCTCCTTCCTTGCCACTACTTCAGGATCTACATTTATTCATGGAGTAGCTGACTTTTCCACTTCACATACAGAGCATTGTTCCTTAGACTGAAACAACACCTTGGCACTTCGGAGGTCTTCTTCATCCTCTTCACCTAGTACATGGTGGCTTGTGATTGGATCATCTTCTTGGGAGGCTGGATAGACTTCTTTTTCTCTCCTTCTTCTTCTTAGTAGTTTAGGAGAGTTTTTTATTTTTCTATCTCTTATAAGTAGAGGTTTTTCGCACTGGGTTTTCCCTCACTACTTGAAACTTTTTGTGTTCATGGGTACCTCATCAAGATTTGTGCCAGGACCCATTTCTCATTTCTGACTTTCCGCCTCATCTTAAGTTACGATGAAGGGGGGTGTTGGTGTAGGTGGTATGTTTATTGACTTATTTAGTGTTATTCCACCTCACCGGGTGAGTCATCTCACTTAGGTGGACATGGATCTAGGTGTCATCTTAGTTATGACAGATTCTCTTACAGAATCTGTCATATGTGTAAGTGTGTCATAGGAGTTACATTCCCATTTGGGAAAGTAACTCGTCTTCTCCACTATGGAGGAATATTATCTTACATGGGAGTCACACATTCACTCCCCTATTTGTTATCACCTCCTTTTATCTATGAACAACCTAAGCCAAGCCAAGCAATTCCATTCTACTCCATTTTTTAAATCTTGAGCTCTCATATGCATGCACATTTCTTTACAAAGCTTTCTTGCTTTAATCTCGCAACTCCAAAACTTTGGTGAAGTGCAACTATTCAATGCACATGAATTCCTTCCATGTATTTGCCCTTATCTCCTTCAAAAGAAGCCAATGAATGTGTGTATTATAAAATCTTAATATTTCCCCTACACTATGTGTTTTATGGATAAAATTATACACACAATAGTGGGATCTAAAGGCTGTAAAACAATTTGTTATATGTTTAAAGATTTGGATTAAATGAGGTTTTAAAGATGTTCATATAAGATGTATATTTTTTATTTTCTCATTTTGATTTCAATTCTCCTCACTAATGTTAAATATTTAAGTGTTCTTTGTACTAATTTTCCCTTTTTATTTGTAGATATAGTTGAAAATGAACTTTTTTTTAAGGAGCACATGTGGATTTACTATCCAAAGGTGTGAAAGTTACGGAGGGACTAGTTTATCCGTCTAAATATACACTCCATTGTAGAGATTTGGGGTATAGATTATTCATTTTCATAATAATTATTGTATTGAATGGCAAAGAGATATTGCCATACACAATTGATGACCGTGAAACCCTGACAAAAATTGAAAACAAGGGATACTTTATCTCATGGGAAAGGAAAAAAATGATTAAACATGTGATTTCGAATGTTTCACATGTGGGGAGTGATGGAATTCAAAACATCATGAGCAGTGACTCTAAGGATACATTTAATGAGGATGATGGTTTGAATTCTACCAATGATAGCCACTATTACACAACTCCTAAAGACAGGGATGAATTTTCTACAACCTACATGGTGTTAAAACATAAGTGTTATCATAAAGAAGGTGACATCGTTGAAGGGTTTATATCCTTGGTACAATAACAACATGTTATTTCGAGAGTGGTGTTGGGACCCACATACTTTTCTGTTTTGTGGAGAATATTATAGCTACATGCAATGATTTCTATCCAAGTCTACAATGTAACAATGAAGTTTCCTGGCCAATAAAAAAAAAAGTTTATCTAGAAATAAGAACTAAACTTTGTGTGAATGGAAATTATGAACTCCAATAAATAATTGACACATCAAACAATGACTTTAATTTGTAGTTTAAGGGGGTTTCTGCCAAGTTGATACATTTTTGTTCAAAAGAACACAAAATTGTTGCAGAAGCAACAATTATAAACATCTGTGAAGGAGAGATGGTACACTTTAAAAAATTAGATGGAAATACATTTGGGGTGCATGTTTATAAATTAACTATGCCTTTTTGCAAGGTTTTCTCCATATCCTAAGGATCTCTCATCCAATGGTTTGCTAGCTAGTTGGCCTTTCAAAATGGTTATGTTATGGAAGTAGGGCTAAAATAAATTCCAGAAGAGTTACCGGTAGAAATGTGGAGTGCATTTGAAGATCCATTACCCCAATTGGTATACCCAAATTCATATGAATCCTCCATATGTATTAGTAATGAAAACTTGATAAAAAAACCTTACAATGCCTATAAATGCTAAAAGGTAATTCTACTCCATCTAGTACATCAAAGGAAATGGAAAATGATGAAAAATCAAGAGAAGAATTTTTTTTTGAAGTTGAGAAAAAACATTGTTGCAAGGAAGGATGTCTCTCTAATCTATCTCTAAGCACTTTCAATCATAGTTGGAATTTCACTCTAGATATGAATGAACCTACCCTCAAAAACTTTATACTTAATACATTCAATGCAAATGCTATTAGTTGTGATCAAGGTCAAAATTGAGAATGTAGTATAGATAAATTGAAGTTATGTGGAAGGGATATATGTCAGAATGTATGGTACTGGTGTGTAATAGGTGCTTTTTGTAATAGGTGACTAATCAAAAAATCACCTATTACAAATAAAGACAATCTTAGATTAATGGCAAGAGGAGCACGGTAAATGGAAATATAGGAAAATAAAAAAAAATGTCAAACATTGTTGTAACTATTGCATTGATATCCAAAATGGTGGAGAAGAAATTTGATATATCCCCACATATGTCTCATTCAGTGGGACAAGATGGTGCTAAAGTAACAATGAGACTATTTCCTGCATGTTATAGTTTTTCTTATATACTAAAAAAGTGTAATGAGGGCCTTCCACTATTGGGCATTCCTCAAATGTCACAATCAAATCTAAGAAAAATATGGGAAAAACATTTCTCCCATGTTTTAATAACCAAGAATGACTTCTTCGCCAAATGTGACGAGTGCACAAATCTTAAGAACAAATGTTTAGTGACCTCATGTAAAGAAACATTAGCACAAATAGATCAACGCCAGAAATGGCACAACTATTACATTCAAAGTTATCATGCAACTTAATATGCACATAGAGTGCAATCACAACAAAATACTAATAGGTATTTGAGCATTATGTATGAAAAAATGGATGAGATGAAAACTACAATACCAAAGATGGGAAAAAAAGAAAAATCAATAAGAAATGCTATTAATCTCCCTATCACCTTGACTGGTATGTTGACACATGGGCACAAAACAGGGGGTTTCGGGCACTTCAGTCTCCCTTTTGTTGAGAGAGGAGAAAAATTCATAATAACATCATTGGTACTATGTATCCAAAAGCTAGAAGAACCACTTGTAGATACGTATGCTGATTTGTTATATAGTAGACGGACATCAGAACATCCATTACATGATGCACTATTGCAAAATGATGTGTACACAAAGTGCAAGGAATACAAGTAGAACAATGAAGGTGATCATACAACTAATATTGTAAGTAGTTGTTCAAGTTCATTTAGAAAACAACCACCAACTCTCTACTTGCAACTAAATAATGTTGCAAGTGACAATTAAAATTACACATTGTTTACAGTTACATCCATGCTGACAACTAGAACAGTTTTCAACATTTTGTGAGTTTCCTTCCAATGGGTCACACACATGAAGACATAGATGAGACATTTAGCCAATTATCAACAACATTTTGCAAATTGAATACATTATCCTTGCCACAAATAATGGACACTTATAGAATATGCCAAGAGGAGTCCAACACATTCACTCCATACCTTATCGAGGAAGTCTAGGACTTTAAGGCCTTTGTGGAACCAGACTTGCTATATGGTAGCCAAGAGATCGTGGGTATCAACACACCAAAGATGTTAAAATTCTATGTCAAAGACAACAAGACCATCATGGAGTTCAAAAAATAAATATTTGAGTCCGTCTGGTCACACTCAGTTGAGATATGGAAAACAACGGATGGGAAACCTTTCTTACCTTAAGGGGATTTTCCATTAGCACCCTTCAAAAAACCCAAAGAGATGGCAGACATTCAGAGAGGAATTCAGGTATACATCACACACTAGGAAAAGATTTCAACATATGGTAGAGAAGTATATTATATTCCAAAGATTGCATATTTGAAAAAAATTCTACGTTCCCTAGAGAATCCCTTTATCAATTGTAACATGATGAGAAGATATTTTTTTTAGCTAAAAAAAATTTAGGATAACGTAATGTATGATGAAATAGTGGGTACACCATGTCTTGACATGGATAACTACTATTTTAAAAATGTCCTTTCAAATAAGGATATATATGTTGGACCTATTTGTGATAGACCTCGAGAGGAATTCAACCCAGTAGTGGATGTGAATGTTGGGAAGATGATACTAGTAAGACCAACTGATGATAATGTACCTATATGGATGGGCAAGGCATAACTAAAAATAATAAAGGATGTTCACAAAAAAGACTCAAAAGATGAGGGTGCATTAGTGGGAACCCATAGGAAAAGGAAATACGAAAAAAGAAAGTTATGAGGAACACTTAATGAAAAAAAAGGGTGGCAAAAATCAAGGGACGCATTAGATATTGATATAGACAATGTCATCTGGGCATGCATTCCAAGAAAAAAATGGAAATGACATCAAATTAAAATACCAAAATAGGGTCATGAAGTCCAACAATACCTTACACAAATTCAAGAACAATAATTAATACCCTTGTCAGGGATCAATGCTTATGTAAATTTATCAAAAGATTGACTGCCTATAGAAATACATTTTCAAATCCATTTCCTCAAAACAACTTGTTTAATGTAATTATTAACTCTTTATTGTTATTTACGATTTGTAGAATGGAAAAGCATAAAAGTAGTTGACTTTATCACACGCAACTTACATATTTACAATATCACAATCTTTTTTATATATATTTATATAAAAATTATATCAATATATAATATACATAAAATATTAAATAAATATAAATTTGAAGAATTTTAATAACTACTGTTTTGTATTTTTTAAAGGGAAATATTATAAAATTAAAATCATCTAAAAATTTCTTGACAGACATAAGTGGCTATAAAATTTAACCACAGGGCTGCTGATGTAACTTTGTGGCACCTAGAATAATGTAACTTAACGACCGCTAGTTTTATGTAGCTTAGCAATTGGTAGGCTTATGAAAATTTCTACATGTTTTCTATTGTAACTTTCTAGCCGCTAAGATATTTCACCTAGATGAATCTACTCTTGTGTAAATTAGCGGCCACTAGGATTATGTAAGTTAACAACCTATACGCTTATGTAAGATAGTGGTTGTTAGGCTTATCGTGGTATCATGTAACTTAGAGGCTACAAGGCTTATGTAACCTAGTGGCCGCAAGGAAAATGTAAATTAGTGGCCACAAGGAAAATATAACTTAGTGGCCACAAGGGAAATGTAACTTAGTGGCCGCAATGCAAATGTAACTTTGACCGCACTAGGCCAATTTCATCTTACATGCACTTTCATCATGTAAGTTAACAACCACTAGGCTTATTGAAGATATCGGTCGTGAGGCTTATGGAAGATAGCGGTCACTTGGCTTATGTGGGGGATTCAAATAATAAAAAACTAGAAATCCTAAAATAATGAAACTAAAATCCAAAAATTATGATTTCTAAATTGGATTACAATAGTGGTTATAGTAAATTGGATAGGATTTAGTACATCCAAACCTATTCCCGAAATATATTACCTATTCTTGTTATTCCAATTTTGAATGCTCGTACTTCATCTTGAAAATGATTGTAATTTTTTGTGTAAGGTATCGTACATCACTATGTGATGGATCTCACTTTGATGTGCAATCAATCACTCTTTGGTGTGTGAGGGATCAAACTTTGACATGCGAGGGATCACACTTCAACGTGAGAGAGATCACACTTCATTGTGTGATGGATCATACTTCATCATGTGATGAATTGCACTTGATAAGATGTACAAGGCCACCACTCTCTCACACTATGATGATCTATCAATGTCATGTCCAAGTGTGAGCTTTCGAACTTAAAATTGTGCTTGCTTACACATTGAAGTGTGATTACCAACTTTTGGCCTCCCATTAGAGTTAATATTTGAATTTTAGTGTGTAATAAAAAAAAACTACATCACAATGACTGATTGGCTATACAAATTTTGAAATCCATAGGGGAAAGAAGCCAATAAATGTGCATAATATAATGACTATGAGAGGTAATGTGTAGGGATAGGACCACTAGTTGTAAAAATTGAAGTCAATGTTTAGAAATTTTATACTAAAAATTTAGAAAAAAGGTACACAATAACACAGGTAAAATCAAGTCACATTTACAAATCAACCAATAAAAATATGTAACTTTGACTCCACTAGGCTGATTTCACCTAACATGCACTTTCATCATGTAAGTTAACAACCATTATGCTTATTGAAGATAGCGGCCATGTCACTTATGTAAGATAATGACTGCTTAGCTTATGTGGGGGATTCAAATAATAAAAAATATAGAAATCCTAAAATAGTGAAACTAAAATAAAAAAATTGGGATTTATAAATTGGATTACAATAGTGGTGAACTTGGAATCTAATAATCATGCTATTGGAATCCAATATTAGCCAAATTGGAATCTAATGATAGTGATACTGGAATCCAATAATAGTGATATTGGAATCCAATAATAGTGTAATTGGAACTAGAATAATTCCACTAATGACAATATGGGAATACGATATTTCTACTAATGGATTTCAATAATAGTAATAATGGAATCCAATATAGACAAAAATGAAATTTGATATACACAAAAATGGAGATGGATTTCTTCCAATACTTAAAATATATGAGTCTTAATTCACTATAATATGTCCCAATTTAGTGAAATAAGCGTTTTCCCCTTGGATAGAGGTAAAATAGGTGAAAAAATGGGTGCCTTATAAATATCATGCCATGTTCCGTAATCTAGTTAGGTGTGTAGATGGAAGGGTGAGCCTGGTAAGCCTGTGGGAGCTGAAAAGTTAGGAGTATGGAGAACCAAAAAGGGGGATTACATGGGGGTGAAATTTTTTGTCCCATATGTCCATTTGGAAAAATGGATAAGATGGAAAAAAATGGGTTCCTTGAGTAGGATGGTGCCACTTGGTGAGATCTGATGCAATGTGCAAGAGTGAAATTAGCCAAATAAGCCCCCTGCGGAACTGGGGAGGGTCATACGAGAAACTAGGTTATTGCATTGGGGGGAATTTTTTATCCCATATGTACTCTTGGGAAATTTACAAGAGGGGAAAAAATGGTTGACACAAGTTAAAATTTGACATGTAACACTTGAAAATATGACTAAATATGGGATCAACATACCTTATACTAGAGGAATCTTGAAAAGATCATTTCTAGAGCTTAGAAGGGTCTTTGGAGGTTAAATTTTATATGTTTATAACTGAAATATAACCTATGAAACTGATGGAACATGTTTTAAAGATGTATTCTTCCCGAAACTCCAAAAAATGGTCTTTTTTTTATCAAGATAATGAGGTGTGTTTGTAGAAGTTGAGCTTCTTTGCTAAATCCTTATCTTGTGAAAAATCTTATTCTTCCATCATGAAGAGGATTATCTAAGCTTTCCATTTCCTACTTAATTTCATTCTAACTCATTAAATATCTCCTAGAACCATTTGCGTAAGTTCATGTTCATTTTTTGACCATTCATTCATTGCACCTGAAAACCATCTTCTGCACAGACTATCCCTAAACCATAAAATCTTCCCTAAATCTTCTTAAACCACTTATAAAAATTATTTTATCTCCAATACCACCTCTAAATTATTATGATATTTCATAACTTTCCCAAAATATTCCCACCAACCTTGTAATAACCAAAATTGGCTTTCAACGCTTGCCGAAGAACTACTCTTCAGTAGTACTTTACTGAATGAAAGAAATGAACTTATTACACCACTTCAAAAAATTTCACATGATTTATAAATATATTGGGAGGGATTGCAAGATTGGGATGATCATGAAATGAAAGGAAAATTTTCCACGAGGGTGTCCAAGGATATTTGAAGTGAATTTTGCACATTAGGCCTAGTTTTCATGGCCCGAGTTTTGAATTTTTTGGCTTGCAAAAATGCATGAAAACAAGAAGATTCATCCTATACATTACGTTGAGGGTGATAAAAATTTGATAATTTATGTTTGGTTTTTAATTTAGTGTAAATTTTTTAAATTTATTTGCATTTGAAATTTTCACCATTGTTTGAAAAGATTGTATGAGGGATTCCAAAGCGACAGATGATTTAGTTAAGAATATTTTTTGGAGTTCTAAGGCATGTTATATTGGTAAGAGGCCTGTCTTTGAAACACTTGGTGAAATATTCAGTGGCCATAATAATAAAAATATGTCCATCTTGAGAAAAATGAATTTTACTGATGCAATCCAATCCCCTCATGCTTAAGGGATAAGGAGATTTGAGGATTTCAAGCTTAGCTTATGGAGAATGAATAAGATCATCATGACATTGGTAAGGTTTTCATTTCTTGGGAAAAAAATGGGAATCATCCTCTATGGTGGGCCAATAGAAACCCATATGCATGAATTTGTAAGATGTGGCATGGCCACCACAGTGTCCACCACAGATTCACCCATTCAATTCTTCAAGGAGAGATGGTACTTAATCTTCATAAATGAAATGAATCAAATCACTATCAAAGATATGATAATAGAGGATGTTGTTTTTTATAATATATTTCAAATCTTTCTTGTGGATTCGAGTGTGTTTTCAAGAATCAAAGTCTCGAGGGAAAGTGTGATGTTGGATGAATTGGATGATGTTTATATATGATGAACTATTAGAAAGAGGAATGAAATCCATGTGATAAATAAGAGGAGACTCAAGAGAAGGTTGTGAAGAAGGTTCTTTGCATATCGAGGCCATTTATTGGTCTTGCAAGAAATCTAGGTGAGGTTGAAATTAGGTAGTAGATGTTTCCAAAGAATCAAAAGGGCATTTTGTTCTTGAGGAATGGATTCAATGGTGAAAGAAGAAAAATTTCAACAAATTTTTTGGATGATGTCATGATAGGTTTTGATATTTTCTCTTTGAAATTGATAACCACCATTGAATTTGTAATAGAAAAGTTGGGATTCACCCATGACATGTAGATATGTGATATTATAAGCAAGAGAAACTTTCATACCAAGGATGAGAGCCTTGAATTTATCCATATTGTTTGTGACATCGAGTTCTAGTTAAAAAGATAAATGAAGTTTTTTTCTTGATGGATATGTAAGGATAAAACCTTCCCCAACTCCCTAAATATTGTTTTCTCCATTGAAAAGGAGATTCCAATAATATTCATGAAGGTCAACTATGATTTATTTTTCTTGAGGAATGGGATGTGCAAGTTTGGGTTTTTGGGGAGGGGTTGTGCCTCAAGCTCAGTAGTGAAACTATAGTAGTAGTATTTCATTGTAAGTACTTGGTCCATAAATTTAATGAGTATTATTTCCTCACCAAGAAGATCATAAAAAAAGGGTTAAGTTGTAGGTATTAGAGCAGTAACGAGTTATTCTGTAAGGACTTTTCCTTTGACAACCTTTTGTGTAATGATATGTAGATCAAATTCCATAAGGAGTTTTGTCCAATTTACAATGTGTTCCATTGGTAGAATAGAATGGGAAAATAAATTGGGAATATGATGAAGGTAGACTATGACATAAGTGGTTTGATAGATCATGTAATGGCCAAGTTTGGGAGCATAAAAGTAATGGCCAGAAAAACACAATCAATGGAGGTATAGTGAGTCTCATAGTCAAGTAGGGCTTGTCTAATATAATACATGGAATGTTCCTTCCCTTTTTCATCCTCTTGAGAAATATTTCCCTAACAGAGATGGGGGTGGAAGAGGTGTAGAGAATGAGTAGTTGGTTAGAGGATGGAGGTTGTAATGTAGGAATAATGAGAAGAGATGTTTTTAGATTTTAAAAGGCTTGTTGACAATATTTATTCCATTTGAGTGTCATATCATTTTTAATTATATTGTTAATGGCATGCATATGATATGCTAACTTAGGGAAAAAACATTTGATTACCCCTATATTTCCTATAAAAGTGTACATGTTAGGTATAAACATTGGGCGAGGAATTTCAAGAATGGTCTTGATATTTATAGGATATAAATCTATATCATGATAGGAGATTAAGAATTCAAGGAGGATTCCTTGTGTGATAAAAATATGAATTTTCCTATATTGAGGTGAAACTTTTATTTACATAGTCATTAAAGGGAAATGTATAGGTCTTGTGCATGATCCTCTACATGTCAAGATTTTAGAAAAAGGTCATCCACGTAAAATTTTATTATCTTGTGAATGAGATCATGTAATATATGGTTCATATATCATTAATAATTGGATCCAAAATTTTAAAGGATGAAATTCATCTTAACATAGAGATAGGTGCCCCATTTGGTTGTGAATTGGTCTTATCCTGAAAAGCTATCCATTATGAATAACATTTCATAACCCATTGTGGCATCAATGGAGGGTAGGGAAAAATTTTCCTTTGGAAATGCAAGGTTAATATTATGAAATTCATTACAAATTCAAATGGTGAATGTGACCTTATTCTCAATGGAGATGATATTGGATACCCATTCAGAATAATCAATGTGGTCAATGAATTTAGTATCGAGAGGATTTACAAGTTCCTTATGATATTGTTTGTTGATTTTAAGAGGGAAATTGTGAATCTTTTTCTGAATAGGAGAAACATCATGATAAGTGATAATGTTGTGAATGATAAAATTAGATTAAATTCTAGTTATTTCATAATATACCCAAGAAAGTACTTGTTTTTTTCGAAGGAATTCAATATGCTTATTGCATAGATGGGGAAAGCAATTACCTGGCGCTTACATGAGAAGGATAATCTTCAATTTGGATATTGATGGTATTTTCAGCTAACATGATGTTTCCATCCTGAAAATGGTATGATGCTTCAAGGATATTGGTAACCACATCATTAGCAAGGTAAAAAAAAACATGAACCTTCAAAAAGTGATATTTTGTTGTTGAGATGGCCAATTTTGTGATACTATAAAGTGATTATGTCCTTGTGAACATGGATAAAATATAGGATGGATTCTTCATTATCTAAAGATTATAGGTGAACATTATATTCAAAATAAATCTCAAAATCTTCATATATCTTACCATCATGATGTTGGTGAGAAGTTATTTTTCATACATATCATGCTCATATAGAAATTTTCCATGCTAAAACAAATCTGACACCTAGTAGCTTCTAAGTAATCAATCAAACCTACTATAAAACCATCAAGATAACAACTTATGAGAAACAAATTTTTCAAAGCATGAACAATCTCAAATAAAAATGCTAAGCTATATATTACTCTAGATTTATAATAAAAAATGAACCTATTTATATCACTTTAGCAATCAAAAGGGAGTGGTTTCCTCAAGATTTTGAAGATGGAATCTCACAAAGAAATGGATATAAGGAAAATTTTGGATCTTCCCATGCTCTTCAATTTGAGAGAATGGATACAAGATGGAGAAGCTATTTCCTTCAATGGAGAATGGATTAAGATAAAAATGCCTATAGTTTACTCTAGGGAAAATAAGGTGTAAGAATAAAGGTAAGGGGGAAGGTTTATTATATAGCTTGCATGAAGAGGAAAGGATAGAAAATTGATGAATGTGGGATAAACCCCAAAGAGTAAATACAAAGTCCATGCATGTTTAATAAAGTATGTGTACTTTTTGGGAGATGAAAGGGGGTTTAAATAATCAAAGGTGATTAATTAATAGAAGGGGGGTATGCCTATAGATTCTTTAGAAGAAAGATAGTATAATTCGAGATATTTTAAGAGAGGAAATGGTTCAATAAAATGACCATTTATTTGTTAAGAGTAGTGGTCATAATTAATTAAGAATAATTAATTAACCTAGGTAGAAGTGGATGTTAATTAACAAAAGGTTGTTAATCGACATCCTGAGTGATAGGAGGGATAATTAATTAGTGACATGTAATTAATTAATGATGATAGAGCGAAAATGATGGTTTATTGATGAAGTGTCGTAAATTTATGGGAAAGAGGATAATTAGTGCAATTTAGGTGTTAAAATTTCTTGATTGAATCTTGGCTGTCTACATTTGCCCCTCTTTGGGGTGGTGTAAGTGACACCACTTCAAAGATAGTAGAAAAGTACAAACAAGTGAATTTTGAAGGGATAAAATAAAAATTAGCATAGTGAAAGATTCCCCCTCGAGTGGTGATGGGGTGATGAAAGAGGTCCATTGAAGATCGAAAATAAGAATAGAAAATACCAAAGTGAGGGGAAATCCTATTGAAATGGAAGATAGATGACGATATATTGAATATGAATAGAAAATAGAGATGTGGGCATCGATCCCCACATAATACCAATATGAAATATTTTGTTGAAAAGTTCATGTGGGCATTGTTGTGAAGCACAAGAAATGATTTTCTTAACATATCTATAGAAATGATTTGTAGTAGGTGATCCCTAATGCCCCAAGTGAGTTGGAAGAATAATGTTGATAGAAGAGAATAATATGGAAAAAAATGAAGATGAAGGGGATGGAAATTGCATTCATCCTACTGGTGTAAGAACCAATTTATGTCATCATATTGTAAATGATGTATTTCATTGGTCCTTATTAAAATATATGCATACAACAAGAGTGTATCATGACATGAAATTTGATAACCAAAAAAAATGTTCATTGCTAAAGCACTAACTCAATGAAACATACAAAATACAATGCAATACGAGAAAGTGAACAATCTAACCTAACAAGGAAACAAGTACAAATACACATACTCAAACAATAAACATTCAATATAGTTACACAAATGTTTTTATTATCAACCTTTGATTCTAACCTGTGTGAATTAATGACAAGGGTTAAGAAGGACACCCCAATAAAGGATACATGCGAGGTGAATAACAAAATGATGTAAAAGTCAAATGGAAAATCAATCATGCCCTAGGAAACTTCCCTAAGCAATGTGTTTGTGTAAAGGAAGAAAGAGATAATGAGAAAACCATATTTTGTTGATGGAGGGTAGATCCAAATGATCTGCAAGTCGTGCACAAGAACAACAGAGATTCAAAGAAATATGTTTTGTAGGAAAATTTTTGATGTTTGAGTATAATGCATTTGAAACATATTTCAGCTATGTGCATTTCATTTACCAATTTTTTGGATTTTTAGATGTTTTACCAATGTTTTATATTTTTGAATGTTTTACCAATGTTTTGGGTTTTTGGAAAGTTTTCCAAAACTATGTATAGGAAAATTAAAGATGCAAAGATGCCCCCAACGATAGGTGAGAATGTACAAGGGAAAACTATTTGCACATATATATAAGAGGAGGATAATTCAGATCAAGGCCAATATAGATACGTTCAACAGGATGATAAACACAAACCAATGAAGTGCCAAGAAGGAGAAATCATGCCCCTAGTGCAAGCTAACTAAGAAACATATGATAGAAAGAAGGAAAAGATCGTTTATTAATAGAAGAGAAAACTTTTCCCTAAAACATGCTAAAAATGCAATCTTATACACATGGATGTTCTGAAAAAAGTAAAAGAAAAAAAAATGTTATGAGAGGATATGGAAAAATGTATCTAGAATATTGGTGGTGAAAAGGTGATTAGCCCAAGGCACAAATTATGAGATGAGCTATCATCTAAAGAAAGAGTCTGAACAAGGTCCAAAAAAGGCACTTGGTGACATATTAATCTTGTTTTCTCATTGAGATCCATTGTGTGCACATGGAAATGAATTACTTCTCTAAGTGAAGATTTAATCGATATCAAGTGATGACACTCTATCTAATGTGAAGGAATGATTGATTTAGAAAGTTAATTTACAAATGGAGGGTGGAAAGAGATCCGTACATTTCTTCACTTCTAGCCACACATCCATAGCCCCAACGAAGATGTATTTGATTCTAGTCACAACATTTCTCTACTACCAGTTAGGCATCCATAGCCCTGGTAGAGATATTATAAATACCCCAAGAGAGAGTTATATATTGATTTTCTTTTTATTTTTAATTTTTTGATTGATTTTTATACTTTCTGAAAAGTATTTCAGCTCTCTCGATTGTATTGATAAGGGGTTAAATGGAAGGATGTGGAATTGATTTCAATGATGAAATTTGATAGTGTCAACAAATACGCCCAAAAATTCTTCAAAAAAATGTATTAGATGTAGATAGTGATATGATCTCTAAGAGGTCAGTCGTTCTTTAATTAACAAGGGTGATGAAAGACTAAGGTCAAATGGATACCATAGAGATAAATGTCATAAATTTCGTGTGAATAGACTAAAAAAAATATCATCAAAGGGATGAACATGGTGGATGAACTGGAGAGGAATTGAAAGAAAGGGAAGAAAGAACATCCATGTGTATGTTATACTAGATTGCAATGTTTGATCTTTGTACCATTGATTTTTTGTAATGTTTTTAATGTTTTATATTTTTTTGGCATTTTTGGAATGTTGGGACCAACAATGTCACTCTACTTGATAATATCTAACAACAATGTTTTCAATTTATTTGATGAGGGAGACTAACAGTTGTTTCTTATCACGAGTGATATTATCTCCAATCCCGATAATCGCGATGAAATCATATTCGATAATTGACTGGGAATTATCTTGAAACATGGATTTTTATGTGAGAGCTTGATTTCCCTATCCATAGGTTTATGCAATTTGCACCATACTTGATGTTTGAGTTGGTGTGCATTCTTAAATCTCAATTGATTTTTATTTTTATGGTTGTTTGAATTTTTCAGAGCTTTGGAGATCTTCAGAGTTTTGATATTAGTTTGATAGAGAAACTGTTTGGATTTCATATAAGCTAATGCATGATTTTTCTAATCCTGAGAGTGGGAGAAGAAATAGGATGTTTAAGATTGACAACATGAGCATGAGGAATGATGGTGGACTCTCCTCAGTCATTGATAGAATGATGATATGATGGAAAAAGAGGATATGGTCCATGGATGGAAGAGGATGGGTGACTGGGAGGGGTCCCATAGATGGAAGATGAAGGACTACCCTAAGGTGTCTCATAGATGGAAGAAAAAGGACTACTAGGGTGTGACCCAAGTATAGAATATGATGGGATACTAAGAGGTCTCCCATAAATAGAATATGAGGGGATAGTAGGATGTGGCCCAAGTATAGAGGACAATGGGCTACCCGGAGGTGATCCATAAGTAGAAGATGGAGGGCTACTAGGAGGTGGCCCACATTTAGAAGAAGATGAGGGGTTACTAGGACATGGCCCAAGTATAGAGGATAATGGGATACCTAGAGGTGACTCATAAGTCAAAGATGGAGGTCTACTTGGAGGTGGCCCACACATAGAATAATATTAATGGCTACCTAGAGGTGACCCAATGAGATATTGTGATTGAGGAATCATGATATGTAATGAATGATTGGGTGATGAGAAGATAGGCTAGGGATTATTAATAGACCTAGGAGTTTCTCCATGTAATGGGGATGGTGAAGACGCAAGAGCAAGAGGAGGATAAAGTTTGATGATCTTAGGATTTTTCATTGTTTTCTGACAAAAGGAATCAACCTCTTCCCCATGATACATGAATGCGTTGAGATCATAAGAGAGTCCTTGATAATTATCCTCTAGAGGAATGCCATTTTTTAGTCCCATGAATTCTTTGATTGCTTCTTCATTCTGAAATGAATCAACTGGTATGGGTCGTTGTTGGTCGATGATAGTAGGTTGATTTGAAGAAAGAGGTCTAACAAGTGTGGAATATTTATAAGATGATTACTTAAGAGAAAAAGTAGATTTGGATTTAGATGTCTCGTGAGTGGAATAAGATGTATATTTGAAATGGGTTGGTGTTGGTTTTCCTAGAATACAACATAGTACAGGTAGATGAAGAGGATCGCGTAGCCATTCAGTGGATTTTGGCATGGGGGTTGACTTGGATGATTGATTAGAGGAATTTTGAGTCGCATGGATCTTCGATTGAGGAAGAGGTCATGGATGCAATTGATAAAAGGGGTCCTATAAAGAAAGGGAGGACTATGACTCAAGATTCAAATTAGAGGAATGATTAGAGGAAATTGGAGTCGTACAGATCTTCAAAGGAGAAAGACATCGTTGAGGTGACTGATGAAGGGGCTCCTGAAAAGAAAGGGAGGACCATGATGTAGGCTTCAAATCAGAAGAATGATGGGGAGATTTTATGGAAATGTAAATCCTTAGAGGATGAAATTTTTTTTTAGGCGTTTAATTACTCCCCAGAAGAAAATTGATTGGATGAGGCTCAGGAGACTGAGAGGAATCTGAAAGATAGTTTGGAGTAGAATCATCAGAATATTGAGAGGAATTAGAAGAATAGATTGGATTCAAATCAGAAGAATAGAATGGATTAGAATCAGAAGAATGACATAGATTAGAAGCATCAGAATCATACTACCGACTATGAGATGAAGGTGATAAAATGGGAAGTTGAATGAGTTCTCTAGTGTGAAGAACCAATCAAGGTTTAGTCATGATGGGAATGTTTCGATGTGAATGCCTAAACCTAGGTTCCCTATTATTATAAGTGTGAGGAACCATGTGATAGTCAGCCATTATTGGCATCATTGTGTCCAAGTGCCTAGACCTAGATAGTGTGATTAAATTCCTTCAAATGGAAGGAAGTTCCATGTTGATTTGGGTAGCATAACGGAAACCAACTAGATATTTTGTGAACAAATGGGGGATGCTTGTGTGATTTTATAAATATGTTCTCAGGAAAATAAACATATTGATGAGACAATTTTGACAATTTAACAAGGTTTGGACAATAAGTTGCAAATGTAAATGTTAGAATGGCTGATAAACAATTAGTAACACAACAACTGCAAAGGAAACTTTTCCAATGTTCATATTGTCTCAAAATATGCTTGATAGGAAATGTTTTTGTGAAGTTTTGAAAAATGTGTCTTGGATTCCATTCTTGTGATAGGTGGCATAGTGTGAATTGTTTATGAAAGGTTTTTTCTAATGTGATGAAGGATACAACAAACCTAAGTAAAAAGTGTGACGATTGTTAAGGTCACAAAATAATGTCCAAAAATGGTCAAAGGATAATCAATCAAAGGATCAAAGGATTTTCCTAGAAAAAAATTCTACTAGATGGATAATCACATGGAACAACACACAAGTTTGGTAACCAATCAATAAAAAAGGTACTATTCCCTATGCAAATGTTTTTCAATGGTAGTTGGATGTAAGATGATCTAAAAAATGTCAACACTTAAGTCAAGTTTAAGATAAATAAGGTGTAATAATTAACAAGGGGTTGATGTGACTTCCAATCAAAGTATACTATAACTAGTTTAGATAAAAACAAGGCCTAAATCCCAAAAAGTGGAAGCTACAAGTGTGAGAAATGAAACAATACCACTTAAATACGTTAACTAATATTTTCAGAAAAGTAATATATTAGTATCAAAATAGTTAATTGATACTGAGGTAAAAAATTAACCACACCTTTCAAGGTTTGAGGTAATGTTTGAAAATAAACAAGGCTAAATTATACCAAGGAATTGTTAAGATGTGAGCAGGGTAACAATAAAATCTTGACACTTAGATCAAGTTTATGAGAAACAAGATGTAAGTATCGAAATTTTATCAATGCAAAGATAACAACTTAACACTTCAAAGGAAATTCAATGATAAATCAAGCCTAGATATGATGAAGATCTTAATGTGGGTATTAAGATCAAATGGCTATCAAGATGAGAAGATATACCAAAAACTTTCAAAATTTACCATCCAGTGGTGGACAAAATCAATCAATAGCACAAGTATGATGCTCCCCTTTTGATCCAAAATATCAATAAGAGAGAAAAGGAGTAGATCAAGTGGGGTTTAAAAAATATTTGGTTTCACTTTGATAAAATTTCACCTCATCTTGAGGTGAGTGAAAAACTAAGAAAAAGTAAGGCTTCACAAATTTCATGATGAATGACACTTGGCTCGAACTTCAATGGAATCTCCCCTTGTTTGAATAATAAAGCTTTGAATTTGAATAAGTTATTTCTTCATGAAATCTCTTTGAAATATGATTGGATTTGACTCAGTCATGTTAGCTGCAAAACAAAATGGTATCCTTATTATTTCTCTCAACTAGGTGTCACAAATTACCTTTGCGAGCGTAGTTTTCCAAGGAATTCACACTTACTAAAACTTGGAGTATCCTGAATTTAATTTACCCCATTCAATACAATGAGAAAAAAATGTGTTCAGTTGTATTTTCACTAATATCGTATGAAGATAATTTTGACTCTAAATATCACAAGTGTATACTAGAGAAGTAGGTAAGCAGAGCATTTCCCGTTTCATCTAGAAGGTTCCATATTGCGTGGAATAATTTGGAGTTCTTGGGAGCATCCCTCTTGTTATCTTAAGGATTATGCCAAAGGGAAATTCTCCCAGTTCAAATAGGATGTATCGTAGCTCTTAACCAAAACCTTCATATACAATATTCTGAATATGGTGTTTTTTCTTATCTTTGAACATAATGTGGTTTGATTGTACACCATTTGGAAACCTACATCAAACTGTATTAGTATTTGTTAGGAATTATATATAGTTTATAGTGTGAACATTTAAATAATGTAAAATATATTATCATGGGGATAATATATATGGGTAAATTGTAATATTATTAATGATGAGTTAATATAACTCATATTAATAATATAGGATTAATAGTTGTTATATTAAACAACTATAACTAATATTGTTTATACGTGATATTTGGTTAAACAACCAATTCACGAATATAGGATTTTGTGGAGAGATTTATGGGGATAATTGTTGGAAAACCTCCGTGAAAGTAGGAGTAGTCTCTCCTATAAATATGTGATGTTGTGATAGCGTGAAAAAATTGAATATAATACAAAGATTATTATTATTCGGTGTTATTACTAGTTTAATCTCTTCCATGCCTTATTAGTGGTATCAGAGCATAGGTTTCTTTTACCAGAGCAAGGTTTTCCACTTGTCTGTTACGATGAGAGTCCTATGATTTTATTTTTGAGAGAAATTTAAGTTCTTATGTGCAAAGAACAAAGTGGTGCTGATCAAGTATTGAGATTTGTATCAAATTTGCACGCAACACACATTTGGTGACAAATATTGTGGAAGGCATATAAATCAGTTGTTGAATGATACAATACTACAGTGAATCAGAGTCATCAAACGCTTTAGGCATATTACCTACCAAACGTCACCCAAAGACTCCGATCATTCACACTTCTGTATATTCTTATGAGTGACAAATCCATTTGATGTTGGCATGTTGATTGCGCCTTTAGGATCATTCTTCAGTCTGGTGTTTTGCATCTATATATTCTTGGGTACATTTGCATATCCATTGTTATGCACACATTAATTGATATCGCTATCTAATTGGTGGGCTGGTCATTCACATCGATTGAAGACTCATGTATGCACTGTATTTCAATACTTCTAATATATACTGGAATTAATTAGAGGTTTCAGATATTGAAATGTTCCTCTTTAGTGACTAGTGTAATGTATACAAGTTTTTGAACAACAATGTACAAATCTCTTTCCTCCCCATTGCACGGTGCATGAGAGTGGGTAGAGAGCATTGCAAATCTTGATCAATATAGATAGGAATATTTGTGCACTCCTTTACATTGAATGGAAAATCAAATCTTTGCATGATTGATACGTCATAGGGGTGGGTAAATTCTTATGGTTTGTTATAAATGTTTGTTAGTTCGATATACATGTTTAGAGTTTCATACAATTTTTTAATATCCTCAAAGGTTAGGTCATGTTTTATAATATTCAAATATTATTTGTCAAATTATTGAACTTAGTTTGTCGTTGTTGTTACCATTGTTTCGATTATAATTTTGTAATTATAATATTTTCTCATTTATTTCAGTTTGTATGGTTAGTCTTGAGTTATTATGAATCAAGAGTTTATAAAGGTGTCATCAATAGTCATTTGTTGTCATCAAATTAATAGTCTCCATCTAAAACTGTCATCATTTGTTGTCTCTGTCATTTTTCAAGTCATCAAAAGTGTCAAAAAAAAAGAGAGAGAAGAAGTTGTCATTGTAAAATTCCAATAGGTGATTTTAGGTGTTTGGTATCATGGTGTCAAGAGTCAATGTTAAAATATTGTAAAAAATAAAATCAAAATTGCCTCACATTTAACTAGAACGCATTTTCAATGGAATCCGACGTCCAAGTTGAATGTGAGGGGGATCATTCTCAAATGAGCTCCATGATCAAATTCAACTGAGATAAGCAACACATCCGATGGAGGACGAAGGAAACAGGAGGTTAGAGGCCAATCAACGAACTCTCTTCAATCACCAACGATAGGGCTAAACACTGATCTGGTGACATGTGTACATTGTGGTTTCTATTTTCAGTGCATTTCAGTGTTCCTATTTACAGTGTGATGGTTTGTTGAATAAACCCCTTTCTAGAAATTTTGGGGAATATTCATGTTTTTAGAAGACTCGCTTTTGGGGAGCGGGAGAAGATATTTCGAGGTAGAATCAAGAGATAGTTATCCAGACTAGTGTCCAAGATTGTGGATCTTAGAGATTCAAAATTTGGGAACGCTTAGGGAGGAAAGGAAAGTCCCACAGGAACTCAAAGAGGAAAGGAGCATTCTTGCATAATTTGGCTCGACACTACGCCTTTACAAGGGTAAAGAGATAATGTATAGAGTTTTTACCTGGTCTAAGCAGTGCTTTCATGAGGTGGTTCAACTTCTTTGAAATGTGGTTCTTCCTTGTGTTCACACTAAGGGGGTGAAGTCGGAGATTAATAATGTTCACACTAAGGGAGTGAATGTTAGGAATTCTATATAGTTTGTAGTGTGAACATTTAAATAATGTAAAATATATTATCATGGGGATAATATATATGGGTAAATTTTAATATTATTAATGATGAGTTAATATAACTCATATTAATAATATAGGATTAATAGTTGTTATATTAAACATTTGTAACTAATATTGTTTATACGTGAGATTTGGTTAAACAACCAACTCACAAATATAAAAGTTTATGGAGAGATTTATGGGGAGAATTGTTGGACAACCTTCGTGAAAATAGGAGTAGTCTCTCCTATAAATATGTGATGTTGTAATAGCGTGAACATATTGAATATACTACAAAGATTATTATTATTTGGTGTTGTTACTAGTTTAATCTCTTCCATACCTTATCAGTGTTTTGTTTAGGTCTCGATTCTTTGAAAAGCATATTTAGGTCATGCATGCAAAGTTTAGTAGTTTTCCAAATGATCAACACATCATGAAAAGAGGATAAAATGTTGTTTCTGATTCTAAAAATCATCCTAAGATGCAAGAGAAGAGTATACACAATGAGAAATCCTATTATATTAAAAATAATGGGAAAACTTATAACTCAAATGCAAAAACCATTCATTTTAATAAAGTTGTTTGTTCTTTCCCTTAACAAAAAGTTTAATGAAATGTATTGAAAGCATAAAAAAGGTTTAGAATCATTTTTTATTCCCAAGATCACCTAAAAGGTGCAAGGGAAGAGCATACACAATCATTTCCGCATAGAGGAAAAATTAAACATTCATCAACTTATCCCAAACAAGTTAGCACAAAATATGATCTATTATATATCCTATAATCAAGAGTTAGCTCTTAAAAATCCCTACAAGATGTTGAAAATTTACATAGATCAAACTTTTGCAAAGTTAGAAACAATGTTCAAATTTAGACTGTCACATCCGCATGCCCTTTATAACATATGTGCACCCATAAAATCAAGTGCATGCCCCTGATAGCAGGTACGTGCCCCTAATAGAAAATGCACATCTTTGATAAAAAATGTAAAGACAATAGTGCATAGACGTGGCTAGAGAGACATACACATGGAACAATTAGCATAAGCACATGTCTGTCACAAAAATAGGACACAGAGACACATAATGATGCATGCATGGCCAAAGAAGCACCTGCACAGACCTAGTAGCGTATGTGTGGACTATGACAAGGAAACACAAAGGGTAAAATAGAAATGCAACATATGCACAACCATAGAAGCACCTGTGCGACACATAAGACACATGCACGGATGTTCATGCATATACACCCTATTCAACATACATGTGGACCTAATGATGTATGTGTGGCCCAGCCTAACACCTACGTGTGTACCTGGAATGACGTAAAAAATACAGCAGACTCATGCAAGTAACCTCAAAAAATTCAATTTTTTCCTAATTTAGCTAAAAATTAATGACAACCCATCACAATTAAACCTACAAAAGAGAATCTACACATGTAAAGTTAGCAAAATACCCTAAGGAATTCAAACTATTTCACATGTGCTTAATAAGGGTTAGCAAAAACTTGAGATAAACTAATAAAACTTGACATTAAATGCTAAGGGACTAAGGATCCATCCCACCAAGCATGCCAAATGTGCTCATATAAAAATTTGACATGCTAAAACAAAGCTAACACCTAGCATCTTCTAATAAATCAATCAAATTTACAATAGAACCATCAAGATAAGAGCTTATGAGAAACAACTTCTTCAATGTATGAAAAATATAAAATCAAAATTCTAAGCTATTTATTAATGTCTAGATTGCTAATATAACAAATGAACATATTTAGATCACTTTATCAATCAAAAGGGAGTGGTTTCCTCAAGATTTTGAAGATGGAATCTCACCAAGAAATGGCGACAAGGCCATTTTTGGATCTTCCCAAGCTCTTCAATTTAAGAGAATGGATGCAATATGGAGAAGCTATTTACTTCAATGGAGAATGGCTCAAGATCAAAATGCCTATAGTTTACTCTAGGGAAAATAAGGTGTAAGAAGAAAGGTAAGGGGGAGGGTTTATTATATAGCTTTCTTGAAGAGGCAAGGCTAGTAAATTGATGAATGTGGGATAAACCTGAGAGAGGAAATACAAAGGCCATGTATGTTTAATAAAGTATGTGCACTTTGTGGGAGTTGAAAGGGGGTTTAATTAATCAAAGGTGATTAATTAATAGAAGGCGTATGCCTATAGAGGATATATAAGAAAGTTAGTATAATTTGGGAGATTTTAAGAGATGAAATGGTTCAATAAAATGATGATTTATTGATTTAGATTAGCGTTTGTATTTAACTAAGAATAATTAATTGACTTAGGTAGAAGTGGACGTTAATTAACAAACAGTTGTTAATCAACATCTTGAGTGATAGGAGGAATAATTAATTAGTGACAAGTAATTCACTAACGATGATAGAGGGATATTTGTGGTTTATTGATGAAGTGTCATCAATTTATGAGAAAGAGGATAATTAGTGCAATTTAGGTATTAAAATTGATTGACTGAATTTTGGGTGTCTACACATATAAAAATTAAATATATAGAGTGATGTCATAAGTGGGAGATGAAGGAGAATCATTCAACCTGACAGGATTGGAAATTTTCATAGCATAAGGGATGATGCCTTCCAGAGAGGGCGATTAATAAAGTGTTAGGAAATGGAAAGGAGAAGAGTCATATTTTTTAATAAGATTGGTTATGGAGGTAATAAAAGGGTCTATAACATTAGTAAAACATGCATAGGAGAACATGAGATCATGAGTACTAATTTTTCATGGTCTAACTACACCAAATAGGGTAGGGTTATGTTGGTAGAGTTAAAGGAAGGTATTTTTAGGCCCGATGAGGGTAAATGCAGAGAGGTATAATTAGAGAGTTGTTGAAGAACCTAGGAGCTATCAAGTAATAGGGAATCAGCTAGTGGATCATAGGGAAGGAATTTTTCATCCTCACTATCAATAGCATCATAAGGAGGGTTAAAATCATAGGATGAAAAAATCATGCCAATATCATGGTTAGAAATATGTTTCCTTGCCAAGATATTTTTATCATGAAGAACATCAATATGACATGATTCATCATGTGATAAGATATAGTATTTTTAAATGATAAATATGGGAGTAATGTGCATTATGGGATTACTACAAGGTAGATAATAATCAATGGGATCATCATGTGTCATGTCCCCCATTTAGCTAAAATATAATGGGGAAGGAGTATCCATAAATAATAATACAATATCAAGTTCATATTTTTTGTGGGAGACACCAAAGGAAGAAACATTGCATGAAAGTTCCAAAAATTTTAAGACATGAGGAAATCAATCCCAAGGTAAAACAACCAGAGAGATCCATAGTGTAATGTTGATGGGAAATTGGTTCTTGTTAACTATTGTCTAGTTTTTCACCCCTTACAAAATAAAGCAATTTACACAAGTATGGAATTTGTGCATGTTCAAAAATGGAATTGGTAAATCTGTGAAGAATTTAAGCATTCCATAAAAATATGAGAAGATTTGCGTAGCTATGAAGATATCCACTGAAGGTTATGGAAATTCATGCTACACTTGTGATGCCATAGAACGAGGCAAATGGTTTCGAAATCCATGGAACAAGGAGGATTACATGCTGACGATGTGTACTAAAGGATGAAGCTGCGCCATCAAAAAGTGCAATGAGGGATTATACAAAGCTGTGGCTTGATAGAGAGCTCTGCGGAAGTTTAAATCCACATAAAACTAAAATTTGGAAATCCGCGGATAACCAAAAATTTTGTGCAAGGAAAAAATCATTATAATTATCAAATTCTTCGTCTAATCCTTGAAAATTTCATATCAATGGGAAGGTGTTGGCCTCATCTAAGCATAGGAATTTTAATTTCAAGTTTAAAAGGTAGTTGGTGGATGCAACCTTGAGAAAATGTCTTTAGCATGCACAGATGCAATGTCAGTTGGCTCAACCACCATCATTTAATAAATTATTGGTGCTAACTCCTCCTGCAAGGCATGGCATGTGGAATTGGATTTATAGAGGGATTTAGTCTCTTTTTCAGAGCATGCTGAGAAATTAAATGAAGCTGGTTCGCTGGTGGAAAGAGAATTTTCCCTCTCTTTCTTCTTTCCTCTCATTTTTTTCTATATATTGTGAAATGATTCCCACTTTTAATGTTGGATACTTTGGGGATACGAGGGCATTATTTCATGTTGCAGAAGTGTTCTAAGAGTCACTTGCCTTGGGTGATGTCTTTGTAAATGTTTCACATCTTCTTCCTGTATTGTGATGATCTATGCATGATCTCTTGGCAATAAAATTTCTGGTTTTGTGGCTTGTATCTACCTTAGCTATTATTTTATTACATTATCTTTCTTCTCATTCACTTGCAAGTGTGTTTTATGCATTGTTTTAGATATTTATGTCTATTTTTTTATCATGAAGGTCAAACTTAGGATGTGTTTTTGATCCGTGGCTCTCGTTTTGGCCCTCCTCATCATTGTTCTCTTCCATTTTCTCTATTTCTTGAGTATTCATCTCCTTTCTTTTGGTGCTATCACATTCTCTAGTTTAGGTTTATGTTTTTATGCATCTCCTTCTCACCCTGGTCCCTTGGAAATTTAGAGTAGAGATATATAGTTGCATTTCAATTACTAGGAGTATTTTAGCATTAAGAGTAAGTAGAGGAAGTCAGCCTTCTTTAGAGGTATGTCTCAATTAGAGTCCCACAACTTAGATATATTACCATGTTGTCTCAAATCCCGAATTGTCTATGATTCAGGAACGGGTGAAAATTTAAGTTTTAATTTTTTTGGCATGCCCAGAGGGACATTTTGAAATTAAGATTTTTATTTTTATCATGTTTTTATGTGTATCTTGATGAAACTCTATCCTTTGGATACTTTGCAGTAACACATATGGTGATTCCATTCAGAATATCAACTGGTTTCAATAGTATTGGTGCTTTTAGTGTCCCTTGCTTATTTGAATGATCTTTTATGTCAAAAAAGTAGAACCCTGATATTTGGCAATGTAGATCTCTAATTTTTGCTAACATGGAGTTATCCCTCAAGCTGTGGGACTTGCGAACTTGAGATAACCCTCCGAAGAAGGTCGAATCCTCTACCTAATCCTACTGCTAACACTATTCATAAAAGGGAAAATGTAGCTAACTAATCCTAATCTAACCATGCCAAGGGACCAAGGAGAGAGAGAGAGAGAGAGAGAGAGAGAGAGAGAGAGAGAGAGAGAGAGAGAGTTAGAAAGATGAAAAATGGGGTAAAATCCTAAGCTAAGGGTGGTGATAGCACCAAGAAAAAGGGGCAAGATACTCTACTGAGGGAGAAAGAGATGGAATTGGGAATTCGGGATAGGCCAGATGAATGTGACACAAACCCAAGCTCTGTTCACCACTGAATCTCCTTGAAACACAACATTCGGCACCTACAAGTGAGAAATATATGCACAAAAAGACAAACATGAAATAGAGAGGTAATGAGATACAATAAAACAATGAAATGGTTGAAAAACCCCACAAATGGATATTTTATTGCTCTTAAAGCATGTATAATCTATTACATGATTAAATAAAGGAATTATAACACTTCTAGGCCCAAGAGAAGGCTCACAACTCAATGAAGATGAATAACAAACTTGCAATAATTTCCCTAGCTCCCAGAATGTCTCATCTACAAATGAGGAGAAATTACATATATATAGAGAAAGGGAGATACCAATAGATAAAATTCATTAATGTATTATAAGGAGGTATGGGAAGCCATACCGGTCTACTTTCTAATGATACTTTTCTTTGACAAAAGACATGGGTGTCATGCTTCATTAAACTATTTTTTGAGCTACCTTGTACGATGCCATTAATGATTGGTACATAGATGGCATTCCTTGTTAACGGCTAAAAAAGAAAAAAATATGTTTTCTACCGACAAGGGAGGGGTTTTCGCATGAGAAGAAGAAATTTTTTCATGGGACAACAAGGGAAGGTTGACGCATGACAGGAATGGAAGAGTTGTTGCACGATAGTAAGGGACATTATTGCATGACAAAGGGAAGGTAGCTGATGCGCACTAGGAAATAGGAGGTTGACAGGTGGTAGACACATGAAAATGGGGGTGGTGATGTGTGACAATGAGGGAGGTGATCCATAGAAAGTGGCAAGAAGTTGATGCACGATAGTTAAATGGTTAACTTACATCACCAAGATGGTTAACCCACAACAGGGTAAGTGGTTGATGCATGGTTGATGCACAGTTGATGCACGACAACAAGAAATGGTACCAAACCTTCACCATGGCTCGCCATCTTGACGTGAGTTAAGATCAAATACTGACCAAATTTTTTTAAAGCACTGCTTGATCAATCAATTGCCAATGCCTTGACCTGATAGATGTCTATTTTATAACGGTGTAAAATATGGATAAAAATTGGTGACTTGCAGGGTGATCTTCCTGCTAGATGTGTGACCAGTTGGCTTCAAGCATCCATTGGGCATGGAGTTAACTTGAACTTGATGAAATTGATATTTCTTTTTAAAACCTATCCATAAAACTAAAAATATGACTAAGGCAAAGAAGCAGAGAACTCCGAATCTACAACTGATCTATTAGGACTGGATATATGCACTATGAAACTACCCCAAAATCTAATTTCTTGCCAAGTGTGAAGCACAACCAACTGATGATTTTGACAAGAATAACACTACAAAATTTATGGGAACAAAATTTTATTGGGAGAGGTTGGAACTATTGTTAGGACCTAATCTTCCCTCATGAACATGCCTTGGCCAAAATGTCGAAGATAGAAATGCCCATGTAATTGATTTTCTGATGCAAGAAGAGGCATAAAAATTCAACTGTGACTGATCTAGAGAGACATGAGAGATAAAAACATTGAAAATTGTCCCTCAATCTAATTTAGTTACTCTGCATTTGGATTTTCTTGAAGACTGCAACTATTTCCTACAAGTTTAAACCCCTTACTGCTACATTACCTCTTGACAACATGATGAACTATGAAATAACAACCACCATGAAAAAACTATGTATAAGAATAAAATCATACATACCCTAAGGCGGATATTCATAGTGTGTGTAAGTATTTCTTTTGTTGATAGAAAACCTACTCCTACCCTACACTAACCAAAGGAATGGGAAACTTCAAACAAAACCTGCCACTGGTGATGAGAAGTAGCTTCCCCTTCTCACAATTTGTAGCCATGCATTTGATTTGACATTGATAATGGAACTTGAATGAGTGAAAAACTGAAAATATGTTAATCCTCCTCCCAAATCATCAAGGTGTCAGCTGCAAGAATTGGGGATACTTCCTTCGAATGATCTGTGTGGAGATCCTGGAGGTGTTGTAGCTGACCCCTGGTACTTTAATGTTCACCCTCATGCCCTGAAATAGACATGACTGATTTTGGCTTATCCCTTAGATCCAATGAGGTAAAGTACCTGATAGGGCATGCTATGAACCTTTGGATGTGCCCAACACTCTGAATCCTGACTTCATAAGTGAAGTCATCCTACCGACCTTCCTTAAAGATGTGGTTGTCTGTGGGTTGATTTTCCCTTCATTTCTCATCTACATACAACTAAATTTTTGTCCTAGTGTCTGGTATGCAATGGTTGTCATCCTCATTTTCCTTCTCATCTAGTGAGTGGATTGGAAGATTCAATTCCTCCAATCTTGGCTCCATAGGGCCATTGTGAAATGCAAGCTACAACACTTAAATGCCCTCCTTCGTGAAAACATGTTCATGTGCTTGGAAGGTGGATGATGGAGGATAAAATTATGTGATCTATATAGGATCCTCTCTCTTGAAGCAATCTTCCAAGTCAGACAGATAATATACCTCCTCGTTGTTCTGTTTTATTGGTTCAACCTTATCCACGGGGTTCTCTTGATCTAGTAACTTGCTCACCATGGTTCCCCTCATCCTTGAACATGAAGTTTGAAAACTCAAACTCCTTTTGATATTAGATCTCAAGGAGGATGATGTGAAAGGAAGAATTAAAGGTTCTTCTATGGCATGTTCTATGCTCGGTGCCCCTAAAACTGCATGTCTCTCCTCCATATCTGGAATGTTCTCCTCTTCTTTTGGTTTTGGAGCTGCTCTTCCCTCTTCCTCTATTGATTCTACAATTGATGGTGTATCAATGATCTCTAAAAATAGAGTTCCCTCATGGAAACTACACTCTGGACCCACTGATTGTTGTTCTTCTATAACCTGTTCTTGCTTTGCTTCTTCTGTAACCAAAAAATCTTTAACCACCTATTCTTTTCTAACCTTGGCCTCCTCTGAAGACTTAACTAGTAAGGGAATTGTGTCCATTCCATAATTTGAATTCCAATTCCTTTAAAAACTTAGAATTTCTTCTTTATTTGGTTGTTTTTTTTATTGTTCCTCTTAATTCGTTTGTTGAGTCTCTCCCTAACATGAATTAGGGAATGGAAGACGAATGGTGGGTTGGGGTTCTACCAATTTTTGCATTGTTTTGGAGGCAAGGAAGGTGGTTTATTATTTTCTCTTGTGGAGGGGACTTGGATTTGGAAGGGAAAAGGGTAAAAAAATGAGATGGGATGAAATACTAGGGGATGGAGAAGGGGATTCCACACTAGGGGCAACAGGTAAAAAGCTCAGAAATTGAGGCTCAAGATGGGATGGTGTTGTTTGGGGAACAAAGAGAAAATTGCTATATGATGATGTGGGACTTACCCATTGATAAGGCTCCCTGAAACCAAGTTCATAGGCCTCTATCTCCTCGGTCCACTTTTCAAGCTGGGGAAACATCTTAACCATGAAATGAAGATTTTTTTGTAGGTTGAAATGTTTTGGCATAAGGTAACCCATGGAAAAGGTTCCCTAAGCCAATTTTGAATGCTTTCATCTAAGTTGTGGCCCTTGACTACACTATGTCTACCTCCATTATTTGAATCTTCTCCTACAAATCATAATTCTCCATATAATTGATCCAACTACATGCATATCCCTTCTCTCGATAGGTTTGATAACTGAACCGATCATGGCATTGTTCATAGAAATATACATAGTGATTATGGATTTTCTCATAACGATTTGAGGAGTTGAGAAATACATTAGAGGTGGATGAATTTTTGCAGCTGTATGTGTGAATTCAAAGATGGGAATGAATCCATGACTACAAAACTTCATGAATGGTAGAAGATGAAAGATGTGGAAAGAAAAATGGGTGGAAATGGATGGAAGGAAATTCTGTAACTTAGAGAATGGGTTGTTGACTAGATGGAGTTTCACTAGATGTGCTTTTCATGTGCCTCCAAAGGATGAATATCACCAAGAACACATCAAATTGATGAAATGAAGTGGTAAGGTGCTTTAAACCTTTCCCACCAGGCGTGCCAAAATTGTTATGTCAAAAAAGTAGCACCCTGAGATTTGACAATGCATATCTCTACTTTTTGCTAACATGGGGTTATCCGTCAAGTTGTGGGACTTGAGAACTTGAGATAACCCTCTGGAGAAGGCTAGTTCCTCTACCTATTCCTACTGTTAAAACTACTCCTAGAAAGGTAAATATAACTATCCTAATCCTAATCTATACCATTTCCAAGGGACCAGAGGAGAGAAAGAGATGCAATAAAATGGGGTAAAATCCTAAACTAAGGGTGGTGATAGCACCAATATAAAGGTGGAAAGATACTTTGTTGAGGGAGAAAGAGAGGTAAAAATTGAGTTGGGAGAGGCCAAATGAATGTGATATAGACCCTAATATCCAGCTCACCATCTGAATCTCCATGAAACATAACACTCCTATATGTGTAAGTGAGAAATATACACACAAAAAGACAAACATGAAATAGAGAGGCAATGAGATATAGTAAAAAAATGAAAGGGTTGAAAAATTCCATAAATAGAGATTTTATTTCTCTTAAAGCATGCACATTCTATTACATGATGAAATAAAGTCATTAGAACACTTCCATGTCAGAGAGAACGATCACAGCTCAATGAAGTTGAGGAACAAACTTGTAAGAGTTTCCCCAGCTCCCAGAATGTCTCCTCTAAAAATGAGGTGAAATTACATATATGTAGAGAAAAGGAGATACTAACCAAAAAAACTTCATTAATTTTCTGTACAGAGGTATGGGTAGTCATACTGGTCCTGTAGTTCCCGTTTAAACAACCACTTGAGACCAAAGAAACAACCTAGGGTAGCTAGAAAATTATGGGATAATTTTTTTTTTGATTTGAAGTGTCTACAACTAAATTGCAAGACAT
This sequence comes from Taxus chinensis, assembly GCA_019776745.2. Classification (NCBI taxonomy): domain Eukaryota; kingdom Viridiplantae; phylum Streptophyta; class Pinopsida; order Cupressales; family Taxaceae; genus Taxus; species Taxus chinensis. Next base: position 478,620,000 of record CM034154.1, on the reverse strand, counting down.
CAGTTTTCACTAATAGGTTCTAGAACAAACCTGTTTACTAGAACATAAGTTTCCTTTATTAACTTATAACAAGTTCACAGGGTTACATGTTCTGGTTAGATTCAGGGAGTAATCTTACCCCATGCCTTCTCTCTAATAGGCTCATAACTTCAACTATTTTTTTTATCATACTTAGCACTTCCAAAAATTCCCTAAACCATTCCCAATGGATAGGAAATTTTATCACCTTTCCAGTTATATAAAGAAGTCCTCCTAACTCCTTGTAGAACTCAAGATATAAGTGGCCAAGTGGAGAAGGGGGGAAGGGTGGAGTGGCAGAGTGTTTTTGCGCTTTGTGCCAATAAAGGGGAACAAGGGAAAAAAATGGCGCATGGGTCCACACACTTGTGAGAAGACAAAGGAAAAAAGGGGAAGCAGAGTTATGGGTGGTAGGAGGAAAATTAGAAAATTTCCAAAGCCAAAACACAAAACATAAGGGAGCAGGAAGGTCCACCGTCCCGCTTCTGCCCCCCAAGTTGCCATGTGGCACACTCCCATTGGCCATGGACCGATTGGGCCAAAACATAATTTTTTCCCCAAAAATTTGAAATTTAAAGTTTAAAAGAGAACCGCACCTCTTTCATAGCCACAAGGGGACACGTGGCACCCTTTGATTGGCTGCGGGCCAGCGGGAGGAAAAGTGAAAATTTTCCAAAAAATTTCAAAAAGTTTAAGGGGGTAAAATTTATCCGTGCCTCTGCCTCAGCCCCTGTAGAACACATGGCAGCCTCTAATCAGCTGCGGGCTGGTGGAGAAAAAAGTGAAAATTTTATCGAGCCCAAAAATTCAAAAAAAATTTAAGGGCAATTTTGATGGGAAATTTTTGGGTTGTGGGCCCGTCAGGGAAAATTTTCCCAAATTTTCCCGCCAAGGCAAAAAATTTCAAAGTGTCATAACTTAAGCTAGAAATCTCAGTTTTGGGAAAACAAGGACTTTTCAGAAAACTCTCAAATCCCTCTTTGCATAGAAAACATAAAATTTACTTTTTGATGAAGTTTTAAGGGTCAGTTTTTTAAAAAATGATCTACATGCCTTTATTTAGCAAACTGGTAATTTCAAACTTATAATTTTGATAAAATTAGAACTCCTCCTTCACTCAACATGTCAAACAAACATGGAGGATCAGTCTAGGGAGGGTTTAGAGGTTTTTATGGAAGTCAATTTATCCAATCTATTCAAGGTTGCATTTTTCCGGCAATAGATGGAAAAATGACTGTGCAAGCTTCGAATTGAAATTCATTAAGTTTTGGAGATTCATTCTTGACTGTTATAGTGAATTTGAGTTCCTTTAGTAGTACTAAATCTAATTTTAAATGTTTCATAACTTATTGTTTAGTGCAAGTATGAACTGTTCATTTTTATTAAAATGTGAATTGCCAGGATGAAGTATATTACAGTGAATTGTTTCTTTAAATTGGAATCTTAATTTTGTCATTTAAATGTGCATATGATTCCTAACTTAGTCAAATACATTTCTTATTAAATCATCCATCCAATTCTAAATGAAACTACATTTCTGATTTCAGTTTTAATATACATTTTGCAAGGAAAATAACATTGAATTTCATTCCATATGCATTCTTCTTTCAACATTCCAAACAGAGGTTTCTCATTGCAAGTAAAACTCATATTTCCAATGGAGAAGATAGCATATGAACAAGGTAAAACAATTTTGAGAAAGGAATGCAATCCTTCATTGATCATCAATATAATTTTTCTACTTTCCTTTCTTTTTGATTTCAACTACAGTACATATAATAACAACACTATTTCTTATTCCTTTTCAAAACAGAGATATCATTCTTGGACAAAAAAATAATTCCAGTATACTATCCAATTTTGAAACTACTTCAATCTATTATTCATAATTCAATGACACTTTTACAACTTAACACTCTTCTAATTCAATTACAAAATACAAATTACAATGCTTATAATATCCTTTACATTTCTTTCCAAAAACATAAAACAAGTGTAATTCTTCTTTACATTCCTCAATGCAACTACAACTCCCATTAACAATGCAATGCTTCACATTACAACATTTATACATTAATCCACTCAAAGTGGGAAAAGTTACTTTGAATTACTCAAAGGGAAATGACTATCAAACTGTGAAATTCCTTCTCCAAACAAAAACATGCTTGTTTCTTCTTCTTTGCAACTTTGATCACAACAAGGAAGGGGAAAGGCAACACTCTCCACCAAACCAAGACATACAATGAGAAAGGAGAAGCCATCCTTCCCCAATTTCCCCCGAGCCCCAACCATATTGAAATGGATCATGAATATCAGTACATGGAAACAAAGACTTCTATCACATACAAGCAACATTCACATTGCATAAAATCAATAAAATGCATAGTTTAAAACAAGATAGCAGTTCCCAAATGCATTTGAAACAATTCATACAACATATAGGATTGATAAAGCAAAGCAATAAGAGCAAGATCTATGGGGAACTACTTATGCCTCCCAATTTGGAATTGGGCATCCACCAAAAATCATACCGCCATTAAACACATCAAATCCCATAAACCTTATATCTTCTAACCAAAAATAGTGCCATTGGCAACCCCTTATACCCCCCATATGAAATCCCCATATCCTTCTACACCATGTCCTAAGCATTCTACCCAACCAGCCAAGAATTCAAACATAAAAACCATTCAAACATGCATGCAAGAGAAGGAAAAACAATTAAAACATAGCTCAAGATCCTACCTCTCCATACTGAAGTTTGTTCCAAGCTCACAAGATTTCCAAGATGCCAAAAATGGTCCCAAATCAGAAATGTTCTAGTAAGAAAAAAGACTCCAAGCTCTTCCACAACAAGCTCCAAAAGAAACACCACCAAAAATGTGCCCCCAAGAGGAAATGGACAAAGTTTCAATAACCATAAACAAGCAAGGAGTTTCACTTTTATAGGAGAGGGAAGAGAAGAGGATGGTGTGGATCCATGTGGGATGCCACATCATTCTTTCTCAACCCTAAGAGGAAAGTTAACATCCTTCACCAAATCACAATAAATAAAAAATGACAAAATCACTTACCTACTCCAAAAATGCCCATACTTGAAAAGGACGTACTTTAAAACATGTAAGGGAAGTGCAATTAAAAATTACATATGTTCACTTCAAAATACATTATAAATTCCTACATTTAACCTCCAAACCATAGGCATGGTTGGTGGATCATTTTAAGAGGTGTGGGACAAGTTTAACTTGTCCCACAAGCCTCCAAATTTGGCCTCCAAGGGAAAATTCGAATTTCATAAAAGATGGAGTGCTTGACCTTCCAAAATCTGCCTTACAAGACTGTTACAAATTTCTTACAACATAACTTACACACTTCTACCACATTAATATTTATAACAACTTTATTTATTTCATTCCATATCCCAATTTAATCTGAATAAAATTTAACTATATGATCTCTCACATTAATCTACCACATTTTAATTAATTAAAAGAAGGAAATAATTACAAATAACATACATAAAACAATAATTAAAAAGGAACACATAAATAAAACACATATCCCATGGTCACATATAATGGAAATCCCCCCCATGGGAATTCCTAGCAAAACACAACACACAACACACAACATAGTTGCCATGGTGACCTTGTTGATTTCACTGGGAATTTCAATATGGTTAGTCTCTAGTCCCCCGACATTGTTGTGATTTTTAACCTACAAAATGTAAATACCTCCTTCGGCCTTGTGGCCATATCAGAACATCCAAAATGATATACTTAACATTTCCAAATCATCTAGACACATGAATCACAACAATATCAAGAATTTAACATTATCATTTTTAATTCATAAATCAACTATATCATCATCTATAATATTCCATACTAGATCTACTCAAAATATATAATGTCACAAGTCCAAATCATCATCCATAATATGTCCACGTCAAAATAGTATATCATCAACCTCATATAAAAATGTCTCTAGTAACCATCATGCATAATTACCTAATCCAGATCAATAATAATACATGATCTAACATCTAACCATCATACTAAAACAAGACATAATAGTGTCCATAATATGATTAATAGTATCAAAATCAGTATCTAAAAGTGTCAAAGGGAAGTGGGCACTACAGGTCCACTTTCCAATGGTACTTTTCTGTCAGAAAATACATGGGTGTCATGCTTCATTAAACCAAGTTGAGATACCTTGTATGATGTCATTATTCCTTGTTGACAACCAAAAAGAATGGAAGAAGTTTTCTTCCAACAAGGTAGGGGTTGTCACATGAAAAGAAGAAATGTTGTCATGCAACAACAAGGGAAGGTTAACACACAACATGAATGGAAGAGTTGTCGCATGATAGTAAGGGACGTTGTCATAGGACAAAGGGAAAGAATCTAACATGCATTAGGAAGAAGGAGGTTGACGCATGAAAATAGGTTGGTGACATGTGACAATGAGGGCAGTGACACGCAAATAGTGGTAGGAGGTTGATGCACAACAATGGGTGGTGGTTGACACATAACAATGGGTGAAGTTGATGTGTGACAAAAAAATGGTTGATGCACGTTAGAAATATGGTTGACGTGCAACAAGGTAAGTGGTTAACGCATGGTTGACATGAGAATGCGATAAATGGTCTCAAACCTTCACTACGGTGAGTTGGCCAAATTTTTTAAAAGAAATTCTTTACCAATCAACTACCAACACCTTGACCTATTAGTTTTCCATTTTTTGGGGGTGAAAAATATGGATAATATGATATAAACATGATCGAGAACAAGAGAAGAAGGTGTGTTTGATTACTTTCATTTATCACCAAGTAGAGGTAGAAGAGGAAGACATATTCAAATATCTCCATCTCCTCCAAACCAAACTCTCTCAATACCTCCACCTAGCAGGCCCTTCTTGTAGTCAACAAGAGTTCTCAAACCTATCAGAATGGCTCATGAACAACAACCACCACAACAAAATCCATTTGTAAACTTCACATGTAGTAGCGCGCTCACTTTGAATGCTCAGAATCCTATCCTAGTAGCTTCCTTGAAAAATATCCCATATTTTACTAGAGAAAATAACACTACTCCAGTTGACCACATTCAGGACATTACAAATGTCTGTGCTATCCATGATAGTATTGAGACGGATGTAACCGTCAAACTTTTGGATTCATCACTTAAATAAAAACCCTTGTACTAGTTAAGAAGCCTTAGGGTGGGAATAATTCAAAATTGGGATCAACTGTGCATAACCCTTTGTGATCAATTTGGTGAAAGAGAAGACAATATATCAATTTTATATCAATTAACTACAATCAAAAGAGCACCTAATGAGTAAATGGTGGACTTCAACTTCAGATTCTAGAAGACTTGGGATAAAATTCCAACCCCTGTGAGACCTGCAGCAGATTGTACATTTCTCTACTTTTTAAAAGCTCTGAACTCTGATATATCTGTTATGATATAATCTATCGGAGGAATAAATCTACCAACTTCTTATTCAATTGTAATCAGATTTGAAAATAGCTTAATCCAAGCTCAGAAATTAGCTCCTCAACCACCCATACCATTATATCTTGAACTACCTAAAGTTTCTCAACCCTTGATTTCTCCTATCCCTAAGACAAATATGCAACCTATTAATTCCACCTCACAAACTTATGCCCAACAAAAATAGGATGAGGAAATGAAATATTTGATTAGAAATTTTACGAAAAAGTTATATCCCTAGAAAAATAGCAAGCCCAATCCTATAAGAATTATCAGAATCAAGGGAAAAATTCAAACCAGGGGTATCAACCATATAAAAATCAGCATTCTAATAAAAGGTTTGTACCAAACAAACTGTTGAGTTGTGAAGCTTAATTACTTCATTTTAGCATGCAATTGGAACTTGCTAGAAAATACAGTAACCAACATTAGTTAAGGTCAAACCGGCATCGGTTAGGAATGACCGACATCGATCAAGGGAAAGTGGGAATAGTGATGGTTAGGCAGAACCAACGTCGGTTACATGTGTGATGAAGTTTTAATTAACTCTCAAGAATTATATCTATTTTTAACATTCAAATAGATTTATTAATTGTAATTGTATGGCTACATGCCCTAAGTCTATAAACAACTATATAAGCATAAAATCTAGGGTTTAGAAGAAAGAGTATGGATAATAATTACAAGATAATTATGTGAGAGAATTCTTGGTGAAGAAGAAAAATCTTGATGGAAAGAAAATACTGAACATCTGAGAGGTGTATAAGATTGTAAATATTAATTATATATCTTGTCAAAGCTTTGGATAATAGATTGGCTTGTTTCTTGGTAGACGTAGCCCACACTAGGTGAACTACATTAAATCTGGTGTTGATTTATGTCTCTTATTTTGTATATTTCTTCCAGTAGAATATCCGCTTTTATTTTCATGTATACTTAGATCTGATAAAAACCAGTGTGTTAACCCCAATAACTAGTATCAGAGCTTTGGATAATAGATTGGCTTGTTTGAGGGTTTTATGTGTTGATAGATTTAATCACAAAGGGTTTTCTGATTGAGTGGGAGATACAACAATGGCAGAAGAAAATAAATACAAGGTAGAGAAATTTGACAGGTGAAAAATTATCAATTATGGAAGATGTAGATTGAGGATTATATGTATCAAAGAGATTTTTACTTACCATTGGATGAGAATTCTAGACCTATGAAGATGACTGATGAAGAATGGAATATTCTTGATAGAAAGGCTTTGGGATCTATAAGATTGAGCCTGGAAGCATCCTTGGCTTCAAATATTACAAAAGCGGCTTCTACTGTAGACTTAATGAAATCTCTTGCTAATTTATATGAAAAACCTAGTGCTTTAAATAAATTTTATTTGATGAAGAAACTATTTAGTTCTAAGATGCATGAAGGTGAATCTTCCTCTAGTCATTTGAATGATTTCTGATCTATTGTAAATTAGTTAAAATCGGTTGCAATACCATTTGATGATGAAGTAAAATAACTTTTATTCTTATGTTCTTTACTTGATAGTTGGGACACCTTGGTGATGGTTGTTAGTAATAAAACATATCCTAATAATATTTGTAAGTTTGATGATGTGGTTAGTATAATCTTGAATGAAGAAATTCTAAGAAGAGTATAGCGGAAACATCATCTAAAAATGATTTGAATGTAGAAAGCAAGGGGCAAGCAGAAGGAGAGATCCAAGAGTAAGAGTAATGGGAAATCAAAGTCAAGGGATAGCATATCTAAATCCAGAAGTAAGGGAATTACTTGTTTGAAATGTGGAAAGAAAGGACATGCAAAGAAAGATTGTTGGTCAAAGGATAAAGAGAACCAACAACCAGACAAAGGTAAAGAGGTGAATCTTGCTGCATCAGAGGTAATACAAGACGATCTTATTCTTTATTTAGATATTAGAATTGAATCATAGGTTTTAGATTCAGGAGCTTCTTTCCATGCAACCCCTAATAAGGGTTTTTTCAGAAATTATGTCCAGAGAGATTTTGGGCATGCTTATTTGGGTGATGATGAACCTTGCAGTATTACTGGTAAAGGGGAAGTTCATCTAAAATTTCAGAATGGAAATACATGGGTATTGAAAGATGTGAGGCATGTACCAAGCCTCAAGAGGAATCTTATTTCTACAAGGCAACTAGGTGAATCTGGTTGTATGGTTACTTTTACAGGAGACTCTTGGAAATTCACCAAGGGTGATTTTGTTGTGGCAAGAGGTAAGAAGGTAGGAATGTTATATTTATCTACCTGTATTACTAATTCCTTTTCTATGTTATCTACTTTAGATTCAGATGCATGCATGTGGCATAATCGGTTGGGTCATATGAGTCAAAAATGAATGTAGATTTTAAAGGCTAAGGGTAAGTTATTAGATTTGAAATATTTACATCTTGATTTCTATGAGCATTGTATCTTTGGAAAGCAAAAGAGAGTGAGATTTCTCAAAGTTGGGGAAACTAAGAAGGAGCAAAAATTGGAGCTTTTACACTCAGATGTGTGGGGACCAGCTCAGGTATCTTCTCATGGAGGATCCCAGTATTATGTTACTTTCATTTATGATGCTACAAGAAAGGTATGGGTTTATTGTATTAAACGTAAATCTGATGTTTTTGAGACTTTTAAAAGATGGAAAGACCTTGTTGAGAATGAATCAAATTATAAGTTAAAGTGCCTTAGATTTGACAATGGTGGTGAATACTGTAGCAAAGATTTCAATGATTATTGCTCAGTGAATGGGATATGTAAAGAAATAACGGTTCCAAGAACACCACAAGAGAATGGTGTTACAGAAATAATGAATAGAAAAATCATGGAACGTGCCTAAAGTATGAGGATACATTCTGGATTACCCCTATAGTTTTGGGAAAAATCAGTTGATACAGTGGTTTATTTAATTAACCGTGGCCCTTCAAGTTCACTACATGGAGGAATACCAGAGGAAACTTGGACAAAAAAAGAGGTATATATTTCTTTTCTTAAATTTTTTAGTTCAGAAGCCTTTGTGCATGTTGATAGGGAAAATAGAAAAAAATTGGATGCAAAATCCAAGAAGTGCACTTTCATTGGTTATGGATCTGGTGATTTCAGTTTTCGTTTTTGGTATTTAGATAATTCTAAAATTATTAGGAGTCATGATGTTAAATGGAATGAAAAGAGAATGTACAGGGATAAAATTTTAGTTCCCAAGGATAATAAAATTTAGAAGTTTATTGATGAAAATGAACTCTCATGTTTTAAAGAAACACCTATAAAAATACATAGTAATTGTGATCAGTTAGGCCCTAACCGAAATCGGTCAGATAAACCGCTGACAGTTACAGATGATCAAAACTGACATCAGTTAACAGAACCGATTTCAGTTAGAGGTGACCGGCATCAGTCACTGTTAGAAGTTCATACAAATGTCCAAAAGGCCTATATTGAGTCTTCGGTACCCCAAACTCATGTGAGAAGGTCATAAAGGGTAAGTAAATTTCTAAAAATATTTACACCTTTATTTTATCTATTATTGACTGATAGTGATGAACCAGAGAGATTTGAAGAAGCAATGTAGGATAAGACTCACATTCAGTGGGAGCATGGCATGGATGAGGAGATGGACTCCTTGGAATAGAACCAGACTTGGGATTTGGTTAAGTTTCCATTAGGTAAGAGAACATTGCAGAATAAGTAGGTTTACAGAATCAAGGAAGAAGAGGGTGGATAGAAAAGTTAGAAGACAAGGCTTGTAGTAAAGAGATTTGCACAGAAAGCAGGTATTGACTTTGGTGAAATATTTTCTCCTGTTGTTAAGATGACTTCTATTTGTATTATATTGAGTTTAGTTACAGTATAAGATTTGCATTTAGAGAAACTAGATGTGAAGACGACTTTTCTTCATGGTGATTTGGATGAAGAAATTTATATCCAGCAGTCACTTGGGTATGAATTCAAGGGTAAGGAGAAACTAGTGTGTAGGTTGAAAAAGAGCTTATATGGGCTCAAGAAATCTCCAAGGAAATGGTACATGACGTTTGATAGTTTTATGCATGAACATGGTTACTTGAGATGTGAATTTGACCATTGTGTTTATTTCAAGAAGCTTGAAAATGGGAGCTATATTATTTTGTAACTATATGTGGATGATATGCTTATTACAAGATCTAGTATGTAGAACATTGGTGAGATTAAGAGAAAGATATCTCACACATTTACAATGAAGAATTTAGGAGCTGCAAAAATAATCCTTGGCATGTAAATACATAGAGATAGAGAAAAAAAATTGTATTTGTCTCAGGAGGATTATATCTACAAGGTGCTAGAAAGGTTCAACATGCAAAATGCAAAATCTATTAGCACACTTATGGCTGGAAAATTAAAATTGAGAAAATATCAGTTTCCTTCATCACATGAGGAGGTCAAATACATTACACAAGTTCCATATGCTTCAGCAGTTACAAGTCTCATGTATGTTATGGTTTATACAAGACCAGACATTGCACAAGTAGTGGGAGTTGTGAGTAGATATATGGCTAATCTAGGTAAAGAGCGTTGGAAAATAGTCCAATGGATACTCAGGTATTTGAAAGGGACATCTAGCATGCGATTATGCTATTGAGGTTTGGATATTTCATTCTATGGATATGTTGATTTGGATATGGATGGAGATCTGGATGGTAGGAGGAGCACTACTGGATATGTTTTCACAGTACATGGAACGGAAGTTAGCTGGATTTTGAGATTATAGAAGGTTATGGCTTTGTATACTACAAAGGCAGAGTATGTTGTAGCTACAGAGGCTAACAAGGAGATGATATGGATGATTAGGTTAATGGAAGAGTTGGGAAAGGAGAAAGGTGATTGTAAACTTTTCAATGATAGTCAGAGTGTAATTCATTTGGAAAATAACTCAGCATTTTATTCAAGAATGAAACACATTAAGTTGAGGTATCACTTCATATGGAAGGTATTTGAGGATGAAAAATTGAATCTAGAAAATATTCATATGAGAAACAACCCTGTGGATATGCTAACAAAGCCATTAACAAAGGAGAAGTTGAAGCTACACTCCACTTCTGTTAGTCTTCTAGTTTGAGACTTGAAGAAGAAGAAACTAAGCCAAGGAAGGATCCAAGAATGACATTGTATAGGTATGGTGTAGTAATTAAACTCCAAGTGGGAGATTGTTGAGTTGTGAAGCTTAATTACTTCATTTTAGCATGTAATTGGAGCTTTCTGGAAAATATAGTAACCGACATAGGTTAAGGTCAGACTGGCATTAGTCAGGACAAACTGACATCAGTCAAGGGCAAGTGAGAATGGTGATGGTTAGGTCGAATCGATGTTGGTTACCTGTGTGACGAAATTTTAATTAACTCTTGGGAATTATATCTATTTTTAGCATTAAAATAAATTCATTAATTGTAATTGTATGGCTAAGTGCCCTAAGTCTATAAACGACTATATAAGCATAAAATCTAAGGTTTTAGAAGAAAGAGTATGGATCATAATTATAAGATAATTATGTGAGAGATAATTCTTAGTGAAGAAGAAAAAGCTTGATGGAAATAAAGTACTAAACATATGAGAGGTGTGGAAGATTGTATATCTTTTCAAAGCTTTGGATAATAGATTGGTTTGTTTCTTGGTTGATGTAGCCCACACTAGATGAACCACGTTAAATCTGGTGTTGATTTATGTCTCTTGTTTTGTATATTTCTTCTGGTAGAATATCCACTTTTATTTACATGTATGCTTAGATCTGATATATTATCTGTAAAACTGGTGTGCTAACCACAACACAAACAAAATAACAAATGGAAAGGTCAAAGTGTCCCTCTTCCATTGGAAAAAATCCCTCCACCACAAGCACTTCCTCCTCCCAATTCAACTAGGGCTTTAGTTCCTGCACAAAATAATATGGCACAAGAAACAAAATGGTTCTTTCCAAGTAATCTACTACATAATCAAATTGGTTGTGAAAGGGAAATACACCTTCAAGCATACATGGTCCAAGGCTCTTCCATTCAACAGGAACTACTACTAGAGGCACCAAGTCCAACCACATAAGAAAGTCAAGAAACCAACAATGATACTAACCTAATGTTATTTGGAGTTGAGGAATTTTGTGTAGTTAACCAAATGGTGGGAGGTTCCAATAGACCATCAGTTAGCATTGTTGATAACAAACAAAACAAGAAAAGGATATTGGAGTCTCAGTCGTTGCCTTCTGCAGATCAAGTTAAAGCCATGAAAAAGGAAAAATAAACCACAGTGAACAAAAGCAAGCCACTAGAAGCTCCTAGAAAATCCACGTAAAAGGAAATTACTACTTAACCAAATCCACCAAATCAAACACAACAACAATAGAGGAATGAAGACCATGGAAGGATATTAAGTATGCCCCAGATGTAGAAATCTATGGGTCTCCCCTTTAACATTTGTTGAGAAATTGAAGAAGACCAATGCCAACATTTATATGTGGGATACACTGTCCATTCCATCACAACGGGATCTGTTGTATGAATCCCTTAAGCATTTTCCTTTTGCAAATGCCATAACCCAAAAGGCTCATGCCGCGATCAATGTATGTTAAGAAAAATATGGTCAAGTAAGAAAGACTATCAAAACCCCACCCTTCTACATGTCAATTATTGTGGGAAAAAACCTAGTTCATAAATGTACAATTGATTCAGGGGCTAATACCTTTGTAATGCCTAAGAAAATTTCTAATATCATGGGTCTCAAATACAGTCATGTGTTTAGGGGAATTTTACAACTTGATGGGTCAATTTTGAATGTCTTGGGCGTAATTAAAAACCTTGAATTAACACTTCATGCCTGTCCAAGCCTCACCATAGCCCATGATATTTCAGTCATTGACCTTCCTCCCATGTTTGCTATATGTTTGTCTAGAGACTTCACTGCTAAGGAAGGTAGCTATTTATCCTCATATTGGACTCACATGCTTCTAAAAACAAGATATGGTACCTAATTCACAATACAATCTAAGCCCATATTTTCTTACCATATTGAGTCATTTTACCCCACTCATATCCAATCAATTTTCTTAATCTAAGAATAACATGAACAAGACTTAACTCCTAAAGAGAAGATTGTCCCTCTTTCCATGCCTAATTTGCTGCTAGATGAATGGGATGAAAGAGATCATAAGTTTGATCCTTATGATGAAGAGCTCAAAACTTTTGAGACTAGTTTGGGAAATCATTGCATTCTCCAGGAAGAATCTGTGATACTTGTTGCATTAAAAGAAGATAAGGAAAATGTTTCTTGACTATGGAGGATGTTCTTTAATGGTACTAGAATTAGAAATGGAAGTGGGGTAGTTGTTGTGCTCATTTCCCCAAATAATTAAAGGTTCTTATTTTCTCATAGATTGCAATTTGCATGCTTTAATAATGCAGCAGAGTACAAGGCATTAGTTCATGGTCTATTGATCATGGAAAAAAAAGAAAATAAAGGAGTTGGAAGTCTTTGGATACACTAAATTATTCATCCACCAAGTCCATGGAAAATGTGTGACAAAGAACAAGATGTTGAAAGCTTACAAACATAGAGTTTGGGATTTGTTAGAAAGCTTTGACACCGTTAACCTACAAGTTCTACCCAGGAAGCTAAATAAAGACGCAGACCAAATGGCGGCCCTTGGCTCCCAATTCTCACCCACTGAAGATTTTATTAGAGGGAATTCTCAACATATCAAAATGGTGGTTAGACCATCTATTCCAAACAATCAGGCATGTTTGAAGGTATTTGACAATGATGAAAAAATTGTGCAGTTCATCCAGAATGAGGCATAATTCTCTTCAAACATGCAAGATAATTTACAGGAAGTATATTGGGGAGCATATTATTTAGTTAAAATCAAACAAGTTATCGAAGGGATTATTCAATCCAGAGAAAATATTAAGTCTCGATGATGAATTCAAGGGAATGGAAAATAGCATGGTGGAAAAGTAGGATTATTGTCTTCTAGTTTCAGTTGCTATGGGCAAGTAAATTCTACTTGGAAAGGTATGTGATGAAAGCGCAAAGCAATATTTTGTTTCCTTGTGCCAAATATTTAGTGATGTTTTTTCATGGGACTATGAGGCTCTAAAGGAATTCAATCCTAACATAGTCCAACATTCCATTGTTCTTGACCCCAACATCAAGATAATTAGACAAAAATAGAGGCTAGTCAACCCCAAGATTGATCCCCTTATGAGAAAGGAACTCTCCAAACTTATTGAGGCCAAAATAATTTTTCCAATCAAGTATTTTACTTGGGTGGAAAATATGGTTCTGGTTAGGAAGAAGAATGGAAAAATATAGCTCCGCGTGGATTTCAGCGATTTGAACAAATATTTTCTCAATGATCATTATCCCTTGCCTTCTATGGAAAAAATCTTGCAGATAGTATCAGGAGCTGAGAGATTTTCCATGATTGATGGTTATTCCGGTTTTAACTAGATCAAAGTAAAAGATGAAGACCATTATAAAACTATATTCACCACCAAATGGAGAATGTTTTCTTATCAAAAAATGCCTTTTGGCTTATCAAATGCAGGTGCCACCTTCCAAAGATCAAAGGATATTTCCTTCAAGGGACTCATCAATCAGTTCATCTTAGTTTACCTAGATGACATTACTATTTTCTCCAAGCAGAGCGCGGATCACATGAGGCACCTGGAGAAAGTGTTTGAAATATGTAGAGATTTTGGTGTATCCCTTAACCCTAAGAAATGAATTTTCGCAGTTCCTAGAGGCAAGATATTGGGGCATATTTTCTCAAAATAAGGCATCTCCATTGATCCAGAAATAATTACAATTATTGTGGCTCTTTCCTTACCAGCTCATAAGAAGGCTCTGCAATCATTCCTTGGTAAAATCAACTTTGTTATGTGCTTCATTCCTGACCTTGTAGGTTTGATAAGACCAATTACTCTCATGATAAAAAAGGATGCAACATTCAATTGAACTATGGAAGGAAATGATAGTTTTGAAAAGTTAAAACAAGAGATTTCTAGTCCCCAACATTTATTAATACATATTACACCAAGTATTTCATTCTTTATGCTCATGGGGTGGAATATAGTATAGCCATGGTTTTGACACAAATAAATTATCAAGCAATGGAGAATCTTGTGGTTTTTTTCAGCCAAACACTGAAGTATTATGAGCTTAAGTATAGTCACATTGAAAAACAAGTGTTTACTATTATGAGACCTTTTAAAAAATTCAAAAGCATTATTACTGCTAGCCGCATAAAGGTTTTAGTATCACATTCCAGCATTAGAGACTTCATTATGAGAGCATAAATCAATGAGGAATAAGTTGGGTGTAGCTAAGATCATGGAGTATGATGTGACCATTAAATCTAAAAAAATGGTAAGAGGAAAAGAATTTTGTGAGCATATGGCTCTGGATGTTGCAGAACCTCAAGAAATCACCCTTATAAATGAAGTGCCTCCAAATGGTGAGCTGTTGTATAATGTTGAATGATAGTAGGATGAAATAAATGCATTCAATGATCACAGTTGGATTACTAATATGAAAAATTTCTTGTCTACTGGTGCATACCACTTAGGGTTAAACAAAGAAAAGAGGAGACACCTAAGGCTAAAATATATTCCTTATGCATTAATTGATAGCATCCTATTCAAAAGAAACATGGATGGAGTGTAACTCAGGTGTATTGAAGGTGAACAATGGGACATGGTCCTGAAAAAGTTCCATGATGGCTTCTCAGACGGACATTTCTTGGCTAAAGCTACAGCCACGAAAATCATAAAATCAAGATATTTTTGGCCTATTTTATTTGTAGATACCCACAGGTAGGTTATAAAATGTAAGGAATGCACACTCTTCTGTGGAAAGAAAATTTTGGTGGCCCTACCACTTCATCCAATCCAAATAAATCAATCATTTACATAATGGGGTATTGACTTCATTGGTATGATCAACCTGCCATCTAGCGTAGGTCACAAATGGGTCCTCACAGCCATAGAGTATTTCAATAGGTGTACCGAGGCCACACCATTGAAGGATGCCATTGAATCATTCATCCTGGAATTTCTTGAAGAAATTGTTACAAGGTTTGGCATCCCTCAAATCATTCTTTCTGATAAATTTAAGAATTTTATAGGATCTAAGATTTCTAATTGGGCTTTGGCATTTGGGATTTATCTTAAAAATTATTCCAATTATCACCCCCAAGGTAATGGATTGGTAGAGTCAACTAACAAGAACCTGATCAAAATCATGAAATGGACAATGGACATCAATCAAAGACAATGGCCCACAAAGGTAAAAAATGCTCTTTGGGCAGATAGGATAACGATGAAGAAGGCTATTGGCACTTCTCCCTACAAACTGGTATATGGAAAAGATGCAAGATTGCCATTGTCACTTGAGTTTCCTTCATTATAGTTAGCTCAACAGTTTGAATTTGAAGGTGGGGATCAAAGGGAAATCAGAATGGTGGAGTTGGTGTAACTAGAGGAAAACAATAATACCACTATGATCTTGATGGAACAACATAAGACTTTAACCAAATGATGGTTTGATAGAAAATCTAGGAATCACACATTTCAGGTTAGAGATCTGATTTTTAAATGGGATGTGGATTGACCTAAACTGAGTAGACACTCCAAATTTGATGATATTTAGAGTGGACCATATGTCATCACCTCTTGCAAAGTGGATAACTTTTTTGAGTTGTCTAATCTTGATGGGAACATGTTTCAAATCCCAGTCAATGGGATTCATCTCAAGCCTTATCATTAAATATTTTTCATGCATCTTGTATATAATAGATTAGAATTTCAATTCCTCCAAGTTATTTCAACACATTTCATTGTTGGTAGTGTAGGTTTCTTTCCCTAAGTGCTTTGAACAATCTTATTGCTTGGAGATGTTCACGTGAACAGTCTCATCATGTTCTCTAGATGGTTGCAAAAAGGAGGGAGGTTTAAAATATCAAGGATTAGGTGCAGTCACTTCAGAGAGTCAAATGTAAACCAACTAAATCAAACTCAAGTATTTTAAGCTGAATCCATGCCTAATCAATGCTAATGCCACTCAATAATTCATCTAACAGGTAGATGACCCCTGTGACTCACCAAAAATGTTGTTTATTTTTTCACCCCTTGGAAAAATAGAGCAACTTACATAAGTATGGACTTTGTGGATGTTTAAAAATGGAATTGGTAAAGCCATGAAGAATTTAAGCATTCTGCGGAAGTCTGGGAAGAGTCGTGGAGATTTAAAGATATCCGCACTACACTGGCGATGCCACAGAATAAATCAAATGGTTTTGGAAGCCATGGAACAAGGAGTACATGCTAATGTTGTAGACTGAAGGATCAAGCCACACCATCAAAAGTTCCACAAGGGATTATACAGAGCCACGACATGAAAGAGAGCTCCGCGGAAGTCTAAATCCTCATGAAACTAAAATTTGGAAAGTTGTGGATAACCACAATTTTTGTGTAAAGAAAAAATCATTATAATTCTCAAATTCTTGGCCCGATCCTTGCAAATTTCATATCAATGGGAAGGTTTTGGCCTCATCTAATCATAGGAATCTGAATTTCAAATTTAAAAGGTAGTTGGTGGATGGGGCCTTTAGAAAACGTCTTCAACACATACAGATGAAATGTCAGTTGGCTCAACCACCAGCATTTAATACATTATGGGCACTCACTCCTTTTCCTACATGGCATGGCATGTGTAATTGGATTTGCAGAGGAATTCAATCCCTTTTTCAGAGCATGCTGAGAAATTAAATGAAACTGGTCTTCTGGTAGAAAGAGAGTTTTCCCTCTCTTTAATCTTTCCTCCTTTCATTTTTCTATATATTGTAAAATGATGCCCAGTTTTAATGTTGGATACTTTGGAGATATGAAGCAATCATTTCATGTTGCATAAGTGTTCTAAGATTAGCATGCCTTGGGTGATTTCTTTGTAATTGTTTTGCATCTTCCTCATGTATCGTGATGACCTATGCATGATCTCTAGGAAATCAAATTTCTAGTTTTGTGGCTCCCATCTACCTTAGCTATTATTTTATTACATTCTCTAGCCTATCATTCACTTTCAGTTGTGTTGTATGTAGTGTTTCATATATCTGTGTCTATTGTGTATCATGAAGGTGGAACTCAGGAAGCAGTTTTGATATGTGGATTTTGTTTTGGCCCTCCTCATCATCGTTCTCTTCCATTTTCTCTCTTTCCTGAGTAGTCATCCCCTTTCTTTTGGTGTTATTTCCTTATCTAGTTTAGGTTTATGTTTTTACGCATATTCTTCTCACCCTGGTCCCTTGGAAAGTTATAGTAGAGCTAGATAGTTGCATTTCAATTCCTAGGAGTAGTTTAGCATTAGGAGTAAGTAGAGGAAGCCAACCTTCTCCAGAGGTCTATCTCAATTCGAGTCCCACAACTTGGAGACAATCCCATATTGTCACAAATCCTGAATTGTCTATGATTCAAGCACAAGTGAAAATTTGAGCTCCAACATTAACCACATTCTGTAATTTATTAAGTTCATCGTCATCCAAATTTGCTAGGGCAGCCTAAAGTTTGGGGTATGAGATGTTAGGCACCATGGTTGCGGTGGGAATGTGGAAGGGTTTTTCGAGGACAAATACCTATATGTCCTAGAGATTGGTATTAGCATCATTAATATATTTTTTATTATTGTTAATGAATTTAATGCATTGGTACCTACACGAGGTATATGTGCACATGTTGTGTGTCCAAGGGAGTCCAAGCAAGAGATTATTAGAGATTTGATGATCAAGCACCATAAGCTTAGTGTAGACTAAATTTGGGCCGATTTTGATGGGAATATAAATGCAATTGAGTGGATTTTTATGAGTTTTATCAAATACATGACAAGTGATTTAGGTGTGCTTAAGGTTGTTAGAAAAATAGTCAAGGTTTCTCATGAGTGATAAGGAATAAACATTGATCCTTGAGCCTTCATCTACCAAGACTCATCTTATTTATGCATCATGAATGATGAAACTAATACAGAGAAAAGGATTGTTGGCATAAAATAATATCTTATCATTGATCATATCATTTTCAAGAAATTTAATAGTGAAGGATTTAGCATTTATAGGAGGAATATTTTTTTATATTATGAATCTCATGATTAGGTGGGGTAAGTGGAGATTATTTTTCCTCATCAAATGTGTCCTCAAAGTGATAGAGTTTCTACATGAATAATTTATAATGGTGGGGAGAAATTTGCATGAGTTCCATCAAGGGTATTTATAAAGCCATCAAATTGATCTCATCTAGGAAATTCCATTACACCTTAGGATAAGTGTCGTAATGGTATTTGGGTGGGTGAGATGGAGAGAGATTCCCCATAGTTAGATGGAGCATGTATGTACAAGCCATGTTATCTAAGGATGGAGGGATAGGATTTGTAGGGAGTCTTCTATAATCGATAATAAATGATGTTTAACTGAAGGAGATGACTCATCATTTGATTCCTTGTGAGACGTATCAATGAGTTTTTGGTCATTAAGGGAAGGATTTTTAGGCATATGGATGAGGTATTGTTATCACTGAATCACATCACCCTCCAATTTTCACAAGTGTGTGTGATTGAGCTCACTGTGTGACTGGGTAACATGGGTACTATCTCCAAGTTGTGGAACTTTATACTTGAAATAAATCTCCAGAGAAGGCTGGTTCCTCTTCCTAATATAGTGCAAACTAACTCTAATGAAGGATAACTACTGACTATATCTAATTGTAGAAACTAAAATTAGGTCACACTCCCTTTTTTTCCCTCGAAATATAAGCACCCTTCTTTACATTTACCTAGCCATGACCCCCTTCACCCCACTAATATTAATTAAATTAAATTAATGCATTACCCTCACTATATTTATGATTTAAATAATATCTACACATATAGTTCACATAGACACCTCACCAAGCTAACTGATGGGTCATTGTATTCTTCCAATCATTTAACTGACATAATCTTTGTCAGTGTCATTGTAAACCAGGGCTGTGTCCAAGGCAATATGTAATAGAGTCTAGAAGAACCAGTTATATGTTGAGTTTGTTGGGGGGTTGCTTAGCTTGATGGTTATTCTACGGAAGTGCAGTTAAAATCTATAGAAATTAAATACAAGTCTACGAAATTCAATTGTTTGCAATGAAATGTATTTTAACAACTAATCTTCTATTGTAAAGTAAAATACGCACACACTTATTCTTAACAATTTAAACCATAATTGAATAATCTGGAATTCAACAGAAAGTAAGACTATTTATGAGCTAAATTTTCATGGCCAAAGCATCTACTTAAAAGTGAAAGCAATAATGGAGAAAACAGAGATAGTTAATCAAAGCATGTATGTAAAACTCATCAAATGACAACTGTAGTAAAACGAATCGAAGGATTGTATGCATGTAAAACACAGAGTAACCTTGTATCTCCTTGGTTGAGTGGGCCCTTGCTCTTCCTCGGGATAGAGTGATCAACAACTTCTGATTATCAAAATTCCGTAGATTTCATTAAATTCTAAATGAGTTCATAACATATCAAAAACAAATCCAGAACAGAACAGTATGCAGATAATTTTCTTTGATAAAAAAAGTGGCCCTCAAGTTCTGAAGACAAAGTCTTCATATAGATAATGTTTGTTACAAGATCCACCATATCAGGTGGCATTAAAAACTGTCTCCTCAAATATCAATTAAAACTCTTAGATTCCTATGGGCCATTAGAGTCAAGCCAAATTAATGGGTCAATTCAGAAATAGTCTTCAGCTGCATGCATCAAACTCGGGCAACTTATCCACCAGTAACCTCCATCATTCCTACACACATCATCATTTTTGATCTCATAAAACAGTTAGTAGGAGGTCATGTGATAAACAACGCTTATAAATAATAGCAAGGAAAAATGCATCAATCTATTAAGACATGACTATACAAAACATCCCCATATACAAATAAGTCATATCACAAAGAGTATTTCCGGTCTGAAGAAGTGATATTAATGATTCAATCTATGCACTCATCATTCCCCCTGACTTTACCTGTTGCATGTCCCAATGCAACTCATCTATGTCCTGCTCACCTTCCAAGTTGTTCAGCCATGTCATACTCCTCGTCTTGATCAGTGTATTGCTTTGTGGTATTCTTGCAGCCCTGAGTATTGGAGGTAATTTCCACCCAGGCAACGAAACTGTCATGGGACTGTGCTGCATTGTTCTGCCATGTTGTGAGAGGGCTCAAGAGGAGTGGAGGCCATACCTGGAGGCCTACACATTCATCAGTGTATTTCTGGCTGGTTTTATCTGCAGTTTGTTTGATAATGGTGATGAGGGAATCACCCCTTCGCATGCTCCAGCTCAAATTCTGAGGAGAGAGGACCTCCCTACATTTTAAAGGTAGGATTAAAGTATCCCATCTCCTATCATAAGCTTGCCAAGCAGCTCAAAAATTATCCTGACTATAATTTTCAAAATCAATAATACACTGAAGCAAAATATGAGAAGTATGCACCCCCACCCCTGCTTGGTAGTATAATGATCTAAAGTTCTTCCGGAGGGCGACATCTGTGTGATGGGTTGGGCAGATGTAAAATCTGATTGACTGAGTAGCGTTATTGAAACTGTCTGTTTGTTGTCTCCAAGTTATCTAATTCCTTAATATAGATTGAAATGATTTAATTTGAAAATCCCCCACAAATAGGTTGATCAAGAAATCAGGGACATTGGTTACTACCATGTTATGTAAATAAAATTCATAGAGAAAATTTTGAATTTCCGGGGTGCTATTCTTGTAGAATGATAAAAAAACTAGGTCCATCAGGAATTTCGTGAGGAGCTCTAGAACACAATTGAAATAATTGCCAAGAATAAAATTGATCTTGGACATACATGTTGTAGATTGAGGAGGGTTTCCTACAGGATAGTAGTTTGATGGCTAAAGGACAAACATAGTCTAAGATAGATGTTAAATTTTGTTTTTCCTCTTCCAAAGATTCTTTTTCCTTTTTTAATATTTGATTTTCTTGCTGCAATTCTCTTTTCTAAAGGGAAAACTGTTGGAAATTATCTAAGAGCGTGAGAAATGTATCATGTTATCACTTTAGACAACTCACCTCATGCTGCAGGGCAGCAATCTCCTGAATTTTTTCTACTATCTTTTGTGTAAATTCAGCTTGTAATAAAAGGGTGGATTCTTCCATAAATTGTAATTGAGATTTTAACAGTGCTATCTCCTCCAGATATTTGTAAGAAGGCGTCACTTGAGTGTCAAGAATTTCCAGAGTTATAGTGTGAATTTCTATAGATGATGGAACAGTAGATGATGGAGCAGCCGAGACATCCTCCATATGCAGTTCCTCCCAAATGTGGGCAGTGTCATCAGGTAAGGACTCCGATTGGAAAATTCTTGTCCGCAAACATGAGCCAAGCCGCCGGGACCATAGTTTCATGGAGGAAGAGGGGGTCATGGGACACTTACCTTTTGAATTAGAAATGGATGGGGGTGGTCCCTCAGGAATGTCAACAGCTTCAGTTTGACTATGTGAAGGGCCTGATGTAAGGGTAGACCGAGGTGCAGAAGAGATGCCAGATTTTAGTTGCTTAGGCCTAGACCCTTCGCCACCAAAATATCCCTTGAGTATCCACTTTGGGTGAAAGAAAACTTGGTGTGAACACAGCAGATGAATCAACCCTGGGTGCTTAAGCATGGACTTGCCCCTACTGGACCGGTGTTTCTGGCATACCTTAATGATAGAATCTACGAGGTACTCTGGCAAATTGACCCGAAGGGCCTGGTTGACATGTCCCTTTTTAAGCTGAATGAGCATTTTGAGCGCATCACCACCTAGAATAGAAGCCTGTCCATCGCATGTAAAATACCTATTGACCAATTTAGCAATCTCACCCCAGATTCCAATCAAAATTTTCTGCTTAGCACCCTTCTAGACACCCAATGGAGTCAGGATGACCTTTGGGAGTGCCTCTCCTTCATCGTGGAACTGAGAAATAAGACTTTGCAAAGGGGCATTCATCATAACCTTTAACCTGAAATTTGGTAGGCAAGAAAGGTCAGAAATGACTTGACTGGTGATTTCAACTCATTTTCCACCAACTTGCAAGCATGTGGACTAAAAATTGTTCAACAACTCTTCCACAATGTGATCATCAAACCCTTCAAATTTCCAAATGAAATCTAACCATCTGAAATCATGAAATACCTGTGAAAGGGTGGCATTCTGGAGAAAGGCTTCAGGTGAAGTAGGTTCTGATGTCTTTCGCGGTCCCATGTTAAGCCAAAAAGTGAGAAATACACGGCAGCGAGAAAAAACTAGAGCCGAGCATCCCTTCCACTTCCTATCTAGTGTCCAATAAAACTAGTCGTGACTGATGGGCATACCACAACAGAAATAAGTGGTTGTAGAGCATTAAATTCCAAATGACACCAAATTCCTTGGGTAGCACAATCATCAAGCGAGGGTGACGGTGGAAAAATAGTGATGATACCAGTCACCCACGTGAGATTAATATTTTTGTGGCGGCACATATCCCATGTTTAAGGAGCATGTGCCACCTATCCTGACGTTGGAGAATGTGACACCTCAAAGCATGCAGAGATTTATGAGGCATTACTCCTGTTATGCCATCATTCATAAAGCCAGACTTGGAAGGAGATCCAAGACGACCATAGTAATCATTTGATGATGGTGTCATGATGATAAATGGATACATGGGGAAATATTCGCATAGAAATATCATTAGTAGGTTAAGATGCACTTACCCATGCCATATTTAATCATCTGATATCCGTAGATTCCCATGCCCTACAATTTGGGATGAAACATGATTAGCAGTAGTAGAAACAACAAAAATTCCTGCATTTATTAGAAATTACAATAGAAACCACTAACTAAGGGAAGAATATCGAAGGAAGGATCATCTTCCTTTATTGAATTTGTAAAATATTAATTACTCCATGTGTGAGAGGCAAAGAGCCTCCTCAGCATGCATATCCATTATTAACAGGATGTCATCGGTGAAGGTCTACTTATCCAGTGGTTGGTGATAAACTCGGAGCCTATGCCCATTCACTAGAAGAGTTCGTTTGTCTCCATCAATTAGTATTAATCAAACAGAGCCATTATCAAATACTTGATCCACTTGATAGGGACCTAACCAACGTGTACCCAACTTTCCTTTAAACTTCCGATAGTGGGAATCAAAGAGTAAAACCCACTGTCCTTCATAAAATATCCTTTTTCTGATGTGAGCATCATGCCAAGTTTTCCACCGATGCTGTAGAATTTCAGTTTTTTGATATGCCTCCATCCATATTTCATCTAGTTCATTCAACTACAACACTCGTTCATGATGTGCTTCATCCAAATTGATCCCAACCTCCAATGCTGGAACTCGAACTCAACAGGTAACAGTGGCTTCTTCCCAAAGACCAGCTCATAGGGAGAGAAACCAGTAGTTGTTTTCTAGGTTGTGTTGTAGGCCCAGATGGCCTCAGGAAGATTTAGTACCCAATCCTTTCTGTCGTCATTAACCACCTTAGTTAGAATATTCTTGAGCTCTCGATTTTTTACCTCCACTTGACCATTGGATTGGGGGTGATATGGTGATGATTTCTGGTGCCTGATTCTATAGATTCCTAAGAAATATTCAATCATATTTGAAACAAATTGAGGACCTTGATCAGATACAATGGCCCTTGGTGCTCCAAATCGCAACAATATCTGGTTGTAGAGAAAATCAGCAACAACATCTTCATTGGTAGATGCCAATGTTTGAACTTCAGCCCATTTGGTGACATAGTCCGTGCATACCAAGAGATACTCCTTCCTGAAAGATGAAGGATCAAATGGTCCAACAAAATCAATACCCCATTTCTCAAATGGTCCTAGAACCAACTGAGGGTTAAGAGGCATTTCCATAGAAAGTGTAGGTTTTCCCATTCATTGGCATGAATCACATTGCCACACATACTTCTTGACAGTCTTATGGAGGGAAGGCCAATATTACCCTACTCCAAAGATCTTGTGAATTATTTGTTTCACTGAATAATGCCCACCGCCTGGATCATCATGACATGCTCACATTATGTCATGTACCTCATCCTCTTGAACACACCTACGAAGAACCATGTCAGGAAAACATTTAAATAAGAATCTATTACACCATTTATATGTTGCACTATTTCTAACCAATCTACTTCTTTCTTTATGAGTAAAAGTAGGAAAATTCCCTATTGTCAAATAATTTGCTAGATCAGTGAACCAGGGAGTCTTTGTGGATATAGCAAAAAAGTGTTCATCAGGAAATTGATCTTGGACTGCTTCGTCATCACCTGAAACATTTATTCTAGAAAGAAAGTCAGCAATAATGTTAGATTTCCTAGGCTTATGTATGATAGTGAGATTGAATTCTTGCAACAAGAGCAACCAGCGAATGAGCCTTCCACTAACCACCGGTTTGTTCATCAAATAACGAATGGTAGAGTGGTCAGTGTAATTTTTTTTTATATCCAGTGATGTAATGATAAAATTTATTCAAAGCATATACCACAGCCAATAACTCTTTTTCTGTAGTAGTGCAATTCTTTTCCGTAGGATTCAGATTTTTTCTGATGAAATAAATCGCATACATATAATCATCAAAGTCTTTTTGTCCAAGGATTGTGCCCATGGCTATATTAGAAGCATCAGTGTGGCTATGGAAAGGTTATCCCCAATCAGGGCCACGTAAGACGGGGGCTGCTTTCAACTTCTCTTTGATAGAATCAAATTCCTGTTGACACTGAGAAGAGCATTCAAAAACACAATCTTTGGTTAGCAATGAAAACATTGGGATTTTGCTAAAATATTTTATGAATCGACGGTAATAACCTGCATGGCCAAGGAAAATTTTGATGTCATTCTGATTAGCTGGTATAGGTAATTGAGTGATGACTAATATCTGTTTGGGATCCACCTTTATACCTTGGGCTAAAACATGGTGTCCTAAGACAATTCCTTGATCAACTATCATCATACATTTTTCATGACTCGGGGATAGTTGGTGCTGTTCACATCAAC
The DNA here is from genome assembly GCA_019776745.2 of Taxus chinensis. Taxonomy (NCBI): domain Eukaryota; kingdom Viridiplantae; phylum Streptophyta; class Pinopsida; order Cupressales; family Taxaceae; genus Taxus; species Taxus chinensis. The sequence continues at coordinate 478,594,374 of CM034154.1, read as the reverse complement.
TGAGTACTTTCTCAAGATTATTCATAGATTCTTCAAAAGTGGATCCATGGACAGTGAAATCATCCATGTAAACCTCAACACAATCGTTAGCAAGATCTGTAAAAATGGCCAAGACTACCCACTAAAATGTGGCAGGGGCATTACAAAGCCCAAAAGGTAAGACTCTGTAAGTGAATGTACCCCAAGGGCATGTAAAAGTAGTCGTATCTTGATCAGTAGGAGCAATACTAATTTGATTATACCCACTGAACCCATCCAAGAAAGAGAAATATTTCTTACCAGCCAAGTTGTCTAGGACTTGGTCAATAAAAGGCAGGGGAAAATAATCTTTCTTGGTGGCTTTGTTAAGTTCCCTGTAATCAACACATATTCACCATTTACCATTCTTTTTGGGAACAATAACTAATGGGGAGACCCACTGACTATCAGATATAGGATAAATGAAACCTACCTTTAGAAGATTTTCAATCTCAATTTTGACTATATCTCTCAATGCTGGATTGATTCTTCCTTGCAGCTGCCTTATAGGTTTGACGTCATCGGTGTAAATATGATGTGTACAAATGTTAGGATCAATTCCTTTCATATCAGTGTAATCCCAAGAAAAAGCATGAGAATGTTTCTCTAGAACCTCAAGCACCCTAGCTTCTTGATTGACCTCCAAGTCACTTCCTATAGTCAGCTCTCTACCCGTACTGAAAAACACCTGCTTAGTATCATCCGCAAGAGCAAGCTCTATACTAGTGATAAAATAATTTAATGGGAAAACATGGGGCTGGAGCATGTGTAGGATGGATACGTTATCAAAAGATAGAACCTTGGTTAAAGGACAATAGAAATCAGGAACTAGATGTTTGGAATTATAAGCATAGAGTTTCCTACCAAACTCAATAGAGGTAATGTCCTCTACTGATATTCTGAATTCCATAGAAGTAGTACTGATTTCCGTAGTTGCAGAGTCCTTAGAATCAGTCAGCACATAAGACTCTGCAACCTCCATCATATGATTGTGTACCGCAATAGTGGCCAAAAAAGAAGAATTCAAAGAGTTAGCATCGAAAGAATCCACCCATGCCTGGTCACAATTGTTCGTATAAGGCTGGGCAGGAGGATATAACAAAATGTGTTTGGATTTCTGCCCATTTAGAATTGTCATGTTGCCTGATCTACAGTCAATGTAAGTAACAACCGTAGCTAGCCAAGGTCTCCCCAAGATGACTGGATATCCCAAATTTTGAGATTTAGGCTGAAAAACCATGAAATCAACTGGGTACTCCCATGATTCAATAATGACCATTATATCTTCAACCACACCATCAGGTATAGCAATGGATTGATCTGCTAACTGCAGAACAGTGTTGGTTGGTTGAAGTCCTGTCAAGGATAGTTGGTTAAACATTTCTGTTGTGATGACATTAATATCAACACCAAGATCCACCAAAACATTAGAGATTGACTAGGTGTTTATACAAATAGTAATGACAGGGCTCCTAGGATCCCCATATTTTGGTGAGATGAGGGTGCCAGCAACTAAATCAGCCAAATTTCCTTCGACTCTGACAGTCTTTGAGTATTTATTTTTTCTTCCCAACATCTTTATACATTCATGTCTAATGGTTTGATTTAGTTTGGGGATTTCCCTTATTGCATGTAGCAGTGGAACCTCAATATGTACTTTTTTTAATTCCTGAACTAGTTCTGTTTCATATACAATCCGAGTGTCCTGAAATCACTCAGGAAAAAATGCTGTAGTCGGTGTGGGTATTTGATCATCCTGTTTATTTGGGAGTGGTACAAAACTAGTGTTACCCTCAAGTTTTTCTTCCTTATTGGCATCATCGGGCAGTTCTATGATAATAACAAGAGGGTTCAATATTTTTCCAGATCGTAATCGTAAATTTCCAATAGTGTTAACTTGCATGGTGTTACCCACATCTGTGTCATCAATCAAAGTTGTCTGTTGATTTTTAGGATTGGCCACTGGCTAAGCTGGAAGTTGTGTTTGTGTTTCTTGTCCTTGATTTTGGTAGGCTTGAGGTGGAGGCATTAAAGATTTTTGTGCCTGCTAGAACCTATGTTGTTGATTATTGTTTTGTGGTGGTGTCCAGGACTGATTTTGGCCAAAATTTTGTTGAGTACCCCACTGCTGATTTTGTCAAGGATTGGCTGTGGGTGGTGGAGCCCAACCCGGATAAGTGTAGGGATTTTTCCAAGGTGGTGGATATGGATAAGTCATCTAGTTTGAGTTTTCCCACTCAGGTTGTCCCCAAGAAGACTGAGAGGCCTGATTTGACCATGGCATTTTCCAGGGATTCTGAGTTGGTCTAGATGGGAATCCACCCTGATTGTTTAGTCTTTGGAAAAATTTTAATTCAACACTTGTTTGAGAGATTGCATTCAAACCTCCCTTCAATTGTGGTAAAAGTGTGCAATGTTTAGTGTCATGGTCAGTTACTTCACAGATTAAGCACATATCTGTGACATCCAAAGGACATTCTCTCAAGGGGTGTCTCTTCTGACATTTAGGGCAATACTTGTCCAATGTTCTTTAATAGGGGTGGCTTTTGCCTTGAGTCCATCTATTGTGGATGTTAATTACAAAAGAATGTATATTTTCATGTTGGCCATCTCTTATAGAAGTTCAGAGGTACCCAAAGACTTGGATATTGGTTTCCTTCTTATTCCTCCATGTGTTCTAGAATATCTTCTACATATCTCAGTAATTTGTTCCATAGTAAGCTTATGCACGTCTCCTCCTCCCATGAGGTGGAGAGAATCCTTGGTTTCCTCATCCAATCCTTTTAGAAAGACTGTTTTTGTGATGTCTACATGTAACTCATACCCACTGTGTTTATAGAGAAAGAGGAATCTATCCAGATAATCTTCTAGATTCTCATCTTCCTTTTTTCGTATTTGAAAGAACTCCTCCCTCTTATCCCTTCCTTTGCAATAGTCTTGGTATTTATCCAGGAAGGTTATTTCCATGGATTCCTAGGAATTAATGGAGTTAGATGGTAACCCCATAAACCATCTCATAGCAGAATCCTTTAGAGTGGAGGGAAATAATTTGATTTTTTGATTATCAGTTCGGTAATCATATGTCTGGCACAGGATTTTAAATTCAAATAGAAATTGATCAGGGTCTTCTTTGGTCATTCCTCGAAATAGGGGGAGGATAGATGGTGAGATGTTTTTCATGGGTGCAGCCTCATCTGCATCAAGGACAATATGGTATGTAAATGTTCATCCCAAAGGTTGTTCTTCAGCATTCCCAAGATCCCCCATTATAGAATGATGTGAATCTAGGCGTGGAATTGGAATCTGTATCACTCTCAGTGTTTCTCCCTTGTAAAGTGTCTAAAGAGATTTTTTGAATATTGCGTGTTATAAATCTCCCTTGGTTATCTTGTGACCTATGCATCCAGGTTAATTGGTTTAAATCAAGGTCTGGGAAAACTAATGGTTTCCTATATGGACTCTATTAACACCCATAACATATGGAATAAAATAATGGAGCTTAAGGTTATGTGTGGGTCCCCGGCAATAGCGCCAAAAATGATGGGTTGTTGTATTCTTCTAATCATTTAACTGACGTAATCTTTGTCAGTGTCATTGTAAACCAGGGTTATGTCCAAGGAAATATGCAATAGAGTTTAGAAGAACTAGTTATACGTTGAGTTTGTTGGGGGATTGCTTAGCTTGATGGTTATTCTACAGAAGTGCAGTTAAAATCTACGGAAATTAAATACAAGTCTACGGAATTCAACTATTTGCAATGAAATGTATTTTAACAACTAATCTTCTACTGTAAATTAAAATACGCATACACTTATTCTTAACAATTTAAACCATAACTGAATAATCTGGAATTCAACATAAAGCAAAATTGTTTATGAGCTAAATTTGCATGGCCAAAGCATCTACTTAAAAGTGAAAGAAATAATGGAGAAAACAAAGATATTTAATCAAAGAATGCATGTAAAACTCATCAAATGACAACTGTAGTAAAACTAATCGAAGTACTGTATGCATGTAAAACATAGAGTAACCTCGTATCTCCTTGGTTGAGTGGTCCCCTGCTCATCCTCAGGATAGAGTGATCAAAAAAAATTTATTCTCAATGCCATAGATTTCATTAACTTCCAAATGAGTTCATAACATATCAAAAACATATCCAGAACATAATAGTATGCAGATAATTTTCTTCGATCAAAAAAGTGGTCCTCAAGTTCTGAAGACAAAGTCTTCATATAGATAATGTTTGTTACAAGATAAACCATATCAAGCGGTATTAAACACAGTTTCCTCTAATATCAATTGAAACTCTTAGATTCGTATGGGCCGTTAGAGTCAAGCCCAAACTAATAGGTCAATGTGGAAATAGTCTTCAGCCACATGCATCGAACTCGGGCAACTTATCCACTAGTAACCTCCATCATTCCTGCACACATCATCATATTTGATCTCATAAAACAATTAGTAGGAGGTCATGTGATAAATGGATTTTATAAATAATAGCAAGGAAAAATGCATCAATCTACTAAGACATGACTATACAAAACATCCCCATATACAAATAAGTCATATCATGAAAAACATTTCCGGTCTGAAGAAGTGATATTAATGATCCAATCTATGCACTCATCACTAACTCAACCTAAGACCTATTCTTAATAAGTTACCATAACTAACTAAGACTTACCCAAACCCTAAAAATCAATACCTACATTCCCTCTAACCACATTTCTGCATGCTCACAAGAAGCTCCCAGTCTAATATGTGGGATAACGACATGAGATCTAAGAAAATTAGGGGGATCTCCCTAATTTTAATAAACCCAGGAAATCCCACTTTGAATGACGTTGGTTATCTCTAACCATCACTGATTAAGCCAGATCACCGTTGGTTACCCCTTTTAAACCCTAAACTACTTTATTCTCGAGGTTGGAAAAAAGTTAGAAAACATTGGGAGAAAGTTGATGAGCAAGAAAAAATCTCAGAGAGATAACTCATCTTCAAAGAGAAAATTCCAGCAAAAAATCACATCCAAGGAAGGAGATTGAGCATCTTCTCCTTCATAGCCATCCCAGTCACGATCTGATCTATCTAAGCAAAGAGGAGTTTGCATGCAGCCCATGTAGAATATTTTCTTTAGTTGGTGATCACTTGCAGCCTTCAAATTCATCATCACCACCTCCATCCTTCACACACAGATCTTCAGGAATGAAATCCAAGTATAACGTCATACTTCTCTGGTTTGTTTCATTTCATCATTATTTTATCACCCATTATTTATCTTGCTCCATATTTAACTTCTCCAACATTTTCACCTCCATAGATCCACTAAAACCTCGCAAAATCCTACTCCAGCCACCCAATAACTCATCTCAATCAACCAAAATCCTTTGTGCAATCACAAAGGAGACCAAAACCCTATTCTGTGACATTTCCAGATCTCACAGTAACTGGCGCCGGTTATACCTAATCGTCGTTGGTCACCCCTGACTGACACCGGTCTCTATGTTTTCCCACATAGCCTTAAACAAAGACCTACCCACCTAATTTTACCTCACCCTCACTCACATGTGACCTACCTGAGACCTTTATTAGACTTGCAGAGACCCAAAACCAATCATTTGACCTGTGGATTATATTATAGCTTATCCTATTAGATTAGATCTATTTTCTTATTGTGTTTTAAGTGAGATACCTAAATCATTTCAAAATAACAATAGGATTTAATTTTTTCACAAGATTAATTTGTTTAAAACAGTGGACTGACAGCCATCTAGGAAGTATCATACTTCCCGGATCTAGCTCACTCTAGGTAGTTCACTACCCATATTGTTTAATTCCTTCTGGGGGTCTTGTTTCCATTACAGGTAGTTCCTCCTAGCCAAAAGGAAGCTCTCACGGTCAACTGTGGATTCAGAAGTCATACGTACACAATAACCCATGAACCGAAATTTGAACAGGTATTCCTCCTACGCCCGTTACCCTATTTGTTTCATCATCAATTCAAAGAAACAATCTAAGAAAAAGGTGAAACATTTTGACATGCCCGGTGGGACCCATCCGGGGTTCCTTGCATTTCATTCATTCCTAGGAAAAAATTGTGTGTTTTTTTCCCTTCTAAAAGTGTACACACTAATTTTCTTCCCTGGTAATCCACATCTCCTTTCTATTTTGCTCTAAAGGAAACTTTTATTTTGGTGTAATTAAAAGGAATCATTTCTTCATGTTTTTTGCATTCTATTGAAAGAGCATCCCTCTTCCTATTTATCTTATTGTGTTATCCAGTTTCACATTTTCGATTTGGGTTTTAAAATCATTGCATTTCATTCTAATTTTTTGTGTTAGCTCACATTAATTGAGGGCAACCTATATGTTGGAATTCATTACTAGTTGATGGTTGGCAAACGAATCATAGAAAACAACTTCTATCCTTTTCTCTTTCTCTGAGTCTTACCAAACCACACAAAAATTCAAAATACATACATTCTTAAACAACATCTTACTTGGAAGAAGTTGTAGGTGATCACATGATCACGACATAGTGGGAACCCAGATCGATGCTCTGTCGATTCATACTTCAGAGTGAAGCCCGCCCCCACCATAACATACTTGAAACATCACTCTTTAGATCTCCTTCTTTGTAGGAAGCCATCCTCACCAAAAACTCTATTTTAAAATTCATGTATCAGTCCCTAAATAGCATAAAATAAACAAACATAATAGAAAGGGCACTCCTAGGATTGCATTTTCTTAGTGTTTCTGCTTGGCTTGTGTTTTGAGGTGAAAGATCATGTTCATCACTTTTTTTGTTCATCCTTGCACACTCCTCATCATAGCTGGTGTATTCCAGCTTCACCTGAGTGTGCCTAGGCCATATCATCATCATTTCCAAAATTCTGGGTCTAATTCTACATCAGATTTTAATTCATAACCACTTTCTTTCATCACTATTTCAATTTCACAGTAACCGTCATCGGTTACCTCTAACCGCCATTGGCTATACCCAACCAATGTCGGTTCCAGGTCATTTTTCTAACCTACTAAAAAGGAAATTTTCAATTCACTTTCTTCCACTTTCCACAGTCTCTGTCACTTTCATTTTTCCCATTGACATTTTACACATCCCCAAATTTGGCATTCTTGTCATATTTTTCCTTCTGCCTCATTGTTTACTCACTATCCATTTTCTACAGTGACCAGTAGTAGTTACCCCTGACCGACATTGGTTTTCGCTAACCGGCATTGGTTAGCCTGTTTCACATTCCACCCACCATTTATTACTTCATCCATTTTTTATCACCAAATTCACCTGTTCCTACTATTCTCTGTATCATTTATAGAGAAGCAGCCCTACCTGATCAATACTACTTCACATGGTGCTGACCTAAAGAAAAGAAAGCACCCTTGTATTCCATGCTAGTTGTTAACCAATCCCACCTAGTCCCTCACCACCTTCTATTTTATCACCAGCCATGGATCCCATCCAGCCTACCACTATTGCTACTAGAGACGAGGAGTTTACATGACTCCTTGACCAGAACCCTACTGCCTTGTAGTTTTACCTCTCCCACTCATCCACTCGAGATGCCTCGGGTCAGTTGATATATGGCATGCCCGTATCTATCCCCCTGACTCTCAGAACCACTTCTGCATCAGCCCCATCTAGTTCTGTGCTTCTTGCATCCACTTTACCCCCAGTTGTTTCACAGTTAGGTTCTATACCCACCATGATTGTCGCATCTGTTACCTCTGTGGCACAATTTACATCCACCATACCCTCAACGACTACCCCAAACACAACCTCATCTACCCCTAATGTCTCACACATACCTATAGATACATTCCCACCTCTAGTATCGGTGACTCCTACCCTATTTTAGAACGTGGTTCTTTCCATTCCACAATCATTAGCCCCTATTTCCACTAGGGTTACCATGACCCTTCCACCCCCATATACATACTACCGACAATTGCCTGTTTCATCTATTATTCATTCCGGGTACGTACCCCCTATTTCATTGCCTTCTTCTTCACCACCTTACATGGCAGCCCCATACACTGGAATGCCACCCCCATCACATGCCCAAAACCAACCTCCTCACACTATAAGAGGCATCTAATCATCACAACCCACCAATGACCTAATTAAATTGATGTTGGAAAAGATGTAGACACTGGAGGCATCGGTTTCCGGCTCCCACAACACTCTCACCTACGATGAGATTTGCAACGAACCTATTCACCCATCCATTCCTATCCATTCATATCTTGTGCATTGGGAAATGCCAAAATTCAACCGCTTCAATAGTAAGGAAGACCCACAACAGCATTTGCACTTGTTCAAACATGGGTGTTATCTGATTGCTCATGATGATGCCTTGCTTTTGAGAAATTTTCCCATGTCTTTTACAAGACCTGCATTAGATCGGTGTAGTGGGTTACCTAAACACTCTTTATTTTAATTTAATCATGTAGCCCAAGCTTTCTTGGATCATTTCTCCATCAATATTGCCAAGAAGGTTACCATGACTAATCTATATTCCACACGTCAGTACGAGGACGAATCCATCATAGATTTTTTCACTCACTGGCGGAGACTGATCAATCAACTTACCTTCCAAATACCACAAGCTGAGCTCATTGAGCTCTTCACATGAGCTTGTGCCAGACATATATCCCTGACCTTACAGGTCCAAAATTTTCAAACATTCGATGAGGCATTCACTATGGCACGAAAGTTAGAGATTCAGGCCATTGAAGAGAAGAAAATCCAATTACGAAATAAAAATTTGACATTCAATTTGAATGAAACCTCTTCTTCTTCCAAACCACCAACCAATTACTCAAAGGCTAAGGGCACCACTAATGCAGTGGTACTCAAGGCCATCCCATCTCATCCATCCAATCAAGCTACACCCTCATCTAATCTATCACCTATCCAAGCTTTTCGATTCAAACAAGAGCAGAAAAAATATACCCCAATTAGGGAACCTTACTCTTCTGTCTTAGAAAATATTATCAAAACTAGAGCCATCACCCTTCCACCCATAAAGCCACACATTATTTTTGACCCTGCTCAGCCCATGCTCGCATGGTATAAAGAGCATGATTTCTATAACTATCACTGAGTGAAGGGTCATAGTGATGGCAATTGCATCATGTTCAAGAATATTGTCCAAGAAATTCTCAAGAAAGGTGAGTTAACTGTGGATAATCACACCGCCACCCCCCAACCAAAATCTACAAATCTTCAAAATACCATTTCCCAATCATGCCCTTTCATCCAATCAAATCGGTGAGACATCCACTCATGATACCCATACTTGTGAATTTCATGCAATTTTTAATGAGGTACCTGTCGCCTCTCAATTACCTGACATCCCTTCCATAGAGGAAATCGTAGCCCAAAATCCTCCTTCCACATTGGAACCAACCTCAACTGTTCCTTCACCAATATAAGAACACCTTTCATCTCCTTCATCACCTACGGAGGGGTCTTCTACTAACATTGAGACCATCTCACCCTTAGCTTCTCAACTTAGAGAACCTTTACCTACCGTACCTCCTCCACCCATAGAGGAGCACCATTACCTCCTCCACCCACAGAGGAGCACCTATCCGTTCCTCCACTTATAGAGGAAATCCCATCATATCTCCCACCCATCATAGACCCAGTGGAGATACCTTTGCCTCTCGGAAAGCACTCTCCATTAGCTACCCAACATCCAACAGACCTACTTTCAGCTCTCTTACCCACGGAAGCTGAAGCTGGCCAATTCCCCATCTCTAAGATGAATTTTATGGGAATCCCCATTAGGTCCTCGCCAACTCCACCCACAGACGTTCCATTCTCACATTTTTCTAATCACTTAGATTATTTGGATAGGGATTTATTATGGGGGCACCTCTTACTCCTTGTCTTAACACAGATGCAGAAATCCCTCGATGACACCTCCACCCTCTACCTGAACACATTTCCACCCATCAAACCAAATACAACTATTGTTGTCGCAACCCCTTTCATGATACCCTTTAGCACTCACACCACATCCTTACCCATAACCCAACCTACACCTACACCCAAACCCACACCCACAACATTTACCTCCACTAAACCTATTACCACTTTAGGGGTCACCCCAACCACTAGCCTTACTCATCCACCTATTAAACTTGATTTAGCTACATCCTCCAACATCAATACCACACCTACTCCAACACCCAAACTAAAGAAACCAACTCCTCAACCTCATACCCCGACCACACCAATCACACCAGCACTTGTCCCATCTGTCTTAAGACCTCAGCTACCTAACATGCTCAAGAACCCTTCACCCATCCATAAACCAATAACACAACAACCCATTCCTTCCTCACATACCTCTAACCTACCCAAGCACACAACACGACTTATACCTTCACCTGTAGTCTCTTTACCACCAATACCTCTAATACCTTCAGCTATTGCTTCACTACCCACTACACTTCAGTCTTTATTCCTCACACCCCAAGTACGACCCGTGTCATCTACCTTCATAGCACCCCCGTTATCCCCGTGGGTAACTTTCCCTCTTCCTCCATTTGATTTTCCTTCTAGACCTCATACACCCACATCACCTTTACCCAAGAAGGTGTGACCCAAAAAAAAACCCCACTAGCCCACAACAATGTAGTCAAAACAACCCCACACCCTCCTACCCATCCATCTACTGTACCCCTACCCAAACAAACCTGACCGATACCTCAAACCACACCAACACCTAAACCCATATCTCGACCCATTCCTACTCTTCCAAAAAAAATTCCCAAACAACCAATCACACCTACACCCAAACCCGCATTCACTTCCCATTGTGATCCACTAGTAGGGTCCTATGCCAAAATTTTAACCAACCTCCTGAAGACTTCTATTATCACATAACCGCCACTTCGACGTTACGACCCCCTCAAACCCAAGCCAAAAGGGTTTGATGATACCAAAATTTACACATACCATCATGTGCCAGGGAACGATGTAGAGAGTTGCAAGGCCTTGAAAACCATCCTTATCTAATTGTGTCCACCGGAAACCAACTTTGACGATGAAGACCTTCTTAATGAGGATCCTACTTCACCGACACCCATTACCACACTACCCACTCAACAACCATAGCCTCCACCCTCACAGCTCCTAGAACCAAACACAAAATTTGAAATTAACATGGTTTGCATCAGAGAACTGGCCACGCCACCACCCAAATGTTGTTGCGCCCAACTAACCTCACAGGGATTTTCTCCTACAGTAGGTTTTTTCCCTTCATGTCATTATACAACTCACCCTACACCTTCTCCATTTGCCAACTTCCCTCAAATCAACATGATACATGCCACTACACATGCACAGAAGGGCAAAGAAAAGGTAGCTGACCCACCAACCAATCTTATACCCCACATACCATCAACACCCATACCTAAAATAACTATTCATGGTCCTGCATGCCCCGTTTATAATGGCATCACACATCACATCATGCTCAAACAACTACACCAATCTCCCCTTAAAATGTCCTTATACGACCTCATCCAAACCTCGAAATCCAATCGTCAAGCCCTAATGAAGGTTATTCAATCTATTAAGGTTTTACCCAATGATCCTACACCCGTAGCCTCCATCATCACACTTATACCATTCCAGCTGACCCATCACCTTTCAAAACATGCAACATGCTTTATCGACCTAATGATGTGATCATATGTATCAAGTTGTCTACCTCCACAACAACTACCACTTCACCTACACCTCCACCTACCAATACAGCCACTGCTTTCACCACACACACCTCCTCTATTCCTACCATTGCTATAACCTCCACAGCTGACCCATTAGCTACCCAATCTGTTAACTCCACCTCCGCATCAACCTCCGACACATCATCCATACCAGCTACCTACATACTAACCACTGATCCCTTCGAAGAGGTTTTTCAATGCCTCACTCTGGGGGAGTACCGCCTATATAGTGTCAACACATTCCTTACTCCGTACGAGTATGGAATCCTTCACCAACACCCTCGCTATGATCACCGTATAGGAGAACACCTCCTTTATGGTCCTTCTCATCTTTGTACTAATCTCACATATGGGGGACTTGATACTACCACTTACACACCTGAACCACCATCATAACCCCACCCATTTTCCGCTGACTTCCAATCACTTACCAATCATTGTTTTTCCCACACCTTCCTGCACTAATGTATGTGGAAGGGTTTTGGTTTTGGCTTTTATGAGCAAGGTCGTCATACCATTATTCCATGTACCACCCGCAAACATAATGACTGTAGTGGTATCGGCTTCCTTGAACCTCCTACCAAACAGGCCCACATTGAACTCATTGAAGACCCTAGCCCTTTTCCACCTTCATCACCACCCTCACCGATGAAGTTGATGGATCCTAAATCTATCCATCCTAAACTTTTTTTTCCTAAACACCATTTCCTTGGGGCCTTTAACTTATCAACATGAAGGCGAGGCCCCTTCCACTCTCCCATTCTTGTATCTTGAGATGATTGATGATGACACACATACCATTAACATCGTTCAATGTCAGGATGATGAATCCATAATCACCTACCTTGGTGTAGAAGACTCATATATTCATCAGTCGTTACCCTCTGAGATGCAAACCATGTTGAATGAATCGACTATCGAGATCAATGTTCATACTTAGGATGACCTGCACATCCTAAATATCAGACAATATTTGTATGTTGTTGAGTAGGAAGACATCACTTCTTTTCTCCGAGATCATAACCACTCTTTTGCTTGGTCTTATGCAGACATGCCTGATATTGACCCCACCATAGTGGTCCACAATATTGTAACCATTCACGATGCCAAACCTATCAAACAAAAGTTGAGGAAAATGTACCCTCGCATTTCTCTTCTCGTCAAAGAATAACTTCAATGCGTTCTTTCCATTTCCTTCATCTTACCCATTGATTATCCTCATTGGATTTCTAACATTGTCCCTGTTACTAAAGCAACAGGGGGACTCTGCATTTGCACAGACTTCTGTGACCTCAACCTCACCTGCCCGAAAGATGACTTTCCCTTGCCCGGTATTGATCAACTTGTTGACCTCACCGTTGGTCATGAGATGATCTTAATCATGGATGTCTTCTCGGGTTATAACCAAAGTTTCATTACTCTTTAGGGAACCTTTTGCTATCGATTCATGCCTTTTGGCCTTAAAAATGCTGGTGCTACATATCAGTGTGCTATGACTTACATCTTCCATGATATCATACATCACATATTGGAAGATTACATGGATGATCTCTTGTCCAAATCTAAATGTCATGCTGAGCACCTCTCCGTCCTCGAAACCATATTTGACCACCTCATTAAATATTGCATCCTCCTTCAAGCTAAAAAGTGCGTCTTCATGGTTCTCTCAGGAATTCTCTTGGGATTTATTGTTTCCCTCCGTGGTATAGAAGTTGACCCTACCAAAGTCAAGGCCATTCTGGAAATGTATCCACCCACTAACTTTAAACAACTATGTAGCCTATAAGGTAAATTGTAGTCCATTAAGCATTTAATTTCACAACTATCTTATCGGTGTCAACCATTTCATCATCTGCTTAAGAAGGATGTCTCCTTTAAATGGGATGATGACTGTCACAAAGCTTTTGAGGCCCTAAAACAATACCTCCTCCAACCACCCGTACTCATTCCACCTAAAGATGATCAACCTTTTTACCTATACATATCAGCTACCAATCATTCCTTGGGAGCCATGCTTGCTCATCACGATGAACAACACAGGGAGCAGGTGGTTTATTACATAAGCCGTACTCTTTTGGACTATGAAACCTGATACAACCAGCCAAGAAAGCTTTACTTAGCCTTATTTTTCATTGCCACCAAACTCCGCCATTACCTACTCAACCATAAAACCTATGTTGTGACCAACACTGAACCTTTACGCTTCATGTATGCCAAACCTTATCAAAATCAACATGCCATGCAATGGCTTATGCTTTTAGCTGATCTTGACCTTGAATCCATTCACCAAAAGTCCATTAAGGGCCAGGCTATCACTGACCAACTAGCTGATGCACCAATTTCCTAGGACCAACCCTCTAATTTTGACTTTCTCGATGAATCAATTGCTAACCTTTCCTTGGATGAACCCCTTTACCAAATGACATTGTTCTTTGATGGTTCCAAGTTTCAACGTGGGTGTGGGGCTAGTGTTATCCTCATTCCTCTAGATGGAGAACCCATGCCTTTGTCTTTCAAACTAGACTTTGAATGCACAAACAATATTGCCAAATATGAAGCACTCATACTAGGTCTCTAGACCACCTATGCCCTAGATGTCAAATCCATTCAAATCTTTGGTGATTCACAATTGGTCATAAACCAAGTCAATGGTATGTACCAATGTCATAATGAGATACTTCAAAAGTACAAACATCATGCAGACATAGTTTTGACCACCTTTGATTGTTACACCTTTCAAACCATTCCACGTTCAACCAACAAATTTACAGATACCATGGCCTATTTAGCTTCCCAAATACCCGCTTCCCCTGCCAATTCCAAAATATTTGTCGCCGTACAATGCCTCCATTCACCATCTTATTTTCCTCATGATGTTTACTCAATCAGAAATGACACCCCTAACCCAAGTGACCTTTTGTATAAAAAATACTCTGACTACCTTTCCCTCTCCATCTTACCTCCTGATCTCACCCATAACGGGTAACGCGCCTTCCTTAAAAAGGTCTCCCATTTCGTTAACCTGGGGGGACTCCTCTATAAGCACGGCTTCAATGGTATTCTCTTACGATGGATCACAAGTTTTGAAATTCCTTATACCATTAAGGAGGTTCATGATGGCATATGTGGAGGTCACTTTAGTGTCCTTGCTATTGCTAAGTGTATTCATCGCCTAGGCTATTACTGGCTGACCCTTAACCATGATTGTTGCGACTATGTCAAACGTTGTGTGAAATGTCAACAACATTCCAACCTTCATCATACACTCAGTCATGCCTTATAGGTCACTCATGACCTTTGGCCTTTCTCTCAATGGGGTTTGGATCTTGTCAGAGAAAGCAATCCTCATTCTTCGCAATGCCATCAATGGATCATAATCACTACCAAATACTACACAAAATGTGTGGAAGAAATACAAATCATCTCCATAAAAGCTGAGAAAATATGTGAGTTCATTAACCATCACATCATTTGCTGCTTTGGTGTCCCTCATCGCCTCATCACTGACAATGGAAAATAATTCAAAAACAAAACATTGCAAAAACTTTACGACACCTTCGGCATTCAACTTAGTTTCTCATCACCTTATTACCCGCAAACCAATAGCCAAGCCAAATATACTAACAAAACCTTCAACAAAATTCTCATGAAAGTGGTTGAAGATACTGGGAGGGATTGGCATACACACATTCCTTTTACCCTATGGGCATACCACACAAGTATTCACACTTCCACTACAGCCACACCCTTTTTGCTGGTCTACGGTATAGAGGTTGTTCTGCCTCTCGAAGTCCAGATCCCCTCACTTTGCATTTCTCTCTAGGACATGCTTACTGATGATGAATTTCATTGGGACCACTTAGCACAACTAGAGTTATTAGACAAATGTCATCTTAACACTTTGTATCACCTTCAAGTTTACCAACAACGTATCAAACGTGTTCATGAACGAACCTTCCAATTCGATGACCTTGTATTGAAAGAAAATCAACACGTAACCAAAGTAGAAAAAATTAAATGGGGAAAACTCACTCATAATTGGCTTGGATCATACATCGTAACTCATACCTATGGATCGGGTGCCTATTATTTTTCCTCACTTAAGGGTAAACCCAAACCTGAGCCCCTTAACGCATTGCATCTGTGACCATAATATTGTTGACTCATTATCCTATCTCACCCTTTGTCTCTTTGCAGGATCACCCCTTGAGTGCTATCCAATCCATGCACCACCCTAACGATTAAACAAGAATAATGTGAGTACCCGTCATTTGTTATCTTTTATTGAATATGTGTACCACGGCACTGCACATAGCTTGATTCTCATGGATAATTTTCATCTACCTAGATGAGATCCCACGGTCATTCCACCCTACCTTTTGAACAATAGTCCTATCCTTCATCTTGGCCTTGTGCATTATTTCAAAGACCTCATATGGGACCTAACTCCTTGAGTCAAACTTCTAATAAAAAAACATGACTCCCTAAAAAGGAAATCTTCCTCTTGACCAAAATTACTACTATAAATAGACTACTCCCTCGAATGACAACTATGCGCAAAAAAAAATGAGAGAAATTGAAGATTCCTGCATCGATCAGCTTCACAAATACCTCAAGGAGTACCATATTACTTATCCCATATAGACTTCCCGCATCGATCAGTCTATCACAAAAAAAACACTTTCTAGTCATGGACTTGCCCATCATGACCTCGTACCTCTTTCCCAAAAGACCTTTCATTCTGAACATATATAATTAATTACTTTTCACCCACCTTACCACTTCCACTCTCATTTCCTACATCACCTAAAGGGAAATCTTGGAATTTTGACATTCGGTGATCTTGTGACTACCTTCATCATAGAATAGTTAATCATGTAATGCCTCTCGGATCTTTTGTTCATCACCCCTTTCCAGGTATGATCTACTCGGTATGATCTTACCCAATCAGGTGGCTTTATTGCCCCCCTCTTATCTTTTTACCATCTTTCTTTACATCTTGATTACCTTATATAGGACTTGGTCCTCGACGCTTCTCTTTAAGGGTAATCCTCCCCTCTTGGTATAATCACCTTCACCTATAATCTACCCACACCTATTAATCCTAAACCCACTACATGACCACAAACCTACCAACTCATTCTCATATTCTTCCCTAGCTCATGGGAGAACTACATCGGCCTGAGGTCCCTTTTCACCAGGACTATGTAGGTAGCACTTTGAGGACATGGGGGCCTTGGAGGTTAGCTCGGCCACTCTCTACCCTAATCAATTCATCAACCATGCCTAATTCACCATTTACCCCACACTTCACTTAGTTCCCCGTTTATAACAAAATTGAAATTAATCCACATACATAACAAGTTATTTACCATTTTATAAATTTGTTACAATTACCATCATTATGCATAGATTATACAACATTTCACATATGACCCATAATATCATTCATTGCCAACCATAATGAATCATGCCTACCAAACCTGACTCAACCATGCCCATAACCTAACTCGATCTATGCCTATAACCTAACTCAATCCATGCCTAAAAAATTGATTCCATCCATGCCTATAACCTGACATGATCCATGCCTAAAATGACCTAACTCCATCATGCCTAACTCACCTAATTTCCATCCATATCAAAGTAACACATCCATATATCATCTAACACAAGCCATAAAACCAACATCTCATAAACACATCAATGCATCACAAAATACCATGAAACTCATCATATAAATCAATAAATGTGTATCTCAACATACATGCATGTCTCATCATGGCCATCATCTCAAAAATTTCGGCACACAGGCCAATATACAATACAAAATGTTATCGGCATGCAAGCTGGTCTCATATATATACAAAATGAATCAATCAATATAAAAAACTTTAGCACGTAGGCCAGTATATGCTCACAATATACAAAAATCACTTGTACATCCTCATTGTCTTCAGCACACAGGATGGTATGTGATCAAAAATATAAAAATCTATAGCATGTAGGCCGACATATATATCTACAATAATCACTCTTATACATAAAAAATCAGGGTGGCCACATATCAGACATCTCACCAGATGTCCTCCATCTTTGTAATGCCTGCACCCTCAGCCTTCTGTGTCCCTGTTAGCACATCACCTCGCTCTGGTTAGAATGCACTAGTGGCCTCTCCCTAGTCAAGCCTCAGAGCTCACTGTCCTCCTATGCTCTCCACACTGTGTGTGGGATCTCGTCCTCTCACTAGACGCCTGTTGTTCCCTGTACTCTCCATATGAGAGGAAGTCTATCCCAGCTACCATGAGCTAGTCTGAATAATATCACACCTCACCTAGGGAATCCCGTAGCCTGGATATTGGCATGGTCTATTGTGGTCCCATAGGACTCAGCCCCTGTATCTACCTTGAGCCATCCTGTGAGCTGGGACCAGCTCCTTGCGCCTATAGTGGTGCCCCCTACCTCTATGCCTGTGGTGGTGCCCCCTATCCCTATGCCTATATCTAGGCCTGTAAGACCCCAATTTGTGCCTGGGTTGTGGCCAAATGAGCCTGTAATCCTACCACCTGAGCCTGTAAGGCTACCACCTGACCATCTCTATCTCCATCTCCTCTAACCTCTCCCTCTGCCATCTGGGCCTACAGACTGGCCACCTGTACTCGTAGCTCCGCTACCTCTACCTCTTTTCCCTCTAGATGTGTCTACAGTATACCTATCTACGTTATCAATGTCACTACCTGCCCCTATAGGGTGCCTCTTTGCACTATCACCGTAGCTAAATCTGACTGCCATGGTCTAGGTGGTATGGCTTGTAACTGAGCTGCCCACCACTGCCTATACCTATCTGTGTATTCGACATCATCAATTTTCTTATCCACTAGCTTCTCCTCCTCTCCTATAGGCATGGTAGGTTGTGGTAGAGGGAGAGGCCTCTCCATGTCATCTCTTCGGTACTGTGGGAAGGGTGGAGGAATATCTTGTACTAGCCTGAAATGTCATCAGACCCTGTCGATCGGGATCACCTCATCCTCCCCGGCACGGTGACCCTGAATACACCTCTCTAGATGGAGCTCAACTAGCTCCTCATGCATGTGCCTATATGAGGGGAATCCCACATATGGCCTCAAGATAATGTCCACTCCAGACAACCCCTCCAACAACTACCGAAAATGGGCCACATCATATGTCGGCCTATCTAACCTCCGCTCGCCTGTAATTGACACCCATATATTGTATCCCAATTACACACATCTCGATGGGAATGCATCTACTTGAGGCATCCCTATCGGTCAAACATACACTATGTGCTTGTAGGCCCAACAGTGTAGTATAAATGTACAACACAGGTTAAACCATTGCAACCGCTCGTATGCCCAAAGTTCTCTATAAAGCTGCACCAAAAATGTTAGTGTCCAGGAAAACCATGTCTCGTGCACCATAATATCATGGAGTACCCCCATCAATGATCAGGGAAAGTTTCCACCCTTTACATCAGGAAATGCATAGCAACACACTGCCTCCATCAATAAAACTACTAGCCTCGTCTCATCCAGACGGGCTAGGTACATCTCGCCATAGCTCAAACTAGCATTATGGAAGCTCAACTCCACTGCCCCCTCACCAAATACAGTCCATATCAGCTCCTCTAAGGCCTCAAAGGAGATAGAATACACCTAGGACCCCAATATGGGTAACCTCAAAATCTAGAACACATCCTCCAGGGTGATAGTCATCTCACTCGTCAGAAGGTGGAACATGTTGGTCATGGAGTCCCATCTATCAATGAGTGTGACCATCAAACTAGGCTACTGAATAGCATGTTGGTAGCACCAAATACCACTCAAGCCCGCTACCTCCATGTGTTTTAGCTCCAACAGACTTGCTAGGTTGTGCAATGTCACCAATAGTGGCAGAACTCTATCTCACATGTGTAACTATGATCAACCCTACATCCAATCCAAAGCACAACATTAATCTACCTTTTACCATGACCTTATTCATCACTTATCATTACCCACTACCTTATTTTTTACCTTACCCATCTCAACCACCAACCTACATCATTTTTTTGGACCCTTTTGCCCAAAATCGCGACCAGTGTCGGTTCAACTTAACTGACTCCGATCACCCTTAAACCGACATCGGTTACCTATTTGGTGACCGATACTAGTTCACCTTGACTGACCATGGTTCCATGTAACTGGCATCGGTCACCTGTTAGGTGACCGATCCCAATTCTACTCGACTGACGTCGACTAAGCTTGACCAACGCTAGTCACTGTCATGGAATAATCCATGACTTCCCAAACCCCCATTTTTCTAAAAATCCTCCCACCTATCCCTTTTCATCACCTACATTGACCTACACTACCCCAAAACCTCTACCCACCCCACCTATCCAATTTCCTACCCCTACCCCCTCTTTTTTAACAATTTTTCCCCCATACCTGATTTAACTTTTTTTGCCACCCACAAAATACAAACACCCATCAAACCCTACAAATAACAATACTCCCAACTCCTAATCTATATAATTAACATTAAAGAGTTAGGCACTTACCTCATCACACTACCGTCGTCTAGGTGGCACATCTGGCTGCTGTACTGGTGGTCCACCCGAGCCCTCTCTAACCTCTACCATCATTGAATATCTACACACATACTCTAACCAATCAAATCCCTCACGAAGATCTTGTGGACCCGCTACTCACCAACCCGACCACCATCTACTCACACTACCATCTCACTGTCCTGACACCTCCAGATGCTTTTCTCACTTTTCTCTCTTTTTGGTACTTTCTTCACTTTGTAATTCCCAAATGAATAATAAAAATGTGGATTTTTTGTTTTTATACAAAACTCAACCTAACTAATGTCAGTTTCCCCTCGACTGACATCGGTCTTGTGCCCTACCTAACCGTCGTTGGTTTCCCCATACTGATGTCGGTTATCCATGACCACCATCGGTCACCAATACCTACACATTTCCCCTACTTTTCCATTTTACCTGCCCCTTTCCCTTGCTCTTTACCCAACCCCTTACCTTACCTGTCTTGACCTCATCATTTCCTACCTCCATTTGTCCTCCTTTGGGGACTCATTATTTTACCCTCACCTCAGCCTTACCTATGTCATGACCTAGATATTTGGACCTAGACCATCGCTAGTGACCTTTGACCTCATGCATTTGCTATACCTTGCGGCACTGTTACCTATGTTGATTGACCTAATGACCTTACATAGCTTATTACCATGACTATTTATCCTGACCCTACCTTTGGTGTACCGGGACATACCTAAACATTCCTACACCTAACCTACATTTTGTTTCCTGACCTTATCCTATACCTTGGATACTAGATTCACTTTAACCTTGTTGGTATAAACCTATCGACCTTAGGCGATGTAGAGTTTTCCTACTCTTCAACCCAGTAGCGTGTTGCAGTTTATACGCATGCGTGCATTTGACTATTTCTACCTTTGACCCTAACCCATTACCTAGATTTCCCGAGTAGACATTTCACTCATTTTTCCCTGTACCCACTTGCCTTTTCTTCACATTTTCCTTTTATCAAACCACTCACCGCTTCAGCCTGTTGCCTCATCAGTTCCTGGTTCGAGGGGGATCACCTTCGTCCACACATGGGGCAACCACAACTTATTTTTGTTAGCATCACTTTCCAATACAAGCTACGCAACAAAAATGGGAAAAATGTAGACACTAAAATTAGGTCACACTCCCCTTTTGTCCCTTGAGATATAAGCACCCTTTTTTACATTTACCTAGCCATGACACCCTTCATCCATATAATATTAATTTAATTAATTAAATTAAATTAATTCATTATCCTCACTATATTTATTATTTAAATATCTTATTTAAATGATATCTACACATATAGTTCAATTAGACACCTCACCAAGCTAACTCAACCTAATACCTATTCTTAGCAAGTTACCAAAACTAACTAAGACTTACCCAAACCCTAAAAATCAATGCCTACATTCCCTCTAACCACATTTCCACATGCTCGAAAGAAGCTCTCAATCTAATCTGTGGGACAATGACATGAGATCTGAGAAAATTAGGAGGATCTCCAAAAGTTTAGTAAACCTAGGAAATCTCACCTTGACCGACGTCGGTTATCTCTAACCATAGGCAGTTAAGTTGGACCGTCATCGGTTACCCCTTTTAACCCCTAAACTACCTTATTCTTGAGGTTGGAAAAAATTTGGTAAACATTGGGAGAAAGTTGATGAGCAAGAACAAATCTTAAAGAGATAATGCATCTTCAGAGAGAAAATTCCAACAAAAACTCACATCCAAGGAAGGAGATTGAGAATCTTCTCCTACACAGCCATCCCAACCACGATCTGATCTATCCAAGCAAAGAGGAGTGTGCATACAGCCCATGTAGAAGCTTTTCTTCAGTTGGTACTCACTTGCAGCCTTCAAAGCCATCATCAACACCTCCACCCTTCACACACAGACCTTCAGGAATGAAATCCAAGTAATTATAACTTCATACTTCTTTGGTTTGTTTCATTTAATCATTATTTTATCACCCATTGTTTATCTTGCTCCATATTGACCTTCTCCAACATTTTCACCTCCATATATCCATTAAAACCTCACAAAAGCCTACTCCAGTCACCCAATACCTCGTCCCGACCAACAAAAATCCTTTGTGTAATCACAAAGGAGACCAAAACCCTATTCTATGACATTTCCAGATCTCACAGTAACTGGCACCGGTTATACCTAACCATCATCGGTCACCCCTGACCGACACCAGTCTCTGTTTTTGCCCACACAGCCTTAAACAGAGACCTACCCACCTAATTTTACTTCATCCTCACTCACTTGTGACCTGCCTGAGACCTTTATCAGACCTGCAAAGACCCAGAACCAATCATTTGACCTATGGATTCTATTCTAGATTATCCTGTTAGATTAGATCTATTTTCTTATTGTGTTTTAAGTGAGATACCTAAATCATTTCAAAATAAAAATAGGATTTACTTTGTTTACAACATTAATTTGCTTAAAACAGTGGACAGGCAGCCATCTAGGAAGTATCATACTTCCCATATCTAGCTCACACTAGGCAGTTCACTACCCATATTGTTTAATTCCTTCTGGTGGTCTTATTTCCATTACAGGTAGTTCCTCCTAGCCTAAAGGAATCTCTGATTTTCAGCTATGGATTCAGAATTCATATGTGCACAACAACCCATCAACCGACATTTGAACATGTATTCCTCCTACACCCGTTACCGTATCTGTTTTGTCAACGATTCAAAGAAACAAAATAAGAAAAAGGTGAAACACTAATCTACCACTTCCAAGGGACTAGGGAGAGAGAAAGAGTGTGAAAGTAAAAGAAATCTACACTACAGAGGTGATGCACAAAGAAAAGAGGGTGGGAAAATCTTCTAATGTGTGAAAATGAAAAGGAAATACTGATTAGATAGGGTGATAATATTTCTCCACGGTCTAACAGTAGTATTCACATCACCATTCCATTGAAATACAACAATATTGAATCTTGTAAGAGCATAAGGTAGACACAATACACCTACAAACAAAATAGAGAGGCAAGAAGAATGCAATAAACATATAAAAGGGAAGAAAAAATCCACAAATTTGCATCTACTGCTTCATTGACATGCACATTTCATTTATAAAGCAAGATAAAGGCTTGGATCAACATGTAAGAAGTCCAACATGAAGGCCTGTAGCACATTGGTTTCACAAAAAAAATGCACAGAGTTTTGTTACTCAAATTATCCTCCTACAATAAGACAACACCTCAATTTATAGAATTTTGGGAAGAGAGAGAGAGAGAGGGGATGTAATTCCCAAAATTCACTTTACAATCACTTAAAATTCATGATAAATGAGTGTGGTTGGTGAATGTTGACCTGAAAAAGAAATCTCAAGGTGTCTAATAACCTATAATAGTGAAAGAATGATTTCCCATGCTCATTAAATGCCCCTCCAACCACTATCCAAAAACCAAACTAAACTGGGATCATTTTCCTTAAAAAGCACCATCAAATCTTCATCAATTTATGGATTTATTGGTTTTTGTGTTTTGGGCTCAAAACCATGATTCCAACGAGATAATTTTGCGTGATTCCATTAAGGGATGTAAAATTTATGGCTCTTTGAGTGATTGCGGCTATTTTGGGAATTCGCCAGGCTTGCTTGTCCCACGAGATTGGCAATTAATTCATTGGTTGGAAAGATCATTTTAAAATATTTTCCCTCTTTTCAAATGTTTCTTAAAATATTTTTAATTTCCTAATTCATTAAAAATCTGGTGGGCCCTTGGTTTCATTTTTCTATTATCATCATTTGTAGGTTGGGAGGCTTTATGCTTATAATAAATAAACTACCAGATCATCCATATTGGTCGAGTTGGAAATTTCTTTCCATGCATTGGGCTCTATGGGCTATTCAAATTCCCTATATTCTAAGTAGGCACTACCCACATTGTCGAGCTTACCTGGTTCGTATCAAACACCGTCTACCCCTCCATGTGTTGAGCTATTGCCCCAACTCGGTGGGGCCCCATATTCTCCTAGTGCCACGATGATCACTTTAGGCACTGAGATGGTATCGTGCTATGTGGGTATTACAGTTTTTTTCCACACTCATGTCCCATGCTACATGGGCTCAAGAAACCCATGTTTTCCAAATCCCTAATATCTCTGCACCTGGACCCTAAGTGTTTCAGATAAATCATCCCCGACGCGCACCCGAGTCTTGTACTGTCCTAAGCTTGAGTTATCACAGCTCAAATCTTCTCCACACAACACTACGATGACCCCTTACTTTATTGGCTAGATGGTTCATTGACTCTTGCATTTCCTGCACAATGTTTCCTTAGCGACTTTAGCTTTTATGTGTCCCATACCTCCTTGGTCATTTCTTCCATGTAACTGTAGGTTACTCAAGCATGCACCCACGTCTCAGATCTCGAAAGTGTTGATGTTTCTAAGACCACAATGGAACCTTCCCCGAGTTGTGGGACCTTGCGAGCTTGGGAAAAATATCCGGAGAAGGTTGATTCCTCTATCTATTTCTACTGCTACTGCTACTCCTAGTGCTGAAAGAAGAAAGTAAGCTATGAATGCCAAGGGACAAGGGAAAGAAGAATAGCATAAGTAAACTAAATTAGAGGTGATAGCACTAGAAAAGAGGGATTAACACTATCTATTCTGAGAAAGGATGATAGAGGATGTGTGAGATAAGGCTAGGTATGAGTAGCACAACAATACACAATGTAAGAGAAAAGGAAAGAAGAAGTAACTCAAGATTCTAGGACAAAGAATAGTCATAAAACGATGCTTCTATTAATTTCAAATTTCATAGAATGGTTACAATGCTAAAGAGGCCAATATCCACATGTAAGAGCCAAACATGGAGGCCTGCAACTCAAAATATAGAAAATATGGAGTCCTTAGCAACACGTGTAAGGATCCAAAGTATCCAACATAACAAATGAGCCTTTCTTTTACAGTTATAGATGAATCCATGGAGGAAAGAAGGATATAGGAAGGAAAACCTGAATTTGAAACACAGCCACCAGGAGGAAGCATTCAATGTCTGTAAATCCACTTGGAAATCTATGATACGCTTCCCCATGCCTATTTGGAGTGTAAAGGAGAGTGGATCATGATAAATCAGGTGGTTAGAGTAATCAGATCTATTCATCAATGTTTAGAGAGACGTTTTCCAAATTCTCACCTACCATATCTATCAGGATTTGAAATTTGAATTTTTGGAACTGTAGTTGATGTCAGCATCTTTTTGACAAGTCCAGGCAAGGGCTGATCTAAG
This sequence comes from Taxus chinensis, assembly GCA_019776745.2. NCBI lineage: Eukaryota > Viridiplantae > Streptophyta > Pinopsida > Cupressales > Taxaceae > Taxus > Taxus chinensis. The sequence goes on along the minus strand of CM034154.1, from coordinate 478,568,741 downwards.
ATCTGTGGCTAAAGATATGGCTATCAGAAGGTTTTAGAGTTGTCGATGTATGTAAAACATGTGGCGTGTTCTAATTGGTTGGAATGATGGCCGAATGTACAATTATTTGTCATTTATGCCACGTGTCAATCATTCATTTATTGCAAGGATTCAGTGCCCTATTCATGTGCACTGACAGGTTGTGCGAAGAACGCTTAAATGCATCACAAGATGATTTGGCACAGAAGGGTGTAAGGAGAAAATAGAGGAAGGAACAAAGGGAGCACGTTGTTTCACCTGATTCTAGATCATTCCTTTGAAGTATTGACGAAAGAAATAGGGTAACGGGCATAGGAGGAATACCTGTTCAAATGTTGGTTAATGGGTTGTTGTGCACATATGAATTCTAAATCCATAGCTTATTTTGAGAGCTTCCTTTTGGCTAGGAGGAATTACATGTAATGCAAATCAAGACCACCTAAAAAATTTAGATAATATATGCAATGAAATTCCTAGCGTACGCTAGATCTGGGAAGTTTGATACTTCCTAGATGGTTGGAAATCCACTGTTTTAAACAATTTAATGCAATAAATAAGGTAAAACCTATTATAATTCGAAATGATTTAGGTATCTCACTTGAAACATAATAAGAAATATATCTAATCTAACAGGATATGTTAGAATAGGATTCGAAGGTCAAGTAATTGGTTCTGGATCTCTGTAGGTTTGACAGAGGTCTCAGATAGATCATAGGTGAATGAGGGTGAGAGGGAAGTAGGTGGGTAGGTCATTGTTCTAGGTTGTATGGGAAAATACAGAGACTGATGTCAGTTAAGGTTGACCAACGGTGGTTAGGTGTAACCAGTGTCAATTACTATGGAGTTCTAGGAATGCCACAGAAAAAGATTTAGTTCTCCTTTGTGATTGCACAAAGGACTTTGGTTGGTCAGGATGAGGTATTGGGTGATTTGGGAGGGATGTGGCAAGGTTTTAATGAGTATATGGAGGGGGAATGTTGAATGAGGTCAATGGGTGGCTAGGTAAACAAAAGATGATAATATAATGATGAAATTGAATAAACCAGAGAAGTATAACGTTTACTTACTTGGATTCTGGTCCTGGATGCCTGTGAGTGAGGGATGGAGGTGCTGATGAGAGGTTTTGAAGGCTGCAGGTGGTCACCAACTTAAGGAAAGCTTCTGCATGGGCTATATGTACATTCCTCTTTTCTTGGTAAAAATTATCATTGTTAGGGTGGCTGTGCAGGAAAATATGCTTGATCCCCTTTCTTGCATGCGTGTTCTCGCTGGAATTTGCTCTCAGAAGATGTGATATCTCTTTAGAATGTGCTAATGTTCACCAAATTTTCCCATCTTTTTCCCAAACTTTTTCCAACCTTGAGAATAAAGTTGTATTGGGGTTAAAAGGGTGATCGACGGTGGTTCCGGCTTAACCGGTGACGGTTAGGGGTACCCAACGTCGGTCAAGGCAGGATTTCCTAGGTTTACTAAACTAGGGAGATCCTCTTGATTTCCTTGGATCTCATGTCGTTAACCTGCGGATTAGACTGGGAGATTCTTGTAAGCATGTGGGAATGTGGTTAGAGGGAATGTAGGCATTGATTTTTAGGGTTTAGGTAAGTCTCAGTTAGTTATGGCAACTTACTAAGAATAGGTCTTAGGTTGAGTTGGCTTGATGAGGTGTCTAAGTGAAGTGTATGTGTGGATATTATTTAAATTAAGATATTTAAATAATAAATATAGTTAGGATAATGAATTAATTTAATTAAATTAATTAAATTAATATTAGTGGAATGAAGGGGGCCATGGCTAGGTTAATGTGATGAAGGGTGTTTATGTGTCGAGGGACCAAAGGGGAGTGTGACCTAATTTTAGTGTCTACATTTTTCCCCTTTTGGTTACGTAGCTTGTATTGGTAAGTGATGCTAACAAAAATAAGATGTGGTTGCCCCATGTGTGGATGAAGGAATAGTGAGTTGGTGGTGTGATCAATGAGTGATTGGTTGGTGAGCAGCGGGTCCACAGGATCATTGCAAGGGATTTGATTGGTGAGAGGTTGTGGGTAGCTATTTGGTGATGGTAGAGGCCGGAGAGGGATCGGTCGGGCCACCATTACAATGGCCAAATGTGCCACTGAGACAGCGGTAGTGCGACGAGGTAAGCATCCTACTCTACGTTGTTGATTTGATAGATTAGAGATTATTTTAGTGTTGGGTTAGGATTTTATTTGTTTTTCAGTTTGGTGGGTGGGCACAAATTAAATTTGGGAATGGGGGAGAATATTGGGTAAAAGGAGGAATGGGGAGGGTAATAAAGGGGATAAGGGAGGTGGGTGGAGGTCCAAGGGTAGGTGAGGTCATTGTAGGTGGGGTAAAAAGGATAGGGGGAGGTTTTTTAGAAAGGTGGGTTTGGGGAGGTCATGAGTTTTTCCATGACAGTGACCAGTGTTGGTTAGGTGGAACCAGTATCGATCACAAAACAGGTGACCGATGCCGGTTAAGGGGTGACCGGGGTCAATAAGGGTGAACTGGTATCGGTCACCAAACAGGTGACCAATGCCGGTTAAAGGTTGGCCGGGGTAGGTTAGGATGATCGGTACCAATCAGAGTAGTGGGCACAAAGGTCGAAAAGTGATGTGGGCTAGGTAGTTGAGATGGGTATGGTGAAATAAAGGTATAGGGAAATGATAATAGTTGAGGATGGATTGATATATGTAAATTAATGTCATGCTTGTATTGGATGTAGGGGAGAGCGTAGTTACATATGCGTGATAGGGTTCCACCTCTACTGGTGATAGTGTGCGACACAAAGACCTCGGTGGAGCTACAACATGTGGAGTTAGTGGGCTTGAGTGGGGTTCAATGCTATAGAAATGTAGCCTGAAATCCTAGTTTGATGGTCACGCTCATCGATAGATAGGACTTCGCGACCAACACGTTCCACCTGCTGATGGGTAAGATCACTATCACCCTAGAGGACGTGTTCCAGATTCTTTGGTTACCCATATTAGGTGCCCAGGTTTATTTTATCTCCTCTGAGGCCTCAGAAGAGCTGATTACGTCTATTTTCGGAGAGGGGATGGCTGATCTAAGATTCCATAACACCACTTTGAGCTATGGAGAGATGTACCTAGCCCATCTGGAGAAGACAGGGCTAGTGGTTATGTTGATGGAGCCAGTGTGATGCTATGCAGTACCAGATGTAGAGGGTGGACCCTTTCCCCTATCACTGATGGGGGTAATCCATGACATGATGGTGCATGAGACCCACTTTGCCTAGGCACCAGCATTCTTGGTGCAGCTATACAGGGAGTTGTGGGCATATGGGCGGCTGCGCAGGTTCAACCTGTGTTGTACATTTATACTACACTATTGGGCGTCTAAGCACATAGTTTGTGTGCGTCCTATAGGGATGGCTCAAGCAGATGCATTACCAGTGTGATTTTTGTAGGTTGGGTACATGAGATGGGTACCAGGGATAGGAGAGTGGAGATCTGATAGGCCGACACATGATGTGGCCCATTTCTGGCAGTTACTAGAGGGGTTGTCCAAAGTGGACATTCTATGGAGGTAATATGTGGGATTCCCCTCATATAGGCATATGCATGAGGAGCTATTTAAGCTTCAGCTAGAGAGATGGATACAGGGTCATTATGTCGGGGAGGACGAGATGATCCCAGTAGAAAGAGTCCAATGGTAGTTTGGGCTAGTACAAGACATACCTCCGCCCTTCCCATAGTACCATAGAGATGACGTGGGGAGGCCCTTACCTCTACCATAGCCTACAGTGACCATAGGGTAGGAGGAACAGCTAGTGGACTGGTGGATAGATGAAGCTGGGTATACTTACAGGTACAAATAGTGGTTGGTGGCTCAGTTACAAGCCATACCACCCAAACTGGGGCAGCCAGATCTAGCTACCATTACAGTGCAGAGAGACACCCTACAAGGGAAAGTAGCTACGCTCATTACCCATTTGGGTATACTGTAGACACAGCTGGAGGGCTCAGAGGCGGAGGTAGTAGAGTTACGTATATAGGTGCCCAATCTGCAAGCCTAGATGCTTGGTGGAGGAGATGGAGATGGAGAGGAGGGGGATGGTCAGGTAGCAACCTTATAGGCTCATGTGGCAGGTTTACATGACCAGTTGTCCATAGCCCAGGCACAAATTGGAATCTTACGTACCCAGATACAGGCGCAGGGGTAGGGGGCACCACCACAAGCACCAGGACCAGGTCCCAGTTCATAGGCAGGAGTGGGGTAGGGTCCCGTAGCATAGGTACAGGGGCCACAACCTAAGGGACCACCACAGACTGTAGCTATATCTAGGTTACGGGATGCCCTAGGTGCGTCAAGATACTATCAGGACTAGTTGATGGCAGCCGGGATAGACTTCATATCTTATGTCGAGTACTGGGCACATCGAGTGTCCAGTGAGAGGATGAGATCCCGCACTCATAGTGTGGAGAGAACAGGGGGTCAGCGAGCTCCGAGGCTCGATCAGGCAGAGGCTACCAGCACATGGAGACCAGCTCCAGTTGAGGCACTAGTAGGGACCTAGGAGGCCGAGGGTACAGGTGATATAGAGATAGAGGACATCTGTCGAGATGCCTGATATGCGGTCACTTGATTTTTTTATGTATGATAGTGATTGTGTTTGTATATCGGCCTATGTGCCGAGAGATATTTATAGTTTTGATCACATACCGGCCTATACACCGAATATATTTTTATATTATTCATTATTTTATTGTATATATGAGACTGGCCTACGTGTCGATGACATTTTGTATTGTATATCAACATACTTGCCAATGATTTTGAGATGATGGACATGATGAGATAGCCATGTATATTTGAGATACACATTGATTTATTTATATGATGAGATACATGGTATATTTTTTGGTTTGTTGATGTGTTTATGAGATATGAATTTGTTTTTTTGATATGGATGTAAATTAGGTGAGTTGGGCATGATGGAGTTAGGTTGGTGTGGGCACCAATCTAACTCGATCCATGCCTAAATCATGCATGGATCAAGTTAGGTTGATTTAGGCATGGATCGAGTCAGGTTATAGGCATGGATTGAGTCAAGTTTTTTAGTCATGGTTGAGTTAGGTTATAGGCATGAATCAATTTAGGTTGGTTTAGGCATGGTTGAGTCAGGTTATAGGCATGGATCGAGTCAGGTTTGTTTAGGCATAGTTGAGTTAGGTTATAGGCATGGTTGAGGTAGGTTTGTTTAGGCATGGTTAAGTTAGAAAGTAGGTGAAGTTATGATTTATTATTTTATGCAATGAATGGTAATATGGGTCATGTGTAAGATGTTGTGTATTATATGTATGATGATGTTAGAGAAATGGTAGTCATAGTAAATTCATGTTGTGCTGATGATAAAGATGTTAGGAAAATTGTTGTTTGTTTGGTTTAATTTCCAATTTGGGATAAAAAGGGAAACTAAGTGAGGTGTGAGAAACATGGAAGACGAATTGTTTTGGGTAGAAAATGGCCGAGCTAACCTCCAAGGGCCCCATGCCCTCGGAGTGCTGCCCATATAGTTATGACGAAAAGGGACCTCAGGCCGATGTAGTTCTCCCATAAGATAGGGAAGAATATGAAAGGGTTGGAAAATGAGGTAGTGGGTTTTAGGCATGGTGTGGGTTTTAGATCTGTTAGGTGTGGGTGGATTTATAGGTAAAATTATGTAGGTGAGGGTGATTGTGGCAAAAGAAGAAGATTAGCCCAAAAGTAAGCGTCAAGGACCAAGTCCTGTATAAGGCAATCAAAACATAAACAAAGATGGTTTAAAAGATAAGATGGGGCAATAAAGCCACCTGGTTGGGTAGGATCATACTGAGTAGATCATAACTTGGTGGAGGTGAGGAACATAAGACCCTAAAGACATTGCAAGATGGATTGTTCTATGGTAAAAATTAGTCACATGATCACCAAATGTCTAAGTTCCAAGAAGTCCCTTGAGGCAATAGGAAATGAGAGTGGGCATGGTTAAAAGGGTGAAAAGTGGGTAATTTTGCATATGGTATAGGTGGCATGCATTTTGAGCAAGAGAACCTAGATCACAATGGAAAAATTAATGACAAAAAGGTTGAGTGTTTTGACTTATAGTTGAGATAGACTGATTGATGCGAGAAGTCTATATGGGAAAAATTGAACTCCTTGAGGTCTTCGTAAAGCTGATCGATGTGGGAAGGTTCAGGTGCTCTTGTTTTTTTGTTTTTTTAAGAGCTTTACATAGTTGTCCTTCGAGGGAGCATTCTATTTATAGAACAATTGTTCGAGAGGAAGATGTCCTTTTGAGGGAGTCATCTTTTTATTAGAAGTTTGACTCAAGGAGTTTGGTCCCATGTGAGGTTTTTGAATTCATGGACAAGACCATCGTGGAGAATAATACTCTTGTTTAAAAGGCAAGGTGAAATGACCATGGGATCTCATCTAAAGGTAGATGAAAAGTATCCATGATAATCATGCTATGTGCAACGCCATGGTACACATATTCAAGAGAAGATAAAATGTGACGGGTACTCACATGATTCTTGTTTAATCATAGGTGAGGTGTATAAAGTGGATAGTGCTCAAGGGATGAGCATGGAAAGAGACAAAAGGTGAGAGAGGACTACAAGTCAACAATAGAATGGTCAAAGATGCAAGGTGTTAAGGGGCTCAGGTTCAGTTTACCATCGAGTGATGATAAATGGTAAGCACCTGATCTATAGGTATGAGTCACAATGTATGGTCCAAGCCAATTATGAGTAAATTTGCCCCATTTAATTTTTTCTGCTTTGGTTACATGTTGATTTTCTTTCAGGACAAGGTCACCAACTTGGAAGGTTCATTCATGGACACATTTGTCATAGGCACGTTTGATACGTTTTTGGTAAACTTGAAGGTGATCTAGAGCGTTAAGATGACATTCGTTTAATAACTCTAGTTGTGCTAAACGGTCCTTAAGAAATTCATCATCATTGAGCATGTCATGAAGAGAAATGTGGAGTGAGGGAATTTGGACTTCGAGAGGTAGGACTGCCTCTATATTGTAAACCAGAGAAAATGGTGTGGCCATAGTGGAAGTGTGAATACTAGTGTGGTATTCCCACAGAGTAAAAGTAATGTGCGTATGTCAATCCTTCCCAGTATCGTCAACCAATTTCATAAGAATTTTGTTGAGATATTTGTTATTGGATTTGGCTTGATCGTTGGTTTGTGGGTAATAAGGTGATGAGAAACTAAGCTAAATGCCGAAGGTAACGCAAAGTTTCTGCAATGTTTTGTTTTTGAATTGTTTTCCATTGTCAATGATGAGGTGATGTGGAACACCAAAGTGACAAATGATGTGGTGGTTACTGATTTTCTCAACTTTCATGGAGATGATTGGTATGGCCTCCACTCATTTTTTATAGTATTCGGTAGTAGTGATGATCCATTGATGGCGTTGGGAAGAATGAGGATTGATTTCTCCAAAAAAATCCAAACCCCATTGAGAGAAGCACCAAAGGTCTCGAGCGACCTGTAAGGCATGACTAGGTGTATGATGAAGATTGGAATGTTGTTGGAATTTTACAAAACATTTGACATAGTCATAACAATCATGGTTAAGGGTCAGCCATTAAAATCCTAGGTGAAGAATATGCTTAGCAACAGCAAGGCCACTGAAGTGGCCTCCACATATGCCATCATGAACTTCCTTAATGGTATAAGGAATTTCAGAACTTGTGAGGCATCATACAAGAATACCATCAAATCCACACTTATAGAGGAGGCCCCCCAGAATGACGTAACGAGAGACATTTTTAAGGAAGGCGCAGTGTCTATTACGGGTGAGATCAGGAGGTAAGATGGAGAGAGAAAGGTAGTCAGAGTATTGTTTATACCAAAGGTCACTCAAGTCAGGGGTATCGGTTTCGATTGAGTAAACATCATAAGGTAAATAAGAAGGTGATTGGAGTCATTTTATGGTGACAAAGATTATAGAATTGGTGGGTGAAGCAGGTATTTGGGAAGCTAAGTAGGCCATGGTATGTGCAAACTTGTTGGTTGAACGTGGGATGGTTTGAATGGTGTAACAATCAAAGGTGGTCAAAAGTATGTCTACATGATGTTTATAATTTTGAAGTATCTCATTACAACATTGGTACATACCATTTACTTGTTTTATGACCAATTGAGAATCACCAAAGATGTTGATTGATTTGACATCTAGGGTGTAGGAGGCTCGAAGACCTAGTATGAGTGCTTCGTATTCGGTAATATTGTTGGTACATTCAAAATCTAATTTGAAAGATAAAGGCATGGGTTCACCCTCAAGAGTAATGAGGATAATACCAGCCCCACCCCCACGCTGACACTTGGAACCATCGAAGAAGAGTTTCATTTGGTAAGGGGGTTCGTCCAGGGAAAGGGTAGCAATCGACTCATCTAGAAAGTCAAAATTAGAGGGTTGATCACCAGAAATAGGTGCATCAGCCAATTGGTCAGTGATATCCTGGCCCTTAATGGAATTTTAATGAATGAATTTGAGGCCAAGATTAGCTAAAATCATAAGCCATCATGCGGCACGCTGATTTTGATAAGGTTTGGTGTACATGAAGTGTAAGGGGTTGGTGTTGGTCACAACATAGGTTTTTTGGTTGAGTGGGTAATGACAGAGTTTGGTGGCAACAAAAACTAAGGCTAAGAAAAGTTTTTCGGGATGGGTGTATCAGGTTTCATAGTCCAAAAGAGTATGGCTTATGTAATAAACCGTCTGCTCCCTATGTTTTTCATTGCGATGAGCGAGCATGGATCCTAAGGAGTGATTGATAGCTGAGATATATAGGTAAAAAGGTTGATCATATTTATGTGGAATGAGTATGGGTGGTTGGAGAAGGTATTTTTTTAAGGCCTCAAAATCTTTGTGATAGTCATCATCCCATTTAAAGGAGACATCCTTCTTGAGTAGATGATGAAATGGTTGGCACCGATTCAATAATTGTGAAATGAAATGGCAAATAGACTGCAACTTGCCTTAAAGGCTACAAATTTGACGAAGGCTAGTAGGTGGAGGCATTTTGAGAATGGCCTTGACTTTAGCAAGGTCAAATTCTATACCATAGAGGGAAATGATAAATCCCAAGAGCTTTCCTAAGAGAACCACAAAGACGCACTTCTTAGGTTGAAGTCAAACACAATATTTAATGAGATGATCAAAGATGGTTTTGAGGACAGTTAGGTGCTCATAGCATCATTTAGATTTGGCCAAGAGATCATCCATGTAATATTCCAATATGCGATGCATGATGTCATGGAAGATGTAAGTCATAGCCCGTTGATATGTGGCACCACTATTTTTAAGGCCAAAAGGCATGACTCGATAGCAGAAGGTCCCCCAGGGGCTAATGAATGAGGTCTTGTGTTTATCCTCTGGGGCAAGTAGGATTTGGTTATAACCCGAGAAGCCATCCATGAGTGATAGCATCTTGTGACCAGCAGTAAGGTCAACCAGCTGGTCAATACCAGGTAAGGAAAGTCATCTTTTGGGCATACTAGGTTGAGGTCACAGAATTTCGTGTAAATATGGAGTCCCCCTGTCATTTTAGTGATAGGGACAATGTTAGAAATCTAACGGGGATAATCAATGGGTAAGATAAAGGAAACAAAAAGAAGGCGTTGAAGTTCCTCTTTGACGAGAAGGGCAATGCGAGGGTGCATTTTCCTCAGCTTTTGTTTGGTGGGTTTGGCATCGGGAATGGTTACGATATTGTGGACCACTATGGTGGGGTCAATACCAGGAATGTCTGCCTAAGACCAAGCAAAAGCGTGGTTATGATCCTTGAGAAAATAAGTAATGGCTTCCTGTTCAGCAACATCTAAAGATTGTCTGATCTTTAGGATGTGTGGGTCATCCTGAGTATGAATGTTGATCTCGATAGTCGATTCATTCAACATGGTTTGTGTCTCAGAAGGTAATGACCGATGAATATATGAGTCTTCTACACCAAGGTAGGTGAGTATAGATTCATCATCTTGACATTGAACAACATTAATTTAAGGTGTATCATCATCGATCATTTTAGGATACAGGAAGGGAAGAGTGGCATGAGCCTCACCCTCGTGTTGATAAGTCAGAGGCCCCAAGGAAATGGTGTTTATGAAAAAAAAAATTAGGAGGGATAGATTTAGGATCAATAGACTCTGTCGGTGAGGGTGGTGATGAAGGTGGAGTGGGTAAAGAAGGTGGAGAAGATCTAGTGTGCTTAATGAGTTCAAAGCAGGCTTATTTGGTACATGGTTCAGGAAAGCCGATACCACTATGGTCATTATGTTGGCGGGTGGTACATGGAATAATGGTATGGCGGACTTGCTTGTAAAAGACAAAACCAAAACTCTTCCATGCACATTGGTGCAGGAAGGTGTGGGAGAAACGGTGATTGGAAGTTAGTGGAAAAGGGGTGAGTTTGTGGCAGTGGTTCGGGTGTGTAAGTGGTATTATCAAGTCCCCCAAATGTGAGACTGGTACAGAGATGAGGAGGACCATAAAGGATGTGTTATCCTACATGGTGATCATATCAAGGGTGTTGGTGAAGGCTTCCATACTCTTGTGGAGTAAGGAATGTGTTGACACTATATAGGTAGTACTCCCCCAGAGTGAGGCGTTGAAAAACACCTTCCAAGGGATCAGTGGTTGGTATGTAGGTAGTTGGAATGGATGATGTGTCGAAGGTCAATGCGGAGGTAGAGTTAATAGATTGGGAAGCTGATGGGTCAGCCGTGGAGGTTATGGTAGCGGTAGGAATGGAGGAGGTATGTGTGGTAGAAGTAGTGGTTGTGCTGGTAAGTGGAAGCATAGGTGAAGAAGTAATGGTTGTGGAGGTAGTCGCTTTAAAAGGTATGAGCACATCGTTGGGTCGGTAAAGCATGTTGCATGTTTTAAAAGGTGATGGGTCAACTGGAATGGTATAGGTATGTCATTTGTATTCAAACTTTACACAATGATGAAAATTGGAAGGAACACAACCCATGACATGAATCCATGGTTTTCCAAGCAACAGGTTATATTGGAATTCCCCTTCCAAAACGTAAAACAATTCTGGAATTGTGCGAGGGCCCACACGAATGTGAAGGATGATGGTGCCTAGTGTAGAGGTGATAGCATCATTGAATGAACACAACATGACCAAATTTTTATGCATGTAATTGTTAGGTATGCGCATTTGAGTGAATGCGTGGGATGAAATGATGTTAATGCTAGCACCCCCATCAATCATCACACGGTGTACCTGTATGTTATCGATGTGGACAAAGATGAAGAGGGCTAGGTTCAGGTCATCATTTTGGTGTGGTACGATCTCTTCCTCTGATAAGCTAAGGGAGGCCACTTGGTGAATAGGGAGGGGTGAAGATGAAGGTGGTAATTTGGTGAGAGAGGCTACATGATGGGGTGTGATAATGGAGGCTACAAGTGTAGGGTCATTGGGTAAAACCTCAATAGATTGAAGAACCTCCATGAGAGCTTGACGATGGGATTTTGAAGTTTGGATGAGGTTATATAAGGACATTTTGAGGGGGGGATGGTGTAATTGTTTGAGCATGATGTGATGTGTAATGCCATTAGAAATGGGGTATGTGGGGCCACAGATAGTGATTTTAGGTATGGGTGCAGATGGTATGTTGGGTATAGGATTGGTTGGTGGGTCAGGTGCCTTTTCTTTACCCTTATCCTTTTGAGCATGTGTAGTGATGTGAATCATGTTGATCTAACAGGAGTTGGTAAATGGATAAGGTGTAGGGTGAGTGATATAATGACACGATGGGAAAAAACCTACTGGAGGAGAAAAACCCTGTGAGGTGAGTTAGGCACAACAACATTTGGGTGGTGGCATGGAAGTTATCTAATGTGAACCATGTTAATTTCAAATCTTGGGGGTGGCTCTAGGAGCTGTGAGGATGGAGGTTGTGGTTGTTGAGTGGGCAATGTGGGAATGGGTGTTGGTAAAGCAGGATCCTTGTCAAGAAGGTCATCATCGTCAAATTTGGCTTCTAGGGGACACAACTAGATCAGGACAGTTTTCAAGGCCTTGCATTTTTTCACATTGTGCTCTGGCACATGATGGTAGGAAAAAATTTTAGTATCATCAAACCCTTTTAGGGTTTGAGGGGGTCATAAGACCTGAGTGGTGGTAATGTGATGACAGAAGTCTCAAGGGGGTCGGTTAAAATTTTGGCATAGGACCCTACTAGTGGATCGCAATGGGAAGTGAACGTGGGTTTGGGTGTAGGTGTAGTTGATTGTTGAGGAATGGTATTTGGAAGAGGAGGAGGAGCAGGTTGAGCTATGGGTTTGGGTGTTGGTGTAGTTTTGTGTATCGGTCATGTTGGTTTAGGTAGGGGTATAATAGGTGAATGAGTAGGAGGATGTGTGGTTGTTTTGAATACCTTATTGTGGGGTAGTGGAATTTTTGTTTTTGGATTGCACCTTCTTAGGTAAGGCAATGTGGGTGTACGAGGTCTATAAGGAAAGGTAGATGGGGGAAGAGGACGAGTTACCCATGGGAATAACGGGGGTGCTGTGAAGGTAGATAACCTGGGTTGTGCTTGGGGTGTGAGAGACATCAACTAAAGTGTAGTGGTTAGTGAAGCAATAACTGAGGGTATTGGAGGTATGGGTGGTAAAGATACTGCATGTGCTGGTGTAAGTCGTGTTGGACGTCTGGGGAGATTAGAGGTTTGTGAGGGAGGAATGGGTTGTTTTGCATTTGGTTTATTGATGGGTGGAGGTTTTTTGACCATGTCAGGAATTTGACATCCTAAGACAGATGGGACAAGTACATGTGTGATTGGTGCAGCTGGGGTATGAGTTCTATGGGTGTGGTGCTTTTGTTTGGGTGTCAAAGTAGGTGTGGTGTTGTCTTTGGAGGATGTAGCTAAATCTAGTTTGATAGGTGGATGAGTAAGGCTGGTAGACGGGGTGACCCCTAAAGTGGTAATAGGTTTAGTTGAGGATGATGTCATAGGTGTGGGTTTGGGTTTAGATATAGATTGGGCTATGGGTAAGGATGTGGCTTGAGCTATGACAGGTGTTGTGGAAGGATTTTTGATAGAGGTGGTTGTGTTTGGTTCGATTGGTGGAAATATTTTTAGGTAGATAGTGGAGGTATCATCAAGTGACCTCTGCATTTGTGTTGAGACAGGAAGTAAAATTCGCCCCCATAGTAAGGCTTTATCCACATAATCTAAGTGATTTGCCAAACGTGAGAATAGCATGTTTGTAGGTGGAGTTGATGAGGACCTAATGACAATTCCCATAAAATGTGTCTTAGAGACGGGAAATTGGCTAGCTTCAATTTCCGTTTGTAAGAGAGCCAAAAGTAGGTTTCTAGGCTTTTGGGTAGTAGATGGAGAATGCTCACCAATAGGCAAGGGTATCTCAACTAGGTCTTGTTGATGGCGAATCATAGCACCCCTGAATGTCTGCAACTCGATGGGTTGATACTCTCAGTGCAATTACATAACATGGAGCTTTTCCCAAGTGTGGGACCTTGTGAATCGGGAAATCTCTCCGGATGAAGGCTGGTTCCTATTCCTCTATTCAGATGCACATATAAAAATGTATAGGTTTTACTCAAAAACCTAATCTAACTTGCCAAGGAGATAGGGTAAGAAGATGCATAAAAATAAACCTAAACTAACAAAGGTGATGCACCGAGGAATTAGAACGTCTGTCTTGCCAATAAACACAAACCATTAAAATGCAATGCAAGATCATGCATAGATAACCAAAATTGTAGTGAAAGATCAAGAGGATGTAAATAACACAGAGAGGGTTGAGAATCATCCACAGACATGCATTATATGCTCCAAAGATTGATACAATACACTATAAAATGCCAAGAGGCAAAGTTGCATTACAGTTTTAAATGGGAGGTTTGAACTCCACAAACTCACCTACTAAAGAGAAAAAGGGAGGGGAAAAACAATAATGTCCCACCTTTAGAAATAATCTCCTCCTTAAAATTTATAAGAAGAATGAGAGAGGGAAGAGATAGGAACTCCAAATCTGCCCCAACCACCTCCAGGTTGTATTTAATTCATCTCATAATGGTGGTAGGTAAGAACCCTAACAAACCCAAAAAGTGGCAAACTGTACTTTTTATTTTTAAGAATTTGTTCTCACCCAATTAGAGATATGTAGTTATACAGACGACTTTGTAAGCTTTTTGAAAATTCCAACCTTGCGTTAATCCAAGCTCCCTATGAAAGTTTATGGCCATCTGAATATCTGGGTCAGGGTCTGCTTCCTGTCAGCGCTCAAAATGTTGTGCCTCCTGAAGGTGCACCTTGGCGCATCCATGTGCATGTCATCATACTATTAAGTGTGCTAGGGAACATCCATGTTCATGTTGACACTCTTTGACGTGTGCCTTCTACCTGCGCCTTGGCGCGAACTTTTTCATGTCGACACTTTTCTACCTGCGCCAGGGCGCATCCATGTTCATGTTGACACTCTTTGACATGCACCTTCTACCTACACCTTGGCGCGAACTTTTTCATCTTGACACTTTTCTACCTGTGCCAGGGAACATCCATGTTCACATCGACACTCTTTGATGTACGCCTTCTACCTGCACCTTGGTGTGAACTTTTTCGTGTCGACACTTTTCTACCTACGCCAGGGTGCATCCATGTTCATGTCGACACTCTTTGACGTGCGCCTTCTACCTACACCTTGGCGCAAACTTTTTCATGTTGACACTTTTCTACCTGTGCCAGGGCACATCCATGTTCATGTTGACACTCTTTGATGTGTGCCTTCTACCTGCACCTTGGCATGAACTTTTTCGTTTCGATACTTTTCTACCTGTGCCAGGGCACATCCATGTTCATGTCGACACTCTTTGATGTGCGCCTTCTACCTGTGCCTTGGCGCGAACTTTTTCATGTCGACACTTTTCTACCTACACCAAAGTGCATCCATGTTCATTTTGAAACTCTTTGACGTGCACCTTCTACCTGCACCGTGATGCAAACTTTTTCATGTCGACACTTTTCTACCTGTGCCAGGGTGCATCCATGTTCATGTCGACACTCTTTGACGTGTGCCTTCTACCTGTGCCTTGGCGCAAAATTTTTCATGTCGACACTTTTCTACCTGTGCCAGGGCACATCCATGTTCATGTTGACACTCTTTGATGTGCACCTTCTACTTGCGCCTTGGCACAAATTTTTTTGTGTCGACATTTTTTGACGTGTGCCATCTACCTGCACCTTCTGAAGATGCGCCTTGGACTGTTGGTGACGCAATAAATATTGGGCTCTGAGTTTCTTTGATTTCCATATTCTTCTGCTTGTCTATATCTACCCAGGGGGGAGATATTTACAACAATTTGGTGACTCAATGGGATCACCTGCCTACTAGGTAGAAGATCAGTGGCCTTTTAGCAATCCATTGGGCATGAAATCATAAGCAATAACTTAAAACCATCATGATATCTGATCCCGAGCCTGATACCGCAACTCCTTCGAGAGCATGCTGAACTATAGAAATTCAACTTGAGAGAAACAAAACCTATGCCAGAGCACTTAGGGAAATTGAAACTTAACTACAACAAGATAATGTGCATACACACTTAGAGGAATTGAAATCTAGGCTAATATTTACAAGGGTAAACCCTTTCCCTTTTAGTAGCAATGTTTAAGGTAGATTTCGTTAACCAGAATCGGGAGTTCTTCTCCATCCAATGTAGACAATTGGAAGGCATTACTACTTTTACATCCCGTGACCATGTAGGGGCCACTCCAAATGGCATCAAACTTGGAATGCTTTCTTGGCTTTTCCCGATCTGCATCCCATTTTAGAACTAGGTCCCCTTCCTAGAAGGTATTTGCTCTTGCCTTCTTATCAAACCATATTTTTACTAAGGCCTGATCCTTCTCAATCATATGAACTGCATATTCTCTAATTTCTTCTAATTCCATCAACTCTGCATACCTGGCCTCCATTGGTTCAAACTCAGACAACTCCAACTGCTTCATGAGCTCCAATGCTGGCAATTCTAATGATATAGGCAATACTGCCTCTTTCCCATAGACCAACTTGTAGGGAGAATTACCTGTAGATCTCTTTGGCGTTATCCTATCAGCCCATAATGCTGATTTTAGCTTGGTATGCCATGTCCTTTGGTTTTCATCCAGAGTCCTTCTGATGATTCTTAGCAAATTCTTGTTCGTGGACTCTTCCTGTCCATTACCCTGTGGGTAATAATTTGAAGAGGTGCTCAAATAGATTCCATTCTTGACAACCCATTCTGTAATCTTGGAACCTATGAATGCCAATGCATTTTTTGATATGATAGTGGCCGGCACACCGAACCTAGTCACTATTCCTTCATAAAAGTCTAGTATGTTAGACTCATTTGCTTCTTTGACCACTATTGCTTCGATCCACTTGGTGAAATAGTCTGTTGCTGTGAGAATCCACTTGTGGCCTTGGCTTGAGTTTGGGTTGATGACCCCAATGAAGTCCAATCCCCATTGCATAAATGGTTGGTCAACCAAAATTGGGTGCAATGGAAGCGCTGCTAGTCTTTCTTTTCCTGTGAAGAGTGCACATTTCTTACACTTTCTTATCCATGTATAACAGTCGTTGAACACTGTGGGCCAATAATACCCTGCCTTCATTATCTTGAGAGTTGTTATCTCGTGGGGTGAAATGTCCTCCAGAATCTCCATCATGAAAATCTTGTAACACCCTCTCAATTTGACCTGTCCCAATGCACCTCAATAGAACTCCATTGATGTCTTTCTTGAACAAAACACCATCAACAAGCACATATGGAATGGCTTGTAATCTGAAGTATCTCCTTTTTTCTTTGCTCAATTCTGGAGGGCATAGGCCTGTCTGTAGGAAGTGTATCATATTCTGAGTCCAACAAGGAGTGGTCACGTCATCATCTTCCTGTTCTTAACCATACTATAGTACCAAGACAGTCTCTTTTTCATCACCTGCTTCAACTTGCCGAATCAAAGCTAGTTGTTCACATAGTCCTTTTCCACGTACTAGTTTTGTGACCTTGATCTCGATGTCATATTCCATGACACGGGTTATCCATCCTGCACATTTCTCATTCAAATCCTTGTTTAGAAGGAAGTCCTTAACTCCCACATGAGAGACCAACAATTGGATCTTGTTGTTTGAGACTAGGTGCTTGAATTTATTTAAGCTCCTGATCACTGCAAGGACATGATTTTCAATGAAAGAGTACCTATGTTTCGTATTCCTCTAAGCATTGACTAAAGAAAGCAACTGGTTGTTCTAATCCTTCCTTGTTTCAATGTACCAAGATTGCAGAAATTGTGTCTCCACCACCAAAGGCATATAGCATGAAATCCTTGGAGAAGTCTGGATTGACGAGAGTTGGAGCTTGAGATATAGCCTCTTTTATTGCCTCAAAACTTTCCTTGCCTTCAGATGTCCACTTAAATTTCATGCTCTTTTTCAACATCAGCGTTATTGGCTTTACGAGAGCTGCAAAGTTTGGAACAAACCTGCGGACAAAATTGATCCTTCCCAAGAAGCTTTGAAGAGCCTTCTTGTGACTTGGCAATGGCAACGCTTGAATTGCTTCAACTCTTTTTAGGTCAATCATCAATCCCTCCTTTGAAACAATATGGCCTAGAATTTTTCCTTTGTGAGCCAAGAATATACATTTTTGGGGGTTCAATGATACCCCAAATCTTCCACACCTTTGAAATACCTGCCTCAGATGAAAGAGGTGATCTACTACATTTTTGGAGAATACAGTGATGTCATCAAGATATATCAGAACTATTTTATTGATAAAACCCTTGAATGCCATATCCATTTCCCTTTGGAAAGTGGCTCCAGCATTCGATAGCCCAAATGGCATCTTCTTGTAGGCATAGGTGCCCCATTTGGTGGTGAAAGCTGTCATGAATTGGTCATCTTCTTTCACCATTACCTGATTATACCCTGAGTAGCCATCTAGGAGAGAGAATCTCTCCAAACCAGATACTACGTGCAATATTTGTTCCATTGAAGGAAGTGAGTAATGGTCTTTGAGAGATGCCCTGTTGAGGTCTCGGAAGTCCACACACAACCTGATTTCTCTGCTCTTCTTCCTGACCGGAACAAAGTTTGCAACCCAGCTTGAGTGCTTGATTGGGAATATAATGCTTTCCTCTATTAGCTTGTTTAGATCTTTCTTCATTAGAGGCTCAATGTGAGGGTTGACTGGTCTCTGCTTCTACCTGATGGGCTTAGCATCTGGATCTAATTCTATGGTATGTTGTGCCAACTTTGGATTGAATCCTCTCAAGTCTTCATAGCTCCAAGTGAAGACATCTGGGAATTCTTGGCAAAGCTGTATGAAATTTGATTTCTCCTACTTAGTGGCCACTTTACCAATTTGAAGTGTTCTACCTTCCCCAACCAGAATTGGCTCTGAATCTTCTCTCTTGACCTGCATGTTAGCCTTTTCCTTATGAAACTAGTCGTTAGGGTTGAAGATAGACTCCAATGTTACTAAACCCTTGGGAATCTTGTTTGTCCATAGCTGCACTACTTGATCAATGTATTGTTGCTCTAGTCTATCCTGATTCCTAGCTGAGAATTCAGCCTCTTCTTGTAAGAAATTGACTATCTGTTGATCATTCTCAAACACCTACCAACTTGTGTTATTATCTGGAGCTGCTGGCCTCACAATCACATGGATATGTGGTTGTGTTTTTTCCCTTTCGATGTTGTCAACCACATCAAACGTTGCTCCAAATGCTGTGATCCTATCTGCGGCTTCATTTTTCTTCCTAGGTATGGACATGATGTTGAAAACTTCAAAATCCTCAATGAGGTCCCATACCCTGTTATTGTAGTTCTTCAGCAGGTCATTCTTTGTAGCATGTTGTCCCCTGACTTGATTTACGATCAGCTCGCTATCCCCAAACACTTGCAAGTTCTTTATGCCCTTTTTCCTAGCCCAATGAAGTCCATGAATCAAGGTCTCATATTCAGCTTTGTTGTTTGAACAGGAAAACTAGAAACGGAAAGCTGAATAATATTTGATGCCTTGAGGTGAAACAAGCATATCTCCTCCTCATGCACCTTGCCTACTCCTTGATCCGTCAAAAAATAATTGCCATACCTCATTGTCATCCTTATGGTCTGTTTTGGTGATGCTAGGAATAGGCTGGTTTTCTTCATGTATGCAATAGACTCCTAGCTCAGATTCTTCTATTTCTTGGTAGGGATCAAAAGCATGTACCTTACTTACCCATTCATCAAGATTCAAATATGGGATGCTTCCAACTTTGGTGTCAGCTTCATCTAATGCTTGGATAATCTTCTTGATCAAATTCTGAACAGTTGGCATTGATTTGGCTTGGAGTACGAGGCTCAATATGAAATTTTACAATTGGTTCGGATCTGATTGTGACCTTAGTACCATAGCTTGTTCTGAACAACATGTATGACCAGTCAGTAGATAAGTAGCCTCCAATTCTAGTTGTGAAATCCCTTGATAAGCATAGGGCAAAGAGTGGTGGAAAATCTATCACTGACACATCTTGCAAAACGGTAACATTGGGGCATGCATGCAAGATAAGATTCAAACCTTTAATCACTCCCACCGTTACTATTGTTGTCCCATCCAACTACACTACCCCCTTTGATATGACTTCATATTGGAGACCCAGCTGATCAGCTATTTTCTTGGGCATGATAGAACTACTTGCCCCAGAATCAATCATGTAATTTTGTACTAGTTTATTGCCAATGATTAATGAAACATAGAATGGAGGGGGTTTCAAAACTTTACCTTGTTCTCATCCATGATTCCCTTTAGGCTAAGCAGCATTTGTGAGGACCTTCTCTTGCATATGGACATGCTGGTTTGAAGTTGACCAATTCTTCATGGTAGCTTGTAGAAGATCTCTTTGGCTTGGGATGGATCAAGATTACCACATTAATATATTCACATTTGTCTTCTTCATTTGATCAATGATGCTAAATGGGGATGAAACATCTCTTTGTTTTCCTTTAGTCTATGCATTCCTTTCTTGTGCATGGGCAGCAACAGCTGGCATTTGAGTTGGTTTAGAAGGTGGTTTGGGTTGTCCTTGCATGTTTGGAGCTGTATTTTGCTTACCGACACCTTGTGGAGTGATGGAAGGTTGTAGATCACTTGGAGCCAATGAATGCCCTCCACCAATATTCCTCTTCTTTGATCTTGTGTTAGCTGCTACACTCTGAGAAATTATTTGATTCATGCCACAAAAATCCTCAGCTTGCCAATTCGCAAGTGCGGTATCATTTAGAGTTGTGTTTTGCTGTGATGTCCCTTGTTGCTGATTTGTTTCTTGACTCACTTCACCCTCTACACCAATAGTTGTCACCATCAAGGCTTGGTTCAAAGTTCCATTGAAGCACATAGATTGGTTGTGAGGTTCATTGCATGGGAAACACCAATCATACTCTTGAGCTATGTTGTTTTACACTGGCACTAAGGATTTCGAAGTAGATGCAACATTGGGGTTATAGGGCTGAAATGGTCTATCAGTGGGAGGCCTTACTTGGCTTTGATTTGTAGCTGGATTGGGTGGCCTATTGGGCTGGTATGGTGGCCTAGCCTAGTACTGCACTTGAGGCTGATATGGTCTAGTACTTTGAGCTTGCTGTCTTTTGATAGTCACCAACTCATTTCCAAGGTTCTGTAATTGTTTCATAATCTCCTAGAATTCATTTGAAGCACTAGAGGATGAAGTAGAAGTTTCATTTGAACTTTGATTTCTAGGAGTGGGAATAGGAGCCAAAGTGGATGCTTGACTAGTGCTTGGATTTTCTAAGTTTGGGTACAAGGGCATGGGAGGCCTAGGAGCCAGCTTACCAGCTTGAATAAGATAGTTTTCAGCCCTAATGGCAATGCTATAAGCAGCAGGTAAGGTCATGCCTCCCATAGATTGAATTAACATAGAAATATCATAATTCAAAGCCTTAAGATAATATAGAAAAGCACCTTCAGCTGTTGGCCTAACAGCCACTGGAATCCTATCCCAAGACCTTTGAAATCTGAATTTGAAGTCAGTCAGCTGCTCATTGAGATCTCTCTTGATAGTTGTCAATTGTTCTAGTAGAGAAAAATTATCTCCCTTTTCTCCAAACTACTCATGGAGAACTATGCATAACTAATTCCAATTTTGGATAGAACCAGCTCTAAGGCTTCTAAACCATTGCAATTCCTTCCCTTTGAATGAAGATGCCAGCAATTTGACAGCAACATCCGTTTCATTTATCTCATGGATTACACAAACGTTAGCAATTTCTTTGACATGATCACCAGGAGTGGTTTGATTTTCTCCAATGAAAAATGGAATGTTCTTCAACACTGCAATTGGAACTGGATTCTGTGCATTAAGGGAAAGTGGGCTACTGCCAGTGAAATTGACAAAGGGATTCGGTGGTAGCTGTGCCATTATGCTTGGCCTAAGAACTCTAGTTGATGCGAGAAAAGGTCTACTAGGTGGGGGTGTAGACAAATTTTGGTTAGGTGGAGATGGTGATCTTCGTGGTCCTCTTCCTCTCCTTCCTTTGCCTGGTGATAGTTGTAAGTGGACAAATAACCCCTCTTCTCGAGTATCAAACCTAGTTCGAATTCTTCTCATGCACCTGGGCAACTATTGCTACTAAACCACTGAATTCTATCCCCTTTTGATTCGCTAGATGTGTTAGATAATGAGCCTCAAAAGGCTAGATTCTGCCAAGTTACACACCAAACCTGACAATATTAAAAAATAGAATTTAAAAGCTTGAAGGACCCAGAAGATATAGTTCTTCAATTCGGTTATCGGGTTTTTTTGTGTAGCTACTAATCCCCAAAAGGTACATGTAAAACTTAGGTCATGTAAGGCAACTTACAAAACCTAAAATACACCATGTCGAAACTTGGGACATGCTCAACACCTAGTAAAACTTGAAATACTAAAAAACCATGAAATTTTGAAAGTCAAAATCACAAAAATCTAAGAATACCCTTTTGAATATTATCACCTGATCTATCAACTGGTGAATTTTTGACTTGTTTTGAACAAGTTAAGCCCTTGAAAATTGATTTCAAAGTTCAGCCTGGAAGGTGAAAAATCTGAAATTGTAAAACCTGTAATTTTTTAGTCCAAATTTCTTGAAAATTCCTTCAAATCTTGTGGAATGACCTCTTGGTCCCACCAAGCGTGCCAAAATTGTTGATGTAAATCATAGCACCCCTAATGTCTGCAACTCGATGGGTTGAGACTCTCAGTGCGATTGCATAACATGGAGCTTTTCCCAAGTGTGGGACCTTGTGAATCGGGAAATCTCTCCGGATGAAGGCTGGTTCCTATTCCTCTATTCAAATGCACATATAAAAATGCAGAGGTTTTACTCAAAAACCTAATCTAACTTGCCAAGGAGACAGGGTAAGAAGATGCATAAAAATAAACCTAAACTAACAAAGGTGATGCACCGAGGAATGAAGAATGCCTGTCTTGCCAATAAACACAAACTATTAAAATGTAATGCAAGATCATGCACAGATAACCAAAATTGTAGTGAAAGATCAAGAGGATGAAAATAACACAAAGAGGGTTGAGAATCATCCACAGACATGCATTATATACTCCAAATATTGATACAATACACTACAAAATGCCAAGAGGCAAAGTTGCATTACAGTTTTAAATGGGAGGTTTGAACTCCACATACTCACCTACCAAAGAGAAGAAGGGAGGGGAAAAACAAGAATGTCCCACCTTTAGAAAGAATCCCCTCCTTACAATTTATAGGAAGAATGAGAGAGGGAAGAGAGAGGAACTCCAAATCTGCCCCAACCACCTCCAAGTTGTATTTAATTCATCTCATAATGGTGGTATGTAAGAACCCTAGCAAACCCAAAAAGTGGCAAACTGTACTTTTTATTTTAAAGAATTTTTTCTCGCCCAATTAAAGATATGTAGTTAGATATAGGACCTTGTAATCTTTCCGAAAATTCCAACCTTGCATTAATCCGAGCTCCCTGTGAAAATCTATGGCCATTTGAATATCTGGGTCAGGGTCTACTTCCTGTCAGCGCTCAAAATGTTGCGCCTCCTAAAGGTGCACCTTGGCGCATCCATGTGCATGTATTCATACTCTTAAGTGTGCTAGGGTGCATCCATGTTCATGTTGACACTCTTTGACGTGTGCCTTCTACCTGCGCCTTGGCGTGAACTTTTTTGTGTTTACACTTTTCTTCCTGCACCAAGGTGCATCCATGTTCATGTCGACACTCTTTGACGTGCACCTTCTACCTGTGCCTTGGCGTGAAATTTTTCGTGTCGACACTTTTCTACCTGTGCCAGGGTGCATCCATGTTCATGTCGACACTCTTTAATGTGTTCCTTCTACATACACCTTGGCGCAAACTTTTTCATGTCAACACTTTTCTACCTGTGCCAGGGCGCATCCATGTTCATGTCGACACTCTTTGACATGCGCCTTCTACCTGTGCCTTAGCACGAACTTTTTCATGTCAACACTTTTCTACTTATGCTAGGGCGCATCCATGTTCATGTCGACACTCTTTGACATGTGCCTTCTACCTGCACCTTGGTGTGAACTTTTTCGTGTCGACACTTTTTTACGTGTGCCATCTACCTGCACCTTTTGAAGATGCGCCTTGTGATGTTGGTGATGTAATAAATATCGGGCTCTGAGTTTCTTTCATTTCCATATTCTTCTTCTTTTCTATATCTACCTGGGGGGGAGATATTTACAACAGGTCTATGGTAGGTTTAGAAGGTGATGGAAGCTCCTCTACAAGTGGAGGAATGGATAGGTGCTCCTCTCTAGGTGGAGGAGGAAATGGGTGCTCTTCTATCGGTGGAGGAGGTACTATGGGTAAAATTTCTCTAAGTGGAGAAGCCAGGGGAGAGATGGTCTCAATGTTAGCGGAAGATTCCTCTGTAGGTGATGAAGGAGACGAAAGATGTTCCTCTATGGGTGAAGGAACAGGGGAGGTTGGTTTTGATGTGGAAGGAGGATTTCAGGCTAGGATTTCCTCTATGGAAGGAATGTGAGGTAATAGGGAGGCAATAGGTATATCATTAAAGATAGTGTGGACCTCGTGGGTATGGGTATCACGAGTTGAGGTCTCATCGGTTTGATCAGACAAAGGGGCATGGTTGGGAAATGGTTTCTTAAATATGTGTAGGTTTTGGCTGGTAGGTGCATTAGGATTATCCACAGTTAACTCACCTTTCTTGAGCATTTCTTGGACAATATTTTTGAAAGTGATGCAATTGTCATCATTATAACCCTTTACTCGATGATAGTTATAGAAGTCATGTTCTTTACCATGCAAGTATGGGGCGAGCAGGGTCAAAACCAATGTGTGGTTTTATGGGTGGAAGAGTGATGACTCTGGCTTTGATAAAATTTTCTAAGATAAAAGAGTAAGGTTCCCCAATTGAGGTGTATTTCTGTTGTTCTCATCTGAATTGAAAATTTTTGATGGGTGAGAGATTAGATGAGGGGGTAGCCTGATTTGATGGATGAGCTGGGCCAGCCTTGAGTACCACTGTGTTAGCGGTGCCCTTAGCTTTTGAATAATTGATTTTTGGTTTGGAAGAAGAAGAGGTATCATTCAACTTGAATGCCGAATTCTTATTGCGTAATTGGATTTTCTTCTCTTCGATGGCCCAAATCTCTAAATTTCGTGCCATAGTAAATGCTTCATCAAATGTTTGGAAGGTTTGGATTTTCAAGGTCAGTGAGATATGTCTAGCACAAGCCCATGTGAAGAGCTCGATGAGTTCTATTTGTGGCAGTTGGAAGGTGAGTTGGTTGATCAAGCTATGCCAGTGAGCGATAAAATCTACGATAGATTTGTCCTCATACTGATGCATGGAGTATAGGTCAGTCATGGTAACCTTCTTTATGATATTGATAGAGAAATGATCTAAGAAGGCTTGGGCTACCTGATTGAATGAGAATATGGAATGTCTAGGTAACCCACTATACCAATCTAATGCAGGTCCAGTAAGTGACATGGGAAAGGTTCTCAAGAGTAAGGCATCATCGTGAGTGATCAGATAGCACCCATGTTTGAATGACCAAAAATGATGATGCAGGTCTTCTTTGCTATTGAAATGATTAAATTTAGGCATTTCCCAATGCATGGGGTATGGGTGGATAGGAATGGATGGGTGGATGGGCTCGTTGAAAATATTGTCAAAGGTGAGAGTGTTATAGGAGCTAGAAACTGATGCCCCTAATGTCTACATCTTGTCCAACATCAATTTGATTAGGTTGTTAGTAGGTTACAATGATTGGGTGCCTCCTGTAGCGTGAGAGGGTTGGTTTTTGGCATATAATGGGGGTGGAACTCTAGTGTATGGTGTTGCCATGTAGGTTGATTGGGAGGAAGGTAGTGAAATAGGGGGTATGTAGCTTGAGTGAATAATATATGAAATGAGAGGCAGCTAATAGTATGTATATGGAGGTGGAAGGGTCATGGTAACCCTAGTGGCAATGGGAGTTAACAATTGTGGAATGGAAAGTAACACGTTCTGAAAAGGGGTAGGGGTCACCAACATGGGAGGTGGTAGTGTAGCTACGGGTATGTATGAGACATTAGGGGTGGATGAGGTTACGTTTTGGATAGTTGTCGAGGGTATGGTGGATGTGGCGGGTGTAACGGAGGTAGCAGACGCGACAGTCATGGCAAGTATAAGACCTAGCTATGAAATGACTGGGGGTAAGGTAGATGCAGGAAGCACAGAGCTAGATGGGGATGATGTAGGAGTGGGAGCGAGAGTCAGGGGGATAGATATGGGCATGTCGTATATCAACTAACCCGAGGCATCTCAAGTGGATGAGTGGGAAAGGTAAAATTACAAGGCGATAGGGTTTTGGTCAAGGAGTCATGTGAATTCCTCATCTTTGGTAGCTATAGTGATAGGTTGGATGGGATCCATGGGTGGTGATAAAATGGAAGGTGGTGAAGGACTAAGTGGGAGTGTTTTACAACTGGCATGAAATATGAGTGTGCTGGCTTGTCTTCCGGTCAGCACCATATGAACTAGTACTGATCAGGTAGGGCTGTTTCTCTGTGAATGACACAGAAAATAACAGGAACATGTGAATATGGCAATAAAAAGTGGATTAGGTACCAAATGGTGGTTGGGAAAATGAAACAAGCTAACTGATGCCAGTTAAAGAAAAATGACGCCAGTCAAGGGTAACCGCTACCAAAAAATGGTCAGTGAGTGAAAAACTAAGTAAAAGGTCAAATCTAACAGGTATGCTAAATCTGATGGTGTTTTACAATGTCAATGGGAATGATGGTAGTGACAGGGACCGTGAAAAGTGGGAAAAAATGAATGAAATTTCCTTTTGGGTAGGTTAACAAAAGGGCCTAGAACCAATGTCGGTTGGGTATAACCGATGACAGTCAGAGGGTAACTGACGATGGTTACTATGAAATTGAAGTAGTGATAAAAGAAAAGTGGTTGTGAATTAAACTCTAATGTAGAATCAAACCCAGAATTCTAAGAATGATGATGATATGGCCCAAGCACACTCAGGTGAAGCTGAAATACACCAGCTATATTAAGGAGTGTGTAAGGATGAACAATAAAAATGAAGAACGTGATCTCTCACCTCAAAACGCAAGCCAAGCAGAAACACTAAGAAAAATGCGATCCTAGGAGTGCCTTTTCTATTATTTTTTTTTAGCTTATGCTATTTAAGGACTGACACATGAACTGTGAAATAGAGTTTTTTGGTGAGGATGGCTTCCTACGAAGAAGGAGATCTAAAAGGTGAGGTTTTAGGTATGTTATGGTGAGGGCAGGCTTCACTCTCAAGTATGAATTGATAGAGAAACGAGATGGGGAGTACCTATCAATCCTAAAATCAGTGTGATCATTGACAGGCAATCCCAGGAAAGATGTTGTTTAATAATATGTGTTTGTTTTGAATTTGTGCAATTTGGCAAGACTTGGAGAGAGAGAGAGAGAGAGAGATGTGCTTTCTACGATTCGTTTGTCAACCATCATCTAGTCATGACTTCCAGCATATAGGTTGCCCTCAATTAATGTGATCTAAAACAATAAATACAAATATAATGCACTTATTTTTAAGCCCAAATTGAAGTGTGAAATTGGATGACATAATAAGATGAAGAGGAAGAGGGATGCTCTTTTACTACAATGCAGAAAACATGAAGAAATGATTCTTTTCAATTACACCAAAAGAAAGGTTTCCTTTAGAGCAAATAGAAAGAAAAGGTGGTTTACTAAGGAAGAAAATTAATGTGTATGCTTTTCAGAAGGGAAAAAAACTGACAACTTTTCGTAGAAATGAATGAAATGCAAGGAACCCCGAATGGGTCCCACCGGGCGTACCAAAATGTTTCACCTGATTCTAGATCATTTCTTTGAAGTATTGACGAAACAAATAGGGTAACAAGAATAGGAGGAATACCTGTTAAAATGTTGGTTGATGGGTTGTCACGCACGTATGACTTCTAAATCCACAGCTGATTGTGAGAGCTTCCTTTTGGCTAGGAGGAACTACCTGTAATGCAAAGCAAGACCACCAGAACAAGTTAAACAATATATGTAGTAAACTACCTAGCGTATGCTAGATCCAGGAAGTGTGATACTTCCTAGATGGCTATCAATCCACTATTTTAAAAAATTTAATGTGGTAAATAAGGTAAAACCTATTGTAATTCGAAATGATCTAGGTATCTCACTTGAAACATAATAATAAATAGATCTAGCCTAACAGGCTAGGTTAGAATAGGATCCGAAGGTAAAGTAATTGGTTCTGGATCTCTGTAGGTCTGAAAAAGGTCTTAGGGAGATCACAGGTGAATGAGGGTGAGAGGGAAGTAGGTGGGTAGGTCATTGTTCTGGGTTGTATGTGAAAATATAGAGATCGATGTCAGTTAAGGCTAACCGACGATGGTTAGGCGTAACCGATGTCGGTTACTGTGGAGCTTTGGGAATGACAAAGAATGAGATTTAGGTCTCCTTTGTGATTGCACAAAGGACATTGGTTGGTCGAGATGAGGTATTGGGTGATTTGGGAGGGATTTGGCAATGTTTTAATGGGTATATGGAGGGGGAATGTTGAAATAGGTCGATGGGTGGCTAGGTAAACAAAAGATGATAATATAATGATGAAATGGAATAAACTAGAGAAATATAACGTTTACTTACTTGGATTTTGGTCTTGGATGCCTGTGACTGAGGGATGGAGGTGCTAATGAGAGGTTTTAAAGGCTACAGGTGGTCACCAACTAAAGGAAATCTTCTACATGGGCTCCATGTACATTCCTCTTTTCTTGGTTAGATCAGATCATTGTTTGGATGGTTGTGCAGGAAAATATGCTTGATCCCCTTCCTTGCATGCATGTTCTCACTAGAATTTTCTTTCAGAAGATGCGATATCTCTCCGAAATGTGCTAATGTTTGCCAACTTTTCCCATATTTTTCCCAACCTTCTATCAACTTTGAGAATAAGGTTGTTTTGGGGTTAAAAGGGTGACCGACAGTGGTTCCGGCTTAACCGGTGACAATTACGGGTAACCGGCATCGGTCAAGGTGGGATTTCCTACGCTTACTAAACTAGGGAGATCCTCTTGATTTCCTAGGATCTTGTGCCATTAACCCATGGATTAGACTGGGATCTTCTTGTAAGCATGCGGGAATGTGGTTAGAGGGAATGTAGGCATTGATTTTTAGGGTTTAGGTAAGTCTCAGTTAGTTATGGCAACTTACTAAGAATAGGTCTTAGGTTGAGTTAGCTTGATGAGGTGTCTAATTGAATTGTATGTGTGGATATTATTTAAAATAAGATATTTAAATAATAAATATAGTGAGGATAATGAATTAATTTAATTTAATTAATATTAGTGGAGTGAAGGGGGCCATGGCTAGGTTCATGTGATGAAGGGTGTTCATATATCGAGGGACCAAAGGGGAGTGTGACCTAATGTTAGTGTCTACACACACACAATGTGCATGGGGAGAGGAATCAAAATGGTGGGAAGAGAATGTATGGTTAAGGTAACTATTATAAAGTAATGGGTGCGGCATGCGAAAGTTCAAAGACTTAGGCACACGGGGTAGAAAGAAAACTTACTTGGAAGAAGGTGGACACACGAAAGGTAGGCATGGGAGAAGAGTGGAAGGGGAAAATGAGTGGGGCATGTAGGTAAAATGTGACCAAGGGAATGTGCCAAATGATTTTGAGCGTGCATGACTTCTTCGATAGATAACTTAGGGTCAGAATGTGTATGCAAGTTATCCAAATTACTAGGTGAGTTCTTTGGATAATAGTTTTGGTGACTTTCGGGGCCATCTACCTGCTAGATGAAAGAGACCAGAAGCTTGAAGCATCCATTGGGCATGGATTCTACATGAAAATGCCTTTGCTGTCACTTTGAGTATCATTTTTGTACCCTGTCCTGAGTCTCACGATTGCTCAAAGAAGCTCTACACACTGGAAGTAACAAAAGAGTGCACGCAAGAAGCATGCGAGAGGAAAGAACTATGTATAAACAAATAATGTGTGTAAAGCACACTTAAAGGAATTGAAACTACTTAATATATATAATATGATGTAGAAAACCTAATGGAAGGGTTTGAGATAGATCCTGTTTACTAGGATTTGTAGCGTGCTTCCATCTGGATGAGTTAACTCAAAAGAGTTAGTTTCTTTGCAGGACTTGATGATGTAAGGGCCACTTCAAAGTGCATCAAAATTTGAATGGAACCCTGGTTTCACTTTGTCAGCATCCCATTTTAGGACCAGGTCTCCAACTTTGAAATCCTGAGGTCTAGCTTTTCTATCAAACCATTTTTTTGTTGCTTGGTGATGTTGTTCTAGATTGATTCATGGCAGAGTTTATGAGTTCTTCAAGATGAACCAACTCTGTCATCGTAATTTCTATTTGATCCGCGCCCTCAAATTCTAGTTGTTAGGAAAGTGCTAATGAATTTATCTCTAGTGTCAAAGGAAGGGTAGCCTCCTTGCCATGGATGAGCTTGTAAGGTAAATTTCATATTGCCTTTTTTACTGTGATTCTATCTTCCTAGAGCTCGCGCAAGACCTTTGTATGCCACTATCTTTAGCAGGTATTCATTGTGCACTTCATGATTCTGATCAAGTTATTGTTTGTTGATTCTGCTAGACCATTTCCTTGAAGGTAATAGTTGGAAGAATTTTTCAGGTAAATGCTCAAACTTAGAGCCCAATCAGTGATTTTAGTACCAAGGAAGGCCTTTTCATCATCAAAGATAATGGTTTGAGGAACGCCAAACCTTGTGACTAAACCCTTGAGGAAGTCAAGGATAACTACCTCAATTGATTCCTTAAGTGTGACAACTTACGTCCATCTAGTGAAGTAATTTGTAGCTATCAGCACCCATTTATGTCTAGTGCTTAAAGGTGGATTGATCATGCCTATAAAGTCTAGACCCCATTGTGTAAAAGGATGATCTACTTGGATTGGTCAGAGGGGAAGTGCTGCCAGTATTTTATTTCCTACAAATAAAGTGCATTCTTCACATTTTTTGACCCGCCTATACACATCTACAAACAGGGTAGGCCAAAAGATACCTGCCATTATGATTTTCATTTACTGTAGTTTTGGCAGAGAAGTGTCCACCAGAGCATCCATTGTGAAATTCTTCTAACACTTTTTCGGTCTGCACGCTGTTGATCCATCTTAACAACACTCCATCTAATTTTTTTTTAAAGAGAATTCCATCAATCAAAACATAAGGAATAGATTACAACCTCAGATGTCTTCTCTCTGCTTTTTTCAAACCGGGAGGGTAGGCACCCTTAGAAAGGAATGAGATCATGTTCTTCATCTAGTCACGTGCACCAGGGTCTATATTTTGTTCATGTTCTACGCCTGGGAGGGCTTCATCCAAGAATAATGAAGCCTCAGGTTTTTTTTACACATCCTCAGCAATCTACCTACAGAGTGCACTACCTATTACCATCTTTATGGCCTTAATGATCACATCATATTCAATTATTTTGGTCACCCATCGCACTCTCTTCTCACTGATTTCTGATCCCATGATGAAGTCTTTGATAGATGAGTGAGAAACTAACACCTTGATATGATTTTTGGTGAGCATGCTCTTGAATTTCTTGAGCACGCGCATGATGGCGAAGACCTGCTTCTCCATGTGACTATAATTCAATTCATAATCCTTCAATGTCTAGCTGAAGAATGCCACTGGCTATTCTAGTCCTTGTTCATTTTCTTGTGTCAGGAAAGTAGTAGTGCTTGCATTGGCACCATAAGCATAAAGGATGAAATATTTTGAGTAATCTGGATTGAGGAGTGTTGGCACACAATCTATCTCTTTCTCTATCTTATTGAAGCTTTCTCTTCCTTTTGTTGTTCATTTGAAGGTTGTTTCTTTCTTGAGCATAAGGGTGATGGGCCAAACCAGTCCCGCAAAGTTAGGGATAAAACACCTAACAAAGTTAATATTTCTAAGGAAGGACTTTAAGGCTTTTTTTTACACCGGCAGGGAAAGGGCTAGGATGGCTGAAACGTGCTCAAGGTCAATCGTGATGCCATCCTTTGAAATCACATGGCCCAAAAGCTTGCCCTAAGCTACTGAAAATTTACACTTCTTGGGATTAAGATAAACCCCAAATTCCCTACATCTCTCAAAGACCTTTTCCAAGTGTGCCATATGATCTACGCTCTACTTTGAGAAGATAGTTATATCATTAAGGTAAACCAAGATGAACTCATTGACGTAACCTTTGAAGGTAATATCCATGGCGCATTGAAATGTTGTGCCCACATTTGACAAACCAAAATGCATTTTCTGATATGCATATGTTCCCTACTTGGTTGCAAATGCATTTTTGAATTGATCCTCTTCCTTGACTAGGATCTGGTTGAAACCCAAGTACCCATCTAGCATGCAGAACTTTTTAATGCCAGCTACAGTTTGTAGAATTTTCTCTATTGAAGGAAAATGATAGTGTTCCTTTAGATATGCCTTATTCAAATCTCTGAAATCAACATAAAGTCTGATTTTAGTATTCTTCTTGTGTACTGGAACCATATCTATGACCCAGGTAGAGTATTTGATAGGGAAAATAATTTTTACCTCAATGATTTTGGATAACTCCTTTCTCATGAGGGGCTATATCCTTGGATTGACTAGTCGTTGTTTCTTTCTGATGGGCTTTATGCCAAGATCAAGGTCAATGGAGTGTTGAGAAACACTTGGATCAAAACCTTTGAGGTATTCATACTCCCATGAGAAAATGTCACTGTATCTTTGACATAGAGAGATGAAGGCCTATTTTTTTTCATCTGCACAAGTCCTGCTAAGCAGTAGCTCCTTTCCACATGCAATAGTAATGGGAGAGAAATCCTCTTGCTCGACGCGCATATATCTTTCCTCACCTTTGAAATCATCATCAGGGTTGAACATTTGATCTAAGGTGACCATCCCTTTAGGTAACTTATTTGTCTTCAGCTATATTACTTGGTCACCATAGCTATCATGCAAGTCAACTTGCATACTTGATAAAATTCAGCTTCATTCTGGATAAACTAGATGATTTGCGTGTCACTATCAAACACTTGCTAGCTAGTGTTATTTTCGAGAATGGATGGTCTGATAACCATCTTAATGTGTTGAGTGTTCCCTTTGAAAAATTCCACAGGAGGAGAAAACTTTGAACCAAGTGAAACCATTTGGTCGGCTTCCTTGTTCATTTTTTGTCGGACTATCTGCAGATTAAGAGCATCAAATCTCTCAAGTAGATCCCACAATCTATGTTTGTAAGATTTAAGAAGATTATTATTTGTCTGGAATTTATTTATAACTTGGTTAATAACCAATTCTGTGTCCCCAAAGATATGTAGCGCTTTAATTTTCTTCTTTTTAGCAATAAGCAAGCCATGCACTAGCGCTTCATATTCTGCCACATTGTTAGAACATGCAAACTACAACCTATATGTGAAAAATAATTTCTCATACTTGGGGGAAATGAGAACCACTCCAGCTCCTGCACCATTTCTGCTTCTGGATCCATCAAAGTATAACTTCCATAGAACAGTTTGAACCTTGTCTCCTATGAACGCGCATGGAAGCGTAACATCTTCTTCTAGAATACAATAAGTACCAAGCCCAGTCTCATAAGCTTCTAGTTCTTCAGCATAGGGATCAAATTTTTGATGCCTCTCCACCCACTCATCAAGTACTAGGTTTGGGACAGAGGGTCGAAGATACTGCTCTTCAGGAACTGAAGCTTGTTCTTTTTGTATAAGACAATTATCTTGGAGAGGGGATGGAACATATGGCTCTACATGATAAGAAAATACAGGCTCAACTTTTATGGTAAACTGGGTACCATACCTTGTCTTGAGAAACATATGAGACTAATCAGAAGACAAGTAACCACCCACTTTAGCAGTAAATTCCCTTGATAGACATAGGGAAAACAAAGGAGGTAGGTCAATAATTGACACATCTTGAGTAATTGTCAGTCTTGGACATGCATGGATGGTTAACTCAAGATCCTTGATGACTCCTATGGTAGTCACAATTGAGCCATCAAGTTGTAGGAATCATTTAGACAAAGGGCTATATTTCACACCTAAGACATCAGCTATCTTCTTAGGCATAATAGAAGTACTAGTGCCTGAGTCAATCAAGAAGTTATGCACTAGGTGTTTACCTATAATAAAGGACATGTAAAAGGGTGGTGTTTTAGAAATTTTTCTTACTTATTTCTCCTCTTCTTGGCAAATTTTGACAGAAGCACGTGGCTTTTGCATAACTAGGTCAGCGTGTGGAAGTTGCGCTGAGCTTCATGTAGCGGGTCCCACTGAGATGGAATGGTCAAGGCATCCCACATTGTGACATTTATGTGTGTCTTCTTCATTTGGTCAATAATTTTGAATTGATTCCCTCATACTTTATGCATTTGGGGAACAACATCTCTTTTTGACTATTCAGGCACGAAAGCATGAATTTTAGTTAGAATAGAGGCCTGGCCTACCAAAGGGTGGGGGACGCGCTGCTTTAGAAGGAGCTTTACACAGTATCTCCTGCATAGGGGTTAGAATATTTTTACTGCAAGAAGTCTTGTCTAATTCTTTCTTCTTTCGAAGAATTTCCTGTATTTTTGGGACTATGACCTTCACGCAAAACTCCTATATTCTTTTCTTATACCTTGTGTTGTCCAAAACTTGGGCATGCGGTCTATTTGTATCTTCTACATCTTTGTTGATTGCGTAGAATTCTTCTGCCCCAAAGAACATCAAATTGGTCTCTAGAGGAGCTTCTAGATTTTTAGGGTTATTTGCTTCATGGGTGTTTGTTGAAGGCTCACAGGATGAAGTGTTCTAGATCATGAAGGCTTAGGTGAGCACAACATTAGCACAATGGTACTAACTATGAGGAATTTTGCAAGGGAAGCACCACTCTGACTCTTGTGCCAAGTTGTTTTGAATAGGGACAAGTGCTCAGCTTGCGCTAGGCACTGGAAAGGAAGGCGCAAGAGGGACAACTTGCAAAGGCAGATGTGTATTAGGTTGCCACCTATCATTCTACTGGTTGGGCATGTATCTTTGATTTCCATATTGATTCCACCAAGGTTGATTCCCTTGGCCATGTGCCGGAGTGGAAATGCCTCTATACACTTGTGATTGCTACTTTTCTAGTGATATGACCTTGTTTGACAAATTTCTTATCAAACCCTTCAATTCTTCATCTTTCTTGTGTTGTGCTAGAGAGTAGGATGTTGAGGAAACTAGCTGCACACTTTTCTCAGGAGTAGGAATGGGGGCCACATAAGGTTGGGGTGCTTATGACATCTTTGGGAACACATGCATGAGTGGTCTAGGAGTCAACTTTCCCGCCTGATTGAGACTGTTTTCTGCCCTTACTGTAATGTTATAAGAAGTTGGTAGAGTATTACCTCCCATAGATTGGATCATAAATGAGATATCACTGTTGAACACCTTCAGATAATAAAGGAAAGCATGTTGGGCTATAGGTCTCACCATAAGAGGAATTCTGTCCCAAGTCTTCTAAAACCTGATGTTGAAATCAGTCATCTACTCATTACACACTCTCCTTGTTTTTGTCAGTTGCTCCACCAAAGATAGGTGATCTGAATTGTCTTCAAAGTAACTAGATAGAGTTGTTCCCATCTCATCCCAACTAGTGATAAATCCAAGCCTCAAGCCTCAATACCACTAAAGTGCTTTACCTTTGAAAGAGGTTGCAAGCATTTTGACTACTACACCATTATGCATGATCAGATAGAATGAACACACATTCACTACATCCTAGATGTGCTCCTGAGGGGTGACTTGATTCTCACTAGTAAAGTAAGGGATAATTTTGAGCGTGCCATTAGGTATATCGTGTTGTATAGCCAAGAGTAAGGGACTCCCTCCGTCAAAGTTTGCAAAACTCCTTGGTGGAGGAGGTGGCTGATGTGCCATTGTAGGGCACATAGGTTGTATGCTAGGAATATTTGAATGGGCACAATGCGCTGGAGATAGAGATGTGCACACGGGATTTATGGGGTGAACTTTTCTCAGGGAGAGCTGGAGGTACTCAAAAGAGTCTTTAGCTGCTGCACTTCTTCTTGTGTGCACTTTTCTCATGAAAAGCACTTAGGACTGCTAAAACAGAGACTATAAAATATTGGGAGTTGCCATATGTGTTTGAAAGGAAACTCTTCAAGGGTAAAAACACTAAGTCCACACACCAGAACTTAGATATATGAAATTTGAGCTTTCAATGCTTCTCCCACCGGGTGTGCCAGAAACTATTGGTTGCTCAAATGTGCACCCGTGTCTCGGATCTCAAAAGTGCCAAGGTGTCTGAGACCAAAATGGAACCATTCCTAAGTTGCAGGACCTTGCCATCTTGGGATGGATCTCCAGAGAAGGTTGGTTCCTCTATCTATTTCTACTATTACTACTACTCCTAGTGCTAAAAGGGAAAACTAAGCTATGAATGCCAAGGGACCAAGTAAAGAAGGATAACATAAGTAAACTACATTAGAGGCAACATCACCAAAAAAGAGGGATGAACACTATCTATTCTGAGCAAGGATGACAAGGGATGTGTGAGAGGAGGCTAGCTACGAGTAGCACATCAAAACACACATTCACTAAATCATTCTTATGGAACACAACCAAACATGGAATTGCAAGGGATTTGAAGTAGCACAACAATACACAATGCGAGAGAAAAGGCAAGAAGAAGTAACTCAACATGCTAGGATAGAGAATAGTCACAAAACGATGCTTCTATTACTTCTAAAATGCATAGAACTGTTACAATGCTAAAGAGGCCGATATCCACATGTAAGAGCCAAACATGGAGGTCTACAACTCAAAATACATAAAATATGGAGTCCTTAGCAACACGCCTAAGGATCCAGAGTATCCAACATAAAAAATGAGCCTTGCTCTTATGTTTAAAAATGATCCTTGCACAACCAATTTGAAGCACAACCACCAATAGGAAGCATTCAATATATGTAAATCCACTTGGAAATCTATGATATGCTTCCCCATACCTATTTGGCGTGTAAAGGAGAGTGGATCATGCTAAATCAGGTAGTTGGAGTAATCATATTTACTTATCAATGTTCAGAGAGATGTTTTCCAGATTCTCACGTACCAGATCCGTGAGGATTTGAAATTTGAAATTTTGGCACTGTAGTTGATGTCAGCATCTTTTTGACAAGTCTAGACGAGCACTGATCTGAGATCTGTGGCTGATGATATGGTTGTCAGAAGGTGTCAGAGTTTTCAATGTATGTAAAACACATGGTGTGTGATGATTATCTGGAATGATGGCCAAATGTAAAACTATTTTTCATTTCTACCACGTGTTTGTTGCAAGGATTTGGTGCCCTGTTGGCGCACGTTGACAGGTTACACATTGCACGCTTAAGCATGTCACAAGATGATATGGCACAGAAGGGTGCTGGGAGAAAATAGAGGAAGGTGTGGAGGGAGTGTGCGTAATGTGCACAGGGAGAGGAATCAAACCGAGGAGCAGAGAACATATGGTTAAGGTGCAACTATTAAAAAGTAATGGGTGCAGTGTGTGAAAGGTCAAAGACTTAGGCACGTGGGGTGGAA
Organism: Taxus chinensis; assembly: GCA_019776745.2. Classification (NCBI taxonomy): domain Eukaryota; kingdom Viridiplantae; phylum Streptophyta; class Pinopsida; order Cupressales; family Taxaceae; genus Taxus; species Taxus chinensis. The sequence goes on along the minus strand of CM034154.1, from coordinate 478,531,543 downwards.
AGAAAACTAACTTGGAAGAAGGTGGATGCGTAGAAGGTAGGCATGAGAGAGAAGTGGAAGGGGAAAAGGATTAGGGAGCGTAGGTAAACTGTGACCAAGGGAATGTGTCAAATGATTTTGAGTGCGTATGACTTCTTCGATAGATAGCTTAGGGTCAAAATGTGTATGTAAGTTATCTAAATTACTAGGGGAGTTCTTTGGATAACAGTAAATTTGCCTTACCTACATGTCACTATATTGTGGGAGTTTTGGGAAACTTTTGCACAGATGTCCAAAATTTGTTGGGCAGCTCGGGCCATTTCTCACTAACTTTTCCGCATCCTGTCTTGAACTCACCGAAGCACCAAGTCTCCAACCTTGTCCATTTCTACAAGCTCATTGTGAGCTCCCTAGATCAAATGAGTTTGTTCAGCCCATTGCTCTAAGAATTTCTTCCTAGCATTACTCCATATGGCTTTCCCATTCATGCCTGTAAGCCTCTTGAATTGGATCAGTCTCTGATACAATGTGACTCATTTGGAATAGATTTGTTTAACTCATGACTTGCCCATCAAGATGTAACTTAGTATTTCTGGATGCACTACGAACTCCCTAGATCAAGACTCTCTGCTCAACATTTTTCATCCATGGCTCCACTATTGCATTCTCAAATCTCTACTTTCCAAGGGATCACCTTATAGTGCAGTTCGTTGCAATGTTTGAGTTTGAACAATGACCTGGTCCCTTCACATCCATGAATAACTTGGCCAAGCTTGGGAGGGTATTCATTATCCTTATGGCACATATTGACTCGACAATTTAACAATTTCTTACCCTCAATAATCATTGACCTTGTCAATTAGTAGCTCGTTAGGGAATACATGGCTCAACCCACAATTGATGAACCTGACCATGACCAAACTCAAAGAAACAGCTCAGTTGTGTTTGGAAATGGGCTCAGTTACATTGTTTGATGTAAAGTATTAAAAAAAACCTGATAGATATCAACATGAGCCTAACTCAACCACTATTATGGATCACCTCAGGATTAAGATCGACTTGGAAAATAGCTTATTGAATGAAAGGTGGGAGTAGCTCGGTCTAGCCATGTAGACAAGTAGCTCAAAATTAATCAAAACAATTTGACTAGATTTCCCTTTATAACTCGGTATAAATAGCTCAGTAGAGCATAAATAATCTCACCTTTCAAAAATACCTCAACCTCCAATCATGCAGCTTGATGCCTATGAAACAGCTCACTATAAAAAAGATAACTCGGTGACAAATGGAGTAGCTCGGTTTGTGAGCTAGCTGAGCTCACTAGATCCTAAGGACAAATTGTCATCCTTTCCGAACATCCTCCATTTATGAACTTGATGGATTTTATAGCACAAGGGAAGATGTATGAATACTATATTTCACCATTAATGTCGTGATTGGGTCCCATTGTTGGTCTCTTAACTTAATAAGACTTGGGACTTAATGAATACCAAAAAGAGGAAAAACTTCCTCTTGAGAATGTTTTACTCTTTCAAGAACATTTCTAACACTAAAGTTACATTTCTTCTTATGAGGACCTCCTAGTGCAAGCTTGCCCTATCATCCAAATTTTCAATGGGGGGTGGAAATTGATAACAGGTATTTATGTGTGGTCTTTTATTGATAATTGACTTTAGCCACATTGACATATTGTTAATCAAGGTATTTTTGATCATATGACCCTTCAATGGTTCTTACGAGGTTATTCATAGGTTCCTTATTGTGATTAGCCCTAGATTGGAATTCTTTGTAGACCTATAAAATATATTGGTATTTTTTATACCATTATTGGATGATAACATTAGTATCAAAATGAGGTCCAAGGAATAATCCGAGGGAAACCTTCTTGATATCATAATATTCCTCATGGGAATATCTAATAATGACGTGCCACCAACAAAAGAGGTATGGATTCAATGAAGTTGTAAGCTTCCTATTTGGAGAGAAGATGTGAGAGGTAGGTAGGAGTTGTAATAACTCCCCATGAGATAATGACAAATGATGCAAAATGTGGGAAATGATGTTTTTATTATCATCAATTAAAGAGGAGCATGATGTGATTTTTCCTTTATAAAGGGCTTGAGAATGAATGGTATTAGACATTTATTTGAGGTCATTGGGAGATTTGGGAAGTTGTTTGAATTCTCACATGACATAATTGTGCCATTTTTCCCATTCAAAATCCTCTTCCAATGTGGTGGGAGAGAAGGATCAAACCTTATATTGGAGATTAGGAACAAGTATATTAAGGAATAATTGACAAATATTTTGATTATTAAGGAAATGGTTTTCTTGGTTAAATAAGAGTTTCTATCGCTTGATAAAATCATGGGCTGATTCACTATGAGATTTCTTTAGATTAATGAAGTTTTGAAATGTGTTTTTCAGGAAGTTCATGTTGTTGGAACTCATTTACTAAATCTTGGACCAAAGTCTATAAAGAAATAATAGAATGTGAATGGAGTTTATTGGACCATTTAAAGCATATACCATAAAGGGTTTTTCAAGGAGCTTAGTTATAGCATAGGTACTAGTTTAAATCCATTCCTTATATATGTTTCCAAAATTTTAAAGATATATGCCTCAATTCATAAATCCATAGTAAGAGATGGTAGGAGATATCCCTCCTACATCTATAAAATCTATATGGGGATCAGGGGTTTATTTTGTAATTTTTGAATAACCTTATTATGAATTGTAGGAGGAAGGATGAGATTCCCATTATCATCCACAAGAAAAAGAGGTGTTGAAGTATGATTAGAATCCATCAGGATCTAAGATGGTTAAGAAGCTATATGTAGGAACTGATTTTGTAGTTGAAACATGCTAGAGGTAGTGGATGATTGCATGGTGGCCACTTGGTCCAGCAATTTATTAATCAAAATATTAGGATCAATTGGTGGATTAGGGCCATTGGATGAGGAATACTTAGTGTTATTATTATATATTAGCGTTCTTGGAGATTAAGTACGGGTAACTCTAGTTGTAGAAGGTGTAGTATGATTAATGGGCTTCAAGTGAGGTTTCAAGGTTGTTTCTTTTATGGGACCCATACCTTGAGAAACTTTAATCATCTCCCCTATTTACTGGGTGTGTAAATTTTGGTATTATTTAGGTTCTTATAACATCACTAGGGTCAATCCCCATGATGTATAATATATTTTACTCAGTTATGGGATAGCTTTATTATAGGATCAATCATGTTGTTTCATGGAATCCAATGGTTTCAGCAAGGAAAAATGAAGATTTAGGAAAGATCGGCCTTATAATAGTAGGATAACTAATGATTTTGATTTGTGAAGTGAAAGAAAGAGATGTATAGAAATTAAAGCTTCTTGAGGAAGATGATGGAATGAATGAACAACCTAGTAGAAACCTAAATATATTTATACTATCCAAGAAGATTCTAAGAGGATACATGATGAAGAATGAAATGATTAGATTTCTAAAAATAACACTTAAAATGAAGACAAGATCGGTTGTGCATAAGGGCCTATGGTGTCAAGATAGATATTATCATCTCAAAATAGATAATTCATGCAATAGGGTTTTACATAGGGTTTGATGGTGTTTGGAAATATAAATATGGACACAGACAATTTCAAAATGGGATCATCCTAGTAGAAAACTTGTAAAGATGGTATTGCTATCTAAAGATAAAATACAAGTTCAAATGGATCATCTGTGTAGCATCCAGTTTTGTACAAGAGCCAATGGCATTCAGAGGAGGAAAAATAATAAAAATGAGTGAATCTAACCTAGTTTGAAGCATAGCAAGTTTCATGTTTGGTCCTGTAACATTCCCATTTTAATACTTTATAAACAAGGAAAAAAAAAATTATACATAATGTTCTCTATTCTAAATAATCATAATTTAGAACTCACATTCCATGCTAATCAATCTCATAACAGATAACCATATGCAGCTGTAAATGACACGGTGAGCTACTGATCTCTCATGATAACTCAAGGTGTTGTATATTAAGTATACTTGGTTCTCTTACCCTATTTTGAGTATTGAGTGTTCTGTTTAAGAAACCTATCCAAATATTTGTTACCAATGTTCATCTAAAAACCCATTTCTTAAACTAGGTGACATAGGACAATGTAACCAGTAGCTTGTGATACTTTGGCCAAATATTTCTATAATATTGTTCATGTTACTATTCCTAGATGACATACTCCTCAAAAGGGATATGTCCTTCACCCCACTCATTTGTTATCTAGAATGGTCTTCACCGACTCTTGTCAATCCACTTGTTTGAGGTTTGACCATAACCCAAGTTAGCACATAGTTTGGTATAAGGAACTACTCACGGTGACTAAGGGCACACATACATACTCAATTGACCTAAGTCGATTGCATGTGTCTATTTACCCTAAGTCATCATGAGTTATCCCCTATACTAATACATGTTCCTATCCTGACCTAGAGTAAAACTAAGAACAAGTCCAAGTTTATGTAGATCCAGATGATTCAGTTCTGAAGGGTGTTACAACATGTCAACTACAACTCTGTAGCCTCATGAAAACCCAAGTCTTCACAAAGGTACCATTCTGTAGTTGGTGTGTGCTAACATCCGATGGACTCACCCATCTTGATGTACATACCCCAGCAAGAAGTTATTTATACAAATATATTTCTTAATTAAGATTTAATTACAGAAACCCTACTGAACCTAATTCCCAAGCTACAATTTCCTCATTAAACTGATCCCACTCGACCTTACATTGACTTATTTCGCAATTTCTTAAGTGTAACTGGTGATTTTCCAACACTTGTATGGGTTTAACTACGATTATTCCTGGGTACCTTTAGACAAAATTTATTGCAACTGTGCCTTAAGCTCTACGAATTCAATGGTAGTCATCCTATAAGGTTCCTTAGATATAGGTTCGGTTCTAGGTTTGATTTTAATCGTGAATTCAAATTCCTATTTGGGTGGAAGACCTGGTAATTCTTCCGGAAACACATCAATGAAGTTTCGTAATAGCGGATATGTTTTCAAGAAATTACTACGTTCTTCAGTAGTTTCATAAATTTTTACTGCATATAAGGTACAACCCTTATTTTTGGCCTTTTTAAGTTGCATAGCTGACAATTTCCTAACTGAAATCTCACGTTTTACACCTTGGATGTATGTTGTTTTCTACAGATCATCCAAACAAATAATATGTTTTTCAAAACAGTCAAATTTTGCCTTATACTCAGCTAGCCAATTAACACCTATGATTACATCATATGACCCTAAAGCAGCAACATAAAGACCAACTTCTGTGGAAAAAATAGGTAAATCAAGGACTGCCCCAAAAAGACACATACTAACTGTATGAACAACATTATTCCCATAATGTACAGCCCATGATTTATCCATTTTTCTAGTTTTTCTTTTTAATTTCGATGCTAGTTTACTAGAAATAAAATATTCAGTAGCTCTAGTATCAAAAAGAATAGTTACAGGTATGCCAAATAACTTACTTGAAACCTCTATGGGTGTGACTTGATTTTCAGCCTGCTTGTCAGCTACTACAGCGTGTATCTTGTGCTGCTGATTACGATCATATTTTTTCAAAAGAAATTGATTTGCGTAATGATATTTGCCACAATTATAAAAGCCTCATACAGGTCCTTTTTTAGGCTCAAATTTATTTTCAACCTTAAAGCTATCATTCTGACCTCCGTAGGTCTTATGTCGGTTATTATTATTCTTGACAAAATTATTTGGTACTTTAGCAACATGTTTTTTTGCTGTTGTTTTCTTGTTGTTATCAGTTACAAACTTATTTGTCATACCAAAATTCTTCCATGGTCCCTTCTTAGGTGTAAGAGATGATGAAGATTTTGGAACTTTCTTTCTGAATTCTTCCTTATGAGCAAAAATTGCTTTTAATTTTTTTTCCTGCCTAATGACTTTTTCAACAACCCCTTCCATAGTGGTTGGGTTGTGAACATCCACCTCTCCTCCTATAATGGGATTTAATCCCATGATAAATTTTTGTATCTTGAACTTCTCGTCAGTTTGATACTGAGGTACATACTTAAGGAGTTTAGTAAACCTCTCCTAGTACTCTGTTACAGTTAATTTTCCTTGAGATAAGTTTTGAAATTTAGTCATTTTCTGATCATAATAAAGTTGTGGTAGCCATCGTTTCCTAAAATAACTTTTAAATTGATCCCAAGTAATATTCATTTCATTAATGTTTAACTCAGCCTTGTGACTGTCCCACCATGAGGATGCTTCATGGGAAAGCTGATATGCTCCCCATATTGCCTTTGTTTCCTCTGAGAAGTTCCTTATTGCAAAGTACTTCTCCATTTCATTGAGCCAATTCTCAACCCCATCTCCTAATGTGGTGCCATAAAACTTTGGTGGACTTATTCTTTTTATATCATTAGTGAGTTCAGCTGTCAACCTTGCCTTTTTATTTTCTGGCTAATCAGGTATGTTTACATTATTGTTATCAACACCTAAATTTCCCAAATTGGCATTGTCCATAGGAGGTGGCTAATTTTCATTACCAACATCTTCTTCCTCCTCTTCATTTCCCATTACTTGTTGTTCAAGTACAGCTAAACGATCTCTTAGGTCCAACAGGGAAAAAATGATCTCATAAAGTTTTTGGGCAGTTACTGCTTCTCCACCAGGTGATGGGTTGTTTGCAGCATTTCCTCTTGTTTTAACCATTTTTTGTTAACAAGAAAATTTTCAATTTTATCAAATCATGGACATAATAGGTCTAAGAGCTGCAACCTTTAGCTCTGATACCAAGAGGTAACATTCCCACTTTAAGACTTTAGAAACAAGGGAATTATATATATATATATATATATATAATGTTCTCTATTCTAAATAATCATAATTTAGCACTCACATTCCATGCCAATCAATCTCATAACAGATAACCATATGTAGGTGTAAATGACTCGATGAACTATCGATCTCTCATTTCATGACTCGGTTTCTAACTGATCTCCCATATTAACTCAAGGTGTTGTATACTATGTATAGCTGGTTCTCTTACCCTATTCTGGGTATTGAGTATTATATTTAAGAAACCTATCTAAATATCTATTACCAATATTTATCTGAAATCTCATTTCTTAAAATAGGTGACATAGGACAACGTAACCAGTAGCTTGTGATACTTTGGCCAAAGATTTCTAACATATTGTTCATGTTACTATTCCTAGATGCCATACTCGTTAAAAAAAATACATCCTTCACCCCACTCATCTGTTATCTAGAATAGTCTTCACCGACTCCTTTCAGTCCACTTGTTTGAGGTTTGACCATAACCCAAGTTAGCACATAGTTTGTTATAAGGAACTGCTCACGGTGACTAAGGGTACTTAGACATACTCAATCGACCTAAGTCGATTGCATATGTCTCGTTACTATAAGTCATCATGAGTTATCCCCTATACCAAAACATGTTCCTATCTTGACCTAGAGTAAAACTAAGAACAAGTCCAAGTTTATGTAGATCCATATGATTCAGTTCTAAAGGGTGTTACAACATGTCAACTACAACTCTATATCCTTGTGAAGTCCCAAGTATTCATGAAGGTACTATTCTATAGTTGGCATGTGCCAACATCCAATGGACTCACCCATCTCAATGTACATACCCCAACAAGAAGTTATTTATACAAATATAGTTCTTAAACAATATTTAATCGCAGCAACCCTGCTAAACCCTAATTCCATTAGCCATTAAGGTTGACATCCAAATTTGAGTTGTTAAAGTTATGCAAAAACTTCATGATTACCTTTTTTTTTAATTCATTATCTTCCTACCTTAGGATTTAGTTAATTAAAAATAGAACAACAACCTCAATAATATTTATTTAGAATTACACAACCATTCATAGCTGATTTAAGTTCCATAACAGGTTCAATTATAGTAGAATTCATTGAGATGAAGTCTAATTGATAAATGTTCTTGTTTTCCTTACATTTTCTTTATACCTATCAAGGTATTTCTCAAGAGGAAGTACACCTTCCTCTTTCTTGTCATGAGTTAGGGTTCATTATTCCCTTTCCATTATGCAAATTATCATAATTAAGTTACACTTTCATTGACATCTTTAATAAACTATAAAGACTTAGGTAAAAGAACATCTATGCATGCCAACTTAATAAGATGCATTTCAATTAAGGGATATTGTAATTAATTCCCTTCCATCCAACTTATTTAATGTCAACCAAAAAGGATCCATTCAGATAAGAATAAGAGAAATTAAGATAAGATTACAAATTTCCTTCACATAATACACAAGGAGGATGACATAAAAAGAAAAGGTAACTATCAATATTTTTCAATTCATCATGGTGAAATACATATTTTACAAGACCATGCATTTTAGACATATGTCATGTCCCTCTTTCAAACATCATCAAGATAAAAAATGAATACAAATTTTCCTCTTTCAATACATTTCCATAATAAATCACTAGATTTCTTCATAAAAGATCCAGTCTTTAAGTAACAATTAACGCTAAATATAAAAGTTATTGCCTTCCTTTATCACTTACGAATTCCATCCGCAAAAATTGCTAGCATGGGTTAGTTCATTGAACTGAGAATGATAAGCACTAAGCCTTAAAACAGTGTGCTCTCAACTAACTATTTCATAAAACCAACTCTGCTTTTATGAAATAGTAAAGCTAAACAACTGGCTACATCATAAAGAAATAACAATCATAAAAGGAAGAACAAGTGATCAACCAACATAACATTTAGAAAAGATCATGATATAATCAACACTCTTCAGTCATTATTTTTATAAAGAATTAAATCAGATAAGTAATATTTCATTCTAATTACTTATCTCATTCCACTAAAGATACCTACTATTTATTTCTTACTTCATTCAATCTGAATTACCAATAAGACACTAAATCCAATATTTTCCAAAAATAGAGTTACTTTCAAGAAGCAAGAACCATCAAACTCAGCATTAGCATATTCCATCTGAAAACATCTATAGCCAAGCTAATTCAACCTTCATGAAAGCTTTAGGTTGAGCCATTAACATAATAAAAACAAGAGATTCCTATTTCAGATGCTACATCCAAATTTAAATCCCAAGATATAACCTAAGTTCTCAAGTTAGGCCACAACAAGTTAGAAATAGGAAAGTATTCATTCGATCACTTGCATTACACAATAGTCACACTTTACCAAATATTGTTTCCATTCAACACAAGTCAAAGTGAATAAGTAAGATTATATCTATCTACTCATTTGCAATCCTGTTAAGTAACACAAAATGAACTGATCAATTATATAAACAAGAGTAACACAGAAGAGGGAAGAAGGTGAACTGAGAGAGAAACCACTCAGAACTTTCCTCCTAATTCAAGAAGATCTGTATTACATTTCACAACTGTGAGAAGAGAGTACAACATAAAATATCCTACGGTTTCCCAAGAAAATAGTGATGAAAACCTTATCTCATAGGAGAAAAAGAGAAGGGAGTTAATCAACAAGAAAAGAAGAAGAACCCCATCATTCTTTCTCAAGCACAGAAGGACATAACTGAATAAAATACTAGGACAGTTCCAATCACAAAAATTCCTTAAACTTTTATTAATCAAAGAATACATGTACTAAATGATACTAAACTAAATTATGCGACTGCTTGAATGCAAGTCAGGTATCAAAGATGAAGTTCTCCCAGCATAAAACAAGAACAATAACAATAGCACATAAGATTATATCAATAAATATATGTTTTTGAAAGAATTCCATTAAATATCGATACACGAAGTATTTATATCACTGGACATAAAAATTCACCTAGTCGTAAATAGCTCAGTCCATAAATCTAGAACTTAGCCAACACTTTTGACAAACAAATACAATATTCAATCAAGTTATCACATACTCCCATCTTTACAGGGATAATGAAACAATATAAAGTAAGGAGATAAATAACCCCAACTTGATTCTATCATACTAAAGATGTAATGGAAAACAAGGTGACTCCACTACAGGTGCACGAGTCAGTCTCAGGAGAGGAATAGAACAACCAAGTTTATTTCAGTCTATCCCTCAAGACAGTCCTGACTTAACTTAACATTAATTCACCAAGACCTTCACCCTCCTCAGTATTGTTAACATAACAACATAGACGTAAGGAACTAATCATATCCCTCATTATTATCCATAGATCATAATGAATGAAAGGAACTAGAAAACCCTTCAAGTTGTTCCGATTAATTCCTTAAACACAAAATGTCATCACAAAAAAGATGAATAAACATTCATTAAGTCTTTCATGAAAATCATGATAGTAAGGTGTTGAAAAACTTACTTTTAACAAGATAAATTAAGGGGTTCATTCAAAACATGAAAAAGTAGTCATTATCAAACCATCTTCTACCTTACAAAAAAGGAAAGATAACAAGGTCAACATCTTGCAAGCTCAAGCAAGAGCTAATCAAGAATTAATCAAATTTCCAAACTAGATAGAATGAACACTGGAACTATCTCCCAATATAACAAAACTTTTATTGTCCAACTTTAGATCAGTCTTCTAGAGGTTTAAAACCCAAAACATAAAAAATTATGAAAAATAAGAACTAGTTTTAATGTTATATTAGAACAAGATGAACCCATAATTCATTGAATCAAATTAACCATTTTCACACAGCTTCCACAACGGTAACTAGATTCGAAAACAACTAAAGTTGTTGACTGAAAAACTAGAAAATGTATTTCATTTACTGTTGTTTCCAATCAAGTTTGAATCCGCAAAAGCAATGAATCCAAGAAAACATTTTCACATAGTTCCAATAGAAGTGAAAAGTTTGAAGTGACTAAGGTTTCACCTGAAAATTTAAGAAGTAACTTATTTATTGTTGTTTTCTAACAGGTTTGAATTCGTAAAAACATTGAATCCAAGCACCCATATCAACACAGTTCCAACAGAAGTAAAAAGACTTGGAACAACCAAATATGCAACTGAGAAGAATACCCTTCTTACCTCCTTTCAACAGAGAAGGAAAAACAAGAACAAAGCTATAGCAAACAATGTTTTCCCAAGATCTATTTTGCACAGATAACAAGATTCACAAATATCTGACCTCATTCCAGTCCCAACTAGTTAAACATGATTCACTTCTATATTCAACAGGACACAAACCCACATTTCATTGTTATCTAGTAGAGATTCATAATCAGAAAAATACAAAGAACATTCCAAGCATGAATTCAAATAACCAACACAAATTTAAAAACCCATTTGTTTCCAAGAGCAGAGTTGTTTTTAATGAAGACATTTAGTAAAAAGTAGAACAACTTAATGGGTAGAGTCTATCATGCCTGATATTGCTTCTGTTGATTCACACAAGGTTTCTAGCTAAGCCTCCACAGTTTCTCCTTTTCCAAACGAAATCAACAACCCAAAAATTCTTCATCTTATGCCTCTTATACCTCTATTGGATCAAAAATAGTCTAGAGGTGCCAAAAATAGAAAAAGATTGAAAACAAAACTGCTGGTTTGAAGAACCCAAAAACTCCATGCAGAGTAAAAATCAACATGAGCTAATGACCAAACAACCTCCCAAAAATCCGCTTGCATGCCTACCAAGGCGGTTTCTTCACCAGGACCAAGACTCATTAATGCAAGGACAACCAACTCTCCCACCTAAATCTCCATGCCACCGCCATCCAAAATTGGCAAGCTCCATTTCAACCAAAGCATGCATTTTTAATTTAAGTGATGATGCCAACTAGACATTACCTCCTTTCTCCATGGCTCCACCAAAACTGGCATGCCAGGTTCAATAAATTCAAAAATCAAATCACTTAAATGCCATAGAAACTGTCGCCACCGCCTCTCAATTTCCATGTAACTCCTTCGGTTCCCTTTTTATCTTCACATTAGTTTAGGTTAGATAAACATTAGTTTATGATTTGACCTTAGGCTAGATAAAAAAGTATTTACCTTAGGTCATTCAACATTACCATAGTTAAACATGCCATCAAAGAATAAGTTATAACCCATAGTAGTTTAGTATTAGGTAATAGGTCATAGATAAGTCCTTTATTATCTTAGGTTATTTCAAAATCCCACACCCGTAAAGCATACAAACTTAGGTTAGGGTTGTAACATGTATAGTTTTAGAAATAGATCTAAAGTAGGTTCAATTTACCTTAGGTTAGAATCCAGTTAGGCTAGATCTTAACAACTAGGACTAAGGTTTTACCTAAATAGTCCTGTAGTAGATCCTTATCCTTCTTACATTGTTCAACATCATAAAATTTATTAACAAGAAGATCCAAGCTCATAATTTATAGAAAATGCAAAGCAAGGACTCCAAAAGAAGGATCCATAAAATTTAAAACATACAAAGACTCAATCCCTTATTACCTTCCATTTCAGAATGTCAGTTTATCAAACTGATCAGGTAAGAAAAACTGAAGCATACCTTGGATCAATGGAATTGATCCAAGGTTTTGCTGTTATAGAAAGATAAGTATGCAAACAACATTACCAGATTACAACCTTACAGATCTCAAGAAAGAATGGCTTCATTGCAAGCAACAACAACACAACAAAATGAATCCTTGAATCAGAAATATTTTGTCCATTACAAGCATGATTTCCAATAGTCAAAATAATACAACTTCTTAGGACAAATCATATATCAATGTTTGTAGTTTCAAGAGGAATTTTTCAAAGATGTTACAGGTCCATCAGATTTTATGATAGGTAAAATAGAGGTTCCCTATTGGGTTATCAAATGTAGGGATCCAATCTAATACCGGACACATTGTGTAAATACAAAAGTGCTCAAGGAGTGATAAATTCATAAATCTATAGGATAGTAGCCCTACCCCAAAGATAGTTATAGATTTTCGATGCCTGCAACCAAGATAAAGTTAGGTATCCTACTAAAGGTTTTGAAATGGAAGACAGATAACCAAGAGGTGGATAAAGCCAATGGGTGTAGTAACAATAAGACAAATCAAACCTACATTTCTCTAATCTATAACAATGAATGACCAATAATGATAACACATACATATAAAATGAAATATTAAGGAGGATTAGAAATACTTACCTATAGCATGTGTGTGACCATCGATACATAATTCTCCCCAGAGACAACAATACCAAGAGAGAATAATTATGGGTGGAGAAGGGGAAATCTCAATAAGAAGATATCCAGTCCAAACTCACTATAGTGACCCAAATGCAAAAGATGCAAGCTCGGGACTCCAAAGTGCATCAAAAAGTTTGAAGTAGTGAGAAAAAATGTAAGAACAAGTAAATACACGTGTGTTCAAATGATTGTAATTTGGTTCTACTACTAAGAAAACATTGGGGTCTACATACTGACATGATCACCGGTGGGTGATGTCATCGGCTATGGAAAAGTCAAAATTATTAGGAAAATCCTAGGTTAGTGCTCACATTGTGGTAGTGGTGAGAAATATTGTTATTTGTGTGAGTTAGTAATTATTAATATATTTGTTATATGGGTTGTTAAATACAACGCATATAATATAAAAAATTAGTATTTGCTTATATGTGAGATTTAGTTACTAAACCAAATCTCATTATTAGGGGATTTTTTTAAATAGATTTCCTATTTTATAGGAAACTTATTCTCTATATATTTGTATAGTGTTGGTTGAATTAATACCTAAGAATTGTTGTGTAATTTTCTAGATGATTTGCTACCAAAGCAGTGGCATTCTTCTAGGATGGAAATTTTTATTTTTTAAGCTATTGTAAGGGGAAACTGTTATTTTTTTAACCCGAGTATGAAATAAGTGAGAGGTTGATTATCGTGTAGTTTAGATTTTTTCTAAAATATTTGTTTAGAAAATTTGCAAGAGTTCTATACTCCTTTTTTTTGCGCTGATCATCTATTGAACATTAGCGTTCCAATTCCGTACTGATTTGATTTAATTATGTATCATTATTTTTTTCCTAATTACGAATTTTGGTTTGACACTAAATTCAATCCGGTATACTCCTATCAATCACTAAAATTAGTAAAAGGTGGCAGATTTCAAGCTTCAACTCCTAAATTAAATTAGCAGTTAAGGAGGAAGGACGAGCACCTAAATTAGCGCGTGAATAATTTTGGAATAATTCCACATGCCCATCGAATCGGCATCGTCATCAAGCTTCTGACTTGGTGTTTGAGTGTTGGCATCTCAGGTTGAACTGTGTTTAACCTGGAAAATCTATCAACAAGATTTTGATGTAGATTCATCCCGAGCTTGTCAAATTTAACAGCCAGTCTGAAAAGGTCGGACGCATATGTGAAATAGATATTCAAGCCATCTGGTTGAAATAGGTTATAATGTGATTAGAATTCAATCCGAACATCTTCCTCTCCTTTCCTTTGCTACAGGGCTTAATACGGGAAAAAATAAATAGCAGAAAAGCTGTTTGTTCAACAGAACTAAGCCCTCCCCCGATTATTTTCTTCTCTTTCCTAGTTTCAATCCTTGGGTTACTTTATATTCGTTTGTGCTAGATTTTGCTGAATATATCCTGCTGAAATTGATAGATACTTTAGCAATATTTTAATAACCACTGCTTTTTAACACTCCGCTTTTCCTTGCAATAATAAAACCAAAAAATTGTTTCGCATGCATTCAGAACGTAAAACAAAATCAAGATTTAGAACCAAAGAACTTAATATACAAGAATTTTGCAAGCTAGACAGATTTTTGCAGCCCAAAACAAACAAATATCCGGAATAAGCAAAGTTAAGAAATCTTGCTGTAAATCGCCGACCTTTCAGATCATTGCTTCAGAGCAAAGATCATTTTTCTAGGGCTTTCAAGCTTACTTTTAAGCAAACAAACTTAGTGCACTGCAAATTTCTCACCACGCGAATTAGGTACGATATTGCACTCTGCACCGCCAAGGGACTCCCTTGCCTCCACGACGGCTGCGGCGAGAAAATTATACAGTGCGACATTAAGCCAGAAAACACTCCTCGACCTTGAATAATAATAATAAAAATAATAATGGTTTTTACAGTCCACGATGCCGGGCGGCCTGTTTTTGGGTCTACAAGCGGCTTATAGCATATGGGACTACCTTGTACTCACGTGCGGGAGGCAACTAACTTTGCTACAAACAAGGCATACATACCCTACCCCCTGCAGGATTTGAACTTGTGACCTCTATTTCAAGAGCACATGTTCTTCACCATTTGAATGGAAACAAAAGTTTCTGCCTTCAAACTCGCGAAGCTTCTGAACAGAGAAGAATCGACATGTTGGTGTCCATTTCTCAGCATCTCTTAATGCGAGAAAACAGCTAGATTTATATGTTTATATGTTCTGCCAAATGTGAGTGGGTGAACGGGAATTAGTTGAAATTTAGGTAATGAAGGCAAAGAATGACCACGATTCTCTTATTGTTTAGGCTGCTATGCTTTGTGTTATAGTTTTAATCTTTAAGGATACGTGGAGGCTGGATTATTTTTTATAATTTATCTCTCACATCCTTCGTACAATTTTCAGGTGGCTATCCTTTTTTTTGGTTTATGTCAGAGGAGACAGATAAACCTGGTGAGTCCCGCCACCATTGTTGTACCTCCCTAAGTTTAAGGGGGAGGGAGATCCAAATACCCACATTAAGGCATATGCCACTGCGATCAGATAACTACTTCCTTGGGATGCAGTCATCGCAAAAATATTTCCTAAGACTCTTGAGGGGATTTCTCTCGAATGGTACTAAAGAATCCTAGAAGCCTCTATCCATTCCTTCAAGAAACTCGTATCCGAGTTCATTAAAGATTTAAACATGAACAGGGTTACTAGAGTACATGGATTAGATAATTATTGCTATATAGTCAAAAAATAACACAACGAGTCTATTTCCCAACTTCATTTAGAGGTGGCAGCAAATTCCTCTATTCTTCTACAAGTGCTCCTAACATGGATCAGGCATAGACCTTTGTGACTTGTTTTCCTTCTATTCTCTTAGCCAAGGATACTAATGAGGAGGTAAAAAAATTTCCTCTTCATATCTACAAATATGTATTAGAGGGTGTGATTTACATATTGAACAAACAGTGCGATAGACAATGGATGTAAGACTTATGACCCAAATGGGAGGTTAGTCACTCCCACTCAGAATAATTATAACTATAAAAATGTTTTAAACAAAAATCAAGGACCCAAGGTCCTCAATCAAAACCATGGTATCAAAATAGATGGCATAAATGACCAACCCAAGAAATCCCAATATTACGAGACACCAAAAATGTAAAAAAAAATAATGCCACATGTAAACAATCAAAGGAACAATAATATTAATCCTTCCATTAATGGAGCTTGACTTTAGTCATCGTCTTGTTCAACAAGTGCAGTAGGTTCAGGGCCTTAGTCCATACCAAAATCAATACCTTGAATCAATACCAGAACCAAGGATCAAAGAACTCCAAACTATAACTAGAAAAACCTATATTCAGACTAACAATAGGAATTATGGACCATAGAAAAACCAGAACCAGACATGTATGAATTATGATCTTAACTTAAATTGTGGATTCCATAGAGTTACAGGACACAACGCTCAGACTTATAACAAATGTAACAAGTTCATACAACATATTCCAAGAGGATCATAGACAATCTCTTCGTTGATATGTTCTTAGCTAACCCCATGGGACCTTCACATGGTACTCACATCATACATATGTTCTCCCCATAGAATGCTACCCTTGGGATGTATAAGGATCATTTATCCGAAGTGCCCTAAAAAATGAGAAATTTAACCCTTAAGGTGCAAAAAAGGGTACTCCTAGCAAGACTGAAATGATCACAAAGCCTCTAACATCTACTGATCTATGAGTTGATCCTAACTTAGACAAATAGAATACTAGACTAAGATTGTGGGCGTAGGTCAATTTGGAGACCAAATCATGGAAATCCATATAGACTACCCACACTCACGAATACACGTCTCATCCTCTCTGTGTTTACCCTTCAGTGACAAGATAATCCACTCGGTAGTCCCTAAACCAATGGGGGCTTATGATTTGATTAGAGACCTAACCAATACATTTCTCTCACATCTCCTTATTGTACTTTGTTAAAGAACTCTTGAACACACCGATCTTACTTTATTATATGTGTTAGGTCTTGGCCACTTAATTCATATTACTCCCCCTCTAGAGGCCCAAATCAACCATATTTACTTTGATGTCTATCCTCTGGTCAATTATGAGAGAGACATTGGGTTTATTTTTTATATTAGTAAGATGTGCACATATGTCAAGTTAACACAGAGAGGTGATCCTTCCTTGTACTTATAAGTATGCATCTACAATAATTATGTCAATAGAGATATGATCGATGATGGAGCTACGGTCAACATTATGCCCTTTTCTTTCTTACAAAATATAGGCTACGGTAAAACGAATTTCTCTTCAACTTGAAACACGCTGAGAGGCTATGATATCCATAAGGATACTTCCATTGGGACCATAGTTTTCCTAGTCACTCTAGGAACTAAGAGTGTTTTGACCAAGTTTTATATTATAGATAGGGAAACCAAATATAATATGATCCTTGGTTAGACCATGGATTCATAGGATGAAGGCCATTCCCTCTACTTTATTTCAGGAAGTCAAATTTCTTCATCTTGGGAAGGTATTTGAGGCTCAAGGGGATCCAAAGACCATTTCGAAATACACCTAGATAACCTTACCTTAAGAAGAATCCTTTGGTCCATTCAGAATTCAATATCCCAACAAACCAATTAAACAATCCCCTCCCTTCAGAAGGAAAAATTCCCACAACAAACCTTATACCAACAATAGAGTTAGAGTCACCCAAGGCAATTGAAAGGGTGGATGTTAATGAGAACAAGAATTCTATAGTGGAAAATATTTCAACAAAAACCACATTAGCAAATATTGTGAATCTCTTAGAGAATGATTTGCCAATTTTTCTCCCATTCGATTCTTTGGGCATAAGACATGCTCTTGGGATAGCCTCTCTTCTGGTCTTGGAGAGGTTTTCATGGTTGAGGTTTCCAAGGTTTAGGAAGAGGATTCAAAGAAGGATGAAACATCTATCTTTCCTGAAAACTAATTGGAACTCTCAACTACGATAGAAGAAAAATCGCTATGGTGCAGGGGTAGGGGTGATTCTAACGTATCCAGAATGGAGAGTTACACCCTTTGATTTTAAATTGAATTTTGAATGTACAAAAAATGGAGCCAAATACGAAGCTCTACTTCTTGGTCTTATTGTAGCCAAGAGGATGAATGTGCACAATGTCAGAGTCCTAAGTGACTCGCAACTTATTGCAAACCAAGTCTCAAAGGTTTACAAGTCTATATCAAAGCACCTCCAGCTTTACAAGTTTTTTTTACATGAACTATGTAAATATTTCAATTTTATTTCTATTGAATCCATTCCAAGAGAGAAGAACCAAATTTCCGATTCTATGGCGACTTCCTCCTCTTGGTTTTTTCCTAACGAGGATTCAAAGGAAATAGAATTCACCATCTTAGTCTGTGCTGAACCCTTGGTTCGTAAGATGCCTAAAAATGTAATTTTGGCATATGTGGAGACTAAAAATGAGTTTGTTACACTATATTTTACAGATAATGATGAGGAAATCTTAGGATACCTCACACATATGTTGACCTTCATCCTACACATCACAATGAAGGATTTTCCCTCACCCCTCACCCTTCTTATTACTTTGGAGATAGAAGGATGAATCCTTCTTTATCAAAATATTTTGAAATATATGAGGTTGAGGAAGAGGAACTATAGATACCTCCAACTCCCGATGAATTTGAAGAGGGTAATGTTTCCTTATCAAGGTAGCCATAGATATTAACATTGGAACAAAAGTGGAACCTAGAATTTTAAAGCTTAGTTATTCACTAATGCCTGAAGAAGTGGAAGAGCACACCAAAGGGCTTGAAGAGTATTCTAAATCTTCTAATTTTAGTTACGAGGAGATGACATGGATCACTTATGATGTGGTAGTTCACAACCTGGTTAATAAACCTGATGCAAAGCCCATAAAATAGAAATTGAGACCCATGAAGCCTAAGTTTTCTTTGATGGTTAAGGAGGAAGTAATGAAACTCCTTCAGGTAGGGGTTATTAAACCAGTGGAATACTCCATGTGGTTTCAAAACATCATCTCAATCCTTAAAAATATCGAGTAGATAGGAATATGCATTGACTTCAGGGATATTAACAAATCCTTCCCCAAAGATGACTTCCCATTGCCTTCTATTGACATCATTTTGGACGTGACAACTAGTTATGAGTTATTGTCTCTCATGGATGGATTTTCTGGATATAGCTAGATAAGGATCTCCAAGGAGGATTAGAATAAAACTACCTTCACTACTCCTTGGGGGATGTTTTGATACATCATCATGCCCTTCGGTATGAAGAATGATGGAGCCACGTATTAATGGGATATGACATATATATTTCATGATATAATTCATAAAATTGTGGAGACGTATGTTGATGAAATCCTTGAAAAATCAAAGAAACAGGGTGATCATCCGGAAGTTATTCATATTATTCTCTCATGGTTAATTGAATACAGTGTAACCCTAAATATGGAGAATTTCATGTTTGGTGTTATGGGTGGTAAATTTTTAGGTTATATCATCTCATCTCGAGGCATCAATGTAGATCTCGTGAAGATTAGAGAAATCATAGAGATGACCCCACCGACAGATGATTCAAGAATTAAATCCTTCTTAGGCAAGCTTGGGGTAATTCAAAGATTTATCTCAATCTCACATACGTTGTTCATCCCATTAAAAATTTTATTAACAAAATGTGTTGCAAAATATGGATAGCTGAATGTCACAAGGATTTTGATTCGGTGAAACATTTTCTCATGTCACCACCTACACTCATGTCACTTAAAGATGATCATCCTCTAATTTTTTATTCTTGAGCCATTGATGTCTCGATAGCATGCATGTTGGAATAAGAGGATGACAATGGTCATGAACGACTAATCTATTTCATTAGTTGCACTCTCCTTGATTATGAAATGATGTATACTCAAGTAGAGAAAGAGTGTTTGGAAATATTATTTACAACTAAGAGGTTAAGGAATTATATGTTTAACCAAGAAATGTGGGTAACTATCAAATCAGAGTAGTTATGGATGTTCTTGATTCAAGAAGCCTTGTCTAAGAAGGTGGGTAGATTTATCACGTTGATGGGGGAGTTTGAACTTAATTTCATCAATCAAAAGTATGTCAAGGGACAAATCATCATTGATTGGTTGGTAGATAACCCTATAGACTGGAGCGAGCTAGTTGATCTATATTTCCTTGACGAGTGTGTTTTCTATAGAGAAGAAAAACCTCCCATTTCTTTGAGTTCATGGTAGATTTTTATAGTAAATCACATCATAGATCAGACGTACCCTAAGGTAGTGAGTTCACAAATAAGATGGCGACTACATGTCATAGCCACAAAGTATGTAATCATTGAAAAATTTCTCTATCGTAAAGCCTTTGACGACGTGTTGTTAAGATGTGTTGATGAAGAAGTAGAGAAAATTATCTTTGAAGCCCACATTGGATTCTATGGTAGAAAATTTGGAGGGAATTCAACCACTCAAAATATCCACCCAATGGGATATGTTTGGCCCACATTAGAGCATGACATTGTAGATTACGTGCACAAGTGCCAAAAATGCCAAAAAATTTTGCATGTAATACATATTCCTCCCTAGGATCTACATCCAATAGTGACACTCTGGCCCTTCTCTACTTGGGGTCTTGATTTGATAGGTAAATTCTCTCCCTCATCTTTGGATGGCCATAACTTTATCATCATGACCATATAGTATTTTACAAAGTGGGTTGAGGCCATGCCTCTTAGTACAGTACCTGGATTAGTAATTGTCAATTTTATCTTAAACCAAATCATTTACAGGTATGGGGTCCCATAGGTCATTATCTCAGATAATGGCTCCCCATTTAAGAAAGAAGAGGTGCATGAGTTATGTGCACAATTTAATATATCCCATCACACAACCTCTTTATACTATCCTCAGGCCAATGGACAGGCTGAGTCTACGAATAAGACTTTAAAGTCCATCCTCCTTAGTTAAGGAGAATAAGAGAGATTGATACTAAAAGTTATTTCCAATCTTTCTAGCTTATAGAACCTCAATGTGAACACCTATGGGGGAAACCCATTTTATCTAGTATTAGGTTCTGAAGAAGTCTTACCATTTGAAGTAGAACTATTGAGTCTTCATGTGTCTCTACAAGGCATTCTTGACGAAGATGTATACCGAGAAGTTCGATTGGTAGATTTGGAAACCATGGATAGGAAACGGCTCAGAGATGAGTAACCATAGTTGGTCTATGCTAACAAAATGTGTCACCAATAAAATATGAAATTATACAAATGATAAATCCAAGTAGGATACCTTGTATTGAGGTTAGACAACCGAATCGACAAGAAGGTCGGCATAGGAAGGAAATTCAGACCAAAATGGTTAGGCCCATGCCAGGTAATGGAAGACTATAATACTAGTGTGTATATTCTATGTACTTTAGAGGTTGAGAAGTTTGGCGAGTCCGTCAACTCACTTCACCTTAAATGATTTTACATATAGTCACTTACATTTCCACATTGTACATTATTGCATTCCCATAGCTTCATCATTTGCATTATCATCTCGTGAAATTGTAAACTAGAAACTTACTTTTATAGAAACTTTTAAATCTCTCAAACATTGGAAAATATATCAAAACCATATCTCTTCAATATTCACTTCAATTCTTCAAACTACTCAATCTACCTCATCATTTCAGTTCATGAGACAAAATCTTAACACTAATTCTGTAAGTACTTATATACTTAGTTCTCTTCAGTATTTATTCCAATTCAGGTGTTTCTTACCCATAGTTTCTCTAGAAGCTTCTTGATGACAAATCCTTCCCATAAAAATCTCTCTAAATGATAGAAACTTTCTAAACATTTTACCTAGAATATGTGTTCTCCTCTCTCAACATTCGGTGTTGATCCCTCACATACTACTAGTTACGTGGGGTTGAGGCTAGGGGAAAATGTTCCCTCCTAAAAACACAACCCAAATTCAATTCACAATATATATATATATATATATATATATATATATATATATATATATATATATATATATATATATATATTGTGAATTGAATTTGGGTTGTGTTTTTAGGAGGGGAACATTTTCCCCTAGCCTCAACCCCACGTAACTAGTAGTATGTGAGGGATCAACACCGAATCTTTAGTATTTATTCCAATTCAAGTGTTTCTTACCCATAGTTTCTCTAGAAGCTTCTTGATGACAAATCCTTCCCATAAAAATCTCTCTAAATGATAGAAACTTTCTAAACATTTTACCTAGAATATGTGTTCTCCTCTCTCAACATTCGGTGTTGATCCCTCACATACTACTAGTTACGTGGGGTTGAGGCTAGGGGAAAATGTTCCCTCCTAAAAACACAACCCAAATTCAATTCACAATACACATATCACACACACACACACACACACACACACACACACACACACACACACACACACACACACACACACACACACACACACACACACACATATATATATATATAATAAACACAAAATTCTTTCATTTTCAAATAAAACTACGATTCTCGACCCTACCAATCTTTGGTGATGATCCCATACTTCTTACTAGTATCATGAGATTGGGAAAGGAGGTAAGTGACCTTACTCACTTATGTTTTTTCCTCAATGATGAGCCAATACTTGTCACTAGTAGCATGGGGTAGGACATTGGGGGTCGTAATAGTAAAATCACAAGTTGTAAATAAATAAAAAATTAAGATTTCTCCTAAAAGTTCCCATGAAAATGAATTAGATGTGTATGTTAAGAGAGAATTGTTCCCCAAAACTAGATTGTGTCAATCAATAGGCCATCCATAAATCTAAGTCTAGACAAACTTTCAAGAAAAATTCATTTTAAATTGGTAATCTTATCTTGATTAGGGTTGAGCTACAAGTTTCTAATTAGATCTTTGTCAAAGTTTTGTCCTTTGATCATCACTCGCATTCACATTCTTAAAGTCATATAACTTTTGTCCTTCTTGGCTCTCAGTGATGAGCCCTCACATCCTACTAGTTGCATGGAGTTAAGAATGGAGTGAGTTCATCTTTTCATCATACCACATTTAACACATTTTAACAATGAAATATAAATGCTAAATATTACTTGAGAAACAAATTATTTAAGTTACAATTTATCATCATATGCATAGTAAAATTAAAAAAATATTTTTTTACCACATTGCATCATCATCCATAACATACATTCTAAAACATAAAAACATCAGAAATTACAAACCATCTAAGAGTACACATATGATATAAACCATAACAAAATCAAATCTTACAAGGAATGTCGAACCAAAAAGGTGTCCATATGTATATATGTATATAATATCAAGGTTTCTCGTGTACAATGCCACACTATAGAGTAAGTGTGGTAAAAAAATGCTCAATCATGAGCCCAAAATAATTTATAAAAAATGATATCTGTTTCAAAATTATCTCAAAGAAATAATGGCCCTAGGCCTATCCTTCCCTCTTATGCCCATGAGAAGGAGTAGGAGTGGCACGTGGACTCCTGTTATGGCTCCTATGATGAGAGCGGCTTAATGCAGCCTAAGAGCTTTTGTGTGTACACCTATGAGACTTCCCAGGTGAGAAACCAGTGGTAGTGGCTCCGCTACATGAGTGTGCTTGCCCTCGTCTCTCTCGATCCTTGTACAAAGTGATATCTAGCCTCATCTGGTTCATCACCTCTGCAACATGTCAGGATAGCATGAATACATTAGTGTGGAAACTTGTTATTGTTTTTTTCCCTTTATCAATGATCAGTTGATCTCTAGTCATCTTTGTAGGAACCAAAAACATATCCAGGAACATGCACTGAATAAGTGCCATCCATCTGCAGTAGCTGTAAATTGCAAGTAAATAATGGTGAGTTAGAAAACTATTGAAAACAAAAACAAAAAAAATAGAGTGGCTTGCTAACATCTAGTCTAACAAAGTAAATGTAGGGAAAAGATTTTTTCACTCACTCAAATCTCCATGCATCTAGCTAAGATTGATGAATGGTGCTGATGTGGGACATAGGACATGCTCCTACTTAACTCTAACCTTTTCATGGCACTATAAGTGTGTCGATGCCTCATCTGTGTGCATCGTCTCCTCCTCCACATCTACCTCAGATCTAGCAGCTACTAAGGCCTCTCTAGTATCCTATCACTATGAATTTGACTCCTCTGAGTCTTAACCTGTTTTAGCCTCCTCCTCCTCCTCACTAGGAATTGGGTCCACCTCAATATAAAGCACCTATCTATGCCTAACCGCAGCCCCAGTTACGGGGTATGACATAGCTCTTGGTGTATAAATTATAATCCCAGCCGTAGAAAATGACAACTGTAGCTTTCCCCCATGGGTAACTCTCGACTCCTGAATCCCCTATAAACCATAGGAATGATATGAAGGGAATCTTTGTAAGGTAGCCAAAACTACTGAGGTACCCTGAGTACTGGATGAGTCTCTACTTTGCTGGTCCGATCAACTAATTGAGTCTTCATAACACAAGTAGTCAATGTAGTCACCTTCTCCCCCCACCGACCTATCATATCCTAATATGGATGGGCTACCATATCTTCTAATTCCAGTGTAGAAACTAACTATGGAGGGCCCCTAAGTGGATCCATGTCCACCCATGTAGTGCCCACATTTTACACACCCAAATACAACAGTAAAAAAAAAACCAGAATATACAATACTTACCGTAAGGGTTCCAAGTAGGAAAAATCGACAACATATACGATACTTACATCAGTCATCAAATCACATAGACACATGACAACACCATATACCTATTTATACCACACTTTTCCACATGAATGAATACTAGCAATGACCCAACCACAAGAAACATGAATTCAGGAATGGCGAACCCACAACACATCATTTCTTTAATTGCATCTTAGTTACGATTATCATTCTAGGAACATTATTGTGCAAGGATAGTTTTCTCTTTTTTTCTTTTTTTTTTTATCTACAAGATCTTAAGCTCATTCCACCTTTAATTTACAGTTCTATCAATTTAGGTTGGTTTCCTTATGCATCATGGAACTTTCCATAATTTAATTTCTTATTTAGCACACAATTCAAATCACATATACGTTACTTGATTATCTTGTTCTTATATTAAGAGTATGCTTCTCAAACGTTTATTTAATGTTTAAACTTTACCCTTGCTACACAAGTGCAACTAACGTGATGTTAAGATGAAATCTTGGGATTAAGGAAGACATAGGTTTGAGATAGATTTTTTCCTAAGAACATCCATTGATCACGGAATAGTTATCTCGCTACCATGGTTGTTAAAGTTCAATAGCTTGTTAAATTCCAAATTTGATTTTTATATGTATATCTTTTTTTTTCTCGGCGTTTGGTCACACCAAGGCAATTTATATTCTTTGTAACACATGAAGATGTTTAAATTAAGTCATAAGGACTCCCAGTGACATCATTCCTAACCTCAAATTTTGGTTTTACTCTCATATGATTTACTTTTGTGTCGCACTAGGGTCTCATTATTACTATCGTTTTAAACATAAGAGTTACGAAAGTACTTGTCTGACATATTAAAGAAGCACATGGTTAAGCTTAATTCCAGTTTCACCCAGGGCTTTAATCTCTATTACAGGTGTGATTAAGGTTAAAATGTATTTACCCTATAATCCTTTCGTGAAAGATCAAGGCACTAAATTTTCACAAGCCCAAGACAAAACATTTATTTATGAGGGACAAAAAGGGTTCACTAACAAGAATGCAAGACATAGAACAAATATATCACGATCTTCATTTAGGTCGTTTGGATCCAACAGGGATTCCATTCACTGATGAAGCTAATTTCTAGATCTAATTTCGTAAGGCCTGGAAATCCAATAGGATACAAGGGAGTAATATATCTACCTACTCCATAGATGAGAAGGTTACACCACTTAGTCATTCCTTCTAACAAGGACTCATAAGGTGAATTCCAAGGTGGTCTTCACCACTCAGCCTAGTGTTGGACCTGAAGAGAGGACATTCTTCTCGTGATTACCAAAACTAGAAGGAAAACCGCATACTCTGGATAGGTTGGACCATGAAATTCCTAAAATATGGGTTCACGACCATGTCGCTAAACATAATGACTATGACGGTAAACTCTGACTAGGGGTTTTATTTACCTAACCTAGAGTGTTCCATCGAGTGCAAAACTTAAGTTCGCTCTACGGTCTTAAATTTCTTATATGGTAAAAAGGATCACACATGCAGGCAAGTTATTCATGAATATTTTATTAAAGTTGAGTGTTCCCATTAAAACTCTTTATTATGTTTGCAAGGTAAGAAGATAACCTAGTAATTAATTTAATCATTTATTAAATATTGAGAAAGTACTACAATATATTAACTTCAATTTCAATTTACTTTATATAAATCAAACCCTTTTTGCCATACACAACTAAGAATCAAATTGAACC
Organism: Taxus chinensis; assembly: GCA_019776745.2. Taxonomy (NCBI): domain Eukaryota; kingdom Viridiplantae; phylum Streptophyta; class Pinopsida; order Cupressales; family Taxaceae; genus Taxus; species Taxus chinensis. The sequence goes on along the minus strand of CM034154.1, from coordinate 478,504,934 downwards.
AATGATTAGATGCACATATCCTAAGTATCCCTAAAACTAGCATCTCATGCATATTAACAAATTTCAATTATAACTTTTCTGTAACAAGAGACTACATTAGACAGTTATTCATTTTACAATGGCCTGTAAAAATTACAATAATAATAGTTAAATTACACATCACCTTTTTCGTCGTCATTCTTCCATCCTACAAAACCCACGTGAGCATGATATCAGCAATAAATCGCAGGCATTGCATCCACCCTAATCAATCATAATTATCATTTTTCAGTTTCCCGTTTACATCTGACAATAATTACAATTTGCAATCGAAATAACAAAAAGTATAGAAACATGTATTCATTGCATTTCATTTTTCTTCATTTTATAAACCTAGGAGAGAGAAAGAGAAAGGAAGAGAGAGAAAACATCGTTTTGTCAAAATTTCTAATACACACAAAAAGTTTCATTATAGTGTTTTTAAATAGTTATTTATGTGTGTTAAAAGTTTCCAGGGTGATTTGGTAACCCTACAAGGGTCCGCAGCTTTCTACTTTTACATTTTCTCACTAGCTACAAAACATACAAAACGGGCTCAAAGGCTAAGAAACTACTTCAAAAGGTTATCTTCCAAAGAACAACACACCAAGAATAACTTTCTATGTGTCCTCAAATATACTAGGAGTTCATAGAAACTGACGGAATTAAAAAAGAGTGAACGGTTTGCGTTTGGCGGCTAATTTTCTAGGGCTACTGATCGTAGTTGACCCAGTTGTAAAATGACAAAAGTTAGCATGAGGGCCCATAAAACCGCGTCTAAAAAAATGAAGTTCAATGGAGGAGCACGAAACGAGACATCTCCTACTAGTTCCCCTATATAAAGAGAATTCATCAAAGTCGACAGGACTGAGAACTAGAGGACCATTTTAAAACGGAAACAAGTTTTTTGGGGTGACAAGATGAAATTGGTCCAGTTTGACCTCGTCCAACTGTGACCGGAGGCCTACAAAATGGCTTTGCCAAACTATCATGAAAAGTGCTCTTTCCTATACTGAATGTTCTAGGCAATTTTCTAGTATAAATGCTAGAGGTTTGCAAAGACAGGACGTAATTTCTCCATCCAGGTTTCAAATGTCGATTGAAAATGAAAGCCAACTTTCTAGATTTAACAGCTTTCTACTACTGTAAACCAGTGTAACAGGGCTCCTATAAGAGCATCAAAAGGATGTCATATGTTCGTTTCAGGTAAAACCAAAGGTCAAGGTAACTCCTAGTATACCAAGGTACACGAGTGAAACTTCACATCTCGTTTCCAAAGATACGAAGGGTACTTAGTGAGTCTCCAAAAAATGCAAAATTTAACTATTTTAAACTAGAAGAAGGTCAACTTTATTAATGGGGAGTCAAATTCGTCTAGTCAATAAAACGATATTGGAGTGATCAATAAGGGTAAGAGTTTTCTAAATCATCTCGAAGTGAGGGTGATAGTTCCTGGTTTAAAGTAAGTGAGTTATAACGACTTCGAGAGTTGCGACATGACACTATTGTTTTGCAATGAGTTGAAGAGACATTTAACTATATTTAAAAATCCTAATAATTTAAAATTCTATGTAGTTGCAAAAGAGAACTAAAACACAGGAATTATGAGAGGTAAGGGAAGAACCATGCCTAGAAATGATGCAAAAAATGGTATAAGGGGCTCCAAGTGGTTTACACTCACGATCCGTCAAGACCACCATTGTTGCCATCTGATGCCAGGTAGTCATGTGCAAACCAAGCCATTCGTTGTGCACCCATGTCTCATCGAAAAGAACCATTTTGTGTTTTCAAGAAGTCATCCCAATCCCAGAGACCACATTTTCTATGTCAATAGATCACATGCCTTTTCAACAAAGTTCATTTTTGTGCCTACGAATACTCCAAGGAATGAATTTCAAATACAATGTATAGGAAGCATTAATTAATGGTTCCAACGGAATAGTCCCGAAGCTTGCACTTGGAAGAGGTGAGGCAATAATTCTTGGTGTGATTTAACAAGAGGCACTCATACCATCAAAGTATTTACAACCCTCATGCACTGAATCCGCATGGCTGAAAGCTAATTAAACAAAAAATGAAGCTTACAAGGTCAGGGTAGGTTCTATAAGACCACATCTCTTGAGGCATTATGCCAAACAGATCACAGGCCCCTTTTTTTTTACACATCCACTTTGTGCATATGCTACCATCATGGCATTCCATGAGACAACATTTCTTTGAGGCATTCTATCAAACAGTTCAATGCCTTTTAACATACCCATTTTTTACATAACCTGCTATCATTGCAGTCCCTAGAACTGCATTTCTTCTTTGCATTTAGTCGAATGGTTCACACGCCCTGTTTTGAAGCTCTTATTTTTGCACAAGCTGGAGATTTGTTTGTTGCAAGGGAAAATAGTGTGATTGTTATGAGGAAACCGCGCCTTCTACAAACTACCGTCCCCCAAACCCATGAGGAGCTGTCTCGTTCTTTCATTTGGTCCACAAAGAAAATGGTGCCCCCAAGAAAAATAAGGATTCCCCCTTTTTGATGCATGCTTCCATGTTTTACAAAAGTATTTACTAGGGAACTTGTGACTGCAACATCTGACCAAGTTCCTCTGCCTTTTCTATTTGCTTGGATGGGAGCCCACGTAGGCCTGAGCACAAGTTGGGAGGATGATGGCAACATGACAGCTAATCAAACACAAATCCTCCTCCATTTTGCTTTGATGGGCATCCAATCTCTGTCCCTAAAGTATTTGTGACTGCAACACTGTCAAAACCCTCTCTAAATCATTTACACTTTGCAAGATGTTGTGTAGGTCAAAGGGGGCTCATTTTTCTTGGATGCAGGCTGGGGATTCACTGACGAATGTAAACTGCTCAGGTTGGAGCTTTCTCTCCTCCCTCCAAGGTGGCGACACTCACTCTCCCATAGAAAAAAAGACAACTAAAAACCACAAAGGAATCCTTTTCCCTAAAACCGCCCCCAGCAAGAAATCACGGGTTTTCTAAATTTTAAAACTTTTATTTTAATTAATTTTTTTGTTTTTGTTTATTTGTTTTAACTAAATAAGAATAAAAACCTTGAACGAGGTAAGATAATGATGAGAACAATTAATGATGATCGCCCTATTCACAATAACAACACAAATTTAATAATAATAATAATAATAATAATCGCACCTCGACATTATAAATTATAATATTATTATAAACATTATTTTTATGATTTTACAGCTAAACAATGATAATAATTATTAATCCTATTAATGTCGATGACCTGAAAAAATTGAAGAGTCGAGAACCAAATTTTCCTTGAACCGGATAGTTTTCCATGACGCTACGAGGTCCACAATTGGGGTGTCGACAATGACCCGAAAGGCAAGAAAGAGAGGGAAGGTGCAAAACCTTCACTGCGACCTAGACATGGTCAAAAATGGTCAACGAATGCACACACACACACCAGTCTCCCAGGATTAGCAACAAGGTCATCATGTCAAGGACTGGGGGACAAAAAAGGGGCATTACAACCCATCTATATGCCCTGATCATCGTAGGATCTGTTGTCCCAATTCCCCTTTAGTAGGGGATCATCCTCTCGTAAACTAAGGACATATCAAGAGTAGGATGGCTCATTAATGTAACTCCCAGTTTGAAAATCCTATAGAGGTCATGATAAGTGGTGCCCAATATATCCAATTCCTAAGAATATGCTATGCCATACATCTCGATGCTTTGTACAATGGGATCCCAATAATATAAGAACTTGTTCCTGCCCTTATCCCCAATCAAACGTGAAGCCAAGATACCAAGAATGGATTTGTGTAGAGTTGGGATAGGTTCGTTATCAACTAAAACTATTCTAACCCCCTATTTGGCACTCACATATGGTGTCATTGCATCACCAAGATAAGTATCCCAGTTGTGGGCCTTAGCTACCAAACTAGTGCTCTTCAGCGCTATCTTCCTTCCTGTAATATGAACTCCAAGTATCTGGTAGACATCCTCTAAGGTGATAGTCCACTCACGTCTAACTCCAAGAAGTCGGGAAGTGTTCTAGTTTGTATCCCAGTATCTCATTAGGTCATAGATTAAGCTACTCATATGTGCAACAAGTTGTGTTTATGAGATCCTCCAAATACCATCACTCCCCAATAAATCCATCTCAACCTGAGTCAATCTCTCTAGGATCTAGGGTAACCAATCCTACTCTTGGGCTCTACTCCACCTAGTGTAGCCTTCCTGCATCCATAAAAAATCAAGAAAAGAGAAATTTAGAACCTCTTGGGCACATAAAAATCTCACAAAAATAACATAAACCCAAGTAAAAATTATTAAAAACATAGTCAATTTTTGAAAACTTCCTTGACGGTTATGGAACCACTGCTCATAGCAGAGTGTTGGCTGTGTAACCGTTGCAACAGTTGTGCATTCATCATTTTCCTAAGAGCTAGTTACATAACCTCCAAGGTGGTTGCATAACCGCCACGGTGGATTTTCTCAAAAAATTCAGGTTGTACCCTAAAGGCTAAAAATGCAAAGAAATAGTAAAAGTATGTCAAATCAATTCAAACAAAAGATAAATCCTACATGGTCCCCCCTTGTGGTCATTTTCACTATAAAAACATAAAAAATTACCCCTCATATGCCTAGATTTGATTAATTCCTACATTTTAGGGTAGAAATGAACAAATGCTAATAATTAGCCTGATCATGACCGTTGCTACCATTGGTTGCACTACCATCATCTTGAAGTGCTCATCGATTACACAGTAATCTCATGTGAAATAGTCACAGGTCTTCCATAGCTCTACAAATCACTAAGTGGGTAAGTGGAAATGATTTCTATAAATAGCAAAAAGTTTTTTATATAGTATTTTCTAATGTCAATTTGAGTGTGTGTGTGTATGCAAGGCTGGAATGTTGGTGCAAACATATTTCTCATTCCCATTGACATGGTAAGTACTCTTTTCATTTTAATTTAAAATGTTTTTTCAATCACATTTTGTACCTACACTTTATTTTCGTCATCTTTAATAGGTTGCAAGAAGACTGGATTAGTGTGATTTCAACACACGAGCGAATGAGGTATAATTTCTAACTTTCCCATTTGGGAGCACCATACTTGAACTTCATGTTTTATGTCTCTTCCTAGATAAAATGATTCTTTGAGGGGGAAATATGTAAACACCCAAAATTACATGGTACTACATTGGCGGGATAGTAAAATTTCCCAATGATGATAAATTTCATTTCCAAAATAAATGATGAAATCAAGGTCCCATTTTCTTGTTTACAATATGTCTGTGTGTCTTACTCTTCATTACTCATAAATTCCTTAGCTTTTCTTACATTTGGAAAAAAAAATTGCTCCCTTTCCTTTGTATTTTCCTTTTATGTTACGTAACCACCGCAGTGGTTACGTAACTACTGATTTGCATAGACACGCGGTCCCATGTGTATTTATCTGAGACTTAAAACTCCCAGTTTTATACGCGTGTTGCAAGTTTCCTAGTGCTTTTATTGCATGATTCTCAACCATTTCTCCTACTTCTGGGCTTGTTGGATGCATATGAAATTCTTCTTCTTTAGTTACTATTCTTAGTAAGTTGACTACCCCTTCCTAGTATGATCTGGAACTTCCTGATTACCAAGTATGTTGGACCATTTCCCTCCCATTTTTATATTAAAACCAAGCTTTTCCATAAGCATTGGTGGTAGTCTATTTAATTTAATTGCACCGTTACTCTGCTGAAATCTTTCCAAGAAGCACACAAGCAACTTACAGATTTTCCTTGTTACTTCCTTGCCTACATTTGAGACAACCTAGCCTACAACCAATCTACTCTAACATTTGTACAACTTATTCTACATACCAAGCAACACAACTTCCTGGACCATTTGGATTCATCATTGGAAAAGAAGCTAATGGGATAAATAAAATCATAACTACCTATGGATATTATCATAGTTCTACATTTCCATGTTGGGGGTGTAATTCAATTTCTTTAAATATTTCTTTTAATATAGAGTTTATATTTCTTATCAAATCAATAATTGTTTAAAGGAAGTAGAATTAACAAGTATCCATTTCTTGTAAGTAGCTTATGCTAATATATTTTTCTCATCTTATCCTTGTGGGTTTTCCTGGGAAAGGATTTGGAGGAATTTCATGTGCACATTTCTTCATTTAAAAACACCTGTAGTGTAGCATCCCTATTTCATGGTTACAAAATTAGGGGATTTTTTTTTTTTTTTATATCAATGTTCAATGTTCTAATTTCACCATTTAGAACCACATTTAATCTGCTAATCAATCCGACAATAGTAACCATATGTAGCTGTTATGACTCAGTATAAAACCGATCTCTCATATTTCCATTCATTTATGACTCGGTATGAAACTGATCTCTCATATTTCATTTCATTGTATACTTTTTATACTTGTGGTTCCCTTTTTTCATTTAAGGGCTCACCAATTGCAATGGACCAAGGGCTTATCTAGGTACTTGTTAGGAATACCCATCCTATATCACATACCTTAGTCTAGTGAATTTAAGACAACACAACCAACATCTTGTGATACTTTGGTTAAAGTTTCAAACATATTTTCCATTCCTATATTCCAAGACGGTATACTCATCATAAAGGAAAATGTCTTCTACCACACTTGAAACTGTCATCTTGATTAGACTTTCTTGACTTAAGTCAATCCTTTCCATTTTCGTGTTAGACGCTAAGAAGAGAATAACCACATTGGATAGTGTAGATAGTCCACTTACAGTGGCTAAGGGTCATCAAGTGTATTCGAATCGATTCTTGGCACTTCAAGTGCACTTCATCACCCATAGTCAACGTAAGTTGACATCGACAGTAAACCATAACAAATCACTTCCTAGAGTGTAACAATTATTTGTGATCCCACTTAAGAATGACCTTGCTTAGAGGATCCAAATGGATTATTGTGACATAATGACTACTCCAAAGTTATCATCTATTGAACCCTGTCAATAGATGGGTATTTTGTAGCAGTGATTATGCTGCAATGGCCCATTAAGTTCCTATAAAAAAATCCTTATATTTTAACAAGTTCATTAATCCCTTTAATTTTCACCTTGTTAATCCCACCCTAGTTATTTTCATTCAGTAGGTGTCATTCATAAGGAATAATCAGGTTCTATCAGTATTCCAATAAGGAATGTTATGTTTCCACCTAAACTAAAAATAATGATCTGTAAATTTATTTCTGCTCATTACTTATTCTCTTTTAAGAATGAAAGTTCCTTTAGTTGATTAAGTATATTAGAAACATTTTATTAGTATATTATATGGAAGCAACCACATACATCCAAATAAACTTTAGGAGAATTTGAAGATTCATTTTCTTGACTCCAAATGGGTTCTATGCTTTCAACCCACAATAGTTCTCTTGACTTAACATTCATTTTCCTTTAATTCATTCAACTATTTGAATTGTTATAACTTAGTTAAACATTATCCCCTAAGTATAAATCATCTATGAAGGAAGGATATTTCGCATCCACCTTATAGCCTATTTGAAGGGTTTTTTTTTTTTCAAATAGTGAACTTCATCACCTATTATGCATGTAAGTCAAATATGTATCATATTTATAACTTCATCATTTCAGCAAGAATAACTTTGTTCTTAATGTCTTAAGGGTTACTTCAAGTTATAATGTTAACACCATTTTATCATTCTTATCCTTTCATAATTATAATTACATTTCATTATTGTACTTAATTTTTCATTTAGGATAGATAGATTGAATTATAGTATAATCACTTAGATCCCTTTTATAAGGTAGATTCCTATATGTACTTAATACGATTAAGTAGTCTTTGTGATTATTCCCAAGGTTTGAATCCCTTTACTTTCAGTAATGCAACCCTTTCTTTTTTATAACATTCCTTATAAAACAGACATATTAGTATTATCTCATAATAATGTAATTAAGCATAGTCAATCATAACTTAATTTCCACAACATATAACATGTTTGAATATAACTTATTCATTATTGTCTTATTCAAACAAATTTAGTAATAAAAATTTATAACAGCCAATAACTATTTCATAGTTAAGACATTCCATTTATACCTTTCATATAATTCATTTAAAAAAGACAATGCTTCATGGCTATCCCTTTTTCCGCATATTCAATTATCAACAATAATATTCTTTGCTTCATAATACTAATATGAAGTTGGTAACATTTCTTATAACTTTCCCAATATTATTAATCAATGTCAAGAAGTAAAGCAATGCATATCAACTGATTCCCTACAAGCTTAATTTCCAAGTGAAAGAATTCTTAAACCAAAAACATCATTCAAACACAACTAAATCAGTCCAGAGAGAATGATTCAAGCATCACCTTCTATTATTTCTAGAATAAGAAGTCAATTCAAGTAGAGAAGAATTAATCAAAAAAATTTAGTCGTTTACATAACTAGCCTTAGGCCTTAAACATTTATTCACAAGAATAATTCAGTAAATGAAACATAATCTTTTCATCAAACTAAATTTCTTCAATCAATAGAATAAAGACAACTTTCCATAAGCCTTCCTCTTTTCCTCTTTTATGAAATTTATCTTTAAGATTGTTAGCATTTGTCAATTCATTTGAACCAAGCATGATAGGAGCTAAATACTTGAAACCATATGTTCTAACTAACAAATTCAATAAGGAACATTACTTACTAATATAAATCAGTCAAGGGTTCAGAAATATCTTTTCCTATTTGAACACTTTTGGAAGTAACTTACTCAAATGTATAAAAAAACCATGCAATGTTAGCATCTAACAGTCCTATCAAGTTTGACTCCTATCAACTAGAAGTCATTCAACAAATAGATTTAGCATTCATCCATTATTCATCCAAAAAAAAACCTAAAACTATACAAGTATACATTCTCACTTTAAGAAATATCATACGATTAATGCAAAGCCAAGTATACATAATAGTAGAAGGGAAAAAATGAGTAGAAATACCTTAATCATGTAGCCCATACTACATGATTAAAAAATTGCACTCTGTTGGGCCCCTGAAATATTGACTAAGTACAAAAAGGTGCATGGGCACGCTGTTACGCCCTTAATTATATATCTTACATGGGATGGATATAGCTGACTTGTTTCTATCATAACTTAATATCATGATGTATCTCTTTTATATATGATCTATTATCATTGGTTGGTCAGCCTTGCTGATGGCCATAGCATAAGAATAGTATAAATAGGGGTTATAGGTAGTGGATGATCATTATGTTGAATATTTGAGTCTTATTATATGTTTTGGAGGTTTCCCCCTCGAAGTGGCCAAGCTATTATACTTTCATATTGAGAGAATTTATCTGCAATATTGTGTTATTTGGTGTTCTATTACTGGTGATAATCATAATTAATCAAGTGATTTCATTACAAGTGGTATCCGAGCTTGATCTCAGCCAGATTGATGTCAAACCCTAATTCTGAAGGTTTGGCTATATCTCAAGATTGGTAGCGAATTTTTCTGTAATTTTTTTTTTGTGAGGTGAAATAAGTCAAGTAAGCCTCTCTCTAAATTTCAATAAGTTTTGACTTGTTTTGAAAAAGTTATTATAGTTATATATTTATTCATAATTTGGCTCCCTAGGACGTAATTTTTGGAAAATTTTCAAATTTCTTATATTTTTGGAAACCCCTCCAAAACATAGCTAGGGTTTCTATTTTATAAATTCCTATATTTAGCCAAAAAAATTATGAAACCCTAAACCATAAAATTCTGCCCTATTAAATCTACCCCTAGGCCCACATCCTTCATCATGGCTGGTAGATCTACTCGAGGCCAAGGAAAAGGACAAGAAACTCCAGGAATGACCCTAAATAAGGAAGATATGGCTTCAGATTCTTCTGGTTTGGGAGTATCTGGGGCAGTCGTCCAACTTCAGGAAAGGGTAAATAACATGGTGAGTAAGGATGACCTTAATGTTGAGATTCATCAACTGAAAGGTAGCCTTAGGAGTGAGATTCAGAAGGATTTTCATGCAATGCAGTAGGAGTTGTTGAATTTTATTTCTAAGACAACTTCCAATGCTAGTCATATGGGTTCTACTAGAAATGGTCACACAGATCCAAATCACTCAAATCCTGGAGGATCCTTTAATCATTCAAGTGGATCTTATCACCAATGGAGGGGCATGATTCCAAAACTTGAAATGCGTAAATTTGATGGAAATGATACACTCAATTGGATTACCCAAATAGAAAATTTCTTTTATCTCCATTAGATCCTAGGAGGACAAAAGGTAATTATGGCATCCTTATACCTAGAACCTGATCAATCTGTTTGGTATCATTGGTTATGTGCTCAAAAGTAGAAGAATGTCCTAAATGTCACCTAGACAGTGTTCACTGAAGAGCTTCAATTACACTATAGTTCTAGTGTTTCTGAGAATTAATTTAGCCAATTAGCAAAGTTACACCAAACTGGTTCAGTTAAGGAGTATGTCCATCAATTCCAAACTTTGTCCTTGCGTGTGGAGGATATTACAGAAGAGTATTTGAATGACCTATTTCTTGGGGTTCTTAAGGACCACATTGAGCATGAGGTATGCATGTTCAACCCACTCAAGGTTGTTGATTCTATTATCATGGCACGTTGAGTAGAGGAAAAATTTATTTCTAGTAGAAGGTAGACCTTTTCTAGTATAAAAGATCGTAACACTTTGTCTCCTTCTTACCCTCAGCCGATTCGGTTGACACCTCAAAAAATTGAAGAAAAAAGAGCCAAAGGGTTATGCTTTAACTATGATAGCAAATATGGACCAAATCATAAATGTTCTGAGAAAAAATTGTTCTATATTGAAGGATCTGGTGATGAGGAAGAATATGAGGCAACATCAACAGAGGAAGTGGAAAAATTAGAGGAAGAATCTGGAGATCCTCAGCCCACTATTTCATGCCATGCTCTATCAAGTATTGGTACTCCACAAACCCTTCAAGTTCTGGGTTATCTTAAGAAGTAGAAGGCAACAGTATTGATTGATTCAGGGAACATTCATCAATCATAAGTTGGCAATAAGACTAAATTGTTTCATCTACCCAGCACCTAAATTTCAAGTAATGATTGTAGATGGTGGCACAGTCAAATGTTCAGGTAAATGACATAAATTCAAAATCATGACGGGTGATTACAAATTGGAATGTACGATGTTTGTTATTCCCATGGGTGGAGCTGATATTGTCTTAGGTGTTCAGTGGCTCACTACCTTGGGCACCATAGAGATAAATTTCTAGGAATTGTTTATGCACTTTCATTCTAAGGGTAAAAAATTTGAACTTCGAGGTCTACAAGCTAAAGATCCTCTAGTGTTGAGTTCTCACCAAATTCAGAAGATTCTTTAAAAGGGGTCTGAATGTTTTGTAGCATGATTATTCTCTATATAAGTCCAACTGCAAATGAAGGTATTGCATCCTGATCTTTGAAAGGTTATTAATCAACATGTAGTTGTCTTCAAGGAACCAAGAGGATTGCCACCTGAAAGAGAGCATGATCATTTTATTCAGTTGATTCTAGGAAGCCAACCCCCCAACATCAGGCCTTATAGATATCCATATGTGCAAAAGAGTGAGATTGAGAAGATGGTGGAGGAAATGGGTATTATTCGTCACAGTCAAAGTGCTTATTCTACTCCCATGGTGAAGGTGCATCACAAGGATGGAATATGGTGCATGTTTCCATATTACAGAGAGCTTAACAAGTTCACTATCAAAGATAATTTTCCTATTCCCATCATTAATGATTTATTAGATGAGTTGCATGGTGCCATTTATTTTACAAAACTAGATCTGCATTCTAGGTATCACCAAATTAGAGTCAAGCAAGAAGATATTCATAAGACAACTTTTAGAACTCATCAAGGCCATTATGAATTCCTAGTGATGCCATTTGGTCTTACCAATGCTCCCTCCACATTCCAAAGCTTGATGAATTCAGTATTTAGACCATTCCTAAGAAATTTTGTCTTAGTATTTTTTGATGATATACTCATCTACAAAAAATCATGGGAGAAACACTTACATCACGTTAATATTGTCTTAGAAGTCTTAGAGAAACATCAACTTTATGCCAAACCTTCAAAGTGTTCTTTTGGGGTACAAGAATTCGAATACTTGGGCCATATTGTTTCTCATGAAGGTGTTAAGGTGGACCCTCATAAGATCTAGGCCATGGTGGAATGGGAAACCCAAAGAACCCTCAAATAATTACAAGGTTTCTTAGGTCTCACAGGATATTATCATAGATTTGTCAAAAACTATGGTAGTATAGTAGCACCACTCACAAAATTATTGAAGGACTCCTTTCAGTGGAATGAGGAAGCATCTAGGGCATTTGAAAAATTGAAGGTAGCTATGTGCACCACTCCTGTATTGGTAACCCTAGATTTCTCCAAAACTTTCATAGTTGAGTGCGATGCTTCAGGAAATGGAATCAAAGCAATACTAATGCAAGAAGGACACCCCATTGCTTTTGAGAGCCAACAACTAAAAGGAAAGAGTTTGTTAAAACCCACATATGAAAAGGAAATGATGGTAATACTACATGCAGTCAAACAATGGAGACCATACTTGATGGGTAGACATTTTAAGGTAAAAATTGATCATGATAGTTTGAAATATTTCTTAGAATAACATCTATCTTTAGAAGAACAAAAAAAATGGGTCACTAAGATGTTGGGATATGACTTTGAGATTGTTTATGAGAAAGGAAAGGAAAATTTGGTCGTTGATGCTTTGTCTAGGAGGGATGAGTCCGCCGAAGCATTTTTATGTGCCATCTTTATACTACATGTAGATTGGGTAGATCAAGCACGAGAAGAATGGAAGAAATATGCAACCACACATACTCTCATTCAAAATCTCTACGTAGATCTGTCCATATTAGATCAATTTATATGGAAGGGGGATACATTGTGGTACAAAGATTGGTTATATCTATGTAAGAACTCTACACTTAAACACCATGTTCTTTCAGAGCTACATTATTCTCCAATAGGTGGCCATGTTGGGGTCCTGAAAACATATCATAGAGTTAAGAAGGATTTCTTTTGGGAGGGGTTGAAAGGAGATGTTCAAAAATGTGTGGCAGAATGTTTGGTTTTCCAAAAAAATAAGGGCGAGACCATTAAGACACCTGGTCTTCTCCAACATCTGTCGATTCCTAGTGAGAGATGGGAAGAGGTATCAATGGATTTAATCAAAGGATTACCTAAATCAAAAGGGAAAAGTGTCATCATGGTCGTGGTAGAAATACTTACCAAATATGCTCATTTTGTGCCATGGCTCATCCTTTCACAGCTAGTACTGTTGCCATCTCTTTTATGGATACAGTTCAAAAGCTCCATGGCATGCCAAAAATTATAGTAAGTGATCATGATCCAATATTTACAAGCAACTTTTGGACTGATCTGTTCTCTTGCCTAGGTACCCAACTAGCCCATAGTTTCTGTTATCATCCCCAACCAGATGGGAAAACTGAGGTGGTAAATAAATGTTTAGAGGGATATATTTTATGTTTTACTTCCGATAAACAAGAACATTGGGTGCAATGGTTGCCACTGGAGGAATGGTGACAATACTTCATTTCATACCTCCTCTAAAATGTCTCCATTTCTGGCACTTTATGGGTACCATCCTCCATCACTCATAGCTAGCTTGAAGGTCAAACCAAAGGTGAGAGAATTCGAAGATCACATTCAACATCAACATGAGGTACTCTCTAGTCTTAGAGAAAATTTAGCATGGGCACAAAACCTATGAAGCAATAGGTTGATCAACATATGAGTGAGTGACACTTTGAAGAGGGAGACTTTTTTTTTTAAGGTTACAGCCATATAAACAATTATCCTTGAAACAAAAACAAAAGGATAATAAGCTTGCTCCTAAATACTATGGTCCTTACTAAGTTTTTCAAAAAAATTTAGTGTGGAATATAAGCTAGAGCTCCCTCCAGGAAGTAGAATACATCCAGTATTCCATGTTTCTTGCTTAAAGAAAGTTATTGGGCAACACATTTCCACCCAATCAGTGCTTCTAGAACTAGATGAGGAAGGAAGGATCATATTGGAACCTGAAGGAATTCTTCATACACACACCAAAAGACTAAGGACCAGAGTCATTAATGAGTACCTAATCAAGTGGAAGAATATTAATATTGAGGATGCATCATGGGAAGATGAAGCAATCATGCAGCAGCATCTAGGGCTTCCCAACATTGGGGAAAATGTTTCTTTGAAGGGAAGGGGCATGTTATGCCCTTAATTATATATCTTACATGGGATGGATATATCTGACTTATTGCTATCATAACTTAATATCATGATGTATCTCTTTTATATATGATCTATTATCATTGGCTGGTCGGCCTTGCTGATGGCCATAGCATAGGAATAGTATAAATAGGGGTTATAGGTAGTGGATGATCATTATATTGAATATTTGAGTCTTATTATAATTTCTGGAGGTTTCCCCCTCGAAGTGGCCAAGATATTATACTTTCATATCGAGAGAATTTATTTGCAATATTATGTTACTTGGTGTTCTATTGCTGGTGATAATCATAATTAATCAAGTAATTTTATTACATGCGCAAGGCCTAGTGTAGTGCCCACTTCCCTTTGACACCTTTTTATGCTTATGCTGATATTATTGATTAAATTATAGACATTAATATGTTTTGATTTAGTATGATGTTAGACATTGATCATGGATTATTGTTGATCTTGATTTGATTTTGTTGCATGATGATTATTAGAGACACCTTATATGAGGATGATGATATAATATTGACATGGATGTATTATGGGTGTTGTTTAGACATGTGATTTGGATATTATTTTGACGATGATATAGTCGTTGATAAAAAATGTAAATGATGTAGTTGTTACTTTGATGATTGTTGTGATTGATTTATACAGTTGGTTTAGTGATTTTGATTGTATCATATTGGATGTTCTGATATGGCCACGAGGTTGAAAGAGGTATTTGTATTTTTCAAGTTAAAAATATCACAACAAAACATCGGGGTATCGGAGACCAACCAAAATGGAATTCTAGGTGAATTCGACAAGGTCACCATGGCAACTCATTTCATTGTGTTGTGTTTTGTTAAGGATTCCCATGGGGGGATTATCTTTACATGTGACCATGGGTATTATGTATTTTATTGATGTGTTATTTTTATTATTGTTGTATGTATTTTATTAGTAATATGATCCCTTCTTTTAATTAATTAAATTGTGATAGAATTAATGTGAGAATCATATGATTAAAATTTTAATAAATTAAATTGGGATGTGGGAAAGTAATAATGAAAGTTGTTGGCTGTTGTATTTAATTTGTAGGGATGTGTAAGTTGTGTAAGAGCTTGTGTAAGTCAAATTTTGGAGTAAAAAATACTCCACCTCCATGGAAATTTGAATTCGTCCTTGGGGGCTGTTTTTGAGGCTTGTGGGACAAGTAAAACTTGTCCCATGCCACTAAATTTAATCTACCAACCATACTTATGGATGGAGATGTGATTTGTGACTTTTATAATGATTTTTAATAGTCTTATTGCATGTTTTTTATTGCGCTTTCTTACATTTTAATTAATTTGATTTCCCTTGAGGTGTGGGATTTTTAGAGTGTGCAAGTAACTTGTCATATTTTTCACCTACCTCTTTATTGTGCTTGGGAGAATGAGGTTTGTATTTTGTGTTGAATTGGAGGATGTGTGATGTGGCATCCTACATGGATCCACATCATCCTCTTCTCTCCCTCTTCTATTTAATTCAAACTCTTTCCTTGTTTTTGGGTTGTTGAACCTTTTTGCAACTTCCTTGGGGGCGCATTTTTCTTGTGTGGAGCTCTTGTTTTTGGAGGAAGTTAGGGAAAGCTTTGCATGCTTGGAGTTTGCTATTTTGAACTGTGTTTTGACATTTGAAGCCTGTTGTTTGGAGACAAAATTAACCATGGAGAGGTAGGAATTTAACTCTCTTTTTATATGTTTTCATTTTCTTGTTGTGTTGTGTGGATAGTGTATGCTTTGTTTTATTTGTTGGCTGGTTGGGTAGACTGCCATAGGGATGGTGTAGGATAAGGCTATGGGGAATCCATGTGGGTGGGCATAAGTGAATGCCTTTGGCATCAGAATTTTGTGGAGGGAGTGTGGGTTTGGGATCCACCATGGAAAAGAAATAGCTTGCATTTCTTCCTTTATGGGGGGCATAAGGAGGGATTTGTGGGGGGCATAAGGAAATGTGTGTGATGAATTATTTTGGTGGTTTGTTATTGGTGGATGCCCAAATTCCAATTGGGAGGCATAAGTAGCTTCCCCCATAGACCTTGCTCCTTTGGCTTGTTTGATCAAGCCTAAGTTTTGATTGATATGTTTTCAATTACAGTTGTAAACTGTTGTTTTGTATTGATCTATGTTTTATTTTCAAATGTGTATGTAAGAAAATGTTGTGTTGTGGAAGCTAGTTGTTGCCATGGTTGAATTACACCTTTGATTGTATTTTAGTTGGGGCTCGGGGGCCAATGATGAAGGAAGGATTCTACTTTCATTGGATGTCTTTTTTAGGTGGAGAGTGTTGCCTTTCCCCCTATTTTGTTTTGATCAACTTGGAAAAGAGAAATGTGCATGTTGCTATCCTGGAGAAAGGAAAAATGTAGTTTGACAGCCCCTTGTGAAAACACATTCATTGTAATCCCTTCCCACATGATGTGGATGGAATTGTAATAGCTATGTTATGGAGGAATGATGTTATAATTGATTATGAGAATGTATATTTGATTTGAGAAAGACATTTTTTTTCTACTCTGTACATTGGAATAAATAAATGAAATTATTTTAACTATATTCAAGGAATGAAAGAATGTAAAGATGTTTCCTTTGATTGAAGTCAATAAAGAATTGCAAGTTTATCTCTTATTTGCATTGTTGTGATGAAATGGGAATATCAAATTGTGATTTGAAGCTTTGTTTATTGCAAACGAAAGAAAATGTGTATGAAGGAAGGATGTTGCTTGTTTCTTTTGGGAAAAATATGAAATTGAAATCAGAATTGATTTGAGTATAGAATAATTGATTTAAGTCATTTAAAGGTATTGGATTGGGTTAAAAATGAAGCGCCACACTTAAATGATAAAATTGATATACATATTTAAAAGAAATAGATGTCTGTTATAAAATTTATACTAGCAATTAATTTTAATAAAAATGTACATTTCATATTTGTACACATTAATCAACCTCTATATTTTAAAATTTGGTATGTTGCATCTTAATTGAAATCAATTCGACAAATAAAACTTAAGAAAACAATCTAACAATTGCAAAATCGAATCAAATCCCTTCCTCAGTTGTTTTTTTGTCTATTGTTGAAAAAATACAATTTTGAATCAATCGAACAAATTTAACTTCCTAAACCACTTTAAATCCTTCCTTGATCAATTCTCCATGTTTGTTTGAATTTTTGAGTGGACGAGGAGATCCAATTTAATCAAATTGAAAATTTGGAAATTTCCATTTTGCTAATTAAAAGCTTTTAGATCATTTTTTCAAAATTGACCCATTAAATTTAACCAAAATGTAAAATTTATGTTTCTTGTGCAAAGAGGCCATCGAGAGATATCCAAAAAGTTATTGTTTGCCCAAAACTGAGCTTTCTAGCTCAAGTTATGGAACTTTGAAGTTTTTGTGCCTTGTCAGGAAAATTTGGGAAAATTTTCCCTGGCGAGCCCGCAACCCAAAAATTTCCCGTCGAATTGCCTTAGAAAATTTTTTGAACAAATTTGGTCGGGGAAAAATTTTAAGTTTTCCTCCACTGGCTCGTAGCCAATTAGAGGCTGCCATGTGTCCTCATGGGGGTAGAGGTGGAGGCGTGGCATTTTCTTTGTTCTTAGAATTTTTGAAAATTTTGGAAAAAATTTCCTTTTAGCCCCGCCGGCTCGCGGCCAATCGCAGGCTGCCACTTGGTAGCTTTGGGTGCTTGTGGAGGGGTCAGACCCTTCGTTTTATTTTGGTTTTTGGCCTTTGGAAATTTTAGAGAAATTTCCCCACAGCCCCGCATCTCCTGCCCTCGCCTTGGGATTTTTCACCTCCGTGGACATGCAGACCCGCGCGCCTAATATTTCCCTTTCTTCCCCATTGGCGAAGTTGTTCCAAAAACCCCACCATGTACTTGTCCCTCTCCCTTCTCCCTATGTTGGTTCACTAAATGCCATGTGTCTTCTGGCGGCATAGCAGAGGCGCGGGCAAAGGGGAAACTTTGCCTTGCATGGGGAAAAATGTCAAACTCCGCTCCACCCTTCCCTCACCCTCTCCCGCTTGAACCAAGATTTGACATGTGTCCACTGGGGACCCACGGAGGTGTGGGAGGAACTTTTCTTTCATGCCCATGTGGGAGGAAAAATTTCTAAGGCCGCCCCGTGACCCGCCAACCCGCCAAAGGGGTTTTTACCCTTATTTGACACGTGTCCTCTTGGGGAAAATTTTACCCCAAAACTCCGCTTGCTCATATCTTGAGTTTCTGAAGGAGTTAGGAGGACTTCTTTATATCATCAGAAAGGTGAGAAAATTTCTTATCCAATGGGAATGATTTATTGAATTTTTGGAAGCATTAAGTATGATAAATGTAAAATTGAAACTCTGATCTCGCTAGAGAGTGGGTATGGGGGTAAATTACTCCCTGAACCTAACTGAGACTTTTAACCCTATAAGTTGAACCATGTGACCTTGATAATTGTTAATAAATGTAAATTATGATCTAGTAATTTTATATTTGTTCCAAAACCTAAAAGGGTCAATTTTTGTCTTGTAACTTGATTGTAAACACTTCTAATCACAAAAAAATTATTCCAGAATTTTCTAACTAACCCTAGGTTGTTTCTTGGGCTTCAAGTGGGTTGTCAAAGTAATGGTTCAAAATCTTGGACCATTGGGCACACTAGAAAAATTGAGACATGAAAACTTAAACCTAGTACACTTTTAAATTTAGAAAATAGCTTAGCTAGAATTTGTATATTTTAGTAAACATGGAAGTTGTGTAAAACTTCACAAAATAAAATAACTCTCGCTTTGGTCTATGCAGGAGGCTTAGACAAAGCGAGAGGAACCTTCATAGATACTCATACTCACCACCACCATCACCACCACTGGATCAGGGTGTAACAGCTATCCTACCTTAGATTTTACAGACCCTTCAGGATGTTAATGCCACTCTATGCGGAGGATTAGGAGGAGGACATGTAGCTAGTCATGATAGAGCCCCTTCTATCGAGGGTCAGGTACCTCCTCAATCTAGTGAGGATCATAGAGGAGAGAAATCCCATGCAGTCATAGTAGAGTCACCACCTAAGAGACAGGATGACAGAGTTCTAGAGCATAGATAGAGGTCTAAGATCCCTAGGCTTAGGGATGAACATGCAGAGGGACCTAGAGGCCATCAGACCACAACAACGGATCACATCAGGGAGATCATGAAGCTTCGGCCATCAATTTTTTCTTTTTTGATTGAAATGAGTGGGGTGACGTTGTGAAGAGGTCGGGTGAATCTCACCAATAAGGTCTAAACCCCATTGTGAGAAAGGCCAAAGATCACGAGCGACTTGTAGCGGGTGGCTAGGAGTATGTTGAAGATTGGCATGTTGTTGACACATGACACAGTGCTTAACATATTCGTAGCAGTCATTATTGAGAGTAGGCCAATAATAACCTAGGCGAAGGATTCATTTAGCCACGGCAAGGCCACTAAAATGTCCACCACAAATCCCATCGTGTACTTGTTGGATGGTATGAGTGGCCTCAGCGTTGGTCAGACAGCGAAGGAGGATGCCATCAAAGCCACGTTTATAGAGGAGTCCTCCCATGACAACATAACGCGAAACACTTTTAAGAAAAGCACGTTTTCCGTTACTAGTAAGGTCAGGTGGGAGAACCGAGATTGTAAGGTAGTCGTGAAATTGGTGGTACCAAGTATCCTGCGAATTAGTAGACACAGTATTTATCATGCAAACTACCGGGGTTGAATAGGATGGTGCAAAAAGTTGCTGGACCACAACGAATAATTCAGAGTCAGTTGGTGCGGCGGGAATCTGCGAGGCTAAGCAAGCCATAGTATCTGCAAATTTGTTAGTGGAGCGGGGAATGGTTTGGATAGAATAGTGAGTAAATAAGGTTAGAAGTGATTCCACGTGGTGTTTGTACTTCTGAAGTTCCTCGTTTTTACATTGGTAGCTGCCCATAACTTGATTGACTACCAATTGAGAGTCACCAAAGATATTGATAGATTTAATGCCTAAGTGTATCGCAACTTGGAGACCCAGAACAAGGGCCTCGTATTTCGCTGTATTATTAGTGCAGGGGAAATCAAGCCGGAATGAAAGAGGCATAGGTTCAGCGTCAAGAGGGATGAGAACAACGCCAGCTCCTCCGCCGCGCTGGCACTTAGATCCATCGAAGAAGAGAGTCATTTGATACGACTCTTCTCCGAGCGAAAGAGTGGCGATGAGTTCGTCGGGGAAGGTAAAATTGGTAAATTGTTCCCCAGGTAGAGGGGCCTCCGCAAGTTGGTCTGCAAGAGTTTGTCCTTTGATTGATTTCTGTTGTATAAACTCAAGGTCAAGGTCGGCGAGGAGCATGAGCCATCGAGCGATGTGTTGGTTTAGGTGTGGTTTGGCGTACATATAATGAATGGGGTCTGTGTTGGTGATGACGAAAGTTTTGTGATTCAGGAGGTAATGTCGGAGTTTGGTGGCGACGAATGATAGGGCCAGGCACAATTTTTCTACATGTGTATACCTAGTCTCGTAATCCACGAGGGTACGACTTATATAATAAACAGCCTGCTCTCGGCGTGCCGAGTCTCGATGTGCGAGCATAGCTCCTATAGCATGGTCAGTGGCGGAAAGATAAAGGTAGAAAGGGCGGTCGTCGTGGGGTGGGATAAGCACGGGTGGCTGCAAGAGATATGTTTTGAGAGCTTCGAAGGCTTGGTGACACTCCTCACTCCATTGGAAGGCAACATCCTTTTTTAGAAGGTGATGAAAAGGGTGACATCGATCCGAGAGTTGGGAGATGAAACGCCGGATGGATTGAAGTTTACCCTGCAAACTACGCAATTGTTTGAGGTTTTTGGGTGGGGGAATTTCTAGGATAGATTTTACTTTAGATGGATCGACCTCAATGCCACGCAAAGAGACGATAAAGCCAAGAAGTTTTCCCGAAAGAACACCAAAGACACATTTCTTCGGTTGAAGGCGGACAGAATATTGTAACAGGCGATCAAAAATAATGGTTAAAACATCGAGATGTTCACTACGATGTTTAGACTTGCCGAGAAGATCGTCGACATAGTCTTCAAGGATAGTGTGCATAATGTCATGAAAAATGTAGGTCATAGCCCGCTGATAGGTAGCACCAGCATTCTTAAGGCCAAATGGCATGACACGATAACAGAAGGTTCCCCAAGGAGTTATGAAGGCAGTTTTGTGTTGATCGGCAGGGGCAACCAAAATTTGGTTGTATCCTGAAAAACCATCCATGAGAGAAAGCATTTCATGGCCCGCAGTGAGATCAACAAGTTGATCAATACTTGGGAGGGGGAAGTCATCCTTGGGGCAAGCAAGGTTAAGATCCCAGAAATCTGTGCATATCCAAAGTCCCCCTGTCGCTTTAGTGACAGGTACGATGTTAGAAATCCATTGAGGATAGTCAATAGGCAACATGAAGGAAACAGAAAGGAGTCGTTGGAGCTCCTCTTTGACCAAGAGAGCAATGTGTGGATGCATTTTTCTCAATTTTTGTTTGACTGGTTTGGAATCGGGGTTTAGGGTGATGTTATGGACGGCAATGGTAGGATCAATTCCTGGCATGTGAGCGTAAGACCATGCGAAAGCTTGGTTGCGAGCACGGAGAAAGGTAGAAAAGGAGGCTTGTTTTGATGTGTTAAGGGATTGTCCAATCTTCACTATGTGAGGATCTTCCTCTGTGTGGATGTTGATTTCTATAGTAGATTCGTTCAGCATAGTTTGGGTTTCAGATGGTAGGGCGCGTTGAATATAAGAATCATCCGCGCCCAGGTAAGTGAGGATGGAGTCGTCATCCTGGCATTCAACAATATTAATCAAAGGCAAATCCTCTTCGATCATGTCTAGATACAGAAGGGGAAGAGAAGATGGGTCCTCATTATCACGTTGATAAGTGAGAGGACCTACGAAGATAGCATTTATGAAAAAAAAAAGTTAGGAGGGATAGATTCAGGGTCCATCGATTCTGTGGGTGATGATGGCAAAGTGGGTGATGATGGTTCGGTAGGGGCAACGTCTTCCTCTTCCAGGATACAGCTGACAGGAGGTGTCTCCTGTGTAGGTGTTTCGGAAAAACTGAAACCACTTTGATCATTATGTTTGTGTGTGGTCACGGGAATGAGTGTATGTCGGCCTTGTTCGTAAAGGCCAAAACCAAAGCCTTTCCACGCACAGCGAGTCAAGAAGGTGAGGGCGAAACGACGATTTGTCAAGTATTGAAAATCGGATTGGAAGGGAACCACACCAAGAGGAGGTTCAGGGGTAATGGAGGATGCGTCAACACCCCCATACGTTAGGTTAGTGCGGCAATGGGGTGGTCCGTAAGAGATTACCTCCCCCACGCGATGGTCGTAGGTGGGATGCGCATGTAATTGTCCGTACTCCTGCGGGGTAGGGAAAGAACTAACGTTATATAGGCGGTACTCCCCCAGCGTGAGGCGATGAAAAACATCTACTAAGGGGTCGGAGGTTGGGATGTTAGCTGCGGGAAGAGAAGTGGTTTGTGCGACGGTGGTTTCATCAGTTGAAGGCGTAGGTGCAGTTGAGGTGGATGGTTGAGGTACATTTGAAGAGGATGGTTGGGTTGAATGTATGGGTGTCTTAATTGGTATAAGCACATCGTTTGGGCGGTATAACATATTGCAAGTTTTGAAGGGGGGAGGATCAGCTTTTACAGTGTAGGACTTCCCCTCGTACTCAAATTTTATGCATCGATGTAATGTTGAGGGAACGCATCCCATGGCTCGGATCCAAGGACGACCCAGCAATATATTGTATTGGAACTCTCCTTCAAGGACATAGAAGAGTTCGGGTAAAGTACGTGGGCCTACGCGAATGTTGAGGATCACGGTGCCTAAGGTAGAAGTAATAGCGTCATTGAATGACCGCAACATGATGGGGTTGGCACACATGCAACTAGAAGGGATGTTCATTTGTTGGAAGGCTTTTGAAGAGATGATGTTTAGGCTAGCACCCCCGTCAATCATAACCCAACGTACTCGAATGTCTCGGACGTAAGCGGAAATGAAAAGGGCAGGGTCAGGGTCTTCTGCACCAAAGTCGATAATTTCATCTTCTGAGAAACTAACTGCAGCGGCTTGTTGTTTTGAGACAGAAGTGGTGGGAGAGATGGATTGTTTGGTGAGAGAGGCAACGTGATTGGGTGTTAGAATGGAGGCAATGGGCAGGGTTTCGTTGGGTAAAACCTCTATCCCTTGAAGGATCTCAACGAGAGCTTGTCGATGAGATTCAGAAGTCTGAATGAGATCATATAGTGTCATTTTTACGGGCGATTGATGAAGCTGTTTGATCATGGTTCGGTGGGCAACTCCATTAGAGACGGGATAGGCGGGTCCGCGAATAACCACTTTAGGTGGTGGTGTAATCGGGATGGTTGAAGGAGAAAGAGATGCCGCAGGTGTGTTTTCTTTCACTTTCCCATTGTTTTTCTGTCCTCGAGTAGCGACACTAATCATATTAATCTCGTAGATCTGAGATGAGGAAGATGGTTGGGATAATTCATGGTCTTCAAGAGGTGGGGTTGTAATAATGATAGATCTTGGTGAGGCGGGGATAGATGATATAGTAGAGGGAATTGACGCTAGAGGTCTCTCCCTTCGTAAGTTGTCTTTCTTAATCTTTCTATCCGGGAGAGGTGACTGACAAAGGATGGTTTTTAGAGCTTTGCATCCCTCCACATCATGTCCTGGTGTGTGGTGATAAGCACAGATTTTAGACTCATCGTAACCCATAGGTCGGGGTTTAGACGGGTCATAAGGTCTAAGTGGAGGTAGGGAAATGGTCACATTCTCCACCAACATAGCAAGGATTTTGGCGTAAGATCCTTTGAGGGGGTCAAAATCGGATGAGGGTATTGGTTGTGCGGGTTTTGGTAATGTTTGGGCGTGGTTGGTTCGTACAGGTGGTGGTTGAGCTGAGGGGTGCTGACACATGTTTTTCACTAAACGTGGTTTTCTTGGACACAGAAGTTACGTTCAGCTGGTTAGATGATGAGGCTACAGATGGCGTAGGGTAGCGGGAAACAACCACGGAGAAAGGGGAGTGACAGAAAATAAATCCTTTGATGATGGGATTGGTTTAGGGTTGATAGGTGGACCGGATACGCGGGGGTAACAATGTTGTGATCCCCTTTGATCTCTGTATAGGTGTAGAAGGCATAGATCATTTTGCATAAAACAAAGGAGGTATGATATATTGGTGTAATGTGGAGGGATGATGGGTCCCAATATGGAAGGTGGGTGTGACGATGAAGGTTTTTAATTGTGATAGAGGCCCGGATTGCGTTCGTCTCCTAGGTGGCAGAACGGATTTATTTTTGGATAGATCGAGTCGCTTAGGCGGGTGTGTTAGACTGGGGCATCGGTGAGGTCCCAAGCGTAGGGGAAGATCTGGTTAAGTTGATAGAAATGGACGGGGCATTTGGTAGAGGTGAGGGGGGTGAATGCGAGAACAGGGGCATTTTAAGCTTCTGTAAGCACTTCGGGTAGATGGTGGAGACATCAGGATCAGTCATTTGCATTTGAGTAGAAAAAGGGGTACTCAAACGTTCCCATAGGGCCTGTCTATCTTCTGTGGAATGACAGTCTCCAGGTGTGATTTGTAATTTTGGTACAGAAGAAAGGTGGGTTGTAATTCCACTCCATTGCGGGGTGTGACACAGGAGGCAGATGAGGCACTGTATCAATAGATGTTAGGAGGTCAACCGATCGTTGAAAAGATTTAGGCGATGAGGGGACTAATAGGTAGGAGGGCATGTTCGAGGAGATATGTCATGTTTAAAAGAATGTGGTGATGTTAGTGTAAGAGATTTCTCATCTACAGGATAGTCAAAAGGAGTGGTGAGCCTTCCTCTTGTGTAGCAAGAGTGGTAGAAGGGGATGTTTGGGAAATAGATAAATTAGATAGCACCCGCTCATAGTCTTGTAGGGGATGTGGTGTAAGAAGACTCATTGATGGGAAGGGAAGCCGGGGCAGTTAACTCTTCTATGGGTAAAGGAATGATTTTGCTTTGGCTTAATGGTGGTAAAGGAGGTTCGGGCTCCTGTGTTAGTGAAGAGGCTTGATTCAAAATTTTCTCAATAGAGGCTTTTGGCTGAGAATTGAAGACTGCATGGATCTCATGAACACTCTCCTCAGCTAAGATATCTTGGTTCACGTTGCTGCTGGACGAGTGATTCGGGAATGGCTTTTTGAAAATTTTCAGATTTCGGTTAGTAGGGGTGTTAGGATTATCGAGTGTTATATCCCCTGCGTCAACCATTTCCTGCACTATGTTTTTCAACATCTTGCAGTTTTCATGACTATGTCCTTTTGTACGCGTGTGAAAGCTACAAAAGTCATTTTCTTTGTACCAGGAAGGTATTGCACGGGTGGGAGTCAAACCCAGAGTGAGGTTTAACAGGGGGGCAAGGTGATAGCCCCAGCTTTGAGCAATTTCTCCAATACCACACCATAGGTTTCTCCCAAGGGAGTGTAGCTGATGGGTTCGGCTTTGTATTTATAGGTGGTTTTTGGTGGAGTATTGGACGGTGGGTTGGGATTTGACCATCACCGCGTGGACAGCTCCTTTTGATTTAGAAGAGGGTGGACACGTGAGGAGTGGTGGTATTTGGTTTATTTGGTAGAATCAGGAGTTCGGAAATTGGAGTTCTTGTTGCGCAACAGTAATTTCTCTTCCTCTAAGGCTTGAATTTCTGATTTTCGAGCCATAGTAAAGGCCTCGTCGAATGTACGGAAAGTTTGGATTTGGAGGGTATGGGAGATGTGCTTAGCGCAGGCCCGCGTAAAGAGTTCGATAAGTTCGGTTTGAGGCAAGGCATACGTAAGTTGGTTGATAAGGCCCCGCCATCGTCCAACGAAATCTGCGATAGATTCGTCCTCAAATTGTCGGATGGCATAAAGGTCGGTGATAGATATTTTCTTAGCAATGTTAATGGAGAAATGATCCAAGAAAGATTGGGCTAGTTGGTTTAAAAGAAAAAAATTGAGTGCTGGGGTTAAAGCACTGTACCACTCCAAGGGGGTGGGTCCTGATAAGGACATAGGGAAGGTGCGGAGTAATAAGGCGTCATTATGGGCAATCAAATAACAAGCATGTCTAAATGATCACAAGTGTTGTTGAGGATCCTCCTTACTATTAAAACGAGTAAATTTCGGCAACTCCCATTGAGGAGGATATGAATGAAGGGGGGACAGAAGGGTGAATGGGCTCCCGAAAAACTTGTTCATATGTCAAGGCGCTACGACTTCCCGAAACCGAAGCCTCCAGATTTTGCATTTTGTCCATCATTTGTTTGATGAAATCAGTGGTTGGATGAGATGATGGTGCACCAGAATAGGGATGTCCCATATAAGGTGTTTGAGGTTACTGGATACGTGTATGGGAATGAAAAGGTAGGCTTAGCTTGAGAAGGAAAGATCGTGTGGATAGGTGGCAGGAGAGCAAGTCATGAATGGAGCAGTCTGCAAAAGAGATGAGGTAGGGGCAGTTGGTGGTAACGAAATGTGGGGTCAAAGATTAACAAAAGGAAAGCTAATCGGGGTCGTATGAACCTCTGCAGCTGTCGGATTGGGAGACGGGGCTAGAGATGCAGGAAGCAAAGTGGTATTATCAGGAGGAGTGGGGAGCTAAAATGAGCAGCTATACTGATAGGCATACCTACAAGGAGCTGACCATCAGGTGTACGGTCAGGGGTATGAGACAAATAGTATTGTACAGCGCTGGAATTAGCATCCAGAAACTTGGCAAAGTCCTTATCTCCCACAGGAATTTTATGGAACCTCACTGGTATCAGTAGGATTCCCCCATAGAAGGTGAAGGGGGGTGATTCAGGCAAAGAAACAGAGCAAGTGTGTGAAACCATGGCAGTGGCTTGTTTTCGAGTGATAACAACCATGGACAGCAGTTCACAGTAAAGTTTCAATCTATCAAGAACAAAAACAAACCTCAAAATGATGAATTTGGCAAGTTGTTGGTTTGTCAAGCGCTGATGGAGACAGTAACCGATATCGGTTTACTAACCGGTGTCGGTCATAGGGAAAACGACGTCGGTCTCTTAACCGATGCCGGTGTCAAAAATCTAGGATAAGAAGATACAAAGGGCTGCTAATTTGATTTTTAGCAACATTGAGTATATTTATCAACTTATTGATCACAAAAGACAGAGTATGAGAGAGAAAACAGAACAGCAAACAAGCAAGATGCACACGCAAATCCAGAGATTAACCTTAGGGTTAATTTTAATTATTGTGGGCTTATGCCTTTAGACGTAGAATGATGTTAGAATCCTAAACAAGAGACTTAGGGGAAATGTCAAGTTGTTTTGGCTTATAAGGTTACCTCAATCGGGCGGAGGAATAACACAGAAAAAAAGGGGGATGTTTGAGCTGTTGTGTTAATTGTGAAGTGATTCGGTATGTGTTGTGCAGTGAATGTAAGATTAATTTCCTGTCAATACCGTGGATATGACCCCCACGTGTACGACCTGTTACTTAATCTATGTTCACTAGAATTGAAAAACAATAGGCAGGAATGCAATGCATGTGTTTTAAAACCCAAATCGAAAGTGATATTCGATGAAGCAAAAGAGATGACTTTTACCAATGTAAGATGCAAAAAACAAAGCAAGTTTATTTTTTTTTACTAGAATAATAAAATACCTTGTGAATATCTCTAGAAGAAGAAAACAGCAAGTATGCTCCCTATATGAAAGCAAGCAAGAAATAAAGATAAACCCAAAATGGGTCCCATCGGGCGTGCCAAAATGTTTCACTCGGAAATGCTTCGTTCCTTTTAGAAACAGATAAGGTTAGGGTTAGGAGGAATACCAGTAGAATGTCGAGATGATGTGCGCATACCGTAGAGAAAGATCAGGTTAACTGCAGAGAACTCCTTTTTGTCTGGGAAGGACTACCTGCAAATAAGAACACAAGACCACAAGATTTGATTAAACAATAAATGAGGAAACTGCCTTGGGCCCAGGAAATGTAAAACTTCCTTTTGAAGGTGGTCAGTTTCCCTGCTAACGTGAATTAACACAAAAGACTATAAAATATCAATTAAATTACTTGGCTGAACTGGGTAGGGGAAAGGCTGTTTTTCCTGGTTTTTGATCAAAGGAACCGATGTCGGTTACCTATAACCGATGGCGGTTACTGATAACCGATACCGGTGGGTTCTAGGATCTTCTGGGCTTGTTGTGGTGTTTGTAATGGCTGGTTTTTGGATAGTATTAGGAAATGGGATGGTTAGAAACTAAAGAATGATAGTTAGAGGTAATGGTACGTTGGATAATGGATTCAGAAACAGATTTAGGAGCACTGTAAGATCCAAGAAACATAAGAAATGTTATAATGGAGGACATGCAAGATGTAACTCACTGGTTTTGATGAAGGTGCAAGTTGATCTCCTTTGCTGTAAATACGCCTAGTATTTTCACTTGTCTCTGCTTGGTCAAGTGAAGATCTGGACTCTGTTCCTCGCTCGCAATGCCCTCGCTGTTGATCCAGAAATCCTTCGACTGATCTCCAAAATGAAATTCCGATCCGTTTGTTTTGGTTTGGGAAGCCCATTTACAGGGAACCGATGGTGGGTTGCGGTAACCGACGGCGGTCGAGTAGGAACCGGCATCGGTTAGGAAAAAGTAGGCTATTTTTAGTAAAATAGCCCACCTTCCCTGTTTTTCTCCCGAGGGATCAGTTGCGGGCTTGGTCAAGTGGCTAGAAGGTCGGCTTTGGGTGCGAGTAAGGAGGCATTAGTTATGGATGTGAGTCTAGACCAAGTCATGGGTCCTAATTAGGTTAGTTTAGGGTTAGGGCTAGGTCATGGTGAGGTGGCCAAGTGAGGTGGCGGGGTAAGGCAATGTGGATTTATCAATTATGAGGTAATTAATAAATAATTGTGTAAGGTTTAGGTAATGAGGTTAGGTTGTGAAATGGGATGCGGGTCACAAGGGGTCGTAAGACACGAATTTGGTGTCTACAGCACATGCAGTCCTACATTCATAAAACATAATCACACAGAGATCAATAACATCACTGCAAAAATTGATTTATAAATTATATGTGCCTACAAATCAAATATCATGCCTATTCATTCCATTACATCCATGGAGAATTTTTTTTAAAACACCCAAAATAGACATGCGAAGAAAATTGATATTTCAACCATGATAAGAACAAGTATACAATTGCAATATCGAAAATCAATTCCAAAAACTACTTACAAAGTAAGAGATTCCATATTATTGTGCAATAATAAAAACCCAGAACCCCAAAATGATTTCTACTATAAGCAGAGTTCCTTTAATGAATTGATTAGAAAAAACAAGTTTTTGCAAGGGATTAGATCCTATCATTCCTTGTAGAGCTTCAAGAAGTCTTCTTTTAGCTCCTAGGTTTCTTCCTCCAACTCCCATGATAGCTTCTACAATTGAAGCAGTCGACCTTCACAAAACCCTCTCCACCTTTCTACTGGAAACTCCCCCAACAGTTTATCCATGAAACAAAGAAGCAGAGATTCAAAAAAAATCAAAAACCAGTTACAAAAATCCCAATATCCATATGCAGAGTGAGAAAGAAGAAGTAAAATGACCAAGTGGAAACCCAATAACAATACTACCTTCACTGAATCTGACATTTTTTCCCCTAGGAAATTTGGAATAGTCTTAGAAGTCATTAATACTTAGACATGACACTTTGTCTATCCTACCAAACCACCAGCCTCCTCTAATTTCATTAGTGAAGACACTAACCGTTCAAACTTCAATATTTTCTAACCTTAGTGCAAGTTTTTAGCAACTTGCTAATTTTAAATTTTCTTACTGCTAAGGAGTAGCAGTGTCCACCATTAATGCCCACAAATAAAATCTCTAGTACATGTAAGGGTGCAAAAAACCATTAACTCAACCCTTGACCATGCTTCCACAAAATACGACTACGATTAGCCTAGATTTAGGTTCCATATCCCTTTCCCAAACATAGGTTAGGGTTTAGTTGATAACTTAGCAATTTATATCAACTTAGCATAAGTTTAAGATTAGGTTCCCAAAACACCACAATTAACTCATATGCCTTAGGTCTAGGTTAGACCCTTAGAAAAACTTAAGTGTTATAAAAACATTAGTTATATTATAGTCCTTTAATAACTGCCACAACCAAGACCTTACTAGCTGAGAAATGTTTTTCAAACAGATTAGTGTTATATGAACCAACTCTCAACACTTTCCAGCCCTTAATACGGGACGAAAATCATAGGAAAACTAGAGCAAGTCACCAAGATCAATTAGTATAAAATTGATAATCCATAAAAGATAAATAACGATAATTTCTTTCATTCAATCGTAATTGTAGATTGAATTAAGAGAATGTCTTGGATCAATGAAACTAATCCAGGGTACTTTCTTAATTGATTCTCAATAATATTAAACGATTATTCCTAACTTAGAATAATTTTCCAAATTACCAGCTTACCCAATAATTTTTCAATAGTACATTACAATTAAATGGAGGATTAATTATACAAATATCAATTAAGATAAAAATTAATCTAGAAAAATGATTTAATCTATTCTACAGAGTAGGAACTTAAGAACAATCACATGTCAATGTTGTGATCCACTTCACAATGAGAAAGTACAAATGGAAGAATCGCAAAGGTGTTACATACTTCCCCTCTAAAAAGCATCATCATCCCGATGATTGGCTTGATTCCAAAATAATTTTTCCAAAAAATAGGTTTAATAAAATTTACTTAACCACAATCTTCCTTAATAGAAAACATAATTTAATCCAAAAATTCATTTTTCCAAAGGTATAACAGCACCAAAGGCTGTAATAATACTCAATAAAGATATTTTTTCTCAAACTAGAAAATCCAGAATCAGTTGCAAGTCAAAGTGATTCAATTTTTTGGAAGAGAAATGAAATATTTCTGCTAAAACAAGTGAGGAATATTATCTTTCACGTCCTCCAAGTTTTCCTAGGTTGCACTTTCTTCATTAAATTGATCCCATTGGACCTTTCTTGTTCATTTTCATGATTACGCAAGTGTAACTTTCAGGTTTCCAGCACTCTAATTATTTCTACCACGATTACCCCTGGATCTTGGACCTGAAAAGCATTCCATTTTAACACATGTGATAAATCTGAAATGTATTTGTTAAGTAAAGAAATAAGAAAAACATCATGCATTTGTGCAAATGAGGGAGGCAATGCAATTCGGTAGGCCACAGGATTGCCTATTTCAATAATATCAAAAGGGCCTACATAACAAGGTGACAACTTGGCTGACTTGCGAAAGGTAATCAAATTCTTTTTGGGCTTGAATCTTAGAAAAACTTAATCACCAAGTTCAAATTTCCTTTCGACCCTTTTCAGTTTTTCATAGCTTTTTTGTATATCAACAACCTATTTTAACCTTTCCCAGATTAACTTTACCTATTGTTCCATTTTAGAAATCATCTCAGGCCCAATTACTTCTCTATCCTTAATGATATCCCAACTAACATGGGTCCTACACTTTTTCCCATACAAAGCCTCAAAAGGTGCCATTTTTAGAGAAGAATGGTAAGTGTTATTATATGAAAATTCAACCAAAGGAAGATATTTTTCCCATTTGAATTGTTAATTCATGCATTACATCCTAATCATATCTTCAAGAACCTGATTCACTCTTTCAGTTTGTCATTTTGTTTTCAGATGATAAGAAAAGCTAAAGTTTAGCTTTTTTCCCAAAATTGCATTAAGATTTTTCCAAAACCGTGAAGTCATTTATGGGTCCCTATCAGAGATTATCAACTTGGGAGCACCATGAAATCTGAAAATTTATTGAAGAAACCTTTTAACAAGAATAGGTGATTCGTCTTTGATATTTAAAGAAATGAAATGAGCCACTTTAATTAGTTTATCAACCACAACCAAAATAACATCATGCTTATTTCTTGACATAGGCAGTCCTTGAACAAATTCCATACTTATAACCTATCATTTAAAATGTGGTATGCTATGAGAGTACAATAAACCAACTTGGTGCATATGTTCATCTTTTACACAATGGCATTCTAGTCAATGAGACACATAATCCAAGATGTCTCTCTTCATCCCTTTCCAAAAATATTATTGTTTAACATTGGTAAGCATTTTTTTCCCCCGGGATGTCAAAGTAAGGTGAATTGTGAAATTCAGTCATCGCTTTATTTCTCAACTCATTTCCTAGTGGAACATACACTTTATCCTCATACCTCAAAATTCCTTCACCATCTAATTGAAATCCATTGTACCTCACATCCTTTGTATTTGCAGCAAGCATTTTTTTTACTTGCTAAAAGTACAGATCAAACATTAAGGTATTTCTAACCTCATCCGTAAACCGAGTTCTCAAAGTCACAGGTGCATAAATATATTTTCTATGACTTAGTGCATCTTCCAATCTATTTTATTTTCCTTTTATATAGCTGATGTCAAAATCATATTAAGATAATAACTCTAACCATCTTCGCTGCCTTGCATTTAAGTTAGGTTGAGTGAAGATATATTTCAGCCCAAGATGATCAGTTTTCAGCTTGAAGGGATTCCCTAAGAGGTAATGTCTCCAAACTTGTAGTGTATGTACTATTGTAGTAAGTTATAAATCATGGGGAGCATAATTCTACTCATGCAATTTAAGCTTCATACTTTCTTATGTTATTACATGACCCTTTTGTAACAAACTACCTCCTAATCCCTCCCCAAAATTAGCTTTCACCATAGTAAAACTCTTGTTTGGATCAAGAACAGTCAATATAGGGGTATAAGTTAGTTGTTCATTCAATGTGTTAAATGCAGCCTCACATTTTTCACTCCATACAAAAATTTTCTCTTTCTTTTTCATTGAATTTATTGGATCAACAACCCTTGAAATATACCTTTCAAATTTTATGTAGTATCTAGAAAGCCCCATGAAGATTCTAACTTCATGTATGTTATTAGGTGTTGGCCAATCAATTATGGCAGAAATCTTCAAGAGGTCAACCAAGATTCATCTTTCTTTATTATATGCCCCAAGTATCACACCTCAGTTTCATAAAAAGAATACTTGGATAATTTTTCTTACAATTTCCTTTTTCTTAGTACCTCAAGTACAATATTTAAGTTTTCATTATGCTCCTCTAAGCTCTATGAATAGATAAGGATGTCATCTAAGGATAAAAGCACAAAATTATCACATTATTCTTGAAAAACATTATTCATCAAATTAGTGAAGGTTGCAAGGTCATTAGTTAGCCCAAAAGGTAAAACAATGAACTCATAATGTCCATATCTCATTCTAAAATCAATCTTATGAATATCTTCTTCCTTGATTCTTAACTGATGATATCCAGAACACAAATCTATTTTAGATTAAATCGATGCTCCATACATCAAATCAAAAATATCATCTATCCTTGGAAGAGGATATCTATTCTTAATAATTTCTTTGTTCAACATCCTGTAGTCAATACAAAGTCTTAAGTTTTTGTCTTTCTTTTTAACAAATATCACCGGTGTTCCCCAAGGTGAGACACTTGGCCTTATTAACCCTTTAGACAATAATTAATGCAACTGTACCTTAATCTCTACCAATTAAGTGGTATTCATTTGATAAGGTGCCTTATGAATAGGTTTCGTTCCTGATTTGATTTCAATGGTGAAGTCAAATTCTCTTTTTAGTGAAAGACCTAGTATCTCTTATGGAAACAAATCACTGTAATTTCGTAACAACAAATATCTTTCTAAAAATTTACCTCCCTCTTCAGCTAAATCTGAAATTTTTATTGCATAAAGAATGCAACCCTTAGTTTTTCCTTCTTCAGATGTATAGTTGATATTTATATAACTTTTATGCTTCTCTTTATTCCTTAAATGTCTACAAATTTTTGTAGGTCATCCAAACACCATATATGTTTCCAAAATCAGTCCACAAACTCCTTTTGATCAGAAAACTATTTCACACCAATTATTATGTCATAAGACCCTAGAGGTGCACCATACATGTCTACCTCAATTGTGAAGCTCAACAATTCTAGGGTTGCACCAAAGAGACACTGACTATGTGGAAAACATTATTCCCATACTAGATAGTCCATGTTTTTTCCATAAAACCAACTTTATGTTTTAATTTAGTAACTAACTTGCTATAAATAAAAAATTCAGAAGCACCAGTATCAAAAATTATAGTAACATGTAGGCCATACAGCTTACCTAACACTTCTATGGGCGTAGCCTACTTCTCATCTTGTTTGTCAGCTACCACAACATTTATCTTATGTTACTATTTGTTTTCATTTTTATTTAAAGGAAAATTACTTGCATAGTGGCTTCCTCCATAATTAAAATAACCTCCAATAAGTCCTATCTTAGGCTCATACCTATTCTCAGCCTTGAAAGCACTGTTTTTCCCATGGTTACCCTTCTGTCCATTATTCTTATTATTTACTACAGCTTTACGTGCTACTATTTTATTTTCATTTCCAGCCATATGCTTACTTTTGTTTCCAAAATTCTTCCATGTACCCTTCTTGGGTGGAAAAGACAAAGAAACATTCCCATTTTTCTTACATTTTTCCTCCTTGTCTGCATAAATTTCCTTCACTTTTTACTTTTGCCGAATGGATTTTTCTACCACTTCTTTCATAGTGGTGGGGTTATGTACATCCACCTAACCACCTATGATAATATACATCCACATGATTAACTTCCTTATATGGAAATTTTCATATATTTGATAGTGTAGTACATGTTTGAGAAGCCTGGTGAACTCCTCCCAATATTCCATTACCGACAATTTAGCCTGAGTTAAGGTTTGGAAATCTATCATTTTTTGGTCATATTAGATCTAGGGTAGTCAATGCTTCCTAAAATAACCCTTGAACTAGTCCCACATGATGTTTGTCTCATCAACATTAATCTCAACCTTTCGGATGTCCTGTCATGAATATGCTTCATGGGAGAGATGATAAGCTCCACATACCACCTTGGTTTCCTCAGAGAAATTTCTTATTGTAAAATATTTCTCCATCTCATTGATCTGATTCTTAGCCCCATCTCCTTGGGTGGTTCCATAAAATTTTTGTGGACTTATCCTATTTATATTGTTGTTCGATTCAACTATAAATCTTTCCCTCTTGTTCTCGAGCTGATTTGGTACATTCATGTTAGCATTATTTCCATAATTAATTACAACGTTATCATTCATGGCATTGAGATCCTTAGCATCATCATTACTCTCATCATGTGGATGCCTCTAATACTTTTCACTATTAGTCTCAATGTTATTTCCAGCCACTTGTTGTTCAAGAACAATAATTCTATTCTTTGTGTCATGTAGGGCAGCAAGGATTTCATCCATCTTTTGAGTTGTAGTTGCTTCACTACCCAAAGGCGGGTTATTTTCATCATGTCCCATTTTTCTCACCATTTTTGTAATCAAGAAAAAAAATTTATCAGAAGTGGACTTGTTGGTGAGAAAATTTTTCGGGGAAAAATTGGTGGATATATTGCCAACGATCTAGGAATCTAAGTCCCTCTACTTAATCGGTGCAGTTGTTGTATATGTATGGGTGAGTAAAAAGGTGGATTTTTAGGTTGACCTTTCGATCGGGGATCCAACAGATCTCTGTAAGGGAATAATTTTATAGGAGAGTAGGAAAGGGAGTGAGAAATTTAGAAAATAGAAACTAATGTTGCAATTAGAAAATTAGATACTTGCATACACTAGTTATAAATTATATCACATGCACTAAAATTAAGAAGAAACAAATCTACATAACAACAACAAGACCAAATAGAATTTAATGAGCACAAAGTATCACTAAACTCCTTAGTCAAAAAAGGCTAAAATTACTTTTTATTGTATTGGTGCTCAAGTACAAATTATACATAACATAGAAATGGAAGAAATTTTATATCTCTTTTTTCTCTTCACAAGGATATCTTTGTCATGAATTCAGAAAAAATAGCTCAAATTATATGAAGATATAAGAAGTCTAAGAAGACCCTTAAATGAGGAGATTACTATAATTTATAAAAGAGAAGGAAACTCTTCATCTTCTCAGTGACTTTTCCAATACCATATTCTAAATTTAGGTTGTTTGTATTCCAATTAAATATTTAAATCCCTTCTATAAAGAAAATGTGACTTAAAGTTTACATTATGTTTTTAAAGTCACTTAAAGATATATCAAAGCACACCCCAATGTAGAATTATAACATTGCAGAGAGAGAGAGAGAGAGTTGGGTGAGAAGAGAAGAGAGAGGAATAGGAGGATGAGGAAGAAGGAAGGAGGAAAAAGCATTATGAAAAATAATGAGTTATTGTGTTGGATTTGATCTCACTCCCTGACTGGTTTCCATCTCATGCTCTTGAGAATATCTTTGTCCCTCCAAATTCCTTACTGAAAGGAGTTGTTGTAGGTTCCACTTTTTCACCATGAGGAATATGAATACTGCTCAAGGTATTTGTCCATCCATCAGACACATCATTGATATATTTTTACTTCCCAAACCATGATGGATTTTTCTCTGTGATAAGTGTAATGGAAGCACGAATCTCTGAAAGGAACTCTAGGGTGTCCTTAATGAAGGAAAATGGGTTGATTGCCCTTTTATTCACATGTTCCTTAAAGGGACCAATTATCTCATCAATATTTGTGTCTTCTCCTATTATAGGTACTCAATTTTTTTGAATTTGACAATTTATACTATCATGCAACTTGTACACTTGTCCCTCTTTTTCCTCTAGTTCAGCGATGGATGAATTGACTACTTAAAATATGGTTTCCAAAGACCTCACCCATACATGTGAAAAGTCTTCTGAAAGAGTTTCAAAATTATTCCTGTTGATCAACTCCTGACGACGAGTGTTTCTCATTTCATTCACTACTAGGCCCAAAGGATCCCAGTAGTCCCTTTCTTTCTCCAAGTCTTCTTTGAGTGTCTGCGTCATGTTTTCTATCGCACACATGTAAGAAAATATTTTGACCACCTCTTGGAGCTATGAATTCCATTTTTTAGAAATTGAATCGATCCATTTGTTATTCACTTACCCTTGCATTGTGAACTCATGCATCCTCTTGATAGATTATGGATTGAAGCTACTGATGGGTATAACTTCTTCAATGGGGATTGTCGTGGCATTTGGCTCAATAAGATTTTGCACGTAGGATGAAAGAGTTCACACCCATTCCTTTAGTTAATCAATCCTCTTCTTATATTACTTATTCCTTACCACCATATGAGCATAAGATTGTTGATACATGTGCAAATACACTTCATGAGTTTTTGGTCCCGATTGGATTGTGCTCATCTCAGAGTCAGAAAGTTTCATCTCATCCACTGACTTGATCACCTTCATCTGGGATACCTCGATGTAATGATTAAATGTTTCCCCATTATAGAACCATGAGGCCATATGTGTGAACTTCCTTTTCTTTCCTTTAACTAGTGACATAATTGTTGATAAGTCATGGGATGCTACCTTTTGAATAATGCATGTGTCAGGCAAAATTGTTTCCTGCATCCAAGGGAACATCTCATCGGAATCAAGTTCTATGAAAGGTGCATCAACCATTCCCTATTCTGGAAGAGAAGGCACGTCTTGGATGGGAGAGACATTAGTGTTAACAAGAGGTGATGCCTCCTATGGTGGTTTGAAGACTGGGTCTTGAACTACGTGCTCTTCCTCCGCTTGTGATTCTATCATTGGATCTTCTTCTTGCATTGTTTTAATTGATCCTTCTTCCACCCTAGATTTCTTTGGTGACCTTCCATGAGAAGTAGTTTCTAATTCTATGGATCTTCTCTTATAACTTGCTCTAGAATGCCTTGAACTTTTGGTAACTTCCACGATTCTTGATGATGACTGATGAGATGCTTGTTTCTGACCTGTGGGCATACCTCATGTTTGGATGATCATGGTTCTCTTATTCTTAAACCAATTACTCATTCTCTTCATCACCTTCTTAGTCCACTCCTTTATATCCCCTGATTCACAAACATATTAGTTGACTTGAGGAAATGGAGACATTTTGACAGTTGTGTACTCATGATCACACATCTCTATCCCATCATCATGTAAGATGTCTTTGTACTAAGAGAACTTGAATTTATTCATTTCATTGATTGTCATTCTCATATGGTCCTTTTCTTGCACTTAAAATTCATCAGCATAATTGGCCCAATATTCCTCGATTTTTGCCTCATGTTGCAAGTCTAGAACATTGAAAGAGTTAGGATCATCTCGGATGTCAAAATTAGGCCTTACAGAGTAGGAATGCATATTCAAATGATAAAAAGCAACATCCAGATGCATTGCATCATTTGCATTCTTACATGTGAATACTCTGAGAGAGATGGGAAATGAGATCAGATTCTTCTTCCTGCTCCTAAGTATATTGTTCACCTGAATGATCTTCCTGCATAGCTCGAATAGTACAATTTGATCGCTAAGTGTTAGGAATAAAATTAGATTAATTTCATCATTTACTAAGTTGTAATGTTAAAGAAATTAAATTTAATTACTTTAACTTAGTTATTAGTTAGCTATTATCTAGTTGTCATATCCCTAGATTAGTGGGGGCTATACATTGTTAGTTTACTACTTTGGAATGTTCCCAAATGTTCTTGGATGTGATTACTTAGGGGCAATATGTTATTTCTGTATATTTTCCATACTTAGTAGATAGGATCCACTTTTCTTGGATGTTGTTATAGTTGTTCAATGTCTATAAACATTACAACTTCTTCATTTGATAGTATGAAGGGTTTCTAGAATATTACATTCTCAAGATTTGGTATTAGAGAAGGATGATCCCAGTATTTGTGATGATCCCTCATCCTCTAAGGAGAGTGTGTTGTATAAGGTTAAGGGTTCGTTGCTGAAATTTTGAGCTTGGAGGAACCATAATGTCCCCTGCTTCTTGGAAGCACCTACCCAACTTTATCACCCCTAGAGTTCTGCACATAGTAGCAAATCTGCACATATTTGCTACAGATTAAAAAATATATAGTTAACAATACTCTTACATTTTGTAGACTGATTAGAGGAGGTCCTACAAGCATTGGAGATTCATCCTCATCCAACTCCAAAACGTGCTCTACACAACATTGAGATCTGGGGAGTTTTCAAACTATGTAACATTGAGTTGCATCTTAGACAATTCAATCCACTACTGCATCAGCTCCATATGTAGGGGGCTGGAATCAAACAAACAATTAGTTTATCAAAAGTAGATACAAAGTAGTCATAAGCCAAAGGTTTCAAACAATGGGCCATTCCTTGGAAATATTGAGATGTGCATTCAAAATATAGAAGTGTTGAGGTGATTCAAGCATATACAGATATGCAGAAGAGGAAAACAAACTGGGCGA
Source organism: Taxus chinensis (assembly GCA_019776745.2). Lineage (NCBI taxonomy): Eukaryota > Viridiplantae > Streptophyta > Pinopsida > Cupressales > Taxaceae > Taxus > Taxus chinensis. Next base: position 478,465,174 of record CM034154.1, on the reverse strand, counting down.
CCAAATTTCTGGTCGCAACATTTAAAAGCGAGTTGGATGTGATGGTCAAATGACCCTGTACAAAACCTCCATCTAAATTGACCTCCCACCTCCTCAGATCTAGTCAACCCAACATTACTTCCACCATTCTGTCAAAGATCCATGTCTGTCAAAGATCTCCATACCTTGCAAGCATAAACAAAATAAAATTAAAATGGTGGAAGGGAGGAGGAAAATAGAATAAGAAGAGACAAAAAAACCAAGGTCACGTGCATACAATCCAGGTAAGCCCTAAGTGGGCTGCGTTTAAAAAAAAATTCGAAATCCATTTTTTCAAAAAAACTTTCCTTTTTTGGATTTTGAGAAAAAATCAGAAAAAGAAAAAAATTCCACTTTTGTAAAGGGGCACAGAAAGATATTGAAATCAAAAGTTAAAAAAGGCATAACTTTCAACTGGTACCTCTTATTGAGGTGTTATTTTTTTTAAAGTGTATGGTTTCTAGATCTCTACATCTTGGTCTAATTTCTAATAAGTTTTGTTTTGTAAAAAAAATTAAAAAAATAGATTTTTGTATTTGAAAAGAGGTCGAGATGAAAAATTAAAAATTACCTGAAAAAAGGGTAAAATTTACAATTTTGTACTCCTAATACTTCCAAAATGAGAAATTTTCCATAGAAGTAGAGACATAATTGTAAATGCATGATCATTATAAAGTGCCAAAAAACCTTTTCATTCTCATGGAGTTGCTGTCTTTGTTTTTCACTAATAATTTAGGGGGAAAAGATGAAAGACTTACAAATTCTTAATTGATCGATCAACAATGGCATTCCTTACGGATTAGAGCAAAGTGAATGGAGGGCAGTTTTTTGTGCCAGTGCTAATTTTAAGCTACGAGCTAACCCAGTAGATTTTTTATTGAGCCAAGAGCTAACCCAACAGATATTTTCAAAACATTTAGAGTTACTCATTTGTTTTTCGAGAACACGTGCCAACTCAAAAGGGGTTCCAGATATCCAGAGACAATTCTTGAGCCTATTCCATCTATTGCACACTGTTCAGAGGAAGTACATTCATTCAACTACTTCTGTCCAAATGAGATCCAGAGAGACCATACTGAATTAAGGGGGGGGAATGATAAATTCATTTTATTCACCTTAGAATAGGTTTCTTTTAGCATGTGTGTGCTAATAAATGTTTACCTCATGTAAACATAGTTTTTTAGAGTCATTTTTTCTCTCCGATTCATTTTAGACCATGATGAATTAAGGGAGGGAATGTTAGGAATAAACTTGGGTCAATTCATCATTTACTAAGTTGTAATGTTAAAGTAATTAAATTTAATTACTTTAACCTAGTTAGTTGTTAGTTATCTCCTATCTAGTTGTCACATCCCTAGACTAGTGGGGGTTATACTATTATTAGTTTACTACTTTGGAGTGTTCTCGGATGTGATTAGTTAGAGGTAATATGTTATTTCTGCATATTTTTCATAGTTATTATATTTGATCCACTTTTCGTGGATGTTGTTATAGTTGTTAAATGTGTATAAACATTGTAGCTTCTTCATTTGATAATATGAATGGTTTCTAGAATATTGCATTCTCAAGACTAAGGTACTTAGGAAACCTTAGTGGAGCTTTTCAAAGCTAGAAAATCACAGGTAGGAGAAGGTTGAGAATTGGATGAATTAAGACACATACTTCTTGATCAGGGACACTGATTGTGGTGAAATACTGGCCTCTAAATCACCTTCCATGTTTCAGACCACATACATCGTGAATGCATCATTCATGTGATAAAACTACCTGTGTATTTTTTCCATCACCAACTATGAAATTTTTTCATGTGCAGTCACCTTAGCAACATTTGTTTACATGAGAGCCAATTTTTTGAATGATCTTGAGATGGAAAGAAAATACACCAAGTAAGAAGTCATGTGCAACTTCTTCATCATGGGTACCTGAAGCAGTTACAGATGTAGATTTTCATTGATGATATTCCTCCAATCAATTCTCTACTTTCCTTCAGTCACAATCAAGATGAACAGTACCATCCAGTCATGAAAGTCTCTTGTGTTTTCTTCCCCCATCACCTAGTGGATGAGGGTGATTGTATCTGAATATCCCTCATGGAAATCACACCTCGAAAGGTTCTTGGGAACTCTTGAGGGCTTTCTCCCTGTCTTCATACATGAACTAAGTGAAACCCCGTACACATATGCAACCATTGTTTCCCAATCATGCAAGACCCTTTCCTTTGAGATGACAACCATGTTAGGTGATGTTGGGATTTGTAGAGAAAGTGAGATAGCTATGGGATAGATGACACCATTTTTATTCCATTTTTGGCTCAAATTTTTTTTATTTCTGGTTCATAGTGGTGTGAACAAGCCAATACCAACTCAAGGCTTTACACAGACATGGGGTGTCCTACAAATGTGAACAATCCACTTGTGAATACCTAATCCTTGATCTTCCCTTGTTCTTTGGCTATCATACAAGACCTTAGGTCATTTAGGTAAATGTATGAGACATCACTATCATATATCTCATACTTGTAAGTGAAAGGTTATGCTGGATTCTATCCCATCCACTTATACTTCATGGTTTCTTTAGAAAAAACAACTTACTATTTTTAGTAAGTGTGAAAAATCAGCTTCCTTGGACATTATCTAGATGTTGCAACTCAGATTTCCTTTTCTCCCTATGTTTCTCTTTCCTTTTGGATAAATTTATATTTTTGGAAGGTGCTCGTGGGATGACTTACAATTTTTAGTAAGTGTCAATTTTAGACCAAGATGATGTTTTGATGAATTTTCCACTGTAGTACAACCTTTGTGTTCACTATCTCCTCTGTAGGTTATTCAGTTGATGAATTTCTTGAAATAACAGTCCCCTATGTAGAAGACCTACTATTTTTAGAAAGTGGGATTATGCTAGTTGGGTCACTGGGGAATGAAGTTTTTTTATATTTTTTCCCAATATTGCCCCTCTGAAATCTTGGACCTACCTGATTAGTAGTTTGGGAGATTTTAAACCTTCAAGTTTTTGACCTGGCATCACTTATGAACACAACAGACATTGATGGACCTCAAAAATTATAGGTATGATTTTCTTCTCTATTTGCAATGACAACCACAATTTTTATGGGTTTTTTCCTTCTTCTACTTCTGATGAAATCTCTCTTCGATCTGACTGTCGGTTTGACAGAAAAATGATATTTTTTCTCCATTGTGCAAAGAAATGGTTTTCTTCATTTCAAACACTTCTTGTCATGAATGGAAGATATGAAGGTGGGGTTTTTATTGCCTCTAAAAATGAAGAACACAACAAAAAATGGTTTGTCAATCCATGCACTAGTTTGCAAGATCTCTTGAATTTCCGTTTCATAGCAGTGGAGGATTTTCAGGCTTATTCTTCTTTGTTCATCATTCCTCTACCTCTTTTGGTCAATATATCATTGGAAATATTTTCATTCTCATGGATTCAAAGTTTTTTTTTTCTATATTGGATCTTGTTTGAGGTTCAGCAATGGTGAACAGTGCTAGTGTGAGTAAGTTGCAAAGCAAGTTGCAAAGTATGGAGAGTAAGAAGTTCGAAGTTAGAAGCGAAAAGCAGGAAGGATTTGAAATATTTCAAAAAATTCAAAGCAGGGAGTGAGAAACATTTTCATGTTCCTCATGTCCCTTAATAATTAAGGTATGAGAGGTACATCAATTTTCACACGAATCCTAGTTGCAACACATGGCAGAGATCTAATGGCTGGGGATTTGAGTAAAAAGGTAACTTTAAAGTACCTGGGGGCTTTAAATGGTTACATGAGGGACCATGAGGCTTATTTGGGGCTGGGTGAATTCTCATGTCCCTAATTTCCCCCAACATAAAGGGACATGAGTGACATCAAATTACATGGTGTGCGAGGTGATGATATGTGGCAACGATCTGACGATCGAGGATTCAAGCTACACTAGCTCATGAGGGCTGAGAAAAAACATTGGAGAGGGTTATATGAGTGACCAGAAGACTCGCTTGGGGATGGGAACATTTTCATGTCCCTCATGTCCATTTTATTAAGGGATAAAAGGTACAAAATATTGTGCCAAGCTCCTGGAGATGACACGTGTCCATCCTGAAATTTGACTAACTACGAGAACTCATCAAGAGGGCAACTTAAAACAGTGATATGTTGAGTTCCCGATGGATTTTTTTGGTGAAATTTTACATTAAATTGACTTAAATTTTCCTTTTTAATCTAATTATTGGGATATCATATCTTTATTCATGCATATACCCTAAAAATATGATTTTTGATCTGGTCACTTACTTATACATGAGAAAAACTACCTGCAAACCCATTGTGCCAAAGTTTTATGAAAAACATAATCTCACTATCTTATAGGTATTAGAATTACCTTTCTGAATATCTATTTTTTTATCCTAACTCCATTTGGAGCTCCCAAAATCACGTTTTGAAGCTCAACAATTTTTTTAGCCTGTGTATTGCCTAGGCCCGTGAACCCTAATTTTGGTGAAACTACCCCAACTCTTCCATATCCTTTCTAAATATTTCTGACTCACTTCAATGATGTTTTTATTCCTTTAATTAATCTCCATATAAGATTAGTATTCTCCATTTTTGTCTTGGGGGTTGTTCTAGTCATAGGAAGGCCAATGATAGCTCTTCTCACAACTACATGAAATTTGCATTTTCAATAAATTCCTAAAATCACCAAGGGGGTTGAATTGAATTTCCTAAATCACATTGGGGAACGATTTAACATCATCTCGAAGGTCATGGGACTAGATGGGTAGACATGGGGTTCCTTGGAAGAATGAATTTTGAAAGTTTCGACACCGGGGTATAGTTATCATGCTTGAAAATAGTCAATTTTCCCATTGAATATTTGCATGACAACAATAAGCTCTAGCGTGGAGACATGGTATGGACTAATAATAGTGAATAAATGACATGAAAAATCCTAATATCAACTTTATACCACATAATTCATTGATAGTGCATTATCCATTGGACCTTGCAAAGTCATGTACAACTTACAAGAGAGAGAGAGAGAGAGAGAGAGAGAGAGAAAGTGAGGAACGAAACACACACACAAAAATGAAAGAAAGGAAACACACAACACACAACAGGAAGGGAAACACATGCAACAGAAATTGAAACACACCTAAAAATCACCTATAGTAAAAAGTGGGGGACAACCCGATTTCACTAATGATATAACTTCAGATATTGCCCACTGTGAAGCAATTCCAACGAAGTTCCATCAAGATATGGGAGTAAAAAAATGTTTTCTCTGCAAGATTAATGAATCTAGAATGGGCCAAGCCATAATAAATCAAAATTTCCATGGCTACCCTTTGGTTCCTTCCTTTTATCCCATAGTAGGACAAGGTATCCAACTGTGAACTCCCTTACCTTGGCCTTCTTATCAAAGATGTTCTTCACCTTCAGTTGATGCTCTTTGATATGGTCCACCACTCGGAGTCTATTTTCTTCTAGCCTCTCAAGAAAAATGGTCCTTTTTTTAATAGAATCTTTGTACAATCCATCTTCTATTCCCTTGAGTAACTTGAGAGCTGGCATTTCAACCGTGATGGGGATTTCTACTTCAAATCCATATAGCAGCTAGAATGGTGACATGCGTATTTCCTTCTTAGGAGTGATTTTGTCCTTCTGGACTCTAAATATTGGATGAGTACCGATATGTGCATGCATAGGATCATTAAATAGAAGGGCACTCAGGGAAAAGTGTGCAGGAGAAGGGTTTAAGTAAAACCAAGGTGCTCGCGGGAGGCGTAACAAGGGTTTAATGGACTTAGCCATATTTGGCATCATGAAGTCACTTGAGGAAAAACATGAGGACTTGAATATGCATGATAAGTGGATAAGGTGCCAGCTTGGAACCTTGGAGACCAAGAAAAGGATATTCCATGCAAGTAATATTCCTAGAGGCATGATAACAGTTAGTGTAAGGTTTTACAAAGAGGATAAGAATTCTCCAATGGAGGACCACATTGATGCTTGGCACATGATCTGCTCATGAAATAATTCATGGAGGTGGACATTCATCCTATTTAAAGAAGTGCTTGGTACAGAAAAAAAAAGAAGAAGGAGAAGGGAGAAGGTAGTGTGAAGGTTCTAGAAGGTATGGGAGTGCTAAGAGAAGGAGAGTAACAAGGTGCTGTAGAAATGTTAGGAAATGCTAATTGTTTGGATCTCATGATGCTAGTGTTTAGATTTTTTGATGCTAGAGAGTTTTAAGGGATATCATTAAGCATGTGTATGGGTACTGGAGTCTATAACAAGGATTATAATGGGGAAATCATAGTTAGGATCACTGATCAGATTAGTTGTGAGGGGTTGGAGCTCTGTCACTTAATTTATATGGTCTAAGATGACCCTTTTGAATGTAGTGTGGCTACTAGAAAGTATTTTAAATCAATATACATGAATCTATTCTATACATCTTGTTTAGGGGTGAAAACCATCATGTTATTTAGATTTTCATGACTCAAATATGGTTCCTTGTGCTTCATATAATGTTTATTTACTTCTTATGATCCATTCATGTGTAGATCTATTAGTTATATATTCTTCCTTTTAAGTAAATACATGTATTTATGTTTCTAAAAAAATCCTTCATTAATGGCAGAAATCTCTTGCAAACCTCACATAAAGAAGGGGCTCGGCACTTGTGTGTGCCTCGGGTGAGCACCCAACGTATGCTGGGTGATAGGCTGGTGCACTTGGGGATAGAAAGAGGTATTTAGGGTAAAATAATGACTACAACTTGGTTCCATTATCGGGACCTATTTTGAAGCTATTGTGAGAGAAATGTGTAATGACAGAGTGCTTGACCTTAGATAGTGTCAAATCATGCCTCAAAAACACTGAGGATGAGTTTTCTCAAATATTTAACACTGGACCTGATTTTGATACACGTAATGGGTAGAGGATCACATGTATTATGAGTTATATGAGACCTTTTTCTTATGTTTCCCAGTAGAGTTGTATGAATGGCTATCAACCTATGCATCAAGGTCAAGTTGGTACTATAGACCTCATGTTTAAACCCAGGAGGAATATTAGCGGTTGCATGATGCCAATCTAACATGGACCCATGTTGTTGATCACTGGTGGAGTAGAGTACTGACTAGTTATACATTGGAATACACTATTTCTACGTATTCTTTCCCAAAGATTCCTAAGTTTGAGTTCTTGAGGGAGCCTAGAGGATTGTTATTACGTGTTATTCCACTAGCTATCAAGATCCTAGTCATTAATTTGAGTTTGGAATCCTTTCTCATGGTTGGCTAAACACCTGCTAGGTGTAGGGTGCGGAAGCTGGTGTGGTAGAGGATGGTAGACCTTGCATCAAAAATGGAGAGATAAGACAAGAGGATCAAGTATAATGAAGCTCAGGAGAGGGATTTGGTAAGATAGCGTGAATTTGTATGAGTGGTGGAAACATTGCGAGAAGGATTTGAGATTCACGCAGAGGAGGTGGAACCTGAGTAGTCTGAGCTACCCCATCTTGAAAAATGTGGAAGAGAAACCCCCTCTGCTTCTAGAAATATCTCATCATATGAAGAAAAAAGAAGAGTTGTAGGTGCACATCTTAACCCACATGGTGGCTAGACCCTTACCCTTAGTTTTCTAGTTTATGAGATAAGTTTTGATAATCCATTTGGTATCAGAATTGGTAGTTGAGTGACACATAGGAGGTATAATTTTTCATTTGGTACATCTATGGATGCACAGTCATTTCCTATGTTTGGGGTTATTTTGTCTAGCAAAAAATTTGGGAAAGGTGTGGGATCACAAGGTTTGAGTATCGTGTCTAGGAATGGTGTGGAAAACACATCTCAGAGTGGTTCAGTATCACTGACAGTCGGTACGTAGTTTAGGACAATGGTGGGATCACAGGGCACAACCACATTAGGCCCCTTACCTATAATAGGAGGAGGATCTCGTGGATCTGGAGGAGTTGGCACTAGTGGATCTAGTGGGTCTAGTGGTGGAGGAAACACTAGAGGGAATCAAGGTCCTAGATCTAGAGGACAAGGTCCACAATACCATCAACAAGTGTTTTATGAGATGTCTCTCCACGTACCTGATTACAAGGACATTGAGGATACTAGAGAAAATTTACACAAGTGTGAGTTGCTATGGCACGCGAAGGGAATCACTACCCCAGAGTTGAAGGAAAGTTAGTTTGTAACCACGTTGTAAGGACGAGTGCATAACTAGTACAAGAAGTATGACCCACACCAGATAGTGGTTGATTACATTATGCTTTGTAATGCCTTTTTGGTAGAGTTCCACATACCTTAATTTGAATAGAAAAGCATCATCACATTGAAGGAGATTCAGCAAGGAATGGAGGAGAGTGTGTGGGAGTAAGATGTATGTTTCAATACTCTCCTATCCATGTTATCTTATGACATTCTCCCTTCATAGCATGCTCAGGGGTTCTTTAGAGAATTGATCACATCACTCAAGAGGGCACTTTCATAGAATAATTTCATAGATCCACGCAAGTCCTTGGAGGCTACCTTACGTACTGAGGTAGGAGGAAGCATTGATATATAAGTTAGTCCATTCCTAGAAGCCCAAATCACTATAATGACAAAGCAACTGGAGAAATTTTCTGTGAACTTGGCTCATGAGACTTGCAGAGGCTTATGGTGTACAAATTGTGAGGTACAAGGGCATACGAAGGATAATTTTTCTTAGAGATCGGTACACGTGATGACGGTAGATTTGTGAGATTTTCCATGGAGATCATGATACAAATAGGTTTCCATTACTACAACCCACGATCCATAAGAATTTGTCTTACTATTGAAAAATTTACACCTCTACTACTCATGACACCAAGGATTGTAGATTGATTGACCAAATACATGATTTCATTGATACATGTGTGCATCAGACCATTGTTGCAAACAAATCTAGGGATGATGGTCATCATTATGAAGGGCACGTGGATGAAGGAGGTTGAGGTAGAAGATTTCGAGGAGGATTTAGAGGTTGTGGAAATCATGGGGGCAAAAGGATTGAATTCCCTCGTGGAACATTCTATAACTGTGAATCTATAGAACACTACAAGCTCAAGTGTCCCAAATTATTGCAGTGCTCTTGGTGTGGTAAAAATAACAAGTATGAGGAATGCCTGGAATTTTTTGAACACATGATCCAGAAGCAGCAAAATGATAATGGCATTGGGATGGTGAGCATAAAGCATTCTGACCAATAGTGTATGCTAAGAATGGCATGTCAGTCAGAGTTATAAATTTTAATGGTGACGACATGAGATAAGGCTTCTCACGCTAGGGAGATACCAAAGTAGAGACCATTGATTACAAGGGAAGAAGTGTTACATGGGAAGTATTTGAACCCTACCCATTAGAAGGAAGTCTATCAAGAGACCATGGAAGTAATTAGAAGTCTTCAAGGGAAAATTCAGTGTCTAAAAGAGAAATCCAAGAGGTTGGAGTAGAAGAAAAATTTGGAGGTCCCTCAGGAAGATATAGATGATGTTAGGGAGGTGTGTAAGATGTTATGCTAGAACAATATCATCACTCTATTAGGAGAATGGTTAAGAGATAAAGTACCAATCACTAGAGGAGAGCACGAGAGGAAGGTTTTACATGCTAATCTACATCCTCATAACCTTGACTATGATAAGGAGATTACCTTGAATGTAGTTATTGATGGATGGCTCCTAAGTAATATTCTAATAGACATGAGCAGAGAAGTTAAGGTTCTCACCTTGGATGTATGGAATCAAATGGGAAGGCCCCAATTAAATCCATCCTCAAATGTGTTGTATATGGCCAATAAGAAAAAGGCAATTCCCATTTGTTTTTTAAAGGATGTTGTTATCACTATCCAAGGGGCAATATTCACTCGAGACTTTGAAGTCTTAGTGCTTGTTGAGGTGGACAATTTTCCAGTGTTATTTGGGCGCCTCTGGTGCTATAAGAACAATGTTGACTTATGTTTCAATAAGGGGTATATAATTTTTTAGAACAAGGAGGAATGTGTTATCATTCCTTTGATGGATGGGAAGTCAGTGCTCTATACTAAGCCCATGGGAGAAGAAGACCTAAACACAATCTATGTGCACACTATTAGGGACCCTGAGGTTGTGTAACCAACAAAAGAAGGCATTATTCAATGGAAACATGATTAATCTATAAGTGATAAAACTAGTGTGGTATGTGAAATTTGGGTGCATAGGATGTATGAGTTAGTCAGAAGGAAGTTAAGAGGCAATGTGATGAGAGTAACAAAGGCATGCTTAGTCAGGCACTTGGGAGGAAAAACATTGCCAAGTTACACTGGGCAAGCCAACCCTGATGTTTTCCTACAAGAAATGAAGACCTATTGGAGATGTGACATCGAAAGGATAATTATGCATAGCTATACTTTACTCAGGACTACAACACATTGGTGATCAACCCATCGCGATAACCTTCTAGAGTGGCATGAGGTGACAATTACATTCTCTATTAGGTTTCTCCAAACCAATGCACCTACTGCTATACAAGATTATCATGGGAAGGAACCCACCTCATTTCACGTCAAGGCATGTGAGAAGGCCTGGATGGAAGGTATGGAAGCCTTTCCTCTATCTTTATGGGTGCATAAGATTTACTCCACCTTACAAGGCTACATGTGTGCATGGTACATTCACTCAGAGATGTGCCATCACATAGGAAATTGGCAGGAGTTGATAGCTGATCTACTTCATACTTTTAAGTATTGGAGTACTAAACCATCATTGAATGAGGTGATATAGGTTATTAAGCACCTAACTATGGGAAATAGTGCCATGGTGGAGGATAGGGTATTGGAGTTGTTGGGTGAACCTAGCTTGGAAGCACACTTTGATGATGAATAATTAGATGAGGTATAGCTTGAGCGCGTATGCATTGAAAAAGATAAAGGAAAATTGGTCTACTTGATAGATGGTGACAAGGTGGAAAACTTAGATGTTAACCATATTGTCGGTACATGCAAGGTTATGGATAGTGTTGATGAGAAATCATGCACCTACCATGAACCCCTGAAAACCAAGAAGCTTAATATTGGTTCATAGGCAAAACCTAAGGAAGCTAATATTGGAGATTACTAGATAGAAAGGGAGATTTCAAATATTATTGATCTATTTCATGAATTTTAGGATTTGTTTCCATGTGGGTACCATGAGCTTAAAGGAGTTCACAAATCCTTGGGAGAAATAAAAATAAATTTAAAGAAAGGTGCGTGCCTAATTCGGAAGAGAGCTTATCAAATGAATCTGAATCTACATGTAAAAGTCAAGGACGAGATTGATAAGATGATCGCATGAGGAATCATTGAGGCTATTGAGGAATCAGAGTGGATAAGTTTGATGGTCATTGACATTAATAAGGATGAGAGGATAAAGATTTGTGCTGATTAAAGGGATTTTAATGTGGTGTGTATCATTGATTATATTCCAACCCCTTTCACCTAAAAGATCCTGGAAGGAGTAGTTAGGCGTGATATCTATTATTTCACGAATGGATTCTCAGGATATCATCAGGTTAGAATTGTAAAGGAGGACCAAGAAAAGACAACCTTTTCCGCTTAATGGGGAATGTTTTCCTATATAGTCATGCATTTTGGATTGAAGAACATGCTTGTTGTGTTTTTCGTGCATTGTGCTTCAGGTGTTTCAAGACTTCATCCATAAATTTCTACAAGTCTACTTAGATGATTAAACATTATATGGATTAGTGACGGTCCATTGTGACAATCTGAGGTTGATGTTTGAGAGATACCAGCAGTTAAGTATATCTCTAAACATTAAGAAATGTGTTTTTAATACTCCATTTGGCAACCTATTGGGACATATCATATGTAAATAATGCTTGTTGGTGGATCCTATGAAAGTTTGTTTTATTGTGGGATTGGGGGAGCCTACTAGCCAGAGCACAATGCATGGATTCCATTGGCATAAGGGGTATTACTGGAAATTTATTAAGGGGTCTGCTAATATTGCCACACTGTTGGAAGAATTGTTAAAGCACAAAAGTACATTTCATGGGGAGAGGTGTAGTAGATGGAATTTGATACATTGAAGAATAGGCTTATCACTATGACCATATTACAATTTCCCTCTTGGGATAAGCCATTCCATATACATGTTGATGCTTCAGGGATGGATATTGGAGAAATCTTAGTGCAACCTAGAGAGGTAATTATCGACCATCCCTTGTATTTTTCCAGTAGTAATCTAACCCCAGTAGAAAAAAATTATACTACCATGGAGCGCGGGGAATTATAGATGATCTACGCACTGAAAAAATTCATGCAGTAATTTCTATTGAAACCTTCTATCTTTTACATGGACCACACCGCATTAAAGTACTTGGTGAACTAGCTCATCTTGCAAGGGTGCATATACATGTGGGTCCTATTGTTCTAGGAGTTTTAGTTTATAGTTTTTGTAAAACTAGGTAAGAGTAATTTGGGGCTTGACCATTTATCAAGGATTGAATTAGGAGAGGATGCACAGAGAATTGAGGATACAATGCCAAATGCACAATTGTTTAGACTCCAGTGCACACCCTCTGAATTGGAAGATATTGTTGTGTTTCTCAAAATGGGTGTGGCATCGAAGGGAATGAAGACTTTGGAAAGGAAGCAGTTAGCCATACGTGTCACACCCTATATGTTAATTACTGGAGACTTATACAAGCTAGGACGTAATGAGGTTTTACATTGGTGCATGCTTGAGCATGAGTGCACTGCAATCATGGAAGAAACTCAAGGTGGAATTGCAGGGGGATGCTATACAGGGAATGTAACCACACGCAAGATCCTTCTAATATGATTTTGGTGGGAAATGGTTTACAAATATTATATCAAGTATTGCAAGGCCTGTGACCACTTTCATCACCTTGGTAAACCAGAGAAAAGAGATGAAATTCCATTAATACCGATTTCCAGTGCAGAGCCATTCGAGAAATAGGAAATTGACTTCATAGACCCTATTTCTCCAACCACGAGAAGGATACGTTCACGATATATAATTACATGCATAGATTACCTTACAAGGTGGGTAGAAGTGGTGCCTAAAAGGGATTGCACAGTGGAAACAACAACTAGGTTCTTGTGGGAAAATATAATCACAATGTATGGATGCTCGCTAATCTTAACAAGTGATAGGGGTACAATTAAGACTTATTTCTAGTGCAGAGCCATTCGAGAAATAGGAAATTGACTTCACAGACCCTATTTCTCTGACCACGCAAAGTATAGGTTCACGCTATATAATTACATGCACATATTATCTTACAAGGTGGGTAGAAGTGGTGCCTAAAAGGGATTGCATAGTGACAACAATAGCTAGGTTCTTGTGGGAAAATATAATCAGTAGGTATGGATGCCCACTCAGCTTAACAATTGATAGGGGTACTCTTTTCTTAAATGATATAGTTAGAATTTAATTGGCAGAATTCATGGTGGCCCATCACAAGACTACCCCTTATCACCCACAAGCTAATGGTACTGCTGAGGGATTTAAAAAAAATTGAATTACACGTTGACCAAGATTTGTGATGTGGTGAGAAAGGATTGGGATGAATTTTTTTTTTTTGTGTTATAGTCATATCGGACTACTTATAAGAGACTGAACAAGGAAACAAATTTTCAATTGGTGTTTGGCATGGAATCTATGTTACCTTTTGAATTCATGTTACCATCACTATGTATAGCGTGTAGAAGGGATAGGTGATGAAAAATTACTTGAGGATAGGATTAACAAGTTAATGTAGTTAGATGAGAGGTAGGCTATTTCTCGCTGGAGTTAGAAAATAGAAAAATCTAGGCAAAAGGCATAACATAATAGACACATAAAGAACAAGCAGTTTGAGGTTGGGAAGATGGTTCTCTTGTATGATTCCAAGTTTTTGTGCCATCCTAGGAAATTCAAAGTCCATTGGTTGGGATCATACATTGTATCTTATATACTTGATTCAAGTGCTTTCCAATTATAAGCGCTGGATGGAACATAGTTTCCAGGCCATTTCAATTGGAGTAGGTTGAATCCCTACTATAAATAAGTCTTGTGTTTTTGTAAATAAGGTAGTATTTCTAGTTAGCCTAGGATTTTCCTTGATACAGTTTCCTTTCTTTGTGTTTCCCTTTCTCGTTGTTTTGTTGGTTGGTGTTGTTTTGTTTTGTGTGCATTTTTGCATTGGTAGCCTCTTTTTATTTTCAAAACTTTTCTATCGGGTGGAGTGATGTGACAAGTACAAGAAGCTATGGTTTTTGATGGACGGGGTTGAAAAATAAAAAACACATGGATAAGAAGATCGTGCATAGAAGAGGTGAACATGAGGGAAGGATGGTGTTAAAAGGATTTATAGAAACCACGTACAAGAATGAAAAGTGTAGGAACAACATGATGTAGGTGATATAAAGAAATAGGATTAGGACACAAAGGAAGAATGCCTTCGATGATGTAAGAATTTGGCTAAGGATCTATGGTCAGTAAGAGGTTTTTGTATGCCTAAAGGATTTCCAAAGTTTTTTGCATAGGATTGAGCGTGGAGGAAAAATGTTGAAGGTTGGTGCTAGAAAAAGCCACCTTTATTTTGAGTGTGTTGGTAGGTGGCATGTTATTTATTACAGAGAAAAGAAAAATTTATAAATATAATATTGGGGGTGCATTATTCCTTACCTTGCATTTGAAGTTAACAAAGAGCTCTCACAAACTAGGGCATCCTTGCAAAGAAGGTCTGAGATGATTGGTGAAGATTTGTGTACATAGCTAGTTTGATCAACAAACCAGAGTGGAAAGGAGTACACAAGAATAAATGGAAAAGGTTGTGTGGAAGGATCCCATGGGTATTACGTCCTCTTGTGGAAAAAGAGTTTTCCAGGTTAGGTTTATGTTGTCTTGTAAATGTGCAACACGGAAATTAAAAATTTCCAAACATGATAACTAAACCTGTGCACCAAAATTTTCACATTTTATCATTCAAAGGCACCTCGAGTCTACCAAGTGAGTCTAGTAACCTCCCAATTAATGTTATCTCATTCCCATAGGTGATTTAGGAAAGTCCATTTATTCCCCCTAGGTGATTTTAGGAGTTCATTAAAATTTGGAAGCTTCAGGCAGCTGTGGGAATGGCTATCACTGGATTTCCTAGAAATGGAGCAACCCCATGGAGAAGAAAAAAAACTACAAACTAGACACCGAGGTGATTAAAATACCTTAGGACATCATGGAAGCAATTCAGGAAGCTTCTAGAAGGACTTGGGAAAGTTGGGGCAATTTCACCAAAATTAGGGTTCACAGACCTAGGTAGTGCACATGCCGAAAAAGCTACTAAGCTCTGGAAGGTGATTCCGGGAGCTCCATATGGAATTAGGAGAAAAAAACATCATTAAAAAGGTAAATCCAAGCCGTAAAATATGGTGAAATTATTTTTTTCACAACACTTTGGCGCAATGGTTTTGGAAGTAGTATTTCTCATGCATACATGGAGTATCAGATAAAAAATCCTATTTTTTTAGGGATCAAATGGATGAATAAATAATTGAAACCCAAAAAATTGGATTCATAATTCCATTTCCAGTAAATATCATATGACATTTCATCAAAAATGTCCATCAGGATCTCAACATATTATCATCACAAGTTGTCCTCAAGGTTCGAGAGTTAGTCAAATTTTCAGCTCCAGGAGCCTAGTGGGATTTTATGTCCCTCACATCCCTCAAGTTAAGGGAAATCAAGGTTGGTAAAATTTTCCCTAACCCCACGAAGCCCTCTGGACCCACATATGACCTCCACAATCTCTATTTCATCCCCCAGGTGCTTGCGGGAGCTCAAAGCCTTCATCATTGGATTGATGCCACGTGTCATCACCTGGAGCATCGTGAAATTTGATGTCCCTCATGTCCCTTTAAGGTGAGGGACATAAAACATGAAAAAATTCACCCATCCCCTAAGGAGACTCCTATTCTCGCATGTGACCTCTTCAAGATCAAATTTCTAGTCCCTAGGTGCTTGTCAAGCCTCCATTCTCAACTGTGAGATTTATGCCATGTGTCATCACCTTACTCGCCATGGAATTTAATGTCCCCCACAGCCCTTTGAGGTGAGGGACATAAAATATGAAAAAATTCACCCCACCCTTTCTATGCATTCTTTTTTAATAATTTAAATATGGCACTTAGCCATTCCCCCCCAATTCTTCTTCACAACTTCATACCTTGTGATGGCTTTGTTCATGATTATCCACACACCCGGTCCACCATTTGTATTCCAAACCAGATCCTCCATGACCAAAGAAACCATCCAATCCATGAAAATTCATAGGCCTCAGAGAAAAAATGGGTCAAAAATTTAGAAACGACGTAGAAATGAAGAAAAATGAATATTTTTCGCCAAATAACCACAAAGTCACCAAATCGAAAAATCCTCATATCTTGCAAAATACAAGTCAGATTGAGTGCCATATTTTGCAGACTTCCACATTTTTCATGAATATAAAGATGTAAAAAACAAGAGGTTTAATGGTGCCTTGAAACATTTGTTCCAACAAAATCCCCCTTTCATGCATCATCTCACATTTGTTATATTTCCCATCAATCCTATAATGGAAACAAGATAAAAACTTACACACGGACTCCAAATGGAAAACATATCGCAATGGAGTTATTTCATCATGAAAAAAGAAAAGAACCAGACATGAAATTTTTGAGCTCTATTAATGGCCGCCATGGCAGCTCCGTGGTCGAAACCACTGCCAAGTGAAAAATTTAAATTTTATTTCCAAGCATTCTAGTGGGTGAAATCAAGTGAAATTTGGAAGACATGACCACGATGATGAGCCGAGTATGGAAAAATATGTTTCATCACAAACTAAGTAGTGGAATTCCAATTTTTGAAAATAATAATTCTTCCTATGCAGACTCACTATGTTTGGAAATTCATCATCAAAATTGGTTATGCCAAAGGCAGTGTGCACTGAAGATCACCAGGAAGCCAAAATGATTGTTCGAAGCATAAAATAGGGAAAATGACCATTTAATAAAAATAGTAAGCTCTTTATATGGGTGCTTACTAAAAATAGTAATTCAACCCAAGAAGTGTTTGTGGCAAAGGTTGTGCACACAAGATTAAATGAAGAACTTCATCACATCAAGATGGTCAAGAAGAAGCAAGAATCACCACTTATTATAAATAGTAAGTCTCCCATGTGGGTACTCACTATAAATGGTAAGTCATACTCAAGGGGAAGTTTTGGAACAATGGTACATAAAGGGATGATCCTTCAGGTTAATACCATCATTCGGTATCATCCATGGGCATTTCTCATAGGGAATTCAACACTCGTCTTAGAGGATTCAAATGTATCTCCCGACACTCAGTTCATGGCTCAGTTTCAGGAGTATCTTGTGTGGGGTGGAAGTTGCGGTCATTGGCAGAACCATTCAGTAGTGTTTTTAAACACTCATTCCAAATCTGTGAGCTAATTTGAAGTATTTTCACACAATTTTGAATATTCATAATTTCATTGCATTGGGGCTTTCCATTAACGAGGATCGTCAAAATTCATCAGGGGAAACATCTTCTCTTCTTCTTCTCTCTCTCTCTTCTCTTTATACCCATAACTTTCTCTCTCTTCTCAATGTTCTAATTTTGCATTGGGGTTGCACTTTTTCATGTGTCTTAATGTATCTAATGTAATAAGTCACCTTTATGTTATAAAAAGGGACTTAAAAGTTTCCTAGGAAGTTGAACAGTTTTAAGTTATGTGAGAACATATGAAAAGGCATTGGGGTGTAGACAATGAGTCACCTCTCATTCTATAAATTGTAAATCCATTCCCATTTTAAAGGGTTGGTGATCGATTTTTTAAACTCAAGAGTGTATTTTACTTTGAGAGAACAAAGGAGATAGCCATTTTCTTCCATTTTCCCCCTCACTAGTTTTCCTCCATTCCCACACTATGTACAACTTTTTTTAAGCAATCAATACAAGAAGAAGGAATTTCTATCTTTCTTTGAACAAGGGGTTTCTTGATACTTTGTGATCAATAAATTCTATTTGGTCTTGTTGTTATTACAGAGTTGTTTCTTCCCATAAATGCATGTGTTGAAATTTCTAACTAGTGTGTGCAGGAATCTGATTTTCTACCTATAACGTTAGTTCTCCCATCTCATTTATCACTCTCCTTTCCTGCTCTTCATACAAAGTCTTCCCTAGAAATATATTTCTAGCTTTGTCGCAGGGTCAGTGGAGTGCCCTTGTTAGATCCCCAAGCGTAAGGCCACCTGGAGAAAACTCACTTTCACTCACGTATGCATATACAGCAGTTGCACCGGTTAAGTACAAGGACTTAAACTCCCAGAGTGCTGGTAAGGAACCCAAAAATTTGTCCCAGAAATTTATTTTTTCCAACAGGTTACATAGTTAGGGCACGGTATTTGGAGGGATTTTTGCAAAGGAGTGGAGACGCAAATTTGAGAAGAGCCAAGACCAAGAGAGAGGAAGAATTTTTAAGTACCCAATAAAGGAATGACACCAAGGAAAGTAGAAAAAATTTCACTGAAGAAGGGAAAAGGAAAGGGCAAAAAAGTATTTTCTACCAGTTTCAATGAAGAATGGTATGCGGAAATGTAGTACCTGTTATCCAAAATGAGCCCCTACTTATTTTGGCTAACTTACCTTCATTCTTCCCTTCCTTGTGCTTTGAATTCAATTTTCAAACATTTTAAGCACTCAAGTGTTTCTGGAAATGGATCCATCAGATAGGATTTTTCTTCCCCTTTCCAAAAAGGTAAAATTTTCCTCCTAACTCCAAATATTTTGAAAGTTATGGCTCGGTGGAGTTTTTTGGGGAAAATTTCCCTATGCAGGCCTGGGGCCAATGAAATGGTGCCACGTGGTAGTGGAGGTCAGGGTAGCAGAGAAAATTTGGAGAATTTTATAAGAAGAGGGAAAAGGGTGCAAAGGGAAAATTTTGGCCCACAGGCCGTGGAGGAGGATGGAGAAAAAGTTGCGGAAGGCCCGCGGCCAATGAGGAAGTGACACGTGTCCATGACAGTGGAGGGAGTCAGAGGTACAGAGGAAACTTTGGTTTTTTGCCAAAGTGATAGAGGAAAAAATGGAGAAATAGAAGCATGTTCCCACCAAGAAACCAAAATCTAACACTGTTAGAGTAGGTATTTACCTTAGCTCATGTTCACCTAGGTACTTTATTTACCTTTATTGTATTTATCCTCACCCACTTATGTGTGTGGATATTTATTTTATCTTATTTAGATATTAGGAGATATTATCTAGTTGTTAGGTATAGTTCTTTCCTTGATCTATGGTATTGACTAGATCCTTGATGTCTAGTTCTCTCCTAAATCTATGGTCTTGACTAGTTCTTTGATGACTAGTTATTTCCTTGATTTATGGCTTGATCTACGACCTTTACTGGTTCTTAGATTGTTATTCCTTTCCTATTTAAGCAAGGCCCATTCTCAATGTATTGCATTGAGTTCCATAATAATATATGATATTTTTTCTCATTTATTTGCAAAGGTTTTATGTAAAGTTATTCTAACAGATTGCTTTCATCTTATTGATCATGGTGTTTGATTAGCATCTGTGTTCTTGGCTTGGTATGATCTGGTTATCGTTCCTTTCAGACACATGCCACTGAAATGGCGGAGCACGGGGAAAATGTGGGAATTTTTCCCAATGTGAAATCAAAGGAAAAAGGTGAGATTTGGGCCCGTGTTTCCATCAGTGAATGGGAAAGCTCCACGTGTCACCAGGAGAGTGGGGCGCAGACTAATTTTGGGAAATTTTCCCAATGCAAAATTCAAAGGGGAAAAGTGATGTTTGGGCCCATGATCCCATCGGTGAACCAGGAAGTGAAACATGTCCTAGAGTGGTGGAGGCATGGAGGTTTTTGGGAAAAATTTTCAAAAGGGAAAATTTTAAAGTTTGACCTCACCGACTGAATTTTGACTTTGTTTTCACCATTTTTGCCCTAAATCTTCAGAGGGCCATATCTTTTGATCCAAATCTCAAATTTTTATGTTCTTAAGGTCATTGGAAAGATGGTGAAATTATCTACACGTAAAATCCCTCAATTTTGGATTTTGGTGAAGATTCATGGGAAAAATTTGGAAAACATCCCTGGCACTAGAAAAGACAAAAAATCAGATTTTCATCTACCAGATTTAATGAGATATGCGCAATTTCTTGTCCTGCGGGCTCGAATGCATTGGGAAGTGGATTTTTAGAGGTTCCCTTGCTTTTTTAATGAATATTGTCAGTGGTTGAAGTCCAAAATCATATTTTCTCGCATTTTCTCCTTTTTTCCATTCTGCTTCATGGTTAAAAGCCAGTTTTGGCTCATTTGTAACAAGTTGTTCATTCTTTCTACTCTACCTCTCCCTTCTTTTCTTCCCCAGGGTTGAAAATGGAGTTTGAACCTCCTCCCTTGCTCTGTAATGGAGTTTTTTTCCTCTTACTAATAAAATGAAGTTTTGTGAAAACTTTTGGAGCAATAAGAAACATGTTTTGTGATGCATTTTTCCATCCTTGATCGCGTTGCTTGTCTTCTTCTTACCTCTCTTCATTATAGGTATTTGTGCATGTTTGAATTTTCATTGAAAGTTTTGGAGCTGTGTTCATGGATTTTTGGAACATTTTTTTGTGTGAAATTTATCCTTGGTTTTGTGATGCACTTGTCCATCCTTTCCATTGCTCATCTCTTCTTGTTCCATGGTAGTTTTGATAGATGTTCAGTGTTTTCCTTCTCTAGTGTATCACTGTTTTAGTGTAGGCTCTATTTTTCCCTCTTTTCTCTCTCTGTCTCCTTGGCATAGTTAGATTAGAATTAGATTATCTTTCCTGCACTAGAATAGATTGTGGCAGGTAGTTTAGGAAGAGGAACCAGCCTTCTCTGGAGAGCTTTCCCCATTTGCAAAGGTCCCACAGTTTGGGAAAGCTCAATGTTGTGCATTCACACCAAATGACATTGCCTTAGAAAAGCATATCCATGGGTCATTTTGCGGGTGCTATGAATTTGCATTAATAGTACCCAAATGGCATATTACTTGGTAAGGAATGGGTGTCTCATGTTAGAAAGATGGCCATAAGTGATTACAATCATAGAATGAGCACCACAAAAATGAGATGACACTAGAATTGGTTCTCCCTATAGAGAAGAGGACACTAGATAGAATGTATATCTATGATGATGAAGTGAAGGTGAAAATGGAGAATCCTGGGTTATTACAACTCTGCTAATTGCCCTATTTTGAAAATCCTGAGTGACTATACACATGATTAATGTCACATGTGCATGAAAACAAAATCTATTTCACAAGTTAGAGGATGCACATAATACCCCAACTAATTTCTAAGTTCATCAGCCTTATAAGTGAAGGAGAATCATTGGACGATGATTTGGGAGACAAAGAAGCCATTAAGAAGACTGTTGAAGCTTATGACTACATGAAGGGTTCATGCTGCTTTGTCATTTTTGTAATCACCAACCCTGTGATGAGGATGGCCACGCATTTGGTCACAAAGATAAATGGGTAAGAGAGATGGACATAGATCAACAAGGTCATGTTGAATGTATACCACAAGATCTTAGAGGGTGCCATCTATAACTTCTCATCTTTTATTGAAGAGGAGATTATAAATACCATGCGGGACAGAGAGAATATCATGTTTGGTAATGTCCTCCTCACCATTTTATTTTCAGAGATTCGAGTTCCCGATGGGATGGATAATTTTTTTTGGGAATACCTAGATGATAACCCCTCCCCCAAAAAGAGGTTTGAACAATATACTTATGACACCATGATGACCACTCATAAGGCACGCCTAGAAAAATGGTATAAGTAGATGCACGACGCATTCAAGGATGAATGGAGAATACCTGAGTAGTTTCCTTCAATAGTACAAGGAGAGGATCATTTTTTCATATACCAGCATTTTTTTATTAACATATTTACTTTGATAGATGGCACTAAGAGTCCTTGGTGTAAGTTTCCTTTCTCCTTCGCGGCATAGAACTTCTAGGTTGGGGTCAATCAATTCAAAGGGGTGAAGAAACTTGGGTTTTCTCTAAGTGTAGTAGATCAAGATTATCGTGATCCATGCAGGAAGTTAATATACCCCAAAAAGTGTTCCTATGTGGATAAGTATGTCTCCCATGACGTGCACATGTTGCAACCAGTAACATTTCTTGTCATAGGGAGGACAACAATGAGAGTGTGTTTATGCCTACGGCCTAAGTATGTAAAATGCACTTATGTTGAAGATGATGTTTCCATTCTTGAGGACCCCACTACAATGAAAAATATTGTGCCGAGGAAAAGAGAAAGAGGGGAGGCTCTTGAGAAAAAGGCATTGATCGTATAGACAGTATGGGCACAAGATTTGAGCATGGGAACAAGTACTTATGTCCATCGGAAGAGGTCAACCATTAGAAAAGAGTTGCCATAGAAGGAAGATTTACCGGTAAGGGAAGAGTCACCGGAGAAAGAAGAAAAAGAGAAGTCCCCTAAAGTGGAGTCACTAGTAAGGAAGAAGCAAAGGGTGACAAATGGGTTAGACTTGGGAGAAATAGAAAGCATGGAGGCCAATAAGGGTGATAAATATGATGAAGAGAATGGTAAGGCTCAGAATCATCTTGTGTATGATGTACATGAATCAGATGAAGAAGGAAATGAAGAAAGGGATGAGATTGAGGAAGGTGCTCATGATAAGGGGGAGTGAGGAATTAAACATGAAAGATCAGAAGAGCTTGACGTTGACTGAGGAGCAGACGGATAACACTATATAGAGGGATGTGACAGGTATTATCAAACAGTTGGTGGAGCATGAAGTAGATAGAAGCACCGAATAAGTGTTAAATGAAAATAAAGAGAGAAAAAGTGTAGGAAATGAGTATGGGAGCATGGGCAGAGACTCTAGCTTAGTATTAAGCTTCCCAATGGTAGCACACATAGGTGGGAAGGGCACAGTAGTGGTGCAAGAACACAATATGACTTATATTAATGATCTAAGAAAGGTACTGTGTGCGCACTTCAAAATTAAATTTCCCACAAACCAACTCCTCACTTGGTATTCTTTTGATGAAGAGGGGGCATACCCATGCAAGAGGAAAATGCTATCTTAGGATTTCTAGTCCCACATTGATGAACCTGAGTTTGAGGTAAACCATGATGCATTGATGAAGATACCATATACCAAGGGAGTAAACCCCCTTGTAAATTCCCAACAACTTTTAGATAAGAAATTTTGCATCGTGCTCAACAAAGTATCTGTGAAGGTGGAAGCAAGACTCTTTGGTAGAAATGATAGAATAAGGGTGTTGCAGGAAGAGATTGAGAAAAAGAATGAGGATATCATTGAGCAGGACAAGGAGATAAAACAGAAGGAATTGATCAGTGTGTAGTAAAGGCATAAATTGAGCGATGAAAAGGTGAAGCTGTGTAAATTCCATAAGAAGATAGAGGCCATTTCATATGCGATTATCTTAAAACAACAAGACTTAGCCCCGTCTGAGTAGAAATACGATTCAACCATGAACTGCTTGGAAGACTTAACCCACATCCTCACCATGGAAATGTGGTCACTTGCATTAGAATTAGCAGAAGAGGTGATGGAATGCCAGAAAAAGGAATAAAAGCTGAATATTGGGGAGACAGTGACTTAGTACTCTGAGATCCTTTTCACAGTAAAGACAACCATGCAAATGGCCAAAGTCGTGTATGACAATTTTTCTGAAAAAGAAATGGTTGAAAGCATACTATTTGATAAACATGAGGCATATCTGAAATAATTTCAAGAACAGAACAAAGGCAATAGGGCGGAGTGTGATAAAATCCTAGCTGAGGTTGAGAAGAAGTTGGAAGCAATCGAAACCTTACAGGGTTTAATTAGGAATAGGCTAAAGAATTATACCCCCAAGTCACTCACATGATGGATGTGCTAGGCAATCGTAGCAAGTAGCTGGGAAGCATGGTAGATATGCTGAAAGCTAAAAGTGATTAAATAAGTTCTAATGAAGTAAGTGCATTAGTGGGTGACCTACTTCAGTAGGAACAGGGAGAAGTATATGCTTGGGAGAATATTGAGGCATCCATGAAGGATTTCCAACTCCTAATGTAGCATTATCATATTCTTCCATTCTTTATTTAGATTATTTCAATTCCACTATTATTTATTCTTTGAAGGAGCATAATTTTTTTTAGGACAGAGAATACGCATAGTGTGGGGTGATGTTGAACCCTAAATATTGGCTAATTACAAATAGGCATGTGGAAAGGATCGATAAATATAAGGGCACTCAGGTAAAAGTGCGTAGGAGAAGGGTTTAACTAAAACCAAGGTCTGCGGGGGAGGTAGAATAAGGGTTTAAAGGACTTAGCCATATTTGTCATCATGGATTCACCTGAGGAAAAATGTGAAGACTTGACTAGGCGTGATAAGTGGATAATGTGCCAACCTGAAACCTTGAAGGCCAAGAAAAGGATATTCCACATAGGGAATATTCCTCATAGGGAATATTCCTAGAGGCATAATTACAATTAGTGGAAGGTTTTGCAAAGAGGATAAGATTTTGCCAATGGACGACCACATTTACACTCGGCACACCATCTTCTTATGAGATAAGTCATGGTGGTGAATGTTGATCCTATTTAAATAAGTGCTTAGGACATAAACAAAGAGAAGAGGGAGAAGGTAGTGCAAAGGCATTAGAAGGTATGGGATTTCTAAGAAAGGAGGGTAATGAGGTGTTATAGAAATGTTAGGAAATGCTAAGGGTTTGGAGCTCATGATGTTAGGGTTTACATTTCTTGATGCTAGAGGGTTGTAGGGGAAATCATTAAGCATATGTATGGGTACTGAATTCTATAACAAGGGTTATAATGGGGAAATCATATTTAGGATCTCTGATAAGATTATTTTGGAGGGCTTGGAGCTCTATCACTTAATGTATATGGTCTAAGATGAGCCTTTTGAATGTAGTGTGGCTACTATAAATTATTTTAAATCATTATACATGGATCTATCATGTACATCTTGTTTAGGGGTGTAAAATCTCATGTTATTTGGCTTGTCATAATTCATATCTAGTTCCTTGTGCTTCATATAATGTTTATTTACTTCCTGTGATGCATTGATGTGTAGATTTGTTAGTTATATCTTCTACCTTTTAAGTAGATACATGTACTTTTTTTTGGTAAATAATCATCCATTAATGGTGGAAATCTCTTGCAAATCTCACATAAAGAAGGGACTCAGTGCCCGCGGGTGCCTTGGATAATTTCCTAATGTATGATGGGTGATAGGATGATGCGTTTGGGGTTAGAAAGAGGTATTGAGGGTAAAATAATGACTACATGTCTGCCCACAATGCATCGTCAATGTTTTGTGCCAATTCCTTGGGTTTTCATCTACAAGATTGTGGAAAATAGTCACGATGTTATTATTACTCAATTCAGCTTGACCATTTCCTTGTGGATAGTAGTCCGATCAATGGGAAAGGGAGATTCCATAGCAATAGCAAAACTCATTCAACTATATTGAAGAGAAATAGGTAGCATTCTCCACTACAATCTTCTTTTGCACTCTGAAACATACTATGATATTCTCTTTGATGAAAATACATACCATTTCAGTGTTAGCTTACATGGCCTTGATCCATTTTTGTTAAATAATCCATTGTTGTGAGCACGTAGGTGTGCCCCACACCTGAGTGAGGTTTAGAACACAAATGAAGTATAACCCTGACTACTGAAATGGTTCTTCGATGATAACTAGCCTAAGTGGTTGTGCTGTAAGATGTGGTCTCCCAATGAATTTTTGACATGCTTCACATTTGGAAACCCATTCTTGAGCATCTGGAAAGAGAGTGGGATAATAATACCTTCCTCTGAGGATCTTATGTGTAGTTACCATCACTGAATAATGCCCGCCACACACTTAATCATGGTATTATTTAAGCAACTTCTCTTGTTATTCTTTGTCTACACATTTGAGAAAGCATCCATCTAGGTCTCTTTTGTAGAGCACGTGGTTACAAATTAGAAAATTCATCACTTTGAGCTTTAATGTTCTCTATTTTTTTGTAATAGAGATTATGAGGGCATTCTCCATAGGTTAGATAATAGGAAATATCAGCATACCATTCATCATTAGTGGTTACAAAGAGAACCTGTGGATTATCTTCAAATCAAGTTGAGAAAGCGTAGTTAGCTTCCCCATGTTGATCTCTGAGAGCTTCATCTTCAGCGATCAATCTACATAGGCCATTTCATCGTACCAAATTGGAGGGCTAGATTTTGAAATCATACTCTTGAATATTTTCAACCCAGTTTCCTATTTTATCTCTAGGATCTTGTTGTGTCAAGATAAACTTGATTGCACTATCAGGGACCATTACCACCGTATGAGAATTGAGTATGTAAAATTTGAAAAAATTTATAGCCTTAACTACCATATAGGAATGTTTCTCCAACTGGATGTAGTTTAGTTCATGCTTTTTCAATGGGCATATTATGAAGGAAATGGGCACCTCCACACCTTCATCATTCTTTTGAACTAGAACAACAGAGAGCGTGTGTTTCGATTCATATAAATACATGATGAATTATTTTTTGAAATCTAGAGACACGAGAGTTGGAGCTTTGGCAATGGATTTCTTGATTTATTTAAAATATACCTTTCCTTTATTATTCCACTTGAATCTTGATTGCATCTTCATCATGGTGGTGATGTGCTTCGTCAATTCTGTAAACTCCATAATGAAGTGATGTAGAAAATACACCTTGCCAAAGAAGGAGTGGACTCCTTTCTTTCTTATGGGCATAAATAATTCTTGAATAGACTTCACTCTTTCTAAGTCGATGTGTGCTCCATGCTTAGTCATGATGTGCCCCATCAACCTACCTTCCATAACTCCAAAAATGTAATTTTTTGGGTTTAAAGATATACCATGCTTTCTACATTTTGTGATTACTTGTTCTAGATAATGAATATGGTCTTCCCTCTTTTTAGAGAAGACTGTGAGATCATCCAAATATATGAAAATAAAATTCTTCAAATCTTTAAACATCAAGTCCAATTCGCTTTGAAATGTAGCTCTTACATTGATCAAACCAAAAGGCATTTTTTTGTATGCAAAATTGCCCCAGGGTGTTATGAAAGCAATCTTGGTAAGATCCTCCTATGCCACCTTGATTTGATTATACCTTGAGGATCCATCGAGTAATGATATAATTTCTGATCTGGTGAGTGTTTGCATAATGTGATCCATGACTAGGAGGGGCAATTTTCTTTCAATGATGCCTAGTTCAAGTTCCAAAAATCTACACATATTCTTATTTCGTCATTCATCTTCTATACTGGCATAATGTTGGAAACCCATGTTGATTGATGGATGGGAAAAATGATCCTTACATTGAGCATATTCATCACTTCCTCCTTGATGGTATCAGCAATTTTTAGGTTGTATGGCCTTTGTTTATTCTTAAATGTTTTGGCATCTGGCTTCATGGGGATTGAGTGATGCATTTCCTTTAGCTGGAAAGATTTGCGCTCATCATAAGAGTAGGCCAAAACTTCCAAATTATTTTTTAACAAAGAAAAAAACCTTCATTTTTCTTTGGGTGAGAAGCACTTTCCAATATTGACCATCCTCGACTATTTTGTAGTGCTAATATTCTATTTTTCAAAACCAGCTGGGCACTTTGAAGATTGTTTCACTTTCTCTTAAATGAATCTATCGTGCTTATTGAAGAGGTCCTCTAGAGAAACTAGGCCTTTGGGAATATTGTTTCCTTTCAATTTGATCATTCCTTTTTCATCAACTCCTTCAATTCCTTGTTTTTCCTCTTCGGATACTGCTTCTCGGTGTGGATTCTCACTTTCTTCAAAGAAGAGATTATTGAAATTGTCTCTTTGCTCCAAGAATGTCAGAAGCTAACTATTGTCATTGAAGACTTGCCAATGATTTGCATTATCTGGTACAATAGGCCTGAACACCATTTTAATGGTTACTTTGTCTTTTCTAAAAGAAGGGTGACGTGTTACTAGGGAAACTGCCACTGCAAGGGAATCGACCTTTTTCATTTTTCTCTCTTGGAATAGGTTTGATTGAAAATGCATCAAAAGACACAATGCAACCCCTTGCTTTATTTTTATAATGAAGGAGTCTTGTATTTTTCACTTGGTATTGCTATCAGACTTACTTTCCTATCACCTTAGAATTTCAGCTTTTTGATTCCCATATATTCTGTTACACCCATACCTAAGAGAAAAGCTTCATACTCCGCCATGTTATTTGTATTGTTAAACTATAGCTTGTAGGAAAAATGGTACAATTTTCTAGAAGGAGAGCACAACACCACACCTTCTCCCAAACCTGCACTAGAGTAACTACCATCAAATTCCATTTTCCAGACTTGGTTTTCTTCTTCCTCCATAAGAAGTGGAAATTTCTCATATTTTTCTGATGCGAAGAAGTACTTTCCTATCCCGCTATCCTAAAATAGGATGTTTTCCCTTGGATCATCAGACTTTCTCACCGTGTATTTCATCTTCCTTACTAACAACAATTTATTCATTTCACCTTTCACTGGGATAGTTGCAGATGACCAGTTCATTTTGATTTCTCTGCCCAAATCTATGTAGAATATTTGACTCAGTAGCATCCCAAAGGATGCTGGAATATCTGCCATCAAGATGGTGAGGAGAACCTTCTTTTCTATAAAATTAGCTAGCACTATCTGTGCATCTTTTATTCTTCCCACCAATGGAACTTGTTTGGATTCCATTAAATAACATGAGCCATTTTCTTAGGTCAAGGTGAGGCCTAGGGAATTTACAAATTTTATGGATATCACATTATCTGAGGCTCTAGAATCTATGATGTAATTATTGAGTTGGAATCATCTGATGAGAAGTGACAGGTAAAAAGGTTCAACCTTTTTGGATTTAGAGGCACTGAGGGCTAACATGTTTAGAGAAGCTGAGGTGGATGGTGTGGCAAGTAGACCTTTGGAATTTACATTTGATACTATAGGGTTACTACGATGAACTATGCCAATGAACCTATCAATTTGATTGGGATACATTTGTAAGTACTATAGCTCTATGATCTGGACCTTGGTTTTGCTTGCGTGTTCCACAAATTCAAATGGTGTTATGGTTGGCAAGACAACGGTTTCAGGAATGAAAAAATGTTTACATGGTAAAGGTTTTTCTACTTTGGGGGTTGTATTTTATTTTACCAGTGTAGTAATTGGCTTGAAAGGAGATGGGGATGTAGATTTTGATTGAAACTTATATTGTTTTGCAGGAATTACATTTGAATAAGAATTATGTTTTAGCAATTTTAGGACTAAGAGAAGGACTAGATGACTTACTTGGTATGGTAGTGTAGTTCTTACCAACCAGTGGGTCTGGTTTTTCTTTACCCAACTCCATTGAAGGTGGTAGTCGTGATCCTCTAGTGATGATTTTGTTTTGAGGAATTTATGCAGGAGGATCTTCTTTCTTCTTCTTTTCTTTCACCGTAGTTGATGATGAGGCTCCTTTTTGATATTATGCATGAGTGAATACCACACACAATAAGCTTGGGGCATCTTCATCATCACCATCTTAATCTCCATCAATGTACTCAATTAGTCCATTATGTGTATCACCATCAACTTCTTCACCCTTGAGATACTTATCATCATCTCCTGAATCATCCTCCTCAGGTTATTCTATTTCTACTTCTTCCTTTGGCTCCTCGGTGTCACAAGTGGCATTGACTGGTGGTGCTTTAAGAGTGATCCAGTGAGGAGGTAGAGAAATTTTTGGTCTATTAGAAGGATTTGGATTCCTTGGAGTATTCCACATAGTGATCTGAGATAGTTGTTTCTTCACAGCAATAAAGTCATTGGCCATTTTTTGGAACATCGGGTCTATGGTAACTGAGCCCAAACACTAAACCTTTTACTTTGCATTCAATCCTTTTAATTTTTAAGACAAGATAAGATCATCTTCTATCTCAATCATGAAATCATGTTCTTCCTTCAAATCTCTAGGTTAGGATCTTCTGCGGAAGAAACCAACTTTTGGTGGCAAGTTACTGATGAAGAATATCTTACAATTATTCTTGGGAGGCACGACATCTTCAAGAATTATTTGTATCATTCTATTATATTTGGTGATGAAATATCTCATTGATTCGGAATCTTATTTCTTCATTTATACCAACTAAACCAAAATATCCTGACAATCTTCTATGGACTTAAATATATGTTCAAATGCACTTCTAATATTCTCCTAGAAGGTGACAGACCTTGGGGGTAACATGTACAAACATTTTATAGCCTTTTCTTGGAGTGATTCCACAAAAATTT
This sequence comes from Taxus chinensis, assembly GCA_019776745.2. Classification (NCBI taxonomy): domain Eukaryota; kingdom Viridiplantae; phylum Streptophyta; class Pinopsida; order Cupressales; family Taxaceae; genus Taxus; species Taxus chinensis. The sequence goes on along the minus strand of CM034154.1, from coordinate 478,434,747 downwards.
GGACTGATACATCTTCGTGCTCCATGCCCAAAACACCACAAGAAATGATGAATTTTGCTCCATGTTTCTCGGGAAGTTGAGAACCGTCACCTATGAATTTTGGAAAGTTTTTTCTTGAACCTTTTGGTAGCTCATGGAGGGGTTGAGCAAGGGCAAGTGGGCTGATGTTTCCACCTCATTGTACATTAGGCCTACGTGCTTCATGTTCATGGTCTACCATTATATTTCTGACTCAAGCTTCCAACATTTCTAAGGCTTCGGCTTTAGTTGTTGCTCTTGCTCCCACTTTAGCTTGAAGTATTTCAATTTATTCAATTTGGGATCTCAATTCCACTTTCGCTCCTTATTTTTCTCTAGCTTCTGCTTTAATCTCTACGTCAATGAAATCTTCAAGGTTCTCATTGATGTATGGAAAATCAACGTCCAATGGATTGGGTACACTTGGACTTCTGGTAGAACTAGATATGTGGTGAAAAGTATACCTCTAAAAATTTGGAGCAGCTCTTGCTTTCTTTGAAGCTCTTCAAAAGTGGGATGATTTTTCCTCCTTGCCTTTATTGTCGAGTGTATCTTCTATCCACCAGCTTGGAGATTTATGTTCATCTTTTTGGTGCTTGAATTTTGTCTTCAACTTTCTAATTCAGCAGTGTGTTCTTCTTCGATGTCAAGTATTCTTGTTGAGATGAAGTAGTGGTTGACACTTTTCTTGTTATGCCAAATAGCATCTTGCAAATCTGAAGCAATATCATCTTAAATGTGGAAGAGTAATTCAGGTCTTTCAATAGGAGAATTTCCTAGAATAGCCATGGTTTGAAAACATAAGGATTGGGTAATTATTCAAATTCTAGAATTTTTCTTTTTTTCTTTTTTGGATTTTGCTATTTTTTTTTAATTTTTCAAGTTCATTTTTTAGATGCAGATGCTACTAGATTTGCCCCACATTGGGTGCCAAAAAATGCTGGCAAGAAAATTTTTTGGGGAAAAATTGGTGGATATATTGCCAATGCTTTGGGAATTTAAGTCCCTCTACTTAACTGATGCAACTTCTTTATATGCATGCGCGAGTAAAAAGGTGGATTTCTAGGTTGGCCTTTTAACTGGGGATCCAACAGGGGAACTCCATTGACCCTACGGAAAAATATTACAAATTTTTGTAAGGGAATAATTTTCTAGGAGAGTGGGAAAGGAAGTGAGAAAGTTAAAAAAGAGAAACTAATGTTGCAAGTAGAAAATCAAATACTTGCATACACTAGTTAGAAATTACATCACATGCACTAAAATTAAGAAGAAACAAATCTGCATAATAGCAACAAGACCAAATAGCATTTAATGAGCACAAAGTATCACTAAACTCCTTAGTCAAAAAAGAATAAAATTCCTTCTTCTTGTATTGATGCTCAAGAAGAAATTGTATATAGCATAGAAATGGAAGACATTTTAGAATAAGGGAAATGGAAGAAATTTTTTATCTCTTTTTTCTCATCAAAAGGATCTCTCTCTCATGAATTCGCAAAAAACAACTCAAAAGTATATGAAGATCTAAGAAGACCCTCAAATGAGGAGCTTGCTATAATTTATAGAAGAGAAGGAAACTCTTCATCTTCCCGGTGGCTTTTCAAATACCATATTCTGACTTTAGACTATTCGTATTCCATTAAAATATTTAAGTTCATTTTTATAAAAAACAAGGGAACTTAGATGTTTCTTAAACTCACTTAAATATATATCAAAAAGTGCAAACCCCAACGCAATATTATAACATTGAAGAGATGGATCATTGGGAGAGAAGAGAAGAGAGATAAAAGGGAGGAGGAAGGAAGAATAATTATGCATATGAATGAGACACTGTGGTGGATTTAATCTCACTCCCTGACTGGTCTCCATCCTGTGCTGCTGAGAAGATATTTGTTACTCCAAATTCCTTACAGAAACTTGTTGATGTAGGTTTCATTTTGTTAGCATGAGGAATGAAAAAACTACTCAGGGTCTTTATCCATCCATCAGACACACTGTTGATTTCTTTGCATTTTCTAAACCATGATGTATGTTTCTCTACATTGAGTGCAATGGAAACTCATATTTATGAGAGGAAATTTAGGGTATCCTTAGTGAAGGATAATGGGTTACCTTCCTCTTTCTTGAAATGTTCCTTAAATAGACCAATTAGTTCATCGAAAGTTGTGTCTTCTCCCATTGCAAGTACTCCAAGTGTTTAAATTTGATGACTTATACTATCCTGAAACTTGTACACTTGTCCCACTTTTTCCTCTAGTTCAATGATGACCCGATTGACTACATCAAATATGATTTCCAAATACCTTTCCCATAAATGTGACAATTCTTCTGAAAGAGTTTCAAAAATCTTCCTGTTGATCAACTCATGATGACGATTGTTGCTCATTTCATTCACTACTGGACCCATAGGATCCTAGTGTTCCCTTTCTTTCTCCAATTCTTCCTTGAGTTCCTGCATCCTATTTATTTTCGTGCACATGTAAGAAAATATTTTGACTTCCTCTTACAGAAATGACTTCCCCTTTTTGTAAATTGAATCAATCCATTCATTATTTTCTCACCCCTACATTGTGAAATCATGCATCCTCTTGATATATTCTGGATTGAAGTTGTTGATGTGTGTAATTTCTTTAATGGGGATGGTCATGGCATTTGGCTCAACTAGATGTTACACATAAGATGACAGAGTTCATACATGTTCCTTTAGTTCATTAATATTCTTCTTATATTCCTTATTCCTTACCACCATGCAAGTAGAAGATTACCAATACATGTGAAAATCCCCTTCACAAGTTTTTTGGCCCCAGTTAGATCATGATCATCTCAGAGTCAGTTGTGTCATCTCATCCACTTGTTTGATCACCTTCAGTTGGGATACCTCGATGTACTGATTACATGTTTCCCCATTGTAGAACCATGAAGCTGTGTATAAAAAATTCATTTTCTTTCCTTTATCTAGTGAAGCAATTGTAGATAAGTCAGGGGTTGTTACTTGTTGAATAGTTTGGGTGTCAGGGTAAATTGTTTCCTACATCCAAGGTAACATCTCATCAGACTCAAGTTCTACAACAGGTGCATCAACCATTCCCTATTCTGGAAGAGAAGGTACATCTTGGATGGGAGAGACATTGGTGTTAACAAGAGGTGAGGCCTCCTATGGTGGTTTGAAGACTGGGTCTTGAACTATGTGCTCTTCCTCCACTTGTACTTATGTCACTGGATCTTCTTCTTGCTATTGCAACTGAGAATTGTTCCACCCTAACTCTCTTTAGTGACCTTCTGTGAGAATAAATCTCCTATGGATCTTTATTTAGAACTTTCTCCAGAATGATTTGAACTTGAGGAAACTTCCACAAATCTTGATGATGACTGATGAGAGGATTGTTTCTAACCTGGGGGTGCACCTCATGACTGGATGATCATGGTTATATTATTTTGAAACCAATTCCTTGTTCTCCTAACCACCTTCTCAATCCACTCCTTTATATCCCCTGATTCATGAATGTACTAATTGACTTGAGGTAATGGAGACATTTTGATTGTCATGTACTCATGATCATACATATATTTTCCATCCTCTTGCAAGATGTCTCCATACCAAGAGAGCTTGAATTTATTCATTTTATTGACTGTCATCCTCATATGGTATTTTTCCTTTACTTTAAATTTATCATCACAATTGGCCCAATAATGCTCAATTTGTGGCTCATGTTACAATTTTGGAACATGGAAAGATTTGGGATTGTCTTGGATGTCAAAATTAGGTCTAGTAGTATAGGAATGCAAAGTCAAATGAGTAAAGGTAGCCTTAAGATGTGATGCATCATTTGCATTCTTACATGTGAATACTCTGAGAGAGATGGGAAATGATATCAACTTCTTCTTCCTTCTCCTAAATCTATTGTTCACCTGAATGATCTACCTGCATACCTTGAATAGTACACTTTGATTGCTAAGGTACTTGGGAAACCTTAACGGAGCTTGGTTGAAGCTGGAAACTCGTAGGTAGGATAAGGTTGAGAATTGGATGAATTAATAGCCATATTTCTTGATCAGGGACACTGTTTGCGGTGACATCTTGACCTCCAAATCACCTTCCAAGTTTTGGACCATGTACATTATGAATCCATCATTCACACGAGTGAAGTTCATGTGGATTTTCTCCATCACCAACTACAGAATTTTCTCATATGTAGGCACCTTGGCATCAATGTTTTGTGTGAGATCTAATCCTTTAAACGATCTCGATCTAGCAAGAAAATTCACCAAGTAAGAAGTCATGTGGAACTTCGTCATGGGTACCTAAAGCAGTTGCTGATGAAAATTGTCACTAATGATCTTCCCCTAGTCAATTCTCTACTTTCCTTCAGTCTTAGTCAAGATGACAGGCCCATCCACTCCTGAAAGTCCCTTGTCTTTTCTTCTCCCATCAGCTTGTTGTGGATGGTGATTGCATCTGAATATCCTTATCGAAACTCACACCTTGGAAGGTTATTGGGAATTCTTGAGGGTTTCCTCCTTGTCTTCATCAAAAAACCAAGTGTAACCCCTTGTATATATGAATCCATAATTTCCAAGTCATGAAAGGTCATTTCCTTTGAGATGACGACCACGCTAGGTGATGTTTGGATTTGTAGAGAAAGCAATAGTTCTAGGACTGATGAACACCATTTTAGTTCCATTGTTGGCTCAAATTGTTCATGTTTCCAGTTCATAGTGGTGCGAGTAAGCCAATACCAATTTAAGGCTTTTCACAAACACGGGGTGTCCTACAACTACAACCAGTCCACTTGTGGATACTTGATCCTCAATCTTCCCTCATTCCTTTGTTGTCATGCGAGCCCTTAGGTCATTTAGGTCCATGTGTGAGAAATCACTGTCTTCTATCTCATAATCGTAAGTGAAAGGTTGTGTTGGCTTCTATCCTATCCACTTATACTTCATGGTTTCTTTAGAAAAAGTAACTATTTTTAGTAAGTGTGAAAAATTAGCTTCCTCAAACCTCGGTTAAATGTTGCAACTCATATTCCCTTTTCTCCATGCGTTTCTCTCACCTTCTAGATCAATTTTCTATTTTTGGTAGGTTCTCGTGGGACCACTTACTATTTTTAGTAAGTTTCAATTTTGGACCAGGGTGATGTTTTGATGAATTTTCCACTGCAACACATTATATGTGTTCATTATCTCCTTCACAGGTTACTCAGTTGATGATTTTCCCAAAATACCAATAACCTATGTAGAAGACCTACTATTTTTAGAAAGTGGGCTTCTAGTGGTCGGGTTGTTGTGGAATGGATTTTTTGATATAGGTTTTTTCCCAATATCGCTCCTCTGAAATCTTGGACCTACCCGATCAGCAGTTTGGGAGATTTTAAAGTTTTAAATTTTTGACCTGACAACACCTCTAAACATGGAAGCCATTAATGGACCTCAAAAATTGCAGGAATGGTTTTCTTCTCTTTTTATGATGAGAATCACCTTTTTTTATTTATTTTTTCTTCTTGTGATTCCAGTGAAATATCTCTTTGATCCGACTGTCAGTTTTAGGGGAAAATGAGTTGTTTTTTCTGTTGTGTAAAGAAATGGATTTCTTCACTACAAACACTTATTTCCATGAATGGGATATCTAAGGTGGATATTTTATGGCCTCTGAGAATTAGGAACACAAAAAAATGGTTTTTCAATCCGTGCACTAGTTTTCAAGATCTCTTCAAATTTCTGTTTCACAGCAATGGAGGATTTTAAGGATTTTTCTTCTTCGTTCTTCATTCCTCTAGCTCTTTCGGTCAATCTCTCCTTCAAAATATTTGCATTTTCATGGATTTAGAGGTTTCATTTCTATAGCAGAGCTGGTTTGAGCTTCAGAAATGGTGAATAGTGCCATTTTGAGTAAGTTACATAGTATAGAGAGCAAAAAGTTATAAGTTATAAGTGGGAAGCACGAAGGATTTGAAATATTTCAAAAATTTCAAAGTAGGGAGTGAGGCACATTTTCATGTCCCTTATGTCCCTTAAGCATTAAGGGATGAGAGGGACATCATTTTTCATGCGTTTCCTAATTGTGACACATGGCGGAGATCTAACGGCTGGGGATTTGAGCAAAAAAAAACTTTAAAGCACCTGAGGGATGAAAAATGGTTGCATAAGGGAGCATAAGGCTTCCTAGGGGCTAGGACAATTTTCATGTCCCTGATGTACCCCCAAAAAAAGGGACATGAATGTAATCAAATTGCATGGCACACCAGGTGATGACATGTAGCAGCGATATGACGGTTGAGGATTAAAGCTCCACTAGCTCTCGGGGGCTAAGAAAAAGAACTAGAGAGGGTCATATGAGTGACCAAAAGACTCCCTTAGGGCTGAGTGCATTTTCATTTCCTTTTTGTTTAGGGATGAAAGCGACACAAAATTACACCAAGCTCTTAGATTTGACACGTGCCCATCATAAAATTTGACTCACTGCGAGAACTCATCAAGAGGGCAACTTGAAATGGTGATATCTTGAGTTCCTGATGGACATTTTTGGTGAAATTTTATATGAAATTGACTAAATTTTTCCTTTTTAATCCAATGGTGGGGGTATTATATCTTTATTCATCTATATAGACTTTTAAAAAATGGATTTTTTATTTGGTCCCTTACTTGTGCATGAGAAAACCTAATTGCATACCCACTGCACCAAAGTGTTGTGAAAACAATAATTTATCCATATTGTAGGGCTTGTAATTACCTTTCTGAAGATGTCTTGTTTTTCTCCTGAATCCATCTGGAGCTCCCAAAATCACCTTCCAAATCTCAATAGCTTTTTTTGGCATGTGCATTGTCGAGGCCTATGAACCCTAATTTTTGTGAACCTACCCCAACTCTTCCATATCCTTTCTAAATATTCCTTAATAACTTCAATGATGTTTCTAGGCCTTCAATTGATCTCCATGTCAGATTAGACTCCTCTATTTTTCTCCAGGGGGTTGTTTTAGTCATGGGAAGGCCAATGATAGCCCTTCCCACAGCTGCCTGAAATTTTCATTTTCAACGAATTCCTAAAATCGCATAGGGGGTTAAATTGAATTCCCTAAATCACCTAGGGTAATGATTTAACATCATCTGGGAGGTCATCAGACTGACTAGGTAGACATGGGCTTCCTTAGAAGTGTGAATTTTGAAAGTTTCGACACCAAGGTATAGTTGTCATGCTCGAAAATAGTCAATTTTCCCATTGCACATTTGCATGACAATAGGAATCCAATAGGTCTAAGAGTTGCAACCTTCAGCTCTGATACCAAGATGTAACATCTTTGTTTCATGATTAAAAAATCAAGGAAAATTATTATTTTTTGTTTATATCAATGTTCACTATTCTAAATTCACCATTTAGAACCACATTTAATTTGTTAATCAATGCTAAAATAATAACCATATGCAGTTGTTATGACTCGTATAAAACAAATCTCTCCTATTTCATATCATTTATGACTTGGTATAAAACCAATCTCACATATTTTATTTCATTTATGACTCGGTATAAAACCGATCTCTCATATTTCATTTCATTGTATACTTTGTATACTTGTGGTTCCACTTTTTCATTTAAAGGCTCATCAAGTGCAAATGACCAAGGGCTTATCTAGGTACTTGTTAAAAATACCCATTCTATATCCCACACCTTAGTCTAGTGAATTTAAGACAATGCAACCAGCAACTTGTGATACTTTGGCCAATGTCTTCCATGCTTATATTCCAAGATGGCATACTCATCATGAAGGAATATGACTTCCACCACACTTGAACTATCATCTTGATTAGAATTTCTTGACTTACGTCAATCCTTTCCATTTCCATGTTATATGTTAAGAAGAGATAAACCGCATGGGATAGTGTAGATAGTCCACTTACTGTGGCTAAGGGTCATCAAGTGCATTCGAATCTACCTCCATCACTTCGAGTACACTTCATCACCTGTATTCAACGTAAGTTGACATTGGAAGTAAACCATAGCATATCAATTCCTAGAGTGTAATGATGATTTTAGATCCCCCTTAATAACAACCTCACTTAGAGGATCCAAATGGATTATTGTGACATAACGACTACTCCACAATAACCATCTATTGAACCCTATCAATAGATAGGTACTATACAGCAGTGACTATGTTGCAACGACCCATTAAATTCCTATAAACAAATCCTCCTATTTTAACAAGTTCATTAATCCCTTTAATTTGTAACTTTTTAATCCCACCCTAGTTATTTTTAACCATTAGGTTTCTTTCCTAAGGACTAACTCGTGTTTTATCAGTATTCCAATAAGGAACGTTATGTTTCCACCTAAACCAATAAGAAGGATCTGTAGATTTATTTCTACTCAGTACTTATTCTCTTTTAAGTATGAAACTTCCTTTAGTTTATTAAGTATCTTAGAAACATATTATTAGTATATTATATGGAAACAACCACATAAATCCAAATATACTTTAGGAGTGTTTGAAGATTCATTTTCTTGACTCCAAATAGGTTCTATGCTTTCAACCCACAATGGTTCTCTTGACTTAACATTCATTTTCCTTTAAGTCATTCAACTATTCAAACTATTATAACTTAGTTAAACACCATCCCCTAAGTATAACTCATATATGAAGGAAGGATATTTCACATCCACCTTATAGCCTATTCGAAGGGTTCATTTTGTTTCAAAATAGTGAAATTCATCACCTATTATGAATGTAAGTCAAATATGTATCATATTTATGAATTCATCATTACAGTAAGAAGAACTTTGTTCTTAAATCCTTAAGGGTTAGTTCAAGTTATAATTCTAACCCCATTTTATCATTCTTATCCTTTCTTAATTAAAATTTCGTTTCATTATTGAACTTAATTCTTCATTTAGGATAGATAGATTGCATTATAGTATAATCACTTAGATCCCTTTTACAAGGTAGATTTTTATATGTAATTGATGAGATTAAGTACTCTTTGTGATTATTCCCAAGGTTTGAATCCCTTTACTTTCATTCATGCAACCCTTACTTGTTTTATAACATTCCTTATAAAATAGCCATATTAGTATTATCTCATAATGATGTAATTAAGTATAGTCAATCATAACTAAATTTCCACAACATATAACTTGTTTGAATATAACTTATTCATTACTGTCTCATTCAAACGAATTCAATAATAAAAAGTTATAACAACCAATAACTATTTCATATTTAATACACTCCATTTATACCTTTCATACAAGTCATTAAAAAAAGACAATGCTTCATGTCTATCCTTTTTTCAGCATATTCAAAGATCAACAATAATATTCCTTGCTTCATAATTTTAATATGAAGTTGGTAACATTTCTTATAACTTTCCCATGATTATTAATCAATGTCAAGAAGTAAAGCAATGCATATCAATTGATTCCCTACAAGCTTACTTTCCAAGTGAAAGAATTTTTAAACTGAAAACATCATTCACACACAACTGAACCAGTCAAAAGAGAATGATTCTAGTGTCAACTTCTATTATTTCCATAATAAGATGTCAATTTAAGTAGAAAAGAAGTAATCAAATTCTTTCAGTAGTTTACATAACTGGCCTTAGGCCTTAAACATTTATTCATAAGAATAATTTAGTAAATGAAATATAATATTTTCATCAAAATACATTTCTTCAATCAATAGAATAAATGTAACTATCCGTAAGCCTTCCTCCTTTCCTCTTTTACAAAATTTATTTGTAAGATTGTTAGCATATGTCAATTCATTTGAACTAAGCATGATAGGAGATAAATCCTTGAAACCATATGTTCTAACTAATAATTTCAAGAAGGAACATTGCTTACTAATAGAAATCAGTCAAGGGTTTAGAAAGATATTTTCCTATTTGAACAATTTCAGAAGTACCTTACTCAAGTGTATCATAAAACCCTAAAATGTTAGCATCTAACCATCCAATCAAGTCTGAATCCTATAAGCTAGAATACATTCAATAAATATATTTAGAATTCATCCATTATTAATCCAAATAAGTAACCCAAAAATATACAAGTATACATTCTCACTTTAAGAAATATTATACCAATAATGAAAAGCCAATTATAGATAATAACAGAAGGGAAAACATGAGTAGAATTTCCTTAATCATGTAGCCCATGCTACATTATTAAAACATTGCACTCGGGTCCAAATAATTACATTCAAGAATGAATTCAATTCCAAGATAACTTCAACCTATAGGTTTGACAAAATTGATGTAGCTGAGTAGAGAGACTAGCTAACAACAACAAGCTTGCAAGACCCAAATCCATTCTAGATTATCATACAAAGCAATACATACCTTATCCACTTGGATCCAACCAATTGAAATGTATACAAGTCATTGGAATAAAAATATTTATTGGATAATATTGTTTTTAAATCAATACAAGTATTTCATATTATGACCAGTAAAGGACCATACCTAGATAGATACATCATAAGGGATGAGGAAACGAATGATTCAACCAAGGTAGAGAAGGATCTCATTCAATTAACCTTCCAAACTGACTAAACAATATCCTTTATCATCTTTGTATGATTAAGGAATGATAAAATTTTAAATCAATCAACACACACGACCAAGTTTAATAAACCATCCAACTAGTCCAGGTCAAGGTTATCAACTATTAATCCTAACCATAAAAGATCATTAATAACAGTTTTCAAAACTTAAACATACCAGAAGATATAACAGTTTAGCATACCATTTAAGCACTGAAAGTCTACCCGAAGGGCCAAACAGTTCATAGGAATATCCACAATAACCCCAAGGTAAAAACTAAGCTTACTTAATTCAAAACAATCATAGTTACATGTCAAGATGATCACAAGACCACTTCCTATTGTTCTACCAAATACTACACCAAACCATCGATCGTGACAGCATTAAAATATGTAACAGTCACCATGATGAAGAAGAATAACCCAAAATTCTTACGACTATAGCAATGGTTAAACCCTCCACAATTCATAGAAGAAAATCCAAATGGATAAGTCAAAGAATAGTCCTACGACCAACTTACACACAACGGTGAATGCATTCTATCACAGTGGGTTAAAACAATGCCCAAAAGTTTTTAGTTAAGATATAACATGACCTAGGTTATCAAAAACTCAACAAACCTTTCCAAACCATTCACATAATAATACAAAAAAAATCATACCCAACAAGGTTTGAATAACAACTCACCCATAAAAGGGTGATCAAGTAGCAATAGCCCATTGAACTCATAGTGAATTTTCTTCAAGAGTTCGAGTATTCGAACCAGAATACAAAAACATACCCAAAATATTAGATAATAATATCATTAAACGACACCAGTCTAACTTGACTAGGTGCTCAAGTTCCATCTCGACCCATAAACACAAGGTCGTGATTTTAAAAAGATATGCACATGCAGTCTTATAGTCATAAAAAATAATCACGCAGATATCAATAACACCACTAAAAAAAATGATTTATAAAGTATATGTTCCTACAACTCGAATATCAAACCTATTCTTTACATTACAGCCATGGCAAACTTATTCTAAAACATCCAAAACAAACATGCGAAGAAAATCTATATTTCAAAAATGATAAGAGCAAGTATACAATTGCAAGATCAAAAATTATTTCCAAAAACCACTTATCAAGAAAGAGATTCCATATTATTGTGCAATAATAAAAACCCAAAACCCCAATTTTTTTTCTATTACAGGAAAATTTCCTTTAATGAATTAATTATAGAAAACAATTTTTTTCAAGGGATTAGATCCTATCATGCCTGGTAGAGATTCCCAAAGTAGTCTTCCATCTCCCAGGTTTCTTCCTCCAACTCGCATGATAACTTCTATAATCTAAGCAATCTACCTTCACAAAACCCTCTCCACCTTTCTACTGGAATCTCTCCCAATAATTTCTCTATGAAACAAAGAAGTAGAGATTAGAAAAAAATCAAAAACCATTTCAAACACCCCCAACATCCATATGCAAAGTGAGAAAGGAGAAGAAAAATGACCAAGTGGAAACCCAACAACAATACTACCTTTTCCAAATCTAGCATGTTTTCCTCTAGGAAGTGTGGAAGGGTCTTTGAATTCATTAATTATTAGATAGGACACTCTGTCTATCCCTCCAAACCACTGAACTCCTCCAATTCCATTAGCAAAGACACTAATTTTTCAAACTTCAATGTTTTCCAACCTTAGTGCAAGTTTTTAGCAACTTGCTAAATTTAAATTTTCTTACCACTAAGGAGTGGCAGTGTCCACCATTAATTCCCAACAATAAAATATCCACTACATGCAAGGGTGGTCGTAACCATTAACTCGAATCTTGACCATGCTTCCATAAAAGTTGACTAGGGTTATCTTAGAGTTAGGTTCCATATCCCTTTCCCAAATATAGGTTAGGGTTTAGTGGATAACTTAGCAATTTATATCAAATTAGCATAAGTTTAAGATTAGGTTCCCAAGCCACCACAATCAAATCAAATGCCTTAGGTCTAGGTTAGACCCTTAGAAAAATTTAAGTGTTATCAAAACATTAGTTATAGTTTAGTCCTTTAATAACTACCACAACCGAGACCTTACCGGTTAAGAAAATGTTTTTCAAAAAGAGATAGCGCTACATGAACCATATCTCAAACACTTTACAACCCTCAATATGGGAATAATATTATAAGACAAATTGGAACAAGTCACCAATATCAATTAGTGTAAAATTGATAATAAATAAACAGATCAATAAATGCAATTTCTTACATTCAATCGTAATTGCAGATTGAATTAAGACAATTCCTTGGATAAATAAAACTTATCCAAGGTACTTTCTTAATCAATTCTCAATAACATTAAATCTATTATTCTTGACTTAGAATAAGTTTCCTAATTACCAGCTTATCCAATAGTTCCAAGATGGGATTCAAACATTCCACAAGCTGAAGACTTCCAGTTCATTTCACGAACAAATTAAGTAAACATCACAGATCAAGAGTACATTGCAATTAAATGAGGGATTAATTACACAAATATCAACTGAGATAAACATTAATCTAGCAACATGATTTAATCAGTTCTATAGAGAAGAAACTCAAGATTAATCACATGTCAACATTGCAATCCAATTCACAATGAGCAATTACATATGGAAGAATTTCAGAGGTGTTACATGTAGCTTTAATTCCATTTATTAATTAGATTTATATGTGCATATGAAAAATATTTCATTAAATTTTTCCTCCCTACTTATCCCTATAGATCTGGAAGGGGAAAACACTTGAGGAATCTTCCGTTTCTGTGCATTTTGTTGCATTTCTTCACAAGTTAGCTTTCCATGTAATCCATTGTTTCACCAAGGAAGTTTCAAGGAAATAAATTTCTTCTAAAAAGCTTCATTTATTTCCATGATCCTGAGGTGAGGCATTAGAAGAAATAGTAAAAATCCACAATTATAAATTGGAAATAATTTTTGTTTAGTTAAATTAGACTTCACATTTAGCAATAGAGGAATAGCCACATCCGACTATTCCCTATTTATTTTATTATAGGATAGGGATAGTTTTATTTAATTAGAAGTAATTTCTTTATATTTGTATCTGTCATTTATTTATTTATAGTAAACCAAAAATCCAAAAAACATAGATTAGGAATTAGTTAGATTTTTTTATTTCATTTAAAACCCTCTCTAAAAATACCAAAAACAGGTAGATTAATTTGTTTTGCATTAACTTAATTAATTAGTTGCATTCAGATTTCATAAAATTACAAGGAGAGTAATCAACTTTTGTTTCATTTAAATTTTCTTGCATTATTTGTTTAAAATAGGAATTTAAATTAATTGGATTAGAATGAAGAATAACCCCAACATTTCCATAACGTCCTATGTTACTTGACCTTAATTTTAGACCTCTTTGGTTTCTTGCGTGTTTTTTTATTTCCATAATTCCTTGGATTGTGCCCACATGATGATTCATGGTCCATGTCAACCAAGGCATATATTTTTTGATGCTACCATGACAAAAAAAAAACGTCGACACATGCTGACCTAAAACCCTGACAAAACTATGGGATTTAGGACATTTGACATTCTGTTAAGGATGTACATGGGAAAAGTAAATGGATCTAAACTAGTAATAGAAATAGGTAACATATAGCAGAGTTCATCCCAAACTTCAATATGTATTCATTTATTAGAAATCATTACATTAGTGTCAATTACATCCATATCCTTCTCATTCTATCTCGTATAATTCATTCCTTATACAACTCTCTTAATATGGCACTCACATATTCATTTCTTGTGACACGCCCATATACAAAAAGTTAATTACAATAAATATACAAAATACATAACATCTAAAAGTCACTTCTTTTGATTCATGCCTCTGTCGGCTTCTGTTGTGTTCTAACTTGGTTTGTTTTCATTTTTTGGATTTATGTCATCTTTCTCAGCTTCCTATACTGTAACACATATTTTTCCAGTATCTCATAGCTTTCTCCATATCTTTCAGCTTTATCTAGTTTATCACAGCTTTCTTCCTTGTCTCATGGATTTCCTCTTTCCTTCGCATCTTGATCAAACTCTTCACTGCTACTTAATAACTTCGGCAGATATTTTCTTTAACTCCATAGCTATCTAAAAATGTGATGAAGAACCATGTTAACATCATCCCCCGACTTAAACTTTGTCTCATCCTCGAGACAACAACTAGATGAAGAACCTTGTTTTCCAACTCTTGATCGAAATTTTATCTGTCTACTTCTTTCAGCCAAAATTGGGCATCACCTCCTCAAAACTTAGACGTCTGGCATAAGGAAGGGTTCTCTCACTCGACTCACCTGACTGGACTTATGGGACACCATCTTGAGAGACCATAGGCATCAACCCCCAAAAACTTAGACATGTGGCGTAAGGAAGAGTTCCTTCACTCGACTTACCGACTAGACTTATGGGATGCCATGCCTCTTACTTGCCTTTATGGTGGAGCTTGGGGGATATACTTTGTAATCTATGGGGTTATATTCTTCTCAAAATTGTACCATAAATCAAGATGAATGTTAATTTGATTTACCCATTCTTGTAGCTGTGCATTTTCCTGGATCAATGGAAGAATGTTCAAGGGTGGTGGCTTTTCTTGAATTTGAATCCATCTTTGTTGAGAAATTATGACCTCTTGTTGCATTCTGATTATGGATTTGTCCATCATATTACTACATTCTTGCATCTTTGTGATCTTCTCCATTCTGCATCCTTTGATTGGTCTGATATGTCTCTATGAGTTCAACAAGATTTGTTCTTTGAGTTCCATCTTTGTCTATTCTAATATCATATTCGGCGGATTGCATATTTATTTTTTGTTCCAATTTATCAAGCTCTGCTTTCTCTAATTGAGTTTCACTGGACCACCCTATTGTATATGTGTATTAGGCCACAGAATTTTGTAACTCTGTCTCTAATTTGGTGACCATGGATTTGTATTTATTTTCCTTCTCTATTGGTTCTCCACCTTCTATGGCTTAAGAATTTGTTGTTTGTACCCTTCCATAGCATCCTCATAGATTTTCATCTTTTCTATCTCCAAATGAGTTGTATCTTATTTCAATATTTCTGCAACTACCTTCTTTGTTTGGACCTCTATTTGTAGATTGGATGCCATATTGATATGTGGCTTTTTGGTTTGAATGGATGATAGTATCTTTTGAAATTCTTCTTCTATCTCAACCCATCGTTGCATCCAATCATATTTGGCACTTTGGTCTAGTACTTGGCTACAAGTTGTTTTCTGTAGGGGGGTAAGTTTATCCAAGTTTACCTTATATCCTTCTATGGTTTGTTCCACTACCCCTTGTTGCAACTGTATGTATTGTTCCTTATTCCTTTGTTGCAGTGCTTGTTTAATTCTAGCCAAGGAGTCTCTGGGTGCTTGAGTTGGTACCATGCTTGAAGATGTTTCTATGGTTGGTGCAAATGGTACTGTGTTTTTTTGTTCTCCTACTTTCTTGAGTTCTATATTTTTCTTTTTCTCTTCTACCTCTCTTTTCTTCTTCTCTTGTTCTTCCTTATCTATCTTTTCTCTCTCTTGTCTTTCTTTTTCCTCATCCTTTTTCTCTTTTTCCACTTTCATTTTTTGTGCTTCTTCTTCTTCTTTCTTTGTTTTATCCTCCTCTTGTTTTTCTTTCTCCTCCTCCTTTTCTTTATTTTCAATCTCCTCTTTTTCCTTCTTTTCCCTCTCTTCTTTATCTTCCTTCTCCTTTTCTTCCTTTTCTTTCTTCTCTTTCTCTTCCTTTTCTCTCTTTTCTCTCCTTTTCATTCTCTTCTTTTTTCTTCATGTCCTCCTCTTAGTTCTCCATCTTATCCATTTCCTCTCTCTTATTCTTCTCTATATCCTCTTTCTCATGTTATTCTTTCAATTTTCTTCCTCTATCTTCTTCTATTTGTCTTTTTCTTCTTGTTATTTATTTTTCATCTTTGTTTCTTCCTTTTATTTCTTTTATGCCTCTTCTTATTATTTCTTCTATTTTTTTAGCTCTTGTTTCTTTTCTTCTTCTTTCCACTTTTCCTCTATATCCTCTATGGTCTTTTTCTTCTAGTTTTTCTTAGTTATATTTTTAGCTACCTCTTCTTCCTTTTTTTTCTGTCTTTTTATTTTTCTATTTTTAGTTTTTTCTGTTTGGCGGCCTCCACGACTTTTTGTTGATCTGCTTCTAGATTTTTCCTTTTTGTTTCTTCTACTACTACCTGTGTATCTTCATAATTTTGTGTTGTAGCTCCCTCTTCCCTCTATTTTCTAGATTTGATGAGTATTCCAATGAGTTCTTCTATTTATTTGATGTGGTTTTGATCTGTGGAAGTCTTTTTCTTTTTGTGCTTCAAGGTTGTTCTTTCTTTTTGAAAGGCTTGTAGGTGGCTTGTTTCCTCTACTTCAATTTTCTCTTGGATTTCCTTAACTAATCCAGGTGGAAGTAATCAAATAATATCACCTATGACCAAGCCAAATTTTTCTAAGTAGTAATTTATGGCTTTTGTTATAGCCATTTTTTCTCTTTCTGTACTAGCTTCATATTCCTGAGCTACTTGGGAAATGCCTCCAGGGGATAGGCATTTCTTATAGTACCCATAAGTTGTTTTTGTCAACTCCATTTCTATCCATGGCTCTGGTTCCTCTAAAATTGGGTTCTGACTGCTCCTTGTAGATGTATTAGTGAAGGAGTTTGTGGAGTCTCTTCTTCTTTTGACTTAGAAATTTATTCTACCTCCTCATATTTCTCCTCTTATTTTTTTATGTTAGTCGTTACTTGTTTTAATTTCCCCTTTTCTACCAATTTTTTCTATCATTTATGGCAGGTGCTAACACACTAGGTCCTTTCTTCCTTTTATATGTTTTTAGACCTCCTTTGTTTGACTATGGTTTTCCATATTGGGTAGGATATTTCTGCCTATACTCTTCAAATGTTTCCTCAATGACATCATCAAAATTAGGTAGTTTTGGCTTCCTGGGATCCACAGGTAAATTTCTAACTGCTTCAACTGATGTGGCTACTAGTTCATCAGAATCCTCATATGGAAATGGTGGTATATGTTTTGTGCGGGGAGTTGTGGGCCAAATAAAAGTATAATCAATGTCAGGAATAAATTATACTTCTTTATCATATCGTGCTACTACCTACTCTAAGACCCATGCCCTATTTCCAATTATCTATCTTATTGTCTTTACCCAACCCAATAATGAAGTAATTTGGGTGACTGCATCTAAACTGTTCATATGTTCCCAAATTTGTTCAGCCACTGGTTTATCTTCCGACCATTCTACTAATTCTTCTTTATGGGGTAGGTTATTTGTAAAATACATTGCTAAGTATATGAGGATGGAGCCATAACAAAATGTATGATTTCCTTCTTTTATTTTCCTTGTGTTTTCATGAAATTCAGAGGCCAATAGTTCAACTAGGTTATACTCTAGAATGAGAATTCACCATATCTAGGGCTATTTGTGCACTAAGTCCATGGGCACCATCTTCTCTATTAGTGTGGTAAATCTTTAAGCATATGGCCTTAACAACATACCTGAGTGCATGATTACCAATGTCCACGATGTGTACTCTACATTTTGATTTTGTCACTCCCATCACCAGTGTCGTATCTTTCAATGTTTACTTCTTCTTTGTAATTTCCAAGTGTCCTTGTGCCCACAATCCCATAACCCTAGCCATAAATTTTGTATCAATGAGGTATGGTTGATCCAAATACAACATTTGATTGTGTAATCGGATCAGAAGAAATTTAATTACATGATCTGCCCTTGGGAAATACTAAATGCGACTCCATGCATCGATTTTCAACTCACTGATCACATTTGTATTATTTTTGTATACTATCCCATGCATATGGGGGTCTTCTTCTAAAAGTAATGCTCTGTCGACCTCGAGCAGTGTGTGGTCATATTCGGTGATCAGAGAATGAATGTATTTTTGTAAGTCTTGTGTATGGGAAACTTTGAATGGGATATGCGAAAATGCTCCTTCTAGGTCATGCTTGTTTTCTTTCATGGGATGCTTCATGAATTTTGGTTTTGGGAGATCTTCTTATGTGACCTCCACTAGATTATCCATGATTTTGTAAGTTTCCCTAAGTTTCCCTAGCTTTCTTCTTCACACTTGCATTGATGCATTTCTCATATCTCTTGTTTAGATTTTTTCTCCTTATTTTATTCTATGTCGTCCTTTTATAACCTTATTATTTCACCTACCCCATTTATTGCATTTTTGGCGGGATCACTTTTTGTCTTAGACTGCATCTTTTATCCCAAGTATTTTTCATGTTTTGTGTTTTTCTTTATTCAGCGGCTTTTTCTTTACTCCATGGTTACATCTTTATTGCATGGTTTTCTCTTCCGTGACATGGCTTCTTTGTCGCATTTCCTCTTTTTGCATTTATTTATTCTTTCATTGTGTGGTTTTTATCATTTCTTCATGTCACATATTTTTCCTCAGTCCTTCATTCTATGGTTTTCTTTATTCCTTCTTTCTGCGGATTTTTCTTCCCTTCTTTCCACGTATTTGTATTTTATGCTTGTTTTTATTTATTATGCGGATATATCCCTCTGGGTATCTCTAAATTCTCTTTTTTACGTGGGTATTCTTCCTTTACAGCTCTTTCTTTTTGTTTTTATTTTTGTTTCTTAGAGTGAGGATGCCCTTGTGGGTTTTCATCCTACCCCTCGTCCTATCTGCCGAATTTTCAGTTTTCAGATAGGTCATTTTTTATTTTTATTTTTTACTCTTTTTTTTTTTAAAATTTTCTTATACCTCAAGTATTATACTTTTTTAATCTAGATTCATTTACAAATCCTGGTAATTCCTTTTGTTGTAAAGTTTCCAATTTTGTGGCTCCTGAAGATAGTATGTCTTTGACAATGTAAGGTCCTAGCCATCTCACCTTGAGCTTACCCAAATGTTTCCATTTGTTATCATATAGTATGACCTTATCTCCAACATCAAACTCCTTATGTGACAGTCATGCCATGCCTTTTTTCTTCTTTTCTCTTGTGTTTGGTTATAGGTGGATATGAATCTTTTTTCATCTAGCTTCTCTAATTCAATCAATCTTTCATGCAGTGATGAATCTTCATTCATTCTAAAGGTAATTGCAACTCTCAAACTTGGGAGCACAAACTCTATAGGTACCACGGCTTCCAATCCATAAACCAATTGGAAGGGAGAGTTTTTGGTGAGCCTTTTGTATGTTGTGTGGTATGCCCATAGAGCGACTGGTATCTTTAAATCCTAGTCTGCATGTTGTAATGAAAAAATATTGGTTATAACCTTCTCAAAAAATTTATTAAAGGATTCTACTGTTCCATTTTCCTGGGGATGGTATGGTGTGCTCCTATTCTGATTGATCATGAAGTGACTCAACAATTATTTGATGGTGGCATTGAAAAAATGCTTCCCCTGGTCACTGGTAATGCTTAATGGACATCCAAACCTTGTAATGATATTTTCATACAAAACCTAGCTTCAGTCTTAGCAGTGCAATATTTTTTAAGAACCACCTCCACCCATCTTGTTAAATATTCAGTAGTTGTGATGATAAACCTAGCCTGAGAGTGTTTAACAGCTGGTTTGGTTGGTCAAATGAAATCTATTGCCCACTTTTCAAATGGTGCAAGTGTTAACACAAGTTTTAATGGCATTTCATCACCTGCATTGGTTTTCCTACTCTTTAGACAAATGTCACAATATCTAACATGTTTGTGTGCATACTTGAAAAGTGTAGGCCACCAAAAACCAACCATCATTACTTTTCTAGTTGTCTGCTCACCTCCATTATGTCCTCCTATAACTCCTTCATGTGCTTCTATCAAAAACATATTCCTTTCATGCTCCAACGCTACTCTTCTCAAAATGTCATCATGTCCTTTTTTGTATAATTGACCTTGAATCAAGGTGAATGGGAAGGATCTACTTAATAAACTTCTCTTTTTCTTTTTGGCGTAGGCTGCTCGAAATTATCTTGTAGTCAGTAATTGAGATATTTCATCCAATTATTTTAGAATAGCTTCAACTCTAAATAGGTGGGCTCTAGGTAAATCATCATCTATTGGACCTTCGTCATCTCCATTCTCTATTCTTGATAAATAATTTGTTCCATTATTTAAATTGCCTAGCTTAACTACCACAATGAAGTCAAATTCTTAAAATACCATCAACCATCTACAAATTATTCCTTGTGATAATGATTTTTTTGGAAAATACTTCAATGGCTCATGGTTGGTATAAAACATAAAAGAAGTAGCTAATAAACATTGTCATTATTTCTACAGGGCATATACCATACTCAAAGCTTCTCTTTCTATTATTGAGT
The DNA here is from genome assembly GCA_019776745.2 of Taxus chinensis. Classification (NCBI taxonomy): domain Eukaryota; kingdom Viridiplantae; phylum Streptophyta; class Pinopsida; order Cupressales; family Taxaceae; genus Taxus; species Taxus chinensis. The sequence goes on along the minus strand of CM034154.1, from coordinate 478,413,855 downwards.
AGTTTATTTCCACCTTGGCTAATTTCCTTCTTGCAAAAGCAACATGATGATCCATATTCTCTCGAGGTTGAGTCATTACTGCCCTAATTGCAATGTCAGATGCATCCACATGAACATGAAATGGTACCTTCCAATGTGGAAAGATTAGGATAGGTGCATGTAGAATCTTGTCTTTTATTACTTCAAATGCATCTGCACATTCTTTTCTCTATGAAACATTTTTATTAGTTCTCTTCTTTAGTAATTATTCTGGAGGTGCACTAATATTTGCGTAAATCCTTATAAATTTTCTATGGTATCTTGTATACCCTAGAATTGTTCTTACATCCTTCTATGTTTTAGGAGGGGGTAGATTGATAATCATCGAGGTTTTGACTCGATCAATCAATAATCCCTCTTTGCATATAATTTGTCTCAATAATGTTCCAAATGGTGTCAAAAATATGTACTTCTTAAAATTATAGGATATTTGTAATGCCCTACATTTTTGAAACATTAGCCTCAACACCTGAATATGATTTTTCAACAGTCTAAATAATGTCCAGTCATCTAAATATACTTCCAAAAAATCATAAATAAATTCCTTAAAGGCATTGATAATTATCCTACTGAATATTGTTGGTGCATTCTTTAAGCTGAATGGCATCACAGTATACATAAATGACCCCCATTTTGTGGAAAATGTAGTCTTTGGTTGATCTCCAGGGGAAGTTCTAACCTGATGGTAACTAGAGAAACCATCACTAAAAGAATAAACTTCCCTTCTTGCCACATTCTCTAAGACTTCCTATGTCAAAGGTGTAGGAAATGGGTCATGAACACAATCTTTGTTTGATTCTCTATAATCTATGCATATGTGTATTTATCTAGTTTTATTATTTTAGATAACCATGGGACTTATCCATTCTAAATCTTCTAGTGGTTTGATGATTCTAGCATTCAGCATCTTGTCAATCTCATATTTCACCTTGACCTTCAAATTAGGATTGAGTCTGTAAGGTCTTTTCTTCAAAGGTTTGAAGTCTTCTTTGATTTGAACATTCATTATGCCTAGTTCTTCCTTTATGCCTTAATATCCTTAGGAAAGATGTCCTTAAATTCTTGTAGTAAACCTACTACTTTTTCCACTTCCTCATCAAACCATTAATCTCTGATCTTGGAAAAAAATTCATTTCCATTCGTGTTAATGTTTTTAGTTCTAATATTTAAAGGATGATAATAATATTTGTCACCTTCCTTGGTTTCTACCACTTCTCTTTCCTCTTCTATTGTTTTGTACCTTATATTCTCTGGATTTTATTCTCTCTTTTTTTTCTATAGTATAACATCATGCCATCTCTAGAATTATGTTCACACTTTCTTGACTTGTTTGTGCCTTAGTTTCTAATATTTATTTTGAGTATTATCGTGTTTCTTCTTCCGAAGTCAAAAAATAAGAAAGTTCTGATATTTTTTAGTGCCCGTAGAATGTTTAGATCCATGTCAAAAATTAAATGTATGACAGATATATTTGACGATTTGATCCCAATTCCTTGTTTCGTGTTTAAATTCTTGGTACATGTACCAAGACTGTGGTATGGGTCCTAAATTCCATACAAATATTTGGATCCATACTAATGGGGAATTCTCTCCACATATATACCAATGTTGTTCACAAATCTGAATATGTATCTGTGGATCAGTTTCACTGGTATATTCAGGTATCACTTCATAATAACCCTCACTCTCCACATATCTCATTTTGGGCAACGTGGTAAATGAGATCTTGTGAAATATGTTTATTTTATGAGTCATCCACCAACCCACAGAATTTAGTGTTACGGTGTCATCCAAGGCCTTCATTATAGATTTTTCATTTGGGAATATCCTCTCCATTATCTTAAGATACCCTTCTAAATCCCCAAATGCTGAATATTTCGGTAGGGTTTGGTAAAATGCTCCGCAACTTAATCTGTACACACGTTTGATAGGTAAGATTTAAAAATATTATTTTATAGAGTAGTACCCATCATTTTCTTCGAACCCAAATTCTTCTTGTGTAGAGTGGTAGCCATCATCATCTTCAAACTTATCATGCACTGGATAAAAAAATGTCTAAATCAATATTCGTGGTCTCATTGTTCAAAGTGATTAGTCTTGGTGGGATCCTTCTTGCATAATGTAATTTGCTTGTCCTTGATTATGAAAATCCTTCTATATAGGCTTCAATAACATTATCTGAAGTGTAATTATTAGCTTCACTTTTAACTAAAATTTCACCCTCTAAATTTGGCTCAAATTACTTATCAATACTTGAAAACTTATTTAGAGCATATATCCCTTGAATATCATCAAAGTCTTCTCCTTCAGTATCGTTTCATACTTCTTCTTCCCACGTGACACTCATTCCTACATGTAAGGTTACATGTACACATATTCCATCTACTTGGAATGTCACTTATTCTTTTGAATTGAGTGTTCCATTGTAATCCACGAACCACTCCAAGGCTAGGATAGAATTGTAAGAAGGATTCAAAGATACATTTTCTACCACCTCAAAATTGAATCACTTCTTTATGCCCATGACATTTACTTCAACATTTTTCAATGATCCTAGTGGTTTTCTAGATGATCCATCTACTAAGCTAATAAATTATTTGGAGGGTTCCAAAGGAGGCCTACCGAGTCTCTCCCAATTGGTCTTTGACATCATGTTTACATCTGCGCCAATGTATACTAGCACTCTGGTGATGGTGGTAATACACATATTAGTGTCTAAGTAGATGCATTATTTACACCTTGTGTGTTGGGTATGAAACACGTTTCTTTTCTTCTTATTATGTCCTGCTTCAATTCTTCAAACGTGAAAAATATTTTCCTCGTTATTCTAGTATTTGATAAAAAAAATTTAAATTCTCTACCAGACCATGGTTGATTGTTAATTTAGCTATTTCGTTTAAGGAAAGGATCTCTTCCTCTACAAAAAATCTTTTCTCCTTTTCTTCCTAGGCTTGAGAATCTTCAACCAATGCCCTACTTTTCTCAACTTCTTTCATATATAGATCCGGTCTAATCTTTTTAAAGTTCCATTCATCTTCACTAGAACAATTATCATCTTGTAGTAACCTGATTATTTTCTTCTTTTTAGGTGTAGCCTCATTTTTTGTGGCACTCCTGGTAGTAACTACTAGTCTATATCTAGGTTCTTCAATTCTTTTTCCTGTTGTGGATGCATTACTTCTCAAAAAAATTCTTTGGCTTCTTTTTTTCTTATCCTCTTTTATTGATCTACTTTCTAAGCCAAATGCTCTTACAGCTTTATCTTTTTCTATTTTCTCCTCATCCCATGGAATTCTGGTAAGATGTCGCATATGCTTCTTATCATATTCTCCCAAATATTTTGACTTTGTCCCTCCACTCCTATATAACTATGTGTATTTAGGGTAACTAAATGAATCATGCCCTCTTTCATGATAGAATTCACAATGAACAGGTTCTGTGTAGTTCCTAGCTAGGTGTCCATCTTGACCACACTTTTAGCAATTCAGTTGTCTTCTATGATGATATTTGCCTCCTTTATTTTCCTTATAGCCTCTGTGGTAACCTCCATAATTGTAACCTTAATAACCTCTTCCTCCTGGGTAATTTTCATAGCTGCCTCTGTATCCTCCTTGATAACCACCTTTATAGACTCCCCTATAGCCTCCTCTGTAGCCCTTGCAGTATCCTCCTTCATTATATCCTTGGTGATTTGGATTATAATTTTTTCCCCGATATCCACCTCTGAATTATGGTTGTCCACCTTACTAATTTGAGTAGTGCAGTGTGGTTATTGTTTGTTGTGGGAGTGGTGGGTTCACTGTAAGCATTTTTTGGGCTAGAGGGGGAGGAGGGGGTGTTATAGTCTGTCTCACGGTCATTGATCTTATAGTATTATAATATTTTAAATCCTACAATGTCTCTACAGATGGTAAAGTGTGATGGTAATGGTTGTATGATCTGCATGCAGTGCAACCCATCAATTGATTAGTTGGAGCTTCCACTTCTAGTAAGGGACAGGTATCCTACGTGTGTTGGTCCCACAATCTGTAAATGTTGAACCATATTATTTATGATGAGGATATATTGCTATAATATTTTCTCTTTGAGGAATGTTGACTAACCGTGACTGCTATTTTTGTACTCTCCAAGTGAGGACATTTTATTCTACTATGTATTTCAGCACAGTATATTGTACACCAAATATTTTTCTTTAAATGACTCCTTGGTGGTGAACTGTTTCTAATCCCTTCATTCTTTTGGATTTCTTGTTGAAGTTTTAATTTTGCTAGTTCCAGCTATACTCTTTCCAGCTCTATTTTTAGTGAATTTTCTCCCTCTCTACATCATGGTTGTGACTCCAGTCTAATTTCCATCTATTTTTCCTTGGAAAGTGTTTTGAATTGTTTCACATCCAACGTTCCTCTAATATAGGTAAGAATTCTTGAAGTGAACCATTCAATCCATTATTTATCTATGAAGGGCTCCTCCAACTTCCTGGTAGTAGTTTTGAATCAATGGCTAAATTCCTTAACTATTTCCTTCTCTCCCTGAATGAGGTATCTCATTTTTCTCACCCATTTTGATGGTACTTCTGGAAAATTAAAGTATGTCCTAAATTCCTTTTCAATAGCATCCTAGTCCTTAGTTCCTTGGGCATTGTTTTCATATACCATCTCAACGTGTCTTCCCTCATAGTGCAGATAAATTAATTTAATTTGACTATGTTATCTGTGATGTTTCTATTCTTTCAATGGGTGTCCAATAAGAATAAATTTTCCAAAGCATCACTTCAGTCTGAGTCAAATAATGGTAATTTGATATTTTGTGCCATCCTTCTGACTGATTGATAATTTCTTTGAGGTTGATTAATTATATTTTGTTTTACTAGTTTCACCTTCCTTGATTGGTTCTAGGACTTTACCAAGTTATTATTTTTTCCTTTTTCTCTAGATAACTTGATATTAAAATATAATTCTCCTAACAGTTCTCTAAATTCTCTTACAATTTGTTGTCTCTTCTGACTCTCTTATTGCAATTTTTCTTTAATTGTAGACTCTTCATAACTATCCTTCTCCATAGCTACCTTCTTATCTTTATTATTTCTTAATCTATATCTTTCTTCTAATCCCTCATCACTCCTCTTCTTATTTTGATTTTCTTCCTCTTTTTCCTATTTTTCCCATCTATGTCTCTCTTCATTTTTCTCTTCTATTGTCTATATCTTTTCTTCTTGTTGTTTCTCCATATTTTCTTTTTCTTTATTTTTCTCATCTATTATTTTTATTCTCTCCAAATTATTCAATTAATTCCTTCATTCCAGTAATTTCTTCTTCTTCTTCACCCTTTTCTTTAATCATAAATGGTGTTCTTAGTTCCTCTTCTTCCCAACCTCATGCTTATAATACCTTCTTAAAAGCATGTTTTATACCTCCTACTAGCTATTGTAAATCTCTCATTAAAATAGCTTGTCTTGTTATCGCTTATTAAACTGGACTTTCTATAGTGTATTGTACCACGGGGTTCTGTGGGGTAACCAAACCATGTTGTTCTTCGCCTTGTGTGGGTATTATAGCTAGAATTTGTCTTTCCACCTTTTTTTCTTGGTGAGATAATTTTTGGCATCCATTTGAAGTGGGTGTTTCTTTATTTTCTTTCTTTTGAGGCTTATTCAAATTTTATTTTCTTTCGTTCCAACATTTTTTTTCTATTTTGTTTTCTAATTCCTTACTCTTTGTAACTAATCTTTCCCTTTCTTCCATCCTCCTCATTTTATTTATTTTTCTCTAGTCACTAACACCTTTTAATTCTCTTAATCCTCTTTTTTCCAACTATCTAATTTTTCTATCTTTTTCTTTTTCCCATGTCCTATTTCTTCCACCCCAACCAACACCCCATTAATTTTGATAATTCATGTCTCTTGGATCGTCCCCTTCATGTACATCATCCCATGGTGCTTGTCTCCTAAAGAAACTTTACCACGCTTCTAATTAATCCCTTTTCTATAATCAAAACCTTAATTAATAATAGAACTAATTTGAGAAAATGGCATCTTGCTCCACTTAAGACTTCACCCTTCTTATAATCAAAACTGGTTCAACCCTATATGGCTCAAGTAATTATGTATGAATCTATGGTAGTCTTGTACCAATGGTCAATTTACCTCGTCCAAGGTTCATCTAAGTGATTAACTATAGTTAACTTTATTGCAGTCCACTCGAAAGGATCTCTCAAATGTAACCTAGATAACTTTGTTCTTTTGGCGTGAGCTAAAATGTAAGGCCACAACAAATGTGGAAACTGAGACCAAAATTCTTCACCGTACTCTTTGAAAACTTATGATTCTATTTCTTTGTATGACACCTTTAGTCTTTTTAATTCTCCCTTCACAAAGATATGAATTTATTTTTCCACCAATATTCTATCTCTTTCAGTGTTAGTTTTCAATATCTCAGTGGTGATATTTTTCCCGACATCCTCTTAGCAAAAGGATACCTAGGCTCAGACACCAAATGTTGACCTAAAACCCCAACAGCAATGCAAGATTTAGGACGTTTGATCTTTTTTTAAGGATGTACGTGGGAAAAGTAAATGAATCTAAACTAGTAACATAAATAGGAAACATATATAACATAATTCATCCCTAACTTCAATCTTTATTCATTTCTTAGAAATCATTACATTAGTATCATTACATTCATATCCTTCTCATTTTATCTCATACAATCCATTCCTTATAGAAATATCTCAATATGACACTCACATATTCATTTCTTTTGGCATGCCTATATACAAAAAGTTAATTACAATAAATATAAAAAATACATAACATCCAAAAGTCACTTCTTTTGGTTCATGCCTCTGTCAGCTTCTAATGTGTTCTGACTTTGTTTTTCTTCATTTTGTGGATTTGTGTCAGCTTCTGGGGCTTCCTATAGTGTAACATGGAATTTTCCAGTATCTCACAGATTTCTCCATATCTTGTGGCTTTATCTAGTTTACCACAACTTTCTTCCTTATCTTCCATCTTTCCTCTTTCCTTCACGACTTGATACAACTCTCTGCGGCTACTTAATAACTTTAGTGGTTATTTCCTTAGTTCCAAGGCTATCTCAAAATGTAATGAAGAACCATATAAATAACACACAATTGACTGATGTTGACTAAGGCCTTAGAAAACTTATCTTTCAGACTACCCCAGTTCCACCTACCATCATCCAATAGATGAGTGCTTTGAATGATGAGGCAGACACTACCAAAGTGTTCTATGAAAACCATCCAGGAAGAGATTATACTTGTACTTATCCCATAATTTTTCATATATTCATGAACCTCTTCAGAGAGGAATTCATATATGACAAAGGATAGTTCGTGTTATCACAAAAAGCAGCACCCTAAGATTTGGCAGTGCAGATCTCTACTTTTTGCTAACATAGGTACCACCTCTCAAGTTGTGGGACTTGCGTGCTTGAGGTGGACCTCCAAAGAAGGTATTCTTCCTCTTCCTAAACCTACTACTAAAACTACTCCTAATGTAATAAATACACCTAACTACACGAAGTCTAACAATTCCAAGGAGACATGGAAAGAGAGAGTGCATGAAAAGGGAAATCCTACACTAAGGGGTGGTGATAGCACCAAGAAAAGGGATTGTTGGACAAGCTTGATGCTTGAAAATAGAGAGAGGTGAGCATGGAGAGGATGGACATGCATCACATACCAAGATAGTACAAATAGTACACCATTTTCAAGTAATCAAACCAAATAAAAGCATGCAATAAGAACAAGATGTGCACAGTCACCTAGAAGCATGAAGAAAGGCAAGATAGATGATACAAATAATGCAAGGACAAAGAACTAGTCACAAACACAAATTTTTATTGCTCCAAAGTATGCACAATGCACCATTTTAGTAGAGAGAGGCAATATTTTTTATTACAATGCCCAAACATGGGAGCTAGAGTCTCGACAACATTCTTGTAGAGAAGAAGAAGGGAGGGAAACACCAAAAAATTACCAACCTTTTACAATTGTGCCCTCCTTTACAATTTATAGAGAAATTTGTGAGAAGAGAGAGAAAAGAAGAAGACACGAATGCATGCTCCCATTTTCCAAAAAATGAAATAACTGATGTGAGAGTAGCATGGGTGCTACGCCCTTAACCTATTGCTTGTATTAGGATATGAGTAGCTGACTTATGGCTTACCATATCATTTTATTATATCATTTATACTTTCTCATGCTTAATAGGTCAGCCTGGGTGATGGCCATAACATATGAATAGTATATATAGAGGATTGTAGGTAGTATTTCATTATCATTTAAGCATTTGAGTCTTATTATATGGTTTGGAGGTTGCCCCCTCGAAGTGGTGAAGTTATTACAATTGCATATTGAGATCATTATTCTGAAATATTGTGTTATTTATTGTTATATTGCTGCTCATAATCTTAATTATACTAGTAATTTCATTACAAGTGGTATTAGAGATGTGATATGGGCCAAAATTAGGGAAAAAACCCTAATTTTTTGTTTCCGTAATATATTTTGAACCAGAGACATTAAGGAATATCTAATCAAGTGGAAGAATCTGAGCATAGAAGATGCCACCCGGGAGGATGAAGTTTTTTTACAACAACATCCAGGATTATTCAATGTTGAGGTCAACATTGGTTTGAAGGGGAAGGGCATGTTATGCCCTTAACCTATTTCTTGTATTAGGATATGAGTAGCCAACTTGTGGCTTACCATATCATTTAATTATATCATTTATACTTTCTCATGCTTAATAGGTTGGCTTGGGTGATGGCCATAACATACAAATAGTATATATAGAGGATTGTAGGTAGTATTTCATTATCATTTTAGCATTTTAGTCTTATTATATGGTTTGGAGGTTTCCCCCTCGAAGTGGCAAAGCTATTACAATTACATATTAAGATCATTATTCTAAAATTTTGTGTTATTTTTTGTAATATTGCTTCTCATAATCTTAATTATAATAGTAATTTCATTACATTGGGGCACCTGTAGGACCCATTCCCTTTGTACTCTTTCTTGCAGATGAATAAGTTGACCTACATGACTCATTAATGGTGGTAGGTAGTTATTACTATGCATGGGCATGCAGAAGAAGTAATTAAATTTTTGAATGTATTTCCTTCACCAATTTGAAATATGAATTTTCTGGTTCATAGAGGGTTCTGATACCTTTCTGAAAATTCTAAAACATGTGAAACAGAGCTCCCAACTGGAAGTTATGGTCGTTTGAAATTTTCCAGTTCAGTGGGAAAACCAGTGGCCATTATTGTAACTTATCTTTACCTATGGGAATTCTAACCCCAATAACTACCTCTAGTCATCGGTCTTCTCCATTTACTTTACTTTTCTTATTTTGTGAAGTAAATTAGTTTCATTTCACCGCATTACTTTACTTCATCATTTTCCTTCTTTGGGGTGTTCTGAAGTTACATTACTTTACCTTACCCACAGTTCCGCGGCTTTTTCACTTTACTTTACTTCCCTTATTTTTAGGGAAGTAAAGTAATTCACTTTCACCGCAACACTTTGATTTTATACTAGCTCCCCCTTTAGTTCTATGGATTTTTCACATTGCTTTATTGGGCTTACTTTTATGAAGTAAAGTAATTTAAAAACACTGATTACTTTACTTTTCCATTTGCTCTTCAGTTATGTGGATTTTGTATAGTGCTTTATTTAAAATAAGTAAAATAATTCTAATTCACCACATTACTCTACCTTTTCCCCCCTTATTTCTATGGATTTTTCATACTACTTTACTTAGATTAAGTAAATTAATTCTAATTCACCACATTACTTTACTTTTTCCACCTTAGTTTTGCGTCTTTTTCATACTATTTTACTTAAAATAAGTAAAGTAATTCTAATTCATCACATTACTTTACTTTTTCCCCCTTAGTTTTGTGGATTTTTCACATTACTCTACTTAACTTATTTTTAGGGAATTAAAGTAATACACATTCACCACATAACTCCTCTTTGCATTAGTCTTTTCTGCGGGGTTTGGAAAGTGCTTTGCTTTAAGTAAAAGGGGGTCATTTTCCCACATTATTGTTGCCTTGTATTGCGGGATTTTTGAATTAATTTTCTCACATTTTTGGGGCCTCATTATTTGAAGTAATGACCCATCGGAATCCCACAATACACCTAACTTTCCTTCTTTGTGCATATTTTCAACTACTTTACTTCCAACTGCAAAAGTGCATTACTTGAAGTAATGCACTTGTGCAAACCCATAGAACTACAACTTGACCTTTCTTCTTTGCATATTTTTGAAGTGATTTACTTCATTACTTTTTGCAGTAGCGGAGCAGTAAAAACCCCGCCAATTTACCAATTTTAACAATTTTTTGCAAATTCTTTAGCTAAGGATGGACTTATGAACCCCATAGAGAAGGGAATGCCATTAAATGACTGTTAGTGCTAAAAACCATGAAATATACTTACTTTCTTCCATATTCATCACTGAAACTCCATCAACTTCCCAATTTCATTTCTCAAGTTGTCCATTTTTACCACGGGGTAAAAATAGATAACAATTCAGCAACTCATGAGGACATATGCCTGCTAGATAGAGTAGACCAGTTGTCTTAAAGCATCCATTGGGCACAGAGTCCTCTGAAACTACTTAGAACTGATATGAAATTGAAAATTGCATTCTAAACCTACATGAAACACTGCCATGAAGATGTCACCTACTGCTTATGCTCAAATTCTCTAGTTTTTGTAAGAATTTCTTAAAGTTGATTTTATGACACTAGAAAATGGTATTAAAACTTGAATTCCACCTTTCCCTGCAATTTTGATCCATGAGACCGAATGATGAATACATGTAATTTTTGCCTCAGCATCTGATTCTTGTCAACATGAAGCACAAACCAACTGATCTCCTAACAAGATGAAGAATTACAGGACTTTGTAGGCATAGGATGATTTAGGAAGTATTTGGGGACTGCTGCTTTAAAACTGGATTCTTCGTCCTGATATGTTGATCATTGGGGACATTACTAAAAGTCAGGGCTTCTCTAAATTGAATTTTGGAAGGTTTCCATGGCACTTCTGATTTTCTAATTTCTTGTAAGGCACTGGAATCTTAGCCACAATTGATCTCAAGGGAAAAATAATTGAAAACACTGAAAATTTTCCCTTAACTAGATTTTAGTGTATATGCATTTGAATAATTTGATGATTGCAACTTCTTCAAGAAACTATGATATGCTTGTTGTAGCTACTTATGGGGGCATGATGTACTGCACTACTTGGAGCAACCATGAAAAAAATCTATATATAAATAAACAAATCATACATGCCCCAAGTAAGACATGTAAAGTATGCACAACCACTTCTTCTATTGAAGAAAAACCTACTCCTACCCTACACTAACCAGAGAAAGGAGCAACTCATAAAAAACTTGACACTAACAAGGAAAAATAGTTTCCATTTCTCACAACTTGCATCCATGTAGATGATTTTGAAATGAGCATGGCTATGTTCATGAGTGAAAAACTGACCATAGGCTAACTCTTCACCCAAAAAACAAAGTATCAACATCAATAAAGAAGATACCTCCTCAAGTTGCTTACTATATTTTTCTTAGAGGTTTTGGTGTTGACCTTTAATGCTTTGAGACTTTTCCTCATGCTTGGAGGTAAGCATGACTAGATGTGGCTCCTCCTTTTGCTCCAATGAATCCAAGTACGTAATGGGGAAAGGTCTGATCCACTAGAATTTCCCACTACTCTGAATTCCAACTTCAATAAGGAATTCTTATTGCAAGCCTTCTTGGAAAAGGTGATTTTCTATGAGGTGATGCTCTTCTTTTTGCTCATCTATAGACAAATTATGTTCTACCTTGATGACTATTACAAAATGATTTTCATCCTTCCCTTTCTCTTCCTCTTCATATGGTATGAAACTTGGAAGATTCAATTCCTCTAATCTTGATTCAAGAAAACTATTATGAAATTCAAGTTACTCTTGCATGTTCTCTCCTATGGTAGCAGGCTCTTGATTCTAAAGGATGAATGATGGAGTAGAAAATGTTGTGATCTCCATAGGATCCTCTCCATCAAAGCACTCATCCAAATCAGATAATAAATATAGCTCCTCATTGTCCTATTGTGCCAAGGCTTCTCCCTCTTGCATGATGACATTCAAATCTGCAACTTGTTCATCATGGGTAGCGTCATCATCAAACATGAATCTTGTGAGCTCAAACTCATCCAAAAAATCAGATTCTTGGAGAGATGAAATGGGAGAGAGATATAAAATCTCTTGTTTAACTTGTTGATTGCTTGAGACCCCTGAATCAATTTGGTTCTCCTCCATGGCACGAAGCTCCTTATGATTGGTTGAAATGTATGATGATGACTTTGGTGGACTGCTGTAACCTTTTAGAAGTGTTGTAATCTCTTGACATGTAGGGAAACGAGGATCATTACATTCACCTAATACACCTTACACATTTGGAAGCTTCTCTTCATTTACTTGCACATGTTTCTCTTCTTGTTGGTCTAGTTCTCATTCACTCTCTTTCTCTATTGATTCTACAATTGTTAGATGGTCAACAACCTATGCAAATATGGTGCGATCATGCACACTACACTCTGAGAAAATTGATTGTTGATCTTCACTTACTTGTTCTTTCTCTTGTTATGTTGTAATATCAGTCTTAAACATCACTGGTTATTCAAATCTTACCTCCTCTTAAGGCTTGACCATCAAGGGAATTCTGTCAATTATGAATCTCAAATCCTAATTGCTTAAATTTCTTATCATCTATTCTCTATTGGGATCTTCCTCTTGTTTCCCTTGGCTAGTTTTCTATTTTTTGTATTCCCAAGATGAATTTAGGAATGAAAGAGTAGGGGTGGGTTGGATCACAAAAAATATTTACATTACTTGTGGTGGAGGAATGGGTTTCACATTCTTCTCTTGTGGAGGGAACTTGGATTTAGAAGGGAAAAGGGTAGAAAACTTAAGATGGTGCGGGAGACTAGAAGATGGAGAAGGGAATTCCATAATGGGGGTAGTAGCTAGAAAGTTAGGACAATGGGTTTTAGGTTTATATTGCATGGATGGAGGTATATGAAGGTTGTTTCATGGTAATGCAATGGATTCCCATTGACAAGATTTATCAACATTGGACTCATAAGCCTCCCTCTTTTTGATCCATTCCCTAACTTGGGTCAATGTTTTAATTATGAATTGAAGATTTTTTTGGGGACTAAACTTACTTGGTAAAGAACCAATCCATGGATATGGGATATTGAAACCTATCTGGGATGCCCTCTTTATATCCTTAGTCCTGATCAATACCATGCTGAGCTTCAAATCTTGAATCTTCCTTTGTAAATAAACATCTATAGGTGTAGGATAACTTCCATGATCCATGTATTGTTACTCTTGAATAGCTACATACTTTGACAGATAACCAAAATTATTTTCTTCTTACTCCTATGGATATGTATACTATTGATTTTCATCATAGCATAGGCCTAGAGGTGGTTGATAGTAACCTGAAAATGAATCTTGAAATCTTGGAGGTAGATTAAATTGGTATGGTTGCTTCTAAAAATGTGAATTCCATGCAAGGAATGAATTCATGACTGTACAACTTCATGGAATGGAAGAAATTAGAAATATGTGGAAAGGAAAATGGATGGAAATGGATTTTAAAATGGGTGGAAAGAAGGTCTGCAACTTAGAGAATGGGTTGCTTGGATCAATGAAGTAGTCAAATATGTTGTGGGTTTTGGAGCCTTGACTACTTAATTCCTTCAATTTTTGAATCTTGAAGTAAGTCTCCAACTATAAGTAATTAGTTTTCTTGAAGTAATGAAACAACTTGAAGTAACACAAGTTACTTCTTCTTGTTGTTCTTATCAAATTTCTTTACCTACATTACTTCCCTTTATTCATCAGTGTTCTAAGGTTTGATTACTTCAGCTTCCTTCTTCTTATTTCATCGGTGTTTGGAGCATGCATTACTTCCCCTTCTTTGTACTATTTGGAGATGCACTTAATTTTTTTTATTATCAGACTTTGGAAGGGAAATTACTTAATCCTTTCAAATTGAAGTAATTGGATTACTCAAAGTACTACAACTTGGAGGTGCAACTACTTAGGTCTTTTTATTTGAAGTAAACAACTTACTTGAAGTAATTACATAACTTCATGGAATGGATTTTGGAAGTACAATTATTTAAGTCTTCCAACTTGAAGTAATAAACCTACTTTCTTCTCTTCTTCTTGTCGGTGTTATAAAATGCAATTACTTACTCCTTACCTGTGATGTTTTGACTATTGATTACTTAGCAGTAAAGAAATATGAGAACATCGATTACTTCTTCTTTATAGTGTTTATAAACTTGATTACTTCACTTTAATTATTCTTGGTGGTGTTATGAGGCCTCATTACTTCAATTCCCCTTTGTTGCAAGGCTTCCAAAATGGTAATATATTTTTCCAAGAACACATCAGCTTTAAAAATGGAGATTCTTCAATTGCACTCCAGCTAAAGATATGACTTCAATTATTGTACCACCTCTCAAGTTATAGGACTTGCATGCTTGAGGTGGACCTTCAGAAAAATTCATCTTACTCTTCCTAAACCTACTTCAACTACTCCTAATGAAAGAAATACACCTAACTACGTCAATTCTAATAATTCCAAGGAGACATGGAGAGAGAGAGAGTACATAAAAATGGAAATCCTACACTAAGGGGTGGTGATAACACCAAGAAAAGGGATTGCTGGACAAGTTTGATGCCTGAAAAGAGAGAGAGGTGAGCATGGAGATGATGAACATGCATCACAGACCAAGATAGTACACACATTACACCATTTTCAATTAATCAAAACTAAATCAAAGCATGCAATAAGAAAAAGATGTGCACAGTCACCTGCAAGCATGAAGATAGGAAAGAAAGATAATAAAAAAAAAATGCAAGGATAGAAAATTAGTCACAAACACAAATTTTTGTTGCTCCAAAGTATGAACAATGCACCATTTTATCATAAAGAGGAAATATTTTGTATTATAATGCCCAAACATGGGAGCTAGATTCTCTGCAACATTTTTGAATAGAAGAATAAGGGAGGGCATCACCAAAAAATGTCCAACCTTTTAAAATTGTGCCCTCCTTTACAATTTATAGAGAAATTTGTGAGAAGAGAGAGAAAAGAAGAAGACTCAAATGTATGCTCCCATTTTCCAAAAAAATGCAATAACTAATGTGGGACAAACATTGGGAACCTGAAGGACCCATTCCCTTTGTACTCTTTCTTACAGATGAAGAAATTGACCTACATGCCTCATTAATGGCAGTAGGTAATTGTTACTATGCATAGGAGTGCAGCAGAAGTAATGAAAAATTTAAACTCATTTCCTTTACCAAATTTGAAATATAAATTTTTTTGTTCATATAGGGCTCTGATACCTTTTCGAAAAGTCAAAGAACGCATAAAATGGATCTCCCAGCTAGAAGTTATGGTCATTTGAAGTTTTGCATTTTAGTGGGAAAACCATGAGCCATTACTGCAACCTTTATTTACCCACAGGAATCCAACCCCTAATTACTACCTCTAGTCATTTGTATTCTGCATTTACTTTACTTTTCTTATTTTGTGAAGTAAATTAGTTTCATTTCATCACATTACTTTACTTCATGATTTTCCTTCTTTGCGGTGTTCCAGAGTTGCATTACTATATCTTACCCACAGTTCTACGGCTTTTTCACTTTACTTTACTTCCCTTATTTTTAGGGAAGTAAAGTAATTCACTTTCACTACAACACTTTTCTTTTCTACTAGCTCCACCTTTAGTTTTGTAGTTTTTTCACATTGCTTTATTGGGATTACTTTTATGATGTAAAGTAATTTTAAAACACCGATTAGTTTAGTTTTCCATTTTCCCTTTACTTCTGCATCTTTTTCACAGTGCTTTACTTAAAATAAGTAAATTAATTCTAATTCACCACATTACTTTACCTTTTTTCCCCTTAGTTTTGTGGCTTTTTCATATTGATTTACTTAGAATAAGTAAATTAATTCTAATTCACCACATTACTTTACTTTTTTCCCCCTTAGTTGTGTAGCTTTTTCATACTTCTTTACTTAAAATAAGTAAATTAATTCTAATTCACCACATTACTTTAGTTTTTTTCTCCTTAGTTTTTTGGATTTTTCAAATTTCTCTACTTAACTTCTTTTTAGGGAAGTAAATTAATTCACATTCACTGCATAACTCATATTTGCATTAGTCTTTTAAGCGGGGTTTGGAAAGTGTTTTGCTTTAAGTTGGAGGGGGTTGTTTTTCTGAATTACTGTTACCTTGTATTCCAGGATTTTTGAATTACTTTGTTTCCATTTTTGGGGCCTCATTACTTAAAGTAATGACCCATCAGAATCCCACAATACACCTAACTTTCCTTCTTTGTGCATATTTTCAAGTGTTTTGCTTCCAACTACAAAAGTGCATTACTTGAAGTAATGCACTTACGCAAACCCATAGAACTACAACTTGACCATTCTTCTTTGTGTGTTTTTTAAGTTCTTTACTTCATTACTTTTTTACAGTAGCAGATCTATAAAAAACCTACCAATTTACAATTTTTAACTGTTTTTATAAATTCTTTAGTTGAGTATGGACTTCTAAAGCCCATAGAGAAGGGAATGCCATTAAATGACTACTAGTGCTAAAAACCATGAAATTTACCTGCTTTCTTCTAGATTCATCATTAAATCTCCATCAACTACCCAATTCCATTTTTCTCAAGTTGTCCATTTTTACCAGGGTGTAAAAATGTATAACAGTTCCCCTATGTTCCATAACTAAGTAGAGTCTTATCTGGTTCCACTGATATTGACCATGAATTACGTACAGAGATCATCCTTGATCATACCATTGCAGCTAAGTGGGTTAGATAGGTTTTCATTGCTTTCAACAAGAAAATACACATTTTTCTGATTGAGAACATTTGTTTTACTTTACTTGTTCAATAGTCATTTCCACTTATTCCTATTTAACCATTCTAATATGATCCCATCCATTTTATTTTGATTTTCCCAACATGACCTCGGGAGGTCACATGCATCTAGGATTCATGTGTTGATTCTCATGCATACAATGTCATAGAAATATTCCTCTTGCTAAAATACCAGGCTCTCACTAGCTATTGAAGTATATGGTAGTGATGGATCATTCATTTAATTGGATACACAACAATATTATGAATTGCCAAGGCTTGTGTCACTATTCCATGAGGGAAAATGTTATAATCACGGGGTTAGGAGAAAGGATACCACTATATAATATCTTCATATATGTTATTTTTCACAAGGATAATTTATATATTAGGATTAGTACGCAATATGTATGTTTGATTCATATACCTTACAGGGATGATCTAGTTTTGAGGATTTGTTTTAATGGGTTGGTGGGAAATGGTATATGGATGTCAAGGCCTTTGATTAGGTTGAGAATTTTTATCTTCGTGGAAGTCACTTCATTTTCCACATTCCTTAACATGGCCTTAAAATCATCCAACTCATTAGCTGAGGTATTGGGGACAGTTTCCAATGGCTGTACAAAAAAATGTTGGGGCTGAATCGTAGGAATGGGGGTTAAATATAGTAATAATGGAATAGGGGGCCTTAGAGCTAGCTTACCATCTTAAATCAAGTTATTCTCATATAATATTTCAATATCAAAATAAGTAGGAAGGTCTTAGCTCCCATAGATTGGATCATAATAGCAATAACAAAATGCATATCCTTGAGATAGTACAAGAAATTTTAATGTGAAGAAGTTCTTACCAAAAGTTAGATTATATCCCATGACTTATGGAATATGTAGTTAAAATTAGATATATATTCATTATATTTCCTCTTGATTTTTTTCATCTACTCCATAAGTGACACATGGTCATCCTTATCTAAAAATTTTCACACTAATCTTTCTCCAAATTCAACCCATGTGTGAATATAATGGGTAGGAAGGTTTCCATACCATGCCATGAATTTTCCTTTCAAGGAAGCTTCCAATAGTTTCATTATAACATATATTTGGGTTATATGGTGAACTCAGCACAAGTTGTTGATGTCCCTAAGATTATTATTAATATTAGCATGTTTCTCAATTGTGAAATATGGAATACTTTTGAGAGTAGAACCTGGGAGGTCATTCCACACATTTAAAGCTAGTGGACTACCAACTTTTAAGGCTAGAAAAGCATGATTCCTTGGATGAGCCATGGTATTTAAGGGTTAAAGGTTCCTTTATAGGATTTTTGAATGAAAACTAGGTGGAGGTGGAGAGGAATCTCTTAGACTTAGGGGTTCTCTCAAATATTTTTAGAGTTCTACTCCTACATTTTTTGGGAGATGATTGTAAGAGCTCAACAATACTTTTAGCAGAACTACTTTTTTGTGTTGATCAATTTCATAAATTAAGGGAAACTATAATTTACAAATTAGATATTAGAGAGTAGCCAAGTGCTTAACCAAAAAAATTTAGAAACAAAATAAAAATTAAGAAAATAACATAACCTAGCTACATTTTATAAGAACATTAGGGAGAACATTGAGAAACCTCACAAGATATAAACTCAATGGAAATAAGGTCCCACTGAGTGTGCCAAAAACTATTGGTAGAGAATTATGCGTAACATTTTGATTTAGGTATCTATTCAAGTTTCTAAAGGTATTTGAAAAAAATGGGAGTATCTCTAAGGTGTGGCACCTGAAGCCTTGAGATAAACATATAGAATAAGGTTGGCTACTTTCCTTTAAAGCTCTATATCAACCACTACTCTAATATAACTAAAAACTCTATAAATTTAAGGATGAAATAGTACTAAAATTTGATAAGAATGGTGATACACCAAAATATGAAGGGATTACACTCCATGAGATCAAGGAAAGGGGGAATAACATGGTGATAAAGGGGAATATATGAGCCATAATACACACTACATTTTAGCATCCTTTAATTCTCTATATAAATGACATAATGGATTAAAATTATGTAGATATAATTCATACTCATCATAAAATAATAGAAAAGAAAGGTAAGATGCATTAACACAAGCCAAAGGATAGATATGAATCACAATCAACTAGATAATATTGCTTAAGAAATACACAATATCTCATAGTCATTGAGAAGGTAGTGAATGTATTCACAGTTCAACATAAGGGTTTTCACAGACTAAAAACAATCATAAACCAATTGGGAAAAGTTTTTTGAATTCAAGAGAGGGTAGTTTCATTTATGAAATTTATTACATTTATATAAGGAGAAGAGAGGCTATGAGATATGAATATGCCATGGGAGATGTTTAACCTATTTGATCCTTCCAAACTACCCCAAAACTGGATCAAAAGGTAATCCCTAATTTCATGATGATCCACACCCATGGGGGTGAATTCACTCATAAGAAAACCCTCATATGTTTTCTATGTGGATGAGGTCTAACTTGGATAAATGAATTCCCACAAAATCATGGGAGATAGATAAAAATTTAATTTTGAAATGTATGTTTTTGCGCATAATTATAGTTTAGGTCACTAATAATAGCTCACTTATTTTTGAATCATCCACTTAAATCCTTCTCTTCATTTTTATGGACATGTGGGGAAATATACCATCCAAAAAGCATCATGAGACAAAAATAATCAGTCAAAAACATATGTAATTAATTCAAGTATCAAATGATTGAGATAATAACTGAAAATGGCCCAAATTTTGTCATTAAAATCTCCCAAGGATCTTTACCATTCCCTCTAGAATTGATACCTGAGTGAATCCCTCTAAAAAAATATGAAATGAGACTGATATCATGTCATACAGAGCTCTTGATCAAAAGAATTGAGTAAAACACTAGTCCTGTGTTTGAGTCATAAACTCATACCTAAAAATGGATGTGGTCCCTCAATTCAATTATTTGATCACAAAATGATTTATATCGTGACCCATAATCACTTTCAATGTGTATTTCATTTCAATACCTTTCCAAAGATACCATTTTTTCTCAATTTGGTATTCCCAATCAAAATGTATGGTCGTTTGAAGATTCTCAGGCTATTTAATGTAGTTGATGGCCATAGGGCCATCAAATTTTACCTCAAAGCCTCTTGCTAGTGTTATGTGGCCTACTTGTGTTATGCATCCTACAATTGTTGTGCGGCCTTCTAGTGTTGTGTGGATTGTTATTGTTGTGTGACATTTTGGTTTTGTGTGGCTTATTAGTGTTGTGTGGTCTTCCAGTTTTACATGGTGTACAAGTATTACATGATGTTCTAGTGTTGTGTGTCCTATAGGTGTTGTGCATCCTACTAGTGTTGCATGACCTACTAGTGTTGCACATCCTACTATTTTTGTGCATCATGTTAGTGTTACATGTCTTACCAGTATTGTGTGGCTTGTTAGTGTTATGCAGCCTTCTAGTGTTGCACTACCTACCTTCTCTTGGCCAAAACGAGGTAGAAAATGGATAATTCATCTTATTTTCTTGGAAGAGTTAGGAGGTAACAAAAAAAGAAATTTTAGAATAAATTGAGGCCTCCTGAGTCTAAAATTTGAAGTGAGTTATCCAAATGAAGCAGGGTGCTTATTTGACAATAGAATGCATCAATAACCCCTACACAAAAGAAATGGTTTGCAAACATAAAAAATATGGTGTATATACATCATAATTTCATTCTTGATCAAGGCCACTCTACCTCTCCTTTGTTTCAGTTTTTTTTCTTTCTTGGCGGATTGAGAACCATTAGACATAAGTTTCATATGGTATATGCATCAATTTCATCCCATCTTATTCTATTATTAGATATAGGTTGGTCCTTTAGTTTATTTTCTTATTTTATTTTATAATTTAGCTTATATCCTTTTCATTTTCATCTATTGCAAAATATTATGAAAATAGTCATCAGAAAAGAAAGAAAAACATAGTGTTATCTACAATGAAATTTTGATTTTCATCAACTTCATAAATACATCACCTTACTTTGAGATAATCCCACATCTAGGGTTAGCTTCAAAAAATTTCTCATTCCTTTTTATATTTGCAACTAGGTTTTATATCTACCATAGTTGTACCCATTTTATTTCATTTGTGAAAAAATAAAGAATGGGTTTAGTATTTATTTTAAGATGCCATTAATTTAGATAATTTCTCCTTTAGGATTTGTTTCATATCACATATTTTATTCCAAATACACATATGGTTTCATAGCGTCATTACGTCTCCATAGCATTGATTTGAAATTGTATTGTCATTTAAGGAATTGTAGATTTATTTATTTTCCATTTTTTATATCATTTCATTATTACTAAAATTTCATTATGTTTAGTACTAAGTTAAATGTACTTATTTTATCGTACTATTTTAAGTCATTAGAAACAACAGAAAAAGATTTTTACATTGGCATTTAGTTTTTATATCTATGATATATTCTTGATTATTTTCTAGTTCTTATTGCATGCAATGAATACACTAAACTTAAATAACAAAAATAATTCATTGCCATCAAGTAATTAGTTTAGTTTTAAATTTTGTAATCCATCATAGCCACAAGAAAACACAACATCATTTATCACCAGCGAACCAAAAAACATTACAACACAAAGAACTACACCTCCACAAACAAAATATGACCATTAACACACTCCAAACACTACCAAAACATTAGAGACAACATAGTGATCTGAAATGCAACAACATTACATCTTCTTAAACATTTAATTCAAACACCTCATATGGCTCCCAATCAAGGAAAAACACAACTACATAGATCTTATACTAGCCACATCACCTAAATATCCCTAGATAAGGATATACCATACACTTTGATCCAACTCTAGATAGTTCTATACAATAGGTAGTCCCTCACACACTTAGTTAAATTTTGAAAAGCAAGTCTTTCCTAGCATGGTAGGATGATTCTTTCATATTTCCACTCTATTAAATCATGAAAACATCTAAGAAGGCATCCTCGCTGAATTGAGGCATGAATTATTTTAATCTACACCCTCACATGAATTTATATTCAGACCTTTTCATGTTGTACATGATCAAGTGCACTACCGCTACTTGTAAGTCCACATTTCCACCTTCTCAAGATACATCGACATCCCTTGGGTATTTTTTTCATTGCTTATCCTTGAATCTAGCCTCATCTTCTCTTGTCTCCAACCTTACATCAAATGTTTAGGAGAATGTCATCCTAAAAGGAAAAGACACTTCCCAAGGGTCCTTATACCTAATCATATTTCACTCCAATTAATCAATATAGACCATGAGTTATATTATAAAACCATTCTTAAATGTTTCATCTCCTAGGAAGAAGTATCTAGAATGTTCATTTCCCTTGACAAACAAGTTTTGATCACATAATCTCATTGGTAAATATTTTCCTATCCACCTAACCTCAATAATTATCTATTCATACCCTCATCATTAACATTCCCCCCACCATCACAAGTTCTATACATCAACTCCCCTGTGCCAACCCATAATGATTTAACTACACACTAAATTCCACCCTATGCTTTTTTGGTGCATACAAATCTGGTGTACTTGACGTAAATATTTGTTATTTATCATTTTATATTTCATTCAATTTTCCCCCTCTTATAATATTCTACTAGCATTCATACACCCCAAAATATGTCAAGAATAGTTTATTATATCATTGGGTCTTGAAGGTTACTACACTTACAACCATTCCTAATAATCTTCTTATTTATGGTTCAGTTGACTAGTACTATAATAACACACGTACACATGATTCCTCTGTCT
Source organism: Taxus chinensis (assembly GCA_019776745.2). Taxonomy (NCBI): domain Eukaryota; kingdom Viridiplantae; phylum Streptophyta; class Pinopsida; order Cupressales; family Taxaceae; genus Taxus; species Taxus chinensis. Next base: position 478,390,992 of record CM034154.1, on the reverse strand, counting down.
ATATTCCACTCCCATGTCTAGATAGAGAAATTCATTTGACTGTAGAGAAACCAAATTATCCACTCCAATTCAATAAACATGACCTTCACTCATGGAGTTGGTTTTTACTTAAAAATATTGTCAATAAAAAAAAAGTATCCCCGAAAGCGTGATGATGAATTCCTTGTATGAATAAATAAAACTAGTGATTTAATTTTCATAATAGATGATTCATTGAACAATATACAAGAACATAATTAAAAATTCTTGCCCAACAATATCACATCCTCATAAACTAATCCTAATAATGAAAATATAAATAAGCATGTGAAAGCTAAATAATTTGTAAAGTTGTATCACTCTTCCCCTGTGGAGCTCAACATTAACCAAGATCACTAGACAAATACACAATATATGTTGAACTACCTCATCTCTTCCTTGGTGGGAAAATTTTGGAGTTGGATGATTCCCAACCTCTCAAATTTTCCATCTGACTAGTTAGATAATAACTATGTACAACAACCACATCAATACTTATTATCCCATTTTTATGATTATCAGGAAAATGGAGATAACCAATCGAAAATTTTATGATGATTTCCTTTTAAGTAGTTTTGATCTAAAGTCACCTTTGAGAATGCCTTGGAAAGTTAGTTTATAAGATTTCAGAACTTTCTCAACATTCAACATGTTTCATGTCCTTTGCTTCTTGATTCCAAAAATCTAAATTAAAATATGTTATCTGATTTCGGGATCTGATTACACAAAACATGTGAAATTCAAACTCATGTAAAGTGTCCCACATTCCTCGAACCTAAAACCTGATTTGAGCTACATGCTATCAGATTTCAAAACCCAGTTACATTGGAACACCATCCCACCAAAATATATGTTATATGTTATCTTCTTCCTAAACCCGAAACCTGACATAATTACGTGTTGGAAAAATTTGGAATCTGATTACATCAAAACACCTCTTCACCCATGCATACCTCTTTGTGTTGGATTTTTGAAACCTAAATACAAAATGACATATTCAATCATTTTCTTGATTCTGAAATCAACAAATTTAATTTCTAGTTGGCAGGTAAGTGAACACACGTGTCAACCTATGTGTGTTTAATGATAGGGATTTTATAAATAGTTTATTTTCCACATCATTTTACACCTTTCATTTTCTTATGCCGTGTAAAGTTTTCACCTGATGTTGTGCCTACAAAACCCGAACCAATTTTTTCTTGGTGTTTTGGATTATTTCTCCTGGGATTAAAGTTTTTTCACCTTGAGGTAAGTAGTTTTTCACCAAGGTTATGCTTTGGGTTTTCTATGGTCACACCCTTGTTTATATTTGGGTAAGGTTAAGCCTTTCCCCATTTTCCCTTCAATATATACTCACCCAAGTCAATCATTTTTTATATATATCATCTAGAAGGGTGAATTTTTCTTTCACTTGATTGGGATTCAAGTGTTGAAAAATTGTAAAAATAATCAAGGGTTTTGTGCTTGAAATGGATAATCAGGTTTTCCTCATGCCTTAATAGGTGGTGTACCTAATCGAAGCAATTCATATTTTATATGTTGCTCGAAATCTCCAAATTTCTACATTTAGTCAGGCATTGGCCCCTGTCAAATAAGAACCAACTTCCACAATAATTCAGGTTTTCTCAGTTATCAAGCATCACTCAAGCCCCACAATAAATTAGGTTTTCATAGGTGTTTAACAAGGTCACTTTCCCTACTCAGTTCATCATATTTTCATATCTGTTGAATAGGGTCCCAAACCTAATTTTCTCTCAGGACTTGCAGGTTTGTTTGTAACAAGTTCCCCATGTCTGATTCAGGCAAAGGGAAAGGAAAGAAACAAGATACAAAGGGAATTAAGTACAAGTACCAGGGTATTGTTCCTCCCTCCAACATTGATTCAAATTTTTATATTAGGGATAGTAAGTTGGGACATATAGATATGCATGAGTTAAGGTCCAGAGTTCATAGTTCCTCGCAAACTTCTTGGAAGAAATATATTTATACAAGTATCTCAAAGAGGAAGAGATCATTCAACCCGGGTTCTCCCAGAATGAAGAGTATGGTGGCCCTAAACTATCTTATCTCCCCTATCTATATATCCCTCCCCACCTTCCCAGTTAAATGGCCCTATCTAATGAATTTCATCACGTAGCATAGTGAACCACTCCCTTCTCCCCTCCCTTCCATTTTCCTAGATAGGTAGCTTGATTGACTTCAATTGAGTTTTGATTTCCATCTTGGGTAACTATATAATTCTTGAATGCCTACCTCGCTATGCCGGGGAAGTTTTATTTGCTTGAATGGCTCGCTACACCCGGAGGTTTTCTTTTCTTGAATGCCTCGCTACGCCCACTATAGGACAACCTACCCTCCCCCAACTATCTATATATATCTTTGAGAAGGAGAGGGCCTCGAGCATCCCCTAGAAATTGAAAGGGTCATTGGTGCCCTCTATACTATATATACCTCAAATTTTCAGATATGGGGCCCTACTCATCCTCCTCATCCTCCTCGACCACAACCCGGGGTGGTCGATAGCTGACTATAGGAAGCTACCCTCGACCCCAACCCCCAATTAATAGGTGGGCAGGTGGGAAGTCCCCTATGTATAGACTAAAGGCCCTTGGCCTCCTCCTACTCCTCTCACTCCCCAAGTATCAATGATTAGGTTTCGGGTGGTGGTTATGGATATATCCCCTATCACCTAGGGTGGTAAGGGGGGGTTGGCCCATGGAACTCTCTATAGTTCTATATTTTTTCTCTGTCGGTCGATCCCTCCTCATATTCCTTAGTTCCTCGACCTCCCTATCATGTATAGGGGTCAGCCTATCGGTACACCATATATATAGAGGGGGACCTCAACCCTAGATATATGGCAACCCAACCCCGTTCTCCACTTATATGGGAAATAGGTGGGCATCTATAGAATTTTTTGCTATCGCTAACCCCAACGGGAGCACCCATATCTATCTATCTATATATATATATATATATATATATATATATATATATATATATATATATATATCTATATCCACCTCTCTCCCACCCCATATATCTCTATCTAAACTCTAAACTCTAACTATTTGGGTGAGAGAGATGACTATACTATACCATATATGGCTTGGCCTCGGCCCCTATATCTATGGTGCTATAGATTTTAACATGTAGAGAATAGAGGGGTGCCATCTATAGCACCATATAGAGATAGGCTAAGCGGGTACCTCATCTAACGGAATACAGGTGAATCCCTCGACTGAATCTTATCTTGACTAGATATGGATCAAGATCCCCATATCTATAAGGGCCAGTCACTCGGTCAGTCGCTATAGAATATATAGATGGGGACATAGGTTGGGTTGGGTTAGGTGCTGACCGACCAGTGCATATATAGAGAAAGGGCCCCCCAGAGTTCCCCCTCTATCTATATGGGGCCCTCCATAGTTCTATAAGGGCCGCTCCCCGATACATTGAATCGATCCAATCAAACTTGTTCCCCTCTATGCTATATACAGTGAGATAGAGGCAGTATATCTATATATGGGGAGCCATCTGCCCATCCTAGTCTAGCAGAGTCATTTCTACAAGGGGCCCCCATCCGATATAGATATAGGGAGAACCAGCACCATGTCATGTTGAAAGTAGATGGTGCTAATCGACTTGCCTTTCTATTCTCTATAGATATGGGCCCCCCATAGAGTTTAGAGTCTAGATGAATGGGTTGATCTATATATGGTAGTCATGTTCACAAGATTTTTGTATGATCAATGCCATATATGTTGAGTTGTGAAGCTTAATTACTTCATTTTAGCATGTAATTGGAACTTTCTGGAATATATAATAACCAGCAGGGCTAACCGGCGTTGGTCAAGGCTAACCGACATCGGTTAGTCTAGGTCAGGAAAAGTAACCCATGTCGAGTCAAGGTTAACTGGCGTCGGTTACCTGTGCGAGAAATTTTTAATTAACTCTCAGGAATTAAATCTATTTTTAGCATTAAAGTAGATTTATTGGATGTAATTACATGGCTAAGTGCCCTAAGTTTATAAATGACTATATAAGCATAAAAGCTGGGGTTTAGAAGTAATGGATGTATCATAATTACAAGATAATTATGTGAGAGAGAATTCTTGGTGAAGAATAAAAAAAAATCTTGAAGGAAGAAAGTTTGAACATCTGATAAGTGTAGAAGATTGTAAATCTTCATTGTATATCTTGTCAAAGCTTTGGATAATAGATTGGCTTGTTTCTTGGTGGACGTAACCCACACTGGGTGAACCACGTTAAATCTGGTGTTGATTTATGTATCTTGTTTTATATAATTCTTATGGTAGAATATCAACTTTTATTTGCATGTATGTTTAGATATGATATATTGTCTGTAAAACCTGTGTGCTAACCCCAACAATATATTCCTGGGTCCCATAGAAGGTAGAGATTTTTTCTATAGGTTTGCCCTATTTATAGATAAGGCAGTCATCTCCACAAGACCCTCTAGATAGTGACCAATAAATGAATTGATCTATATTAAGGGGTGGGTTCTCCATCTATATCCACCCCCCTCTCTCTAGATTTCTTAGCTCTCTAAGGGATAGGCGGGATAACTAGCAAGATGTATGTTTTCCAGATCAAATCAATCTATGGGGTGGGGCATATAGAAACCATATTATATCAGATAGAAGATACAGAGGGGCATAGACTCTCTAGTTTGGGAGTTGGGGTCATCTAGACTAGAGAGGGGGCCATCTAGATCTGAAATCTATATGGTGTATTGGCCTACTCTATCTGTTTGATCCTGGCCTTTGAATTGAATCTGTATGGTCAATTCTCATCTTATAATCTTGAGAATTAGAGATATAGATATCGATTCTCATCTTATAATCTCAATTCTCATCTTGGATCTATATGTGAATAACCTGCCTTATAATCTCGATTCTCATCTACTCAGTACGAGGACTCCCATATGGCTGGTTTGGTTTTCTAGAGAGATATAGAGGGCATACAGTATATAAATAGATATCAATCAAGGGGGACCTATATCTAGATCTCTGATAACCTAGTATCAGGTATAGGGGCCCCCCTTTCCTTAAGCCAACTATATAGAGGGGGGCCTGGGCCCTATATAGTATAGAAGGCGCCCATGTCTAACGACCGAATAAAGATTAATGAATTGAGGGCAACTGCTCCCCATCTATATAGTATATAGAGGCTATACCAGGGCCGATATCTCAGTTGGAGATATCTTATATAAAGTCAGATATGTAGATAGGGCCACTCCCCCTCTATATAGATGGGGGAGTCGAGTGCACAGACTAGATTAGTGGGATAGATAGGTCGGGGGGGGCACTCCCCAAAGGTATCTAGAGGAATTGAAGTGCCACCTTGCCTTTAATATATTCGGTGCTCAGGTACTCATTCGTATCACGTATATAATAGAAGCTGGTAGATATAATCCAGTGAGTGCCAAAAAAATAACCTACCTATATATATGCACCCAGTGGCGTAGAGTCTCTGTATAGAGAATAGGGTGCCAACCCCGAACCCATGTATATCTTCCAACCTTCGTATCACGTATACTGAATAGAATGGTGGATGATACACTCAGTGAACTGCCAACCCCTCTATCTATATATCTGGAGTGTGTAATGAGTGCTCAACCTATCTATATCTCTCTCTAGTGCCAAACTCTGAACTCTATCGAGCTCCCAGATATAGATATAAGGGGGGGAGGGTGCGGCTATATCTGAGTTTTTCCCCCCCTCCCATGATCTATATAGAGGGGATGCTCTACCCGATCTCATGACTCTAGCCTAATAGCCTATATATATATATATATAGGGTATATCTTATCTAAGATTCCTCATGGGGAAACGAGGATCTCTCTATGGCCAGAGAATGTTGCCCTCTATAAATGAGGAGCAGTCATGTACTAAGATCAAGACCGAGTCATGGTTCACCTGGCTCTAGATATAGGGAGAAAGGGCCCTCATATATACGCTAGAGTGATCGGATGAATCGGGGGGGCATGTACATCCCCATATATATACAAGGGGGCCCCATGTATATAGATGGGGATCTATGGCCGGGTTTGTCCGATGCATGGAGGTTCATCATTGTTCCAACTATATATAGATATGGCGGCCCTATCTAGAGTTTTGCTCACGATCCATCTAATCGGTTCATTCAGAATCAATGCTTATAATGGTGGGATCACTGCTCAGCTATGCCCTCTCATTTCGAGGGGGGGTCAGGCCAATATAGATTTCATATCTAGGGCGGGGGGAGAGCCGTTCCCCAATGGATCTATCATAGGGGGCACTCCAACACTTATAGTTCAAGCCCTATCTATATATGAGTCCAGGCTCGGCCCATATCTCTATATCTGACATATATACATATATATAGACTGAGGAAAGGTAGAGGGTATCGATAGATCGAGGAGGGGGAGGGCCCCCTATGCAGTATACTATTGGGGCACCCTACCAGATAGATATGATATGGCGCCCCAGCATCGGCTAGCGCCCTATAGACTATGGCCTCTGGGCCCACGCTGACCTTTCGCCATAGTCTACCACCCCGTGAACCCTATCTAGATATCTCGGCCCTCGGGAAAAACCTATACCCATATATGGATAGGGCATCTAGAGTCTAGTCTAGGCATATCCCTATAGGGTCCACGCCCCCATACCATACATATATAGGCCCACCCCGCTATACCTATAGCCAGGCCCATCTATCTATATAGGGGGTATGGGGCCCGATGGGGAGTGCCCTCTATCTCTATGTTGATATGTTAGGGGGAGGGCCCTCTATCGTATCACATATGGGGCACCCTAATAGAATAGATAGATGATGTGATGGATGGTGGTAGATAGTGGTAGATGGAAAGGATATATAGGGATCTACAATTGTGATTTATGAGGGTAGCTCGGGAGGATCTATGATAGGTATATCTAGTAGAGTGGGGGATGCTAACCATAGAGAGGATGCCCCCCCCCCCAGAGTGATAGATCTCGGACCCCCCCTATATAGAGAGTGGGATCCCCCCCCACCCCTGAAGTGCATATCAGGATGGATCTCGTACTGATGCAGAAGTAGGGGGTACGGCCTATCTATGATATGGGGCATTTATGTTACCCACTTGGGAGGATCTATATAGAACTAGGGGAGGATAATTCTCTATAACTCCTGGCACGATATGCCTATTAATATGTCGATCCTTGACTACCCCTTATCGATGAATCATGCGTGCTAGCCATATTGACTGAAATACCATCACTAGATAGAGGGTCTAGGCCGTTCTGAGATGATAGGACAGACTAAGCCCGGCCCCCCTATCCATATCTCCCATATCACATCATCCGGATCGATTGCCTATGCCACCAGCCCCCCTATATATATCAGATATCTTATCCCATTGATTGGAACCAAAAGATCTATATAATACCTCCATTCGATGCCCCGGGTCAAGATTTCTCAGTGCCCACCGTGAACAAGATCTCTCCATTAGAAAGCACCCCCCCTTCCCCTCCCCTCCCCTACAGAGAGATGGGAGATGGGAGATGGGAGATCGATATATAGGCCATCGGTCTAGTCTGATAGCTCGAGCCAGTGGGCATCCTATCGGCTTGATCCTTCATCTCAGATAGGACGGGGGGGCCATCTCTATATAGATTGTGAACCTATGGTCTCTATCATAGATATTCCATACCCATCGTTAGAGATATAGATGACACTTCACCCCATACCCTTATAGTTAGGGGTACTCTAAGCGTGATCTCCATTATAGATACTTCCCTCTATATAGAATCAGAGACTATATGCAATCGCCAGATGGATAGATTAGGGCCTAGATTCCCCAGTAGCCCATAGAGAGATGGTGTGCCCACTGGTATATTCAGTCAGGAATTGGTGTCCATTAGGTCTACCTATAGTGAGTTACAAGGTAGACACAGATCCATATGTGATATCCGGGCGTATGACCCATCAGTACCCCAGTTGCAATTGGGTGAGAGAACATATCTAGGTAGTTGCAACAAAAATGCTTGATAGGGATAGAGTTGCACCGTATATAAACTCTATAGGGTGCCCCACTATGATAGAGAAGGCTATGGGCGAGGTTCACCAAGATAGAGAACGCCCATCTCCCCCACCTAATAGATAGATTATCTATTGTATCTAGAATTCTCCAATATATTGAAGATATATAGAGTAGGTAGTAGGCTGTTAGGCAGAGTAGATATCAATAGGCTGAGAAAGGGGGTGAGTCATGTATACGTAAATAGAAGTCTGATCAGCTCCTCTCCCTATATATATCGGATGTAGTGCCAGTTAGACTAAGATATACCAGCCGCTCACATAGATCTATTCTCTCTATATAGAGTAGGGGGGGCTATCTATATATCTGCCTCTTATATAGGATATAGGATCTGGGTGTTGAGTTATCTATATATCTACCCCCATAGAGATCTATGGGGTCCCTATATAGTCAGAGATCCCTCCCGCCCCCCCCCCCTGCCTATATATCTATCTCCATCTTGTCTTGAGAATGTATCCTCCTGCCATCCAGATAGATATATAGGCAGTCTATTAATGTATATATCTTCAACGCCCTATAATCCCCATCTATATAGATGGGTCGAGTGCCCCAGTATCTTGTCTATATCTAGGTGCCTAGTTATATCTAGAATAGAATAGCTGCCATCTCGAAATTTAGAACCCCCCAGGGATGCTCGGTAGTAGAGATGGCCCGAGTGTCTGGCCCTCAATGGGGGTAGATCCCCTAGTCTAGAGAGATCTCCCCCTCTCTATCTCTATCTTATCTCAGTTGCCCACTATATAGAACTCTATATATAGGTGGGCAGAGAGATCTATATGCTCGTGTCGGTTCTCATCAATATATAGGCGAGTATAGGGGCTTGGCAACTACAATAGAGATCTGGTAGATCTAGGCAGTCCCCTACATAGAGAATTCTATCCTAGATCTCTATATGGTGTCGAGTGAGATTTCGTTGGCCATATATAGATAGTTGGGCCCGGGCCCCAGCTATATAGATAGAAGGGGAGTAGAGCATCCCATCTATCTTACCCAGGGAGTGCCATATAGAGGGGGGATCCATATAGATATATAGGGGCTCACTCTCATAGTAGTCAGTCTGAGTCATATATAGCCCTGGGGCCAGCTATAGAAATCACTATGGGGCGACCGGGCTATAGTAGGGTGAAGCTAACTAGAGTCTCATATTGATCTGAGGAGATTGAGGGTCCCCCTTCTATAGTAATTCCCATATATAGGGGAGGGGAGTGTCGAGTATATAGAGTAGTGGTCCCCTAGTCTATATATCTTAGCCTAGAGTTCTAGTAATTAGATGATTCTAGATTCTAGAGGGGGGGCTATACCCCCCACCCCCTCTCTATGATATATCTGGGGGCCCAGAGGGACTCTATTGTATATAGGGGGGGTACCTATCTGGCCCCTGATACAGGGAGATTTCAAGGGCTGGTCGAGCCGGTGACCATATATAGATATATGGGATCTAGGTGAGTCACCCCTGGAGACTCGACTATATGTCAATGTAGTAGCACGATATATGAATCAGCCCTATATCCCGATGACCTAGTATCTATAGATAGATTCCAGCCGCTATTCTATAGGCTTCCTTCCATTATCTAGTAGGGCTGATCAGGGGGCCATATCTACCATATCTTCCCTATATATCTAGAGGGGTTGGGTCACCGGCCATATAGATGTGGTATAGGGCTCTGGGGCCATAGGGGCACCCCCAGATCTAGATAGGGTGGCCCTAGTTGCCATAGATCTCTATATGGTGATTTATCAATGACCCCAGAAGATCGAGTATGGTGGATCTAGGGCCCTCTACCTATCGATCTATCGATCGATCAGCATCTCCAGAGCCCATATACCGATAGGTGCAGCGGCCAATACCGGTGGCATTGGTCAGCTCCGCATTTACCAATTCTCTATTGGGTAGGTGGGGCTCTCATCTCCAGGCATGCGGAGCGCACTCCCCCTCTTTCCTCCCCTCTATATCTCATTCAGGGGGAGTGCCCTCATCCTATAGGCTCTAGATATCAGATATCTCCATCATGATAGAGAGGGGGTGGGGGAGTGCCATCCATCCCCACATAGAGGCGGGGTGATATCGAACTAGAGATGTCAGTCCTCTGCGGCCATATAGTTGGCTCTAGGCAGAGAGATCCGAGGGCCCCCACCCCAAATATAATTGTATCCCTATCTATAGATATAGGCCCCCAACATGACTCTATATATATAGATAGGGTTCCTCGCGGCATATCTATATATAGGGTGTCAATAGTATAGGCCATATATAGATAGATAGAGAGATATATAGATATGGGTGCCTTGCCATAGAAATATAGAGGTATAGGGCCCTCCCAGCCCTATATAGATTAGGCCGTCTGGAGTGCCCTATGCAGATCCTATATAGAGGGAGAGGGGACCACTCTATCTACTATATATGATATATAGAGAGGGGAGGGGATGGGTGCCTATGCCCTTATATATATCGGGAGACCCGGATCTCGGGGGGTGAGGTTCCCCTATCTGGGTGGTAGTCATCGGAACTCTGCACCCGGAATCGAGACTCATATGGCCTCTGGGTCATATTCCTCGCAGCTTGGTAGCACATACCAACTAGATGCAGCGGATGAGTATCTGGTTTCGCTGATCCCACATAGGAAGAGGAGATTAGCTAGCTCGGCTCGGGGATGGTCTAATGCCAGTCGTGATTTGCAAGTGATTGAATTCCTAAATCCCACTCGCAAACAAGCAGTCACTATAGCGATACCAGTACTTCCGGGTACAGGGTTTGATCTTAGATGCAGATGTGGCCCAATATGCTTGCCCATCGGCCATATATAGACTATAGTGCAATATGGTCATATCTATATGGGATGGGCCCGACCCGGAATCCCTCGGATATGGAAGTAGATTACTGATTCTTTCCTCGATTGGGCGATCCCCTCTTTAATAACTCTGATGGATCACACATCTGACAATGCCCTTCTTATAGGTCGCACTATATAGATATCTGGGGCCGGTGTACCCCTCGCCATAGAGATCTGATCTAGAAGAGAAGAAAGAGCGATCCCCTCTCTATTCTATGGATCGATCATAAAGACTTCCCCTCCCATATAGATATAGATGTGAAACCTCCCCAGTTAGAATTTAATATATGGAGACCCAGTGACGGCCTATATAGATATAGAGATTTGTCGCCTCAGATATGATCCCCTGAGCCAGATAGATCCCCAGAAGGAGCCTTATCTAGTATATATCTCGTGAGTGAGCGAAAGATAAGATACTAAAGATGGGCCTCTCTCTGGTTTCCCCCTGATGATCTGAGAGACTACGAGACGAGGGGGATAGATACACTTTTATGAGTTCCACACACGGGCAACATATAGGAAGATCAGGGGGCCCCTACTACTCTATATGGATACCCACCCCTCGTTTCAAGGGCATATCATAGGGGATTCATCTCTCACCCTCCATAGTTCATATATGGCCCGCTGGCCGCTGAGTACCCCTCTATCTATATATGGCAGCTCATCTGGGGCTTTCGATCTAGATAGGGGGAATTCTACATATAGAGGGGGGGGTGAGTCGCCCCGGCAGGCTAGGCTCAGGCCTCAATAGATCTCTGGGGATTGAGATGCATCTATAGAGAAGGGGGGCCTCGGCCTCCCCTAGATATGGCCCCCCTATCTCTATATGATTTTTTGAGGCACTCGACTCCATATATCTTGAGTGCGATTATCCCTTAACCCCCTATAGATATATGGAGTTGAGTGCATAGCCATCTCGATATTGACCCAAGGCCCCATATAGAGATATAGATAGGGGCCGATGAACAGATATAGGGCAAGTCAGAACTCAATGGATCGAGGGAAGAATCTATCGAGTTCCTAGGTACCGACAGCTATATTCTATATAGAGTATGGTGGGTAGCTATATAGATAGAGGATCCCTCCCCCACCCCACCCCCTATATATATTCTATATGGGATGGGCCCATATCCATATAGATAGAGGGAGGGGAGGGTGTTGATGGTACTATCTATATGCTATACTCGAAGTATATATATATATATATAGAGTGGGGGGGGAGGCCAAGCCATATAGATATAGGGGGCCTCTCCCACCCCTATATATATAGGTGGGCCCCCTCTATCCCCCCTCTCTCTATATGGGTGCCCTATATATATAGATCTGAAGGGCCTGAATGAGACTATGGGGGCCCCGGCCCCCTATCTCTCTATGGGGTACTCCCCCACCCCTATATAGATATAGGCCTATTGGGGGCCCCTCCAGATAGCCCCTCTCTATCTATCTAGGAGTTCAGGATGGGCTCTCTGGAAGGGGAGGGTCCTATATATATATATATATATATATGGTATGGCGGCCCCTAGGCCCCCTATCTAGATATGGGGGCCCCATCTAACCCATCCATATAGAGTGGGGGGCAAGGAGGATGAGGGCCTTTAGGCAAGCACTCAACCGAGGGCCTGGATATTATTTATGCTCCCTTTATATCCATATATGGTGACCTCTATATAGTTCTCTAGGGCCCCTAGGGCACTCAGGGGCTAGCCGAGGAGCCACCCTATATATCTTATCTATTTAGGGCACTCATCTGATCCACCCCTCCCTATAAAATGGAGGGTCCTGGCCCCTATCTAGATATGGAGCCCTATATAAAGAACTAGCACTCGACTTGGACACCCATTTATAGATATGGGGGCCTCCCTTGCCTCAGATATGAGATATGGCCTACCCTATATATCTATTCTCTCCTCTATATAGAGATATGTGGGCCTCCCCCACCCTAGATATGAGATATGGCCTCTCTAGAGTATAGATTCTCCCCTCTATATAGATAAGGGGGCCTCCTCCACCCCTATATTCTCTATCTAGGGGGGCTGTAGGGCCTCCCTCGCCCCAGCAGGCCTCCAATACTATAGATGGGAAACGATATTATAGTAATAGAACATAATATTCTTCATTCATTTCTATAGGTATTATATACTTTAGGCTAGGCACCCTATATATAGATATGGCGACGGGACTCTCTATAGTTATTCTTAGGAGGATCCCCTATCTATATAGATTGGATGGGCATATAGATAGGCCCCCATAGATCTATAGGCCTAACCCCCCAATCAATAGGTGGCTCCCTCAGGGGGTTAGGCCTATAGATCTATAGGGGCGGCTCGGCTATATAGTGGGGTGGGCTCCTATCTAGAATTCTATAATCAGAGGGTCATTTATGCTTAGGAGGCCGATGACTCAACTAACATTAGGGCCCTAGTCAACTATAATTGAGTGCCATAGAAAATATAGTTCAATGACGAGGCTCCCCTCTATTCTATGGAGGGGGGTACACTCGACAGTCGAGTAGGGGAAAAACATCTGAACAACTCGGAGGGGAAGGGGCCTATGCATGTATTCGAATTAGACCCAAGCCAATCCCCATCCTCACCACCACACCATAGGAATGATCATGTGGAATGCAAGGGAACGGATCATATGACTTCCGTATACATATATCTCATCTCACTAACACACATGCTCTCTCTCTATATCTCTCAGTGCTTCAACTGTGGATGCTTCCGTGCCGTAATCCATTCTGCTTCTTCCAATCCTTCCCCTCTCTTCACCTTCTTTCAATCCATCCCCACTCTTCACCAATCCCTTTCCATTTTTTGGTGGGGTGATCCCCAAGCTGAGCCATTCGGAGAAAGTGAATTTGGTGAGACATATGATGGGAAACTATCCCCTGTGGTTCATATAGGACTCGATAGTTGGTTAGCACCCCCTTAGTCTTGGGGTAGTTAGTACCCTTCATCGTGGGGTGGAACCTTCCACCCAATTTCATTATATTCACTTAGTGAAAATAATGTATCCCGATACACCTAGAAAATGGATGATATATAAACCAATGGATCATGACAAGTCGTTACCATAAGAAATTACTTCCTCCTTCATTGCTTCATTCTTCCCGTATCCCCCTCTCTCATTCTTAGTTACTCATCAAATGGCACCAAGTTTCTATCTATGATTTCAATCAGTTACTCTATCATACACAATGTTCAAAGAGAGGGATCTCCCGGTAATCTTTCAATCAAAGAGAGGGGGGTGCAAGAATGGTAATGAATCCAATCCAATGGGACCGGTAATCTTTCAAAGAGAGCCTTTCTATCAAAGAGAGGGATGACAATTGAGTGCATAGCTACAGTCAGCCCAGGGTGCATGAATGACCTCTCCCAGAGGGATATATAGATAGGGGAGTTAAGATAGTTCAGGGCCACCAGACTCTCCATTTTGGGAGAACTCAGGCCAAATGATCTCTTCCTCTTCGAGATAGGCCCCACCCCTGAACCCCCTCTCGTCCTGCAAAATACACTAGGGAGATTACCTTTGGTAGAAAATTTTCCCATTTCTGCTAAATGTCCTCAATTTATTCTTGTGTGCACTAGTAACTATGATTTAGGTTCGAGGTCAATGCAGAATCAGGAAGGATAAGTAATAGTAAAATTAGATGTGGATTATTTTGATGCACTTCTCAATGTTCCTAATTTCAAAGAATATGTTGGTACCAATATTTAATTAGATAAATAGGCATGGGATAATGATATTGAAAATTATATTAAGCATATGAATAATAAATTTCGGATTAAACCAAGGCCTATTGTATCTAGATTTCCAAAAATGGTTCCCAGGAGTGATTTCAGTTTATAAATTTGTGATATCATTACACTACTTAGCAAAATATTTGGTCTTCATGAAGCTAAATAATTTCATGGGTGGATGTACCATTTCATCACTATCATTAAAAAGAATGAGCAGTATCATGACTAGGAACCTTCATTAGAAATATAATTGATGCTCAAATGAAAATATTCCTTTCCACGGGAAAGTTTTATATGATGTCCTATGTCACCTATGTTTCCATTGGAATGAGAAATTATCCCAGGTTGGATTTAAAAGGTAATAGGTCTGTTTATCACATCTATAAGTTCTACCCCCAATTATCTTTGAAAGGAATATTAGAAAATTGTGGAAGAGTTAATGACACTTTCTTCTATGAGGTTATCTATAGATTAGATTCTGATCTTGTAAAACAGAGAGTTTCAGATGCTACGTGGAATGAATTATCAAAGTGGGTTTGTATCTTACTATAATTAAAAAAGTTCACATTTCTTTGGATCGCCATATTTTCATAAAAACCCATATGTCTTCTGAGATACCTGAGTGATAAATTAATTCATATGGAATTGGTCTGTCAACTCTTGGATTTTCACAAGTTTCAAAAAAGTAAGCATAAAGTTGTCGTATCATTTCCCATATCAATTGGGATATATATGTGCTCCTCAATGATTAAAGCCAAGAGTTTTACTTATGAGATGCAAGAGGATCTTAAGAGTACTATACAGTCAAGGTCATGTTTTTATTTTCAAGGTGTGCTTAAGGCCCATGGAAAAATGTAGTTTCATGTCCCGAACATTGAGGACATTTGGATCGATCTTAGATATGAGGTTAATGTTAGAAGGAAAGATAATAGCTAATTGACATTAGACAAGATAAGGATGTTGAATCTCGCTTATTTTCTCAAAGATATAACTAACAATGAGAGCGTCGTAGAAGCTATGTACGAATTATTTGGTTCCCATAAATTGATTGGTTAGTTAAGTAAAAATTATCTATACAGGAAAGATCCACCCAAACCCTTTCTTGTATGAAGGCATGGTCATATTCATGGGGTATATAGCTGAAGGAATCCAATTTCCCAAAACTACCTATAACATCATCATCAAAGGTGATATGTTGAAAAGCATAAATGTGTAAGCTCACCTAAAAGGTTGAAATTTTAGTTTGTTCAAGTAGGATGAAAGTCTCAGCATTTTCCATTACTATACCTTCTACATTAGTTATGGTTCTTGATTCACCCCTCCATAAGGCTTAGAGGAAGTTCCAATAAGATTATGTCTGATCTAGCTATCATTTCTTCTACTCTTGTCACTCCATCCATTCATGTGTCCACCCAATCTTCTCCAATGCTTCACTCCATTTCTTCTTTGTATATCTTCCTTTTTTCTCCTCCTCATTCTCATCCATTTTTATCATCTCCACTTGCATCTACCATGGCCATTTTTTTCTCCTCCTTATCCCCTCTCTCAAGTTGAGTGGGATTAACATTGGAGTTACCAGTGTCATTAGTGATTCCAACCACCATTCCCCTTCCACCTCTAATGTCGTCTACCATTATTACTACTATTCTGTCACTCCTCCATCTCTGATAACCACTCTGACCATTCCTCCACCTTCCTCTAGAACCATCTCAGTTCCTCTCTTAGAGTTATCTTATATTTCAGCTCCCTCGTGGTTTGTTGGCCAAACCCCAAAGAAGAGGAAAGTGATTGTTCCACCTAAGACCTTTGATTTTAGTTCATTGAATCCAACACCTACCCAAACTGTCAAGAAAAACAACAATGTTCCATGGATTTTTGTTGATGCATCTGGTCAGAAATTTGTAGAGGTTGTCATGCCCGCAGTAGAAAAAATCAAGGAAGACATAATGGTTGTAGATTACTAGATCATGAGGGTCGATCTTGGAAACGTTACTTCTGAGGGTGGTCAACAAGAAGCTCATATTTTTGTAGATGTCCTTTACAAGAAGCTTAAAATGACTAAGGTCTCAAGGGATGAATTAAAGGAAAAGGTTGAACATCTGAAAAAACTATTACTCAAACTCTCCAATCCTTCCCATATACAGATAACAATTCCTATGCCTACCATCATTCTTTTTTATTTCTTGTCATTACCCAAAATGGAAAAATTTAATGCGAAGGGTAGAGTTATTAATAAATACATTCAACGTCTTCAAATTCAAGGAAAAAGGGTTCTTGGTGATTTGGTGAATGTTTTTTAATTCTTTAGAGGACTCAAGGAAGGATGTTGATAAGTTGAATGATGAAATACTTGAATAAATAGGTAACTTGGAGTTAATTTTGCAAGCTCTCAACCCACTTAAAAATGTTCCTTCGGAAACCTTGGTTAAAGAAGGAATAGTTCCATATGTGGATAAGCATTTTCAGTTTTGTAAATTAATTGAGTTCCGAGTTAAAATCCTTAACGAAGCTTGTAGAAAACTAAGAGAGTCAAGGGATCAAGTGTTGGATACTACAAGTGAATTTGATGAATAATTATCAAATATATTCACAAAGGTTTTGGATGATAGCTTGAATATTCTACCTATAGATTATCTCTACAAAAAAAATTAGGAATTTGTTGAAAAAGAATCTACAGTAGGTGAAAATTTTGATATAGCAGCTATTGATAAGATAATCCTTTGTAAAATCATTCTAAGTACCTTGGCCAAATATAACAAGAAATACTGAAGGCTCCCAGGGATTGTCAACAACATGCAGGAAACATGTGAATTCCTAAATCATTACTCCTGTAGACCAAATGAAGAAGAATCTTAGGTGATGATCCTAAAATTTTCACGTAATCTTTATTAGATTACAGGATGAAGAAGAAGACAAGTCTGAATGATGAAATTTTCACGTCATTTTTATTTTCCATTCAACATGTCTATTTCAAAATTATTTTGACATCCTATAAACTTGCAAGGATTGACTGGGTCTCTATATGAGAAATAGTCAAATGGACTAATTACTCATATTTACTATTTTTACTATGTTGTTGCAACTATTTCTTTATTTCTCTCCTTCCATTCTCTATATATTTGAGATGTTGTTAGATTCCAAAGGGTTGGAAGTTTTTTATTAAGCATAGATTTTATATTTGAGAAAGAGAAATACCATGTGTTTTATTTTAATCATTGAAGAATAAAAAATATAATATATTGCAAACTTTTTATTGTGGAGAATATATTTGTGGTTTGTGGTATTGTTCTTATGTTCAAATTCTTTAAATTGTTATTTTCTTTAAATTTCTAGTTTATCAACTCTTCTAAAAGTTATTACAATTTAAATCAATGTGTGATTATCTTTTGATCTGTGTTTTCTCAAGAAAAAACACGTTCTCATTCATTCTATTCTTTCTAAATTATAATAACTCACTTATTTCTTCCTATTCTTTTTTTTCCATTCCTATTTATTTATAATAAGAATATGTCTACTGGGATGAGATCCCAACCTCGATGGTTAGAATAGTGTGTGTATTGTATATATCCTATGTGTGTTTTAGATTAGTAATAAATAGGGTACCTCCCCTTATCTGAGGAGGGACATTATCATGTTTATTGTGTTTGAACCTCATATTTTTTCTTTGAGAAAATATCCAACCATCAGTTTTTGGTGACTCCTATAGGGAATACAGATATAAAAGACTAATCCTATCTTAATATTGGAAAATCTGTATTTTACTTTTTCTTTTCATAGTTTTTCCAGGGGTCAAACTGGAAAGAAGAGCATTTACTCACACAATTCGAGCAAGGGTGAAGTTGATCCTCTTTTTGATATGTAACAACAACAATACTTTAATCTTGTACTAGAAAGGTGATCCTCAGGACGTACTAGTAGCTCATCACATGTGCATAGGAATCGTGTTTTCTAAGGTCAAGATACCTCAGTAGCTTGTAGAGTATTATTCCTGGTTGACACACAGATCCCTACACATACTACTATCAAAAGGATGACCAGAAAACAACCACCATAATCTCTAGTTCCTTGGGTCCCTATCATTTTTCCACTTTCATTATCTCCACCACTACATGATTTTCCACATGGGTCTTGTAAGAACATTCCTAAGTTCAATGGTGATAAAAATAACACCCAGATGAGCATGTAGCTTCATTCTTTGTAGCTTGCAGAGTTCTTGGGGTGAGTCATGAAGATGTGTATATTCAGTTGTTTTTTGAAACACTTCAAGGCACCAGAGCAAAATGGTTTTACCATCTTCCAAACACATGCATTACAAATTCGGTGACTATGAGATCACGGTTTGAGGAAATATTAAAACCTACAGAAGAATCACATGCATTGTTATCTCAACTTACTCATATGAAGAAGGAATCACACGAGCCTATGTGGGATTTTGTAGTTAAATTTAATAAAATAATCCACAAAATTTCCGAACTTGCAATTCCTACTCTGGAATACATAAGTGCTTCTTCATCAACGCTCAGCTTCCTGAAGTAAGTTTTCTATTGAGAAGATTTTTCATTCCTAATTTAGCTGTTACACAAGATATGGCTCTAGAAATCAAAGATGATCTTATCTTGGCAGGAAAGATCAGGAAAGAATCCTCTAGGGCTAAGAATCAAAGTTGTTCTCAAGGCACCATTGATCCCATGATTCAGAGAATGGAAAACAATATTATAAATCTAAAGAATCAGATGTCTCAACATGCATCGAATTCCCCCTGTACAAAAAATATTGGCTATCGAGGCACCTCCTATTATGCAGCTATTGAGAGAGCCTAGGAGGATGAAGAAGAAGAAAATAAAGAGGCTAATGATTATTTTGAAGCTTCTAGTTATGTTGATGAGTCATATGATGATTCATTTTGTGACTCCAATATCAAGTATTTGGAATATGAAGAAGATGACTATGAAACCAATGGGTAATCTTTCGTATTTTTTACTCAGTCGTAGAATCCAAGGAAATAGATCGAAAGACCTAAATAAAAATAGATTCTGATAGTTGTTACAAAGAGAGGTACTCCTCTCCCTATGTAACCAAAGGAGAAATCAGTTGCCAAGAAATTCAATACTTCTTCCACTGTTCCCAAGACCAATTCTCCAAGCCCACAAGTAAATGTTTAAAGATATGAACCTATTATTGTTCGTTCCTATACTAATTTTTATATTGTTGATCATGCTAAGAGAACCAATATTCAAATGTCTAAAGCAGAGTATTTGTATCCTAACCCAAAACAGTTTGAAAACCTTACTAAATTTATTAGAAGCACAGTTGTCATTCCACCTAATTCTAGCAGCGTCTTCTCCCTCATGGAAGATCGAGCCTTTATATTTGTCCTTGCACATAAATGGCTTTAAAATCAGCTATTTTATAATTGATTTAGGAGCCTTAGATAATGTCATTCCCACAAAGGTAGCCCATGCTCGAGTAGTCACTCTCACAAATCCATTTGGATGCTGCTACTCTATGGAAACTAATCAAGTTTTTTTTATCATTCAAATCAAAGATGAACAATTTGCATTTGCTACATTCCTAGAAAAGAGGGTCAAGATGACCATCTTAGTAGCTGATATCCTAGTAGCATATGGTATTCTACATGGGAGAGGTTTTTTTAGGCATGTAGGTGGAGAGATTAATATGGATTAAACTAAAGCTAATATCTCGCTCAATGGAATGTGCATTCTTGAGCCTGAAGTTCAATGAAAAGTATCTTGTCACTAAGTCTGATGATTCCAAAGCTCATATTATTTTTAAATATGTTGGTTTGGGAAAATATTTTATGACGTTAGATCAAGACTAGCATTATGTGGCCACCACAAAAGAAGATTCCAATGCTATTATAGACACTAAAATTAGGTCACACTCCCCTTTGGTCCCTCGATAAATAAGCACCCTTCATCACATTCACCTAGCCATGCCCCTTTCACCCAATAATATTAATTTAATTAAATTAATGCATTATCCTCACTATATTTATTAATTAAATATCTTATTTTAAATAATATCCAGACATGCAGTTCACTTAGACACCTCACCAAGCCAACTCAACCTAAGACATGTTCTTAGTAAGTTGCCATAACTAACTAAGACATGACCAAACCCTTAAAATCAATGCCTACATTCCCTCTAACCACATTCCTGCATGCTCACAAGAAGCTCCCAGTCTAATCCGTGGGTTAACGACATGATATCTGAGGAAATCAAGAGGATCTCCCTAGTTTAGTAAACCTAGGAAATCCCGCCTTGACCGACGCCAATTACTCCTAATCATCACCGGTTAAGCCGGAACCGCTGTCAGTTACCCTTTTAACCCCAAAATAACCTTATTCTCAAGGTTGGAAGTTGGAATATGGAAGCAAAAGAGGTTGGCGAACATTATCACATCTCATAGAGATAACACATCTTAAGAGAGTGAATTCCAACCATCCCAGCCATGATCTGATCTAACCAAGCAAAGAGGATTGCACATGAAACCCATGTAGAAGCTTTCCTTCAGTTAGTGATCACTTGCAACCTTCAAACCCCTCATCAGCACCTCCATCCCTCACACACAGGCATCAAGGACTAGAATCCAAGTAAGTATAACGTCATACTTTTCTGGTTTATTTCATTGCATCATTATTTTATCATCTATTGCTTGCCCAGCCACCTATTGACCTTCCCTAACATATCCACCTCCATATACCCATTAAAGCCTCAGTAAATCCTACCCCAGTCATCCAATACCTCATCTCAACCAACCAAAGTATATTGTGCAATCACAAAGGAGACCAAAAGCTTGTTCTCTGACATTTCCAAATTTCACAGTAACCGGCACCGGTCACACTTGACCACCGTCAGTTACCCCTGACCGACATTGGTCTCTATATTTTCCCACATAGTCCAGAATAGATACCTACCCACTTAATTTCATCTCACCCTCATCCACATGTTATTTACCTGAGACCTCTATCAAACCTACAAAACCCAAAACCAATCATTTGACCTTCGAATTCTATTCTATCTTAGCCTGTTAGATTAGATCTATTTCTTATTGTGTTTTAAGTGAGATACCTAAATCATTTCAAATTACAATAGGATTTACCTTTTTTACAGCATTAATGTGTTTAAAATAGTGGACTAACAGCCATCTAAGGAAGTATCACACTTCCTAGATCTAGCATACGCTAGGCAATTCACTACCCATATTGTTTGATTCCTTCTTGTGATCTTGCTTTGTATTGCAGTTAGTTCCTCCTAGCCAAAAGGAAGCTCTCACAATCATTTGTGGATTCGGAAGTCATATGTGTGCAACAACCCATCAACCAACATTTGAACAGGTATTCCTCCTATGCCCATTACCATATTTTTTTCGCCAACACTCCAAAGAAATGATCTAAGAAAAAGGTGAAACATTTTGGTATGCCCGGTGGGACCCATCCAGGGTTCCTTGCATTTCATTCATTCCTAGGAAAATTTTTGTGTTTTTTTACCTTCCGAAAAGTGTACACACTAATTTTCTTCCTTGGTAACCCACCTCTTCTTTCTATTTTCTCTAAAGGAAAATTTTCTTTTGGTGTAATTAAAAAGGCCATTTCTTCGTGTTTTCTGCATTGTAGTGAAAGATCATCCCTCTTCCTTTTCATCGTATTGTTTCATCCAATTTCACATCTCAATTTGGGCTTAAAAATAAGTGCATTGCATTCTAATTTATTGCATTAGCTCACATTAATTGAGGGCAACCTATACATTGGAAGTCATGCCCAACTGATGGTTGACAAATGAATCGTAGAAAATCACTTCTTTCCTTTTCTCTTTCTCTGAGTCTTACCAAACCTCAAAAAAATTCAAAATAAATACATTCTTAAACAACATCCTATCTAGAAGAAGTTGTAGGTGATCACATGATCACGGAACAGTGGGCACCCAGCTCGTTACTCTGTCACGTCATACTTCAGAGCGAAGCCCTCCCCTACCATAACATACCTGAAACCTCACCTTTTAAATCTCCTTCTTTGTAGGAAGCCATCCTCACCAAAAACTCTATTTCACAATTCATGTGTCAGTCCCTAAAGAGCATAAGCTAAACAAACATAATACAAAAGGTACTCCTAGGATCACATTTTCTTAGTGTTTCTACTTAGCTTGCATTTTGAGGTGAGAGATCACATTCTTCACTTTTTTGTTCATCCTTACATGCTCCTCATCACAACTGGTGTATTCCGGCTTCACCTGAGTGTGCCTAGGCCATATCATCATCGTTCTCAGAATCATGGGTCTGATTCTACATCATATATTAATTCACAACCACTTTTCTTTCATTGTTGTTTTAATTTCATAGTAACCGTCGTCGGTTACCTCTGACCATCGTCGATTATACCCAACCGACGTCAGTTCCAGGTCCTTTTGCTAACCTACTCAAAATGACATTTTCATTCATTTTTTCACTTTTCATAATCCCTGTCACTGTCATCATTCCCATTGATGTTGTAAACATAGTTAGATTTGGCATACCTATTAGATTTTACCTTATGCCTTGTTGTTCACTCATTGTCCATTTTCTACAGTAACTGGCATCAGTTACCCCTGACCGGCATCGATTTTCCCTAACCAGAATCGGTTAGCCTGTTTCACATTCTAGCCACCATTTGGTACGTAATCTACTTTTTTTTGCTAGATTCACCTATTCATGATGTTCTCTATGTCATTTACAGAGAAGCGGTCCTACCTGATCAGTATTGGTTCACATGGTGTTGACCCAAAGACAAGAAAGCACGCTCGTATTTCACACCAGTTTTCAAACACTCCCACCTAATCCTTCACCACCTTCCATTTTATCACCAGCCATGGATCCCATCCAGCCAATTACTATCACTATCAGAGATGAGGAGTTCACATGACTCCTTGACCAAAACCCTTCCTCCTTGCAGTTTTACCTTTCCCACTCATCCACTTGAGATACCTTGCGTCAGTTGATATATGGCATGCCCATATCTATCCCCCCAACTCTCACACCCACTCCCGCATCGGCCCCATCTAGCTCCGTACTACCCGCATCTACCATACCTCCAATCATTTCATAGTTAGGTCCTATACCCACTATGACATCCACATATTTTACCTCTGTGGCACCCGTTACATCCATCGTACCCTCGAAAACTACCCCAAACACAACCTCATCCACCCTTAATGTCTCACACATACCCGTAGCTACATTACCACCTCCAATGTTGGTGACCCCTACCCCATTTCAGAACGTGGTCCTTTCCATTCCACAATCATTAGCCCCTATTGCTACTAAGGTTACCACAACCCTTCCACCCCCATATACATACTATCAACAACCTCCCATTTCATCCATTATACATTCCAGGTACGTACCCCCTGTTTCACTTCCTTCTTCCCAATCAACCTAAATGGCAGCACCATACACTGGAGTGCCACCCCCATTATATGGCCAAACCAACCCTCTCAT
The DNA here is from genome assembly GCA_019776745.2 of Taxus chinensis. Taxonomy (NCBI): domain Eukaryota; kingdom Viridiplantae; phylum Streptophyta; class Pinopsida; order Cupressales; family Taxaceae; genus Taxus; species Taxus chinensis. Next base: position 478,366,824 of record CM034154.1, on the reverse strand, counting down.
GTTGTAGGAGGCATCCAATCATCACAACCCACCAACAACCTAATTACATTGATGTTGGACAAGATGTAGATATAAGAGGCATCAATTTCTGGCTCCTGCAACACTCTCACATATGAAGATATTTACAACAAGCCCATTCACCAATCCATTCCTATCCATTCATACCTCGTACATTGGGAAATTCCTAAATTTAATCATTTTAATAGCAAAGAAGACCCGCAGTATAATTTTTGGTCATTCAAAAACGGGTGTTATCGTATCACTCATGATAATGCCTTGCTCTTGAGAACTTTTCCCATGTCCTTCACTAGACCTGCATTAGATTGGTATAGTGGGTTACCTAAACACTCTATATTTTCATTCAATTACATATCCCAAGCCTTATTGGATCATTTCTCTATCAATATCATCAAGAAGGTTACCATGACTGATCTATATTCCACACATCAGTATGAGGAGGAATCTAGCACAAATTTTGTCACTCACTGGCACAGCCTGATCAACCAACTTACCTTCCAACTGCCACAAACAGAACTCGTCGAGCTCTTCACACAGGCTTGTGTCAGGCATATCTCACCAACCTTACAAGTTTAAACCTTCCAAAAATTTGACAAAGCATTCACTATGGTACGAAATTTAGAGATTTGGGCCATCAAAGAGAAGAAAATCCAGTTACGCAATAAGAATTTTGCATTCAAGTCAAATGATACCTCTTCTTCTTCCAAACCACAGACCAATTATTCAAATGCTAATGGCACCGCTAACACAGTGGTACTTAAGGCCAGCCCAGCACATCCATCAAATTAGGCTACCCCCTTATCTAATCTCTCACCTGTCTAAACTTTTCAATTCAGATGAGAGCAGCAGAAATATACCCCAATTGGGGAGCCTTACTCTTTTGTCTTAGAAAAGCTTATCAAAACCAGAGCCATCACCCTTCCACCTATAGAACCACACACTAGTTTTGACCCTACTCACCCCATGCCCACATGGTAAAAAGAACATGATTTCTGAAATTATCATCGAGTAAAGGGTCATAGTGATGGCAACTACATCACTTTCATGTCTAAGAAATGCTTAAGAAAGGTGAGTTAACCATGGATAATCCTAATGTACCTTCCAACCAAAACCTACATATCTTTAAGAAACCATTTCCTAACCATGCCCCTTTGTCTGATCAAATAGGTGAGACCTCCACTCACGATACCCATACCCACGAGGTTCACGTTATCTTTAATGACACACTTGTCACCTCCCAATTACCCCATATTCCTTCCATAGAGGAAATCCTAGATCGAAATCCTCCTTCCGCATCAGAACCAACCTTCCCTATTCCTTCACCAATAGAGGAACACCTTTCATCTCCTTTATCACCTACTGAGGAATATTTCACTAACATTGAGACCATCTCACCCCTAGCTTCATCACTTAAAGAGCCTGTAGCTACAGTACCTCCTCCACCCATAGAGGAGCACTCGTTACCTCCACCACCCATAGAGGAGCACCCCTCATCTCCACCACTTATCATAGACCCAGTTGAGATACCTTTTCCTCTTGGTGAGCATTCTCCATTAGGCACTCAAGATCCTACAGACCTACTGTTGGCTCTCTTACCCACGGAAGCTGAAGCTAGCCAATTCCCCATCTCTAAGACACATTTTATGGGAATTTCCATTAGGTCCTCACCAACTCCACCTACTGACATTTTGTTCTCATGTTTGGTTGATCACTTAGATTATGTCGATAGGGCTCTACTATGGGGGCACCTTTTATTCCCCGTCTTAACAAAGATGCAGAGATCCCTTGCTGATACCTCCAATATCTACCCAAAAACATTTCGACCAATTGAACCAAACACAATCACCTCTATCATAACCCCTTCCATAACACCTATTATAGCTCATAGCGCACCCTTACCCATAACTCAACCTACACCTAAACCCAAAAATATACCTACAACATTTGCTTCGATTAAACCCATTACCAGTTTAGGGATCACCCCGACCACTAGCCTTACTCATCCACCTATCAAATTGGATTTAGCTACATCCTCCAAAGTCTAAACCATACCTATTCCAACACCCAAATAAAAGCACCAAACCCACAGAACTCATACCCCAGCTGTGCCAATCACACCTGTACATGTCTCATCCGTCTTTGGATCTCAACTCCCCCACATGGTAAAGAAACCTCCACTCATCAATAAACCAAAAACACAACAGCTCATTCCTTCCTCAAAAACCTCTAACCTACCCAGATGCCCAACCCAACTTACACTTACACCTGCCACCTCTTTACCACTTATAACTCTGATACCCTCAGCTATTTCTTCACAGCCCACTACACTTCAATCATTGTCTCGCACACCTCAAGCATGACTCGCATCATCTACCTTCACAGCAACCCCGTTATCCCCATGGGTAACTTTCCCTCTTCCTCCATCATCTTTTGCTTCAAGACCTCCTACACCCACATCACCTTTACCCAAGAAGGTGTAACCCAAATGCAAAACTCCACTACCCCACAATAAGATAGTCAAAATGACCACACACCCTCCTACCCGTCCATCTACTATACCCATACCTAAACAAACACGACTGACACCTACAACCACACCAACACCCAAACCCATGGCTCGACCCCCTCCTCTTCTAAATACTGTTCCTCAACAATCACCTACAACTACACCCAAACCCACATTTACTTCCCATTGTGATCCACTAGCAGGGTCATATGTCAAAATTTCAACCAACCTCCATGAGACTTTTGTTATCACATTACCACCACTCAAACCTTACAACCCCTTAAATCCAAGCCAAAAGGGTTTGACGATACTAAAATTTGTGCATACCATCATGTGCCAAGACACGATGTGGAGAGTTGTAAGGCCTTGAAAACTATTCTTATCCAATTGTGTCCACCAAAAACCAACTTTGATGATGATGACCTTCTCGACGAGGATCCTGCTTCACCAACACCCATTCCCACACTTCCCACTCAACAACCACAACCTCCACCCTCACCTCTCCTAGATCCATCCCCAAGATTTCAAATTAACATGGTTCACATTAGAGAACTTGCCATGCCACCACAAAAATGTTATTGCATCCAACTAACCTCACAGGGTTTTTCTCCTCTAGTAGGTTTTTTCTCGTCGTGTCATTATACCACTCACCCTACACCTTCTCCATTTTCCAACTCCCTTCAAATCAGCATGATACATGTCACTACACGTGCACAGAAGGGTAAAGAAAAGGCAAGTGACCCACCAACCAATCCTATACCCAACATACCATCTACACCCATACCTAAAATAACTATCTGCAGCCCCACATATCCCATTTCTAATGGCATCACACATCGCACCATGCTCAAACAATTACACCAATCACCCCTCAAAATTTCCTTATATGACCTCATCCAAACCTTAGAATCCCATCATCAAGTTCTCATGGAGGTTATTTAATCAATTGAGGTTTTACCTAACGACCCTACACCCGTAGCCTCCATTATCACACCCCATCATGTAGCCTCTCTCACTAAATTACCACCTTCATCTTCACTCCACCTTGTTCACCAAGTGGCCTCCCTTAGCTTCTCAGAGGAAGAGATCGTGCCACACCAAAACAATGGCCTAGACCCATCCCTCTTCATCTTTTTACACATCAATGACATACGGGTACGCCATGTGATGATTGATGGGGGTGCTAGCATTAACATCATTTCATCCCATGCATTCACTCAAATGTGCATACCTGATAATTACATGCATAAACACCCGGTCATGTTGCGTTTATTCAATGATGCTATCACCCTACACTAGGCACCATCATCCTCCACATTCACGTGGGCCCCTGCACTATTCCTGAATTATTTTATTTTTTGGAAGGGGCATTCGAATATAACATGTTGCTTGGTAAACCATAGATCTGTGTCATGGGTTGCATTCCATCCACTTTGCATCATTGTGTAAAGTTTGAACACGAAGGACACACCTATACCATTCTAGTTGACTCATCACCTTGTAAAACATGCAACATGCTTTATCGACCCAATGATGTGCTCATACCTATCAAGTTGTCTACCTCTGCAACCACTACCACTTCACCTACACCTCCACCTACCAATACAGTTGTTGCTTCTACCACACATACCTCCTCTATGCCTACCGCTGCCATAACCTCCACGGCTGACCCATCAGCTTCCCAATCTGTTAACTCCACCTCTGCATTGACCTCTGACATAGTATCCATACCAGCTACCTACATACCAACAACTGATCCCTTGGAAGGTGTTTTTCAATGCCTCACTCTAGGAGAGTACCACTTATATAGTGTCAACACATTTCTTACTCCATAAGAGTATGGAATCCTTCACCAACACCCTCGCTATGATAACCATATAGGAGAACATCTCCTTTATGGTCCTCCCCACCTTCGTACTAGTCTCACCTATGGGGGACTTGATACTACCACTTACACACCTGAACCACCTTCACAAACCCACCCATTTTCTATTGACTTCCAATCACTTACCAATCACCATTTCACCCACACCTTCCTGCACCATTGTGCATAGAAGGGTTTTGGTTTTGGATTTTATGAGCAAGACTGCCATACCGTTATTCCATGTACCACCTGAAAACATAATGACCAAAGTGGTATCAGCTTCCCCAAACCACCTACCAAACAGGCCCACATTGAACTCATTAAGGACACTAGCCCTTCTCCACCTTCTTCACCCACTCCACCTTCATCACCACCTTTACCGACAGAGTTGATGGATCTTGAATCTATCCCTCCTAAAAAAAATTCATAAACACCATTTCCTTGGAGCCTCTGACTTATCAGTACGAGGGTGAGGCCCCTTCCACTCTTCCCTTCTTATATCCCAAAATGATCGATAACGACACACCTATAATTAACATCATTCAATGTCAGGATGATGAATCCATACTCACCTACCTTGGTGCAAAAGACTCATATATTCATTGGTCGTTACCCTCTGAGATGTAAACCATGTTGAATGAATCGAGTACCAAGATCAACATTCATACTCAGAATGACCCGCACATTCTAAAGATCAGACAATCTTTAGATGTTGTTGAACAAGAAGCCATCTCTTATTTTCTCATAAATCATAACCACACTTTCACTTGGTCTTATGAAGACATGCCCGGTATTGACCCCACCATAGTGGTCAACAATATTGTAACCATTCCCAATGCCAAACCCATCAAACAAAAGCTAAGGAAAATGCACCCTCGTATTGCTCTTCTTGTCAAAGAAGATCTTCAACACCTTCTTTCTCTTTCCTTCATCTTACACATTGATTATCCTCATTATATTTCTAACATTTTCCCTATTACTAAAGCAACAAGGGGACTCCGCATTTGCACAGACTTCCATGACCTCAAGCTATCCTACCCGAAAGATGAATTTCCCTTACCCGGTATTGATCAATTGGTTGACCTCACCGCTGGTCATGAGATGCTATCACTCATGGATGGCTTCTCGGGTTATAACCAAATTTTGCTTTCCCTAGAAGATCAACATAAAACCTCATTCATCACCCCATGGGGGACCTTCTGCTATTGAGTCATGCCTTTTGGCCTTAAAAACACCAGTTCTACATATCAGTGGGCTATGACTTACATCTTCCATGACATCATGCATTGCATATTGGAAGATTACGTGGATGATCTCTTAGCCAAATTTAAGCATCACTCTGAGCACCTTGTCGTCCTCAAAACCACCTTTGACCACCTCATTAAATATTGTGTCCACCTTCAGCCTAAGAAGTGCGTCTTCATGGTTCTCTCAGGAAAGCTCCTAGGATTTATCATTTCCCTCCGTGGTATAGAATTTGAACCTGCTAAAGTCAAGGCCATTCTGGAAATTCCTCCACTCACTAACCTTAAACAACTTCGTAGCCTGCAAGGTAAGTTGATGTCTATTTGCCATTTCATTTCACAATTATCGGATCGGTGCCAACCGTTTCATCATCTGTTCAAGAAGGATGTCACTTTTCAATGGGATGATGATTGTCATAAAGCTTTTAAGGCCTTAAAACAATACCTTCCCCAACCACCCATACTTATCCCACCTAAAGATGGTCAACCTTTTTATCTATACATATCTACTACTGATCATTCCTTGGGATCCATGCTCGCTCATCATGATGCACAACACAAGGAGCATGTGGTTTATTATATCAGCCGTACTCTTTTGGACTATGAAACATGATACACCCATCCCGAAAAACTTTTCTTAGCCTTATTTTTCATTTCCACCAAACTCTGTGATTACCTACTTAACCATAAAACCTATGTTGTGACCAACACCAACCCCTTACACTTCATGTACACAAAACCTTATCAAAATCAGGGTGTCGCACGATGGTTTATGCTTTTAGCTGATCTTGACCTCAAATTCATTCATCAAAATCCCATCAAGGACCAAGCTATCGCTAACTAATTGGCCGACACACCTATTTCTAGGGATCAACCTTCTAATTTTGACTTTCCAAATGAGTCAATTACTATTACTACCCTTTCCCTAGACGAACCCCCTTACCAAATGACACTCTTCTTTGATGGTTCCAAATGTCAACGTGGGGGAGGGGCCAGTAGTATCCTCATTCCTCTTGATGGAGAACCTATGCCTTTGTCTTTCTAACTAGATTTTGAATGCACCAACAATATTGTTGAATACGAAGCACTGATACTAGGTCTCCAAGACGCCTATGCCCTAAATGTCAAATCAATCAACATCTTTAGTTATTCTCAATTGGTTGTAAACCAAGTCAATGGTATGTACCAATGTCGTAACGAGATACTTCAAAAGTATAAGCATCATATAGACATACTTTTGACCACCTTTGATCATTACACCCTTCAAACCATCCCACATTCCACCAAAAAATTTATAGATACCATGGCCTGCTTAGCTTCCCAAATACCCACTTCACCCATCGATTCCAAAATCTTTGTCACCATACAATGCCTCCATTCACCTTCTTATTTACCTCATGATGTTTACTTGATCGCAACCAACACCCCTGACCTAAGTGACCTTTGGTATAAACAATACTCTGACTACCTTTCTTTCTCCATCTTACCTCCTGACCTCACCCGTAATGGATATCACACCTTCCTTAAAAAGGTATCTCGTAACGTTATCCTAGGAGGACTCCTCTATAAGTGTAGCTTTGATGGTATTCTCTTACGATGCCTCACAAGTTCTGAAATTCCTTATACCATTAAGGAGGTTAATGATGGAATATGTGGAGGTCACTTTAGTGGCCTTGTTATTACTAAGCATATTTTTCTTTTATGATATTATTGGCCGACCATTAACCATGATTGTTGTGACTACGTCAAATATTGTGTAAAATTCCAACAACATTCTAATCTTCATCATACACCTAGTCACACCTTACAGGTCGCTCATGACCTTTGGCCCTTCTCTCAATGGGGTTTGGATCTTGTTGGAGAAATCAATCCTCATTCTTCCCAATGCCATCAATGGATAATCACTGCTACCAAATATTACACAAAATGGGTACAAGCCATACCACTCATTTCCACAAAAGCTGAGAAAATATGTGAGTTCATTAACCACCACATCATTTTTTGCTTTGGTGTTCCTCATCACCTCATCACTGACAATGGAAAACAATTCAAAAACAAAACATTGCAAAAACTTTGAGATGCCTTCGGCATTCAGCTTAGTTTCTCATCACCCTACTACCCACAAACCAATAGCCAAGCTAAATCCACTAACAAAACCCTCAACAAAATTCTCATGAAATTGGTTGACGATACTAGGAAGGATTGGCATACACACATTCCTTTTGCCCTATGGGTGTACCACACTAGTATTCACACTTCCAATGTGGCCACACCCTTTTCTTTGTTTTACGGTATAGAGGATATTCTTCCTCTCGAAGTGTAAATCCCCTCACTCTATATTTCTCTCCATAACATGCTCACTAATGATGACTTTTGTCATGACCGTTTAGCACAGCTAGAGTTATTAGATGAATTTCGTCTTAACACTTTGGATCACCTTCAAGTTTACCAACAACGTATCAAATGTGCCTATGAAAAATGTGTTCATGAACGAACCTTCCAAATCAGTGACCTTGTCCTGAAAGAAAATCAACATGTAACCAAAGCAGAAAAAAGTAAATGGGGCAAATTTTCTCATAATTGGCTTGGACCATACATCATGACTCATACCTATGGATCATGTGCTTATCATTTATCTTCTCTTAATGGTAAACCCGAGCCCAAGCCCCTAAACACCTTGCATCTTCAACCATTCTATTTTTGACTCGTTGTCCTACCTCACCCTTTGTATCTCTCTAGGATTTTCCCTTGAGTGCTACCTACTCCATACACCTCCCTAACGATTAAGCAAGAATCATGAGTACCTGTCACTCGTTATCTTCTCTTAAATATGTGTACCACGGCACTACACATAGCATGATTCTCATGGATACTTTTCATCTACCTCTAGATGAGATCCAATGGTCATTTCACCTTTCCCTTTGAACAAGAGTCATATATTTCACCTTGGTCTTGTCCATGACTGCAAAGACCTAACAATGGGACCAAACTCCTTGAGTCAAACTTCTAATAAAAAGATGACTCCCTCAAAAGGACATCTTCCTCTCGACCAACCGCTATTATAAATAGACTGCTCCCACGAAGGACAGCTATGTAAAATATCTTCAACAAAATGACGAGAGAAACTGGAGCTTCCCGCATCAATTAGCTTCATGAAGACCTCAAAGAGTTTAATTTTTCCCATATAGACTTCCCGCATCGATCATTCTATCTCAACTATAATTTAAAACAAAAAAATATATTAGGAAAATATATATCCATTGGTGAGAGAGATTCAAGGAATTCACAGTTGGAAGGGAGAAGAGTTTGGAAAGTTGTTAAAGGCTAGACATCAGGTAAAGATATATCCATTGGTGAGAGAGATCAACCTTTGGTATAGGATTATCACTCTTCTTCAAGTGATTCTGATTCAAGCAATCCTCTCATAAATTTGTTTTCCTCAGCTAGTGAAGGTCCTTCTGCTATACTTGGTAAGTTCCTTCTCCAATATGCACCTATGTGTTTTAATTCGAGTAAAAATTTCCAAGAAAATTAGCACTTAGAGAACATCGGTCCTGTAAATCACATTCTTGAGCCCCAAAGATATACCACTCCTCATCAGCTTGTCTCACCTCCAAGATCACCCCCACAAAACAATATGGCTCAGCCTAGACCCTCCATTTGTTATTAACACCTTTGGTCCTATAAATTTTAGAGGAATGGATGGTTACCCAAATGATGTCCCACAAGATGTCAGAAATAGGTTGCCAAAATTTCTAGGGTAACAATGCTATTACTGGTGATCAGCATCTCAAATTTTTTGATTAATATGATGGAATATTTTGAGATAGAGTTTGAAGATGTGTATATTAGGTTTTTTATTCATACACTAGAATATAGGATGCTAGGGATTAGTATAAGGCTCTACCTGATAATTCTATTGATTCATGGACTGAAATGAAAAAATAAATTTAGGTTGCAATATGGTGATAAAACTGATCCTAGATTTCTTTTGTCTGAGTTTGAGAATATTAAGAAGAACCCTAATGAATCAGTCCATGACTTCAACATAAGACTTAACAAAACTTTGAGAAGGCTACCTGTTAATTTGAGGCCTTGTGATGAATCTTGTTTAATCAAATATGTAGATGTATTTGATAAGAAGGTAGCCTATTACCTAAGAGACAAGAACCCTACCAATATAAGACAAGCTTTCACCATGGCACTTCAAATTGAGAACAATATCAAAGAAATTGGGAAACCTCTCAAGAGATATGGTGTAAAATTGATAAACCCTAAAAAACCTCAAGCTAGCAAAGGTATTGATTTACAAGAGGTTGTGATAAATTTGGCAGGGGTTGTCAAAGAAATCTCATACAAGTTGGCAAGAGCTGAGAAGGGAATTGGGAAGACTTCACAAGGTCATCCTAGGTAGCAAGCACAAGATATATTTAGCAATCACCATAGGAATGAGCAGAGGTTTGATGACAAAGGTAAAGGGCTTGTTGGATCTACAAATAGACATCCTCAAGCACGTGAAGGAAGAGTGTTTCCTAATCCTTTAACTGTTAGGGTTGCTATTGTAGAAGAGGTTGCTGATATTGATTGGTGTGATAGGTGTTTTCTACCCCATCGTCCATGTGAAGTGGACCAGAAAGAAGGTCAAGCTAATAATGATGATGGTACTGATGATGATATGTGCATGATGAGTTGTTCTTCAAGCTCACAAGGAGGAGCAACATCTACTGAAGCAATAAGTACTAGGATAGCTACAACTTTTTGAGATTACCTTAAATGGGTACAAGTATTTCTTCCCCCTCATGCTCTTGAAGTTGATGTAGTGTAAGCTTTTGAAATTCCTAAAAATGAATTTGAATACTTAAGAGCTTTGATGATTAAGAAGTATGATGGTGGTATCCCTTTGGAGGAAGATAGACAATTGTTGATGAATGTTGTTATAGCTCAAGAGAAATATTATAACACTAGAAGCAAAGTTGTTAAGGGAGTTGGGCCTCAAGCCAAACCTAAAACACCCTTGCTCACAATCATTCCAAAAGAAGCTCCTAGGAGAGAGACACCTGTCAAAATTTCTGTTGTCCCAAACAAAAATTACAATCCTTCTCATGCCCAAGTTGCCAAGAATCCACTGCCATCTAATGAAACTTCTTGTCTCCCTTCCAATGTTGTTTTTCCAAAGAGTGTCCCCTATGACATAGCCCAAGTATTGACCCAAATTAAAGTGAGTGTTCCAATCATTGAGTTACTTAGAATACCTTAGCACAAGAAGAGAGCATTTGAATGCTTGGGATTGAAAGAAGAGAAGGTTACTCTAGGCAGAAATGTAAATGTTGTTAAAACTCCACCTCAGATCATTTTTTACCTTAAAGCACCACTAGCAGTAGAAGATCTTGGAGAGACACTTGAGGTATATTTGGGAACATCTTTAGTTGATTCCCAATTGAATGTTGATCTATTATTTACAAATTTTCTCATAAAAGATAGGCTACTTCACAATTGTATGTTTGATTCCAATGCATCATGTAATGTCATGCCTCTAGAAGTCATGAATGAGTTAGACATCAAAGTGATAGTTGCCTATGGGAAGTGTACTGCCATGGACTCAAGAGAAGTTCTAGTAGTTAGTTGTGTGAAATATTTGATTGTGCAGCTTGCATCTTATCTAGGGAGGAATTTAAAATTGGATGTTGTGATTGTTGATTGCCCTACCAAATGGGGTATGCTTTTGTCAAGAAAGTGGGCTGCAACTGTTGGAAGGAGTGTCTGAATGGATATGTCTTTTTCCACCATTCCTATTAAGGGCAGCCTTGTCAAACTTTATGGTGAGAAGAAGATGTTGCACCTAATTGAAGATCCCAACAATGCTTCCTATGAAGTGTTATTTGCTAATGTAGATGCTGAGAATTTCATTGGATTGGTTGATGGAAAAGAAAATAAAATGGATCAGTCAAAGTTCCTTGATAAGGTATGTTCTCCTTAGACCTTGCTATTTGATGGAGCTTGCTCCAAATTTAGAAATGGTGCTGGTGTAATTCTAATTTCTCATAGATTGGAAGAATTTGTTTTTTCCTTCAAGCTTAATTTTTAATGTACTAACAACATTGTTGAGTATGAAGCCTTGTTGTTGGTTCTGAGAATTGCATGGAAGTCTGGAGGTAAAAGACATTGTTGCAAAAGGAGATTGAAACAGTATAAACATACAGTTTGGGATCTAATTGAAATTTTTGATTCCTTTAACATTATGTATCATGACAGAGGTCCTCAATGCTGTTACTGACAAGTTGGTAGTGTTGGGGTCAAGATTTTGAGATTGCACCATTTTACCTTATTGTGAGTACATCCTGTAAAAGTGTTAACTAGACCAGCTATCCTTGAGAATATCAAGCATTGGAAAGTGTTTGATGATGATTATCAAGTGCAAAGGTTCTTGAAAAATCAAGGTGAGTTTTTAGATCAGCATATTAATTGGGAATCAATGGTGTGTGTGACTGAAGGAAGAGAGACTTCTGTTTGGAAAATATATTATCTAATTGAAAACTAAACACCATTCCTAGAGATTTTGTTGCTCTTGAGTCAAATTTTAATACTGTTGATTGCATCATCAATAGAAACATATTTTCCTCAAGGGATCTAGAAGAGCATGACTTGGGAACAAAGGATAAAACCAAGAAAAGTTTGGTTGGGCGGGAGTCTAAACAAAGAAGAGAAATAGTCTTATGTTCAACTCTTAAAGAAATATCAGGACTATCGTGTATGATCATATTCAAAGATGAAAGAATATAGAGAAGACTTGTTTCAACATGAGATCCCTCTTAAGGAAAATAATAATCCATTCAGACAAATGCAAAGGCCAATTAATCCACTTCTCTCCATGAAAATGAAAGAGGAGTTAACGAAAATGAGAGATGGAGGTATTATTCAACCCTACTAGATATTCATCTTGGGTTGCAAAACTTGTGCCAGTCAGAAAGAAGAATGGAGACATCAGACTTTGTGTGGATTTTAGAAATCTAAAAAAAGCATCCATGAAGGACAACTATCCCTTGCCAAATATGGAAAATATGTTGTCAGCTTGTGACAGGGTTTGAGTTTCTTTCTACATTGGATGGTTTCTCTCGATACAATCAAGTGGTAGTCAAAGAATTAGAAAGACTTAAGACAACATTCACTACTCCTTGGGGAACATATGTTTTTGTTAGGATGCCCTTTGGTTTGATGAATGCTGGTGCCACTTTTCAAAGAGCAATGGATGTTGCTTTTGTTGGTTACATCAATGAGTTCATTACAGTTTACCAAGATGATGTGATTGTGTTTTCAAGGCAGAGAGGTGATCATTTGCAGCACTTGGAGAAGATGCTGATCAGATGTAGGGAGTATGGCATTTCTCTTAATCCAAAGAAGTGTCATTTTGGCATACAAAAAGGCCAAGCTACTTGGTCACATTGTGTCAAAATATGATGTTATGATAGACCCTGAGAGAGTGGAAGCAATCAGACAAAGTACCTATCCAAGAACCAAGAAAGGCATCCAATCTTTCTTTGGTGAAATTAATTTTATTAGATGGTTTGTTTCCAACTTTGCTAGTTGACTCTTCCAATCACAAGCATGCTAAAGAAGGACCAAGTTATCAGGTGGGAGGAGGTTGCCATTCAAGATTTTGAAGGAATTAAGGATGCACTTAAACATGCACCTATTTTAGCAGCCCCAAACTATAATAGGCCTTTCCAAATCTTTTCCTTTGCCTCTGAGTATACCATTTCTTCTGTTTTTCTACAAAAGGATGAGAATGGGGATGAGAGGCCTATTGCCTTCTTTAGTAAGGATTTACAAGCAGCTGAGCTGAAGTATACAATCATGGAGAAACAAGAATTTTCCTTGGTGAAAGCAACAAAAGGTTTTTAGGCCTTATATATTGAGTTCAAAATTTGTTGCTTATGTTCCCCACACCATGGTGAAAGACATCTTATCAGAGATGGAGATCTCAAGTAAAAGATGTAGATGGGTGAACAAATTGCAGGAGTATGATATGGACATCCAAACCACAAATTTGGTAAGAGGTTTGGGTCTTGCTAAGCTCATGGCTGAGAGAAACTTGCAGAATGTGGAAGTGAATGAAGTAGAGGAAGAAAGGGTAGATGTTCTTGAGAAGTTGGTAAGTTTTGAGTGGTACAAGGATGTGATATTTTACCTCAGACACCTTTGTTGTCCTGATCAATTAAATAAAAATTAGAAAAGATCCCTCAAGCTGGCTTCTCAAAAATATATCATCACAGACCTTGGGCTAGCTTGGAAGAACCCTGAAGGTGTCCTCTTGAAATGCATAACTAAAGATGAAGCTCCCAAGATAGTTGCTGATTTCCATGGGGGAGTTTTGTGGAGGACACTTTGTTGGAAGAGTAACAGCACATAATATTTTGAGAGTTGGTTATTGGTGGCCTACTCTCTTCAAAGATGCAACCCAGTTGGTTAGAAAATGTGATAGTTGTCAACGTTTCTCTGGAAGACTAAAAGCTTCAGGCTCCCTTCCTTTGCATCCTATATCAATTGAAGCTCCTTTCAAGCAATGGGGGATGGACTTCATTGGTGAGATTTCATATCCTTCTAGTGCTGGCCATAAGTGGATCCTTGTAGCCACTTATTATTTTACAAAGTGGGTAGAGGAAATCCCCACCAAGAAAGCAACACACCAAATAGTTATGGACTTCTTGTTGAATCAAATCATATGTAGATTTGGAGTCCCAGTCAAGATTGTAGCTGATAATGCCATGTGCTTTAGAGCCAAACCTTTAATGGCAATGTGTAATGAATATGGAATCAATCTGACTTATTCTTCAAACTATAACCCCCAAGGGAATGGAAAAGCTGAGTCCAGCAATAAGAATTTGTTGAAGATCATTAGAAGAACCTTGGAGAAAAACAAGAAGAAATGGGGTGAACAATTGAAATTTGTAGTTTGGGCTGATAGGATAACTCCTAAAAGAGCTACTGGTAAAAGCCCATTTGAATTGGTGTATGGAACTTAGGATTTGTTTCCCTTGCACCTATAATTATCTTCATTTCAGTTTTCTCAATAGTTGGAAGATCAAGATCTTAGCCCATATGAATCAAGGATCAATCAGATTATTGAGCTTGATGAGGAGAGAAGAGCATCCCATCAAAGGCATGTCAGATTTAGGGAAAAATTGAAGAGATTGTTTGACAAGAAGGTCACTCCTAGAGCCTTCAATGTTGGAGATCTAGTTTTGTTATGGGATAGTAGGCATGAAGACAAGGGCAAGCATGGAAAATTTGATGCATTATGGATGGGCCCTTATGCCATTGATATCAGAATTGGTGAACATACCTTCTTTCTCAAGGACTTAGATGGGGAATTGCTGGAGCTGCTTGTTAATGGAAGACATTTGAATAATTTCTTGGATTAATCCCTAAATCTAAGGTATGCACCAATTGTATAGTTATATAGTCTTTTTTTTTTTTGCTATTTTGTTTTTGTTCTGTGTGGTTTGCCCTTGTTCTTGGCTGCCTTTTCTATGGTCGGTTTCTCAGCTAGTTTTTTTGGTGGTTATGGTTTTGGCCTTACATTGAATCCTTTTCCCAATGGATATTTTGGCACTTGGTCTACGTTTTGTCCTTGTGGCACTCACTGGAGTGCCCATCCCCAAGCAAGAGCGGATGTTGGTGCCATTTTTGAGCTTGCACCATGTTGCCCTAAATTTTCAAATCTGTATCTGCTCAAAAAAAATTTTATCCTTTGATTTGATGGTCTGTAATTCTTCCCCTCTAGTTGAATGCTTTAAAAATGCTCACAAACTTTCTGTTTTTCCCTAATTTGAAAGGAATAATTCCAAGTTTTCCCTTTTATGTGCCCTAGTTTTTCCAATTTTGTGGGCTATGTCATTTTTCCCTTTGCCAGATCATGGAAAAATTAAAATTGATCAATTCATACTTGTTTGTATTTGAAAATCCAATCCCAAGGTCGAAAATGTTCGAAAATCATGCTTCATTTGATTTAAAATCGAAAAATCTCCATCCTTGGTGAAAAAATTGAATTCTAGGGCATCCTTTGATTTTTTTGCATTTTGACGGTCATACAAGCGTCATTTTCCCCACTCAAAAGCTATTGGAAATGTGGCAGCTTCTAATTGGCTAAGGTGGGGAAGTTTGTAACTTTTCACTTTTCACCTTTTTGACAAATGGGGCATTTTTCAGGCCCGAGGACCCATTTTTTCCAAATTTTCCTACGTGGCATGTTCTGATTGGTAGGTGGGATGGCGGGTGGGTCAGATTCCTTTAAGAGTTTTTTGACCTTATTTTGCAAAAAAATTAAAAAGTAAAAATTTGGCCTGAATCCCCACAGCCAACCGGTCCAAAAAGAGAGGACACATGTCCAGAAAACTTCCTATTTCAAAAGGGAGGAGTCAGCGGGCCGAGGGGCGAATTAGAGTTTTTTTAGCTCTAATTATCTAAGGTTTCAAAAGAGGGAATTTTTAGCCTCACTCCAGTCAAAGGAGGACACATGGTAGCATTGTAGGCACAGAGCTGGTGGCGGGTTGATGGAGGTAAAGGGGATTTTTTTCCCTTTTTCACAAAATGAGTTTAAAATGAAAATTTTAGAGCGTGGCCCCGTGGCCAATCACAGGTGGACATGTGTCCAATGAAGGGTCAGAGGGAAGTGTGGGCCACGGAGGGAAATGGAATTTTTTTCCAATTTTCAAAGAAGGGCGTTAAGGAAAAATTTTAAGCGTTGGCCCGCAAGTAAATCAATGAGTGCGACATGTGGTAGAGGACAAGGCGGGTCCGGAGGCAGGAGGAATTTTTTCCAATTTTAAAAGAAGGCATAAAATGAAAATTTTAAGCGCTCGCCCGTAAGAAAATCAATGAGGGACATGTGGCAGACGACAAGGTGAAGTCAGTGGGTAATGGCGGAGGCAGGGTTTTTTCCAATTTTCAAAGGACTTAAAATCAAAATTTGGAGAGCTGGCCTGCAACGAATCAAAGGAGACACGTGGCGAAGGAAAAGTGGGTAGGTGGCTTGGTGGAAGGAAAAATTGAATTTTTTCCCTTTGCAAAAAAGGGAGTTAAAATCAAAATTTGGAGCGCTGGCCCACGACGAATTACAAGGAGACATGTGGTGAGGGAGAAATCGGAGGTGCGGGCCCGTGGGGCAAAAAAGTGAAAATTTTCCAATTTTCCAAAAAATGTCAAAATGTGCAACAATTGAAGCGCGATCCCAATGGGACCCACCATGTGCCACATGTCAGCTCTAAAATTCAAAGGCGGAGGGGCGGGGAAAAAGGGTCAAATATTTCCATTTTTTCAAAAATGTCAAAAAGACAAATGTTTTAAAATTGCCCCAATTGATTTCCAATCATTTTTTGACACGTGTCCGGCCTTATCCAAAATTAAAAAGGTAACTCAGGCTTATTTCTGAGTCCGCATCTTCCACGTGGAGGGCTAGGATTAAAAGATGTATAAGATCAATGGTTGTTGTGCATCCATTTGTTTTGACCGCCATGGGAGCTCTAGGAAGCTTGGAATCACAATTTTTGCATCAAAATTCATCAAATTTATAGTGATTTTGTGTCCTCTTGGCCTTCCAGGATCATTGGCATCACTTTCATGGCTTAATATTTGATTTGAGATGTTTTTGAAGTAATGTTTTGCCCCAGCCAAAGAAAAAACGTGAAATGACAAAATCAAAAGTTGCAGAGGTAATTTGAAAAGGTAAAAAGGTGAAAATGATGAGTAAAAGGTGTTTTCATGCCTCAATGATGAAAAACATGCCTCCAGGATGGATAATGATCTAGATATTTGTAATGATTTAATCTTTTTGGGCACACCTGGCAACCTATAAATGTTTTTCTGTTTGATGTCATTTTCATTGAATCATGAGGATTATTTTGTAACAAACTTGATCCCATGGCATATTCTTTGCTTGGGAAAGAAGGATCAAATGTGGCAAGAGATATATAATGCATGTTTTGAGACATGCAGAGGGGTCGGGAAAAGTTGAAAATCATGAGAAAATTCTGAGAGAAAACTCATTTTTCTAAGAAACCCACCAAAGGGCCAGAATAACTTCTTCTGTGTTGGATCTTCATGTATGTGAGTTAGTTACAAGTGTATAGCCATCACAAAGCTCTAAGATTGTTCATGAAACTCTCCCCTGCTAATGAATCTAACAAGCTTTTGAGTTAATCTATGTTTTTCTTGGCAATATGATGTCTATTATCATTTTTAAATGCCTGCAAATAGTTTTCATTGTTCTTGTTGCAATGTTGCATTGAAAGTATTTAGAAATCATACAGAATCTCCATTTCTTGTTGATAGTTTAGTGGCATTTGCAATATCATGTTCAAAAGAGCCTTCATCTGATAAAGAGATAAACAAATTTAAAATCACTTTACCTTCCTTGATTGCAGAGATTGCTTGTAAGCCTTTAGGGGTACCTTAGGCGTGGTTTGATCAAGGATTTTTGTGTTTAATTGAGTTCTTTACTTCAAGATTTTGTGGTGAATTCTCAAATATTGTGTGAAGAGTGAAATCTGGGCTTCCATTTATGCCTCTTCTGGTTAAAAGAATATCCTAATTATTTGAAGCATTTTATCTGATAGTTGTTCAAGTATTGTAGAGGTTTTCAAAGATCTGATATATCCCAGTTTTTCTTGTCAACACCCCACCAAAAAAAAATTCATTCAAATAAACTAATCCTACCCATACTACCCCTGCATTGCATTGTGTGTCAACAAAAGGATCTAACCCATCTATAAAAATGCATAAAGAAAATCAAGATTATACAATGTCTTCAGTAACCCTTGCCTTGCATTGAAAATATCTCCATGATCTGGAAGTGACAACTTATGAAAGTCATATTTGGAGTGTTGATCATATTTTCCCAAGGCCTTTTCATATTATTTGCATAAATTGAGGGATATCTTCATCTCCTTCACCATTTTGGGGTTACAATAGAGGTTGTCTTACCTTGGTTGAAAAGGTACAACCTAAAATAGTGAGGGTCAGATCAAATCCTTTCAAAGTTCTATCCATCTCTCCACAAATCTGAGTGCCAATTAGATCACATCCCCATATACAAAAGAACACACACCATAATCTATCTGACTTCAAGCTTTATGCCATATCTCTGATGCTGCTCAAACTGGAAAAGGAGAAAAAATTTGGGTACCAACACAACTATGTAAATATCTTTAAAAAAAATTAAAAATTAAAAAAAAAAGAGAAGAAGAGAGAGAATCTGAAGCTTCCCGCATCGATCAGCTTCATGAAGAACTTAAGGAGTTAATTTCTTCATCCCATATGGACTTCCAGCATCGATGAGTCCTATCTCAAACATCAGTAAATATAAACAACCTTTTAGTCATGGACTTGCCCATTATGACCTTGGATCTCTTACTACAAAGGCATGCTACCTTGTACCATATAAAAATTAACCACCTTTCATCCCTCTCACCATTCACACTCCCATTTCCTACTACCTCAAGGGACTCTTGGAAATGTGACATTTGGTGATCATGTGACTATTATTCACGTTTAGGATAATCACTCATGTAAATTATCTAGGGTCTTATTTTCACTAGCCCACCTACGGTATGGTCCACCAGTTATGATCATCACCAATTAGGTGGTTTTCGTTACCCCCTCTTATCTTTTAACCTTCTTTATTATGTATTGTTTACCTTATATAGGACTCAGTCCTCGACGCTTACCTTTGGGTAATATTCTTCTTATACCACAATCAAAATCACCTATACCAAGTTGCCCATAACTCACACACACCTAACAAACCTAAACCCAAATCATTCCTAAAACCTACCAACTCATTCTCATACCTCCTCATAGTATTTCCCTAGCTTATGGGAGAACTACATCGGCCTGAGGTCCCTTTTCACCTGGGACTATGTAGGCAGCACTCCATGGGCATGGGACCCTTGGAGGTTTTCTCAGACACTCTCTACCCTAACCAGTTCATCTTTCCTTTTCCTAAATCACCATTCTACACCTACATTTCACTTAGTTCCCATTTTATATACAAAAATTGGAAATTAAACCACATACATAGCCATTTGCTACATTATTTTGATTACCATTTCTTACACCTACCAATTCTCTATCATCACTATGCATGTATTATAAAACATCTTTAAATATGACTCCATAGTATGCCTTCATTACCAAAACCTAACTCAATCCATGCCTAAAACCACGACCTGACTTTCATCATAACCTAAACCAAAAGCCTAACCCAATCCATGCCTAACCAACCACGACTCTAAGTCCATCGTGCCTAAATCAAAACCTAACTCAATCCATGCCTAAAACCATGACCTAACTCCATCATGCCTAAACCAAAACCTAACTCAATCCATTCCTAAAACCACAACTAACTCAACCATGCCTACAACCTAACTTCAATCCATGCCTAAAACCATGACCTAACTCCATCATGTCATCTAACCAAAAGCCATAAACTCAATCCATGCTCATAAAACCACGACCTGACTCCATATGCACTAAATACCATGTACCTTACTCATATCCATTCCTAAAACCCATGACCTAAACATCCATCATGCCTAAATCTCATGACCTGAATCAATCCATGCTCTAACATGTCACCTACCATAAGTCCGATCTATGCATAATAATAAAATTTTATCAACACAAAGGCACATAATGCCCATAATCATCATCATTTATAAAGAATGAATCAATATCCAAACATTTGTATTGGCATATACATAATTGTCAAATGTATTTGGCACACAGGGTGGTGTATATAATCCAGTCTCTCAAAACTCTCATATACAGCCTCACCATCTTCGGCGTGTAGGCTGGTATATGATCAAAATATACAAAAATATAGTACATCCTCACCATCTTCGGCATGCAGGCTGGTATATATCAAAAAATGAGTACTTATATACATCCAAAATACAGGTGACTGGGCATATCAAGCATCTCATCTTGCTAGACATCCTCTACATCTATGTCTCTCTGGTCTCCTCCTCAGCCTCCTGTCTACCGGCCTGGTAAACATCTCACTGCCCATTGCTAGCATATCAACTGGAACTAGTCTTCATGAGCACTGGTGGCCTCTCGCTTGATCCTGTCTCAGAGCTCGATGTACCTTATGTGCTCTCTACACTATGAGTGTCAAGATATCAGTCCTCTCACTTGAGGCACATGCTGTGCCATGTACTCTGGCATAGGATAGAAAATCTATCCTAGTCACCATCAAGCTGATCTTGGTAGTATCTCAGCATCACCCAGGGCATCCTGTAACCTAGATATGGGAATAGATCTGTGGTGGCCCCAAAGGCCTCGGCCTCTGTACCTGTCCTACTGGGACCCTATCCTCACCCCTACTTGTGAATTGGGCCCCTGCTCCTGGTGCCTGTAGAGGTGTCATCGGCCTCGTCACCTATGTACATGTACCTGTACCTATAATG
The DNA here is from genome assembly GCA_019776745.2 of Taxus chinensis. Taxonomy (NCBI): domain Eukaryota; kingdom Viridiplantae; phylum Streptophyta; class Pinopsida; order Cupressales; family Taxaceae; genus Taxus; species Taxus chinensis. The sequence goes on along the minus strand of CM034154.1, from coordinate 478,345,728 downwards.
CCTAAATCTATGCCTATGTCATGGCCAACTAGCCCTGTACAACCCTATAACCTGTGCCTATAGGGCGGCCACCTAACCATCCCCCCTGACCATGTCCATCTCCCCCATCTCCTCCATCCACCATCTGGGCCTACAAGCTGGCTACCTGTATGTGTAGCTCTCCAACCTCCACCTCCGAGCCCTCCAGCTAGGTCTATAGTATACCTAACTTGGTAATCAGCATAGCTACATGCCCCTGTAGGGCATCTCTTTGCACTGTAATGGTAGCTAGGTCTAGGTGCCCCAGTCTTGGTGGTATGGCTCGTAAATGAGCCACCCACCACTTCCTATATTTATTTTTACATCTGGTGTCATCTATCTGTTGATCCATTGGTTGTTCCTCCTCCCCTGTGGGCATTGTCGGCTATGGTAGAGGTAAGGGCCTCTCCATGTCATCTCTCCGACACTGTGGGAAGGGTGGAGGAATGTCTTGTAAGAGCCTGAACTTCCGTCAAACTCTATCTACCGAGATCATCTCATCATCCCCATCATGGTGACCCTATATCCACCTCTCTAGCTGGAGCTTAGCTAGCTCCTCATGCATATGCCTATATGAGGGGAATCCATGACAACCCCTCTAGTAACTACCGAAAATGGGCCACATAATGTGTCGGCCTATCCAATCTCCACTCACCTATCACTTACACCCATCTCCTATAACCCACCCACACAAATCATGCTAGGAATGCATCTACTCAGGGCATCCCTATAGGTCACATGCACACTATGTGCTCGTATACTCAGCAGTGTAGTATAAATGTACAACATAGGCTAAACCTACACAACCGCCCATATGCCCACAGCTCTCTATATGGCTGCACTAAGAATGTTGCTGCCCAGGAAAAGTGTGTCTCATGCACCATCATATCATGGAGTATCCCCATCAGTGATCGGGGAAAGCATCCACCCTTTACATCTGGTAGTGCAGAGCAGCACACTGCCTCCATCAACAAAACCACTAGCCTCATCTCATCTGGATGGGCTAGGTACATCTCTCCATATCTCAAACTAGCATTATAGAATCTCAAATCAACCACCCCCTCACCAAATATATTCCTAATCAACTCCTCTGAGGCCTCAGAGGAGATGGAATACACCTGGGCACCCAATATGGGTAGCCCCAAAATCTGGAACACATCCTCTAGGGTGATAGTCATCTCACCCATCGGAAGGTGGAACATGTTGGTCTCGGGATCCCATACATTGATGAGTGTGACCATCAAGCTAGGCTACCAAAAAACATGTCTGTAGTGACAAATCCCACTAAATCCCATTGCCTCCACATGTTGGAGCTCCAAAGGGGTCACTACACCATGTTATGTCACTAGTAGAGGTGGAACCATGTCCCGCATATGTAACTGCAATATCCCCTGCATCCAATCCAAGCACAACATTAATCTACATTTACCATGACCATATTCACCAATTATCATTACCCTCCACCCTATTTTCACTCTACCCATTTCAAAAACCTAGCCCACATCATTTTTGCACCCTTGTACCTAAAATCTTGACTGGTACCGGTTCATTCTAACCGACTCCAGTCACCCTTAAATCAGCATCGGTCACCTATTTGGTGACCGATATCGGTTCACCTCTACCGACCATGGTTATCATGTAACCGGCATAGGTCACCTGTTTGGTGACCGCTACCAATTTGACCCTATAATGACGTCAGCAACACTTGACCAACACGATGTTGGTCACTATCGCAGCGAAAAACCTTCATGACTTCCCTAAACCCTCCCCTCTCAAAAAACTCACCTCTCCTAATCCCTCCTACCCCACCCATTCTCCCCTACACTTCCCCTCAACCTCTGTCCTAACCCTCACCTATCACCCACTTACCTCTCTTCCCCGTTCCTATTCTACCCACTTTATTCCCTCCCATATTTGAAAATTTCAGTTTTACCCACCCACAAAAACAAAAAACCAAATATTTCCTTAAATAACCATACTCTAAGCTCACTTAATCTATCTTATCAAAACATGGAAAGGGGTTTGCATGCTTACCTCATCATGTTGTCTTCACCGTGGTGGCACATTTGGCTGCTACACCGGTGGCCTGCCTAATCCCTCTCTGGTTGCTTTCATACCTGAATCACCAATACGGTCACAACCTCTGCCTCCAACCACCCAAATCTAATAATCCTGATCCTCGTGGACCAGTCCTCTTAACTACCCAATCACCTACCGTCCAATCAGGCATTGCTAACTCAGCTTTCCCATTTCCGTCTAGACACTTTCTATCTCTTACCTCTCTCTCGTGTCATTTTCCTCTATTTCAGTACATAGACAAATGATTCCATAAAAACACAGATTTTTTATTTTATAACCAACCCCGACCTGAACCGGCGTCGGTTTACGACTAACCGACATCGGTCGCATTATTTACCTCAGCTTACGTCAATGGTTGGTATAGCTTGACTTACAGTTGGTTACATTAAACCATCATCGATCATCCTTACTTAGCACTTTTTCCCTACCCCCTAAGCCCCTAATTTATGACCTAAATCCCTTTTTACCTCACCCTGATCCCTTACCCTAAGACACTTACACTTTCCTTGTCTTGACCTTATAATTTACTACCTCCCTTCTTCCTCCTTTCGTGGACTCGTTATTTTACCCATACCTCGGTCCTTACCCATTCCATGACCTAGATACTTAGACCTGGACCATTATTAGTGACCTTTGACCCCATGTGTTTACTATACCTTGCAGAACTGTTACCTGTGTTGATTGACCATCCTGACCTTACCTTGCCTCTTTCCATGACCATTTATCCTGACCCTAACCTTTGGTGTACCAGAACACACCTAAACGTTCCTGCACCTTACCCTGCATCGTGTTTCTTGACCATATCGTATACCTTGGATACCAGAATCACCTCAACCTTGTTTGGATAAACTTATTTACCTTAGACAATGTATATTTTGCCTACTCTTCAACCTAGTGCCATGTTGTTGTTTATACATGTGCGTGCATTTAACTATTCCTACCTTTGACCCTAGACCCATTACCTAGATTGGCCCGATTGGACCTTTAACCCTTTTTTTTTCCCATGAGTCCAACCTTCCTCTTCATCACATTCACCTTTTTATCAAACCACTCACTGATTCTTCCTTGCTACCTCATCAATTCTTGGTTTGAGGGGGATCACCTTCACCCACACATGGGGCAACCACACCTTATTTTTGTCAGCGTCGCTTACTAGATACAAGCTACGCAACAAAAAAGGGGAAAAATGTAGACACTAAAATTAGGGTCATACTCCCCTTTGGTCCCCCGTCAAATAAGAACATCTTGAACACATTCACCTTAACCATGGCACCTTTGATCCCACTCTAATATTAAATTAATTAATTTAATTAAATTAATTCATTATCCTCACAATATTTATTGTTTAAATATCCTAAGTGGGATAATACCCACACATCCACCTCACCTATCCACCTCACTTAGCCACCTCACTCTAAGACCTGTTCTTAGTAAGTTGTCATAACTAACTAAGACATACCCAAACCCTAAAAATCAATGCCTATATTCCCTCTAACCACATTTCCACATGCTCACAAGAAGCTCCCAGTCTAATCCGTAGGTTAACGACACGATATCTAAGGAAATCGGGAGGATCTCCCTAATTTATTAAACCTAGGAAATCCCACCTTGACCGAGACTGATTACCCCTAACCATCACCGGTTAAGCCAGAATTACCATCGGTTACCCTTTCAACCCCAAAACAACCTTATTCTCAAGGTTGGAAGTTGGAAGTTGGAAGTAAAATAGGTTGGTGAACATTATCACATCTCAGAGAGATAACACATCTTCAGAGAGTGAATTCCAGCCATCCCAGCTGTGATCTGATCTAACCAAGCAAAGAGGAGTGCACATGCAGCCCATGTAGAAGCTTTCCTTTAGTTGGTGATCACTTGCAACCTTCAAACCCCTCATCAGCACCTCCATCCCTCATACACAGGCATCCAAGACCATAATTCAAGTAATTATAATGTCATACTTTTCTGGTTTATTTCATTATATCATTATTTTATCATCTATTGCTTGCCCAGCCACCTATTGACCTTGCCCAACATTTCCACCTCCATATACCCATTAAAGCCTTGTCGAATCCTACCCCAGTCATCTAATACCTTATCCCAACCAACCAAAGTCCATTGTGTAATCACAAAGGAGACCAAAATCTTGTTCTGTGACATTTCTAGATTTCACAGTAACTGGCACAAGTCACACTTGACCATCGTCGGTTACCCCTAACCGATATCGGTCTCTATAGTTTCCCACATAGCCCAGAATAGAGACCTACCCACTTAATTTCATCTCACCCTCATCCACCTGTGATCTACCTGAGACCTCTATCAAACCTGCAGAACCTAAAACCAATCATTTGACCTTCAGATTATATTATAGCTTAGCATGTTAGATTAGATCTATTTCTTATTGTGTTTTAAGTGAGATACCTAAATCATTTCAAATTACAATATGATTTACCTTGTTTACAGCATTAAATTATTTAAAACAGTGGATTGATAGCCATCTAAAAATTATCACACTTCCCAGATCTAGCTTACGTTAGGTAGTTCACTGCCCATATTGTTTGATTCCTTCTTGTGGTCTTGCTTTGTATTGCAGGTAGTTCCTCCTAGCCAAAAGGAATCTCTCACAATCAGTTGTGGATTCGGAAGTCATACACACGCAACAAGCCATCAACCAGCATTTGAACAGGTATTCCTCCTACACCCGTTACCCTATTTGTTTCGTCAACACTCCAAAGAAACAATCTAAGAAAAAGGTGAATCAACTATTTGGAATTTATATTTCGATGGTAGTTTCTCAACCTTTAGATCCGGCATAGGATTTTTACTCATTTCTCCTAAGTTTGAAGTTTTTCATTTTCATTTAAATTGTAGTTTGATAACACTAACAATACTGCTTAATATGAAGCATTTTTATTAATACTAGCAATGGCGAAATAAAAAGGGATCAAGAATCTGAAAGTGCAAGGGGACATGTAACATTCCCATTTTAAGACTTTAGAAACAAGGGAAAAGTTTTTTTGAATACATAATGTTCTTTGTTCTAAATAATCATAATTTAGAACACACATTCCATGCCAATCAATCTCATAACAGATAACCATATGCATCTGTAAATGACTCGATGAACTACTGATCTCTCATTTCATGACTCGGTTTCTAACCGATCTCTCATGTTAACTTAAAAGTTTTGAATACAAAGTGTATACTAAGTATGACTGGTTCTCTTTCGCTGTCCTAGGTATTGAGTGTTCTGTTTAAGAACCCTATCTGAATATTTGTTACCAATATTCATCTAAAATCCCATTTCTCAAACTAGGTGACATAGGACAACGTAACCAGCAGCTTACGATACTTTAGCCAAACATTTCCAACATATCATTCATGTTACTATTCCTAGATGACATACTCATCAAATGGAATACATACTTCACCCCACTCATCTGTCATCTAGAATGGTCTTCACTAACTTCTTTTAGTTCACTTGTTCAAGGTTTGACACTAACCCAGGTTAGCAACATAAATCAGGATAGGTAACCATTGACGATGACTAAGGGTACATAGGCATACTCAATCAACCTAAGTGGATTGGATGTGTCTAGTTACCCTAAGCCATAGAGAGTCGCTCCCTGTGCTAACTCATAATACTAATTTGACCTAGAGTGAAACTAAGATCAAGCCCAAGTTTATGTAGACCTAGATGATCCAATACTGAAGGGTGTTGCAACATGTCAACTACAAAATTGTATCCTCGTGAAGACCCTAGTCTTCACGAAGGTACAATTATGCAATTGCCCTGTTCTAACATCCAACAAAATTACCCATCTAGGTGTACATATCCCATAGAGAGTTTATTACTCACTTAAGTTTCATAATTAAGGTTTGGTTATAGCTACACTATTGAACCCTGAATTAATTTAGGTCTTATGATTATTATTCATACCTGAGTTTTTAATGTACTATAAAATCCTATGATTTCTTTAGGTTCATTAACCTTTTTATTAAAGTTCAGTTAATCAAACAGAAACAGCAACCTCCATAAGATTTACTTAGTATAACTCAACCATGCATAGTTTTTTTAAGATGCAAAACAAGGTCTATTATAATAGAATTCATAGAGATGAAGTCTAATTGATAAACGATCATGTATACCATACATTTTTTGTTTACCTATCATGGTATTACTCAAGATGAAGTGAACCTTCCTCATTCTTGCTAGGTGTTAGAAATTCGTTATATCCTTATTCCATTACACAAGTCATCTTAGTTAAGTTATAATTTTCATTAACATATTTTTACTAATCCAAAGAGGCTTAGATGAAAGATTAACTAAGCATGCCAACTTAATAATTTACATTTCAGTAAGGAATATTGTAATTAAATCCCTTCCATCCAATTCATTCAATTCCAACTAAAAGAAGGATCCAAACAGTTAAGAAAGAGATAAAATGAAGAGAAGATTACACCTTTCCTTCTAATAATGCTCAAGAAGAATGACACGCATATTTAAGTAACTCTTATCCTTTTCAATTCATCATGGTGAAATACACATTTTACAAGACCATACATTTCAAACATATTCATGTCAAACAACATCAAGATCAATAAAGAATACAACTTTTCTTCTTTTATACATTTCAATAATGAATCAGATTTCTTCATAAGATATCCAGACTTTAAGTAACCAATACATCATAGAATTTATTTCCTTCCTTCATCACTTAGGAAGTCCATCTGCAAAAAAATTTAGCAGGGGTCAGTTCATTGAACTAACCATGATAAGCACTAAGCATTAAAACGATGTGCCTTAAACTAACTATTTCATAAAATAAAAAAACTCTACTTTTATGAAACAAGGCCAATCGATAGATAAATCATAAGAAATAACAATCATAAAAGGAAGAAAAATATAACAACCAAATTAACATTCAGAAAGATCATGATATAATCAGCTCTCCTCGGCAGTTGTTTCCTTATAAAGAATTATATTAGATAAGCAACATTTCATCCTAATTACTTATCTTCTTCTATTAAAGGTACTTACTATTTATTTATTATGTAATTCAATCTGAATTAGAAATAAAGACACTAACTCCAATATTTTCCAAAAGTAGTGTTACTTTTAAGAAGCAAGAACCATCAAACTCAACATTACACAATTTCATAAAAACACATCTACAGCCAAGCTAATTCCAGCTTCATGAAAGGTTCTAGTATGAATCATCTACAACATACAAAAGAATAAGAGATTCCCATTTGAGATGCTATATCCTAATTTTAAAGTCCAAGATATATCCTAAGTTCTCAAGTTAGGCCACATGTTATAATTAGGAAGTATTCACTCAATATATAACATATAACATTAATCACCCATAACAAATATTGATTCCTTCAATATAAGTCAAGTGAATTAGTAATATGTATCAACAACTACTCAATGCATTCTTGAAAGTAATGCAACTGAACCGATCCAATCTATAAGCAAGATTAACATAGGAGAGGGAAGGATGAACTAAGATAAAGAAAATTATAACTTCCCTTCCAATTCGGTAAAATTTGAAAAATCATTTCACAACTCAGAAGAGAGAGTGCAACATATAATCTCCTATAGTCTCTAAAGAAAACATCGATGAAAACTTTACCTCAGAGGGTAAAAGAGAGAGGAGTTATTCAACATGTTTATAAGAGGATTCCAACTTTCTTTCACAAGTAAAGAAGGTCATAAAAGGACTAGTACAAACCCAAACACAAATCTTTGAACTCTTTTAAACATAGAGACATGCATTAGAAGATACTAGTCTGAATTATGTGACTGCATTATGCAAGTCATATTTCAAAATAAGGTTCTCCCAGCACAATACAATAATAGTGACAGTAGTACATTATCCACATCAAGAAGGAGATGTATTAACGAGAATTTTTCTAAATGACTTACATGAAATAACAACCTGAAAAATGCATTCCCAATCATCAAAAGTTTCAGTTAGAGGAACCAAGTCCTAATCATTCTTTCAAAACAAAAGAGAAACAATCAGTAAGATCGACTCACATTCGTAACCTCGCAGGGGTGAGAGAACCCATCTTTTGGATAGACCGAAAAAGATCCATCTAGATTTGATTTCAAAGAATGTGCAAAATAAGGATGACCTAACTTAGCTATAGGTGCACAAGTCAACTAAAGAAATGTTTAGATAATCAAAATTCCTTTCATTCCATTTCTATGGACATACTCAACTACAAAAATCAACTAAGTCATCAAAACATTATATTCCTTCAACATACTCAGAGATCATAGAAAATGAAGAATCTAAAAACCCTTCAAACTGAACCTATTGGCTATTCCCAAATCACAAAACGTCAACCCAAAATCCGTATATACATTCGTTAAATCTTCCTGAAACCACAACAGTAAGGTTTCAAAAAATTTACACTAGCAAGTTATCTTAAGAGGTTTACTCAGATCAAAAACAAATAAGTCTAAACAATCATTATATAACTTGAAGGTGAAGAAAGACAGCGAGATCGACATCATGTAAGCTCGAGTAGAGATTACATTCATAGGAACAAATATCAACTCAAACAAAACCAACTCTCTCAAAAATTCCTTAAATATAACAGAGCTTCATTTATCCAAATATTAGTCTAGTCTTCCAGAGTTTTAAAGAAAAACCCAAATACATATAAAGTTCAGAAAAGGGAGAATTCATTCATTATTATCTTCAAAAAATATATTTCCGAAACCTTAGTATCCAAGTAACCATTAATTCATAGTTTCCATAGAAATAACTACATCTGAACAACTAAGTTTTAACTCAAGGAGTAAGAGAGTAAATAACTCCATTATTTTTCCACACGAATTTGAATCCACAAAATAGTAAATCCAAACAACATTTTTCAACTCGAATTCCATGGAAATACAAGGTTCGAAGCAATGAAAGTTTCATAGTAAATTTTAAGAATAATTTACTCATTTAATGTTGCTTTCAAATAGTTTTGAGTCCACAACATATAATCCTAGCTTCCATATCAACATAGTTCCAACAGAAGTAACAAGACTCCAAACAACCAAAGATGCGATAGAGAAGAATACATTTCTTACCTTCTAACAACCATAATAGACAAACCCAGTTCAACAACCTTTAGCAACAATATATTTCCATAAACCCTTTTAAGCAAATAAGCAGGATTCATACATATTCGACATTATTCAAGGCTCAACCAAAATTTAAGGTACGATTCACCATTAAGCTTAACAGTTAACAACCCACATTCCACATTATCTAACAGAGATTCTTCCTCAGAAAAGTACAGAGAAATTTCAAGCAAGAATGAAAGATAAAATAAAAACCCATTGATCACAAGAGCAGACTTGTTTTATGAAGACGTTTAGTAAAAAGCAGAGTAACTTAATGGGTAGAGCCTATCATGCCTGATAGTGCTTTTGTTTATTTGAATAATATTTCCAGCTGAGATTCCATAGTTCCTTCTTCTCCAATCAAATTAAACAACACAAAACTTCTTTCTCTTATGCCTCTTATACCTCCATTGGGTTGAAAATATCCCAGAGGAGCCAAAAATAGCAACAGATTGAAAATTGAATTGTTGGTTCGAAGAACCAGATATCCCCATGCAGAGGAAAAATTGACATGAACGAATGACCAAACAACCTCCAAAAAATCCATTTGCATGGTTTCCAAGGCAATTTTCTTGCCAAAACCTATGTTCATTAATGCACTTGCATTCAATTCTCCCACATAAATCTCCATGCCACTGCCATCTAAAATTGGTGAAATCAAATTCAACTAAAATATGCATCTCTTAACTTTAGTGATAATTCCATTAGGGTATTCCCTCTATCTTCCATGCCTCTTCCAAAATTGGTAGTACCGAATTTTATAAATTCAAATCAAATCACTTTAAATGCCATTGAAACCATCGCCACCACCTCCCAATATCCATGTGAATCCCTTAGGTCCCCTTTCATCTTAACATTAGTTTAGGTTAGATAAACATTAGTTTAGGATCTGATCTTAGGTTAGATAAAAATTATTTACCTTAGGTCTTTCAAAGTCTCCATAGAAAGCATGTCATCATAGATTAATTCATTTCCCTTAGTAGTTTAGTATTAGGTAATAGGTTCTAGATAGGTCCCTTATTACCTTAGGTTATTTTAAACCCCACACCTGTAGAGTATACAAACTTAGGTTAGGGTACAACAAGAATAATTTAGAATATATCTAAGGTAGGTCTAGTTTACCTTAGGTTAGAATCCAGTTAGGATAGATCTTAAATATCTAGGACTAAGGTTTTACCTTAATAGTCCTAAAGTAGGTCCTTATCCTCCTTACGTCGTTCAGCATCCTTCAATTTCTAAATGTCATTTTTCTTATGCACACCAAGTAAGAAGAATTGAAGCATACCTTGGATCAATGGAATTGATCCAAGGTTTTTGTTGTTATAGAAAGATAAATGTGCAAACAACATCACCATTTTACAACCTTACCAAACTTAAGAAGAATGGATTCCTTGCAAGCAACATCATCATAGAAAAATGAATCCAAGTACATAAATAATTTATCCATTGTGAACATGATTTTCAACAGTCAAAAGAATACACCTTCTTAGGACAAATCACATGTCAACGTTTGCAATGTAAACAAGAAAACATCAACAGTTTGTCAAAAATGTTACAGGACACATAGTTAATCATCAATCAAGTTAGGAATGTTTATCAAGTGAAGAATTACCATTTAAAACACTATACGAACAGAGTTTGGGATTGTATAGAAGACTTTGATGCCTTTTCCAATCAGGTTGGTACTAAGGGATCATAATGACAAGGTAGATTCCCTTGCGGTATCTGCTTCACTACTTCTTCCTTATCCTGAGTTCAAAGAAGAAAAATATACTATTGATATAGTTTATCGACAAAGTGTCCCAGATAATTCTTCACATTTACAGGTCTTCAATGATGATAAACAAGTCTTGGATTTTCTAGAGAAATTTGATGATTTCAAAAATCTTTATTTTGAGGGTTCAGAATCGACGTTTCGTGAATTTGTTTCTGATTCTCAAAAAGAGATCAGTGGTGAGTTTCTTCAGCTAAAGGGAAACAATATCCCTAAAGGCTTGGTATCTCTTAAAGTAATTTTTGATCAAAATGATCATTTCATCCAAAATAAGAGAGAGTCTGACTAAAATTCATATGATGAAGTTGAAAAGGTTAATTTAGGCTCTCCTAAACAACCACGGATTGTGAATATTGGTAAGTTTTTCTCTCCTAAAGAAAAAAAATCATTACACTCTTGAAGAAATATATGGATGTATTAGCATAGTCCTATGTAGATTTGAAATCCTTCTAGCCCAAAGATGTGCAACATAGTATTCCCCTGAAATTGGATTCTCAACCGTACAGGAAGAAACAACGAAGTTACAATCCCAATATTTTGGGCATTATTTTGGCTGACGCAAGGATTATTTTCCCCATTTATCATTCCACATGGGTGGCTAACATTGTTGTTATACGTACGAAGAATGGAGAGATCCATATTTGTGTTGAATTCCAGAATCTCAATCAATCCCCATTAAAGGATAATTACCCCTTTCCCATCATGGATCAAGTATTACAAACAGTCATGGGGTCTAAAATGCTATCCATGTTAGATGGATTTTTAGGATATAATAAAGTTGAGGTGGTTTTTGAAGATCAACATAAAACAGTTTTCACCACTCCATGGCTGACGTTCTCTTATCGAAGAATTCCATTTGGTTTGATAAACTTCTAGGATACATTTCAAAGGGCTATGGATTTAGATTTTAGATATTTTATGGGAAAATTTATAGTCGTGTACTTGGATGATCTTACGGTCTTTTCACAAAATAGGTATCACTGCGATCACTTGGAACATGTCTTGATGAGGTGTCAACAGCATGGGATTTATTTTAATCCTAGGAAGTCTATGTTTGGGGTAATAGAAGGAAAACTATTGGGACATATTGTAACAAAAGAAGGAACCAAAATTAACCTAGAATAGGACAAGGCAATACAAAGTCTCACCTTTCCTACAAGTAAGACAGGCATACATTCCTTCTTTGGGAAAGTTAATTTTTTGAGACAATTTGTTCCAGAATTTGTTGATAAGACAAGGCACATCATGGAAATGACAAAAGGGAAGGTCCCATTTCAATGGAATGCTGAAGGAAAGCTTAATTTTGAGGAAATCAAGAAAGTTATATCCCATACTCCTATTTTGGTATCTCCATATTTTAAAAAGGATTTTATTATGTATATCTATGCCTCTGCTTGTATGGTTTCTGGCATCCTGATGCAAAAGAATGAGGAAATAATTGAATCTCATATTGATTTTATGAGTTTTCCTTTGAAGGATCATGCGCTGAAAATGTCTCAAATTGAAAAACATTTTTATGCCATGGTTAGAGTGGTCAAACATTTCAGGTGCTATGTTTTGAGTTCTCATACATTAGTTCTTGTTCTTCATAAATCTGTGAAATCCATCCTCACCCAACAATAATTGGGCATCCAGAGAGGTAATTACATTACTAAGGTTCAAGAATATGATCTAGAAATAAAACCCACAAAGTTGGTACGTGGAAGGGGTTTGTGTCAACTAATCGTTGAGAACAACTCTAAAGAAGAAGTTCATATGGATGAAGAAATTCATGAGGAATTTCCCATGGTGCCATTTTTGAGTACGATAGATGATTGATATTTAGACATTTTTTTCTTTTTGACTTATGGAGAATGTCCTACGTATTTGAAATCAAAAGAAAAGAGGATGGTTAAGCTAATATAGGTGAAATAAATAGTCTGGGATAATGGCCTATACAAGAGAGGGATTGATGGAGTGTTCCTCCTTGTGTAGATAAGGATCAATAAGGTATGTTGCTAGAAGGATTTAATAATTTGGCATGTGGTGGAAAATTTTCATCATCTGTAATAGTTCACAAAATCCTGCGAGTAAGATATTATTGGCCCACTCTTTGTCAAGATTCATCTAAATGGGTAGCTAATTTTGAAGCTTATCAACAGTTCGTCAGTCATCCCAAATTAACGTAACTCCCCTTAAGTCCTATAGTGATTGAATAACCCTTTCAGTAATGGGGAATAGATTTCATTAGAGCATTGAATCCAGCATCTAGTGTTGGATATAGCTACGTCTTAACCATAATAGATTATTTCACAAAATGGGTAGAAGTCATCCCAAAAAAATAGGCTACTTTCGAATTTGTTTGTAACTTCATCAAAGAGAGCATAATAGTCAGGTTTGGAATCCCTCATAATATTGTAGTTGATAATGCTTCAAATTTTTCATCTTATGAACTCACAAAGTTCTATTATGGTTATGGGATCACTTTAGCTCACTCATATGATTATTATCCCCAAGAAAATGGTCATGCTGAATCAAGTAATAAAAAATTTGTGACCATAATCAAGAAGTTGGTCGACGAGAACCAAGAAACATGGAACAAAGAATTTTATGATGAGTTTTGGGTGGATTGTATCACTCCTAAGAGAGCTATAGGGATGTCACCATTTTAGGTGTTATATGGATTTGATTAAGAAATTACCGTTTCCTTGGAATTTCCAGCTTTAAAGTTGGCTAAGATGATTGAAGATGACACTTTCCAAGATTCCATTAAGAAAATAATTATGTACCTAATGAAGTTGGAAGAGGAAAAAATCAAGGTATCAGATCACATCATGGAACATTAATATAAGGTATAGAGGATGTTTGACAAAAAATCAAAGAAGCAATATTTTCAGGTCGGAGATCTAGTTTTGCTTTGAGACAAGAGAAGAAATCCAAAAGGTATGCATGGAAAATTTAACTCCTTGTGGAGGGGTCCCTTCAAGATTCATCAGCTGAACGAAGAGAATAGATTTTACCTTTCATATCTTGATGGAAATTAGCTCCCACTGCCTCACAACAGGAAATACCTGAAGTTATTTCACCAGTAGTGCAAGTGATTATTACATTGTACCATAATTTTCTTTTAGTTATGTGTTTTCTTTTGTTGGTTTGTTTGCTTTGGTTTTGTTTTATTTTGTTGGTGTGTTTGCTTCTGTTTTTGTCTCTTTCTCTTTTTGAATTTGTAGCCCAATGGTTCATAATTTAAAAATATGAGTTCTCTTCCTTTTCTTCATCAAAGAAAGTCCCTAGTTGGAGCCAACTATTATCCCATTTTTATGATTATCAAGAAAATGGAGATAACCAATTAAAAAATTTATGATGATTTCCTTTTAAGTATTTTTGATCCAAAGTCGCCTTTGAAAATGCCTTGGAAAGTTATTTTTTTAGATTTCAGAAATTCATCAACATTCAACTTGTTTCATGTCCTTTTCTTCTTGATTCCAAAAATCTAAATTAAACTACGTTATCAGATTTTAGGATCCAGTTGTACCAAACATGTGAAATTTGAACTAGTGTAAAGTGGCCCATGTTCCCAAAACCTGAAACCTAATTTGAACTACATGTTATCAGATTACGGAAGTTGGTTGCATTGGAACGCCATCCCACCAAAACATATATTATATGATATTTGTTTCCCGAACCTGAAACCCGACCTAACTATGTGTTGGCGGAATTCGGAATCTGATTATATCAAAACACCTCTTTTCCTGCACACATGATATATGCCTCATGCTTTCCGAATCTGAAGTCTGACCCCATACAAACCTCTTTGTGTCAGGTATTTGGAACCCGAATATGTAATGACATATGCAATCGGTTTTCTGATTCTAAAATCAATGCATTTAATTTCTAGTACGTGGGTAGGTAAGCACACATGGTAGCCTATGTGTATTTAATTCTAGGGATTTATAAATTGTGGATTTTCCATGTCATTTCAAACCTTGCATTTTCTTACGTCGTGTGAATTTTTCACTTGTTGTTGCACCTCCAAAACTTGACCCATGTTTTTCTTAGTGATTTTGGATTACTTATGTTGGGAATAAAGTGTTTTCATCTTGAGGTAAGTAGTTTTTCACTAGGGTTATTCTTTGGTTTTTCTGTGGTCACATCCTTGTTTGCATTTGGGTAAGGTTAAGTCTTTCCCCATTTTCCCTTCATTATATACTCACCCAATTCAGTCATTTTTTTATATGTATCAGCTAGAAGGGTGAAATTTTATTTCACTTGGTTGGGCTTCAAGTGTTGAAAATTTGGAAAACAAAATCAAGGGTTTTTATGCTAAAATGGATAATCGTGTTTTCTTATTTTGGATGTTGCTCGACATCTCCAAATTTTTGTAGTTATTCATAATTTGATCCCTATCAAACAAGACCCAACTTTCATAATAATTCAATTTTTCTTAGTTGTTAAGCATCACTCAAGCCCCACAATAATTTGGGTTTTTGCATGTGTTCAACAAGGTCTCTTTCCTGACTCAGTTCGTCATATTTTCACAACTTATGAGTAGGGTCCTAAACCCAATTTTCTCTCAGGACTTTTAGATGTCTTTGTGACAAGTTCCCCATGTCTGATTTAGGAAAAGGGTAGAGAAATAAATAAGGTATAAAGTAAATGAAGTACAAGTACCAAGGTGTTGTGCCTCCCTCCAAAATTGATTCAAATTTTGATATTAGTGATACTGATTTGGGAAATATATATATATATATATATATATATATATATATATATATATATGTATACATACATACATATATATATATATATGGACGAGTTTTGGACCAGAGTTTAGAGTTTAGAGTTCCTCGTAAACTTCTTGGATTCAATCTCTTTGTGCTTAATGTCCTGAATTTATTATTGTGTGTTCCAGTAACTATGAATTAAAATTAAGGTCAATATGGAATGAGGAGGGAGAAGTAATAGTCAAATTGGATGCAAACTATTTTTATGCACATCTCAAGCTTCCTAATTTCAAGGATTATGTTGGTACCAATCTTCAGCTAGCTCAACAGGCATGGGATAATGATCTTGAAAATTTTATTAAGCATGTGAATAAGAAATTTATGATTAAACCAAAGCCTGTTGTATCTATATTTGTAAAAATGGTTCCCTTGAGTGATTTCAGTTTATAAATTTGTGATATCATTAAGCTCCTTGGCAAAATATTTTGTCTTCCAAAAGCTATAAAATTTCATGGGTGGATGTACCAGTTCATCACTATCATTAAAAATAATGATCAGTATCGTGACTGGGGAACCTTCATTAACAATAAAATTGAAACTCAAATGAAAACATTTCTTTCCATAGGAAAGTTTTATATGATGTCCTATGTCACATATGTTACCGTTAGAATGAGAAATTATCCTGTTTTGGATTCAAAAGGTAACAGGTCTACTGATCACATCTACAAGTTATACCCCCAATCATCTTTAAAAAGAAGCTTAGAACATTTCAGAAGAGTTAATGTCGATTTCTTCTACAAGGTTATATGTAGATTAGATATTACTCTTGCAAAGCCAATAGTTTCAGATGCTACATGGAATTAAGTATCAAAGTGGGGTTGTATCTTCCTGCAATTCAGAAATTTCACATATCTGCGGGTCGTAATATTTTCAAAAACACCCATTTTTCTTCCGAGATACCTAAGTGATAAATTAATTCTTATGGAATTGGTTTTTCAACTCTTGGATTTTCAAAAGTTTTTGTATCATTTCCCATATCTATTCAAAGATATGTGTGCTCCTCATTTATTGAATCCAAGAGTGTTATTTATGAGTTGCAAAAGGATATTAAGAAGACTATGAAATCAAGTCCAAGTTTTAATTTTTGAAGTGTTCTCAAGGCTCGCAGAACAATGTATTTTCATGTCCCATACATCGAGGATATTTAGATTTATCTTAGAGATGAGGTTGTGTTCAGAAGGAAAGATAATAGTCGGTTGACATTAGGCAATATAAGGATGTTTAATCTCATAGATGTTCTTGAGGATGTGACTGAAAATGAGAGCATTGTAGAAGTTATATACAAACAAATGGATGGTGATAACACCAGGTTCTCATAAATTTATTGGTCAGTTAAGTAAAAATTATCTATACAGGTAAGAGGCACCCAAGCCCTTGTTTGTATGAAGGCATGGTTATATTCAAGGGGTATATAGCTGAAGGAATCTAATTTCCCAAAACTACCTATCACATCGGCATAATAGGTGGGACCCTCACATGTTAAAAACGATAAAGGTGCAAGCTCACTTAAAATATTAAAATTTAATTTTGTTCAAAGAGGAATAAATTCCTGGCACTTTCCATCTACTGCACCTTCTACATTAGTTGTGGTTCTTGATTCACCCCCTCCATCAGTCTGAAAGGAAGTTCCAATAAGTATTATGGTTGATCTACCTCTCATTTATTCTACTCTTGTCACTCTGTCCATTCCTGTGTCCACCCAATATTCTCTAGTTCTTCTTTCCATTTATTCTCCTTCTCTCTTCCTTTCTTTTCCTCCTCATTCTCATCCATTTTTTTCATCACCACTTGCATATACCATGGCCAATGTTTTCTCTTCCTTATCCCCTGTCTCTAGTGGAGTGGGATTAACATTTGACTTACGAGTGTCATCATTGATTCTAGTCACCATTCCTCTTCTACCTCTAATGTCATCTTCCATTGTTATCATTATTCTTTCTACTCCTCCATCTTCGATCACAACTCTTCCCACTCCTCCACCTTCCTTTGAAACCATATCAGTTCTTCTCTTAGAGTTATCTTTTACTTCATCTCCGTCATGGTTATTTAGCCATGCCCCAAAGAAGAGGAAATTGATTATTCCACCTGAGGCATTTGATTTTAGTTCATTGAAGCCAACACCTACCTGAACTATCAAAAAACCCAAGACTATTTCACAGATTTATGTTGATGCATCAAGTCAGAAATTTGTAGAGTTTGTCATGTCCATGACAGACAAATCCAATGAAGACATAACGGTTGTAGATTACCAAATTACGAGGGTTGATCTTGGAAAGGTTACTGCCAAGGGTGCTTAACAATATGCTCATATTGTTACAGATATCCTTTCCAAGAATCTTAAAGAGACTAAGGTCTCAAGGCATGAATTAAAGGAAAATGTTGAACAATTGACAGAAGTATTACTCAAACTCTTTAAGCCTTCCTAGATGCAGATAACATTTCCTACGCCTACTTCCATTCATTTAAATTTCTTGTTAGTACCCAAAATGGAAAATTTTAACGAGAAGGGTAAAGTTGTTGATGAATGGATTCAACGTCTTCTGATTCAAAGGAAAAGGGTTCTTCTTGATTCGGTGAATGTTTTAAATTCTCTAGAGGATGCCATGAAAGATGTCGATAAGTTGAATGATGAAATCCTTGAAGAAATTGGTAACTTAGAGTTAATTTTTGAAGCTCTCAGCGCACTTTAAAAGGTTCCTTAGGAAACCTTGGATAAAGAAGGAATAGTTCCATATGTGGATAAGTATTTTTAGTTTTGAAAATCAATTGAGTTCCAAGTTAAAATCCTTAACGAAGCTTGTAGAAAACTAAGAGATTCAAGGGATCAAGTGTTGGATTCTACAAGTGAATTTGATGAATAATTATCAAAGATATTCACAAATTTTCTAGATGATAGCTTGAATATTCTGCTTGTAGATGATCTCTACAAATTATTTTAGGAATTGGTTGAAAAAAAATATATAATAGGAAAAAAAATTGATATAGCATCTATTGACAAGATAATCCTTTGTGAAAGTGTTCTAAATACCTTGGAAAAATATAACAAGAAATATCGAAGGCTCCCAGGGATTGTCAGCAACACACAAGAAACATGCGAGGTCCTGAATCATTACTCCTATGGACCAAATGAAGAATAATCTTGGGTGATGATCCTGAAATTTCAAGAATTTCATGCGAAGCAAGTAGCATAGGATGAAGAAGAAGATAATTTTGAATAATGAACTTATCATGTCATTTTTATTTTCCATTCCACATGTATTTTTCAAAATTATTTCAACATCCTATAAACTTGCAAGGATTTATTGTGTCTCTATATGAGAAATAGTCAAATGGACTAATTACTCTTATTTACTATTTTTAGTGTGTTATTGAAATGTTTGCGTGTTTCTCTCCTTCCCTTCTCTATATATATGAGATGTTGTTGCATTCCAAAGGGTTGGAAGTTTTTGATTAAGTATAGAGTTTAAATTTGAGAAACAGAAAGACTGTGCATTTTCTTTTAATCATTGAAGAATACAAAAGATAATCTATTGCAAAAAATTTGTTGTGGAGAATATATTTTTGGTTTGAGGGATTTTTCTTATGTTCAAATTCTTTAAATTGCTCTTTGATTTAAATTTCTAGTTTATGACTCTTCTACAAGTTATTACAACTTAAATCATGTGTGATAATCTTTTAATATGCATTTTCTCAAGAAAAATCATGTTCTCGTTCATTTTATTCTTTCTACATTCTAATAACTCACTTCTTTCTTCCTATGCGCTTTCTTTCCATTCTTATTTATTTCTAATAAGAATAATTCTACTGGGATGAGATCCTAACCCTGATGATTAAAATTGTGTGAATATTATATATATCCTTTGTGTGTTGTAGATTAGTAATAAATAGGGTGCCTCCCCTTATCTGAGGAGGGACATTGTCCCATGTACTATGGTTGAACCTCATATTTTGTCTTTGACAAATTATCTAGCCAACAATACTAGCAAGCCAATTACCTAACATAGTCATGTTAATGATATATTGTCATAGGTGTTGGCACATTGGGTATCGTCCTCCTAAATTTTTTATTTATTCCACTCAAGGACCCATCACTAACATCACCTCATACATGATTCCTTATATAATGACTACTACTACTCAAATATTTACGCATATGGGATTTGTACCAAGCGGTGTATCTCAATCATATGGTCATACTAGCCAACAATTTCTAGGTTCCTCTTTTACACCTAATTTACCAACATAATACCATACATTATTCAAGATGTTACATTTTAAAAACTATTTTCCCACTTATCATATTCCATTTATACAAAATATTTCCAATATCTTGTGGTTTTTCACCCCGTGCCTACATAACCCTACCTCCTCCTCTCATCTATTCTAACATGTCTACTTTATGATTTAGCATGATGGGTAATTATGTATAATATTGTAAGGATATTATTGATCATACCATCCACACTATTTTCCTCCCTCACCCCTTAACAAAACTTTCCAATTATAAAGGAGAAAGAGATCCCAATTCCCATTTTAAGTCTTACGTAATTATGGTGTAAGAACTTCTTCCTTGGGATGGATTTGTCACCAAAAATTCTAGAAGGAATATGAATTTATTGGTATTTTTACCTACCCAAATATTCCACTCATTCCTTTAGGAAACAAATAGTTATCTTTGTTGAGGTATTTGACATGAACAAGCTCATAAAAAGTGGCACTAGAGAATTATTACACAATAAAAAATAACATAATGATTCTATATCACAAAGTTGTGGAAGGTCCTTTATTCTTCTTCCATTTCTCCAAATATTAACTAAAGGTATTTTTTAAACCTCTTCCTTTATATATCTTTTAAATTAATAAGGAAATATTTGTAGAATTTCCCTACATGTACTTCAAGGAAAGATTAGAGATTGCATTGATAATTAATCAATCCACCATTAATAGTTTTTTTTGGACCTATAGTACTAATGGGAATATGTTTTCCCAAAACAAAATGATGGAGGATGCCACAATAACAACTTATAAGCTCCTTAAGGGGTAGAAAGATTGAAATTCCCTAACCTCAACCTTAATGATACAAAAAATTGTGTCTTAGAAAGATCTAATTGGAATAATACCACCAAATTCATTGTGACCAATTACAAACACAACAAAGAAAATAGCAATAATTTCTACAAAAAAAATCCTTTGGGGTCAATGTCTTGTGCTTTAAAATATCTCATAATCAAAACTACAACTAAAATTCCATGCAGAATTAAAACTGATTTCGTGATGGTCATGATCAAAATGACTATCAAAAATATTCAAACAACCATCAAAACTTTAGACATGGTTGTAACCAATATATTTTTCATCCATATGAGTATGACCATAGCCTATTTGTTTCATGAGACATTTTCCTTAAAACCAAAGGAAACTATTAAATGAACAATTAGTAAGGAGTTTAGGATTGAATGACCATTAGTCAACAAAAATCGATCCTATAGTGCCTTACAACTCTCATTTTCACATATATCAAAACATACTCCCAAACCATTAGAAAAATTATATTATAGGAATGTATAAAAGTGACATGTAAAAACAACACTTCAATTTCCACTCATAATGTTGAATCTTCTATTTCAAATGTGATTAACTCTCATACAACCCCACATTTGGAAACATAGGGCTAAACCAACATGATCAATGTTATACATTTATAGTTTTATGGAGAGGCCAACATAATCACTTAACACCCTCCTTATAAATATTTTGGATCTCAATACCCATAGTAATCCTCAGCCCATAGATAACTATGATTTTGTCATGGATCTAACCAAGACCTTTTCTCATATATCTAAATAATTCCTCAATTCGTGGACTTAAACTATTGGAAGTTTGTCTTGAGAATTTTTCCTATGTTAGGCCTACTCCCTAGATGAAAATAAATTACATTAATGTATACATGTTTCCACCATGTTTAACCATGAGATACATGATGTAATTTTTCAACCTACAGTAGCTTCTTGTAAGTGTAAAAGTTTCTAGGAATGGATTTGTGTCTCTCTGCTTACATTTTTGTTGACAACAACCTCGTAAAATGGAAAATGGTTAACAATTATGTTTTAATAAATATAAACACATTTAATTCCCTACACAATCTTAGGTATAATAAAACCAATTATCCATCAAGCTAAAACACCTTATGGGGCTACAATATCCTTAGAGCTACATTGATAGGAACATTCATTCTTCTTGTAACCTTGAGTCCTAAGATAATCCTTATAAAATTTTATGTCATTGATATGGAAACCAACTACACCATGATCTTAAGGTGAACATATATCTACCAAATTAATTTCATTGCCTCCATGATATTTCAAGAGTTATAATTCTTACACCTGTGTAAGGCTTTTGTTACAAAGGGTTATAAAATACCTTGTAACATACTCTAAGGAAACCTTAAGAAGTATCCATGAAATTGTGTGCATCATGAGTTTCCTACTAATAATATGAAAGAACATGTTTTCATCAACAAGGGAAATAACCTCATTACAAATGCCAACTTTGTGAAAAATCCATCCTCTCATGTTCTAGGTAATTCCTCATAGGAACCATCAACCAAGAAGAGTTTCAAAGAAGAAAAGGAAACTCCTCTAGATGTCAAAAACTATCAACCTAAGAGGGAGACTATATTATTAAAAATGACTGAACAAATCATAAACACCCTTGAAAAGGATAAGTCCCATGTTATCCCCTTTAATGTAAAGGGGCCATCCATGTATAATACCCACATACTTGAGAGTTTTCAAATATAATCCTCCATATCCATGATTTTCAACATTACAATGGTCATAATATTTGACAACCAAATGACACCATTAGGCATGACATATGACCACCTCTTAGAGGAATATTTGTAGACCCTCTATTGCAAAGGAGACAAATATTCTCTTATTTTGGGGGTAGGTTGTTCTGATCTTTATAGGAGGGACAATTATACCATTCAAATTCCTTCTATATACACCTTATTTTTGAAAGTTGTTAACCATGTATTTTGTGAAAGGGTTGTTGATACATATTCATCTTGATTGGATGCCTTAAGGGTCCTTCAAAAACTAGGGTGTGATCATAATTTATCACGTGGTCTATACCACAACATTTTAGAGATGTTACTATTATATTATAGTTACCCTATAATTTCCTTATGTATTTCCTTTTTTCACACATTACACCCATTATATTAACTTGTCTCATTATTTTTACTTATATTTTTTTATTGCACACTATTATTTACCTTATGGCCTCCATCTCCCATGTTTTCACCTTTTTACCTTAGGGTTTCCTCCAAGGCTAGTGCCATCTACCATGGATGATGATATCATTTTTAGTTTTCCTATAGTCGATGCCATCACTCATGGTGATGGTGTTGGGTATACATACTCCACCTTTTATTTTATAAACCACCACCAAAACATCACTTTTCACATATTTTTTCACTATTTGTCACCTACTTGTTGTACTTAGAGTTTTGGATCCTATCTTTGTGTAATTAGGTCACCATAGTGAGTTTGGATTGAATATCTTCTTGTTGATATTTTCCCTTCTCCACCCATAGAGATTCTCTATAGGTGTTGTTATATTTAGGGAACATTATGCATAAAAATTCACAAACATGATAAAGGTAAGTATTTATAACCATTCTAAGTGTTTTATCTTGCATATGTATGTGTAGACACCAAATTTGGGTCACACTCCCCTTGGTACCCTTCAATCAATTAACGTAATATATTTAAACACATCATGACCCCTTTATCCCATATTAATATTTCATCCTCACATTATTAATTAATTTAATTAATTTAATTAAGTTAATTTCATCCTCACACCTTCACCTAATCATTACACCTCACCCTGGACCCATTCCAGGGGAATCTAACTCACAATGACCGAGTCACCACTCTCAACACTGAGTCATCACTCCCAGTGTTGAGTTACCACTTGACCTAACTAACTGAGACTTCTTCCTAAACCTAATTAGACTTCTTCAATGACTTTCCTAACTTTTCTAATGAGAAATACACTTCCCTAAGCATACTCAATCAAAATCAAGCCAAAAATAGTAAATATCTACCTATTTTTGGTAAACCTAGACTTTCCCGTCTTAACTGACTCTAGTTGTCCCTTGAGAGACATTGGTCACCTAACTACCATCAGATACCTTATATACACTTTCATAACTCTTTACATGGGTTGGTCATTCAGTTATTAGAGCATGATTGCATTCAAACATAAGTATTCAAGCCCTCCTACATCTAGACAAAAAACACACACAACTACAATGCAAGACAAGCAGTTGGTTCTCCTTCCGAAGCATTGGAATACTCACAGAAGCACATAGGTCATACTACCATGACACTGGAATCAAGAACTTCTTCTCTAATCAGCCATCAACTATCCTAACTCCCAATATCTGTAAGACATCAAGTAATTATTGTGATTCTGATCATTTTGCTTATTCCTTTTTTAGATCTCTTTCTTCTTTCAGTATCTTATTTCCTATGTTGTCTGTACATCAGCTTCCTCCCACCAACCCACTATTCAACCATCCCAAGAATTTTCACCATTCTACACCTCCTCCGTAGTATCCTTAAGTCTTCTCATCCATATTATGACCCAAACCATACTACCGTCACTCTCTGTGCAATCACAGAGAGCCTAAAAACCTCTTTTTAATAATTTATTACTTATTTCCCCTATAAACATCAGTTCTATGACCGACGTCGGTGTAGCCCCTACTAGCATCAATCACCAGACCGATATCGGTCTCTATGTCATTTCATAGTCTCAAACCAACAAGCTTCCCACTCACCCAAAATCAACCCATACTTCAACCAATTAACACCAAACCCGTACCAGATATTTGACAGACCTGTTTGACCTGAATAAACCCCAGTTCTAATTAGATTTAGTGTTATTTTAATATTTAGCATAAAATCTAGTGTATTTTTTGTATGAGAAACCTAAATCACTACATTACAATAGGAATTATTTATTTCATTTTTTATTCACATTGAATTGTATTAAACAGAGGATTGACAACCATTCGAGGAAGCATCACACTTCTTAAATCTAGCCTTACTAGGCAGTCCTCAGAATCTTGCTATTTAATACTCTTTTGGTGGTCTTACTTTGTATCTACATGTAGTCCTTCCAGAAAAAAAGGAGTTCTCTATGATCAGCTTGGATAAAGTCAGTAACGTGCGCATTCAACCTTCAACCTACATATCACAGGTATTCCTCCTTGATTGTTACCTTATTTTTTTTATCGCATAACTTATTATTTGGTGAAACATTTTGGCATGCCTAGTGGGACCCATCAGGGGTTCTTTTGCATTATTCATTCCTACGTGAAATTATTGTGTGTCTATTTCCTTTTGAAAGAGTTCACATTAAATTTTCTCCCTTGGAATATTCTTTCTCTTCTATTTGTCTCATTGACACTCATATTTTGGACTAAAAAGAATGATTCTTTCTATTTTGTATTACATTAGTGAAATACATACTCTTTCCTATTCATCATTTCTCTCATCGAATGTCATTTTGGATTTGGGTTTAAAATATTTGCATATCATTCCACTATGTTGCATATGTAGCTCATTTAAATACGTGGGCAACCTATACGCTAGAAGTCATGACCAGCTGATGGTTGACGAATTGAACCATATCTTACACTTTTCACATCTCTTTCTCTATCTTGAACCACTGCAAATAAATTACTTATTTTCTTAAACAACATCCTACCCAGAAGAAGTTTTCAACGATCAGAGGATTGACAGTGGGCTTCAAACTAGTTTCTTTTTCCATTCATCATCTTAGAGAAGGATATCCCTCGCCAAAACATACCTGAAACTATCCTTAGTTGTTGGCTTTTCATAGGGAACCTTTATCAAACCAAAAACTCTACTCTATTCACAATTCACTCCTAAATGGCATAAGTTAGAACATAAAATCCACCACATAGGATTTCATGTTTGCTAGTTTTTTCTTTATCTATTATTTGAGGTGTGAGTTTGTTTTATTAATTCTTCCCTCTCTTCACACTCCATAATCATAGTTTGTGTATTATGACTCTTTCTGAGTGTGTTAGGGTCAATCATTTCCATACTTAGGTTTCTAGGTTGGTCTTTTATTTGATCTAAATCACCAAATTCACTTTTTCCATCTTTTCACAAATTTCACAGTGATTGGTGTTGGTCTAATGACCTTCATCAGTTTACTCATCTAACCGTCATCAGTTTACTAATCATTTTTGGTTTCTTGTTGTTTTGGTCATTTTAACCAAAGTAGCATTCATCACATTTCTGTTCTTTTTGGGGTTTTCTCAATTACCTCACCATATCTTTGTTTCATTTGAAGTCATTGTCAAAGTCCAGATCTGCTTCATTTTCATCATTTATTGCCACATTTACAAATCCTTTTATTTTCCATAATAATTAGTATCGGTCCTCTGACCAAAATCAGTTACCCTCTAACACTAACACTGGTTACCCAACCATCATTGGTCTCTATGTTTTAATTTTTTAATTAAAACAACGCTCAATTGTCACCTTCTAGAACCATTTTCTCCATTCGTTCTATACTCATGTGTCATTTACGGAGCTCAAATTACCAAGTCTACTATAATTCACATGGTTTTGACTTGTAGCCAAGCCAACACCCTCATGTTCCATGCTATCCTTCAACCACTCACGCCGAGCCCATCGCCACCTTCCATTTTATCACCTATGGATCCCAGTCAACCTATTACCATCAGTACCAGTTATGAGGAGTTTACAAGACTCCTTGATCAAAACCTCATTACTTTACAGTATTATTTAGCCCATTAATCCACTCGAGATTCATCAGGTCATCTTGTATACGGCATACATGTGTCCATTCCTCCTACCATCACACCCCTTCTGCATCAGCTATTACTAGCTCGGCCTTACCCTCTTCCACCTTACCACCTGTGGTGTCCCAACTTGAACCTACATCATCGATATTTGTTACATGTATGACATTTGTTGCACCTTTGACGTCAATTTCTCCTATGATTTCGACCATTCCTTTATCAACTGCCTTGAGGATAGGCCTATTTGTACCTTCCTCCTCTCATGTACCTGTTATCCAAAATTCACCCCCCAAGGTAATTTTGATAACATGCATTAGATTATTCAGTCCTAGGAAAGTATATTGATTCAAGGTAAAAAATCATGTTTCTGGGGTCCCCTCGGCTTCTTTCTAACTCCCCTTTCCAAGTAGAAAACCCAGCAAGTTTTAAAAATGTGAAAAATTTGCAAAATCCAAGATTGGTGCTGAAAAAATGAGGAAAATTGGCTAAGCCCTAGTCCAAGCAGTCCGGGACAGTTGGGACATCGGGACGCGCGGGGCGCGAAAACCAAACCAGCCAAAAAAATGAAGAAAATTACCTAATTCTTGCTTCGCACAGTCCAAGACAGTTGGGAAAAAAGTACGCGGAGGACGCGGATCAGCCGGTTTGGCGTAAGTCAGTCCATTTCAGGCGGTTCGGAGAGATTTATCCTAGGCAGTCCGGGACAGTTGGGACAAAAGTATGCAGAGGACGTGAACCGGCCGGTTCGGCCAAAACAGAGGACTTTCATTTCGAACATCCGGGCCAAAAGTACGCGCGGGATGTGAAAAGCTGAAGGAGCCGAGAGCCAATCAAATCTTGCCACGTGTCTTCACCGCAAACAGGAACAAGGAAGCCCGAATTGGGCGGTTCGGAGAAATTTGTCCCAGAGAGTTTGGGACATCCGGGCCAAAGGGACACGTGGGACGCAAAAAGCTGAAAGAGCCACCAATGAATCACAGTGTGACACGTGTCACAAGGGGAAGTGCAATGGAAATTGGCTAAGTGTTTTTTGGCCAAAAAGTTTCAAAGGGAAAGGTTTGAAGGGTCGGCCTGAGCTAATAGACACAGGACACGTGTCCTAAGGTGGGGGAGTTCGGAGCCAGGGAAAGACTTAGGAAAATTTGACAAAAGTCTTGGGCCAAAAAATTAAAAGACAAGGATGACCCCGCGCCCCTGTCCTCCAACCAGATCACACCACGTGTCCCAAATGGCAGGGGCACGGGGGAAAAATGGAAAATTTTCCAAAGTCATAAAAAGTCAAAATTTTCAAAGGAAAACCCACGGAAAGGGAAGGAGAGAGAATTTCTCATCCAATCAGCGCCCAACACGTGTCGTCCAAGTGGCAGAGCGCGGGAAAAATTCAAATATCCGTTTTGGCCTTTTTTTGCCCTAAATCTTCATATTGCCATATCTTTCGATCCAGAGCTTGGATTTTCACGTTCTTTATATCAATGGAAAATTGGTGAAATTCTCTACATGATTTCAGGGTCAATATTAAATTTTGGTTCAGTTTGGAGAGATAAAATCAAGAAACATCTCTGGCACGTGGTAATGGCCAGAACTGATGTTTCAACAACCAGTTTTAATGCACATGGGTCGCATTCTTCTTCAGCACGGCCAGAAGTGATGTTTTCACCACCGATTTTAATGAAGAATGTGTTTTGGTCAATGGTTGGGCTGCTTGCACATTTTCCTATGTTTTCTCTCTCCTGGGCTCGACCCATGCATTGTAAAAAGCCAGATTTGGCTCATTTTTTAAGGTGGTTCATCTTTTCAGCTCTTCCCTCCCTTCTTTTCTTCTCCAGGGTTGAAAATGGAGTTCGAACCTCCTCCCCTACTCTGTAATGGCATTTTTTACCTTTTACTAATGAAATGATGTTCTGTGCAAACTTCTGAAGCAACAAAAAATGTGTTTTGTGATGCATCTGTCCATCCTTGCTTGTTTTTCACTTGTTTTCTTCTTGCCTCTCTTCATTGTAGGTATTTGTGCACGTTTGAATGTTCATTGCAGGTTTGGAGCTGTGTTCATGGATTTTTGCGACATTTTCTATGTGAAATCTATCCTTGGGCCTGTGATGCATCTGTCCATCCTTCCCATTGCTCACCTCCCTTTGTTCCATGGCAGTTTTGATAGATGTTCAACATTTTCCTTCTCTGGTGTATCACCGTTTTAGTATAGGCTATGTTTTTCCCTTTTCTCTCTCTCTCTGTCTCCTTGGCATGGTTAGATTAGGTTTAGATTAGCTCACATGCACTGGAATAGCTTGTGGCAAGTAGTTTAGGAATAGGAACCAACCTTATCTGGAGAATCCTTTCTCATTTTTACAAGTCCCACACTTGGAGAAAGGATTCCACGTTGTGCAATCACACTGGATGCTAGAGTGATCAACCTAGAAACCTGATCAACATCCAGGGGTGCTGTGCGTTTGCACTAATAGTTTTGGCACGCCGGATGGGACACTAAGGTTAGATTATTTCATCTTTCAGAGGTGTCTCATTATCAATAGCAAAGTTTAAGCCACCGTGTGTTTGCATAAACAGTTTTGGCACGCCTGGTGGGACCTTAGAGGTCTTCCACTTCATCTTTTGTAGGTTGGTGTGTTCCTGTGAAGATTTCAGCCTTTGGAGGCACTTGCAAACACATCTGGTGACTCCATCTGATCAGCAACCCATTTCTGAAGTTACAGACCTATTTTCCATCCATTTCCATCCATATTTCTTTCCATCTCTTTCATTCTTTTCCATTCCATGAAGTTGTGCAATCATGACTTCATTTCCATCATGGAACTCACATTTACAA
Source organism: Taxus chinensis (assembly GCA_019776745.2). Classification (NCBI taxonomy): domain Eukaryota; kingdom Viridiplantae; phylum Streptophyta; class Pinopsida; order Cupressales; family Taxaceae; genus Taxus; species Taxus chinensis. Next base: position 478,316,268 of record CM034154.1, on the reverse strand, counting down.
CAGCAGCAATGTTTCCCACCTCCAACATGTTTTTTAAATCCTCCAAATCAGCATTTTGAACAAATTCAAAATCAGCATGCATACCCATATGAGCAGCAATGCCAAAATCAGTTTGGCTATGAAGCTTTCCAAGAGCAAGAGTATGCATATAATGAAGACAATCAAATGCAAGATGCTGGTCTGTTGGAGAAAATCCAAAAGATGGAGGTAAAGATGGTGCAGTCCAGAGCAACAACTCAAATGAGAGCTTTCAGAATTGGTTGCAGGACTCCTTGTCCATGGGGAGGCCCTTTTCCAAGACACTTCATCCCTCAGGAGAAGCTGGACTTCATGATGAAGATGCTACCCCAACTTGCACAATGGACAGCAGAAATAGAGGCCTATACACTTGTTGTTGAACAACCTTGTCAATGGGTAAGTTCTACACCATCATCTAATTTTTCTCTTCCCATTACTCAAGCAGCATCATCTCATTTGGAATTGCAAATTCTAAACTCCCCATCTGCTGTCCCAAATGTTGATCCCTTGTCTCCACCTCTCAGTCTTCCACCACACCTCAATTCTTCTTTCCTTTTTCCTTCCAAACAGTCATCCCCTCCACAAGACCTAAAAGAAATACGCTCTCCCCCAAAGAAACAAGAGGTTTCATCTCCTCTACCACCACAAAAAATTGCCAAATCAATTGAGTTTCAACCCATCCCTCCTCTTGCATTCCCAATTCCATGTGGGGAAGAAGAAATTGCAAAAATCAGCCATGACGGACAGCAAGAAGAGGAGCCCAACAGAAAAGAAATGACAGACAACTTGAGGGTTTGGGCTGCCAAATTTGGGATGACAAAGATCCCCTTGATGGTTAAACCTACAGAAGAGGCTAAGGTTGAACAAATGGTGGTTAAAACTGATTTTGTGGCAGTAGAAGAGCAAAAAGAAGAAGCAATCAAAGTCAGTTTTCTCAGAAAGTAGTGTCCATGTTGGCACTCTATTTGAAGGGAATGCTGATTCAATTCAAGTTACACAATCAGCCATAAAGGAAGAAAGCTCAGAAGAAGATCTTGCAGTCCCAACTTGTCCTCTAGAGTAGCAGATCGAAGAGTTTGACTTGACAAACTTCATGCTAGAGGAAGAGTTCTATCAAGAGCAAGATTGTCTTCAAACATTAGAGGAAGGAGAAGCTGCTCCAAATCCAAAAGAAGAGGAGCACATTCTAGTTGTGGAGGAGAAAAGTGCAAATCCAAGGGCTTTGAGCACAAAGCAGGCTATAGGAGAACCTTCAGTTCTTCTTTCTACTTCACCTCTCTCAAGTTCTAGTACTGAAGAGGAGTTTGATCTCTCAAACTCAATGTTGGAGGGTGAAAGAAACCATGGTCGTCAAGTTACAGATCAAGAGGACACCATGGAGGAAGTGGAGCATTTGCAGCAGGACAGCAATGAGGCAGTTTATCTGTCAGATTTGGAGGACTGTTTTGATGGAGAAGATCCGGTTGAGTTTCCACCATCCTCTCTTTCATCATCCACATTCCAAACACTTGAGTCCGCTGTCATGAAGGAGAACATTCATTTGAAGCAGCCTGCATCTTATGGTAGCTCTTTTGAACCAAGATTGGAAGATTTTAATCTTTCATGTTCTTCATTGGAGGAAGAGAAAGGACAGAAGAATTTCACCATTGCTTCCACACCATCCATTCAAGAGGGTCTACAAGAAGACTCCATCTTTGGAGTTGAAAATCAAAGCAATGGGCATATCAAATGGACCATACCTTGCCCAATCAGGTATTTGGCTTCATTGGAGCCAAAGGAGAAGTCACAACCAGTCATGCTTGCTTCTGAGCATGAGGATGAGCTACAAAGTACCAAGGATTAGCTGTCATACCTCTTCAATCCAAATGCAGAGCAACTAAAAGAGGTATTGAATTTTCCTTCAGCTGATACCTTGATGATTTGGGTGGAAGACCAGCTTCTTGTTGATTTTCCATCCACCCAATCAGCCATGTTCAATGCCAAATCAATTGCATGGCTGCCACTTTTGAGAAAGGGAAGCTATTTCTCACAACCAATTGCAGGGTTTGTTTAGCTTGCCTTTGCTTCTAGTTAGAGTAGAGTAGGTAGGTTTGCTTTCAGTAGAAGAAGTGCTTGTGCACACTTTGCATGTTCCATTTGGAGCATGTATGATTTTCAGTTCTGTACATAGTTTTTGTGGTGCTAGTTTTGCTCTTGCACATTCCATTTCAGTGGCATTTTGGTGAGAACGACTCCATTTCAGTGGGTTTCCAAGTGGCTCAGAGAGGAGGTTTTAAAAGTTCAGATCAGTTTTCAGGTTACAACTCGTGACTCCATGCCCAATGGATGCTTCAGGCAACTGGTAACTTCATCTAGCAAGCAGATGACCCCGCTGAGTCGCCAAAATTGTTATCCAAAATTCACCCCCCAGGGTAATTTTGATAACATGCATCAGATTATTCAGTCCCAGGAAAGTATATTGATTCAAGGCAAAAAATAATGTTTCTGGGGTCCCCTCAGCTTCTTTCTAACTCCCCTTTCCAAGTAGAAAACCCAGCAAGTTTTAAAAATGTGAAAAAATTGCAGAAAACCAAGCTTGGGGCCGAAAAAATGAAGAAAATCGGCTAAGTCCTAGTCCAGGTGGTCCTTAGGACAGTTGGGACATCGGGGCGCAAATCAGCTGAAAGGCTGCCAAGCAGTCTGCACAGCATCTGGGATAGTTGGGACATTGGGACGTGTGGGGTGCGAAAATTTGAACCGGCTGAAAAAATGAAGAAAATTACGTAAGTCCTCTGCTTTCGCACAGTCCGGGACAGTCTGGGACAAAAGTACGTGAAGGACAAGGATCGGCTGGTTTGGCACAAGTCATTCCATTTTGGGTGGTTCAGAGAGATTTGTCCCAGGTAGTCTGGGACAGTTGGGACAAGAGTACACGGAGGACACGAACCAACCGGTTCGGCTGAAATAGAGGACTTTTGTTTGGGACATCCGGGCCAAAAGTACGCGCAGGACACGTGAAAAGCTGAAAGGAGCTCGAGAGCCAATGGAATCTCACCACGTGTCTTCACTACAAAGAGGGACAAGGAAGCCCGAATCGCGCTGGTGCAGGAGATTTTTGTTCCAGACAGTTTGGGACATCCGGGCCAAAGATATGCGAGGGACGCGTGGGACGTGAAAATCCGATAGAGCCGCCAATGAATTACAGAATGTGCCACCTGTCAGAAGGGGAAGCACAATGGAAATTGGCTAAGTGTTTTTTGGCCAAAATAATTTCAAAGGGCAAGGTTTGAAGGGTCGGCCCAAGCTAATAGACACAAGACACGTGTCCTAAGGTGGGGGAGTTCGAAGCCAGGAAAAAACTTAGGAAAATTTGACAAAATTATTGGGCCAAAAAATTAAAAGACAAGGATGACCCCACGCCCCTATCCTCCAACCAGATCACAGCCACGTGTCCTAAGGCGGGGGCACGGGGAAAAAATGGAAAATTTTCCAAAGTTATAAAACGTCAAAATTTTCAAAGGAAAACCCACGGAAAGGGAAGGAGAGAGGATTTCTCATCCAATCAGCTCCCGACACGTGTCGTCCAAGTGGCAGAGTGCGGGAAAAATTCAAATATCTGTTTTGGCCTGTTTTTTGCCCTAAATCTTCATATCGCCATATCTTTCGATCCAGAGCTTGGATTTTTACGTTCTTTATATCAATGGAAAACTGGTGAAATTCTCTACACGATTCCGGGGTCAATATTGAATTTTGGTTCAATTTTGAGAGAGAAAATCAAGAAACATCTCTGGCATGTGGTAATGGCCAGAACTGATGTTTCAACAACCAGTTTTAATGCACATGGGTCACATTCTTCTTCAGCACGGCCAGAAGTGATGTTTCAACCACCAATTTTAATGAAGAATGCGTTTTGGTCAATGGTTGGGCTACTTACATGTTTTTCTATGTTTTCTCTCTCCTGGGCTCGACCCATGCATTGTAAAAAGCCAGATTTGGCTCATTTTTTAAGGTGGTTCATCTTTTCAGCTCTTCCCTCCCTTCTTTTCTTCTCCAGGGTTGAAAATGGAGTTCGAACCACCTCCCCTACTCTGTAATGACATTTTTTTCCTTTTACTATTGAAATGATGTTCTGTGCAAACTTCTGAAGCAACAAAAAACATGTTTCGTGATGCATCTGTCCATCCTTTCTCGTTTTTCACTTGTTTTCTTCTTGCCTCTCTTCATTGCAGGTATTTGTGCACATTTGAATGTTTATTGTAGGTTTGGAGCTGTGTTCATGGAGTTTTAAGACATTTTCTGTGTGAAATCTATCCTTGGGCCTGTGATGCATCTATCCATCCTTCCCATTGCTCACCTCCCTTTGTTCCATGGCAGTTTTGATAGATGTTCAACATTTTCCTTCTCTAGTGTATCACCGTTTTAGTGTAGGCTCTGTTTTCCCTTTTTCTCTCTCTCTATCTCCTTGGCATGGTTAGATTAGGTTTACATTAGCTCACCTACATTGGAATAGCTTATGGCAGGTAGTTTAGGAATAGGAACCAGCCTTCTCTGGAGAATCCTTTCTCATTTTTAGAAGTCCCACACTTGGAGAAAGGATTCCATGTTGTGCAATCACACTGGATGCTAGAGTGATCAACCTAGAAACCTGATCGACATCCATGGGTGCTGTGATTTTGCACTAACAGTACCTATTGCATCTCATCCACCCATGGTGTCGGTAACCCATACTCCCATCCAAAACATTTTCCTCTCCATCCCACAGTCTCTTCCTCTAATTGCTACGAGATTCGTTACATCCACTCCACCTGCCTACACTTATCACTAATAGCCCCCTATTTCATTTATTGCTTATTCAGGATACATTCCACCTGCGTCTATTCCTCCCTCACAATTTTTGTACTCAGAACCACCACATACTGGGACGCCGCCCATGTCATACCTTCATCATCTACCATCTTATAGTGTAGGGGGTGCCCAATCATCACAACCTATTAATGATCTTATCAAAATTATGATGGACAAGATATAAACATTGGAAGCATCGGTCTCTAGCCCACGTAACTCTCTAACATACGATGAGATTTTCAATAAGCCCATTCACCCATCCATTCTGATTCGTCCATACCCTACACATTGGGAAATGCCTAAATTCAACTGATTTAACAACAAGGAAGACCCACAACAACACTTGCATTCTTTTAAGTATGGGTGTTATCTAATTGCTCATGATGAAACTTTGCTCTTGTGAATATTCCCGATGTCCTTGACCTGTCCTATTTTGGATTGGTATAGTTATCTACCTAGGCACTCCATTTTCTCATTTAATCAGGTAGCTTAAGATTTCCTAGACCATTTTTCTATCAATATTGTCAAAAAAGTCACCGTGACTAACTTATATTCAACACGCCAATACGAAAACGAATCTATCACAGATTTTGTCGCTCGTTGGCAAAGCCTAATCAACCAAATCACATTTCAACCACCTCAAACCAAGTTAATAGATTTACTCACCAAGGCTTGTGCTAGGCACATCTTATCAACTCTCCAAGTTTAAACCTTCCACACATTCGACGAGGCATTCACCATGGCCTAAAAACTTTAAATTCGTGTCATTGAAGAGAAGAAAATACAATTCCATAACAAGAACATTACATTTAAATCAAATGATACCTCTTCTTCTTCCAAACTGTAAAATAATTACTCTAAAGCAGAAGGATCTACCCACGCGGTAGTTTTGAAAGTTGGCCCATCTCATCCATTCAACCAATCAAATCCTTCTTCCAACCTTTCCCCTATTCAGGCTTTCCAGTTCAAGCGGGAGCAACGAAAATACACTCTTATAGGAGAACCCTACTCTTTAGTTTTAGAAAAGCTTCTAAAAGATAGAGAAATCACTCTTCCACACGTCAAACCACATATAGGTTTTGACCCCTCTCATCCTATGTCTGCATGGTATAAAGAAAATGATTACCACAACTATCATCGTGTTAAATGTCATAGCAACAGTAATTTTATAACTTTCAAAAATATCATCCAAGAAATGTTAGATAGTGGAGATCTCATCTTGGATAACCCTAATGCTCTAGCTAATCAGAACCTTCACATATTCAAGAATTCATTCCTGAATCACACCCCGTAGTCTAACCAAACAAGTGAAAAGTTGAGCAATGACAATAACATTGGGGAGGTTCATGTTGTTTTCGACATCATACATGCCCTTCCTTAATTTCCTCCTACTCCATCTATCGAGGATATTTTTACACGAGCCCCTTTATCCACGAAATATTTTGTTTCATTCGCTCCTTTACCCACAGAGGAGTCTCCCTTATCTCCCCCTTCACCCACAGAGGACTCTTCCATATTTTTTGATGTAATTTCCCCACTCACCTCTCAACCTAAAAACAACCTACAATATTTACTCTCCTACCCATGAGATATTCATGCTTACCTTCCTCTTCGCCAAAAGATGAACCTACCTACTTGTCATCTCCCCTACCCATAGGGGATCCATTAGCAACACCCCTTCTTATTGGTGATAATTATCCATTGGATTTTAAGGATCCTATTTATTATCTCGTGGATCTTTTACCCACAGAATCTGAATCCAACCATTTCCCTATCTCATAGACATTCTTTACAGGGATTAATACTAAACCAACATCATCCCCCTGCAATGGTGTCATTTTAATGTTTAGCTGATCGCTTGGATTATGTTGGAAATTCCATTCTTTGGGGATGCCTTCGGCTACCTTTCTAAACTTAGATGCAAATGTTGTCTACTGGTACTTCCATGATCTATCTAAACATGTTTTAGAAAACCGAACCAGCCATGCCCATACCAGTTGTACAGACCTCTTCTTCATCACCCTTGTCCACACCTAAACCTTTACCATCAAATGAACTTTTTTCAATTCCTAAAGCCTTACCTACATATATATCCTCCTCTGCATCCAAATCCATTGCCACATTGGGAGGCATGCCGACATCAAGCCTAGTCCATCCCCCTGTAAAACTAGATTCATCCATATCCTCACAAGTCAGTGCAAATACTATTCCCCCACCTAAGAGGAAGACCCAACCTCTTAGGCCACATATACCAGTTTCACCCACTACCCCTCTATCACCTTCACCCCTTCCATCTATCCTAAGATCCCACCCATCAACCTTAGCCAAGCAGCCTCCTACCCAAGGTAAACCAAAATCATGGTAGCTCACCTCCTCGTCATGATCCTCTATTACATGTAAATTACCTACATGGCTTATGTCTTCCCTATCACCTACATCATTTCTACCTCCTATACCTACACCACTTCCATTATCCTCATCATTACCTATGATATTCCCCTCTCTTCAACCAGTACCTTCCACCTTGCCTCTTCTCATAGCTTTCACGGCACCTCCATTATCACCTTGGCTAACTCGCCCCCTTCCACCATCAGCCTTCCCTTCTACATCATGCACTTATTCTTCACCTTTACCCAAGAAGGTGCAACCAAATTCCAAAAACCCACTACCCTCTAAAGAGGTAGTTAAACCTACACCACCTTCAACCACTAGTTCACCTACTACATCTTTACCCAAGAAGGTGCAATCCAAACCTAAAATCGTACTACCTACCAAATAATTGGTCAAAATGACTCAATCTCTGATTCCATCTCCCATGGCACCTCTCCCACCAAAGTCACCCATACTTCCATCTAGACCCACACTTACTTCACATTGTGATCCATTGGTATGGTCTTACACCAACATCTTAGCTAACCTTTTAGAAACCTCTGTTATCACATTTCCACCACTTAGACCTTACGACCCACTCAAACCTAAACCAGAAGGGTTTGACGATAAAAACATTTGCGCTTACCATCATGTGACAGGGCATGATGTGGAAAATTGTAAGGCTCTTAATACTGTTCTTCTCCAACTATGTCCTCCCAAAGAAAATTTTGATGATGATGATCTTTTAGATGAGGACCCTATTCCATCTGTACCTATCACCACACATTCAATCCTTACCTATTTATTGGCCTTCATCTCCCCCTCCACAATCCTTTTATCCTCCTCCAACATTTGAGATCAATATGGTCCGCATAAGAGAGCTATCCAAACCTCCACCAAAATTCCAATGTGCTACATTATTTGCAAAAAACTAGTATATGCCCTCACCATATTTTTTCCCATCCTGTCGCTACACCTATCATGAATCACTTGCTCCTTCACCATAGATTAATATGGTTCAAATTTCCACTCGAGCCCAAAAGGAAAAAGGAAAGGAGGAAACAATCAGCTCATTCACCACTCTTGTACCCAATACTCCATCTACACCTGCACCAAAAATCACCATCATTGGACCCCACAAACCCTATTTCTAATGGGGTTTCCCATCATACAATTCTTAAAAAAGTTTCACCAGTCTCCTCTCAAATTGTCTTGATACAACCTCATCCAAACCTCTAAGTCTCATCGATAGGCCCTCATTGAGGTTCTACAATCTATTGAGGTTTTACCTAATGACCCTACTCTTGTCACATCCATTATCACTCCTCACCATGTGGCCTCTCTCACCACTTCATCCCCTTCCTCTGCACCCACTACCACTCATCAAGTATCCTCTCTTATTTTTTCTGACAACAAGATTATACCTCTCCAATCAAATGATCTTGATCCCTCCTTATTTCTTTCCATCTACATTGATAATATATGCGTTTGACACATTATGATTAATGGTGGTGTTAGTATTAACATCATTTCTTCCCATGCATACAACCAAATGTGCATCCCTTCTAATTGTATGCATAATAACCCAGTTATGTTGCATTCATTCAATGATGTCATGACCTCCACCCTTGGCACCATCATTCTCCACATTTGTGTAGGCCCCTGTACCATTCTTGAATTATTCTATGTCTTAGAGGGGGAATTCTAGTACAACATGTTGTTTGGTCGACCTTGGATCCACGCCATGGGTTGTGTTCCTTCAACCTTACACTGTTGTTTAAAATTCAAACATGAAGGACACAACTATACCATTCCAACTGACCCTTCACCATTCAAGACCTGTAACATGTTGTATCGACCCAATGATGTCCTTATACCAGTTAAGGCATCTACCACAGACTACCACTTCTTCTTCAGCCATTTCCTCATCCACCAATGTTGTTGCTACCTCTTCCACAACTAACTCCTCTATTCCCACTACTTTGCACACTTCTGCAGCTGACCCATCAGCCAACCCATCTACTTCTCAAACAGCTAATGCTTTTTCTTCCCAAGTGTCCATTGATTCATCCATTCTCTGCTACCCACATATCAACTATTGATCCCTTAGAAGGTGTTTTTCAATGCCTCACTTTGGGGGAGTACCACCTTTATAACATTGACACATTCCTTACTCCTCAAGAGTATGGTAAAATTCACCAACATCCCCGCTATGATCACCGCATAGGTGAGGTTTTCCCTTATGGTTCTCCTTGTATTCACACCAACTTAACGTATAGGGGACTTGATGCTAGTACCTAATATCCCGAGACACCTTCCCAAACTCAACCATTTTCATCTGACCTTCAATCTCTCACCAACTGCCACTTCGCTCTCACCTTCCTCCATCATTGTGCTTGGAAAGGGCTTTCGTCTTTAGTTTCTATGAACAAGGTCGCCATAGTGTCATTCCTTTCACCACTCGTAAGCATAAAGACCGCAGTGGTATTGGATTTGCCGAACCATCTCCCAAGAATGCTTGATTCAAACTCCTTGAGGATGATAAACATTCCCCACCCCATTCACCAACTTCACCACCTTCACCTATAGAGTCTATGGATCTAGAATCCATTCCTCCTAACTTTTTTTTTATGAACACCATTTCCCTAGGACCTCTACTTATCAAGGAGATGGCAAGGCTCCCTCTTCTCTTTCCTTCATGTATCCTAATATGATTGATGATGATACACCTTCTATTAATGTCGTTTAATGTCAGGAAATTGAGTCTATTCTCACCTACCTTGGTCCGGAAGATTCTTATATTCACTGTTCATTACCTTCTGAGACAATAAACCATGTTGAATTAATTGACCATTACAGTCAACATTCACACTCAAGATGACCGCACATTCTAAATATAGGCCAATCTTTAGATTTTTCAAAATAGGAAGCTTTCACTTCTTTCCTCTGGGATCATAACAACACTTTTGCTTGGTCCTATGCTAATATGCTTGGTATTGACCCAAACATTGTGGTCCACAATATCGTAACCATTCCTGATGCCAAACTCGTGAAACAAAAGCTATGAAAAAATGCATCCTCACATTTCCCTTCTTGTCCAAGAAGAACTCTAATGCCTTCTTTTAGTTTCCTTCATCCTACCCATTGATTATCCCTAATGGATCTCTAACATCGTTCTTGTCACAAAAGTGATAGGGGGACTCCACATTTTCATGGATTTCTATGACCTTAACTTAGCTTTCCCCAAAGACAAATTTCCTCTACCTAGTATTGACCAACTAGTTGATCTCACCACTGGACATGAGATGTTATCACTCATGGATGGTTTCTCGAGTTATAACCAAATATTACTCGCCTTATAAGATCAACACAAAACCAACTTCATCACTCTTTGGGGGACCTTCTCTTATCATATCATGCCCTTTGGCCTTAAAATTTTTGCTGCTACATATAAGTCAAGATATGACTTATATATTTCATGACATTATGCATAACATATTGGAAGATTATGTTGATATCTTATTTCCAAATCTAAACATCGGGACAAACACCTTACATGTCCTTAAGGTTGTCTTTGACCATCTCATCAAATACTATGTTCACCTTCAACCTAAGAAGTTTTTCTTTGTTGTTCTCTCTGGAAAGATCCTTGGTTTTATTATTTCTTTGCATGGCATTGAATTTGATCCCACTAAAATCAAGGCTATTCTCAAAATTCCTCCACCTACTAACCTTCGTCAACTTCGTATTTTGTAAGGTAAGTTGCAATCTATTCATCACTTTATTTCTCATCGTTTTGACCACTGACCATCCATTTCATCATCTTCTCAAAAAGTAAGTCTCCTTCAAATGGGATGATGAATGCCACAAATCCTTTGACGCCTTAAAACAATACCTCCTCCAACCACCTGTGCTCATTCCCCCTAAGGATGACCAACCATTTTACCTTTACATTTCTGCTACTGATCATTCCATGGGTTCCATGCTCGCTCATCATGATGAGAAACATAGGGGGAAAGAGGTTAATTATATAATTCATATGCTTTTAGACTATGAAACTAGATATACTCATGCCGAAAAACTCTGCTTAGCCTTAGTTTTTGTCACCACTAAACTTCGCCATTACCTACTCAACCACAAAACCTTTGTTGTCACCAATATTGACCCCTTACATTACATGTACGTTAAGCCTTACCAACATCAACATGTTGCACGTTGGATTATGCTTCTTGCAGACCTAGATCTAAAATTCATCCATCAAAAACCTGTCAAAGGACAAACAATTGTTGACTAACTCGTAGACACACCTCTCTCCAGAAATAGAATCCTCTAACTTTGATTTCCCTGATGAATCCATCGCTACCCTCTCCCTGGACATTACCATTTACCAGATGACCTTATTCTTCAATGGTTCCAAATTTCAGCGTGGGGGTGGTTTCATAGTTATCCTCATTCCTCTTGAAAGGTGAGCCTATGCCATTATCTTTCAAACTAGATTTTGATTGTACTAACAATTTCGCCAAATATGAAGCACTCGTGTTAGGTCTTCAAAATGTCATAACCTTAGATGTTAAATCAATTAATATATTTGGTGAATCTCAACTGGTTGTGAACCAAGTTAATGGTATATACCAGTGTCATAATGAGATACTTCAAAAGTATAAGCATCATGTTGACATAATTTTGACTACCTTTGACCATTATGAACTTCAAACCACCCCATGTTCCACTAATAAATTTATAAATACCATGGCCTTGTATTGCTTCTCAAATCCCCGCTTCGCCCTCCAACTCGAAAATATTTGTCATAGTACAAAGGTTTTAATCCCCTTCTTATCTAATCTAAGACGTCAAAATTGTAGGAAATATTGAAACTGACCCATGTGACCTTTTGTATAAGAAGTTTGTTGACTACATTTCCCTTTCAATTCTACCTCCAGATCTTACTCGCAATGGAACAATGAGCCTTTCTCAAAAGTGTCTCTCGCTATGTCATCATGGGTGGTCTTCTCTATAAACATGGTTTTGATGTTATCCTCTTATGATGCCTTACGAGTTCTGAAATTCCATACACCATAAAGGAAGTTCATGTTGGGATTTTGTGGGGGTCACTTCAGTGGCTTAGTTATCGCTAAGCACATCCTTTGCATGGGTTATTACTCACCAACCCTAAACCGTGATTGTTGTGACTATGTCAAGTATTGTGTGAAGTGTCAGCAACATGATAATCTTCATCACACCCCTAGTCACTGTTACAGGTCACACTGAGAATTTGACCTTTCTCTCAATGGGGTTTGGATCTAGTCAAGAGATCAACCCTCATTCTTCCCAACTTCATCAATGGATTATTACCACTACTGAATATTACACTAAATGGGTGGAAACCAGGCCTCTTATTTCTACAAAAGGTAAAATAATGTGAATTCATAAATCACATCATTTTTCACTTTGGTGTTCCTCACCTGCCTCATCACTGATAACGGAAAAGCAATTCAAAAATGAAACCCTACGGAAACTGTGATGTCTTCGATATTCAGGTCAATTTTTCTTCACCTTATTATCCTCAAAAAATGGCCAAGTAGCGAATCAACCAATAAAAATTAAACAAAATTCTTTGAAATTAGTGGATAACGATACTGGTAAATGGATTGGCACACGCACATTCACTTTTTCCTTATGGAGCTTATCGTACTAGTATTCATACCTCAACTGCTACCACACCTTTCTCTTTGGTCTATGGTACAGAAGGATTTCTTGATCTCAAAGTTCCAAATACCATCTCTTTGTATCTCACTCAAAGATATGCTAAACGATGATGATTTTCACCAATGAAGTGTTGGCACAATGCTCAGTTATTAGACGAACTTAGTGCTCTCAATCACCTCCAAATCTACCAAAAACATATCAAACATGCACTATGATAAACAAGTCCAAAACAAACCTTCCAGGTTGGTGACTCATCCTAAAGGAAAATCAACATGTAACAAAAGTGGAGAAAATTGTAAATGGGGCAAGTTTTCTCCTAATTGGCTTGGACCCTATATCATTACTCATGCCTATGGATCAATGTTTATCATGTTATCTTCACTGTAGGTAAACCCAAACCTGAGTTTAAACCCTCATGTTATTGCATCTTCGGCCATTCTAGTTTATTATGTTGATTCAAATCCTATATCATCTTCTGTACTATTAAATGTCATTTGTTAGTTACACCTTCTTACCTATTTTAAGGATGAACGTACTTCAAGAATCATGTGATTACATCACCATTAAACCTTAATCTTCAATATGAGTACCAAGCTCTACTCATGGACATGATTCTCATGGCCCATTTTTTCCCTCAAGATGGACTCCCATGCCTTCATTCATCACTTAGAACCTTGGGGTTATAAAACCTCTAGTGTTAAGGTTTTGTCTACATAAAACCGTAAGCCTACTTCAGTATAGTTTTGTCCATGACCTAAAAGTCCAAAAAACAATGTCAAAAGATATTATACCCTCAGGATTTTCAAACGTCAAAATCCTTGAGTCAAAATTCTAGCTAAAAGATGACTCCCTTAAAAAGGTCTAATCTTTCCTCTTATTTATAAATAGATTGCTCCCTCAAAGTGAAAGGATTCATACAAAGCATCACATCATTTGTTGCATTAGTGTATCATAAAAAGAAGCATCATTGATACCAAAATAAAATTCAAAATATTCTAAAACCTTACAGATCAAGATCAGCTTCATGAAGACCTCAAGGAATACTCTACTCAGTCCCACCTATACTTCCTAACAAAAATGGCTAAGATGAATCAAAACAAAAATCTAAATAAATGATTCTTATGAAATAATTACATTGACGATTTTGATCTAAGGATCTTGTGAACACACATTCCTGTCTCACCTTAGGTCTTAAACACTACTATTCACATCTCAACTGATGCCAAACATTTCTCTTTCTTCTACGGTACTCAAGGTTGACCCTGAATCTTGAAGTCCAAATTTTGTGATCTTGATTCTTCACTCAGAAATATGCTCAATCATGCATGATTTTTTAGGGATTTGTTTATACCAATCTTGATATGATAGACTGAAATGGTTCATCTAAATGCTTTTGATCACCTGCCAAATATACCAAAAATGTTCAAAGCTGTCCCACATGATAAACGTGTCCAAGAACAAATCATTCTTAGGTTAGAAAGCTCATCCTAAAGGAAAATCCAACATGTTACTATAAGAGGATAAAATTAAACGAGGAAAATTTGATCCTTATTATCTTGGACCCTATATCATTACTCATACCTATGGATTGGGTGTCAATCGTTTCTCTTCACTTGATGGTAAACCAACAACTTTAACTCAATCCTTACTATTCAACCATTCTATTATTGAATCAACTCATGTACTCAAGGGATGCTCAATGCAAACACTTTTCCCTTGAGAAACACCCACCTTCCACTTACCCTTTTAAGAATCAATTATGCTAACACAGGAATCATGTTGATTGCCCATCACCTTTCATATTATCTTCATATATGAGTACCATGACTCTAATCATGGCATGATTCTTGGATACATTTTCCTATTCCTTTTCAAGATCGAATTCCCATGGTTGATCACTTATGAAACCTCTTTTACTCATAGCTAACTTCCAACTATGTGCTATTTTAAGTCTTTAACTTCATAAAAGAAGCCTATGTGATTTCTCTATTTTTATCTTGACCTAAAATTCTTGATTCAAAGACAATTCTCAAAGTAATTACGGGATTTTCAATAGGACTCCTTGAGTCTAAAATTCTTATAACTAGATGTCTGACCTTAAATGCAAATAAGGTAATATGGATCATCTACCTCTCTTCAAACTTCTTGTTATAAATAGATTGCTCCCTTTAAAGCACAACTATAATAGACTAGCCCTAAAAAATACTTAGTCATATCTAAAATAAGACTAGTTCTATACAAAATAAAATAAAACATATTCTCAAGCTTCCCACATCGATCATCTTCACGAAGACCTCAAGGAGATACTCTATTCATCCCACATAGACTTCCCACATCAATTAGTCTATAAAAAAAACAAAAAAGAAAATTAACTTTTTCATCATGGACTTGCCTATTTTGATCTTGGGTATCTTGCCAAAGAGGCATGTTGTCTCACACCAGGTTACACTAAACCAAACCTCTTTCACCTCACCGCCTTTCCTTTCTAATATTCTACCTACTCAAGGGACGTGCTGCAAAATGTGACATTTTGTGATCATGTGACCTTCTTCACCCTTAGAATAGTCAATCATGCAACACCTTTAGGGTTTTATGTTCATAAGCCAATCTTTGGTATGATAGACTCATAATGGTTCTTACCAATTAGGTGGATCATTTTGTCTCCTCTTACCATTCACATTTTTTTTACTTATTGATTCTCCTATACAGGACTAGACCTTCGACACCTACATTTTGGGAATTCCTCTCCCATATAAATTCACCATGCCTAAATCGACCTCAACTCAACCATGTCTATGACCTAGACTAAGTCATGCCTAAATGACCTAAACTCAACCATACCTAAATGACCTAAACTCAACCATGCCTAAATGACCTAGACTCAATCATGCCTAAAACCTACCGACCCATTCATCTACCTCATCATATTCTTCCCTAGCTTATGGGAGAACTACATCGACCTAAGGCCCCTTTTTGCTGGGGCTATGTAGGTAGCACTCTAAGGGCATGGGGCCCTTGGAGGTTAGCTCATCTACTTTTTCCCCTAACCAATTTTCCCCCTTTTTTATTTACATTATACCTTAGTTAGTTTCCATTTTACACAAAAACTGGGAAATTAAACAATCATAAAAACATATATACCTACCATTTTATAACATCACCATATCATACATCAATCATTTCACATTTCCATGATATCCAATACTTGGAAATTTACACCACAACATACATATACATCATCATTTATTTTTCATACTACCAATAACTTGGACATTAAATCAAACACAAAAACATGACCAAATCATGCCAAAATCACCAATACTCCACCATGCATATACCTGAATCCATTATGCCTACGTGACCTCGACTTCCTAAATCACCTATAATCCATCATGCTTAAATGACCTTGACAACATTATGCCTACGTGACCTCGACTTCCTAAATCACCTAGACTCCATCATGCCTAAATGACCTTGACTCCATCATACATATATGACCTAAAATTCATCATGCCTATACCTAACTCTATTATGCCTACATGACCTTGACTGCCTAAATTGCCTAGACTCCATCATGCCTATACCTGACTCCACCATGCCTATATGACCTAAACTCAACCATGCCTACACCTGACATCACCATGCCTATATGACCTAAAATCCATCATGCCTATACCTGACTCCATAATACCTTTATGACCTACACTCCATCATGCCTAACACAACTAAACTCCATCATGCCTGTACCTGACTCTATCATACCTACATGACCTCGAATCAATAATGACTAATTCAACTAGTTTCCATAATACATAATAACAATGGAAATTAAAAATGAGTACATCATCCATCCAGTAAACATCATCAACTATATAATGGGAGTGTCTGTGTATCAATACATATATACACAACTATAAATAAATATTAGTATCTCAAAACTCTCATGTACAATCTCACATCTTCGACATGCAAGCCGGTATATATATCAAAAATTAAAATAATGGTACATTATCACATACAGTGACTAATCACCCCCACATGATGCCCTACTCTCCAATCTCACTTGTCTCCTCCTACTAGCCCTCTACTGGGCCCGGTCTCTACAAACTAGTAACCTCACCATGGCCTTGTCTCTAGGGTCGACACCCCCTATGCTACCAGAACTATGAGTCCTGGATCTAGTCAACTCACTGGCTGCCTACTGGGCTCGGTACTTGGCATATGAGGGCACATCAATCCCTACGGTGGCTAGATGATCCTGATAATAGTGAGCCTCATTCAGGGCATCCCTAAACCTCACCATGGATATAGTACATCGGCCTAACTGTATGAACTTTTCATGACCAAAAGTGTACCCTATCTTGACGTTGGTTCCTATACTATGAGACCCTATCCTTATGACTTTGTGTTGGTACCTGGGCCTGTAAGGCCATAACCTGTGCCTGTGTTGTGGCCAACTGGCCCTATAATATGGCCACATGTGCTTGTAGGGAGGTTACCTTACCTCCATCCCCATCTCTACCCTGTGCAGGAGCCTGTCCATGTGCTACCTGGGCCTATAGGGCCATCACTTGTGCCTGCAAGGTGGTCACATGTGCCTCTGACCCTGTCAGCTATCCTTGTAACCCTATAATTTGTGCCTATAGGGAGGCCACCTGACCCTGTAATGTATCCCTATGTACTATGACTATAGCTAAATCAGGATGAGGTGGCCTCAGCGGTGCCACCCATAACATCAATTTGTGACACTTACATCATCAATCCGTCTATCTCGTACATGTTCCTCCTACCCTGTAGGAACACTCGAACATGGTGGAGACATGGGTCTCTCCAAATCATCTCTAGGGTACTATGGGAAAGGTGGGGGTACATCCTGTCATAGTCCAAACTGTCATCTGACCTTGTCCATGGGTATCATCTCATGCTCCCCAGCACGCTGCCCCTATATCCATCTCAATAGATGAAGCTCCTCTAACTCCTCAACCATGCCTCTATATGATGGATAGTCAACATATGGCCTTCACATGATATCAACTTCTGAAAGGCCCTCCAATAGCTACTTGTATTATGACACATCATATGTGGCCCTCTCCACCCTTGGTTGTCCACTGACTGGTACCCATCATCTGAAACCAACTCTGAACAAGCCACCCCCAAACCAATCCTATTGTGGTAACCCAACTAGACACACACAAATAATGTGCTCATACGCCCAGCAGTGTAACAAGAATGTGTAACACATACCAAACCTCCTCAACCTACCATAGGCCCATAGCTCCCTATATAGCTAAACCAAAAAAATTGGTGCCCAAACAAAGCATATCTGCTCCTCGATCATATCCTGTAGCACCCCCATCAGTGCTCATGGGAATATCCCACCCTCAGAATCTAGAAGCACAAAACATCCCACTGCCACCATCATTAGCACAGATAGTCTGGTCTCCTGTGGGTAGACCACATACATGTCCCCATAGCTTAGACTTGCACTATGATAGCTCAACAGGCCCATCACCTCACCAAATACTACCACTATCATCTCCACTGATGCCTCAAAGGAAATCAAATACACTGGCTCCCCAACAATAGGAAGCCGTAGGATCCTATACACATCCTCCAATGTGACGGTCATCTCACCCATCGGTAAATGAAAGGTATTGGTCATTGAGTCCCATCTATCGATGAGAGTGACCATCAAGCTATGATCTCAGGCTATACATCTATAGCACCTAATCGAACTGATTCCCACATCTGTTATGTGCTCCCACTCCTAAGTTGTAACACTAGGTTACATCTGTACCAGTAGGGGTGGTACTTTATCTCTCATCGTCAGCTGATCTCTCGCATGCATCATCCAAACCAACAATGTCAAGTTGTGACACTCTCAAATTACCTATTCCTTAAAACCCCAACCGACCTCATACTTAGCCATTCTTTTCCCACATTATACCTAAAACCATCACTCATACCTACCCCTTACATAGTTTCTTATACTTATCCCTTTACCTAATTCACCTAAAAACTTATTGTCTCCATTTTCATACTTACCCAATTCCCTAGACAATTTCACCTATATACCTAAAACACACCTACAACATGGTCCCTTAGACTCTTCCACATACACTAACCTTCACCATCCCACTACCCCGCCTATTTAACTTTCCTAAGTACCTCTGCATTATCCTAGTCACTTTTTACAGTGACCAACATCGGTCGCCTCGACTGATGTCGATCACTTTGACCGGTGTCGATCACCCTTTACCCGACCGATGCCGGCCAAAGCCAACCAATGTCTACTGACCCCTGACTGATGTCGATCACTGTTTCGGCCAAAAACCAAAACCCCCATCCCCCGTTAACAAAAATTATCCTGAAACAGCTTAAACACCTACCCAAACCGACCCAAATCTATCCTACCTTCATTACCAACCCTATTTAAGCTACATTTGACCTTCCCACCCCCGTTTCATTCATGTTAACCACATTTTCAAAATTAAATTTCTACCTAAATTTCACACATAATAAATAAAACAATTTCAATCTTTGTAACTAAACTGAAGGATTCAGATTTTCTCCTACCTCTACTCAGATCCGTCTCCATGGTGGCACGTCTGGTCGTTGTGTCAGTGGTCCACCCGCTCCCTCTCCCACCTCCACCATGCCAAAAATCAACTCCTCACCTCGCTACCAATCAAATAGCTCCAATCGATCTCATGGACCCACCTACTGAATTCCAATCACACACTAGTCACTTGTCAACTCAGCTCAAACACCTCATACTGTCGCTTTCCACTCTTACTCTTCTTCTCTATCATTTTCTAAAAGTAAAAAGGTTCAAATGAATCTGTAAAAAGTGGATTTTTCCTTTTTAGACCCAAATCGACATAACCAATGCCAGTCATATCGTGCCTTAGAAAACTGATGTTAGTTACGATATAATGGGCATTAGTCACCCGATATACCCATTTGACCTACCCTATGCCCATTTAGCCTGCAATAATGTTGTTCTACAACTATTACCCTTACCAACACCACTTACACATTGTCCACACACCTAAATTACTTGTACATTTCCTAAATTACATTTAGGGACATGTTATTTACCTATGCCTCGACCCTACCTGTGCCCTAACCCACATACCCTAACTTGAACCACCTTTTGTAACATTTAAATTTTTGTACTCATTGTACCTCGTAATGTTGTTACCCATATTGTTTAGCCTAACGACCTTACCTTGCCTAATGATGTGATGTTCATTTCAACCATACCTTTTGTGCAATGGAACAAAACCTATTACTCGTTCCTACACCTAACCTCATTGTTCTTCATGACCATAGCTTATACCTTGGATACCTGAATCACTTCAACCTTGTTTGGATAAACCTATTGCCCTTTTCACAACGTGGAGTTTGAAAGCTCTTCCACTTGGTATCGTATTGCAATATATATGTGTGTGTGTATTCGATTACCATTACCCATTACCTGACCCAGCCTTTACCCGTTACCTGCAATGACCATACCTTTACCTATCGGCCCTTACTTTCCTCAATAACCTCTTTATCAAACCACTCCCCGACTACTTTTCCTACCTCATCGCTTCGTGATTTGAGGGGGGTCACCTTCAACCCTACTTGGGGAAAATTAATCTCTATTTATACCTAGGACACCGACTACCTATTTTTGTCAACATCGCTCACCAATACAAGCTACATGACAAAAAGGGGCAAATGTAGACACCAAATTTGGGTCACACTCCCCTTGGTCCCCTTCAATCAATTAACGTAATATATTTAAACACATCGTGACCCCTTCATCCCATATTAATATTTCATCCTCACATTATTAATTAATTTAATTATTTTGATTAAGTTAATTTCATCCTCACACCTTCACCTCATCATTACACCTCACCCTATACCCATTACAAGGGCATTTAACTCATAATGACCGACTCACCACTCTTAGCACTAAGTCATCACTCCCAGTGTTGAGTCACCAGTTGACCTAACTAACTGAGACTTCTTCCTAAACCTAATTGGAATTATTCTATGACCTTCCTACCTTTTGTAACAAGAACTCCACTTCCTAAGCAGACTCAATCAAAATCACGTAAAATAGTAAAGATCTGCCTATTTTTGGTAAACCTAGACTTTCTTGCCTTAACCAATGTCGGTAATCCCTCCCGATATTAGTCACCTAACCACCATCGGTTACCTTATATACACTTTCACAACTCTTTACATGGGTTTTTCATTCATTTATTGGATCTTGATTACATTCAAGTGCAAATCTTAAAGCCCTCCTGCATCCAGATAAAGAACACACACAACTACAGTGCAAGACAAGTAGTTGGTTCTCCTTCTAGAGAATTGGAATACTCATGGAAGCACATAGGTCATACTGCTACAGCATTGGACTTAATCACTTCTTCTCTGATCAACCATCAACCATCCCAACTCCCAAGATCTGCAAGACATCAAGTAATTATTGTGATTTTGATCATTTTGCTTATTCCTTTTTTAGATCTCTTACTTCTTTCAGTGTCTTATTTCCTCTGTTGTTTGTACATCAGCTTCCTCCCACCAACCCACTATTCAGCCATCCCAAGCCTTTTCACCATTCTAAACCTCCTCCTTAGTATCCATGAGTCTTCTTAGCCATATTACAACCCAAACCATACTACCCTCACTCTCTGTGCAATCACAGAGAGCCTAAAAACCTCTTTTTAATAATTTACTACCTATTACCCCTACCAACATCGGTTCTCTGACCGACGTCGGTGTAGCCCCCCTACCGGCATCAGTCACCAGACCGATATTAGTCTCTGTGTCATTTCATAGTCTTATAATAGCAAGCATCCCACTCACCCAAAATCAACCTAGACTTCAACCAATCAACCCCAAACCCTTACCAGATCTTTGACAAACTTGTCTGACTTGAAAAAACCCCTGTTCTAATTAGATTTAGTGTTATTTTAGTATTTATCATAAAATCTAGCGTATTGTGTGTATAAGAAACCTAAATCACTACATTGTAATAGGACTTATTTATTTCAATTTTTTTATTCACATTGAATTTTATTAAACAAAGGATTTACAGCCATTCGAGGAAGCATCACACTTCCTATATCTAGCCTTGCTAGGCAGCCCTTAGACTCTTTTTATTTAATACTCTTTTGGTGGTCTTGCTTTGTATATATAGGTAGTCCTTCCCAGACAAAAAGGAGTTCTCTACGATCAGCTTGGATAAAGTCAGTAACGTGTGCATTCAACCTTTGACCTACATATCACATGTATACCTCCTTGACCATTACCTTATCTGTTTTATCGCATAAATTATTATTTGGTGAAACAATATGTAGTATGTTGGTCATTCATTACTATATACTTGAGTAGATGTATGTTTTCTTTGATCTATAACATTATCTTATTATATTACTCCCCTTGTCTTTCTCCATTCCTTGATTAATCTTATTTTGAATCCTATTAGGATACCTATCTATATATTAGGTATAGACCTTGGAAACATATAGTAACTCTAGGCTTAGGGTCATTATCATCTAGAATTATGATGTACTAGCACTCCTTGAACACATTTGTATCTACATCGTGTGGCTAGACTTAAATTGGATCCATAAATTTAAGATCCCATATGGGAACCCATATTTTTATCATCATACAGTATAGTGAACATGACATGAATCTTACTCTTCCCTAGATTAAGTTGCATTCACTCTACTTCTTAAATTTTCCTATTTTTTCTACACCGTCGACCTCTATAGAAAACCCTATTGCATGGTCATTATTTTCTATGCATTGTGATTTTCAAGTCAATTCCATTTTCCATATGCAAACACATATGAGGTTGATATTATTCATCACATTCTCACCCTAGCATTATTTCATCAGTCTCTATGTATTTTTACACAGCCAACCCATTCAGGTTTCGGGACAAATAATATATCTTTAGAATGTCATTTAGTTCATTTATTTATCATTTCTCCTCTCGGGATATTTTTAGCCAATATAAATCCTTTTAGGTTTCCCTTGTGTTTTTCTTTGATTCCCTCATCTTCCGTAGGATATGTAAATTTGTGTGGCTCTCTTTCTTCTCCTTCACAGATCAAATCCATTGGCCACCATATAGAACCAGGGTCAATCCATTATTTATCTTCCCCTCCACTATTTGATGTCATTGGCTCTTGTGCACTAGTATGGCCAATCCCATTGGTAAATACTCTTATAGATGAAATAAATGTGCTATAAATCATGGTAATCAACCCCATAAATATTGCTAAGAACCTAAATAATAACAAACTTTACATACCTAGAAAATAAGGGGAACTAATCAAGGTTTATCAAGGCATAGGTCCTATGGAGTAGATGATCCTAAAACCTCACTCAAAACCCATTGAACATAACAAAATTCCTACAACTGGATCTTCCTTTGATCATTCACTAAATAAACCTGTATAAAATAGCAATACCAAGGCTTACTCATGTAGTTCCCTTAATCCACCAATTGATCTTAATATTATAATTATCAAGTTAGATAAAATGGCCATTATACAATCCTCTACTACTTCTAACATGTTCCAAATGAAAAATTATAACTTATACATGGATTCACAACCAACCTAAGTAATTATAGGGCATAATAATGTCTTAACACCTCCTTCACCTTTGGATTCAAATGGGATTCCCATCCCTCCTCTAATTTACAAAAAGTTTCTCCAAACATTGAAAAACAAACCCTAGCTCCTTATATAGATTATATGGACATGGGGGGATATATATTACCATTTCTTATGATGGGTTGATTGCTCCAAATATTTATCTAAAACATTTTGGAAACATCTACAAAGAGTGGATTGTGATGATAATACAACCCACACTACTTCACATATCATTAACGAATACTACATTGTATTTCATGTTTAATCACATCACTTAGATGTTTTTTTTATTACCAACAAATTTTGGAAAGAGTTCATTCTTTTAACCAAGGAACTCACATGATATTTTTATCCTATTACTTTAATCCTCCTTCGCATGATCAAGAAACTTTATATTATGTTCCACCAGGTAATCCTCCATTACTCGATATCCCTTAAGTCCTATCAAAATTCTATGATTACAACACTATGCATACGAATTTCCTTCACACAATTAACCTTGTACCCTCCAAATCCATCCATGTTGAGTGTAACTTAGCTACATATGACACATTTGACCCATCTATATGTTGTGTGGCCAATCTTGTCCATTCTAATTCATTCTCTCCAAATTCCATCAACCCTTGTTCTACTAACACGTTTGATCTTGTGGATGATAATGTATCTTCTCCACTCCATTAGGCCATCAACTTAGATGCCAAAGTATTGGATGTAAGTAAAGTCATATCTCATCAACACCGTGATGGAAATTAATATATGTCCCTCAAAATTGATTTTAAATATAATGGTCCACTACCTAACTTTGATAATGATAATGTCATTCTAGAGTTACTTCATGCATGAGAGGATACCATTCCTCCTTAACATCAAAAACTTGGCCATCTCTATGATAAACACCCTATTTTTAATAACATTATCATTTTAGTTGATCCTATTAGTGATGAGGTTTCTAATATTCCTAATGCCCCCTACCATTTTAAAGATGGAAACACCATATTCATTGAAAACACCATTAATGTTCATGACGATGATCCATCCCATATAGTCATGTTTGGTGACTACTTCTCCCATCTATAGGGTAAACATCATGAGGTACTTCATAAAAATAAAGATATTTTTTCTTGGGGATACTCTATCATGCCTAACATTGATCTTGATATTATAATACACAACATTTTTACTTATCTCAATGTTGCACTTGTTAGAAAAAAAGATTCACAAGTTTTCACCTGAAATCAATAATCTCTATTATTAAGAACTTGTAAAGCTTCTTGATGCCAAAAGTATTCATCCTATAAATTATATTGAATAAGTTTCCAATCTGCCTTGACTTCCACAGCTCAACCTCTCTTGTTCTAAGGATAACCTCCATTTACCTTCCATCGATTCCATAGTCAATGCCATAGTAAGTTATGAGATGTTATCCCTCATGGATGGATTCTCCCATTACAAAAAAATCTAAATAGTTCTCAAGTATCAACATAAAACCACATTCACTAGTGAATGAGGCACCTACTGCCATATTGTGAAGCTCTTTATCCCTTAAAATGTTGGTGAAACCTAACACTGAGCTATGACACACATATTTCATGATCTTATACATGAAATCATTGAAGTCTATGTGGATGACCTTGTCATCAAATATTGATGCACAAAGGATCATGCTTATGACCTAGATATTTCTCTTCAACGAATCTACAAAAATAAGGTTCACCTTAACCTTAAAAAATGCCTCTTTTGTGTCACTCAAGAAAAAATCCTAGGGGTTCTCATATCCAATTTCGGAATATATGTGTATCATAAAATATTAATGCATCGTCAACATCCCTCCTACATCTATATTGGACATCCGCGCTTTCCTAGGGAAGCTTGTGGAAATCCAATGGTTCATACCCTAATTTGCATAACATTCCCATTTAATCAAAAATATCCTCATAAAGGATGTAACACATGATTGGAACAAAGGTTATCAACAATCCTTTGAGAATATAAAAAAGTCTCTAGCTTGATTAGAAAGATATGTTACCACTTCTTAATTTTTTTGATAATGTGGAGGGGGACATCTGTACGTGATCCTCCACTAATGTCTAGGTCAATACACCTTAATATTGGGTGTCATATTTTCTTAAATTACTTGTAAATAAGTTAGAGCTCAATGAGTTTTGTAAATTGCAACTTGAACGTAGAATGAGAAGACCTCTTTAGACCTTATGTCAAAAATGTAGCCTAATGTATGACAAATAATTAGGAATCATTTTGATAAATATCTAGTTGCACCAATGGCTTCTTATGATTAATGTGATCAAACTTGGTAATGCCCCATGATCATAGTTTTTTAACCTTATGTAATATCCCACAATTATATTTTTAGGGAAGACTTGGATCTTCTAGTGAATCCCACCTGTTATAAACTATTAGGGTAGCAACTATACTTCAATAGATCTTCAAAAATATCTTTCAATGAAGTTATAATAGAGTGCATGTCCTTGAAGTAGCTACAACTTACGATTAGATCAGGAAAAGTTCATTGAACTCAACCGAGGTCTGGATCTAATCAAGCATGAACATTTGCATAATAATTTCAATACATCAATGACTCAATAAACCCAAAGAGAGGGGTTTAATGGCCTTAATCAAATTATGCTAAATATGGTGTGATAAACTGAATATAGATTGTTGTAATAAACTCACACACTGATTGTTGCACTTGGAATCTATTGAATACCCTAAACCAAACCAACCATGCTCTAAAACTAGTTTTTTAAATATATAAAACGATCAGCATATTTATAACAAATGGAACATCAAACAAAAATTCTCAGTTGGGCTCTAAAACACCATTAAATCATGCATTCACCCAAGTCGCCATACTAAGAATGTAACATCCAAAAATGAGGTTTAGATCATTGCAATATAAATATTTTTTCCCAAATATTTGTGTCTCAAGTAAATTTGTCAATATTAGTCACAAACAGATACTTATTTGAGCTAGAAATCGTTGTCAAATATAATTATTTTTTCACACAAATCTATCCTCAACCAATCCCCAAACAATGCTTGTATTTGCTAGGGTTTAGAAGAGGGTTTCAAATTCTATTTCCTTAAAACATATCGTTGTAGCTTAGCATATTAACATCATCAATTCCGTTGAACATTTAGAGCACTAAACATGCATTAAAATACCTATGGAACTACCTCATGAAGTTGTTATAGAAAGGGCATAATATTATGCATCAAACTTGGTCGATCCACATCTAATAATGACCCAAAATAGTTCATAAATCAAACATGCAATCGCTGGAGTTTAGACAAGTTTATAGCATAAGATTTTTCATTCAACCCAGTCACTGTAGTCACACATAAGCATAAATAAAGTCATTGTGCATGAAAGACTTCACCACACTAAAAATCGATTTGCAAAAGTACCAATAAATTCTACAAGATGATAACAAAACCAACTACAGTAGATCTTCAATGCAATCAAGCATTAATGGTGGGAATACATCCCAAATCCAAGCATGGAGTCCAAGTCAAGTTTATCATAACATAGCATAAACCCTTACAACGATCCCATGACCTCTTTTTATAGACAAGGAGCACAAAATTCAAATTTCCTTTTGGAGCTTGAAAACAAAAATTAAAAGTATTTTAATATCCCTATGTGTGGCGTCCCCTTTCTAAGGTTATTTTGACATTAAAAGCCACCCTCTTATTATTTAATTAATTCCCTTTTTATTTTGCACTTTTGGGAATTAAATAAAATAATAAATTACATCAATTGCTCAATAAATATTTTATTGTGAGCAATACTACAAAGTGGTGGAAAAACCACTTAGCATCCATAATTAAATAATTAAATGAATATTGTTTTATAATGAAAAATGATTAAAATCACTCTCCAGACAATATCATTTAATTAATTAGCATAATTTCCCCTTTCACTATCCCAAAATCACACATGGAAAGATAGGCTAAGGGTCTTCAAAATGGGGACATTACAGTCCTCCCTTCCCAAGATTGCTTACCCTCAAGAAATACCAAGCTCATGTGTCCGGGTCCAAATGTGTAGTGCTCCAAAATCCGGGCTCACATACCACTCATTTTGCGAAGAACTTGTAATATCTTGTGATGTTTCTTTCTCCTAAAATTTAGGAGTGTCTTCTGCTGCAATTTCTTTTTCAAATTTGCATATGAAGCAAACAAGTTAGAAAAATAAGTGTTGAAGAACACTCTTTCAAGGTGTCTCCATGGTGTGTACGTCTCTCCTCCATGTATGGGTTGCCCCTAAACTCTATTATGTGGCCCCAAATACTGCTATAATCTTCAAAAAAAATAATTGGAGTGGCTGGTCTCCACTCCCAAATAGTCAACCATGAGCCAAAATCAAGCATCAACAACCATATCATCAAATGCTTATAAAAAATCTGAATTATGGAAGTGATAGTGGAGTTATTCATAATGATATGATTGATGAAAATGATGGGACAATAGCTAACATACTTAAAAAAATTCCTCCAACATTAATGAACATCAATCTAGTGAATGAAATAGGCCCCCGTGTAACTAAAGTTTCATTCCCAACCATAACACACTGAAAATTATCCATATGCACGTTTGGAAATGAAATTCTTACCATGCCATGTATAGTCCACGTGATCCATTCTTCGTCCTTTGATCCATGTATGAGAGTACCCATGGAAAAATGTCCCTTATCCCCATGTTTTATGGCTCTACAAGCCATAAGAAGACTGTTGAAATAAATTACAGCAATGTAAACGCAAATATTTGACCTCAAGGCATCCCATCTTACCTCAGGTAAGGCCAACACTTCACTCTCCCAACTCCCAATACATTGTTCCTATGAGAATAAATGTTGAAACTTATTCATACACATGATATAGAGAAAAGTGAATTTCATGAAAAAATTGGTACCTCTCACTATCATAGCTGAATATTCAACATGTTTACCTTTATTTCCCAAAACATAGCATGAAAATTCATCACCATAACTTCCTCTCTGCTACTCCCAATGTAAAATAAGTGATAAATGGCCTAAAAATGAACCTGCAACATGTACCAATGATGATCCAAACTGAAAATTAGCATGCCACATGACTAAATCCCTTTGTAAGCATGCTAACAGGTCCTCAAACAAACTGTTAATGTACATGACAACACTGTGAATGTCAATGGAAACATTAGGCATACACATATCCTTCTTGGTTGCAAACTCAAACATGAATGGACAATGCTCATACTTTCTTTTTATGATTCCAACAACCCAAAACTGAATTTCATCATGATGTAAGATCAATAGAATGTCCAACTTGATCATCTCATGAGCACATGTAAATGTTAACACAATTAATTTGAAGTTGTTTCTTATTCCTCCATACCATGAGGTAGTATGTGCATGATTATACCCCCTTATTTTTCCCCCATTATTCACATAAGAAAAAGGAAAATCATACCATTCATTGTACCAATGTATTTCCCTTATGAAGGGAACTAACACATATGAAACAAAATACTTGGGGTTTCTCATCATACATTTGTGCCATGAGATACCTTCATACTCCTTGGAATTTTCAACCCAAACATATACTTCTATCTTGGAATCATGCAACCTTGTTTGTAATTGGTGTGAGGCTTCCTTAAGCTTCATATTAGGGGGTATGAAGTCATTTATTGGCTCTCTAATGACTATTTTTATGTGCAAACTGGCAAGCTGAGAATAGTCTAAACTACCCAGAAATACCTCTTCTTCTTGCCTATCACTCATCCCATGATCCTTGTATTCATTACCAACCCAAGTAGCATTAGTAAAAACTAAATAGTGATCATTAGACACCTCTTGGCTGCCCTCATTTTTCTTTTCCATGCAAACTTGCAAATCAGATCTCTCTTTCCTCTTGGACTCATCTTCCATGATCATTTTACCATAATGCATGCAATCATACAAAGGCAAAGAAACTTATTCAATCAACAATGAAGTTTTACCTTGATTATTTGAATCTAAGGGCTCTTCTTCCTTTTCTTCCCTTTGAATTAAATCTTATTTTTCTATGCAAGTACCAAGTTCCATTCAAGCATTAGATATCATATTTTATCATCAAGCATCAAACAATTTGTACCTTGGAGAATATAGTCTTCACTTTGTTTAAACATTGCTCTAGAACACCTTGAGCTAGTGTAAGAGAAACACATGATGCCTCTTGAATCAATCCTTCCTCAATCATAGATAATAATTGTGGTGGTGGACTCTCATATTCATTTAACACCAAAGACATAATGGTTTGCATGGAAATCATTACCTCTTGGGTATGATCATTATGTATAACATCAAAGAACACTTCAAACATGCGAGAAATAAGATCATTACATTCTAGATCCGTCATAACCACACAAGATCTTATTTTTTTCCATAGTATTCAAAATGCTAACCCTCTTACCAAAACAAGGGATAGTGAGGTCCCAAAGGCCTTGAAAACTTCCCACCATGACCTCGAAGATGTCTTCCATGATGACATCATAATATGGAAATTTTAGGGCTGTAATCCACATAACCTCACTAATGCAGAAGATGACCATAATTCTTACTTCCCCATCTTCATGATCCAAAATTTTGTGCCTAACCAACTGCATCACCAAGGAGTCTCTTGCAAGAAGCATGGATCCATAATCATCTTGTTCCATTGTTATCAAAGAACTTGTTGCTTCTTCCAAAATATTGAGCAACCCATCCTTTGATCAAGGTAGGTGATTGATTGCTTTCCCCAGTTTCATGAACTTTACTTTTATGTTACCTACACTAGATAAATCCATGATTTAATAGGCAATCTCAAACCTCACAAGTGCAGAAGAACATGCTCTGATACCACTGTGATATCCCACAATTATATTTTTAGGGCAGACTTGGATCTTCTAGTGAATCCCAACTGTTATACATTGTTAGGGAATCAACTATACTTCAAAAAATCTTCAAAAATATCTTTCAATGAAGTTATAACATAGTGCATGTCCTTGAAGCAGCTCCAACTTATGATTGGATCAGACAAGGTGCCTTGAACTCAACCGAGGTCTAGATTTAATCAGGCATGAACATTTGCATAATAATTTCAATACATCAATGACTCAATAAACCTAAAGAGAGGGGTTTAATGGCCTTAATCAAATTATGCTAAATATTTTGTGATAAATTGAATATAGACTACTGCAATAAACTCACACACTGATCACTGCACTTAGAATCTATTGAATGCCCTAAACCAAACAAACCATGCTCTAAAACTAGTTTGCTAAATATATAAAATGATCACCATATTTCCAACAAAGGGAAGATCAAACACAACTTCTTAACTGGGCTCTAAAAAACCATTAAATCATGCATTCACCCAAGTCACCACACTCATAATGTAATAGCCAAAAAGGAGGTATGGATCGTTGCAATATAAATATATTTTCCCAAAAAAAATTGTCTTAAGTAAAGTCGCTGCCAATATCGGTCACAAACAGATACTTATTTGAGCTAGAAATCACTGTCAAATATAAATTATTTTTGCACACAAATCTATCCTCATCCAGACACCAAAAAATGCTTGTATTTGCTAGGGTTTAGAGGAGGTTTTCAACAACTATTGCCTTAAAACATATAAATGTAGCTTAGAAGATTAACATAATCAAATTTGATGAGCATTTAGAGCACTAAACATGCATTAAAATACCCAAGGAACTACCTAATGAAGTTGATGTAGAAAGGG
Source organism: Taxus chinensis (assembly GCA_019776745.2). Classification (NCBI taxonomy): domain Eukaryota; kingdom Viridiplantae; phylum Streptophyta; class Pinopsida; order Cupressales; family Taxaceae; genus Taxus; species Taxus chinensis. The sequence continues at coordinate 478,284,917 of CM034154.1, read as the reverse complement.
CACAATATTATGCATCAAACTTGGTTGATCCACATCCAATAATGACCCAAAATGATTCATAAAGAAAACATGCAATCGGTAGTGTTTAAAGAATTTTATAGCATAATATTTTTCATTCAAACCAGTCGTTGCAGTCACACATAAGCATAAATAAATTCGATGGGCATGAAAGACTTCACCGCACTAAAAATCAATTTGCAAAAGTACCAATAAATTCTCCAAGATGATAACAAAACCAACTACAAGAGATCTTCAATGCAAGAAAGCATTAATGGTGGGCATACATCTCAACTCCAAGCATGGAATCCAAGTCGAGTTTATCATAACATAGCATAAACCTTTACAACGATCCCATGACCTCCTTTTATAGATAAGGAGCACAAAATTTGAATTCCCTTTTTGGAGGGAAAACAAAAATTAAAAGTATTTTAATATTCATATGTGTGGCGTCCCCTTTCTAAGGGTATTTTGACATTAAAAGCCACCCTATTATTATTTAATTAATTCCCTTTTTATTTTGCACTTTTGGGAATTAAATTAAATAATAAATTACATCAATTACTCAATAAATATTCTTTTGTGAGCAATACTACAAGGTGGTGGAAAAACCACTCAACATCCATAATTAAATAATTAAATGAATATTACTTTATAATGACAAATGATTAAAATCACTCTTTAGGCAATATCATTTAATTACTTAGCATAATTTCCCCTTGCACTATCCCAAAAGCCCACGGGAAAATATAGGCTAAGGGTCTTCAAAATGGAGACATTACACCTTATGATGGGTGAATTAAGGTAAGATGAGTAACACCTAAAGAGAATCACGTTAACCTCCATGATAGAATCCTAACCCAACAACGAGTGCTATATATATCCTGATGCTCTTTAAATGTTCCTCAAAGTGAAAGAATAAACAAGTAATAAAATGTCCCCTAGGTATTAAGACTAAATAGTTTCTTGAATGGGTAGTGTTAATAAAAATTTTAATCATGTAATGTTGCAGAAGAAAAATATATCAATTTTTTCATGTTCAAGTGTGGTTAAGTGAGAATGAATCTCTGTGTACTATTTTATCGAAAATGATGAATCTAATAACTATTAAGGTAGTGTGATTGAATGAATTAAAAAATTAATTAACATGGTAATGTGGACGTGGTGAGTTGCACTTGCATGGTATTGTGAAATCAAACTTGTTTATGATGCTCATGCACTAAGTGTGGGTTGTAACAATGAACTAGGTGTTGTATTGCATAATAAGCATGTGTTGTGTTCAAGAAAAACAAAATTACCCTAGTTTTAGTTGTGTTTTGGTCTTAAAATGTGGGCATGCTAAGAGTCTTGGACTTCATTTGGAGTGCTTCAAACCTGTGTGGGGGATGCTCTTAATGTATGATCTTGCTTTAGGGAAGTTTAGAAAATCTTTGCCTACCTTTTGAGTGATTTTAACTTGAGGGTACAAGGTGAGTGTCGGATTTCCTAGTGAGTAAATTATTGTCTTAGAATTGCATATGTAGGGTTATATGGATATAAATTTATATTAAGGTTCACCTACAATGGAGATGCCGACTTATAAAAGATATACAAATTAGAAAAGTGATTTTTGGGTGACCCAAGATGATATTTTTCAACACATGACCGGATAGTTGGACGGTTTGGTCCAACAATGAGGGGGGTACTCTAAAACTCTTTGCATGATAATCAAGAGTGATAGACTACTTGTGACTCATATGAGCATTTTCGTAAGTGGCTGAGCAGTGTAACGAGAAGAGAAAGTCTTGTAATATGGCTAAGAATGGACTATGATATGGAAATGTAGTTTATAATAGGTATACAACTCATGATTTAAGGGGATTAAGTCAATACTAACATTATCAAGTGATAAATTATTGTGTTTAGGTGTTTACAGTTTCACCATTTAGGGTCTCCATAATTAGATGGTATTTGATCATTGCTAACCCTCGACACATGACCCTAAATCTCACTTTGTTTTTCCTAAGTTTTTTAGATATCACAACCATTCTAGAGAAGGGAATAGAGAGATTGTTTCATAGGCTATAAGAGTCACAACGTGCAGACTGAGAAAATAAATGAAAAACATGACCATGTAAAGATAATTGTTAACCAACTATATAAAGTGCCCTAAATGTATTGAATTTTCTTTGGAGCACCTTTGCTTTTGCACATATGTTTCTAACTAGCAGTGACACTTGAATGGTGTAATGGAGACAATGAAAGGGAGGCATAAAAGAAGTAAAAGTTGCAAGAGTGAAGGGGAAACATTACATAGAGAAGAGGGGAGATGAATAAAGGGGTTGAGGGAGGGGAATTAAAGACATAAGCAATCCTTTTGTAACATATTTTATTCCACAACGGAACTTGGCTTCCACAAGTGGGCATGATCATTGGAAGGCACACCTAACATTGAGCTTGCATGAGATGTATCATTGTTGTGCACAACTTGTGGTTTGAACCGCAACCCCCATGTGAAAGCTCCCAACGTGGTCTTCGCTTGCGAGGAAGATAATCATGGATGATTAGAATGATGTCATCTACATTGACAATCTCCCTCATCATTCCCCACTAGTTCGCCATGTGTTTGCCATCAGTTTCCATGACACTGCATATAATGTAAGAGGCAATCCCCAAGAAACTTAAAAAAAGTAAAGAATTGAAATAAATATTATGTTATTCCACATTACTAACAAAAATACAAAATAGAAGATACCATTAATTTAAACTCTAGTTTTGACCATATTTTAGGTTAGTCATAGGCTATAATACTAACAAAAATACAAAATAGAGGATAATGTTAATTTAAACACTTCTTTTGACCATATTTGAGGTTAGTCACATGTCACTAATATCTCATTCATATTGATGAATATTTGGAGTAAAGCTAACAAATCCAATGATTCTCGATTTAAAAAGTTGTTCCTCTTTGAGTAAGACAATAGGTAAAGTGAAATAACTTTTTCCTTGTAAAGATATGTATGTTTTATGCACACTGATCAATTGCCACTATTCATCGCTCCTGCCATAGTCTCTTCCTTTTACTGACACACATGTAACCAGGCAAAACCGGTCGGTTTTCATGAAACAAAGTGAACCACTCAAGCTACAAAAGTTATCTATGTTGATTGTTGATTTGGGGTTCATTTATAATGTGATAGAAGATGAATTTGAAACTTATTATGAAAATCAACATTATTAATATTTAATTCTCTATTGCACAATGACAATTAGGTGGTGAGTCATCGTGAATGATATAAATCATTTAAATATTAATAACCATGAATTTATGTGTGAAGTAGGTTTTGGCGTTGGCCCTAGCTTCTATTGAGCATCGAAATTCCCGTATCTTATAACTCATTTCATGGTTGCTAGGTTTTAATATAGAAACAAAATTTGCATTCCATATATCTTCTTTTCTAATGAAAATTTGAACACCTAATTCTACATACTGCTACGCTCCTTTAGTATTTGTTGTTTAATATGTGTACTCCAAAGTTGAATCCAAACTTTTTTCAACTACAAGGTAAACACCAACAGTAGATGGCTTGACAAACATTGTCTTTTTTAGACGTCGAACCAATTATTATTATTAAATATTGATTGTAGGCCCTAAAATTCAAACGACGACTTATGGATGATACAAAGCAGTTGGACATCTTATGATTGAACGTTGGATGGTCCACACACTAGTCTATAGATCCATTTGAAACCGTTGAATGGTCAATCACATTTTACAGTTGTCAGTTGCCCTGCGTTCACTATGAAAGAACACCTTCAACCTGATTAAATTCAAAATTTGAGACAAAGTCATTATTTCTACTAAATGCACATTTTTAGAATCAAATTCATCGAAGCTCAATTTATTTAAGAGACGACTCTAAACCCTATGTAAAGGGAATGTTGCTAGATTTTGAAATAACAATTAAATACATTATAATATTTATAATGCATGTATATAACGCTCATTAGATGTAATCCATGACAACATGGAATGCAATATAATAAGTGGAAGCCACTCTCACGCAAACAACTTCAACTTCGAATGAAATGACAAGGTTGATACATCCCTCATTATTAAATTGGATTAAGACATTACATAATGAGAAGCCGCCGTCACAAACAAATTACTGTAAAAATCACAACGACAACAACCGCGACCGCGACCGCGACCTTAAGAAAATACACAAAAACAAAACACCAGATAGGTAAGTTGATGCTGCTTTGAATGAGGTGATGGGATTCCGTGTTTTTGTCCAGCAACCTCTTCCATGAATTTTGAATTCACCCCAAATTCTTCCTATAATCAATCAAAACAGGCTAAGGCAAACCAAACATGACACCACCCAAGCAATTTTCGTTTACGATTCTGCTTCTTTAATCTTTGATCGTTCCTTATATTAACTGCGTCATATACGTTCTGGTCCATAGTCTTCGTCTATTATCTTTCACCCTCCTTAATTTTGGGTTGGTTGTGGAGCCTGCACACTGCACACTGTTCACATTACCGAAATGGATGAGGAGGCAGGAGCAAGAGCAAGAGAAAGAGCGGGACTGAACGAGAATACCCAGAAGGTTGGTGCAAATGCATTCCTTTGTCGAATTGTTTGGGCTTACACCCACTTCATTATATTGCAATTTTTACATGATTTTCTGTAAAACTCAATGCTAGCTAATGGTAGAGGTCCAATGCAAGACCCAGGTCCTTCCTAAATTCATCTTGCTTTTCAATTGTCCACCCAGCTGAATGTTTTGCACGGTTTTCGTTCATTGCTCTGCCACTAGGTGTTCAAGTCAGTGGTATCTTGTGCTTGTCATTTCCAAAGTCCAAACCAGAGCATCCCACCACTACAAAACTAAAAACCAATCCAACACAGCCGAACTGGTAGATAGACCATTTATAAACAGAACCTTAAGGCATGTAACTTTAATGAAGTAAAAAAATGAAAAACAATGATTTTAAGCACAAACCCTCATAAATCTTTAATCAAGACAATCAAACAAAGTTTAGAGAAATTATTTTAAAACTGAAAACTCATAGGAACAATCTTTCAAACATGATAACACATTTTGATAGGTTCTACAGACCAATTTGGCCTAAACTACAGTAAAAGTTATCTTATCACTGTATATGCCCAGTAGTATAGAGAGAAGTGCCCTTATTATCCATTGCATTTGTTTTATTGCTTATATTAGGTTGATACCATGGTATGGCAGCTCGCTCATATTTCCCCTTTGATGTCGAGTGTATGTGACTTGCCTCTTATTTTCGTCGTGCTCATCGGGTAGGTGCCAAGATGGAACTAAGCTTGGAAGCATTTGAATTTTGTGACAACTGTTTTTTTTCCTTTTTAGGAAAAATGTCATACTAGTGTTTATCTAGGCATTCCATTGCAACTAGTTTGGTAGCTTGACTGGAATTAGTCATAGAATGTCAAGCTGATTATGTTTATGGGCGCAGGGACCTAAATATAAGAGCCTTGCTAGTTATCATGTACAGCCTGAGTGGGCCTAATGCTGAAGGCCTGGAGATAGGGTATGTACACCCACTATGCACAGTATGGTAAATGAAGAAACAATCCCTTTCTGGTTGCTGTCTTGTTTGGTGGTGACCTAAAAAACTCTCTTTACCTTGAACAAATTTGAAAATGATTTTTAGTTGAGGGGTGAAGTATTCACGGCCTCTCTTATAGAATTTCCCTTGAGATTTTCTTTTTCTTTTTCTTTTTCCCAAACCGTTTTTATTTCACTAAAGTAGTTTACAAACAAGAATCCTTCTGAAGTCTATGGAACACCACCATAAGATACCGTGGAATTAACTTTGTTGTTCATGATCAAATCAGCTAGTGCTCCACATGGTTGAAGAACTAAGATAAAGCTGAAGGAGCAACTTTGTCTAACATGATCTAAGAAGCTTACCAGGAAAGAAAAGGATGTCCAGTAGAGATGTGACTGAATTTAACATTGCTGCTTGCAAGTACCAGACATATCCAATTCAGAGGTAGCTTTTGTGTTTTGGAAGTTCTAGTTCTACCCTGCTTTACGGCCCACATTTGACAACCAGATGCTATGTTTCCAAGCCCAGATTCACCTCAAGCTTCTGATATTACAGTTATCCTACTCATTTAGGTTGTTTAACCATTCCTTTATTTTTTTACGTCAAATATTGTGGTTATATACTACCCATGTTGCTAGTCTTTTCTCTTTGCATTCTCTTACTGAAAAAAAATTGATTTCTCTCCATTTATGACTGAAACTACACAATGAACATGGACACCCCCTTTCTAACACTATTAGCAATGTGTGAAGTCTTATATCCAGAGAGACCTTAGTTTCTTCGTTGTGAAAGCCATTGTGTTATGTATTTGCCAAGAATCAAACATTAATATAAAAAGCTATTTTTTAGTTATGCTGTACTTTGACAGTATTCAAGACTAGCAATAAAAAGCTAATGTCTTGGTTCCTTTTTGAAGGAGAATTTAGTACTTATGACACAATATCACTTTAGTCCTTGTGAAACTGCGCAGGAGGAGTCTTGGAAGATTGTTTTGACCTTGGCATATCAAAGTCTTGGTGTAGTCTACGGGGATTTAAGCATTTCTCCACTCTACGTATTCAGGAGTACTTTTGCTGAAGATATTCAACTCTCTGACAAAAATGAAGAGATATATGGAGCACTGTCCTTTGTTTTCTGGACTTTAACTTTGGTGCCTTTATTCAAATATGTCTTTGTAGTGCTCAAAGCTGATGACAATGGAGAAGGTACAATCTAAAATGGTCAAATATTATGCTCAAATTTATTATTCTGGAAACTGCAACTTATTTTCTCTGTATTATATGTACAATGTATTACAATATTTCCTATAGCTGATTGCAGTCTGAAACTATATAGCTTGAATTTTCAAATTCTATGGGTTTCTCCCCTTATTATTGCTATCTGTGACTTGGTTTTCTAAAATCTTACTTCACTTTTGTGGACTGTTGCCTGTCCTCTTGCATGATGGGCTTTGCCACTTTTTTTGTTGTCTATGGTGAAAACTTATATAATCCTTTATAATCTTGTATGTCGATGCAGGGGGGACTTTTGCATTGTATTCTTTATTATGCAGGCATGCTAAAGTCAGCCTTTTCCGAAATCAGCAAACTGTGGATGAGGAACTTTTGACATATAAAATGCAACTTCATGCAGACACGCGGAATGGATTAAGATTAAAAAAATTATTTGAAAAACATAAAAGTTTTCAAATTGCATTACTAGTGATGGCTTTACTGGGCATTTGTATGGTTATTGGAGATGGAGTGCTAACTCCAGCCATTTCTGGTTTGTTTTGACTTCCTGAATATCTGTCTAATAAAAAAAATTCTCTTCCATTTACAGTGAAGTTCTAAGTGCTCAATTTCAAGGCTTACAAAAAGGGTAGTTGCCGAAACATCTAACCCTTGTGTTCTTGTTGCAGTTTTTTCTTCAGTCTCAGGACTTGAATTTTATGTGACAAAGCAACTTCATGAATGTAAGAGTTATTACCTCAAGTTTTCAGGATTGACCAATGCAAAATATCACTGAAGTAAATATTTTTGGTCATCTATTACGTATAAGATGTCATTTTTCCTCTTCTAGTAATTTGAATTAAGTTTGTGTTATTTATAGAAAGCAATGCATATACTTTCATTTACAGTCTCTTTTTGTAGTATATATCTCTGTGCAAAAAGAAATCCACAAAACATCTGAAGAATGTTGTGCTCAACTGAAATAGGGTCTTTTAAAAACTGACAATGAAAGCAAATTTATAAAACAAGAACCTCAGGGCATATTTGGTTAACATAGTTGTCAATTGATATGCACATCTTGAAATGGTCTAACCTGATTTTTATTTGGTTTTGACAAGTAAGATTTTACTTATGATGACTTTCTGGTGGGGGTCAACAATCCACCTTGGGTGAAATTTTATTCAAGCTTTATTTCATTGTCCTTTTCTGATTTTAACCGGTATATACACCCAATGTTATACTCACAAAACTCTTCGTAGTTCGAATCTAAGAATTTTGCTCCCACAGATTCACAAGCAAAGAAAGATTGACCAAGACCGGGTCACTGTTCTGATTAGAAATTGGCATAGGCCCGAAAGTTCTCTCTCTACACTGTTTGCAATACTCATTCCATTGAGTTATAATAAAAAATTAGTTGCCCAAACTTCAAACAGTCGAGATACCAGACAAAATTCTCAAAGCAGGCTCTCAGTGAGGTCTGATCAACCCTCCACTGGAAAATCATACAAATGTAGCATACTAGCAATTGCACATGAGTTGGAAATTACGCTGGAAAGGATGTAAATGTGAAGTTATTTTGGAAATATTTGTTGATGTGATCTTTCATTCAGCACTGTAGGTCTGCATGGTGGTGAAACACTCTCAATGGCTCCTGCCAGACATTTAGTCGAATAGCTTACGTGACCGTAATAGGGTCATCAAGTACCTCAGATAATGGTGTTGTTGCAGGCAATGAATAACAAAACATCAATACTTCTCCACCGACATTTAAATCTAGCCAGGACAACGAGTTTTCTACAAAAATTGAGGCACCATTGAGAGTTTAATTATTGGAAATCTAAGTCCAAAATGGTTCAGATTAAGATTGTAACCTTAAAACATTAACCTTCATTTGTAATCTCCACAAAAATAGTTTTGGATTGGCTCAACAGGCACCTCTGCCAGGCATCTCTTTGTACTGTAACAAAGATATCTGCTGTTGGAATTTTATTTGGTTACAAAACCTTGCAATGAATTCTTCCGCTTCTATATCCACTTGCCATTCATTTGAACTATGGGAATGGGGATGAATGCAGGAAAAATACTTACAATGTCAATGCATGTGCCATGGAAGTGAATTTGTGAAATATGCAGCAGGAAAAATAGAGCATGAAAATTCATACTGTCTATGCCCCAAACCCGCAACAGCTCTGTTATGAAAGATCAAACTATTCTGGAAGTTAATTGCAAACAGTTTTTCCTTTTTCATCAACTCTTCCTGCATAACTGCACTTCAGCAATCCTCTTCTAATCAGGATAATTATTACCCTCGCCGTATTCCACAGTCGCCTCTTTATTGACACTGTTTCACCAAATGCAATCAATTGGTATCCAACCTGATCAACTGGCTCTGTGCGGAATGCAGTTTAGGCATATCTCCCCTGGCACCTACAACTACAACATTTGCCAAAAGTCGTACTTCCATAATGCTTTGACGGATGCCACACCCTGTTAGAAAGCTTCTATTTTTGCACAGGCTTGTAGCATGCTAGCAAAGGTAACTCTATCAGACTGGAAACCTGGTGATTGCGTTTGGTGAAACAGTGTCAGTGCTGCATGAGGAAGCCCATGTCTTCTGTTAGCTGTGACACCGTGTTCAGGCATTTGGTCAAACACCATGCGCATATCTTGGTTGTTGCCGTCGGGGAAACAATGCCAATGCTCGTCAAAATAGTCAATGCAGCTAAACAGAGAAGGTCACTGGAAAAGGGAAGGCTGCCAGGAATGTCACCCGAAAAACGAAGCTGCTGGAAACCGGGAAGAGCTGCTGGGAAGCAGACACTTCCCTGCAAGGCTCTTCCCATAGAAGGCGCCTCCGACAAATAAATTCAAATTTAGAATTCATATATTAAATTATATAGTATGTGATCAACAGAATTTGAAAAGCCTCAGAAATGAGTGTGATGCACTCAAGGTTGAGTGTCCCACATGAATGGGAGCCTCACCTTGGAGCTCCAGAGACTTCCACAACGGATTTAACACAAAATATCATTCTTTATTAATTCTCAAGCCTCAATAGGGCATTTTCAATCTCAACACAAACCACTTATAACCTCAAAGGGCTTTCAGACACATAATAGCCTCAATGGCTTCACAAAACCTATGTGCAGACTTTGCACAACTTCCCTAGATCAAAACAAAGCTCTATTACTAGAAGAATTTTTTTTTTTAATGAAAAAAACTCTCATTTTTTCAACAAATACATGTTGCCATTTACAGCCAAAATGACCAATAAGTAAAAAGAATCCTAATTTGACTTTCTAAATCTTAAAATAGCTAATTAAATGACACCTATTTTACTATCTCACAAAGATTGGGCAGTTACAAACAACTGTTATTGGTGGTGGATACAAATTCCCCCTATTTCTAACACGATGCCAACACTACGGGAAGAAATATTCACTCAACTCCTAATTTGGTGGTGAAATATGAAATGTAGTTTACATCATTATTTCCCTCTCCAGGACATTCCTGCATCAAACACCCCTAGTAAGAGAATTTGAACTCCTGCTCAAATAGACTCAATAAGTGGTAGAACCACTTTTTTGTGGTTGAAGAGATTGACAACCAAGGCTCCTTCATCTGATGAACCTAAATTTTCAGCTGATCTTTTGCGCTTTCTTCTTTTCCAACTTTCAGTTGACCTCTCAACCCTTCTTTTTTTTCTTCACACAAATAGTTTTCCAATACCGTTTTCTTCTTCTTTCCTCTCTCTTACTCTTCTCTTTACTTTTGCTCTCCTCTTCACATGTATGGGTCTATTCCCACCTTCATAAACTGCCTTCCTTCTCCAAATAGTTCTCAAATACCATTTTCTCATCTTTGTGGGCCGAAACCCACCTGTGTCTGTCCACCTCCACCAAATGCCTTCACGGCTTTGGTAACTCATCACTTCTTGCAGCTCTTTCATCCATAGTAGTGCAAATTCTTTTCTTTCCATCTCTGCAATATTTAAGAGCTTCAATGGCCCCATTTCTCTTCTCATGAGCTCCCAAAGTAGCTCTTCATCTCGATTATCTTCTTATGCATGTTTTAATAGCTTGAATAGTTCTGTTTCTGATCTCTTGAAGGCTATAACAGCTTCCTTCTCATCCTCTGTCTCTACATTATGCCACACAGGCATGTTCTCTTCAACATTCCTCCATTCTTTCTTATTTATGAGAGTCAAAATAGAGTCTTTCACACACTCTGCTGCACCACAAAACAAGAATTTAATTAACTCATTTGCACCTTTTTTATGAGTTCTCAATGTAACCCATTTTCAGCAATTTTAAGCACTTCAACATGTTCTTCCTCTTCATAGCTTGTGAGTTCAAATAGCTCAACTCTTTTTCATTTTTCATGAGCCTTCTTAATGACTCCTCCTCATCATTCTTTTGCACTTTAAATAGTCCTCTCTGCTTCTGTTCATTTCCTGCACATGCACAACACAAAAGACACTTAGAATAAAAAAATTGAGGCAAGACAACTCCCTCAATTGCTCTGCTCAATGGCACTTCTTCCTCCTTTGTTGTGCTTATTTTTCATCCTCTCTCTTTTCTCTAATGTCTTCAAAGAGATATTTTCCCTCTCTGCTGCCATTGCAAACATTCCTTATCACTTCTCCCTCCAAAATGAGGTTTCCTTCTCACTTCACACCTTCTCTTATGCCTTCCAAGTGATAATCTTCATCTCTGCTGTTTTTGTAGACTTTTCCCATCACTTCATCCTCCAAAATGAGGATTCTCTAACTTCTTTACAACTCTTCTTTCGTCTATGCAAAGAGACATCCTTCCCTTGCACTCTTCATCTCCTTGGCTCCCTTTAGTGGTCTTTCGAGTGCTCCAAGTTCTACTTCTTGTTCCACCTCTAGATTTAGCATGACTGATCTCAAAATCAAGTCCTTCTCTTCTCTCACGGGCTGATACGAAGTCCAGCTCCCGTCTTTCTTTTCTATCCTCCACAATGAGGTTCTTCTAGTTTTCTTTGGTGACATTCCTTTCACATATCAGTCCTTTTCATTCCTGAAACCAACTTAAATGTGCCACTGTGAGGATCAAATAAATCTTCAATCACTCTCAATTCTTCCTCCAAATAGAGATTAAATTCTCCTTCCTCTGTCAAAGACGGTACCCTGTTTGCTGTCATGGGGATTTGTGGAATTGAAGGAGAACATCAATACCGCTGCATGAACATGAGAAAATGCGTAGACAATCATGGTAACACTTTCTGCAAAGCTAGGACATTCACTTCGATGTTTACAGGACCAATAAGGGCAAGATTGTAGATGTGTAGGAATGAAAGATTGGCGGATGATTAGGGATCACAAGGAGTGGATGGTGCGTGACAGCCAAAATTTAGCTGAGCAAGGTAATGTGTGCCAGCTAAGCGCCAACAAAACATGCGAGTATCTGGGATCGCAGAGCATGTTTATGGGATACTCAAGAACCTGCAAAACCTATAAATAGAGGGAAAGGTCTGACTTTTGAGACATGCAGGGGACGAAGATTCAGGCATTGACACATAGGTGGAGACATTGTGGGATCACCTTTGATCTAATGTTTTCGGACGGACAACATTTTTCAGATACTGCTGCCATTGCAGACATTCCTGGGGATTTCTCCCTCAGAAAATGAGGTTTGATTCTCTCCTGGACATTGGTTATGCAACCAAGAAGCAATCTTCATCTCTGTAATTTTTGTAGACTTTTCTGCATCACTTCATCCTCCAAACAGGATACTTCTCTGCAACTCCTCTAACACATGAATGCAAAGAGAATGAATTCGTGTGTTTCATTTTGTATGGCTCCTGTAGAGCTCTTTCAATGTCTTAAGTTGCACTTCTTGTTCCGTTTGGATTCACCATGAACTAGCATGCTGATACCATCAGCGATTCTCTCTTCTCTGAGGTCCTCCATTGCAGGTTCTCCACTGTGCTTCGACTAAGATGTTCAAGCGTATGCTTGATTGAATACTTGAGTGCAGGAAGAACATTAACTTGAGCGCAAAAGTCCAAACCCCCAATGAACTAGGCCAACACTATTTTCCCATTTCTTTCTTTTTCTTGAATCAACACGACTTTGTTTCTTCTTGACTGTTTGTGTCTCTCAAGCACACTCTCTACCTTCAGTTCTCCATCCATGTGGTCTTCTCCAACACCTCCATCTCTTCCTGCAACCTCAGTCAAATGGCTGCATTCTTCTTCACAAATCTTCTTTCCAACATTATCTTCTTTCAAAAGGCATTCTTCATCTTCATCAAGAGGTAAACATCCTCTTCTTCATCTTCTAACTCTTCGTTTCCTTCTTCCATGCAATCCAACAAGGTTTGCATCTTCATAAGCTCCATCTTGAGCTCCACTATCCATGTCACGAGTGGATCACTACCACCCTTGTGCTTCTCTTTTATCTCTTTCTTGTGACAACTCCCAAGTGCCACTTTTCCTCTCTTTGTATTTCCTTTCATGGCAATCTTCTTCTTCTTCTCAGCAAGCTCCTTTTGCATAACTTGCATTTCTCCATGACAGTCCACTTCTGCTATCACTCTTTCATTCTCTTTTTCTTTCTTTTGAGCTCTCTTAAGGCCTCTCTTGCTCATTCTATTTTTGACTACAACTTCTTGTTGCCTCGGTGACGACTTCATCTCTCTCTTTCTTCACTAAGCAAGTTCCTCTTGCATAACTTGCACACACCTCTCTCGCACTTCTTTTTCACAGCCTGACTTCTCTCACAGTCTCATTCAAGTTCTCTTTCACACTTGACATTTTGACACTTCTTCACACTCACTTTCTTTGCAAACTTCTCTTTCACAGGTTGCTTGCCACAAGTTTCTCTTTAACAACCTGTTCTAGACTCTAAACAAAGTCTTCCACTTCTCAAAATGTTTTCTCTCAATGGCAGGGTGCCTATTTCATAGCCTGCAACTTCACGAGCTTCAATGAGCTCTCTTAATTTCTTCAATCTCTTTTTCAACACTCAACACTCGTATAAGCACTTCCACAGTGCTTTTACAAAACTTGCAGGACTTCCCAGCCTGCAAAAGTCGTCTATGAGGTTCAAATCGCTCATACAGACATCCCCTTGTTTCTTCACACTTCTGCAAGACTTTGAAACCTACAACTCAGCTGAAACAGAGCCTCTTCAACTTCTACGCTCTTTTTTACATCTGCAGGTCTTTACAATTTGCACACAAGCTTCAATGAGCTTTTGACACACTCTCTTGCACACATGCAATCTTCTCTTACTGTTCCGGCTGCATTTAACTTCTTATCAACACTTTGCATCATTTCTGATTCCCCAAAAGTATTCTCTAGCTCTGATACCACTTGATCCAGTCAAGATTGAGTGTCCCAAGTGAATGGGAGCCTCACCTTGCAGCTTCAGAGACTTCCACAACAGATTTAACACAAAATCTCTTTCTTTATTAATTCTCAAGCCTCAATAAGGCATTTACAATCTCAATACATAGCCTCAATGGCTTCATAATACCTATGGGTAGACTCTGTACAATTACCCTAGCTCTATTACCAGCAGAAAAACTCTTCTTTTTTTGATGAAAAAGATTTCCTTTTTTTCAGCAAACATGTGTTGCTATTTATAATGAAAAGGACCAATAAGTAAAAGAATTCTAATTTGACTTTCTAAATCTAAAAATAGTTAATTAAATGAAACCTATTTCTCTATCCCACAAAGACTGGGCAGTTACAATCAACTGTTAATTAAATGAAACCTATTACTCTATCCCACAAAGACTGGGCAGTTATAATACCTATGTGTAGACTCTGTACAATCACCCTAGCTCAAAACATAGCTCTATTACCAGCAGAAAAACTCTTCTTTTTTTGATGAAAAAAATCTCCTTTTTTTTCAGCAAACATGTGTTGCTATTTATAATGAAAAGGATCAATAAGTAAAAGAATTCTAATTTGACTTTCTAAATCTAAAAATAGTTAATTAAATGAAACCTATTTCTCTATCCCACAAAGACTGGGCAGTTACAATCAACTGTTATTATTAGTAGAGAGAATTTCCCCCTATTTCTAACACCATGCCAATACTGCAGGAAGAAATCTTCAATCGACTCTTAAATTGTGGTGAATATTTAAACAGTTTACATCATTCTCCCCTTCTCCAGGATACTACTACATCAGAGTGGAATATGGTAGGTTCCGAGAAAAAGAACTGCTTCAATATAGAATCTCTAATGTGGATGATTATAGGATTGACTGAGCTAAAAAGAGAAACCACATAGTAGTCAAGCCAACAATTATTTCTGTATAATTCGTAGATATTAAAATGGCTACATTGGATAATCCCATCCTTTAGGATGCTGTTACAAGTATAGAAAGACATGACATATTCTTTGACATTTGGGTACAATACGGCCTTGCTAAGTTTTCCCTTACTATTGGAATAATTCCATAAAGTATATGCCATAGTGCGAAAAAGGGAATGTCGACAACAGAAGCTGACATTATAGAGGAAGGCTGTAATAATTCAAAGAACAGGGGAAAGGAAAAAAAACAGAGCAAAATGAGGAGCAAAGAATAACCACGAAATTTGCCTTTTTCCCCCCAGTCTGAGTATTTAGTCTTTTTCCTTGAAAAAGATGGATGTTGCACTTGCAAATGGATTACAAGCATCTCCCATCTTTAGTGGAGGAATAAATCACCTCAAGTTGATCATTTCTTCTTTAGTACTTACAGTGGCTTTATTATCACGATTTTCTCTTCATTTTCTCAAAGTTAGAAGATGGGGTGTTGCAAATCTCTTGGAATAACATAGTCTTCCTTTGATCTATTGGTGCCTCCCAACCCACTTCTGAGATTCCCGTGCCCAAATGTCTTAGCCAAGGACCATTCCTTATTTGCCACCTTTTGCTAGTGCTCTGGAACTCTTCAGTTTTGGTTGGTCTCCCAAAAACTCGTAAAAATCAAGTGATTGAGAATCTTCCAATTTAATTTACTCTAGATATCACCTTTCTCAGATGCCTTCCTTGAAGCAACGGAAGAGTATTTGTGTGTAATCTACTTTGAAGGACGAAATTTTTTAATATGCCCATTGTAGTGACAACTGACAAGCATGGCATTTGAATACAATGTTCATGTAGTTTAGCTACTAATGCCATTTCCCCCCTTTTAATTTCAGTATGGTTTATTTGGAGACCATTGCTCTTTTCCATTTCAATGCATGTTTGTTCACACATTCGAATAGTTTTGCTTAGTGTTGTTTTTTTCGCAAAGCACACAAATTCTCTGAGGGTGTTAACTATAATCCCCAGACCTTCCTCCCTTGAGAAGTGAAGTGGAATAATTGAAGCTTCACATATGGAGGGGTGGATGAAAGAACATGAGATGTAGGTTTTAATTCAACAAACCATGGCTACATAGATCGACTTGAGTTGCCTAAAAATCATTGCCTTGCTTTGAGTATCCTCAAACGGCTCTCCACAATCCATAATTCCACCATGAAATAGTCCTGTTGTCCAAAATTAAACCCCATGTAATTTTGAACAACTTATCATAAAGGACTTAACCATTTTGTGCTCTAGAGAAGCCACGGGATACTGATTCAGTCTACCACGGGGTGCAGGAACTTAGTGTTCTACGGATTCCCCTAACCCGCGGAACGAAGGAATGAGCCATCTAGGACTTAAGCGGATTTGATGGAAAGATGGTGTTGCGTGGCAAAGGATAAGGTTGGAGTTCACTCAAGCAAGGTTGCAATGCACTTTGAACAAAACGCTAAGTGCCGCCGAGCAAGGAGGAGAAAGTTAGGTGGACTTCTCAAATAAAGAGTTCCACGCATATCGAAATAGAGGTCTATGGGTGGTCTAAGGCACAATGGAAGGGCAGCGATGCACAAGGGAACAGGCTTGGTTCTTTGCGGATAGAAGAAATTTGAAAAGCCACGGCAGAAGCTGCGGAACAAGGCAATAGTTTGCTGCGGGCTTTGAGTGCGAATGAAAGCCGCGGGAACCATACTGCCGCACAACAAAGGATTAGTCTTTCGCGGCATTGTGAAGGAAATGGTGACATGTACAACAAACCCATAGGAATTTCCAAACCTCCCAAGCAAAGCACAAACGGTCATACGTTGTGTAACAAAGAAAATCTGCAGATTAACAAAGGAGAGGAGCGCAGATGGTTTGATGCATTGCGGGAGCCAGAAATGATTTCGAGTATCATCTTGAGGTTGCAGATGCTGCGGGAAACCATGGAAACATCAAAAGTCTGCGGGAAATACAGGAGCCACATCTAATTTGAAACCATACACTCAACCACTTCACCAACTAAAATTTATTAAAGTATGGCGCCGTTTTTCTAGACCTTCGAAATTCGATGGCATGCAATTTGATCCATGTCAGGCGCCCACACCTTCCTGCAAGCATCTACGGCAATTGGTCCTTGGTGGTTGATTCTCTCGTGTTGGTGCGTCTCTCTCTTTCTGTCTTCTTCTCTATTCCCTATAAATCTAGAACTCATGCATTGTAAAAGGATCCCTCTTTGTTGTAACGACACCATGCCAAAGTGGTGGCTGACTTCCCACAAGTTTCAAACCTTGAACTTGGTCTCTGCAATGTAGTTTTGCCTTCTTCCATGGATGTAACCGCCTATGCATATTCCAAGCAATGAAATTGAGTGTTATGGATATTCTTTGCCCTATTCTCGCATTTTATGTGTTCTTGCCTTTCTATTTCTTCTCTTGCATGTTGTGCGTTTTCCTTACTTGTAGGTTTCCATTTTTGTGTGTTGTAAATGTGTAGGAAGGTTGAGTCTACACAGTTCTGGCTTGTAGCACGTATGACTGCCCTTTCCTCCCATGAACTCTTCCCCTTTCTTCCACTTGTGGAGAGTGATCAACCCTTCTCTTCTAGTGCTATCACCACTCCTGTTAGCTTAGGTTTTATTTCTTGCATCTTTCTCTCCTTGTTCCCTTGGAATTGTTTGAGAGGATTGGCTGTAGGAGTAGTTTTAGCGTTAGAACTAGAAGTAGGTTGTGTTGTGCGGGTTTTACCAAATCCGTGCGACAAGGAAGCCGGCCTTCTTCGGAGGTCTGTCTCAAGCCGCAAGTCTCACATTTGGAGACAGTCCTTTGTTGCCTCAAAATCCTGAATCTTCCATGATTCAGGGCAGGGTGCAATTTTGAGCTCCAACAAGTCCTAGAAGAGGCGAAGGTAGTAGCTAATTCTATGACTCTAGGCTATGTCACAAGGTTCGGCGAATTTTACCGAAAAAGTTCGAATTTTGCCGAACTTTATTCTCTTTGAACATGAACTCGAACTTTATCCATTACTTATACATGGGAAGTTTTTGACGCGATTTTGCATTATTTTTAAAAGAAATTATATATATATTTACCAACTGAAAGTAGTGGATATAAAGCTCTCTCCACTCTGTCCTGACATATTTATGCATTTTTTTCAAAACATAATAATGATAGAAAAAAAATGTTCGAACTTAAACACGTTTTTTTCCTTGAACTTTATCTTTTGGCGAACTTGAGCTGAATGAACGCGAACTCGAACCTTGTGACTTAGACTCCAGGTATAAATCTATCATCCCAATGCTGAAGCACTTTGCCAAAACCGAATACCTTTACAAATGACAGTGAGATCTGATAACAGATTTAAACAATAGTTAGTTCTTTTGAATCTCGGGATCTTCACAGTCTTCTCTGGGCAGGCTACCTTGTTTGAGGTTGATGGTAAAGGAGGCGGGCCTTTTCTTGTGAAGGTTGCAAGAGACGGTTAGATATATAATCACAGCAAGTGTTGTATACCACTTGTATAAATATGACAATTCAATTTTCAGGGATACCTTTGTATCCAAAATTACATGTATTACAAAAGTGGTTCCTGCTGTTATTATAACACCAAAATATTCATAGCAGATGAAATTTTTCCAGGTTTTCCATCCCCATTTTGAAGAATTTAAATAACGAGGTGTAAAAATTTGAGGGAAGACATGCTATATACCCCTTCTATCATATAATGTAAAGTTAACTAATTATAATGTGTATTTTTTAAGTCATTTAAGATACATCTTCATTATGCACTAATCCATTTCATAAGTGGATGGCGCAAAATTTAAGCATCCCCAGTCAAAGCTTTGTTCCAGGAATCAGGAAATGCAATTGAATTTCCAAGGAATGGGCAATTGTAAAGTAGCTTGGTACTTCTTAAAGATTAATCGCTTCCATCTCCACTTATTCAGAAAACAACTTTGACAAACAGAATGCAGTGCTACAAGATTTCATAATCTTGTGTTTTAGAGATAACGCCATATTGAAAAAGAGAAAAAGCACCTATCATTATGGTAGCCAATTCACAATATTTTTAATCTCTGTCACATGCTTATGTCAAGAAGTGATTTTTGAGATTACTGTTTTCTAATTTATGATAGGCTTCTGCAACATAATATTTGGCTCATTTGAAGTTAAATTTTTTGACTTAATTTGCCTACAGCTTATGTTAAATGGTTTTTGTTTGCAGATGTGTTGGTTCCTATTTCATGTTTTATATTGGTGTGTCTGTTTGCACTACAACATTATGGCACACATCGGCTAGGCTTCATGTTTGCACCAATTGTTTTGACCTGGCTTATATGCATGAGTGCACTTGGTCTATATAATATTATTCACTGGAACCCAAAAATTTATCGAGCACTTTCACCATACGCCATGTACAAATTTATGAGGAAAACCCGAGCTGGAGGATGGAAATCTTTGGCTGGCATTCTGCTATGTATCACTGGTGAGTTGCCATTCATGGAAAACTGTCACATTAGTGTGCAATTGGGGTTGTAAAAGAATATGTTTGTTTTGGCAGGTTCAGAGGCAATGTTTGCAGATTTAGGGCATTTTTCGCAGCTATCGATCCAGGTATAGGACAAACTCAGTCCCCAATTCAAGATCCTTTCCGTTTAATTTCTGAGATTCAAACTAGATTTACATCTATAAACCATTCTCTCAATACAAGAGACGAGAACTGTAGCAGTGACATCAGAGTCTTTTCATTTTGGTGCAGATGGCTTTCACTTTTATGGTCTATCCTTCCTTGATGCTAGTTTACATGGGTCAAGCAGCTTATTTATCAAAGCATCATGAACTTGATACCCCAATTGGATTTTACATGTCTGTGCCAGGTAATGCTTTTATTTGAAATGCCTATAACATAAATGAGCTTTTTGGTGTCCCACATGCTTTTATAACAAAAATTTTTGCTGACTATTTTTTAATATTCATTGTACCTTTTCAGAACGTGTAAGGCGACCCATAATAGGAGTAGCAATAGCTGCTTCAGCGGTTGCAAGCCAAGCAATGATCACAGGCACATTTTCAATCATTAATCAAGCTTTGGCACTTGGGTACTTTCCTACAGTGAAGGTTGTGCACACATCAGATAAAATACACGGGAGAGTTTATATTCCTGAAATCAACTGGATTCTAATGATTCTATGTCTAGCTGTCACTTTTGGATTCAGAGATGTCAAGTCCTTAGGAAATGCATCTGGTATGTTCCTTTTTAATTCCTTAATCACTCATGTTTGCTCCATATTTTGTTTACCCTTATGAGAAGTTTATGGTTTTGTGGTGTGGAATAATTTGGATTTTTGGAGTTTTTAATATCCATACAATCCTTTGGATGCAGGTTTGGCAGTCATCACTGTTATGCTAGTCACGACCATTTTCATGTCATTGATAATAATATTGTGCTGGCATAAGAGTTTCCTGTTAGCACTGTGCTTTCTTGTCTTCTTTGGATTTATTGAATCGCTGTACCTTTCAGCTTCTCTTGTAAAATTTAAAGAGGGGGCGTGGGTGCCTCTGGTTTTATCCTTGATCCTCATGATGATTATGTATGCATGGCACTATGGAACCCTCAAGCAGTACGAATTTGACCTGCAGAATAAGGTCTCCCTAAAGTGGATTGTAAGTCTTGGTCCCAGTCTAGGGGTGGCACGTGTTCATGGGATAGGACTTATGTACACAGAACTTGTCACTGGAATCCCAGCAATTTTTTCACACTTCGTGACAAATCTTTCAGCATTTCATCAGATTCTTGTCTTTGTATGTATCAAATCAGTGCCAGTACCATATGTTCCAGCAGGGGAACGGTATCTTATTGGGCGTGCTGGACCAAAAGAGTTGAGGTTATACAGATGTATTGTTAGATATGGATATCGTGATACTCGCAAGGACAGTTATGATTTTGTAGATCAGCTTATCTGTAACCTTGGAGAGTTCATTTGTTCAGAGCAAAGAAATTCCAACTCTTTAACAAAAGAAAAGATAACTGTTATGGGCACACCTTTGCATTCTGGGAATGGGAATGACATTACTGCTGCTGCAAGTTGGGATTCAATAGAAAGCTTACATTCTGCCACACTGTCATATGTTAGGTCACCACCAACTATTCAATGCATCCAAGAAATAGAAGCCATTTCTCCTCATCCAGTTCGGCCAAGAAAAGTCAGTTTTGCATTACCTAGCAGCCCTGAATCAGATCATGCTGTAAGAGACGAGCTAGAAAAACTTTTGGAGGCGAGGGAATCTGGAACTTCCTTTATACTGGGTCATGCTGATGTGCAGGCAAGAAAAGATTCATGTTTTCTCAAGACGATTGCCATTGATGTTGTATACAATTTTCTCAGAAAGAATTGTAGGGGGTCTTCAGAGGCATTGGGTGTGCCACATGCTGCACTTGTAGAAGTTGGCATGGTTTACTCTGTCTGAGACTCTGAGCTACAACCCTTGCATCCAAATTCAAATGCAACTATATTTGAATTCAAATCAATTGCCATGACAAAAATATCCTCTCTCCTATGATGAGCAGAAGCAATTTATCTTTGCCTAGTTAGTTTTAACGGTACTATTGTTTGCAGTTCAATATCTGGTAATGATGCTATTGTAAGATTCCTGGAGAAGTTACCTGAATGAAGTCTGCATATACATATTTTGAAGCTATGTTGCCAGGAAACGGAAACGGAAACGTGTACGAAACGCGGAAACGGCAATTTTCAAAAAACCTTGGATACGAAACATTAAGGGAAACGTCTGTACAATATATTATTAAAATATATATATGTGTGTGTGCATAGTACTCATTTTAAAATTGTACTCCATACATCATAAGTGATAAGAATAACTGATAAAACACTCAAAATATTTTGTATTCATTGAAATTATACATTATTATCATGTATACTTATCTCTAGGAGACTAGGACGTTTCGAAGGAGTTTCCGTTTCCGAAACGTTTCGGAAACGGAAACGGGGGGCCCTAGGCGTTTCCTGGTAACAGAGTTTTGGAGTCAACAAAACCACCTAACTTGTGATTGTTTCAAGCGAACCTGTCTTTTCTAAGTTTTGCTTTGTAATTATAAAAAAGGTGAACTTAGTGTTGTCCAAAGACATCCATTGAATCTCAAAATGTTATATTCAGGTAATTGTTTCCACTTTGTGTCCATGGAAACAACTTCAACCTATTGACATATTGTGTCCATGTTAATTGCTTAGACCCGCAAAACATTAAGTGAAGAAACATGGACCCGAAAAGCCATAGACACATCAGGTTCCCGAGTTAAGAGAGAGTAGCACTTATGTGAGAAAACAAAGAATTCAGCTGAGCTCCATATCCCATAGGAAGTGAATGAGATATTCCCTTTCTACTGCTCTGAACGTAGTTATGTCTATCATGTAGCCCTCTATTATAGCTCGCTGTTCACTATAAAGATAGAGAGCCATGGAGACACAGAATCATGAAAGTGAGACCAAAAACAGCAACACCCCCTTAATCAGGGCTCACGCAACACACCCTTCAGATTACTACCATCCCAATCATTTAAACATACAGCAACTTGAGGATGGGCAGAACAGCTAAAAAAATTCTTCCTTGAAAACGGACGAAAGATGGCAGAGACCAGCAGCTGTTTCCTACCAAATCAATATATTCCCAAAAAAAGGACCAATTCTCTATTGTTACCAACCTCCCTAGATACATTGCCTGCACAGCGTCGAAAAAATAACAGTCTTTTTATTACGCCGAAAGGCGTGTATACAATGGGAAAACCCGGGCACCCTCTGACAACGTCCTAATATCCACCGTCCATGTTCCGGTCCGTATCAACAACCTTGAAATAATCTGAGCCGTTCGTCCAGTCCTCATGAGTCACCTCTGCAATTTCTACCTCCCCTCCCCCAGACAAGGAGCCTCTGTTCCTTTTGTTGCTTGCAAGGAATTATATGCTCAGGCATAGGACAAGGTGCCTCACCTGCAAATTGGCCATCGGTTTCCTGCCCGCACCTTACCTGCCGAGGAGAGCAGAATAAGCAATAGAATCAGAAAAGCATGGTACCCAACTGATTCCAATGTACAGAAACATCCAGATCCTCCTCCTTGTGGTTGCCCAACTGGTTCCAAGCCTGTATATTATTATCGCCGAGTTTTGCGTGAAATCCCATTGTATGCCGAGCATCCTGGGCTATACCCTGTTGTTTATTTTCCTGTAATTCGGAATTGTGAGGACCGATTTTAACACCCACCAGCGAAATTTCTTCAAAATTTGGAGGACCTGAAGCCCATCTTTTCACAGCCATCAAATGCCCCTGCGCCATATAGCTCCAAATACGATCTCTTCACGGAATCCTTGGGCCCTCAAAAAAGGAGATTCTAGGATCAATGTTGGGCATGAAATTTCAGGTATTTGGATCTAAATTTATAAAAAAGTTACCCATGGTATTTACTGAATAGAAATTTGGAAGAATGCTGCAATGGTACTGAAATTTTGATAACATAACGCAGAGAATGTGCCCGGAGAATCCACCACGAAGAAGAAAAAATCCACCTTAGTTTGTGGGTTAGCTGCATCAAATCCTGGAGACGTTAGGAGATCTTCCTCACATCAAGTGCCACAACCCCGTCAAAATCCTTGCGCCAGAAGCACTTCCATTGCTTCTAACTCATAGGCTTTGTCCTGTAATATTTCGAAGTTTACTGTTACTACTCCAGCATGAGTCTTTAGTGTTCATCTTCAATAGGCCAAACTCAGTCTGGAATTCAAATCCAAGTGCATTGCTGTGTTTGATTTTACTTTGAGTAGTGTTTATTTCTTTAATACTCTTATTTTGTCTTTGAATGATTCCTCAAACCATACCTTTGTTCAACCATACCGTATTTTGTCTTTAAAAGAGTGGACAACCAGTCTAACCATACCTTTGTTCAAAAGCGGAGACATAAATAACCCTTCAAATTATCGAACCATAATGGTTAATCCTCTTTTTGCAAAGTTATTTGAGAGTATGATAGAGCGTCGTCAGGGGCAGAGGGAGGATGAAAGAGAGCAAAAGGGCAAGCAGGTTTTAGACCCAAACACTCAACCATTGATCATTGTGTCACACTCAGACATCTAGTTGAAAACGCGTGGGAAAGAAACAAGGATCCCTTTGCTGTTTTGTGGATTTCAAAAAAGCTTTCGACACGGTACCGCGAAGCAAAATGTGGAACAAAGTGGAGGAATTAGGGGTTCCAGCACACTACAGGG
Source organism: Taxus chinensis (assembly GCA_019776745.2). Classification (NCBI taxonomy): domain Eukaryota; kingdom Viridiplantae; phylum Streptophyta; class Pinopsida; order Cupressales; family Taxaceae; genus Taxus; species Taxus chinensis. The sequence goes on along the minus strand of CM034154.1, from coordinate 478,260,576 downwards.
CAGTTGTTCATAGACTGTATGAACAAGTGAAAGTTAAAATCAAAACGCATGCTGGGTTATCCAAAAGTTTCAGGAGTGATATAGGTGTCAAGCAAGGCTGCCCTCTCTCTCCAACTTTATTTGGGCTATACATCGACAAACTATAAGAGTGGATAAACAAATTCAGAGGTAATGAGGTGCATCTAGCTAAGTATGTGGTAAAACTCTTGCTTTATGCGGATGATCTAATTCTAATCGTAGAAACAACCCAAGACCTCAAGAACCACCTACTCTCTTTAGAGCTCTTCTGCAAAGAAGTAGGGATGCAGGTAAACATTGGCAAAACCAAAGTTATGATTTTCTCCATGAAGAAGACAAACCAACAGCCCGAATTTCAAGTTGAAGGTGAACCTCTAGAAGTAGTGTCAGAGTACAAATATCTAGGCCTCGACTTTCATAACAAGCTCAAGTGGGACATTTGTAGGATGAAGTGAATCCATGGAGGTTAGAGAGCTCTTTTTGTGCTCCAAAACAGGTGCAGAAATGTGAACTATGGGATTGGAAGACCACTAAGGATCTATTTGGGTTGTTTGTCATTCTAGTGATATTATATCGCTGTGAGGTATGGGCTAGTGGAATGGCAAATTCAAAATGGAGACAACTAGAAAGAATTCAAAAATAGCTTATAACACACCATTTCATAATTAAGGATACGGTTCCCTATGAAATCATCATGGCTGAAACAAGTTCTTTCCCCTTATAGGCAAATGCTATGACCAAGCTCATAAACTACCTAAAAAAAGTTGGAAACATGAAAACAGACAGATGGCTTAGGGCTGCAATGGACGAAGAGTTACATAGAAGAAAGAACACGTGGATGAAGAACTACAAATGGATGAGAAAATGGGATATCAAGTTAAACGAATGTCCGAATCTTAACAAAGACATAAAAACTATGTAAATGAAAAGTTCAAATTGATGATGTGGCAGAAGAAAATAAGTAGGAAGCGTCAATATTACATTATTGAGTTCAATCCAACTTGTGACCACGGTGAAAAAGCCTATATAAGGACTGAAATAAAATGGAAAGAGAAGATCCTCATTGCTCAACTAAGGACTAGCTCTCACAAACTTAGGTGTGAAACAAGGAGGTGGACAATACCCAAAGAGCAATGGGAAGAGAGAACTTGTGTATTGTGCAATACAGGGGTAGTTGAGACGGAAGCACACTTTATCCTCCAATGTGTTAAGTACACAAATATTCGTTCCAAATACAAAGGAATCCTAAACAGTGGGTCCATGGTAGAGCTATTTGAGGAAAACAAAATAAAAGGCTTGGGGGAAATGTTATCTCAGATCAACCGAAAGAGGAGCAACCTTTTAAAAGAGTTCAGGAAGCACACTATGGTCTAAGACGGTTTGGTACAATTATGTGGTCCTATAGACTTGCCAGTCTTGTGGACGTAATTAAAATCTTTCAATTCAATTCAATCCTTCATACGTATTGAATTTCTTTCCCATTTATGGAGATCAATTACTCATAAGTGCATTTAACTAGCATTTGGGCATTACGAAAGTCAGAGTGTTTATTTTGCCTGACAACATTTTAATGGAATAGATGCACTTAAGCTAAACAATGGACACCAACCTTGGAGAGAAATTTAAAGGTTTGAAATCTTTCCATTGTCTCTAATTGTAGTTTACAGAGAATGAATTTGATCATTCATGACCACTTCTCTCTTTCAGCGACTTTGATGTGGTGAATGTATGGTTCTACTACATGGGCTACTAATCTCATCTTTACCTTGGTTTTCCATGTTAGTTAAATGTGGTAAATGGAAATAGTATTCAAGAGTATTTGACATCTTATTAGGAGGATGGCTTGTAAATGTGAGCTTGTTTTTTTAGTGTATTTGTGATACAGGATGTGAATGATAATTCAAAGTAGATGTTATGGTAGGTGGCAATAAATGCCATTTAAGCTCTTGGCTAGAGACTAACCCTATTTTTCGCCTACAAAGAAACCGTATTCACAATTGTGCATGAGACCCTTAATCTCATTTGTGTATGAAACCCTAATTGTAATAGTGTATAAAGTGGAGAACATATCATATATTATTTGGGTAGGAATAATCTAAGTCGAGAAATAGCCCTTACATTTATTCAAGTGTTCTAACTACCTTTAAAGTGCAAGAGATGAAATTGCAAACAACTATTGACATCGAAAGTAGTGATCAACTACTCTTTTCTTTTTCATATATCTCTAAAATATGCTTCCTTAACCCCTTGCACACCATATGCACTTTTTCTATCAAACAATCAACACACTAAATATCGCGCAGTAAAAAACCTTGACGCCATAAAAATGTAAAATGTCAAAATAGCATAGTTCGCTTGTCGGATAACATCTGCATGTAGCCCATAGGTCCATTCCCAAGTGGTGCTCAATTATCAATGGTTGTTCTTGCATCGCCTGCTTCACTAAAATTGCTCGAGCTTTAAACTGAATAATGTGCCTACAAAGTGGTACAAGAAGCACGTAGTGCCTACATGTGGTGTTGTTCTTAGAGGCTAGAGTTTCACATTCACTCTCACATTCCTCATACCTTTCTCATTCACTTCTTAACCCTCATACAACTTATTCTACACCCATCTTCCTATTCCATTCTTTCTCTTCATCCATTTTCACTTCTTCACTAGATCCCTTTCGACATTTCCATCATACATTTCAAGTACAATTGCTAGTTAATAACAAACTAAAACTCAAATTTCAACTACGTCTACCCAACTAAAATAGTGTTGTAACAATTTTACTCTTCTCAGGAGAACAACTCTCAAATCCGTCAACCATTAGTTGACAGATGTACAACATCCTCCCTTTCTTTCAAAAAATCTAAACCCCCTGGTTCAACAAAATCTAGTTTTGTTAATTTGATGAGCTCCCCTTCTTTCATCTAGGTGTTATCAAAATCCGGTAATCCTTTCCATTTCACTAAGGCTATGGTCCTATGGAGGGGGAGCGAGGGGAAGGCTCCATCAATATCTTAGCTGACACTACAGAAAATTTAGGAGCATTTTAGCATTTTTAAGGTCCCATATGTTTTAAGACTTTCCTCAGCAATACCCACTGAGATGTTATAGGATCCCATTATTGTTTTATGATAATTTTCAGGTAAATTAAAAGTATATTTCCCTTTAAAATTACCCAAAATTTCCCAAAATTTGTGGTGGAAATGCATGTTATGTTTTACATGGACAAAAAATCAGCCTAACATGTTAGGGGAAACTCCCAACCCCCCTCTCCAACCACCTCTTAAGTTTAGAGGGAAAAATATGTGGAGCTCCTATTTTTTAGGCCTAAATTCTATTAATCTTGTAGCTGACTTCAAAACAAATCATGAGACCTTATGCCGCAAGAAAATAGTGTTGGGGTTAGACCAAATCGGTTATGCAAATATATATCAAATTAAAGCATACAAACAATAAACATGGAAATAACCAACAAAAGAAAATACACAAGATATAACATAGTTCACCCAGTGTGGGATACATCCACCAAGAAATAGCCAATATATTATTCCAGAGGTTGTATAATTGAATATATGAAATCTTCCACACCTTACATGATGTACAATATGTTTCTTCTCACAAGCTTCTCTAAGCTCTCCAAGAATTCTTTCTTACAATTCTCACAATCTATCTTATAACCCTAGTTTCTTAGCTTATATAAGCCTATAAAAACTTAAGGCACTTTAGTCATTCATTTACAACTATTAGATCAAATTTATAACAAAGATTAGATATAATTCCCGTGACTTAAATATAAACAATCACGCACAGGTAACTGATGCCGGTTACCCTAACCGATAAGAGTTAGTATGCTAGGTGACCGACGCCGATCAGCCGACCGATGCCGGTTACTATGTAAACCTATGAGTTGTAAATCAACTCCTTTGTGACGTAATTCAGCTTCACAATCTCAACAATCTCCCACTTGGAGATAAATTGTTGCACTATCCCACACAACTCCATCATTGGTTCCTCTCTTGGTTTTGTTTCTTCCTCTTCAAGTCTCAAACTCAAAGACCAACAGAAGTGGGGTCTAGCTCCAACTTCTTCTTTTCCAACGACTTCGTTAGCGTATCTGCAGGGTTCTTATTCGTATAAATTTTTTATAACTTTAGTTGCCCATCCTCCAACACTTGCCATATGAAGTGATATCTCAACTAAATGTGTTTCATTATTGAATGAAATGTTGAGTTCTTTGCCAAATGTATTGCACTTTAACTATCACTGTACAATTTGCAATCCTTTTGCTCCTTTCCCAACTCTTCCATGAACCTACTTATCCATATCATCTCTTTGCTAGCCTTTGTAGCTGTAACATGCTTGACCTTTATAGTAGGCAAGGCCACAACCTTCTGTAATCTTGAAATCCAGCTAATTGACGTCCCACCTACTCTGAATACATAGCTAGTGGTGCTTCTCCTACCATCCAAATTTCCAGCCATATCTGAATCAACATAGCCCCGTAAAGTAGTATCTAACCCTCCTTAACATAACTGCATGTCAGATGTCCCTCTCAAATACTTAAGAATCCATTTGATTGTTTTCTAATGCTCTTTACCTAAATTAGCCATAAATTTGCTCACAAATCCCACTGTCTGTGCAATGTCTGGTCTGATACAAACCATAACATACATAAGACTTCCAACTGCTGAAGCATATGAAACTCGTGCCATACACTCTACCTCCTCATGTGATGTAGAATACTAATTTTTGCTCAATTTAAAGTGTCCAGCCATAAGTGTACCTATAGGTTTTGCATCCTGCATTTTAAATATTTTCAACACCTTATTGATATAATCCTCCTGAGATAGATACAATCTTATTTTCTTCCTGTCTCTGTGAATTTACATGCTTAGGATTTTTTTGCTACTCCCAAATCCTTCATTGCAAATGTGTGAGCTAACTTTTCCTTAAGCTCACCAATGTCATGCATACTAGGTCATGCAATAAGCATATCATCCACATACAGTAACAAAATAATATAGCTTCCATTTTTAAGCTTCTTGAAATAAACACAATGGTCAGATCCACATCTCCTATAACCATGATCACGCATAAAATTTTCAAACCTCGTATACCATTTCCTTGGAACTTGTTTGAGCACATACAAGCTCTTTTTCAACTTGCACACATGTTTCTCCTTACCCTTAACTTCATAACCAAGTGGCTGATTCATATAGATCTCCTCCTCTAAATCACCATGAAGGAAAGCCGTCTTAACATCCAACTGTTCTAAATGCAAATCTTCTACTGCAACTAAACCCAGAACAATACTGATGGAAGTCATTTTAACAGGAGAAACTATCTTACCAAAATCAATACCTGGTTTTTATGTAAACCCTTTTACTACAAGCCTTGCTTTATATCTTTTTTGTTCACCCTCTTCCTCCCTGATCTTGTAAACCCATTTATTCTACAATGTGATTTTATCTTCTGACAACTTGACCAAATCTCATCTCTGGTTTTGTTTCAAGGAATCCATCTCTTCATCCATGCCATGCTCACACTGAATGTGAGTATCCTACTGCATTGCTTCTTCAAAACTTTATGGTTCACCACTATCAGTCAATAAAAGATAAAATAATGGAGTAAATATTTTTGGAGGTTTACTTACTCTTTGAGACCTTACAGAAATTTGGGGTGCCTGAGGCTCATTTTGGACCTCTTGGACATTCGTGTCCAAATCTGATAGTGACCGACGCTGGTGTCTGTGAATTTTTATTTTAAATCCGAGAATGTGCTTTTCTCAACAAACTCTTCACCTGGTTCATTCTTGGGTACCAAAACCCGATCCTTGTACATTCTCTTTTCATTCTAATCAATGTTACGACTCCTAACAATCTTAGCATCCTCTAAATCCCAAAACCAGAATCTGAAATCACTAAAACCATAACCAATGAAAGTGCATCTCTTGGATTTAACATCCAACTTCTTCTTATTTTATTTATCAACATGCACAAAAGCTTTTGAACCAAATACTCTAAGAAAAGAAATATCTACCTCTTTTCTAGTCCATGCTTCTTCTGGTATTCCACCATTCAGTGCACTTGAGGGGCCATGGTTGATCAAATATACCGTTGTATCTACTACTTCTGCCTAAAACTGCAAAGGTATTCAACATGTATCCTTATGGTTCTAGCACGTTCCATAATAGTTATGTTCATTCTTTCTGTCACTCCATTCTCCCATGGAGTTCTAGGATCTGTTCTTTCTCCACGTATTCCATTCACTAAACAGTAATAATTGAAAACCTTGTTGCAGTACTCACCACCATTGTCAAATCTAAGACACTTCAACTTCAAATTAGTTTAATTTTCTACAAGGGATTTCCATATTTTAAATGTTTCAAAAACATAATATTTACGTTTAATACAATAAACTCGTACCTTTCTTGTGGCATCATCAATGAAAGTCACATAGTATTGGGATCCTCCATGACAAGCTACTTGGGCTGGTTCTCATACATCTGAGTGCACAAACTTCAATTCCTGCTCCTTCTTTGTTGCCCCAACTTTAAGAAATTTCACTCTCTTTTGTTTTCTAAAGATACAATGCTCACGGAAATCAAGATCCATATCTTTCAAATATGATAACTTACCCTTTTTCTTTAATATTTGCATTCCCTTCTTACTCATATGGCCTAGTTGATTATGTCACATGCTTGCATCTGAATTTGAAGTAGATAGAACAGAAAATGAATCAATAATACAGGTAGAAAAATATAATGTTCCTACTTTCTTGCCTCTTGCTACAACAAGATCTCCATTGGAAACTTTCCAAGAATCGGCTGTGAATGTAACCATGCATCCATCTTTACCTAATTGTCCTACAAAAATAAGATTTCTTTTGAGGCTTGACACATGCCTCACATTTTTCAATATTCATGTATTTACATTTTGTAATTTAAGATGAATGTTACCTTTACCAGTAATATTGCATAGTTCATCATCTCTTAAATAAACATGCCCAAAATTATCTTGGACATAATTTCTGAAATAACCTTTATTAGGGGTAGCATGGAAAGTAGCTCCTGAATCTAAAACCCATGATTCAATTTTACTATCCAAGGAGAGAATAAGGGCATCTTGCATTACCTTTGATGCTACATTTACCTCTTTACCTTTCTCTGGTACATTCTCTTTGTTTTCCTTAAACCGAAAATCCTTCTTTGCATGTCCTTTCTTTCCACAATTCCAATAGGTTATTCCTCTACCTCTGGATTTAGATCTGTCACTCTTAGAATTTGATTTCCCATTACTCTTGCTCTTGGATCTCTCCTTTTGTCTTCCTTCGTTTTCTACATTCAAAGCATTCCCAAATGATAACTCTCATGAACTTTTCCGGCGTATTTCATCATTTAAAATTATACCAATCACATCATCAAAATTGAAAATATTAGTAGCAGATGTTGTATTGCTAACAGTTATTACCAAATTATCACAACTATCTAGCAAAGAACACACGAATGACAATGCTTTCACTTCATCCTCAAAAAAGATATTAACTGATTTTAATTGATTTACAATAGAACAAAAATCATTCAAATTATTAGAAACAGATCCACCTTCTTGCATTTTAGAATTAAACAATTTTTTCATCAAATAAACTTTATTCGATGCACTTGGTTTTTCATATAAATTAGCTAAAAATTTCATTAATTCTACCGTGGTTATTGCTTCTATTATATTTGAAGCCACATATGCTTCCAAACTCAATCTTATTGATCCCAGAGTCTTTCTATCAAGAATCTTCTATTTTTCATCAGTCATGTTTGTAGGCATTGCCTTCTCATCCAATGATAAATATAGATCTCTCTACTACAGATAATCTTCCATCTGCATCTTCTATAGCTGATAATTACGGCCTTCAAATTTATCTACTTTGTATTTACTATCTTCTACCATTGTTGTGCTCCCACTCAGTCAGAAATCCTTGTGAGTAAATTTTTCAACACACACAACCCTCAAACAAAGCTCTGATACTAGTTGTCGGGGTTAGACCAAACCGAGCATACAAGTATATATTAGATTAAATCATACAAACAATAAACACAGAAATAACCAACAAAAGATAATACACAAGATATAAGATGTTTCACCCAATGTGGGCTACGTCTACCAAGAAACAACCAATATATTATTCCAGAGGTTGTACAGTTGAAGATTTGTAATCTTCCACACCTTACACGGTGTACAATACTTTTCCTCTCATAAGCTTATCTAAGTTCTCTCTAAGAATTTTTTCTTACAATTCTCACAATCTATCTTTGAACCCTAGTTTCTTAGCTTATATAAGCCTATACAAACTTATGGTACTTTAGCCATTCATTTACAACCATTAGATCAACTTCACAACAAAGATTAAATCTAATTCCCATGACTTAAATATAAACAATTACGCACAGGTAACTGATGTCAGTTACCCTAACCGGTAACGGTTAGTATGTTAGGTGACCGACACTCGTCAGCCGACCGATGTCAGTTACTGTGTGAACCTGCAAGTTGTAAATAAGCTCTTTTGTGAAGCAATTCAACTCCACAATCTCAACAAATAGGAGCTAAAGCCCTTTTATGGGACCGTGCCCTTAACATTTTATCATTGATTAGTACTTGTAAGAAACCACAAGCCATCTCTGTGTTGAGTAAACATTATGAAACTAGCAAGTAGAGTCAGTCCGAGAAAATTGGTGAGTTTTGCCAAGTTATTTCTATGTTACTCAACGAAACTCACCAATTTTATTAGATCGAATCCCCTAGCGCGAGATTAAAATGCCCAAGTCGAAAAACAACACTTTTATCCCAAAAAACAGAGATGCGTCTACATTTTTCTTTATGATTCAATTTTGATTTATTGAAACTAACAATAGATCTTATTTTCAAGAAATTTCAAGTTATTCAAATATATCTAAAGATAGTTTCTGCGATAAAATCTTGGATCTCATTATCTCCAAATTGATTAGCACACAAGAGAGTATTATTTTTACCTATCTTCACTTAAATCTAGGTAAAGGATTCTACAACGAGAACCTTATTATTAACTAGTACACATAGAATATCAGTATTATTTGTGTGGTTGATATTTTTTAGAATATTAAGGATTATATATAGTATTATAGTTTGTACTCGGTGAAAAACAACAAGTTTTAAACAAGATATTCAATCATACAAGTAGAGAAGGTAGCAGAGGCATCAAGAGTCAGAGAGGTTGGTGAGAATGCATATATCTTTGCAGACAATATTGTTTCAAAGGAGGAATCTCAACCTTTCACTTCGAAGGAGTGATATACTTATACTAGGTGTATGAGATGATTTTATATTTCTTATTAGTATATTTAGGTGCATTGATGAATTTCACTATAGTCTATGACTCTATGAGCATTGTAGTTTGTCCTTTATACTTTTTTTTTGTTGGATTAATTGTCATTGATGTCAAATGAATTTGTTATAAAAGGAAATCATTATCTGATTGATGAAGGTCAAAGGCCACTAATCGTTGTCCAAACAAAATCACTTTCAAATCCATTATTCAAGGGAAGATCACACCATTCCAAGGCATTAAAGACAAGTTTATGATCATTGAAGAATGTTGGCTGACCCCCTCTATTTTGGTGTTAATATTTAAATTAAGGGTGGACCTATGTCTAGCAAAATAAAGAGTGTCTCTTGGGAGAAATCAGACCCTTTAGAAGTGACACGAGAAGGTATAAAAGGATATGTAGTTGAAAAGAAAGTGAAGAATACTAAATATATATCATTCAAACTCAAGCAAAATTTTGAAGGAGAGAAAAATAAGCGATCATTCAAGGATTTTTTTTGAAGGAGATCTATTTAATTGTCATCTATTGAAGAAGTTTTTTTTGAGGTTGACGCTTCCTCAGAGAAGAGTTTGGTGTCTCTTACTAAGTTTGTGCTTAAAAGTGGGGATTGGTGCCTAATTTTTTTTGTAAGAGACTTTTATTATTTTATGACTGGATTTGGACAGTAGATCCAAGCAGTCTTTTTTCCATGGTTTTCTCCTGAAAGGATTTCTTCGTAAATCTTGTGTTTCATAATTGTTAGATCTTATGTGATTGCTATTATTTTGGTTATTTAGTTTTTTAATAAATAAAATATTATCTTATACTGATTCACCCCCTCTTAGTATAATTGCATGTTCATCAATTGGTATTAGAGAGGGTTCCTTTAAAAATAGTCTAACGACTGGAAGGTAGATCTCAGGAGCACATATTGCTAGTCAAGAAGGTTTATCCTCAAATAGAGCTCCATTGTTTGATAGAACAAACTATGCATTTTGGATCATAAGAATGTGAAATTATCTAATGGCTCTTGGGTTTGATATTTGACAATCAGTTGTGAGTGGTTATGTAGCTCCATCATCTCCACCAACAGATACAACTAGAAAGAAGACTTGTGAAAACAATGCAAAAGCTATGAATGCAATCTTGTGTGGTCTATTAGAATCATAGTTTGTCAAGGTGATACATTGTAAATCAATGAAAGAAATCTGAGACAAACTTAAGAACATCTATGAAGGAGATGACAAAGTGAAGAAAGCCAAACTTTAAAATCATAGAAGATAATTCAAGAGTTTGAAAATGAAAGATGAAGAAAACATTGCAACCTATCTTCTTCGTGTGGATGAAATCATCAACACCAGTAGAGGTCTTGGAGAAAAAGTTGAAGATGCAATGATTGTGCAAAAGGTGTTAAGGTCCCTTCCCTTAAGGTTTGATGCCAAAGTTTCCACCATTAGAGAAATGAAGGATCTACATACTCTAATAATGGATGGATTGCATGGGATCCTAATGGCATATGAAATGAGAATCGAAAATGAGAAATCATCAAAGCGATAGGAATCCTTCAAAGCCTTAAAGAAGATGAAGAATAAAAAGCTTGAGCCAAGAGATAGCTCTGATAATGAATCAAATGAAGAGGAATCTCATTTTCTAAGGAAGCTTAAGAAAGGATATGTAAAGTACAAAGGTAAGTTTTCTTTTAAATGCTTTAATTGTGGAAAAGTAGGACATTTTGCCGCTAAATTTCCATATGTAGAAAGTGAAAATAGTGATGAAGAAGAAGATCATAATATGAAGAAATGTGGCAAACATCATCAATATAAAAAGAGCTACAAATAAGGAAAACCTGAGAAAAATAACTTTCATAAGCACAAGAAAACCCTCTATTCCAAAGAGGAAAGTAGCTCATATGAAGAGAGTAATCAAATTATCTCCATTAGTGATGGAGAAAAATTTCTATTCATGGCAAGATAATCAAAAATGGATATCTTGGAAAGTGAAGACAAAAGAAATGAAGATGATTCAAAAAAGGAAGAAAATGTCGAAATAGAAGGGGAAGTGGATATAGAAGAAAAATTCAAAAAAAGAATATAAAAAAAAGTTACAACTTTAGAAATGAACAAGATGATCCTGATTCAAAAGCAAAAATGTCACAAAACCCTGAGGAGTAAAAAAATGATCATTAACCTAAAGATTCAACTTGAAGAGGCAAAAAGAGTAAAGGAAGAGATGAGAACCCAATTTAATATAAAAGAAGATAATTGTGAGAGGATAGTCCGAAATTGTTTCCTCTAGGAAGAAACTAGAGAAAACAACTACTAAGTTGAACGAAAGCCTTAAGTTTGAAAAAGTATTGAAATCTTAGATGATATCATCAATGGCTAGAGGTCACCATTTACCAAGACTGGTCTTTGGTACAAAAAAAATCAAATGACTACCAAAGAAGATCCCAAAGAGCCACCAAATAAGGTCTATGAAGAAAAACCAAAAAACTATTCAGATGCTCTCAAAAGTCCCATAAAAAATGAAAGCAACAAGAAGAAAGAAAATATTGTTCCACAAAATACCATCATTCCTCCCAAAGAAAACAAGGACAAAATCAGAAGATCTTTTCCTCCAAGGCATCACATGACCATGTTTCAAAACTCTTTCTTTGGTTATTGCTTTTTGTGTAATCACTTTGGGCATAAAACAATAGATTATAGGACTCGTGCAAGAAATTTTAGTTGGAACAAGAACAAAAGTTCTGATGGGTTCTCAAATAGGAACTATAAATCATTTTCTCCTTAGTGGATTACAATGTTAATGTTATAAGTGAAACAACTTAAGACATACAACACACTTTTGTAGAAGTGGTTTTGTGGAAACTCCTAGACATAACAAGAAAGTGGAAGCCATTGATAAATAAAGGAAGAAATTGTAAAAGTTTGGAAAAAGAAACAAATCAAACTCTATACATGTCAATGATTAGGTTTCTACTATATGTGACAACTTAAAGACCAGATATTATGCAAGTTGTAGGCATGGCGGCACGGTTTTAGGCTCCACCAAAAGAAACCCATGTGCAAGTAGTTAACATGATATTTAAATATCTAAAGGGTGCTTTGGATTTTGGTTTATGGTATCCAAAAAGTGAATATTTCACCTTAACAACATATACTGATGTAGATTGGGGTGACAATATTGATGATAGAAAGAGTACAAGTGGAGGAGCATTTTTCCTTGGTAGCAGTCTTGTATCTTGGTTAAACAAGAAACACGCTTATGTTATCCACAACAGAGGCTGAACACATAATAACAACACCTTGTTGCACACAAGTTCTTTGGTGAGGAAAAATATGAGAGATATTAAGGTAGAATATGCTCATCCAATTTCAATATTTTGTGATAAAACAAGTGCAATAAGTATTTCAAAGAATCCTATTATGCACTCTAGAATGAAGCATATTCCAATAAAATATCACTTCTTAAGAGAGCATGTAGTAGAACAATAGGTCAATTTGGAATACATTGTCACACAAGAACAAATTGCATATTTTTTCACAAAACCCTTGTTACCATATTTTCCATGCAAGAACAAATAAGGCTATTTTTATGGGAAGTTAGCTATTTTTTGCAAAATGGCTATTTTTAGCACTCGCTACAAATAAAGTGTGCTAAACGGAAATTGGGTGAGTGGTGAAAGTTGCCATTTTTAGTGTTCGCTAAAAATAGTGAGTGTCCAAAAATAGATTGCATGAAAAGCATGCTAGACTAAACAACTGGATGTGTTGTTTTAATAAATTAGCAACAAATAATTATAGGCAGAATTGGCACCAAGGTTAGGAGTAAAGGTTACATGTAAGGCAGCTAAAAATAGCCACCAAGTGTGCTATTTTAGAGCATGAGTTTTGGTGCTAAAAATAAAGAATAACAACAGTTAAGGGGTAGTTTCATTGCCTTAAACCACTCTTTCATGCATTTCAAACACTCAGCAGAGGCTAATTTTCAACACAACCTTAATAAAAGGAAAAAAACACAAGAGGACAAAAACAGTCAAAGGCAAACACAACATGCCTAAAAATCAACGTAGCAGCCTAGGAGAGTAGATTTAATGGTTTTCTAACACTCTTTGCATGAAAATCAATGCAACAACTTGGAGGATGATTATTTTATTATTTCAGGGAACTGACATGCTTGGAGGGCAGTCAAGGGTTGAATTAAATAATGTATTTTATTATTGCATGAACAACAAGGGTCTAAGATAGATTGGTAGCAATCTTTAAAGGCAGATTTCGGTGAAGAAATCATATATACACACTACTTCTAGCTATTTTTCTATTGTAATCCTAGCTTGTACTTGCATCTCTGAATAAACAAGCTCCATTTTTTCCTTCTCATATCGTTGGTTTTATGAGTTTTCATTGTGTTTATCAGGATATTGTATTGTTTTACTGTGGATTTTTTTCCCTATATTGTTGTCCGTTACCCAAACCTTTGAATTAATTTTGCAGATTAGCCTAGAGTTGTGTAATTGTGTGGATATCTATATTTTTTGTATGTAGTAGTACATGTGTGTGTCAAATCATTGGTGTATCATCTCAATTTTATATTTCCCGCATCCCTTCTCCCTTTTCCTTGTCAATTTTATTAGCTTTAGGTGATTCATAAGGGAACCAACCCTCTCTGAAGGTTCACCTTAGTCATTGGTTACCCACAACCTTGAGGCGTTCCAATTTTGTCAACAGGAGAGAGAGAACACACACCATTCTCTATTAGGGTGCACTTATGGGTGACAATAGTTTCTGGCATGCCCTGTGGGACAATACAAAAATTTGTGAAAATTTTGATTTTACTTTGGCAAATACTAGTGTTTCAGACACAAATATTTAGCATCTGACGACTCCATTGGATCAAAGAATCCCATTTTCTCAATCAACAAACCATTTTCCTTCATATTTTCATATTTTTATGAGGTTTTGCAATCATGACTTCAATTTCTCATTAGAATTCCCAATTTCAAGAGAATTATTACTCCCCTCCACCTCCTTTTTCTCAAAATATTCCTCCAGATTAGTACTATAAGCCCTATCACAATGAATATGCCCATGATCCAAACAATTTGTATGATTATCCTAATCATGGCGTTTTTCAGGAGCATGTTTATGCAGATCATGGAAACAATTCCATGCTTAATGATGATTTGCATATACTGTTGAGTTGTGGAGCTTAATTACTTCACTAACATGCTTTTATAGACTTGTTGAAATACATAGTAACCGGTGTCGGTTGACAAACCGTTGTCGGTCACCCATGGACCAGTATCGGTCAGGAAAGGAGGAACCGACATCGGTTAGGGCTAACCGACATCGGTTAAGGATAACTGACATCGGTTGTGTGTGCGTGACTACTATAATTAAGCTATGAGAATTGAATCTATCTTTAGTTGTAAAGTGATTCTAATGGTTGTATTTGCATAGCTAAAGTGACCTAAGATTATAGATGCATATATAAGCATAAAACTAGGGTTTAAAAGAGAGAATTCGTTGAGAATTAAGAGAAGTTTAATTTAGAGAGAAAAAAATAAATTTATAGAGAAGAAAGTACAAGACATCCAAGAAGGTGTGGAAAATTGCAAATCTTCATTGTATTTTCTCTGTGATGATAAATTGGCTGTTTCTTGGTGGACGTAGCCCACACTGGGTGAACTATGTTAAATCTTGTGTATTATTTTTTCTTGTTTATTTCCGTATTGATTGATTTTATGCTTAGATCTAATTAATATATATGTATAACCGATGTGCTAACCCTAACAACTGGTATCAGAACATCTTTGTTTGAAGGTTGTGTGTGTTGACATATTTACTTACAGAGGGATTTTTAATTGAGTGGGAGCAAAGCAATGGGAGAAGAAGGAAAATTCAGAGTAGATAAACTTGACAGCCGTGACTATCTATTATGAAAGATGTAGGTGGATGATTATCTGTATCAAAAATATTTATACTTACCGTTGAATGAGAAGGCCAGACTTGCAAAGATGACTGATTAAGAATAAAAAATTCTTGATAGAAAGACTCCGGGATCTATAATATTGAGCCTAACAACATCTTTGGCTTCTAATATTACCGAAGAAAGATCTATAGTAGAGTTGATGAAATATTTAGCAAATCTAAATGAAAAGCCTAGTGCTTCAAATAAAGTTTATTTGATGAAAAAATGTTTAATTTAAAGATGCAAGGTGGATCTGCATCAATTCATTTGAATGATTTCTAGTCTATTGTAAATCAATTAAAATCAGTTAGTATTCCGTTTAAGGATGAAGTGGAAGCACTTTTATTATTATGTTATTTTCCAGATAGTTGAGATAACTTGGTAATGACTATTAGTAATACATCTGCTATTAATGTTTTAAAGTTTGATGATGTGGTTAATATAATCTTGAATGAAGAAATACAAAGGAAAAGTATAGGAGAATCATCATCTGGGAATGCTTTAAATGTAGAAAGAAGGGGAAGGAAGAAGGAAAGATCCAAGAGAAAAAATAATGAGAAATCAAATTCTAAGAATGACAGATCTAAATTTAGAGGTAGAGGTATAATCTACTGGAATTGTGGAAAGAAAGGTCATGCAAAGAATGATTGTTGGTTCAAGGAAAAAAAAGAGAATGTACCAGAGAAAGGTAAAGAGGAAAATGCTGCTGCAAAAGAGGTAATGCAAGATGCCCTATTTCTCTCCTTGGATAATAAAATTGAGTCATGGGTTTTAGATTCAGGGGTTTCTTTCCATGCAACCCCTAATAAGGGCTATTTCAAAAATTATGTTTAGGGTAATTTTGGGCATGTTTATTTAGGAGATGATGAACCATGCAATATTATTGGTAGAGGTGAAGTTCATCTTAAATTATAGAATGAAAATACATGGATATTGAAATATGCGAGACATGTTCCAAGCATCAAAAGAAATCTAATTTCTTCAGGACAATTGTGTAAAACTGGTTGCATGGTTACACTCACAACTGAATCTTGGAAAGTTACTAAGGGATCTCTTATTGTAGCAAGAGGAAAGAAGGTATGATCAGTGTATTTGTCTACCTACATTACTGATTCCTTTTCCATTCTATCTATTTCAGATTCGGATACAAGCATGTGGCATAATCGGCTAGGCCATATGAGTGAAAAGAGAATACAGATCTTAAAGGAAAAGAGTAAGTTATTAGATATGAAATGTGTAGATCTTGATTTCTATGAGCATTGTATTTTTAGAAATAAGAAGAGAGTGAAATTTCTCAAATTTGGGGCAATAAAGAAGAAGCATAAATTTGAGCTTGTACACTCGGATGTGTGGGGACCAACCCAGGAAGTTTCCATGGAGGATCCCAATACTATATTATTTTCATTGATGATGCTACAAGAAAGGTATGTGTTTATTGTATTAATCATAAATGTGATGTTTTTGAAAATTTTAAAAGATGGAAATCCCTTATACAAAATGAATGGGATTTTAAGTTAAAGTGCCTTAGATCTAACAATGGTGGCGAGTACTGCAGCAAGACTGTAAATGATTATTGTTCAGTAAATGAAATATAGAGAGAAAGGATGGTTCCTAGAACACCACAAGAGAATGATGTTGTAGAGAGAATGAACAAGACAATCATGGAACGAGTTAGAAGCATGATGATACATGTTGGATTGCCTTTACAATTTTGGGCGAAAGAAGTAGACATGACAATTTATTTTATTAATCGTGGACCTTCAAGTGCATTGAATGGTGGAATACCATAAGAAGTTTGGAGTTGAAAAGAGATAGATACTTATTTTCTTAGAGTATTTGGCTCAGAAGTTTTTATGCATATTGATAAGGAAAATAGAAAGATATTGGATGCCAAATCCAAAAGATGTATTTTCATTGGTTATAGCTCTGGTGATTTTGGATTCCGGTTTTGGGATTTAGAAGGTTCTAAGATAATTAGGAGTCATGACATTGATTGAAATGAAAAGAGAATGTACAGGGATCAAATTTTGGTACCCAAAGGTGAACCAATGGAGAAATTTGTGGATGAAAATGATATCCTAGATTTAAAACTAACACCTATAAGTTTACATAGTAACTGACATCGGTTTACCCCTGATTGGTAATGGTCCCCTGTATCAGTGTTTATTACAAAAGAGTTAGATTGACTTCGGTTAGCCGAATCGTGTCGGTAGAAGGTGATTGATGTTGGTCATTATCATAGGTAGATACAAATCTACAAAATATGCAGATTGAGTCTTCGACACCCCAAATCTCAGTGAGAAGGTCAAAAAGGGTAAGTAGACCTCCAGAAAGATTTTCTCCTTCTTTGTCTTATTTAATATTGACTGATAATGGTGAACTAAAAATCTTTGAAGAATTAATGCATGATAAATCCCACAAAAAGTGGGAGCATGACATGGATGGGGAGATGGACACCTTAGAGAAGAACCAAACATGAAATTTGGTGAAGTTGCCAGTAGGTAAAAGAGCATTGTAGAACAAGTGGGTTTACAGGATCAAGGAAGAAGAAAGTGAACATAAGAGATACAAAGCAATACTTGTAGTAAAGGGATTTGCACAAAAAGAATGTATTCAATTTAGTGAAATCTTTTCTCCTGTTGTTAAGACGACTTCTATTTATAATGTATCAAGTTTAATTACAGTAGAGGATTTGCATTTATAGTAACTTAATGTCAAGATGACATTTCTTCATGGTGATTTAGAGGAAGAGATTTATATGAATCGGTTGCTTGGGTATGAAGTCAAGGGTAAGGATAAACTTGTGTGTAGATTGAAAAAGAGCATATATGGGCTCAAGCAAAATCCAATACAATGGAATATAAGGTTTGATAGTTTCATGCATGAGCATGGTTATTTGAGATGTGAATCTGACCATTTTGTTTATTTTAAGATGCTTGGAAATGGGAGCTATATTATTTTGTTACATACATTGATGATATAATTATTACATTATCTAGTATGTAAGACATTGGAGAGCTTAAAGAAAAGCTATCTCACACATTTGCAATGAAGGATTTGAGATCTGCAAAGAGAAATTCATAGAGACATGAAAAACATGAAATTGTATTTGTCTCAGGAGCATTAGATCAATAAGGTGTTGGAAAATTTAATTTACAAAATTTAAAACATGTAAGTACACCTATGGTTAGACACTTCAAATTGAGAAAAGATTAGTGTCCTACATCACATGAGGAGGTTGAGTACATTGAACGAGTTCTGTATGCTTCAGCAGTTGGGAGCTTGATGCATGCTATCGTTTGTACTAGACCAAAAATTACACAGGCAGTGGGAGTTATGAGAATATTTATGGCTAATCCAGGTAAAGAGCATTGGAAATAATTCTAATGGATTCTAAGGTATTTGAGAGGGACATCCGGCATGCCGTTATGCTATGGAGGGTTAGATAATTCTTTACGTGTCTATGTGAACTCAGACATGGCTGGTGATTTAGATGACAAGAGGAGAACCACTAGATATGTGTTCACAGTAGGTGGCATAGTAGTTAGATAAATTTCTAGATTGTATAAGGTTGTGGCCCTATCTACTATAGAGGTTGAGTATGTTGCAACTACAGAAACTAGTAAGGAGATGATATGGATGAGCAGGTTTATGGGAGAGTTGGGAAAGGAGTAAGATGATTGCAGATTGTATAGTGATAGTCAAAGTGTGATTCATATAGAAAAGAAATTAGTGTTTCATTCTAGAACAAAACACATTCAGCTGAGATATCATTTCATATGGTAGGTATTGGAGGATGGGCAACCGAAGTTGGAGAAAATTCATACAAAAGAAAATCCTGCGGATATGGTAACAAAACCGTTGACAAAGGATAAGTTGGAGCTACACTCCAGTTCTGTTGGTATTTTAGTTTGAGACTTGAGGAGGGAGAAACATGCCAAGGAAAGGATCAGGGGAAGTAGATATACGATACAATGCAACAATTTATCTCCAAGTTGGAGATTGTTGAGTTGTGGAGCTTAATTGCTTCACTGACATGCTTTTACAGAATTTCTAGAATACACAGTAATCGACGTCGGTTGATGAACTGCCGTCGATTACCCATGGACCGATATCTGTCAAACAAGGAGGAATCGACATCAGTTGGGGCTAACTGACATCGGTTAAGTCTAACCGGAATCGGTTTCCTATGCATGACTACTGTAATTAAGTGGCGGGAATTAGATCTATCTTTAATTGTAAAGTGAATCTAATGGTTGTAATTACATAGCTAAAGTTACCTAAGATTGTAGATGCCTATACAAGCATAAATCTAGGGTTTAGAAGAGAGAATTCATTTAGAATCAAGAGAAGTTTCCTTTAAAGGGAAAAATAGAAATTTATAGAGAAGAAAGTAAAAGACATCCAAGAAGGTGTGGAAGATTGCAAATCTTCATTGTATTTCCTCTATGATGATAAATTGGCTATTTCTTGGTGGATGTAGCCCACACTAGGTGAACCATGTTAAATCTTGTGTATTGTTTCTTCTTGTTTATTTCTACATTGATTGCTATTATTCTTAGATCTGATCAATATATTTGTACAACTGGTGTGCTAACCCTAATAGATACATGTACTACACTTGGAGTTGAAGATGGTACAAATGAGAGAAATAAACACTATTAAAGTAGCAAAGCTTGGATTTAGGGTACCTTACCCTTGGGTTGGTCCTATGCCATACTGGTATAGCCCTTAAGAGAAGATAGACTTTTTGTCTGAATTGATACCAAAAATATGAAAGTGGAATGAAGAATTGGAAGCTTACCAATCTAGTGTTGAGAGAGCCTGTCAATGGGGTAATTCTTCACTATCATCATGCAACCATCCTATTTCTACTTTCTAACCACTTCAACCGGAGCCCATGTCCCAAATTCCTAGCTTTCATAAAGCTTATCCTCCATAAGACCTTACACCTCTCCAATCATCTCAACCATTGCAAAATCAGTTAGCAACCCAACCCATCCCTTCCCTCATATTCCCAAGTCCATTATGGAATGAACCAAATCTGACAAAATGGAGCTTACAATTTGAGGACATACAAATTCCATAGTTGGTTAAACCTACAATAGAGAAGGAGTGCAAAAAAGTGGTTGATGTTACAAAGCAACGAGAGGAATATGACCAACATGCAAAAGTTAGACAAAGTTTTCTCAAATCTCTTGAGCTACAATGTAAAGATAATGTTTTGAAGGATCATGTGAGTGTTTCTAAGTATCAAATCAACAATATTGAGCCTATATCAATATCAGATCAGATTGTAGAGGATGAGGTTTAATCAGAATCAGAAGGATTTGATGATGATGAAGAGCTAATTGAAATTGTAAGTATTACACCTCCATCATCCATCTTCTTCCATGAAGATTCTCTTGTTATTAAATCTTCCTTTGATCTTAAAAAGGAATTAAATATGAAGTTGTTTGCAAAAGACAAGGTAGCAAATGTTGCAGATCAGTCTACAAGCATCCAATATGAGCAGGAACGGGCCTTAAGTACTCCAAATGATGAAATTACACAGAAAGAAGAGGGGAAGATAAGAAAAATCAGTTTGTCAGTTATGAGAAGACCATGTCCAATCAAATATTTGTCTAGTTTAGAGCCACAAACAAAGTTTCCGTTAGTTGTGCTTAATTCAGAGCATAAGAAAAAGATTCAAGTTTTCAAAAGTCAGCCTAAACATCTCTAAAGATAGAATTCAGATTCTACAGAGCTGCTTATTCATTTCTTGGCTAATATTTTAGGCAAAACAATAGTGCATGCCATGTCCGCACTCCTACCATATGATCTACTTGAAAAATTGATCTCATGGCCCCACTTTCTAAGGAAAGGGAGTTATTTCTCTCAACCAGTCTTTGGTTTTGTTTAGATTTCCTTTTATGTCTGGTTAGAGTAGGGTAGAGTAGGATTTCAATTCAATAAGTGCTTGCATGCACATTATTTTTCCAGTTTTTCTTAGTTAGTTTTCTTTCCAAGAAGTTCTTGCATGCACATGTTTTCCTTTTCTTGAAGAGGGTAATTAAGTTCTTTCATTCAGAGGATGCAAGTTATTGACAGAGTATGTGATTCCATAGCCCAATGGATGTAAAAGGATACTAATCTCTTGTTTAACAGGAAAACAATCCCGTGATGTTGCCAAAATGTTACCATATTTTCTATGCAAGAATGAACAAGGCTATATTTTGGAAAGTTAGCTATTTTTGGTAAAATGGCTTTTTTTAGCATTTGCTAAAAAAAAGTGTGCTAAATGAAAATTGGGTGAGTGGTGAAAGTTGTTATTTTTAGCGTTCGCTAAAAATAACGAGTTTACAAAAATAGATTGCATGAAAAGCATGCTAGACTAAATAGTTGGTTGTGTTGTTTTAATAAATTAGCAATAGCTAATTATAGGCAAAATTGGCGCCAAAATTAGGAGTAAAGGTTGCATGGAAGGCAACTAAAAATAATAGCCAAGTGTGTTATTTTAGAGCATGAGTTTTGGTGCTAAAAATAAAGAATAATAGCAACAATTAAGGGGCAATTGACTTGCCTTAAACCACTCTTGCATGCCTTTCAAAAACTCAACAAGGGCTAATTTTCAACGCAACCTTAGTAAAAGGAAAAAATCACAAGAAGACAAAAAAAAGACAAAAACAATCAAAATCAAAAGCAACATGCCTAAAAATAAATGCAACAACCTAGGAGAGTAGATTTAATGGTCTTCCAACACTCTTTGCATGAAAAGCAACGCAACAACTTGGAGGATAAATATTTTATTATTTCAGGGCACTGACATGATTGGAGGGAAGTCAATGGTTGGATTAAATAATGTATTTTATTATTGCATGCACAACAAGGGTCTAAGATAGATTGGAAACAATCTTTAAAGGAGGATTTCCATGAAAAAATCAAATATGCACACTACTTCTAGCTATTTTGCTATTGTAATCCTAGCTTGTACTTGCATCTCTGAATAAAAAAGATCCATTTTTTTCCTTCTCATATCATTGTTTTTATGAGTTTTCATCATGTTTATCAGGGTATTGTATTGCTTTGTTGCGGAAATTCTTCCCTATACTGTTGTCCCTTACTCAAACCTTTAAATTAATTTTGTAGATTAGCCTAGAGTCGTGCAAGTGTGTGGATCTCTATATTGTTTGTATGCAGTAGTACATGTGTGTGTCAAATCATTGGTGTATCACCTCAATTTTATATTTCCCACATTATTTCTCCCTTTTCCTTTTCAATTCTATTATTTTTAGGTGATCCAAAAGGGAACCAACCCTCTATAGAGGTTCAACTCAGTTATAGGTTACCCACAACCTTGAGGTGTTCCAATTTTGTCAACAGGAGAAAGAGTACACACACCATTCTCTATTAGGGTGCACTTATGGGTGATAAAAAACCCTTCCAAAAGAAAGTTTTGAATATTTTAGACAAAATTTGGGAGTGATATCTTTTTCATCTAGTCACTAAGTTCTTAAGGAGAAGCATTATGTCAGGGGGAGCTAATCACTGCATTATTTTATAACACATGTTTTTTTTGCAATTAATGTTAAAGGGGGATAATTACATAAAGGGGGAACATTATGTTTTTGCTATGTTCATAGGTTATTTCTGTAGAAACCTAAAATATGCTTACACTTAGCATTTCATCCAATCTAATCAATTAACGACACTTCGTTAATTCCCCATACTTCGCTCCATTCTCGAATGCCCATTCACGACACTCTTTCTGTCGTATTCCTCCTATAATCAGCTTATTTGGCTAATATCTCTCTTATTAGCTAAATATTCCTCCTTTCAACCATTCAGAACCTCCCTAGTTCTCTCTAGACCACTTCTATTAGCTTCGTAGGCTATCTATCAGTCACAATTGGTTATCCAGACCCCTCCCAACTCTCAATGAGTCTCTAATCACTTGCTAATCAAGTTTAACTAGCCTAAATCCTAGTTAACTAGCCTAAACCAATATTATCTAAGCCTAAAGAATGTTTATCCTAATCTAATATAAAAGTGTTTTTTGAGCTTTAGTTCCATGTGCACCCAAATTCCAAACTCTCCCAAGCAAAAAACTATTATAAATAGAAGGGTCACCCCTCCCTCTAAAACACACACCTTGTTTACATAACAAAATCTCTCTCACATTTAGAGATATTGGCATTAGACCTCATTTGCATTAGCCAAGCTAATAGGCATTTGATCTTGGCTATCCTCCATTGTTGAAGCTCCTCCATCTTCCATCCATTCCAAATATAGTTAGTAAGGGAAGATCTAAAGCTTGGCCATGTAGCCAACTTGGAGAGATCTCTTCACTATGTTTGGGAGTAAACAACACACAATTTGATTGCTTAGAATCTAACTAGGTTCACTTTCATTAAGCTTTCATAGAGTAGAGAGTAGTATACATGTTAGTTTTTGATGTTTTTGTCAAAGTTATAATGCTTGCATGTTAGTTTCTCTTGTTTAGCTCTAATCTCATGGTGCATGGATGAGTTAGCGAAGCTTTGAGGTTCTTTAGCCTCATTCCATAGCTTTTGCAACTTTCCATTGCATACATTTGGCACGCCCGGTGGGACTCTTAGTCCATCCTCCATTAATGGAGTCATTTTGAAGCTTTTATTTTAGTTTCTAAATTTTTTAGTTTCAATGTTTCTAGATTAGTTTCAAGCTTTCTAGATTAATTTTTAAAAGTAGATTAGCTTCAAGTATTTAATTTCACTAACCTTTATTGTGTTAATGGATAAATGTCAATTTTCTTAGCTAGTTTAGCTAGGATTGTCTTGTTTTTGTGCTCTTTGTAGGATCAAAGGAGGTGAAGTGCTGCCAAAATTGAACCAAATCGATAAAATTTTGATATTTTTGAGATTATTTTTGAAAAATCCCATGTTTTTTTAGCCACCTACAGGAAAGGGAGCACACATACCATTATGTGTGCGTAGGTACAACTCTGACTGTCATTTTTTGACAGAGGTGTACAAGCACCCAATATGTGGCACACATACCCAAACAGTGGCACAAACACCCAAACCATGACACACACGCCCAAACTGTGGTGCACACACCCAAACCTTAGCGCATGCATCATTAGCAATCTTCTGGAGGCCATAACTTTTTCTCCCAAGCTCGAAATGACTCTGTTTTTGTTGCGTTGGAAAGGTATTGAAGAGAACTACACAATGGAATCATAAAATTAGGATTTTGAATTACAAAAAATTTATGGTTTACATTATTAGGTAAATAATCATTTTCTAATGTATCTTAAAGTCTAAAAAATTGTTTTCTTGACTATTCTAACACTTTGAAAGGTTTTGTGACACTAATCAGTTGGTTGTAGGGTTTTGTTTTGTTATTTCAACTTGCATAGCTTAAGTGTTTTCATTTCTTAGCTTGAATAAATCTTGTAAAGTGTGTATGCTCTCTCCTCGTGCCTTTTTGGTGATCTTGGAGATCAAAAACACTTTTTCTATGATGTTAAAAAAGTAAAATAGATTTCCATATGATTTGTCTTAGTGGAATTTTCACATTGCGTATGCTCTTCCTTCACACCTTTTTGGAAATCTTAGGAATCAAAAGAAAAGTGTAAATTCTCTTTCTTAAGTTTGTAAATGGAAAACTACTAAACTCATTATCTGCAAGACCTAACGCTTGCTAAAGAAAGGAGACATGAAAAAAAAAAACACAAAACCCTCTAATACACGTGTTTTATGCAGGTTGCCGAATGGTGTGTTACTTAAAACCACATTTAAGATAAAAAGATAAAAAACACATCACTCTTCATCACATTGTATTACAGGTTTTAGAAAAGGGTACGTCCCTTTCCACTCAACTAGAACATAACCCCTTTGGCATAATGCCTTAAGCTACAACAATGGGGGTGGTACCAGGAACCCCAAAGTAGTCCATGCAAGAGGGAACCTTGTGGACGAAATGGGAAGTGCTCCACACTACCTACTTGACTAGTTTTTCTTGTGAGTTAGCGTTACAAAGTTGTCCATATCGCGACCCTCAGGGAGAGTACATGATGGATGCAATTAGTGCCCACTATACTTGAAGGGGGCAAAGCCGAGATACTCCCAAATTAGTCATTGTGACTTTTTAGGTAATTCGTGCCCGCTCTTAGATGGCTTTGTAACACCTAGGACGAGAGAATCACCTAGTAAAATATACTTTGACCAGGATCCCACTTTTACCAGTTTAAAACGGTGTTGATGTTGTGAGCCATTATTCACCATGAAACATGTGACATGTTACTTTCGCTTAGTTTTTCACGTACCCTAAGGTAAGGCAAAACTATAGCAAAGTGGGGCCAACATTATTTACCCCCATTTGATCTACTTCCTTCACTTTCTTTTGACACTTTGTTGATCAGAAGAGGAGTGACTACCTTTGCATTATCAATTGATTGTTTTGCCACTTTTTTTTCCATTAATGCCCATCCATGTTTTCAGATGGGTTAGTTAAACATCTAAAGTGTGTGGAGACGTATTTATATCATTAGTAGCCTTTGTGATCTTGATACCCACGTCAGGATTGTCATCATAGTTAGGATTGATTCATCATTTTATCTCCCTTTGACATGTTACCTCGTTTGCATTGTCTCGACATAATTAAGATACTTATGTCATGTTTCTCGTAAACATGATCTAAGTGTCTGCATTGTGGCATTACGCTGCCCATGTTTTAACACATCCTTAGTATACTTTGACTTAGTTTGATTTCAAACATTGTCCCAAATCTTGAAAGGTGTGCTTACTTTTTTGTGTCATTTCAATACCACTTTGACACTAATATCCCATTTCTCTACGAAGCTTGATAGACGTGTCCAATTGGTGTGGTTACATGGCTTACATTTGTAAACATCACCCTTTAACATTTAGGCCTTGTTGGTTGTTGAAATTTTTGTGGTATCCTTTGATTGGGAGTCACATCTACCCTTTGTTAATAATTACGCCTTGTTCATTTTGAGCTTGACATAAGTATTGATATTGTGTTGATCATCTTTGCATCGAACTATCATTTTGCACACACATTTTACATATGGTGTATTTCCTTGTTGATTGGCTTTGTGTTTCACACTTGCATGATTGTTCCTTGTGATTATTCATTCAGAAAAATTATTTTCTAGGACAATCCCTTTTTATCTCATCGATATTGCATCATCACGATGTCTATTTTCCTTAGACCTTCTTCAAAAAATCATGCACGCATATCAATACTTACAAATGTCTAGCTGGCTTCCATTATGCTTCCCAAATCGACATGACTTCCTTCCCTTTGAAGGAGTTCCATCACACTATCTAGATCTAGAAATTTGTGCTTAAAACAATGCCAAAAATGACTGACTATTGTGCGGTTCCCCATACTTATAAAAATACGGAACCTAGGTTTAGCAATTCAAATCAAAAGATTCCCATTACAACTAAACCTCGTTTGGTTCTTCGTGCTAGAGAGCCCATATGGGTAACTCGTTCCCCACCTTCATCTCATAGTCAGTGGTATGATTTGGACACTTCTGATCCAAATTATTATTTGAGTTCCCCCCACTCTTCTTCTAATTCTAATTGAAAAATTTCCTCTTCTTATGAGGATTCCAATCCAAATATTTCCTCTGACTCTTTTGATGATTAAGATCCAAACTACTATTCGAATTCATCTAATTCAACTCCTAAGTCATCTAATGCAACTCCTATGTCATGGTCCTCCCTATATTCGCAGGAACCTCTTCATCATATGTTTAATATGACTCCTATGTCACGGTCCTCCCTTTCTTCACAGGACCCCTTTTATGCGTCACCTCAACAACGTATTCTTCCTTTGAAGATACGGGCAACTCCAAATCCCTCCAATCAAACATCTAATACAATTCTTGAATCACGACCCTCTCTTTCTTTGTAGGAACCTTGTTATTATTCATCTGATGTGATTCTTGAATCAGAGTCCTCCCCTTATTTGCAAGACCTTCTTCATCAATCACCCCCAATAAGTCTTCCTTCTTTAAAGATTCATGTGACTCAAATTCCTTCTAGTCAAATGTTTGAATCGACCCATGCGTCACAATCTATAGACTTTGGACTTAATCCTACTAGTTTATAGATGATATATCATTGTATAGGTAGGTCCACACCATCTTCTTCTACTCCTGAGACATCTAGCTACACATCTTCTTCGTCCCCCACATCATCTTCTTCTATCAATCATCATCAAACATCTTCTAAGTCTTCCACACCAATTGGATCTCTTTCCTCCAATCAACCCCTGGTGGTTGATCAACAACTCATACAGATTGATCTCTTTTAGAATGAAGAAACAATCAGGGCATTTATAGGGGCATATGAAGATATTCCTTTAGTAGATTACGAGAAAGGATTCTCTTTAGACTTTGATGCGTCTGTGTATTGTGAGGAAAAGGTTGATTCCTTTTATCAAGAAATGAGGAAGAGCCTCAAATCATGGAACTTGATCCTCCTCTTATTCTTCCATCTTCACATTCTTCATTATGTGATGAAACTCCTTGGTCTTGCATTGATCCATGGCCTATCTTCTCATCACCCAATAACTCTTTATCTATCATAATTCCTCAATCACAATCTCTTATGGGGTCAACGCCAAGTAGCCCTTCATCTTCATCTAGGTGTGGGTCACCTTCTAGTATCCCTCCCTCTGCTATTTGTGGGACATTTTTGAGTAGTCCACTATCTTCTATTCTTGGGGCATGCCCAACTAGCCCCTTGTCTTCTAGGTATGGATCACCCCTGGGTAGTCCATCATCTTCTATTCTTGGGCCACATCCTAGTAGCCCATCATCTTACATCTATGGGTCATGTCCTAGTAGCCCTTCTTCTATTCTTGGGCCACATCCTAGTAGCCCTTCGTCTTCTATCTATGGGTCATGTCCTAGTAGCCCTTATTCTTCTATTCTTGGGCCACATCCTAGCAGCCCTTCATCTTCTATCTATGGCTCACCTCCCATAGCCCATCCTCTTCAATTACCTTGGACCATATCCTTTTCATCCATCACATATTTCTTCTATCAATGGTTATGGCAAGCCCATGGTCATTTCTCACATCAATTCTAAACATCCACGTTCACATTCTTCTCCTTCTTAGGATCAGAAAAGTCACGCATCAACTTATAAGAAACCTAAACAGTTTCTTAATCAAGCTCAAGATCAAAAATCCAAGAGATCTCTAAAGCCACCAACAACTCCAATGATCTAAAATCAAAAATCAAATGCAATTAAAGAATGCACACCAACGTACCCATCAAGTATGGCACAGAGTGCATAAACCTATGGATAGGGAACTCAAGCTCCCACATATGAAACCCATGTTTCAAAACAAATCACAGTCATTTGTTGAGTGTGAACTCACCACGATCATCGAGATCAGGGAAAACATGACTCTTGATAAACAAACACGCTTAGTCTCCCTTATCAAGGAAATTACAAACATCGTTGTTGGATCTTACCATGCAGAGTGACTCTGTTGTTCTCACCTTTCCAAAAACTATAAAAAATCTAAAAAATCAAAACAATGCAAAAATACAAAAAAACATGAGAAAACACAACAAAAATCAAAGGTACGAAGATCAAACATTGCAATCAGGTATTTGCGTACACATGGATGTTATTTCTTCCCTTCCTTGCTATTCTTCTATAAGTCTTCCTACCATTTTCATCCCTTCAGTGATATTTTGGTTAGCTTATTCACACACATTTTGTGACATTTATCTCTATGGTATCCATTTGACCCTGGTCTTTTATCACCTTAGTAAATTAAAGAACGACTGACCTCATGGAGATCCTATCACATTCAACATCTAATAAACTTGTTGCAAAGAAATTTTGGACATATTTGTTGACACTAGCCAATGTCATCATCACAATCACTTCCACCTCCTTCCATCAAGTCATCAGTGGTTCTTAACCCCTTGTCAAACAAGAGAGCTGAAATAAGTTTTCAGAAAGAAAAAGAATCAAAATCAATCAAAAAATCAAAAGCTAAAAGCTACAAAGAAAAGCAAATTGATATATTACTCTCTCTTGGGGTATTTCCAATAAAATCTAGCGGGGCTATGGATGCCTGACTAGTAGTATAGCAATGTTGCGATTAGAATCAAATACATCTCCGTCTGGGCTATGGATGCCTAGCTGGCAGCGAGGCAATGTACAATTATCCTTCCACCCTTCATTCACAAATCATATATCACCTATCAAAATAAATCATTCCTACACATTGGCTAGGGTATCTTCACTTGTTTTCTATTGAATCTTCCCTTCAAGAGGTAATAAATTCCACATGCACACAATGGATCTCTATGAGTAGGTAGGATTAGTAAGTTACCAAGTGTCTTTTTGGACCTTGTTCATACTCTTACTTTAGTCCATATCTTGTCTCATGATTTGTGCCTTTGGCTAATCACTTCTTCATTGTGAGGCTTCTAAGCTACATTCATATCATTCACATCATTCTTCTACTTCATTCAGAACATCCATGTGTATAAGATTACTTTTTTGCCATGTTTTCGGACACCTTTGTCCCCTTTCACAAAAACAATCTTCTCCTTCCTTTCTATCATGTGCTTTTAGGCTAACTTACGATGGGGGCATCCTTTCTTCTTCCCAGCACTTCATTGGTTTATGTTCATCATCATGTTGAACCTATCCATAATGGCCTTGGGTCCCACTTCTACCTGTGAAGAGTTTTCCTTTGAATACTCCCACCTAATCATTGGGGCATTTTTGCATCTTCACCTTTCTCGTACGCACGTGGCCTTATGCCCTTGTACATCCCATCTATCACTAGGGGCATCCATGCTTCCTTGTCTTCCTGTACATAGTTTCAGAAAACTTTCAAAATCAAAAAACATTCAAATATGTTAGAAAAGTCAAAAAATTCAAATATGTTTAAGAAAAATTCTAAAAATTGAAAATCATCCTACAAAATGTCACTCTTTGGTTCTCACCTATTCATGTGCATGACTCACGGATCATCTTGATCTACCTCCATCAACAAAAGCTAGGTTGCTTACTTCGTCTGTACTCTGGGGCACAACGAGTTGCCTGGTACTGTTTCGTAGTGCACATTGATTTTTCATCAGACCCAAGTGTCCTCCGTTATTCCCCTTGCATGTATCCTTGCTTGGGGAACCATCGTTAACCCTTTTCGTTAATTCGAATAGGTTGGAACTGAAGCTTGATAACAAAAACATTACATTATGTTTTTCTATTAGGTTAGCTTGTTTACTTTCTCGTATTGCATTGCATTTTGTATGTTGCATGGAGTTAGGAATCTTTTACTTTCTCGTATTGCATTGCATTTTGTATGTTGCATGGAGTTGGTGTTTTTAGCAATGGACATTTGTTCGTATATGGATTTTCATGTCATACTACACTTTTGTTCATTCTTTTTAATAAGGACCGATGATGAAGATCTCTAGCAATATGATGAAAATAAAGTTGTTTAAAAGGCACTAGATGGATGTTAGCTCATTCCCTCTTCCTCATACTCCTTTTTCTTCTATATTCCCTTTCTTTCCTTCATCTTCTATCTATTTCTTTCATCTTTTCGATAATCAATCGACCTCTTTCATCACCCTATCGACGGTCGAGGGGGCATACTTCATTCTACTCATTTTTCTTCTATCCCTTCAAAATTTTCTACTTGTTTATGCTTGTCTACTTTCTTTGAAGTGACGTCGCTTATGTCACCCCAAAGAGGGGAAAATGTAGACACCTAAAATATGCTTACAATTAGCATTTCACCCATCAAAACGACACTTCATACCCCATATTCCATTCTAATCCCATTTCTTTCGGTTCTATCTTCGTTGCCCAAAGAGGGGAAAATCTAAAATATGCTTACACTTAGCATTTCCTCCAATGCTTTGACGACACTTATTCTTTCTTTGAATCTTTTCAACGTTAATCGAGTTCTTCTATCACCCCCATTGACAATCGAGGGGGCATCCTCCAACTCATTTATCCCTTCAAAATTTTCTAAATTCTTGTCTACTATGACGTCGCTACGTCACTGTAGACACCTTATACTTACACTTAGCATTTCCTCCCTATTCAACCGATTAACGACACTTCGTTAATTCCCCATTCTTCACTCCATTCTCGGATGCCCATTTACGACACCTTCTCGGTCGTATTCCTCCTATAATCAGCTTATTTGGCTAATATCTCTCTTATTAGCTAAACATTCCTCCTTTCAACCATTCAGAACCTCCCTAGTTCTCTCTAGACCACTTCTATTGGCTTCGTAGGCTATCTATCAGTCACAATTGGTTATCCAGACCCCTCCCAACTCTCAATGAGTCTCTAATCACTTTCTAATCAAGTTTAACTAGCCTAAACCAAGCTTAACTAAGCCTAAAGCATGTTTATCCTAATCTAATCTAAAAGTGCTTTTTGAGCTTTAGTCACACATGCACCCAAATTCCAAACTCTCCCAAGTGAAAAACTATAAATAGAAGGGTCACCCCTCCCTCTAAAACACACACCTTGTTTACATAACAAAATCTCTCTCACATTTGGAGATATTGGCATTAGACCTCATTTGCATTAGCCAAGCTAATAGGCATTTGATCTTGGCTATCCTCCATTGTTGAAGCTCCTCCATCTTCCATCCATTCCAAATATAGTTAGTAAGGGAAGATCTAAAGCTTGGCCATGTAGCCAACTTGGAGAGATCTCTTCACTATGTTTGGGAGTAAACAACACACAATTTGATTGCTTAGAATCTAACTAGGTTCACTTTCATTAAGCTTTCATAGAGTAGAGAGTAGTATACATGTTAGTTTTTGATGTTTTTGTCAAAGTTATAATGCTTGCATGTTAGTTTCTCTTGTTTAGCTCTAATCTCATGGTGCATGGATGAGTTAGTGAAGCTTTGAGGTTCTTTAGCCTCATTCCATAGCTTTTGCAACTTTCCATTGCATACGTTGTCCAAACAAAATTAGTTTCAGATATCCATTATTCAAGGGTATATCACACCATTCCAAGGCATTAAATAAAATTTTATGATCATTGAAGAATGCTAGCCGACCCCCCTCTATTTTGGTGTTAATATTTAAATTATGGGCTGACCCATGTCTAGAAAAAAAAGAGCATCCCTTGAGAGAAATCACACCCTTTTGAAGTGACATGAGAATGTATAAAAGGAGATATAGTTGAAAAGAAAGCGAGGAATAATAAAGATACATCATTCAAACTCAAGCATATTTCTGAAGGAGAAAAAAATAAGAGATCATTCAAGGAAGTTTTTTGTGATGGAGATTTATTTAATTGTTATCCATTGACGAAGTTTTTTTTAGAGCTTGGTGCTTCCTAATAGAAGAGATTGGTGTCTCTTGCTAAGTTGGTTCTTAGAAGTGGGAATTGGTGTCTCCAATAGGTTGGTGCCTACAAATTTCTTAACGGTGGGGATTGGTGTCTCCAGTGGGTTGGTGCCTACAAATTTTTGTAAGAGACTTTTATTATTTTATGACTAAATTTGGACAATAGATCCAAGCCGTATTTTCTGCGTGGTTTTCCTGAAAGGGTTTCCACGTAAATCTTGTGTTTCATAATTGTGAGTTCTTGTGTGATTGTTGTTATTATGATTATTAAGTTTTTAAATAAGTAAAATATCATCTTATACTGATTCACCCTCCCCCCTCTCAGTATAAGTGCGTGTTCATTAGTTTTGGTTACAAATTAATTAAAAATTATAATTATGCATTATCTACCTTCATTGCTCATGCAATTTAATAATGTTTTGCACGTTATTTAAATTTATTTTATGAATGTTTTGGTTCAAAATTAATAAAAATAGACTTATGCATTATGTGCATTAATTTCTCATGTAATTTAATATTGTTTTGCATGTTATTTAAATTTATTTTATGAATTTATATATTTTCTAAAATAGTGATAAATTTGCTAAGTAATTTCAAGAAACTCTTGAGTCTCATGTACTAGTAATTTTTTTGGTTACTGAGTAATGTTTGAGTATGAGTTATTGAAGTATGCATCTTATAATTCTTGGACCTTGTATCACTATCCTTCCTGTCCATTATCTTTTCAATATACTCTATTTTTTTCTTTGGAAAATTTCTAGTCCACTCTCCAAACACATTCTCATCTTGAAATTATTCCAATCCTACATGATAGGGGTAAATATCCACAATATTGAATATAGGGAAGATTTCAAATTCTTTGAGAAAATATGTCAAATAAGCATTTTCATTAATCATTTTGAAAATCTTGCAAGAATGTTTTTTCTTTGGATTCAATTTAATGTAAGTGCATGTAGGAAACCTTTTTTTACAGAAGTAAACTATGATTATCTTACCCTCTTGGTACACTTTGTCCCTTTTATATAAGTCTATAAGACATTTTTGCTACTCATTTGATATTTGTAGCATTTTTCTAACTTCTTATCACACTTCATGTATATGCTTCACAAAATTCCTCTATAGCTTGGATAATTTGTTTCTCCTCAAGAAGATAAATTAAACCCACTACTCATTTTGGATTGTTTCTTAAAAAATATGAAAAAGGAGATTTACCTGTTGACAATGGAATTGAAAATAAAATCTACTATTTTGGGATAACCCCAAATAAACACCTTATCAAGTTTCCCAAAATATTATTTACCACCTTCTACCCATACATCTAAGGGTGGTTAGCTAACCTATATTGTAATTTGTTCTCATGTTTTCTCCAAAAGTGACTAAGAAATA
The DNA here is from genome assembly GCA_019776745.2 of Taxus chinensis. Taxonomy (NCBI): domain Eukaryota; kingdom Viridiplantae; phylum Streptophyta; class Pinopsida; order Cupressales; family Taxaceae; genus Taxus; species Taxus chinensis. Next base: position 478,226,518 of record CM034154.1, on the reverse strand, counting down.
TGAAATCTAGGTCACTTGTGATAGTCTTATGTAGTCCATGTAAGCCGACAATCTTTATAAGGAAGGGATCAACAATCTTACTCACATCAAAAATATTTTTACATGGAATAAAGTGGGCCATTTTAGAGAAATCATCCACCACAACCAAAATACTGTCATTACCTCTCTGACAAAAAGGAAATACCAAGACAAAATCCATTGAAATATCAATCTATGGTCATTCAAGCATCGGTAACGGTTTTATACAAACCATGCTATGTTGTCCACGTCTAGATACTAAAATTTTTACATGTAGATATAACTTTGTCAACATCCTTCCTCATTCGAGGCTAAAATTTCATCGCTTACCAAGGTGTAAGTCTTGGCTCTTCTAAAATGACCTCCCAAACCATTTGAATGCATTTCCCTAATCAAAATTTCCTCCTAGATCCAATGGGAAAACAAAGTTGGAGTTCCTCAAACAAAAAATCATCACCCAATAGTTATTCTTCACAAACCAATTTACCCGCATCTCTGAGATTGTTAAAAACCCCAATAATTTGATTGAAATAGGGATAAAATACATATTCATTCTTCATATATTCAATCCTAATAACTTCATTATTCAGTTTAATAAGTAGGTGGGGTCTCCTACAAGGTAAATTTTAGTGGTGAATATTCATTAATTCATGAATATTCTAGTTTTTAAATTTTGCATTTAGAAAATTTTAAGGGTAGGAATTAGGACTAGGTCACCTAATATTTCTTGGTACAAGTTACTGTTAAGGGTTAGTTTGTTTAGTGTTTACACCAATAACTGTCTGTCTAAATTCAAATTACCTTTAGTGCAAAATTGAATTTTACCATATTCGCCTTCATATATATATATATATATACTAATTATGTATTTATAATTTCGTATGCAAATTTCAACTATCAAATATTCTTTGCAATTTCTTTCTGCTTTAAAGATTGAGATCAACTACATATTGCAACCCTACATTAAGGTATTTTTAATTGTTATGGTATTGTATTGCATTTATTTCAAAAAGTAACAAATCAAAATGGCATCGACCAGTAACACTCTATATGCTAGCAGTTGGTAGCATTGTTTATAATAACAAACAATGAAATTAACAAGGCTACTGTCTAGTAGCATGCATAATGCTACCATGATACTAGCCATAATGTAGTCAACTGATAGCATACACATATCTGAATGTTCTATAAGGATCAATAAATAACTGAGTACACATTGAAAAGGTTGCACTTCCAATGGTGACGTGAATGTTCCCTCTAGTAAGTAAGAAATTGAATCACAAAGTAAAACAAGTATGAAAGAACATGGTCTAACATTCTCATAGATAAAAAATGAAGGTACATATAGGAGTACTGTGTAACTCCTGTGCATGACACATAGACACATGAAACCCTAACTAACCCTAATGAGCTAGGATCTCACTAAGTGAGATGACTAACCATATGTGGTGGAAAAGAAACTGAATGATGAAGAGAAAAGTCATATACACCAACACCCCCCCTTCATCGAAGATGAGGTAGAGGTCAAGGAAAGTCACAATAGAAAGAGAACTCCCCTAGACAACTAAGAAATATGTTTCAATGGGGTCAGAAAACTAGGCCTGATAAGGTACCCATGTACAACAAACATCTCTCTTGAAAAGAAGAAGAGGAGAAAAATGGGTTCTGACAACTATGCTTTATGAGGTACCCATGTACAATAATGATCTCAAGTAATGGAGGAGAAAACCTAAGGGAAAAACATCCACTTAGAAGAGATAAAAGACTCCCCTAAACAGCCTAAAAAATATGCTTCAAATGAGTCTCGACAGCTAAAGGCATAATAAGGTACCTGTACGTACCCAAAATTTTAGGGTACTGCACCGTCAGAACAATATAACACATGCCCCAATGATGATACAGGTCTCCTCACAAGGTGTTCGGGATCTGGAAAAGCTCTCCAAGGATGCGTTATCATCCTGCATGCCCCGCTTAGCCCCCACGTGCTTTGTTTTTCTCTTTTCCCCTCTTTTCTTGGCCTTTTGCTCTTCAGTTATGAAACCGTCGCCCTGCCTGGGCAGCGGTCTTGTGACCGCCGCCCTAAGTAGGGCGGCGGTCCTGTAACCGCCGCCCTGCTCAGGGCGGCGGTCCTTTACGCATTTTCTAGAATGCTATTTTAACACGACTCACGTAAATTTCAACGTTTACCAGCATTTTTCACCGCCATGAGCTTGCATTAATGATTCTGGTTCCCTGGAATAGTGTTTTGCGATTGTTTATAGTTTAAGAGTTCTAGTTGGTTTTTACCTTGGGTAAATGCAAATGCTATAAATAGATGGCTTGTGCTCAAGCAAATGGCCCCTCAAATTTGCCTCTGAATTTCTCATTGCAATAGATTAGTCTTTCATTTTATTTAGAATTCTTAGTTTCTTTCATTGCATGCCTAGTTAGTGTTGTTTTGTTGTTAGGAAGCCACATATCCATCTTGTGCAAATGCTGTTGACATTTCATCCAATCCATTGGAGTAAAATAGTTTTTTTTCAATACGAAGCCATTAAAGTTGCAGGTTTTATTCTTCAAACAGGATAGTTTCAGGTTCTTGGACATTTTATGTTGCATGACTCGTAATAAATCCCACTAGGATATGCATAAGCCAAGCTCTGTACTCTTGCACTATCTCTTTCCTACTCGCATTGTATTCAGTCTGTATCATAAGCTACCTTTGTCCCAATATCTACTTCTGTTGATGCTAGCATTACACACTTTTCTGGATCCAAGTGAACACGAAGGAACGAGGAAATCACACTGAGGGGATAAGATCACACACACCATCAGATTCGCCCCTGTTCTACAGAATCCAGGTTCTAGCTTTCAAAGTTCTAGTTAGAAACATATCAAATAGAGTAGCCAATCACTTTATTTCAGTCAATTTTACTTTCGATATTGCCAGGGAAGCTATGGGGATTGATAGTTTCTAAGAAACTATGATTCATTTCTCACTTCTGAGGTAGGATCGAGAGTCTTGCAAATAGACTAGATCAATTGTTTCATTATTTAGAATAGGTTCATAGTTGCACAGACAAATAGCTATACTCGGTTATCTTGTTTGTTTTAATTTGTTATTCTAAACTGTCAATTCTAGATATATTAGATAGTTGTTCTTTAAATTCTATTTAGTAGATAGATATATCAGATTTAGGAATATACATAGACATATCTTTCACAATTAGTTTATTCTGTCATTAGTTAGATTTATATAACTTTCTTTTGTATGACAATCACGGGACCTAGAGAGCCTAGGGAATACGTATTCGAGCCAATCGTGCCCCAACCCAATCTCGTCACAGTCATAACTAATATAGATCAGAATCTCAGGATCCAAGTCTTCCAAACAACGGTAAACTTACAACAAATCAGTTTCCAACTACACAGGTTAAACATAGAAGATGACCAAGCACACACATTTTGGTCAAATCAACCAAACTACAGATTACCCTAGGTTCATACCCACATGACTGTAGAAGGGTTTGAAAGAGAGCAGACCTTTGGTTGTGATCCTTTGGTCCCATAGCCAGACGCAGGAGACACTCTCATAGATATAGATACCAGCTTGAGAATTCAGGTTGCACAAATGCCTGTAAGATATTATGAGAAGATCGCACAATTATTGATTATGAATATAGAAGCTGAAAAGGCATAAGACTATTGGATACTAGGGATTAGGGATTGATTTAGAACATGACCATAGTAGGACCACAACAAATACGAATCCACGGGTGTGACCCACAAATCCCATATCCCAACAAGCCCATAGGTGAATCAGACATAGATGCTGGCCTAGGTACACTAATATTCAGATCTACTCCACTTCCACCCATCATCATCGAACAATTATCCTTATTAGACATAGCAGCTAACAAAGCTAAGGAGTTCTAGACTAGGCCAGAGAATCCACCATAGAGTCAATTATATTTATCATCCGTCCTATGACCTTATCAGGAGACATACATGAAACTATCGCAGAACATTTTCCACGTATTCCACAACGTATAGACCGAATCATGCCAGAGCTCGATATTGATTGGAACCTTCAAGAAGTCATCCTTGCTGATCGATCTATCACACCAGTTCAGGTTAGGAGGGCCTTCTTTGCCTTAGATTCACAATTTCCACTAGTGCGCGTCGAAGACATCAGATTACCCAATTAGCTTGTCTGAATCCCACACATATTTAATCCCCACCAGCTGTCTCGGCATGACCTTGGGAGGTCGGGTGTGAGGAAAGGTTACTTTAGATTCCTATGCTCGCTTGTCACTTTTCCATCGTATAAAATTGGTGAACCCGATGTGAACTTTCTACTTTCTGGTCTGGAGTCAGATTTCTACTAGTTCTTCCAAATTAAAACAAACTCTTTCATCTTTATTACCTCATCAACTTCCACCATCACCTTCACTCCTTCCCATTATTCTGTGGGTATTCATATACCCCCCGAATATGTCAGGATTTGATGCATATGTCAGACCCCTTTTGGGTCTTGAGGCATACTACGCCCAACAGAATAGACAATCATCACCCTAGCTCTCAGTATGGGGTGATAACTACTTAACTAACCAGTTATCAACACAAACTCCGAGGATCAGATATAACTCATCTTTCCAAATAGAGGAGTTGGATCAGCTCACTCAACAAACAGAACCTTCAGGCTCGAACAACATGATGCTCACAGGAGAGTCTAGCTCATCTCCTCAAGTACTACTTAGACCACAAATTAGTAGACAATCTGATCCTTACCTAGGTTTAGATGATGAACATTTGGTACGTTATGTTAGGAATGAACAACGTTCTCCAAGTATGTACCCACCTGTAGGAGGTTTAAAAACACAACCCGAGGTCTCTTTTTAAGAAAATACCTCCATGCCACTACATATAGGAAATACCCTTGGGGAAACTTGGTAGGGCAGCAATCAATTCATAGCAGGATATCACATGCCTATACAACACCATGATATACAATAGATGCCGCTAAGGCAAAACACCGTGACTTCACCAAATGAAGTCATTTTAACGTTAGTAGAAAAAGTGAGAGGGTTAGAACTTGCTCAAGCAAATCAAAATTCCCAATTCATGCAGGCAGGGAGTTCCAATCCTCCACACCATCCTAGCCAAGTAGACCTCCTCACAGGAGTAGGCACGTTAGGCATGACCCCTCAGTATTCACAACAAACGCCGATTAGAACCACCATTTCTAACACCATTCCAATACCTCCCGGTCTGGTACAAAATAATCCATTCTTGGACAATCCCCCTTCATACTTAATCATGTACTCCAAATCACCACAAGGGGATATGTTCTCCTCTCCCGATATTTTTTCTCAACCACAGGGGTTCCCTTATGCTCCTACCAATGCATATGCAACCCCATATCAACAACCCATTCCACCTCCACTACCTTAACAGGCACCATCAATGGTCTAAACCTATGCGATAGGGACATATTCAGAATACTTGAAAGAAACCTTAGATTTCACCATACGAAGCATCATGCTTCTAAGACCTCTTCCTGATTTGCCCAAATACAATGGTGAGGGAGATCTGAATGCACATATCAAAGCTTACGCTACAGCCATCCGAGAACTACTCCCATGGGATGGGGTTGTTGCTAAAATATTCCCCAAAACTTTGGAGGGCATCGCTCTCGATTGGTATTATAGAATACTTGAGGCTTCCATCCATTCGTTCAAGCAACTTGTGTCAGAGTTCATCAAGGCCTTTGACATGAACAAACTATTAAGGACAGGAATCAGGGAATTCTTGCACATTAAGCAAGAACACAATGAATCTGTCGCCCATTTCATCCAGAGGTGGTGCACAGTTCTCTATTCTTCGGCAAGTGCTCCGAACATGGATCAGATGGAACTATGAAATCTATTCTTTCATTCTCTCAGCAGAGAGATAAAGGAAGAAGTCCAGAAGTTCCTGCTAAGAACTTATGATGAAGTACTTGAGAGTGCTCTCCAAATAAATCAAGTGGTAATTAATAGTGGTCGCAAGACATATGGAGCAAACAGGAGGTTAATCACCTCCAACCAAAACACTACAACTTATCCTACTATCATGAATGTCAATCAAGGACCTAAAATCCTTAACAAAAATCACGGAGTGATAATGGATGGAGTAACCGATCAGGCTAGAAAGGTAAATTTTGTGAATACTCCACCATAAATAAACAATCAATGAAACAATAACTTTACTCCAACAATCAATACAGTGGATTTTAATCATCCACAACAACAACAACAACAACAAAAAAAAGTGAAGCCCTACACGGGATCCAAATCAAAGTTCAACTAGGTATAAAAACCAGAATTCAAACCAAAAACAACAAACGCAAAACTTTAATAGGCAACGATTTGATCAAAGTTTTAGGCCACAATATACACTGAGCCAACAAACTAGGAATTACAATCCTAACTCCTATTGTGGTTTTCACAAAATCTGAGGCCATAACACTAGAACATGCCGTGACTACAATAAATTCATGCAACGTTTGCCAGAAGAACAAGGACAACCTTTCATAGATATGTTCTTGGTAGATCCTGCCTCACCAGCACTAGATACTTTTACAGGGGTAGTTTCCCCTCAAAATGTACCCCTCAATATCTTCAATGATCCACTCCCAAATCACAACAATAACAAGTTAAATCCAAATGGGACAAACAAGGGTGTAATTACGGGAAACAATGATCATAAAGCCTCAACTTCGCTAAATCTATTAGTTGCGCCACAATTAGGAAGTCAGCCATGACCTAAGATAGTCGGTTTAGTGGAGTTAGATGCCGAACTACCCGTAGAAGCTGTAACAAGGACACAAGAGTATTCCTCTCAGCTAAGTCCAAGCTACCTGCCAGAAACAGACAATATCCAACAAGTATTAACAAAACCCTTAGGTGCTTATGATTTAATTAATGATCTAACAAAAACCTTCTCACACATGTCCTTTTTGGATTTATTAAAGAACTCCCCTACTCATAGGGCTGCTCTTTTAGAAGCATTGGGTTTAGGTCATCTAATTAACATCACTCCACCTCTCAAAACACAGATAAAACATATAGACTTTGATATCCATCCTCCAGGGCAGCCGGATAGGGACACTGAATTCATATTCGAAATAAACAAAATGCCAACAGACACTGAGATTGCACGCTAAGGTGATCCAACCTTACATTTGCAAGTGTGGGTCTATAACAATTATGTGAAACGTGCGATGGTTGACGATGGGGTAGCAGTTAACATAGTCCCTTTTTCTTTCCTTCAAAAGCTAGGGTATGGAGAAACGAATTGTTCCACAACCCAAAATATGTTAAGAGGCTATGACAACCTTAAAGCCACTTCCTTTGGAACTATAATACTACTAGTCACTTTAGGACCCAAAACAATCCTAACTGAGTTTTATATTATAGATCGGGAAACTAACTATAATATGATCCTCACCCGACCATGGATACACTGTATGAAGGTAATCCCTTCTACGCTATTTCAAGAAGTAAGATTCTTGCATTTAGGAAAGGTGTTCATAGCCAAAGGTGATCCAAAACATGGCTGACCTGGAGAAAAAACCAGGCATGCACTTAGAGTTTGAACTCCCAATGAACCAACTTAATAAACCTACTGACATGAAACCAGAAGAAAATTTGGTACCTACGACAAATCTCGAAACTATGAGCCTAGCCAAGGCAACCCTAGCCCCCAAAGATGAGGCTAACACTGTAGAAACAATGTCATTAGGAACTACTTCAAAAATTGTTGAATTACTAGAACAAGATCTACCAATGTTCCTACCATTTGATTATGTAGGCATGGGGTGCACCCTAGGTGTTGGCTCTCTTCCAGTAGTGGATCTTTTCATGATAGAAGTAGAGAACGTTAACACAAGTTTCCCAATGCCCATGTTCCTAGCTAAGTATTGGACTCTCCATTTTGATGGAGCTAGATGTCGTTACGAAGCTGGGGCAGGTGTAATCCTTACTTCTTCCGAGGGAAAAGTGCTACCATTTTCCTTTAAGCTAAAATTCGAATGCACTAACAACATCGCCGAGTATGAATCCCTTCTCCTTGGTCTCATCCTAGCTAAGAGAATCAGTGTTGATAACATCAGAGTGTTAGGAGACTCGTAATTGGTAGCAAACCAAGTCTCTGAAGTATATGAAACCAAAGTTGAGCACTTACAGCTCTACAAAATGGCTATATTAAATTTAAGCAAGGAATTTGAATTCATATCAATTAAAGCAACCCCGCACGAAAAAAATCTTCTCGCCGATTCAATAGCAACCTCAGTGTCACGCTTTACTCCAAATAGTAAGTTAGAGGATACCCGTTTCATGGTATCCCTTCGTGATGAACCATTGATAAAAACAATGTCAAATCCGCTTTTAAATGCAAATGAAAACAAATCTGCTATCCTAGACCACACTGATAGTGATACAACCACTCTTGATTACTTAAACACCTATGCGACATTACATCTCTCCCATCATGCTGTAGATTTATCTTTGATCCTGCATTCATCTTCCTATTACGGGAATCCCATGACAGAGCTTCCCCTACAAAAGGAACTCAACATATACACAGTCGAGAATGGAGACGAACTGGAGCTACCCCCATCCCTACCTGAGTTTGAAGAAGGTAACACTTCTCTAATTGAAGAAACAATTGATATTAACATCGGAACGGAAGATGAACTGAGGATACTAAAGTTAAGATCCTCGTTAACTCCATTAGAAGTAGAAATACACACTCGGATCCTCAAGGAACATCAGAAGGTGTTTGTATTTAATTATAAGGAAATGACAGGAGTTGCACCCCACATTGCGGTACACAACCTCGTCACTAAATCAGATGCAAAACCAATTAAAAAAAAATCGAGACCAATGAAACCCAAGGTAGCTCTCATGGTAAAAGAGGAGGTAATAAAGCTCCTCTAAGTAGGATTCATCAAGCCAGTCGATTACTCTCAATGGGTATCTAATATCATTCTAGTTCTAAAAAAGAATGGAAAGATACACATCTGCATAGACTTTCGAGACATTAACAAGGCATGTCCTAAAGATGACTTCCCTTTACCATCTATAAATGTCATCGTTGACGCAACAGCTGGATTTGAGCTTTTATCTCTCATGGATGGATTCTCGGGATACAATCAAATCAGAATATCTGAACAAGACCAAACTAAAACCACATTTATAACTCCTTGGGGAACCTATTGCTATGCTGTTATGCCATTTGGTCTCAAGAAAACTGGTGCTACATACCAGCGGGCTATGACATATATATTTCATGATCTTATTCATAAAATTGTGGAATCCTACGTAGATGACTTGTTGGCTAAGGCCAAGAAGCGTTGTGACCATCCGGAAGTGCTTCGCGTCATTCTTTCATGTCTGATAGAATACAGAGTCACACTAAATCCAAAAAAATATGTCTTTGGTGTGACAGGAGGGAAGCTCCTAGGTTACACTATATCATCATGTGGGATCGATGTTGACCCAACCAAAATTAAGGCTATTCTCAAAATGGTCCCGCCTTCAGATGAATCAGGAATCAGGTCGTTTCTCGGAAAGCTTGGTGCAATCTGGATATTCATCCCAGATTTAAGTTTCGCCATCCATTTAATCAACAATCTACTCAAGAAGGATTATAACATTGATTGGACCGAAGACTACAATGAAGATTTCAACACAGTTAAGCATTTCTTGTTATCACCACCTACGTTGATGCCACCTAAGCCAGATCACCAGTTAATTTTATATTCGTGAGCCACCAATGTCTCGCTAGCTTGTATGCTGGCTCAAGAAGATGATGACAATAGGGAACGTGTGATCTATTTCATCAGCCAGACATTGCTCGATTATGAAACACGCTACACACAAGCAGAACGAGAATGTCTCACCATAGTCTTTACAACAAAATGCTTAAGACATTACATGTTAAATCAAGAAACAAAGGTCATTGTAAAAACAGACCATTTACGAACTTTCCTCATGCAAGGGTCCTTGTTTAAGAAGGCTGGAAATTTTATAACCTTAATGGGAGAATTCAAATTAACATTTGTAAATCAGAAGTCTGTTAAGGGACAAATCATCGTGGATTGGTTAGCTGATAACCCATTAGAAGGAGGAGATCTAGTAGACCTAAACTTTCCGGATGAATGCGTATACTACATTGAAACCAGACCTCCTATCTCTGAGTGTCCTTAGTACACTGATATCATTAATTATATCATGGACCATACGTATCCAGAAGGTGCTACTTCACAACAAAGAAGGTGGTTACACATTATCGTAGCGAAATACGTCATTATAGAAAAAGTCCTCTATCGAAAGGCATTCGATGGAATACTTCTAAGATGTGTCGACACAGAAGAATCCAAGAAGATTCTCCACGAATCTCACAGTGGGATGTGTGGAGGCCACTTCGGTGGCCATGCCACCACTCATAAAATACATCGAATGGGCTATTTCTGGCCCACTCTAGAACACGACGTAGTAGAGTTTGTACATAGATGTCATAAGTGTCAAGAATTCTCCCACGAGATTCACATGCCAGCACAAGCTCTATAACCAATCGCTACTCCATGGCCCTTTTCTACGTGGGGCCTAGATTTAATAGGGAAATTATCTCCCTCATCTACAGATGGCCATAATTTTATAATCAAGGCCACCGAATATTTTACCAAGTGGGTAGAGGCTATGCCTCTTACTACTGTACCAGTTTCTGTAATCGCCAAGTTCATTTTGAACCAAATCATTTGCAGGTATGGTGTTCTGCAAGTCATTATTTCAGATAATGGGACTTCTTTTAAGAATGACAAAGTTCACGAATTATGCAATAAATTTAAAATAAGCCATCATACAGCCTCCTTGTATTACCCTCAAGCCAATGGACAGGATGAGGTGACAAATAAAACATTAAAAGCCATTCTCCTTAAAACGGTGAAAGAAAACAAATGAGATTGGCATTTGAAGTTATATCCAGCCTTATGGGCCCACTGAACCTCAATAAGGACACCAACAGGAGTGACTCCTTTCTCACTAGTATTCGGGGCAGAAGCAGTCCTCCCACTTGAGGTTGAAATACCTAGTCTCCGCATTTCATTACAAGGGATTCTAGATGAAGACGCTTATAGAGAAGCACGTCTCTCCCAACTAGAAAGCCTAGATGAAGCTAGGTTAGATGTTGAATAGCGGCATAGAGTCTATGCTGACCGGATGTGCCGGTAGTATAACAAGAAGGTTTACGAACATGACATATATGAAGGTGATCTAGTTCTAAGGCTAGATAGCTGGATCGACAAAAAGACCGGCGAAGGAAGGAAGTTCCGACCCAAATGGTTGGGCCCATACCGATTCATGAAGGACTATGGAAATGGTGCATATCTTTTATGCACACTGGAAGGTGAGGAATTTGGTGAAACAATCAATTCCCTACACCTCAAACGATTCTACGCGTAAGTAGCTAGCACTATTTATATAATTATATCTACATTGCATCTTCATATACTTAGGATCATTTTGTCCACTTGTTTCATACAAAAATTGTGATCAAGGAATTTGTTCTCAAAGAAATTCATTACAAACTCATGATGTTGTTGGCATAAACACTCTAATCGTACTCTATTTCCATGATATCATCAAACTATTTCGAAATCATTTCATCAAATAAAGCTAGATATGACAAAGTCTTAACGGTAACCATGCCAAGATCTGCGGGTTTGTTCTCACTTTTGGTTTCTTCTTAGGATAGGTGTCTTACCTATGGTCTGTTCTAGAAGCTTCATGGTGTCACATCTATCCCGTACGTATATCTCTTTGGAAATAAAAACACACTGACTTGCTCAAGTAAACAAGTCAAATATAGAATCAAATAGAAAATTTTAAATTTACACATTTCCTTACCCCACCAACCTTCGGTGATGAGCTTGCATCTCTTACTAGTGACGTAGGGTTGGGAAAGGATGGAAATGCCCTTACTCGCCTATATCTTGCCTATGGTGATAAGCCCATACTTCTTACTAGTAGCATAGGGCAAGGTGTAGGGCGTCCTCTTGACAAACAAACGTAAAAGGCCATAGAAAAACACTTTAAATCTTGAAGTCTTGAGTCAAAAACAAATGAATCAGATGTCCAAAATTCCAAAAGAGTTCAAAATCCTAAAAACCAGATTTTTTCTACCATGTGGCCATCTATGGATCTAAGTCTAGATAAACCACAAAACAAGTTGCATCCCAAAACTATGAAGTCACTCGAGTGGAGTAAGCTTGTAGCATCCTAATTTGGTTCCACCAAAGCCTTGTCTATCTCTCATCACTGTCGTTTCAACACATTTCACAACTTGTGCCCTTTCTAGCTCTCGGTGATGAGCACTAACATCTTACTAGTTGTGTGGAGTTAGGAGAGGGGCAAGTCTATCTACTCATCGTACCGGTTTGTCTTCACCACTTTGCCAAAACAAATATGAGGCATCCAAAATTGCTTACAAAAACTAAAATTCAAAATCACATTGTGTCTACATTATCATATATCAGCATCATGAAATACAAAAAGAAAGTAAAACATTTGATATCATTTGTTCTCCATTGCATACATTCTAAAAAGCATATAAGCATAATATCATAGTTCACATGAGAAAAATGGAAAGGAAAAAAAGCCTAAAAAACACCAAAAGAGGACCATTTTACTAAAACAAGGGCTACCCAGTAGGCACCCCCCCTAGATGGACCTTTTAAACCTAAAATTTTCAAAAATAACCCCCCCCACGACAAAGATTTTAGCATTTTAAAATTGAGGGGGGAAAAATGATAAGTTGAGGAAAACTAACATGTGATCTCGCGGGTCGATGTTCCACTCGCGGAGGCATGATCAATATCCTGTCATGAACGTTTTGGCTCTACTCGCGCAAGAAACCGTCACTGTGGGTCCCGGAGCTTAGAATCAATCAAATCAACTCATGTAAATGAATAGGAAAATGGGCCCACTTTCATATATATAGCAACCTGACTTGTTTTAAAATACTCTTTTTTTGCAGGTTTGGAGTGCCGACGGAGGTAAGTTCTTACCCCCACACAAATGGTATGTCCTCATCTCCCATTATTTTAGCATTTATTTTATGATCTATCTTGTCTATCTACACTTGATTCCTCTTTTCATTTTGCAGGTAGCGGGAATTTTGGATGGCATCATTTCGACACACAGACGTATCAAGTATAATTTCTAACTTCCCATTTCGGGACCACCATACTCGGACCCACCATTTTACGCTTCTTCATGGCTAAAACACTTCTCTGAGGGGGCAATATGTACGTACCCAAAATTGTAGGGTATTGCACCATTAGAACAACGTAACACATACCCCAATGATGATACAGGTCTCCTCGCAAGGTGTTCAGGATCCATAAAATCTCTCCAAGGATGCGTTATCATCCTGCATGCCCCGCTTAGCCCCCACGTGCTTTGTTTTTCTCTTTTCTCCTCTTTTCTTGGCCTTTTTCTCTTTAGTTACGAAACTACCGCCCTGCCTGGGCGGCGGTCCTGTAACCGCCGCCCTGCTCAGGGCGGGCGGTCCTTTACATGTTTTCTAGAATGCTCTTTTAACACGACTCATGTAAATTTCAATGTTTACCAACGTTTTTCACTGCCATGAGCTTGCATTAATGATTCTGGTTCCCTGGAATAGTGTTTTGCCATTGTTTATAGTTTAAGAGTTCTAGTTGGTTTTTACCTTGGGTAAATGCAAATGCTATAAATAGATGGCTTATGCTCAAGCAAATGGCCCATCAAATTTGCCTCTAAATTTCTCATTGCAATAGATTAGTCTTTCATTTTATTTAGAATTCTTAGTTTCTTTCATTGCATGCCTAGTTAGTGTTGTTTTGCTGTTAGGAAGCCACATATCCATCTTGTACAAATGCTGTTGAAATTTCATCCAATCCATTGGAGTAAAATAGTTTGTTTTCAATAGGAATCCATTAAAATTACAGGTTTTGTTCTTCAAACATGATAGTTTCAAATTCTGGACATTTTATGTTGCATGACTCGCAATAAATCCCACTAGGAATTGCATAAGCCAAGCTCTGTACTCTTGCGTTATCTCTCTCCTACTCGCATTGTATTCAATCTGTATCATAAGCTGCCTTTGTCCCAATATCTATTTCTATTGATGCTAGCATTACATGCTTTTCTAGATCCAAGTGAACACGAAGGAACGAGGAAATCACACTGAAGGGACAAGATCACACACACCATCAGATTCGCCACTATTCTGTAGAATCCAGGTTCTAGCTTTCAAAGTTCTAGTTAGAAACATATCAAATAGAGTATCCAATCACTTTATTTCAGTCAATTTTGATTTCGATATTTCCAGGGAAGCTGTGGGGATTGATAGTTTCTGAGAAACTATGATTCATTTCTCACTTTTGAGGTAGGATCGAGAGTCTTGCAAATAGACTATATCAATCGTTTCATTATTTAGAATAGGTTCACAATTACAGACAAATAGCTATACTCGGTTATCTTGTTTGTTTTAATTTGTTATTCTAAACTGTCAATTCTAGATATATTAGATAGTTGTTCTTTAAATTCTGTTTAGTAGATAGATATATCAGATTTAGGAATATACATAGACATATCTTTCACAATTAGTTTATTCTGTCATTAGTTAGATTTATATAACTTTATTTTGTATGACAATCACGAGACCTAGAGAGCCCAGGGAATACGTATTCGAGCCAATCGTGCCCCAACCTAATCTCGTCACAGCCATAACTGATATAGATTAGAATCTCAGGATCCAAGTCTTCCAAACAACGGTAAACTTACAACAAATCAGTTTCCAACTGCACGGGTTAAACATAGAAGACGACCAAACACACACATTTTGGTCAAATCAACCAAACTACAGATTACCCTAGGTTCATACCCACATGACTATAGAAGGGTTTGAAAGAGAGTAGACCTTTGGTTGCGATCCTTTGGTCCCACATGCAGACGTATGAGACACTTTCACAGATATAGATACCAGCTTGAGAATTCAGGTTGCACAAACGCCTGTAAGATATTTTGAGAAGATCACACAATTATTGATTTTGAATATAGAAGCTGAAAAGGCATATGACTATTGGATATTAGGGATTAGGGATTGATTCAGCACATGACCATAGCAAGACCACAACAAATACGAATCCATGGGTGTGACCCACAAATCCCATAGCCCAACAAGCCCATAGGTGAATCAGACATAGATGTTGGCCTACGTACACTAGTATTCAGATCTACTCCACTTCCACCCATCATCATCAAACAGTTATCCTTATTAGACATAGCAGCTAACAAAGCTAAGGAGTTTTAGACTAGGCCAGAGAATCCACCATAGAGTCAATTATATTTATCATCCGTCCTATGACCTTATCAGGAGACATACATGAAACTATCGCAGAACATTTTCCACATATTCCACAACGTATAGACCGAATCACGCCAGAGCTCGATATTGATTGGAGCATTTGAGCAATCATCCTTGCTGATCGATCTATCACACCAGTTCAGGTTAGGAGGGCCATCTTTACCTTAGATTCACAATTTCCACTAGTGCTCGTCGAAGACATCAGATTTCCCAATTAGCTTGTCTGAATCCCACACATATTTAATCCCCACCGGCTGTCTCAGCATGACCTCGAGAGGTCGGGTGTGAGGAAAGGTTACTTGTAGATTCCTATGCTCGGTTGTCACTTTTCCATCATACAGTACCCATATACAAACTGCAATCTCTTTGGAAGAAGGAGAAGAGAAGAGAGGAAGGAGACAAGAGAGACAAGAGAGGATGAGAAGTTACGGTGGACCTCACCCAAGATAGAGCTCAAGCCAGGATACTTTGCCTCAATAAAGGGTTCAGTGAAGAGTCCTGTAACGGATATGAAATTTGCAACTCTATGAAGTCTCTAAGAAGATTGTCAATGATGTTGTCTTACACATGTAGACTAAAGATGGTCCATCTGCATCGAAAAATGTTCCTTCCCTTAGGAAGGACACAAAAGGAGTACTAAAAGTCCACCCACTCTGAATTTTTTTTAATACAATAGTATAAAGAACTCTGAATCTGGTCCACTAGAATGTGACATAGGTATAGCAAATGAGTACAAAGGAACTGAAGGTAATACCACGAATGTATAATTTCCAGAGTATAAGAGAGGAACATCCGCTGAAAGGATGCCCAAGTGAAGTGAAGGAAAACTAACTACCCCTAAAACATTAGAAAAAGGATCCAAAAGCACAGGTGGATCAGTGATGGTCTCTAAAAAAGTGGAAGTGATAAAAGTCCTAGAAGGGGCTCTCCCAACAGAGGAGATGAAGGAATCCTCTAAAACACCTGTAGAAGGATGATAAAATCCCTATACTGCATCACAAGAAGGAATTGTGAAGAGATGCAAATACTCGTCCCAAAAGGGTGTCTCAATAAACAAAAGAGCAATGTTGGACATGTATGAATCATTAACACATGAAGGATTGAAAGGGGCCTCACACATGGGGTGGAAAGGAGGTAGATGTAATGAAATTATGAGGTTGGGATTAAGACTGCCTAATGTTTGATGGAAAGGGAGGAGTGTCAAATTTTTTTGAAAGGAAGCGGAAGTAAGGAGGAGATAAGTCCTCATATGTACTCTTGTTATCAGAACTAGTATAACGATCCTCATCATCATGGATAAGAACAAATAAGTCAGTGTCAGCAGAGCTGTCATCACATGAAGAGGGATAGGAGATAACTATATCAATAGGAGAAACAATGACAATATCTAAAGGGCTTCAAAATAAGGACTGAAGAATGCCCCAAATAGTGTGAGGAAACTCTGTGTGTGCCACATGATGGGGGAGAGGCATGGAAATGTATGTAAAAAAAAAGACCAATGAACATGCTGTAAGTGTCAAGCTAGTATTTAAGCTGATCAATATCACTGGGTGCAGGTAATTGTCCATAAAAGTAGAGATAAAGGTAATTGTGAATAAGAAAATATTCCATATTCGAACTCCACTGTGCATAATTATCCCCACTAAGAAGAATATGTTGAGGATGTAATGTAGAAATGGTTATATGAATCGCAGGTTTGGGAAAAACAATCTCAGTAGTACAAACACAAAAAGAGCAAGAAGTGTAGAACATAAAAAATAGGGTAAAAGAATACACACAAGGTTGCAAGACGTCATAATCAGCCGAGAATGTGTCTGCATACAATACAACACCTAAGAACAATGATAACCCCCCTATTTGCATTACTTTATAAGTAGTGCATTGATTACATGATGCTGTATAACCAGATCTACATAGAGATAACAATAATAATAAACACAATTATATAATATCTTCTCTATTATTTCTCACTACACATTCATACGGGACATACAAATATATATGAAATATCACTCCTACAAATGAGGAGTTTGTTCAACCTACTAATCCCCCAAATATCTATTTAGATGTGATTGTTACTCATGTAACAATGCACAACTCAAATTACGTAAGTTATTAAAAAAACTCCAAACTAATATATATTATTGTTAATATAACAATAATATTATTAACTACTAACCATTTACAAGATAATAATTACTCACGTAATTATTATTTACTCATCACATGAGAACACTAACATAGATTTCCTAACATTACAATAGGGTGTGTTCGTGTGACATGGGAAAGTTGACCACTCACCTTGCAGTCAGAGATGAATCATGTAAGAGTGGAGGTCACAATAAGTCTCAGTCTGAAGCAGTGAATGACATGTAAACATGCACAAAAAAGGTGTAAACAAGCAACAAGGGGAAAAAGAAAGTTTGGTGTGAGAAAAAAACGTCTCACATCACAATAGAACCCCCTTGTCGCAATACTGTGGTGGACGTGCTCACTAGTCCACTAACAATAATAAGGGTGATCACAATGTAAAAAATGGGCTCAAGAAGAGTCTATGTGATCCCAAAATGATCTTAAAAAAGTGCACAAAACCATTAGAAAACACTAGAAAACACATTACACATTCCTACAAAATGGTCAACGGAAAAAGTAACCCAATAACTGTAGTTTTGGAATAATGTTTTTCCTAGTTTGACTTATTTTTTGAAAAGACAAATAAAAATCACCAGGGTTATAAAAAAATGGGATTACCGACTTAATTAATATCCTAATTAACATTATATGACCTTAATTAACCTCATAATTATAATAATTTACCCTCTATAATAATTGACCCTCTATTAATTTTAGATCCTATTTAAAAAAAGGCCTAATGAATAACATACACCTCCTTCAGTTAATTACTTCTTTAAAACATCCCCTACATCTTAGATTAAAACCTTAGTTTAAAAAAATGCGGGGGTTTAAAAAACAAGTAAAAGAAGGGAAGGGGTCAAAGGCAGGAAAGTGGCTTGGGTGAAGCACATGGGGCTCGGTGAGAGAGGTGGGGCGTAGGGCTTAGAACAAGATGGCAAGGTGATAGGTGGGGTGTCATAGACGAAATATTGGTATGAGGTCGAGTAGTTGGGAAGCAAGCACAGAAGGAAACATGACACGAAGCTCGGGGTGAGCTCCACACAGAAGTAACACAGGGCATCCAAAGCATAACAACGAGGAGGGAGTGGGAGTAACACCTAGGTCGCAGGGTTAGGAACATGAAAAGGATGACTGAATCATACATAAGGGAAAGCTCGAGGTTGCAATGACAAAAAGAGAATAAAGAAACACATGATGGCTAAGGAAATCTCGTAGTTTGGTCTAGGTGAACAAGAATAGATTCAAGACAAGAAATTTTGAGTTAAGCGAGGAGATGAGTTCGAGCCATAGTTCGAGATAGGGTAGGAAGGCTAGGAAAAATGCGGTATGGGGAAAGAAAATGACTAAGGTCGACGTACATCTAGACACACCAATGATCTCAGAGCAAAGAGCTAACACAGAAAAAAAAGGTTGACTAGACCAAGGTGGAGCAGAGCTCGCCAAGATGGGTCGAGACACAACAAAGGTCGAGCCAACTCGATACAGGTGAGCTAGGAAAGGGCTCATTGAGGAAGAGGAAGGAAAAAACCACAGGGAAAGACAAGAACCAATATCATGGACTGAGACAGGTTCTAATCACACAAGCATAGTAAAAAACGAGGCAACAAATGTAACACAAGACACACGAAGAAAAGAAAACCAATGCGTTCAAAGACCAATGCAAACTAGGAACCAAGTTCACTATGTAAAACCCATATGTAAAAAAAACATCTTGCTGATGAAACAAAGTAGATCTAGAATGAATGCAACACAAAGCAACTCTCCCAAATAGTGAACGAACCAACTCGCCCAAGATAGAGCAGCTTGTCAGGGAGCGTTTTGAGCTCTGCAAGAGCTCGAATGAGTTAACAGAGTGTAAGGATCAGAAAGAAAGGGGAAAAAGAAAAACTAGAAGGGGAGGAGGCAAAACCAAAAGTCCAAACAATTTTTTAAAAAAATCACTTTTAATTAAAAAATTGATAAAACCAGAAATGCAAAACTTACCTCTTTATTTAGTTATTCCCTCCGAATTTAGTTGTAGCTAGCTAGATCTAGCTATGAAATACCTAAAAACTATACATGCACAACCAGAAAACCAACACATTTTCCAAAAAATGAGATGATCAAACATGTTAACAAGATCCAAAAGGATGATTGAAAACTTGCACAAGAAGCACAAAAACAAAAATGAAGTACTTAGCAACCGAAATCAAACAAGTGCAAGTTTACTGAAAAATTAGTTTGATATCATATTAGATTGTTCTTTAAGGATCAATACAAAACCTCATATAAATCAAAAAGGTCTTATTTCCAATGGTGATGTGAACGCTCCTTGTAGTAAGAAAGAAATCAAACAACAAAGGAAAACAAGTATGAAAGACATGGTATAACATTCTTATAGATCAAAAAAAGAAGGTACATATAAGAGTGATGTGTAACTTCCATGCATGACACATGGACACATGAAACCCTAACTAACCCTAATGACCTATGATATCACTAAGTGATAAGACTAATCGTATATGGTGGAAAAGATGTTGATATTGAGTTATGGAGCTTAATTACTTTATTTTAGCATGCAATTGGAAGTTGCTGGAAAACACAGTAATCGACATCGGTTAAGGGCAGAATGACATCGGCTAGGGAAGAATGACATTAGTTAAGGGCAAGTAGGAATTGACGATGGTTAGGCAGAACCAACATTGGTTACTTGTGAGACAAAGTTTTAATTAACTCTCGGGAATTATATCTATTTTTAGCATTAAAATAGATTTATTGATTGTAATTGCATGACTAAGTGCCCTAAGTTTATAAATGACTATATAAGTACAAAAGCTAGGGTTTAGAAGTAATGATAAATAAGAATTAGAAATAACTTGAAAAAGGTTGGTGAGAGAGAATTCTTGGTGGTAGAGAAACAAATTGAAGGAAGAAAGTATTGAACATATGAGGTGTGTGGAAGATCGTAAATCTTCATTATATATCTTGTCAAAGCTTTGGATAATAGATTGACTTGTTTCTTGGTAGACGTATCCCACACTGTGTGAACTACGTTAAATCTGGTGTTGATTTATGTCTCTCATTTTGTATATTTATTCTGGTAGAATATCTACTTTTATTTGCATGTATGCTTAGTTCTGATATATTACCTGTACAACAGGTGTGCTAACTCCAACAAATGGTATCAGAGCTTTGTTGAGGGTTTTTTGTGTTGACAGATTTACTTACAGAGGGTTTTCTACTTGAGTGGGAGCTACAACAATGGCAAAAGATAATAAATACAAGGTAGAGAAATTTGACGGCTGAAATAATCAATTATGGAAGATGCAAATTGAGGATTATCTATATCAAAGAGATTTGTACTTACCATTGGATGAGAAGTCTAGACCTATGAAGATGACTGATGAAGAATGAAATATTCTTGACAGAAAGGATAAGATTGAGTCTGACAGCATCCGTGGCTTCTAATATTATGGAAGCAGCTTCTACGGTAGACTTAATGAAATCTATTGCTAATTTATATGAAAAAACTAGTGCTTCAAATAACGTTTATTTGATGAAGAAACTATTTGGTTCTAAGATGCATGAAGGTGAATCTGCCTCTATTCATTTGAATGATTTTCGATCTATTGTAAAGCAGTTAAAATTGGTTGCTATACCATTTGATGATGAAGTAAAAACACTTTTATTCTTATGTTCTTTGCTTGATAGTTGGGACAACTTGGTAATGGCTATTAGTAATACAACATCTGCTAATAATATTTTGAAGTTTGATGATGTGGTTAGTATAATCTTGAATGAAGAAATTCACATGAAGAGTATAGAGGAAACATCATCTAGACATGCTTTGAATGTATAAAACAAGGACAAGAAGGAGAGATCCAACAATAAGAGTAATGGGAAATCAAAGTCAAGGGAAAAAAAATCTAAACCAGAAGTAAGGGAATTACTTGTTGGAAATGTGGAAAGAAAAGACATGTAAAGAAAGATTGTTGGTCAAAGGATAAAGAGGATCAACAACCAGATAAAGGGAAAGAAGCAAATCTTGCTGCATCAGAGGTAATGTAAGATGCTCTTATTCTTTTTTTAGATTGTAGAATTGAATCATAGATTTTAGATTTAGGAGCTTCTTTCCATGCAACCCCTAATAAGGGTTATTTCAGAAATTATGTTTAGGGAAATTTTGGGCATGTTTATTTGGGTGATGAAGAACCTTGCAGTATTACTGGTAAAGGGGAAGTTCATCTAAAATTACAGAATGGAAATACATGGGTATTGAAAGATGTGAGGCATGTGCCAAGCCTCAGGAGGAATATTATTTCTCTAGGGCAACTAGGTGAATCTGGTTGCATGGTTACTTTTACAGGAGACTCTTCAAAAGTCACCAAGGGTGCTTTTTTTGTGGCAAGAGGTAAGAAGGTAGGAATGTTACATTTATCTACCTATATAACTTATTCCTTTTTTACATTATCTACTTTAGATTCAGTTGCATGCATGTGGCATAATTGGTTGGGTCATATGAGTAAAAAAAGAATGTAGATCTTAAAGGCTAAGGGTAAGTTATCAGATTTGAAAGATTTAGATCTTGATTTTTGTGAGCATTGTATCTTTGGAAATAAAAAGAGAGTGATATTTCTTAAAGTTGGGGCAAATAAGGAGCAGAAATTGGAGCTTGTACACTCAGATGTGTGGGAACCAGCTCAGGTAGCTTCTCATGGATGATCCTAATATTATGTTACTTTCATTGATGATGCTATAAGAAAGGTATGTGTTTATTATATTAAACGTAAATATGATGTTTTTGAGACTTTTAAAAGATGGAAATCCCTTATTGAGAATGAATCAAATTCTAAGTTAAAGTGCCTTAGATCTGACAATGTTGGTGAATAATGTAGCAAGAATTTCAATGATTATTGTTCAGTGAATGGGATACGTAGAGAAACAATGGTTCCAAGAACACCACAAGAGAATGGTGTTGTAGAAATAATGAACATAAAAATCATGAAACATGCTATAAGTATGATGATACATTATGGATTGCCCTTGCAATTTTGGGTAGAAGCAGTTGATACAACGATTTATTTGATTAACCGTGGCCCTTCAACTTCACTAGATGGAGGAATACCAGGGGAAACTTGGACCAGAAAAGAGGAAGATCTTTCTTTTCTTAAAGTTTTTGGTTTAAAAGCTTTTGTGCATGTTGAAAGGGAGAATAGAAAAAATTTGGATGCAAAATCCAAGAGGTGCACTTTCATTGGTTATGGATCTGGTGATTTCAGTTTTCGTTTTTAGGATTTAGAGAATTCTAAAATTATTAGGAGTCATGATGTTGAATGGAATGAAAAGAGAATGCACATGGATCAAATTTTGGTACTCAAGGATGAGAAAATTGAGAATTTTATCGATGAAAATGAACTTTCAGGTTTTAAAGAAATAACTACAAAAATAAACAGTAACCGTGGTCGGTTAGTCCCTGACTGACATCGGTCAGTCCCTGACCGACATCGGTCAAATGAACCACTGATGGTTATAGTTGATCAAAACCAGCATCAGTTAGCAGAACTGATGTCGGTTAGAGGTGACCAATTTCGGTCACTGTCAAAAGTTGATACTAATGTTTAGGAGGCCCAAATGGAGCCTTTGGTACCCCAAACTCATGTGAGAAGGTCACAAAGGGTAAGAAAACTTCCAAAAAGATTTACACCTTCTGTATTTTATTTATTTTTGACTAATAGTGGTGAACCAGAGAGCTTTGAAGAAGTAATGCAGGATAAGACTCACATTCAATGGGAGCATGGAATGGATGGGAAGATGGAATCCTTGGAATAGAACCAAACTTGGGATTTGGTTAAGTTGTCAGCAGGTAAGAGGACATTGCAGAAGAAGTGGGTTTACAGGATTAAGGAAGAAGAGGGTGGACAGAAAACGTATAAGGCAAGGCTTGTAGTAAAGAGATTTTCCCAAAAAGTAGGTATTGACTTTGGTGAAATATTTTCTCCTATTGTTAAGATGACTTATATTCATACTGTATTGAGTTTAGCTGCAGTAGAATATTTTCATTTAGAGAAACTAGATGTGAATATGGATTTCCTTCATGGTGATTTGGATGAAGAAATTTATATGCAATAGCGGCTTGGGTATGAAGTCAAGGGTAAGGAGAAATTAGTGTGCAGGTTGAAAAAGAGCTTATAGGGACTCAAGAAAAATCCAAGGAAATGGTACACGAGGTTTGATAGTTTTATGCATGAGCATGGTTACTTTAGATGTGAATCTGACCATTTTGTTTTCAAGATTCTTGAAAATGGGAGCTATATTTTTTTGTTACTATATGTGGATGATATGTTTATTGTAGGATCTAGTATGTAGGACATTGGTGAGCTTAAGAGAAAGCTAACTCACACATTTTCTATGAAGGATTTAGGAGCTACAAAAATAATCCTTGGCATGCAAATACATAGAGATGGGAAAAACAAGAAATTGTATTTGTCTCAGGAGGATTATATCTACAAGGTGTTAGAAAGGTTCAACATGTAAAATGTAAAACCTGTTAGCACATCTATGGCTGGACACTTGAAATTGAGAAAAGATAAGTTTCCTTCATCACTTGAGGAGGTTAAATACATGACATGAGTGTCATATGCTTCAGCTGTTGGAAGTATCATGTACGCTATGGTTTGTACCAGACTAGACATTGCATAGGTAGTGGGAGTTATGAGTAGATATATGGCTAATCTAGGTAAAGAGCATTGGAAAGTAGTCCAATGGATACTTAGGTATTTAAAACGGACATCTAGCATGTAGTTATGCTATGGAGGTTTGGATATTTCATTATGTGGCTATATTGATTCGAATATGGCTGCAGATCTAGATGGTAAGAGGAGCACTACTAGATATATTTTCACAATATGTGGAATGACAGTTAGCTGGATTTCAAGATTGCATAAGCTTGTGGCTTTGTCTACTATAGAGGAAAAGTATGTTACAGCTACAGAGGCTAGCAAGGAGATGATATGGATGAGTAGGTTCATGGAAGATTTGGGAAAGAAGCAAAGTGATTGTAAATTGTTTAGTGACAGTCAGAGTGTAATTCATTTGGCAAAGAACTCAGCATTTCATTCGAAAATGAAACACATTCAGTTGAGGTATCACTTCATACGACAGGTATTGGAGGATGGACAGTTGAATTTGGAAAAGATTCATATGAGCAAGAACCTTGTGGATATGCTAACGAATCCATTAACAAAGGAGAATTTCGAGCTACACTCCACTTCTGTTGGTCTTCGAGTTTGAGACTTGAAGAGGAAGAAACAAAGCTAAGGATCCAAGAATGAATCTGTACAGGTATAATACAGTAATTAAATTCCAAGTGGGAGATTGTTGAGTTGTGGAGCTCAATTACTTCATTTTAGCATGTAATTGGAACTTGATGGAAAACACAGTAACTGACATCGGTTAAGGATAGACCGAAATTTTTCAAGGTCAAGTAAGAACCGAAAACGGTTAGGAAGAACCAGTTTCGGTTACCTGTGCGATGAAGTTTTAATTAACTCTCGAGAATTATATATATTTTTAGCATTAAAATAGATTTATTGATTGTAATTTCATGGCTAAGTGCCCTAAGTCTATAAACGACTATATAAGCACAAAAGCTAGGGTTTAGAAGAAATGATAAACAAGAATGAGAAAGAACTTGAAAAAGGTTGGTGAGAGAGAATTCTTGGTGGTAGAGAAACAACTTTAAGGAAGAAAGTACTAAACATATGAGGTGTGTGGAAGATGGTAAATTTTCATTTTATATCTTGTCAAAGCTTTGGATAATAGATTAGATTTTTTCTTGGTGGACATAGCCCACACTAGGTGAACCACGTTAAATCTGGTGTTGATTTATGTCTCTTGTTTTATATATTTCTTCTGGTAGAATATCTAATTTTATTTAGATGTATTCTTAGATCTGATATATTGTCTGTACAACCGTTGTGCTAACCCCAACGGTTAAATGACGACAAGACAAGTCATATACACAAAAAGCATAATTTTTCTGGCTAGTAACATATAATATGCTACCACTCAGTAATATACACAATACTACTGGTAGAATTGTGTATGCTACTGACTGGTAACACTATGTACTTTACCAAAAATTGGTGCAATGCTAATATTCAAACACTTATGTTTCACCCGTTGTTTGCAAGTTTTTAAATACTCTGCTTTAAAAATTGATCTATTTGAAAATTACACTTGGATAGGTATAATGGACTCTGTGAATAATGAAAACAAGGTAGATTAATTTAAAATAAAAAGTAGCATATTAAATTATTTCAACCAACCAAAAAAATGAGGACCCAACTTGCATCCATTGCAAACATTAACACATGTAATATATTATCATTAACTTTTTTTTAAAGTTTATTTTAAATTTTTAAGATATTATTACAGTAAAACATTTTCTTGTTTGAATACAGAAACCCCTACTATTAATTGTATTCCACATGAAATAATTAACCAAAACATATCCCCTAAAGAAATAATTAACATTTTAGTAGATGAAGATATAATTGATGATGACATGCCAGAGATAGAAAACAATCCTCACTACCAAATTCCTCCAATAGATGAATGTTGTAATGAAAATATTCAAGTAGAAGATGATATTCACAATGCCCTTCAAATAAATAAATCTATGTGAAGGAAGAAAACTACTTGGAGAATTGGAAGGTATTTTAAGGTAGAATGAACAACAAAAAATCCATTCATTGAACCTGTGGATCTAGAAAATGGTAATGATACTCCAAAATAATGTAGATGTACAATTTGTGGTTGGAAATTAGGAAAAGAACATAAAATGCAACTAAAATTAAACACAATTGAGAAACATTGTGGAAACGTATATGTGACAGTTAAGGAAAATGATGGAAAAATAACAAATACACATTATTGGAAAACTATAAAAGAGTGCATGCATGTATGATATGCGGATGAGTATGAAAATGAGTAGAAACATTGTTTAAATCTTATGGAGAAAGAAGGAACAATTAATGCAAAATTTGGAAAATATCTAAATGATAATCTTAAGGCAAACAACACACATATTCCAACTACATTCTTCATTCTTAAAATGGGTAAACCTATTTCAAATTTGTTAGAATTTAAGAAATTGTTTAGGTTTAATGGGCTTCCTAACCTTCCACAATCACATTGGTTAGATAACAGTGCTTGGGAAATGATAAAATATCTTGCATTGATTCAAAATGAGGATTTGAAAGAGAAATTCAAGATTGAAAATTTTATCTCCCTTTCCATTGATGGGGTTACATCAATGGACAACACATCTTGGGTTTGCATGCAAGTTTATACTTTTGAGAACCACACAAGGCAACCTCATTTTCTAGTTGTTCATAAAATGAACGAAAAACTATAATGTTGAAAATATTTGCAAATTGGTTATATCTAATTTGAAGGATATAGCTGGGATGGATGATTATTCAGTAGCTACAAATCTTGTATGTGTTGGTACTGACAGTGCATTAGTAATGCAGAGTCATAGAAGTGGTCTATATGTTCACCTAAAAATATCAGTTTCCCCTTATATGATTCCAATTCATTACTAATATAGTTAACAAGATTGAAATTTTTGTAAAATTTGAAGAGCTTATTTGTGAATTGCACGTGTATATTTCAAGCAGTCCAAAAATATTTCTAGAATTTCGAAAAATTTCAATTGGAGTGAAAAATGGTAAAAAACTTCTTAAAGACATTGATACGAGATGGATTTCCATGTATGAGCCTACACATAATTTTTTGATGAATATCCATCGTTAGCTAGTTTCATGTTTAAGTATCGTATGCATGTTGACAAGGAAAAAAATCTTCTTTACCACTTAACAAAATTTGGAAACATTGTTTACACTTTGCGGGATTCTACCCATGTTGAATGAAATCAATTGCTTAATAAAAAATGATCAAGAAAGATCCATCTATATAGTCGACTTCATTAGATTGAGAAAACAGGTATGTCAAACACTAGATGTGTTATATAACTCTGATGAATTTTTTCAAGGACATGTATTCAGTAGTTGGAAAACTTTTATAAATATAAAGGATCCTAAAATCTATTTTAGATTCAATATAAGTGGTCATCTTTATATCCTTATAAATGGGAATGAGATTAAAATGCACACTTTCCAAAAAAGAATGGATATTGTTGGAACATACATTGAAGAAGTACATGTAACACACAATTTATACAAAGGTTTTATATCTCAA
This sequence comes from Taxus chinensis, assembly GCA_019776745.2. NCBI lineage: Eukaryota > Viridiplantae > Streptophyta > Pinopsida > Cupressales > Taxaceae > Taxus > Taxus chinensis. The sequence goes on along the minus strand of CM034154.1, from coordinate 478,198,690 downwards.
AAAGGATCAAATTGAAGAAAATTTCACAATGTTTATCCAATGAGATCAAAGAATACTTTGAAAGGGATGATATTATTGAGTCCATGGGAGTGGTCAATATTATATTTGGGAATCCTGAAAAAAGTAAGAAAGCTATAAGTGATTTATATAAAATACACATGGGTACTCTCATTAAGCATTTTGGAAAATCAGTAGAATGTAACAGAGTTCAAATTAAGGGTCTTCTTCAAAAGGAATTACTTACATTTCAATCAACTCATTTGGGCATCACAATGGTCAAACAATATGGATTATTAAGTAAACCAATAGATAATGGCACAATTACATGACTATGAAAATTTTTGTATCCTAGTAGCATCCTACATGAAAAAATTCATGAATATTTCCAATTGTATGAATTGTGTCAAACAATGATATTGGGATCAGTTGAAAATGAAAGGGTTTTTAGTGTGTTAAAATTTGTTAAATCAAAATACATAAACAATTTGGATAAAAGTTTTGAGACTTGTTTGAGATTGTATGTTTCACGATATGATGTGGAAACATTTCCTTATGAAAGAGTATTAATGGAAGTATGAAATTTTCTTGTAAAAACGAGAGGGGTCTAATTCTAATATAGGGCTAGCAAAGAACACATAAACATAGAAATTGTGACTGAAAAGAACAACGAAAGATTAGATAACAATTTGAGTTTTGAACAACTAAATAATCAAGAATTGTTTGAGCTATCTGATATTGACTAAAGATGTATGTATGAACATAGTATTTCTAGAAGTCAATTTTCATATCATATTATAAGTATGTAACTTGTTATTTGTTATATATGCATGTTCTTTATTGAATAATATTTTTAGTGTTGTAACTTGTTTAGAGTTTTTAATCGAGAAATGTGATACTTATTTTTTTTGTTGTCTTTTAAATTAGAATAATATCCTAGCATATTATCGTGTTAAAAAGATCCAACTTTAGTTGACAAAGTGTTTAAAATTGATAATAATGTATTATGTAATATCAAACATAATTGAATATTCTAATCACATTATGATTTTATATGGAGAACTTACACATGACTATAATACAAGTACAACACAACATAGATTAAAAATCTACAAATATGAAAACTTTTTAAAATATTTATATACATTTTAAGTAATTGGACAATCATCACAATACAAATATATTTACATAATTATAAACATACAATTATGTATTTTTAATTAATTGAAGAGTAACCTAAACCATTCATATTAAAATATTAATTATAGTTGTATAAAATAAAATAAATACAAAAGAAAAATCCAAATACAAATATGTTTATATAATTATAAAAGCACATACAATTATGTACTTTAATTAATTGAAGATCCATTTAAATATTCATATAAAAATAGAAATTAGGATATTATTGTGTTAAAAAATAGATCCAACTTCAGATGACAGAAAGTGTTTGAAATTGATAATAATGCATTATGTAATAGAACACATAATTGAATATTCTAATCACATTAGATTTTAATGGAGTCAGCTTACACATGAATATAAACAAGTGGACAATGAAACATGATTGAAACTCTCCCGATTATCTTATAATTGAAAGAATATTAAAATTGCCAAAAAAAATCAAAAATATTGATAGTACTGAATACCATGATTGTTTTATTTTTAAAATGTCAAATTTTGCACATATTACAGCTTCATCCTTAAGGTATTATTTTGCTCCATTACTATTTCCTGAACCAGACCTTCATTAAAACACATGATTGAACAAGATCTTCTTGCATTAGATATTCGAAAGTATCTTCAAAAGTTTTAATTTTTCAAAACAGACAATAACATTGGATCCTCTTCTGTTTTATTCTTCAACAATATTTCAGGATACATTCCTTTCTCCTTTATGCTCCTTCTTAAGGTATTATTCTACTTGTTTAAAGTAACAAACTTTTTCTTCAAATCAACATATGCAATTAAACTCTTCCTTGCACTTTTTAAATGCACATCAAGTACTCTTGCCTCATTCTTCAAATCATGGTACTTTGACTGCATATAACAACATAGAAAATATTAATTAAATTTTAGAAAACTGTAAATCATATTTGAAAATTTATTAAAACTTACCAATGCCTTATCCCTTTCTACATTCACAATAACTACAAGGCCCTTGTCTCTTGACCACAAATTATGGTAGGATTGTGTTTCAAAATTTAAATTCTCAATTCTATTCAACATTATATCTAACACATCATCATTGTAAGCATTTGAAAAATACATAGTACCAGATACAAATTGATTTAACAAAATATCAAGCTTTTTTGTTTCATTTTGAACCAAAGAATACAATAAATGTCTTTGAGAGTGGTTGTTAAATTGGAAATTTATTTCTTTTATAAAAAATTTAGCCCTTAACTCCCATAATTTTAATTGTTCAATATCCTTTGTTAAAATATCATTAACAATGGCTAGATAATTGTCATCCAACAAAATTTCAAGTGAAAAAATTATTTTTTTATCATCTGTTAAGGTATTTTATCTTAGAGAAGGTGTGCCTTTTATTCATTCTCTTCCCGGAGAAGGCTGTCTTAACCCATGAATCATATCTTGCATATTGAAATTTCCATTGGCATGAACCCCAATTTAAATCCTAAGATATTCCTCATCCAAATCAATTTCATTTAATATTAAAACCTGTCGTGAACTCAGAACATTACGCAATGAAAAAGTTTGAAACTTAGTTGCAGAATTCAGGGTACCCCTATTTAAGGTTGGAGCATGAAATTAAATATGTTTCCCATTTCCCCTAGTCCTCACATTTTGTAGTGGTGGTGGCATATTTTTCTCCTCAAAGTAGAACATATTTGGAGGTAGAGGAGGCACTACAATAATCAATTATAAATTATAGGATAAAAATGAAATGAAAAACATAATAAGAATGGAATAATAAAAAATTATAAATCATTTATGATAAAAAAATTACCTATTTGTATAGTTTGCAACTGAGATACAGATGGAGCCTGTTGTACTTGTTGTGATTACTATTAAGGAGTAGAATGAAGAGACTGGGAGTGGTACTAGTAGTTGTGAGCTAAACATAAATAACCATTAACAATTTAAATTTATCAGTTTCTTCATTTAAAAAAATATAAGAAACTAAAAATAAATTAAAATTACAACATTAAATGGGATACATACCTTAAGGTGAGAAAGATATTTCTTGATATTGTGTTTCTTCAAAGTCATACATATTTCTTCTTAGACTAGGATGAGGATATAAAACTGTGCTACTGGAGGTTGTTGTAGAAAAAATATGTAAACAAGTTGTAAATGTTTAATGTATATTTCTATGAAATTATATATAATTTAAAACATATTTAGATATATAAATAATAAATACCTATGATCAACATCATGGTCGAAATGTCAATTGGATGAGGAGTTATGGAGCTCCCCATCCATTTCACTTGAGAAGTTCTTAATTGTGGAGTGGTTTCCTCGGTATCCTGATCCATCGAAAAATTAATTAAATATCTAAAATTTGGTGGGAATGTTCTCTTATAGCATCCTTTCTTTGGGATGCAGCTATAACAATTATCCCATGTTATAATTCAACAAACTATTAATATCTAATATAATATATAAAAGATGAAGAAAATTAATGACAATTATTAATAAGCAAATAAACATAAATTTTGGAACTCACCTCTTGTTGTTCAATTGTTAAGGACATAGATATTAGCTTTATGTGGAGTGCAGTAGGAGAAGGGGTGTTGCGTAAATTGTAAATATATTCATAATATAATGCAAGAATATAAAGTTTTTGGAAATAATAGAAGTAGTTTCATTCACAAGAATGTTACTCATGTCATTTCTTATCCTAGAGGATAAGAAAGTGCACCAATCATATTTTTTTCCAATAATGGTGTGCATGATATAAGCCAAGGACTAGTATGGAATATCCTTATATCGACCCTGCAAAATAATTATGGCTTGAAAAATTTGAACCATAGCTTATAGAAATGGGTGACTGAAATCCTTGAGGGGAATTCCCCTTTTTGAAGGATTTGGGGAAACTGTAAATGTAAGGACACATAAAATTGATAAATATTTAATAAAACATAAAATAAAAATTCGTAAAATAAAAACGATGTAAACAATCATATGATTATTAAAAAACTTACCAGTAGCTGCATCAATAGATAATTGGTAGTGAGATTCAAAATACTTGACATATTCATCTGTTAAAATAGCCTTCATTGTGACATGATCCACATCTTTGTGCGGTAGTATTTTCAAATGCTCAATGTCTTTAGGGGGCACTATAAAGGATAATGTGTGTGATGGGAGTTGAATGTGGAAAGTGTAAGAGGAACTGTTATAGTTAGTTCAGAAGGTAGTTGAGTTTCTTTATGTCTGTTGGAAATTGGGACATATAAACTAGCCTTGTGTAACTTGTGGCTTCAATCCATTGTGAAAATGAATTGAGATTTAATAGAAGGAAATAGATTTGTGGAAATCCAAGAATCTTATGTGAAAACTTATGGATTTTAATAAGTGGTCTCTTGACTCAAAAATCCCACTATGTGTGCTCTGGAATTGATGGATGGTCTAACTAGTTGTCGGTTGATGGATGAGGTTATTTTTCTCATTTTTATAGGCTCTAACAGTTTGGCTAAGTGATTATGTAAATTGAAAATAACTATACTAGCTATTTATATATAGGAAGCTTTGGAAACATGCCACCGTCAAATGGCATGTTTGGCACTACCGGTCGGCAACATGTTGGACGCTATCAAATGGTAGCATGTTGGATGCTACTAGATGGTAGTATGTGGTATGCTACCCACCGAAAACATGCTTGGTGCTACCGGCCAATAGTATTCTGCATGTTGCTGACTGATAACACCAAACATGATATAAGACAGTAGCACCAAAAATACTACAGACCAGTAGCATCCTGCAAGTTACCGACTGGTAGCATTGTGCATGCTACCGAATTGTAGCATTGAGCATGCTACTGAATGGTAGCATTGAGCATGCTACCATCCAGTAGCATTCCGCATGCTGCTAATTGGTAGCATAAAATATGATACTAGCCTATAGAATCCAACATGCTACTTTTTGGTAGCATCCAAAATGCTACCAAATGATAGCATGAAACATTCCTTTTGCTACACTCCCAATAACCTCTTCCCTTAATTTTCATGTGATTCACCATACTTTCTAAAGTGGTTTTTGAAAATTTTCCAAATAGTTTCTACTATTTTTTAGGGACCTTCAAAATTTACCCTGGTCTCCTATTTAAAGAATTAGCCACAAACTTAATTTTTCCATTGACATGTTGCACTACATATGTATAACTTTGCAAAAATAAGACCAATTCAACATAATTATGAGATAACTTAGCTTGACTATATATATATATATATATTTCAACGCTTGACTGTTTCTTAACAAAATAAATTATCTATGCAATAAAAAGTACATCTAATATTTCCAATTTTGGACAATAGCATACAATTATTTATCATAAGTGTCATGACTTTTTTTGGAATCATTACCTTTTCATGAAAATAGGAAACTAACTTGCCTTCTTTCAACTCAAAAATCCCCCAATCGTAACAATTGAATAATCACACTCAACGGTAAAAATCCTCCCAAATCCTGGTAAGGAAATAATTATATCTTTCATCACCTTCCTTTTAAGTTGTTCAAAACTTATTTTAGTTGCTTGAGTCTAGGAAAAAGACTTCCCCTTGCTACAATCAATTAATTGATCACTTGTACTACTATAGTTTCTACTAAATGTATGCAAGTAAAGAATGGTCTAATTGAATATCCTATTTCTCTTCTTGATAATATACATTAGGATATGAATGGGACCATTCCAATACCACACACAAGATGGTTGTAAGTTGTTAATGTTGTGGACCTAGAAGGAGATAGTCCACACTACTAATATAAGGGTTGCAAATCCTAGCCTAGGATAGGGAGATGCATATTACTATAATCATGATTATAGATAAATGTTATAAATTTGCAAATAAGATAGATAATTATGCTAGGTTTTTAAACATGGATTGTAAGGATTGATAGGTTGTAGATACCAAAGGGTTAATTACAAGGTAAGTATAGATATATAATATTGTAATAGATTAAGAATATGATAATATGCTCGAGAGAGGTGAACAAGTTGAGGAGGATAAGGGTTTGGACAGTGATGGGAGGGAAACTGATAGTAGACAGATCCCACCGAGAAAGAAGATAGATGCTCGGGATTAGTCTTTGAGGGAGAAAGGTATGTACGAGACTTTTCCTATGGGTGGGAGTCATGTGGAAAATGGGTCCCCTAAATCGTATGTGAATATATTGAACTCTTATAAGGAAAAAATATTAGGAATCATTCCTCATCTTAAACAAAATGAAAAAGGAAAGTTCTTAGATATTCCTGATATCATTATAAATCAGAACTTGAGAAAAATGGAGAATTATTTGATAGGTAAACTAGTAGGTGGAAGGCCTAACTTGAATCCATTAGATCTTGGTCTGTTTTGAAATGGAAACCCAAGGGGCATATGGATGTCACAACTTTACCGAATGGTTTCTTCCCATTTAGTTTCAACAACTCTGAAGACCCTCAAAGGATCCTTAATGATGGACCTTGGTTCCTCGGGAAACTTGGACTCTTTTTAAGGAAATGGACTCCCATATTCAACCCTGATAGAGATAATATTAACCAGTTCCCTGTGTGGGTGAGACTTCTAAGTCTACCCTTGGAAATTTGGGATGTGGATATTATTAAAGGAGTTGCAAATACTCTTGATACATTGGTTTCTGTGGATAATGCGATGATTACTAAATCAAGAGAGGCTTGTGATATTTTGTATCTATTCTTTGATGGGATCGTCTTTACCTAAATCCATCTCTATGTTGTCTAGATTGGGTTGCTAGGAAAAAAAATAGAGTTTGAAAACTGCCCTCAAAGATGTGAGAAATGCCAGGACTGGGGGCATGTAAAGCAATAGTGCAAGCTGACGATCTCAAAGGTGTATCAAGAGAAGCATACCAAGGATCTGGATAAAGGTAAGGAAACTACTCATGTGGTTACAAACACTCCCAAATAACTTTAATCCAAATAAAGGAATTCAAATTATGGAGAATAATGGAGATCTAACTTGAATCAAGCCCAAAATCTCAAGATAATAGATGATGAGGGATATAAGGAAGTAAGGAATAGGAAGATCCATTGGAAATATTTATCTGAACCCCAATTTCAGAAGGAAATGCTCCATGTTCAAGATGAAAAATTTTTATCCTCAAAGAAATTGGATAATCTGCTTAAGGAAGTTGTCAAGGAATATATCCTGCCAAAAAAGATGGATGGAAGAAGCCTCAATGAATCTATGGATCCTTTTTCTAACCCTTTTGAAAATCTATTGGAAAGTGTAGACAATGATATGACAACCAGAAATGAAAATCAGCTAGAATTTAACAATATTCATAACATTATCTAGGAAGCTGTCTCTACTAAAAAATATTTTCTCTCTGAATTTAATAAATTGGAGAAGGGGAACCCAAAAAAAATGAAAATGATACATCTCTAAAAACTCCTTCCAAAAAAGGGGAGACATCCGAGGTGACACCAAAAGAGAAAAAAATTGGTTCTGGGTAACCCTCCAAGCAAGTTACAAGGAAGAAACAGAGTCAAAAATATATTGATGATGGAACCAAATCTAAACTCGATCTTAGGAGCTTTAGAAGAATTAATAACCAAGTGGTTAAATGAATATTATATCATGGAATGTAAGGGGATTGAATAAACCTATTAAATGAAGGCTAATAAAAGATCTGGAGGTGATATACAATTTTGACATTTTGGCTTTGTAGGAAACCAAGATGGAGGAGGGACCTTCCTTGGAAGCTAATTGTAGGTATTGCAAAAAATTTACTAGTTTTGATGTTAGTTCGATTGGAACTACTGGAGGAATGGCAGTTATCTTGAATGAGGAAAAACTCAAAGGTACGAAGCTTCTTAGTAGAAATAATCATATGGATTTGTTATTTCAAGATAATAAGTCTAAAGAATTTTGGATCTTATCTAATATTTATGCCCTAATAACAAAGGTGAAAGGAAAAATCTCTGGGCTGATCTTTCTAAATTTCAAAAAATTGTTAAAGGGATTGAATGGGTGATTCTGGTTGATTTCAACACCCCTTTGAGTCCTGGAGAAAATAAAGGGGGTAATATTGATTTAACTGAGAGCATGAAAGACCTTCAAGATTTCATTTCTCTCAACAATCTCATGGATATTGAGCTACGTGGTAGTAGATTTACTTGGTCTAATAGAAGAAAAGGAGATCAGTTGATTTAAGTAAAAATTGTTTGAGCTTTGACTTCATGGGGTTGGTTGAACAAATAATTTGGTTTCTTCTCTCTTCCTTACATTGGGTCTGACCACAACCCAATCCTCTTTCAGATCAAGGAAAAAGAGAGGAGAAGGGTCCCTTTCAAATTTGAGAAGATGTGGCTTCAAGATGAATTTTTTTTTGATTTAGTTAAGGGCTAGTGGAATGTGAAAATCAAAGGAACAACATTGTTTAGGATTGCTAAAAAGATAGCTCATGTTAAGAAAAATATGAAAGGATGGAATAAAATAAGTTTTGGTAATATTTTTGAGAAAAAGAAGTCTCTGGATAATGAGATTTCATCCCTCTAAGGTAATATGGAATATTTTGATGAGGAAAATATTATGCTTGAATGTAAAAAAGAGAAGGAATTATTAGCTGACTATCATAACATTCTTTTGAAGGAGGACATTTTTTGGAAATAGAAATCTAGGGTTCAGTGGCTCAAAGAAGGTGATAAGAACACGAAGTTCTTTTATATCTCAAATTTAAAAATAAGGAGCTCTAATATAATTCTCTGTATTAAAGGTGAAGAGGGAGTACTGATCAATGACATAAAGGGAATCCAACAAGCTGCTAGTTATTTCTTTAGTAGGCTTCTGTCTTCAACTAGCTCTTCTAACAACACTAAGGAAGAGCACTTCCTAGACTATATTCCTCTTTTTGATTAATGAAGATGATAATAGCATGCTTACCAAAATCCCTTCTATGGAAGAAATTGAATTTATACTAAAATCTCTAAATCCAGACAAAGCTCTGGGACTAGATGGGTTTCTGGCTCTCTTTTTTCAAACTTTATGAGAGATTGTTAAGGAATATACTTGCAATGCTATTCAAGAATTATTTAAGAATAAAAATATGCTTCAAGAGTTAAAAAACACCCTTATATCCTTAATCCCTAAGAATAATGATCCTAGGGATTTCAGGAATATTTTAGACCTATTAGGCTATATAATTATGTTTATAAAATGTGTTCCAAAATCCTAGCTTTAAGAATTCAGCTTGTCTTGCCTTCTATTATCTCTAACCAGGAGGGAGGTTTTGCTATGGGAAGACAGATCCAGGATGGTATATTCACTATTCAAGACACCCTTCACACAGTTAAGTAGAATAAAAAGGCAGCCGTGTTTATTAAACTTGATATGGAGAAAGCCTATGATAGGGTCTCTTGGCCTTTCCTTCTGAAGGTTCGAACTAGGTTTGGTTTTGGTGAAGACTTCAGGCTGATGATTCTTTCATGTATTTCCACAATGAATTTTTTGGTCTTAATTAATGGGACCCCTTGTGGTTTTTTAACAGCACGCGTGGTTTAAAACAAGGTGACCCTTTTTCTCCCTTTCTTTTCATAATCATGGTTGAGACCCTCAGCAAAGCTCTTAATAAGGTTTCCTTGGAATGGAGAATCAATGGTATATATCCTGCTGTTAATTATAATAGTGTTTCTTACCAACATTTCATGGATGACACTATGTTGGTGGGTGAGGCATCTGTCTTAGAGGATGTGGAATTCAAACAGATAATGATTGATTACGAGAAGGCTTTGGACCAATTGATCAATTATGGAAAAAGTTTGGTTTACTTTATCGACACTCCAGAAAGAAGATGCAATAAAATAGATGGAATTCTTTGTTGTGTGACTAAAACCTTCCTGAAGAGGTATCTAGGTATTCTTATTGGAGTGGAAAAACCTAAGAATGATGAACGTAATTTCTTGATTGATAGGTTTCTGAAGAAACTCGAAGGATGGAAAGGTTCTCTATTATCCCAAGATGGCAAGGCTATCCTCCTCAAATGATCGATTTAGAATCTTCCTGTTTACTTGATGTATATCTATAGGTTACCCTCCTCTATTGCTAATAAGTTGGAGAGTATTCAAAAAATATTTCTATGGAGTGGTTTAAAACCAAAAGATAGAATTCCTCTTATTACATGGGAAAATGTTTACTCACCAAAAAAACTTAGAGGTCTATGTATCACCAAAATGAATAACTAAAATGATCTAGAGGTATCAAGGAAGATATGTTTGGACATCTATTATTAGGGGAAAATATTGGCTGAATGGTGCTTCTGCAACCAGGATTCAAATGGTTCTTCTTTTCTGGAAATCGATAAACTGGGAAAAACACGTAGTCTCTGAGGGTAGCAAATGCCAATGGGAGAATGATTAATTTTTGGGAGGATAAATGGTTAGGGGACCTTCCTCTTAAGATCATTTATCCCACGGTCTATAGAGATTCTATAGCCAAATATGGGACTAAGGTTAGATATTATTTCAACCTTGATGAGCCCCTTGGCTAATGGAAAAATATAGAACTGGATGGTTCTAACAACAATGATATTTCCTCTATTAACAAAAAATAAAGAGGTGTTATTATTAATAAGGAGAGTTTAGAAGATGAAAGTATTTACTGGTCAAAGGAGGACAATGGAATCTTCTCGGTTCAAAGTGCCTACAATTCTTTCTTTTTTGATGTTGGGGAAACTAAAAAATTCAATTGGGGAAGTGTTTGGGTCAAATAATTAATTCCCAAGATTAATATGCTCTGGTGGCTAGTTATCCATGATAAGATTCTAACTGTTAGCATCCTAAACAAGAGAAATTTCCATATGGTTAACATGTGTGTTCTGTGTGAAAGTGAGTGTGAAGACTCCTCACACGTTTTTCTCAACTGTTACTATCTAGTCTCAGTTAGAAAGACTATTCTTAATATTTTTGAAATCAATTGGGTTTTCCCAGATTCCATTAAACAACTGTGGTCTCAATGGTCTAGTCCCTTTAAGATCCAAGGATTAAAATATTTGTGGAACTTTTCTATTATGCATTTAGCATGGGAGATTTGGAAAGAGAGAAATAGAAGAATTTTCAAAGGTAAGAATGAATCGATCAAGAATGTTGGAGCCCATTGTGTTAATACTATCCATGCTAATTTCTCTAATCTGGACCCCCAAAAGAAGAATATCCTTAAGAATGAAGCTAGATTTTACTTAAATTGGGGTTTGGGATCCTCATCAACTAGTAATCCTATTCTAAACCCTAGACTCAAAGGTTAGGTGAAACCTAACAAGGAGTGTATTAAGTTAAACTTTGATGGTGCTTCCAAAGGAAACCTTGGTAGAATTGGCTGTAGCGGGTGTTCCGTGATTCTGAAGGTAGATTTATTCTAGGGTACCATCATAATCTTGACACTCAAAAAAACCATATTATTGAAGCAACGAATTTTTTTTTGGGGGTGTAAATATATCTCCAATACAATTTTGATAAATTGGAGGTGGAAGGAAACTCTATGAACATAATTAACAACATTTCTAGGAAAGGATCCACTTAAAGTTCCATCTAAAACTCTATAAAGAGTATAAAGGAAATGTCAAACATTTATGAAATTATTATTTTTAAGCATGTTTATAGGGAGGATAAATTTGTTGCTGATTATTTTACTACCATGGGGGTTAATTGTAATGAGTTGACACTTATCAATGAAGTCGAAGCTCTTGATCCCAAGGTACAAACAAACTTACATAATGACTTAAATGGACACGCCATCAAATAATGTTAGGTCATGGTGTGTCAAATTCATCATGTTTATATGCCATATGAATAGTGGGAATTTATTTCTAAATGATACAAAGATCTAGGAGAGGATCTGATCGTGTTTCTTGAAAGATTTTGTTGCCTTCTATTCTTGGAGAAGTAATATCTTTGGGCCTGCGTGTAATCCTTTGGCTATCTGGAATTTTGGCTCTTTTGTGAATGGATTATTGTGTGAAAAAATGGGAGGAGTTCTAGTTAGAAGTAAACCTACAGATCTCAAAGGGGTGACACCTGAAGCCATGGAAATGTTTGAGAGTAAGGGTTTTTCGCCCTTCCTAAAAATTTTTGAAGGCCATTTTGAAAATCTTACTAAAGTTTTTTCTTATTCTTGGAAGACCACAAAAAGGAGTGGTTATTGAAATGAAAAGGATTAGCATTGATAATTTTGTGGTTTCGGTCGCTAAAGTGATGGGTTTTCCTGCTATTGGGAGGGAGGTCTATAAACCCAAAAAAGAAGACTCCAACGAGCTGAACCTGTTTCTCAAAGGTAACAAAAATATCACTCCCCATTTTTCCAGTTATCTTCATCTATCTTTACCTAAACCATTTGACAATGTGGCTCTCACCCTTATCAAATTTATCACTCTTGAGGGCCTTCAAAAATGCATTTATGCCTATCACCTGCCTATTCTTAATCATTTTAGGTGCGACTATGCTTTTAGCTTCCTCTACTTTATTTTTCGATCCCTGAGTGCTTCTATCTCTACATTTAAAAGTAGAAGGGTCTTTATCCCACTTCACCAGGGATTTATTATTTCTCTTTTCAAAAATAGCAGCTCTAGTCCTATATTGACAAGCCTTTCATTCCCTTAACCTAAATCCCTAGAAGCTTATGCAGATGGGGTTGACTTAGACTCAGAGGAAGAAGACTCGAGTGAAGAGTTTGTTTCATAGGAAGGTGACTCAAAGGAGGATAAAGATGGTATTGAAATCGTGGTGGCCTAGAATCTTACATGAGATGAAATCCAAGTAGGTTCCTAGTGTTTCGTTGAATACCAAAGAAGAGTCTAGTAAACAAGATTTTTAGGCTCCTGTTAATGTGCAATTAGAACAACAGTTCGAGGTTATGGGGCATGTTGGACCTGTGAAAGGGGAGAACCATTTGGCCAAGATGGCGGCGGACATTGAAGAACTTAAGGGAGATATGAGACTCACTGGAAGAGCTCTGTATAGTTTTTGTTCAATGATTGGCATAAGATGAATGTGCAAGTTGAGGAAGTTGTTAATAATGGGAATGACAGAGAGATCAAAGTTCTAAAAGCCAACTATGGTTTCATAACCAATGAGTTGGACTATTTTAATGGGTGTTATTCTTCAGGAACTACATGGAGTGGAGTGTTGTCATGTTAAATCAACTCTTACAACATCTCTAGACTCTAGGTCAGATTTCGCTAATGCTTATAGTGATGTGGACAGTCCTCCAAGGAAAAGAAAGGCTACTCCATACACAAGGTCTCAACTTGGTGTAGATTGAATAGAAACATAGATGCTATTGAGCTAAGGAATGGGTCCCCAGGTGATTGGAGGGGCTTGAAAAATCCTATAAGTGATCTGGGGAGGGGTGTTTGATTTTATTTAATGTCTCTTAAGCTTTTGCTGCCCTAGTTTCTTCGATGCAAATTAGTGGGCTATAACTTTTTTCTCAATGCTGTTGTGGTATGGAACTCTTTTCTATTGCTCCTCATATGGAGCTAAGTTATGCATGGACTTTTATAATATGTTTTTGTTGGTATGTAATAGAAAATTTATCTACTTATATGGAGCTTTGAATTTGTTCGGGGTAGGGTCCCCTCAACCCCTAATAAGGTTGAATAAGACACACATATATGATTATTTTGCTTAATTTTTGTAATTAACAAGTGAAAGGTCGATTGATAGTGTGTAGACACAAAATCACACACTTTAGGTAATTACTTAGTCTCGGTCTCGTACTACTATTCATATGGTTCTTGAGTGAAAAAGAATACTAATTAACCCATGTCCTTGGCCATTTTAATTTGCTTTTTGTCGTTACGATCTTGCACCCACACTTGCCCAGTCTCTATTTTCATACTATGTTTTCCCTATTGCTGACTGGAGTGCCCAGCCATGGCTGGGGCACTCTAGGCGCCCTGGTCCCCTTTGGGGTGCCTTAATCCTCTTTACATTGTACCCTCACCTTTTGGGAACTTTCTAGTTGTTTGAGCTTTCTATCTCTTTGGTGGTCGGCCTTTTTGAGGTTAATTACAAAATTAGAACAAGAGAACTAGATAAATATAAAGTTATGAGACCATAATGAGGTACCAAGCACTAAGCACTTATTATCACCACCTAAGGTTGCATCCATCCAAGGCATCTAAAGCTCCATTTACATCCATCCAACTCAATCACAAGGGACAAAGGTTAGCTCATCTGCATCACACTTCATAGGAGGGGAGTTTATTATATTCCATAGACCATTTACTTACATTCTACATCTAGTTATTTCTCACTACTCACAAAGTGTGATTGACACAAGAGCACTTAGGGCACGATTTCTACACATACACACACACCTATAACTACATTGGGTCTAAGATGTAGTGCAATGCTCAGTTAGCAAGTCCACCATTGTGGCCACTGAGGAGGATAAGCCGACCCCTTCATATGCATCTTTTTATTTAGGGTTTTGATGTTTTGTTTAGGTTTTTACAGGTGATTCTTCTATTGCAGGTTTACAACGACATTTAATAAGGTTCAACAACATTCATGTGACAAGAAACGAGCACAGGTGATCATTCAGTGACACCTCACAGGAGGTTTCTTGGTCATTTTCGTAGACCAGGGCACCTAAATCTCATATCAGAGTGCCCCAGGCACCCCTATCCTTCTCTAGGTGCCCCAGTCTAGCCAAACAACCCAGATATGCACTTTCCTGAGCTCTTATGCGGTGGTTTCCTCCTTCTATCCAGTCGGGCTCCATTGTGACAAAATCTCGCAACCTTGACGAATCAACTAAGGCCTTTCTAAGCCTTCTTTGCACATCAGGGTTTTCACATTTCATTTGCTTAGTTGCATGGGTATTTTTAGTATTGCATTTATTCATTTATTTACTGCTCCGATAACATCATATTAGACTATTATATTCCATTTTAGTTTAATCATGATCTATCACTAGATGTTCACTTGTAGTTACCTCCTATCACATTAACTTCATTGAACTGTATTGGATGTTGCTAGAAATCAGTGATGAAGGAGAGATCTGCAAAACCACATGACAAACATCAAATCCATATAAAAAGAAATATGCATATGAAGGGTTCGAACTATCCTCAGTGGCCACAATGGTGATCTTACTAACTGAGCGCTACACTACATATCACACCGGATGTAGTTCTATGTGTGTGTGTGTAAATTGTGACCTAGGTTACTTTTTTACCAGTCACACTTTGTGAAGTAGCAAACAATAACTATATATAAAATGTAATAAATTTTTGCATGGAAATAATAGGCTCCCCTCATATGAAGTGTGATCCAGGTGAGCCAAACTTGTGTGCCTTGTGATGGAGCTAGATGGATGAAAATGCAACTTTAGGTTCCTTTGATGGATGCAAATCTAGATGGTGATAACATATTCTTAGTGATTGGCCCCTCATTATGGTAACATAACTTTATATTTATATGGTTATCTTGTTATAATTTCATAATTAACCCCAAATAGATTGACCACCTAAAAGATAAAAATATGAAATGGTTAGAAAGTGCCCAAAAGGTGTAAGTAAAGTGTAAAGAGGATAATGGCACCTAGAATGGGACTAGGGTGCCTGGGGCACCACAGTCCTTGGCTGAGAACCCTAGTTAGAAGTAGGAAAACACAAAATGACAAAAAAAACTGGGTGAGTGCAGGAGTAAGATCGAAAAATACGATAGTAAGAAATGTAAAAAATGGCCAAAGACATGGGTTAATTATTACTCTTTCACTCAAGAACCATATGAATCGTAGTATGAGATCGGGACTAAATATTGACTCAAATTGTGTGATTTAGTGACTACATTTTCCCCTAGTTTATGTTGGTGAGTAGAAATATTGGTAATATAAAGTAGATAGAGATGCGTACCTGATAACCCACGTAGAGTGATGTAGAAACATGCTGAAGGACTAGATAAATAGTGTAGTGACAAAAATTATGGAGCATGGAGATTAAATATGCAAAAGTGATGAAAGTGAACCTAGGGTGGAAGTGCGTGTGTAGATTTATATGTTTTTAGTGTACCTTCATGGTTAATATTGTGTGTGTACTCACCATGTGTGTGTTGTTGTTGTTGACTTCTTTCTTCCCATACGGATGGACTTGCAAAAGAGAAGATGATCAAGTAGTCAAATACACGTGTATATGTGTAAAATGCATGTATATATGTAAAGAAACATGTGAAAATAGTACAAAAATTAAAATGAAAAGGAACCTATGCAAGTAGAAATAAAATCTAGATACTATCGATAATCATCAATACCATCGACTCTACATAACTTTTTACTATGGGATCCTAGAAGGAAGTATCATGTAATGAATAATAGAGCTATTTAAAGGTGATATGATTATTAGATTTACTGAAAGGTGATATGATGGAGGTATAAGTGTGTTGTTAGTATATATGGAGTTGATCGTAAGATGAGGACATGGTGATGTAGGGAGACTATAAATGGACAAATGTAACAGTACAAAGGCATATAAAATGTTGTAACATTGACTACACATTAAATATCTATCACAAGTACCACCCCTAACCAACCCATATAACAATTTTTATTATCCCTCTCAAAATATCCTTAAGGAAATTACTACAAAGACTTTAATGCGTGAATAGTTTTTGTGAAGAGAAAAAATTAGTAAGGGTAGAAAATAGGTGTATACAATTTCTCTAACCAAATATTAGTCACACGTCACAAAAAGTGTATATGACATTGTTTTGAAAAAAATACAACAATGAAATTAGAATGACTCAAGTGATATAGTTGTATAAGTAATAATAATATAAAATCAACCCAAATGAAATATACCTACCTCATTCTTACCTTTCCACCTTCAGGGGGCACATGTTACCTCTTTTCTCAACCATGATGACACATATTTTCTAAGTAACCCTAGAGATATAATAATAACATGGAGATGATAAAAAATGCAAACGTGCATAGGTAAGATGATAAATAGGTATATGCAAAATAATGGAAGAAAGTTCATAAGAGGATAATAAGGTGCTATTAGGGAAACTAATCAACCAATCTAGTAGGCCTAAAGGTCATATAGGATGTGAAGGGGTAAATGAAAAAATTCTAATAACCAGTCTGTAAACAAATAAGATGTAAAATGTTAATTTGGAAAAGGAATCAACCAAACTAAAAATCGTAAGGATCATAAATAAATATTATAAGGTGTAAAGGGGTAGATAAAACATCATACTAATTTGATTGTAAATATATAGGATGTGAGATATTATCTAAGAAAGGAAATCAATCAAATTGATATGCCTATATGGAATGAAGTCAACTGGATGTGATTCTTATAATCCCTAAGGTAGCTAGGATAAATCCAAGAGAGAAGATTACTATGATCGAGAAAGAACATCCTGAAAGCCAAGAGATGAAAAATATACTCAAGTAGATATGGTATAAGAGAATGATTTCCTTACACTCTAATTCATGTTACATTTCTAACATATTTGAAAATGCGATGGAGAGAAGATGGGATATACTTACAATCTAACATGTTCACCAAAGGAAAAAAATGATATAAAAGGAGGAAGAATGGTTTACACTAAGATGAAAACAAGTTATTTATTAGAATTAAGACACATTAATCAAATTGATAAGACATATTTTTTGATATCAAGGAGTGAAGGAACCAAAATATGTATGTATCAATGAAGAAAAATAAGTGAAGAATAACTATGTCCCATATCAGCTATGAGACTCTATGATAGTATATGATGTATCCTACCTTCTCACGATATTTCCCCTAGTCCTCAAGTCCTCACTTAAGGAGATATAATCCTACTATGAGGATTATGTACTAACATGAAAAGGTAAGGGCACTAAATAATAGATATGAAACATCCTACCCCATTCCAAAAAACCTACCATACCCCATAGGACCTTAATATCTGTAATGAGGAAAATTATAGAATTTTATATTTCAAATAGAATAGGGGATGTGCCATGTGATTATTACACATATTTTTTAATTTTTGATTGACTGTTCAATTGTAATAATTACCATTTTTTGTTTCCTTTTGATTGATTTTTCTTTGATAACATGAATTTTAACTTTTCTTTTGTCTTTTATTGTTCCTCCTATGCACAAATTCATAAGTTTGATCAAATGGGTGTGAAGGATCACTAATATTAGAGATGTTACATCTAGACACTATAAAGGAGAACCTAATTTTTTTTATTCTTATATAATCTTATAAATGCACCTTATAAAAGAGGGTTATCTCGATAATGACCTTGGTGGGCACGATGAGAAGTTTGATAATAAAAGTGTATAATGAACTATTTATTGGGTTGCTCCAATCATGATGTGAAAAAGGGTGATATGTGAAAAACATATTTAATACTTTCATCATAGAGAGGGTAAAATTTAGATGAGAGACAAGTAGATAGATATATTGCAGGAGTTGAGATACAAGGGGAAAAATGAATTGAGGAGAAAAACTGGTACTCTTGACCATCGCTATTCCTATCTAAGAGGATGGATGGATGAGGTAGTAATCTGAAGGTAATAAATATTTGATTATAGTGGATGGAAACTTGTGAGGAAGGCCTAAATGTATTACCATTGAAAATCAAAAACTAAAGATTGAAATGTATAATAATTTAGATCATAATGTAGGTGATAATATCCAATGGGTAAAAATGTAAGATATCACAAAAAAACCAATAGGAAAATGTGGTATATAAATATGTGAACCTTGGTTAGATGATAATAGTCAGGGAAAATGGTATTGACCAAATTAACAATCTTATGGACATGATAAGGTAGGAAATAAGGTGTTATATGGGAAAAGGCATCAACTAAACTAACATGCTTGTAAATGTGGGATGTAAAGGGGTAGATGATAATGGTAGTTTACCTAGTCTATAAATAACTCAGATTTCTTTCGGTCTCTAAACTCATGGCTGCTATGCTTTTTCAATTAAATTTAGACAACGAAAACAACAAAAGCTTCAAATGATCACCAAGAGAAACGAAACACCAGCAAAAACACCCAAAACCTCGAAAAAGAAGCAACTGAGAATCTTATTTTGTTTATGAAGATGGTGTTACAAGCAAAATCAGATTAAAGAATACATGTTCCACTGTGCGAAACATGCAGATGTTAGGATGATCCTCACACTGTGTACCCCATCACTCCATAACAACATGCTCCAAATGTAATATTACCCCTGATCCAAATATCAACCCTGTTAGGTCAAACACTACTTTGAAAAGACAGCTTTCTATACTGAAGGGAGTAAATGACAATAGACCTTAGGCTTCACCTAATCACCTGCACCCCTGGTGGGGACTGTAGTATGAACCTTGGTATAGGGAACATATCTGGCCTTCACTCATTTGTAACTAGATCCTAGTGTAAGTGCTTAGGATATCCCCTTTAGATTGGGTATTGACCCCACCATTGTTGGGAGTGTATTAGTATCACTTGAATCATCTACTGCAAACAATGGATTTCAAGACTGTTATGAGACGGATTTTAAGATGTGTTATAACCCATCTTACATAAGAATGGTATGTAGTTTTGCAATGAAGGATTCATACTTGCGATATACAAGGCCTGGATCAGCCGCTTAACATGATTGGGATTGAACATGGCCTCCCCCATAGTCAAATTAGGATTCATGCAATTTTATGATGTGGGATGCCCCTTCATGAAGATACAATGTGTAAGGGTGGGATACTTATCTGTTTGAGAAGCTGCATCAGGAGGAAGTTTGAATTTAAAGACTACATGAAAAGGTAATTTTATTGAGTAAGTAGCTGTCATTTGATTAGTGTTGATATCAGCTATAAAATATAAAGCTATTTACAACTAAAGGTAAAAGATCGAATCATCAGCATGGGATTCCCAATGGTCTTGATAAAACATCTATAAACATTAATAATATTGGCAGTAGATTTTAGAAACTTCATTGAAGTTGGGGTACCTATGGAGTTTCCAAGAACTTATGCCTGATGCTGAAGCTAGCACAAAGTATAAGCATTCAGGTTGTATTATCCATTGTACCTTTACTAAGGGCATTTCTGTAAAATGTATTTTTTTCCAAATTGTACGAATGCTAGAAAATGATTTGATCCCAGTTTAATTTTGGTTGTTATTTTACTAGTTACGTTAGTAAGGGGTATGACCTTGATCCATTTCGGGAAGTACTAAAATAAATACGAAGAAGCAAAAAGAACCAGACAATGTAGTTTTGATTGCAATTTATTTTGTCATACAATACGATTCAATTCTGGGCACATTTATTGAGGGCGACTGATAGAAAAACGGAAATATTAGATATTGGCTAGGGGAGTTGGATAATATCATCATAGATATGAAAAGGTTTGCATCATTTAGAAAAAGCATATGAGTTGTTATTGAGGTTAGTCCAATAATAAATCCATGCATAGGCATTTATGAGTGGTAGTTCTCACTATAGCAGACTTTGCAAAAAATCCCATGTCCTTTATTGAGGAGAGGAGATACCTCATCCTTAGTAACATGAAAAAATAGATAATGTTGTTCTTAAGTAGATACTTGAAAGATTTATTAAAAATTTCAACTCATTTTTAGTAGTTTACATCTTGGGGAATATTATAGTGCTCAAGTAATCAGATGACATCCTCGTATCAAGGGTTTTCCCATTATGAAATGGATTCTACATGAAATATGAGAGTGAAGTGAGGAGAAGGTAAGTTAGAAGGAAACTCATTGAATTCGATTTGAAATTGATCCTTGAGAAGGAATATATTGGCCAAAAAATAGGATGGTGCAATAGCTAAGAAGTTATTAGTGGAGTCATCCTTTCAAGAAATGGATTGGATCACAAAATATGTAAACTATGTGGCTATCTTGGTTACTTTATCATGGTAGGTTTTAAGGTTTTCATTTTTGTATTGGTATTCTCCATTGAATTTTTATAAGACAAGTGAGTTAACGAATGTATGTAGATAGACGAAATTGGAAGTAATAGTGGAGAACATTCCAATATGATTTATTAATAATCAACCATGTTGTTAGTGACATCAAAGTAAAGGAAAAAAGAGAAAGGAAATATATTATATGATGGGTTTGTAAGAAAATATCCTAACTTGGATCCTTCATGAAACTTGGCCCTGTCAAAGTGGTGGGTTCAAGTATCATCATGGAGGTTGAAGGAGGTTTATTTGATAATTTCAATTTTAACTCCTTGGTTTTTGGTTGTAGGTGTAGAACCACTTACTTTAATGGTTTGATCCTCAATATCAACAATAAACTACTGAAAAATAGTCATTAAGGGTGATTTTTTAGTCTATACCCTTGATGACTAGGACATCTCATCACATAAGATGTTAGGATATGATTATTTGTTGGGATGGGGGCCAAAGAAAGTTGATCAGTAATGATTTTACCCTTGATTTATTTTTGTGCAATGATGCAAACTTAAAATTCCATGAGAAGAGTCATCAATTTTACAATATGGTCCATAAGGAGGATGAATGTGAAAACAATTATGTAGGGGATCAAAGTGGAAACTTACATAAGTTGTTTTATATTACATGTAATTTGGAATATTAGTAGATAAGAAATATATAGCTAAGAAGGCATACTTTGTGTTGGTGTAGCACATCTCATGATCAAATTGTGCTCAACTGATATAGTATATGGAATTTCTTTTACCTTTTCATTATGTTGTCCCAACACTTCCCCAATAGATATGAGGGTAGATGTGGTATAAAGGATTAGGGAGTGTTCTAAAGCACATAATCATAATGTAGGAATGTTAAGTGGATATTTATTCATGGAATCAAAGGCTTATTGGTAGTCCTTATTCCATTCTAACTTAAAAAATTTTCTTAGGGGGAATTATTGAAGGTATGAGTTTGATAAGAAAGTTTAGGAACAAATTGTTGATTTCCCCAAAATTTCTTAAGAAGGTGTGGATTTAAAGAAGTAGGAAGGGGAATGTTAAGGATGTGTTGTATTTTTATAGGGTCTATGTCAATTATTCACTTGAACATGAGAAACCCCAAGAAATTTCCTTGGGTGACATGGAAAATGTCATTCCCTAGATTAAGGTGAATCTTATAATTTCTAAAGGCATTCAAAGGATACATCGAGGTCATGAGTGTGATATTATACATGTTAATATTTGAATATAAGATCATGTACATCGATTATAACAATTTTATGAATGACATCATGGAATTTTGGGTCATTCTATGTTGATAGGTTTCCTCAACAATTATAAGGCAGAAGGGAATATTTACATAACAATATGTGTCCCACTTTATTGTAAAGGTAGTTTATGTTGATCTTTAGACATAATGTGCATTTAGTTATACCTTGAAAAACCCATACATAAGGGATACCATCTCATATCTTATTTTCATGTCAACTACAACATCAATGGATGGTAAAAGGAAGTTATCCTTTTGATAAGATAGGTTAATATTGCAGAATATGAGACAAATTTATATGGATAGGGTGAACTTATTATGAATGGTAATGATTTAGAGAATAAATCAATAAAGTCAGCTTGTTGGATTAATTTTTAATATATGAGTTTGATAGATCCTTGAGATAAAGTTTGGAAAATTTGGAATTGTATGTAGCATGGGTATGGCATTTAAGTAAGCAATGATGCTATGAAAAACAACATTTAGATTGATTTTAGGAATGTAGGAATAATCCCAAACAATGAACCCCTTGTTCTTAAAAATAACCTCATAGGTTGTTCGTGGAGATGAGTGAATTTTTTTTGTATCATGACTCTAAGGGAGTTATCATTACCATTAAGTTAGATGTTAATGGTATCTTTCATGAGCATATAAATTACATCTTGGAATGATATGATGCTTTAGGGAGTTTATAAATTCCAACTTTGATAGAATCCAAGGATATGAAAAATTTATTTAAGCATGATGCTAGTGAGGTAATTGGTCCTCTCAAACATGGATTGGCTCAAGGATGGCCTCTCATTATTGAATTTAGGTAAGGGACTAAACTATATTAAGCATCATTTTCAATGTGTTAGGAAATATATGATTAGTTCTCCATTGATATTTATGTTTGAATAATAACTACATGCATAATTATTATAAGGTAAATGTAAGTTAATAAGTTAGTGATATGTTATTAGTTGTTATATTAAACAACAATAACACACACACACACACACACACACACACACACACACACACACACACACACACACACACACACACACACACACACACACACACACACACACAAACATTTGGTTAAGTGAGTTAAAAATAATCATGTAGATAGTTTGAGAGGTTTGAGTGGTTATAACCACCTCCTACATTATAGTGTGGATATTTCCTTTTGAAGGAGCTTATTGAATATCATTCATATAATCTTGTGATCTCTCTGTGGTTAATGACCACATTGCATTTTTTGTATGCCAGTAAATTTATTTTTGGTTCTTGTTTGGAGAACATGAAGATTAAGGAAGCTCCCATCACCGTATATCTCCTATTGTAAACTTGAAGTCCTGATTAATCTCCTTGTGGTGACACTCAAATTTCCATTTTTCATCACATGTATATTATTTATTTCCTTTAGTGGATCTGATTCTTTCCATGAGTCGTCCACTCAACTCCCATGTCACCGTCAACATCTGCATCTTCCATGTAATCTTATCAAAGATTATAGGTGCACATGAAATAAGGTATATGTGTAAGCTAATGATTTGTTGGAGTCTCAAAATTCTTGTTTTTGCTTTGATTGGTTTGTGTGTTTAGTTTATTAAGTCTATAGATTTGTTAATTTTTCCTTACGTGGGTCTAGTTTAGAATTATTCAATGGTACTCAAGTCTAGAGAATATGAAGTCATATTAATTTGTCTCTATTGTCCTCCTAAATAGAGTCTAGGTTGTAAAAGTGATATTTCAATTAGGATTGTCAATCAAAAGTTTGTTATAATAGCATAATTGTCACAAATTTATAAAATTATTTTTTAATTGTTAAGTTATTTTGTTATAGTCATAGTCAAAGTCATTGTAGGTCTATTGTCAAGAGTCATCGTAAATTGTCAAATTTTGTGTCATTGTAAAATTCTGAAAAAATAAATAATAGTTACCTCACTTTTAAATAATTAGACAAATTTTTGCTTGTATGCGACGTCGATCCTATGGGGGTGAATTATTCAAAGATTCTAAAATTTAAATTCCACTGAGTTAGAAGTGTCACATCAGAGGATGGAGGTGAACAAAGGTTGGAGGTCAATCGATGACCTCTTGTCAATCACCAATGCCGAGACCGCATCAAGGTTTGGTTGCACATTTTGTTTCAGTTGTGTGTTTGGTTTTAGTTGTGCATGGTGTGTTGTAGTTTGTAGTGTTCCTATTTGAATAAGTGGAAATTTCACATTGAGGAGTGAACATGATTCCAATGTTCCATTTACATTATTTTGACATTTTCCAGGTATGTATAAGCAACATAATTCAACATAATTTTCTATGTTATTCCCTGCAGTGAGATATTGATGAGGGCTAATAATAGTACTTGGAAAATCATGATGTGGTTGTAGGTAAACCACTTGAAAAACTTATTTTTTGGTTTTTGGTACTCCAATTGTAAAACCACCATTTTTGGTTCATGGTTAACTGTTTGAAAACCATACGTCGGGTTTGTGATCATCTTGAAATAAAAATCACCAAATCATGAAAGTAGGTGCAAATAAAAAGGAAGGTTTTCCCCATGTTCACACTAAGGGGGGGGGGGACGTTAGGAAATCTATGGTTAGTGATCCATTGGTATGTATAATTCAATAATAATTACATGTGTAACTATTACCAAGGTAAATGTAAGTTTGTAAGTTAGTGATTTGTTATTATTTATATGAAACAACAATACCAAATATATATTTGGTTAAGTGATTTACAAATACTCATGTAGATAGTTTGAGAAGTTTGAATAGTTATAGCCACCTCCTAAATTATAGGGGGCTATTTCCTATAAATACAGATGTTTGTATTAATTTTTTTTGAAGGATCTTATTGAATATCATTTATATTTTGTTGTGATCTCTTTGCAAGTCTGCCATATACTATTCACAAGGTCCCCTACTATTTACTATTACATCATTATTAGGATTGAATTAACTTAACATCAATGAAAATCATTAAGAGAAATTTATATTGGATCAAAACAAGAGTTAGGGGAGTTTTGAATGACATCAACCATGTTGGGAGAAAACTGGCTGACGTAGTTGGTGATGAAAAGATATGACATAACAAAATCGAGTTTCTTTGGTAGAAGGATGATGCACTATATTAGGGAAATTTTATCAAATGAAATCAAGATGGAGAAGGTATGTTGTCATTATAATGATAATTTTATTTTTATTTTTTAAAAGTAAATCTTAAAAAATTTCATTGATGAAACTAGTGCTAGGTGGATTAGCTGGAGGATAACAGGGTAAGGTTTCCTCTAACTTGTCATCACTAGTGTCATATTACGAAGGATTAAAATCATAATAAGTGTTCATCATGTTGGGTTCATAATTGAATTTTTTTTTTTTGAGATAAAATATTTTGATAATGGAGTATGTTAGGATGTATTTCCTCAACATTCTACATAATGCAATCCTCATCATAAGAGGGTGAGATAGTGTAGGATTGGTTTTTACCAGGGTCGAAAGAAGTGGATGCTTCCTTAAAAAATATTCCAAGGTTTCTATAGGAATTAGGAGAGAGTGGTAGATGATTTTGGAAATTTTTGGCTATTTGAATCTCATTTCATTCATAAATATTCTCCTTGATTTTGTAAGAGGTGTTATTATTGTTACAAGTAGGTTATCTCTCATTTTCATGTTTTAGAATGGGTGGAAATCAATCAAGGGGTAAGAAAGATAGTAATATATAATATATTAAGGTAACATGTTTGTATTACATGTATTTTTGAGTTCATCAGGATCATAATCATTTAAGTCTACAAGAGTAATGTTAAGGTAAATATTGTAGTTGTAGAGTTCTGGAGGAGGGACACTACACACACTTGGTGTGGTAGGAATATGGAAAGGTATATATTAGGAAAAGGATGGGTATGTTCCATTGGTTTGGATTTTCCTCATGTTTGTATTTTTTATTATCATGGATGAATTTAAGGCATCAACATATAGATGAGGTAACCACTCTCATGTGATGCATCCATGAACGACCTAGGAAAAGATTATAAGATAGAGGTCGATAAAGGAAAATGACCTTAGTGTACATGGTTTTTGGTCCCATAATGATGAGGATCCAAAGGAAACCAAATATATTTTGATTAGTTTTGTCAAATCCATGAGATAAGAGCTTTGTTCTTTTAAAATTGTATTCAACGAATCCAATGTTTTGATTAACCAAAAGGATGCGACACTCATTCTCGATCCTTCATCTACTAAGACATTTATTATTAGTATGTCATAGATGAGGTTGTTAATAAGGAGGGGAGGGTCATTAAATCGGAATAATATTTCATCATTAATTTTTAATCCTTAGGAAATATATATGGAGAGTAATTTTTTTAGAAGAAGAGTCACACTCTCAATTATGTTGATTGTAGAAATAAGAGTTCAAAGTGAAGAGTATTGTTAAATGGTTTTCAAAGAATCCTTTAAGGATTAAAGTTTTTGAATAAAAAATATATGATTTTGAGGAGAGGTGCACAAGCTTTACATTAGGGGAATCTCATAAATCACGATGTTTAGCTCCTAAAGGAAGTTCCCTTGTGGTTTTTTGTAATATGAACATAATTGTACTTAGGCTAAGAATAATTATAGGTGTTTGCATATTTTATAGTAGTAGACACTTGAACTAGGACATGAATCTATTAGTGGAGTGAGATCAATATTACTAGGTTGGTTGTTAGAACCATATTTAAATGATATCTTGGCTTAAGATAAATTCATAGGAATTTGGACCAAATCTTTATGTGTAGGATTTCATTGATATTTAACCTTGACGATTAAAGTTTTTGAATAAAAAATATATGATTTTGAGGAGAGGTGCACATGCTTTACATTAGGGGAATCTCATAAATCATGATGTTTAGCTCCTAAAGGAAGTTCCCTTGTGGTTTTTTGTAATATTCATAACTGTACTTAGGAAAGAAGAAAAACTTATAGGTGTTTTCGTTCAATCATTTCAAAGAAGTAGACAGTTGAACTATTATTTTGCAAACTATTAGTGTTGTGGGATCATATCTTTCTTAAGACATTGGTTCTTACGTTCCATGATCTTAAGCTGATATCTTGGCATAAGATATCTTCATTGTTTCTAATTATCTCAGACCATTATATTTATGATCTAGGAGCTCGTATGATTATTTAACGTGCTCTGACCAAGTTCAAATACTCGAAAGATTAACTACGTTTCTGGTCAAGTTATCCTTTCCATTGTGCTTCTTTCATTTTAATAGTTTCTAACCCCGTTCATTTACGGAAGCAATACCTTTGAATCATGTGATATGACGGATTCTCGGGATTCTATCCCTGACCCCCAATGGTATAAGATTAGTGTGAATACTGATATGGTATTGTTTTCGCTGTGTTTTTACATTAGTAGCCTCAAACATTATAGCCTCACCTGTCTTAAGGAGGGATTTAATCCCATATGGACTGTGGTATGAACCTCACAATAGTTTTGGGTTGAAAAATATCCAACCAACATAAGCATAATACCAACATGATTAGGTTGGACTCCTTCAAATGAGTATGGTCTACTTTATACATATATGATATGTGAGCGATGGCAAAGGAATTGGTATAATACACTATTGTTTTTGATAAATCGAGGGATGGTAATGATGTTTTGATTGATTGATTTGATTTGATCTTTTTAGGTTAGTATTAGAATAGTAAGTCCTTTGAAAGTGAGTAGTCTCTTACCTTAGGAGGGGCTTTGAATTTGAGATTGGATTGACATCCTTTTATTGATTATTTTGACATGAGGAAGAGTCAGGAATAGCTAAGTATACCACTTGAGGATGGGACAATGAATGCCCTAAAAAAGGCACCCGTGATTTCCTCTTAGCATGGTTTCAATAGGCCTAAACAAGAGGGTGATTTTGGGATGTAATGATCATGAAGTTCTCACTGGATAGTGGGATTCAACCTATCCATGAAGGAATATGCCAGTTGAGTAGAGCCATGGTGCCCATATTATGAAGAGTCATGATCTAGGAAATTTTTCCCATGATATTAACCATAATTTTTTTAAATATGGACATTTTACTAAGGATCTATATTTATAGTTTATTATTTATGGTTTTAGGGATGATATAAAAATGGGATAGCTAACATTTCACATTGGTAGGTTTTATGCTAAGAGTAGATATTGGATTCACAATATGCTTATTATTAGAATGTTAAGTGGTTCTACTATCCAATTTACCAATAAGGGAGGAAAATTTTTCCATGTAAGTATGTTCCTGATTAAAGGTGCATTCAAGATAGGATGATAGCTTGAGTGAAGATGAAAAACTATGTGCAACACACTTAAGGAAGAGAAAATATGTACCCCTATTTCTTTTGATGATGTATATGGTCCCCCAAGAGAGGGATAACTATGATTCCAAAATGGTGGCATTTTGGATCCCTTTTGATAAATGGAAATAG
Source organism: Taxus chinensis (assembly GCA_019776745.2). NCBI lineage: Eukaryota > Viridiplantae > Streptophyta > Pinopsida > Cupressales > Taxaceae > Taxus > Taxus chinensis. The sequence continues at coordinate 478,169,879 of CM034154.1, read as the reverse complement.
ATGGTGCCCTTAAAAGAGGTACATGTTGTATGGCCATAAGAGTGGAACTATTAATTCGATGAGATATGGACATATGCCCATTCCCATAACACTGATGGCACAAGTATGGCCACAAAGGTGGACTTTTGTATGATAAAATGTGTATGGATAGATTCTTCTTCTATAATACCAGATGCGATGGATTCTGACCTAATTTGGTAAACATTTATATGATGTCAGCTAGTAGGAACTAAGTCTGAAAATGGACCAATCCTAGACACTCTTGAATTCCCCCAGCAGTCAATAGGATAGAGTTGGTACTCCCAATAGGATAGATTTGCGTTGAAGAATGAGAGGATTCTAGGCATATAATGAAGGGAATGTGCTCCCTCAGTGGAAGAGTTTACTATGTCATATTGGGTGATTTGGAACAATGTGAATGAGTAAGTGTGTATGGCAAAGGGTTGGATGCAGGATTGCTTTATTATAACCATATAGATTTTGTGATTGGATATATGTTTGGCGTAAATCGTAGGGTTGATTGGAAGAAAAACATAGAATCGATGAATCTTTTGAAATGAATTCCTTGTAATCCTCATCCAATTACCTTTAGGAATGATCAAGATCCAGATCCCTATAGAGACTTATGTGGATGAAGGAGGGGATTTTATGGAGGAAAATGTAAAAATTAGATTGACTATGGTGGATGAAGGAAGATCTTCTTGAGTGAATAGATTCATCAGATTCTTAAGAAGATCCATAAGCAAGGTACAATTTAGAGGGCCTTTATAGAATTCTATAATGTCATGATCTTCCAGAGTAATGATGATAGGTAGCAAATACAATTAGGATTCATACCATGATGGCTTCTTACAATGTGGATTAAAGGATTTGATGGGAGGAAGTGTGATAGCATGTATGTTTGGATTAAATGCCTAAAGATATTTGTGCCAAGATGATTTCACATAGAAGTTTAGTGGAAAGTTGGAATAGGCTCTCCAAGTCAGGAGATTCCTTGATCTTTGGATTTAAAGGTAGGAGTGGGTGTATGATTGGATGGGTGAAATAGGTGTCTTAAAATATCGAACCAAATTTATGGTATCCAGGATGATAATTATTTGGATGTGGATTGATCATTGAGAGATGTCTTAGATGATGGTGTTGGCCACATAAATATAAACTTGAGGATTGCTTCTGAGATGATCCAGATGTTGTAGTATTGGATTGAAACAGATATTGAGGGAATGTTGTACCTAACTCCTCTCCTATACAGGATGTCTGGGAGACTTTTGGGGATGCTTACCAAGATTCTTAGATTTTTATCAGGAAGATTTACCCTCATGGCGGGGGATAACATAGCAATATCTACTCTAGAGGATCTATGATAGGTGGTCATTGTCAGTTGATCCTAGCTGTAGGGGGAATAGTTTTCCCTTGTACATGTGGTTGAATGGATGGATTTCTAAGTTATAGACTTCACATTGTGTGCCCAACATAGAATATCAATTGATTACTTGGGAGATGTTGATTAATGAAGTCCCCTTTGTGTTTGTCTTAGGATGGGGGTGCTTATTTGGTCATAAATGTCTTAAAGGGGTATCATTGATACATTTTTTGGACATCAAGAAGATGTGATTGGTCCTGTTAGCATATATAGATGCAGGAATGGTAGATGTATCCAGAATCAAGTATAGAAGATTGGGATAATACATAGGATATGTGAAGCCAATGGGAAAATATGTAGATATCCTGTGATGAAGATGTCCCCCAAGGCTCAGATGTAAGTGATATTCCCTTTGATGTAGTAGATATTCCATGTAGTTGGGATCCTTGAAAGGGATGCCAAAGTGAGGGTTGCCCTATTGGTAGATGTGTTTGGTGTCACCATTATGCTTTGATAAGGGGATAAATATGGATAGGTTGGGACATGATGGTAGTTGATCCTTTAAAGTTGCTTTGGATGTCCATAACTAGGTAGGCCATCCAGATGTAGATGTAAAATCAGTGGTAGAAGTTAGTGGGATAGGTGTGACTGATCATGGACTATGGTTGATATAGATGTGGGGGTATATATCTGAAGGAGTAATAGGCTCCAACAAGTGCCTTGAAGTTGTAGGACTTCATTGACGAGGTGGATGAGATAAGGTGGAGATGAATGATACTTGACCCTTGTATAGTATGTAATTATATAAGTGATTTAATGTGTAATCATGTGGACAGTGAAAGTTTATTTGTTGATGGTGGACTTACAGAAAAGGTCAGTCTAAAGATGTCAAGGGGTTATCTGTGAAGATAAGATAGGATTATTTATCTAGAGATCCCCTTGATTTAGAGTTGCTTGTACAAAATGTTAAAATATAGTGAATACATGTATATTCAGATTCATAACCAACAGTGAATAGTCCACATTGCATAAACCAGATCTAGATCTCAGAATATATATAAGATGAACTAAACAATGACTATAACAAGATTTACCATATAAGAACCAATTTCTTTCATGTTCAACACCATTATCCAGCCAATAATATCCATTGTATTGAATACTGTAAAACACAAAAGCTTCAAACATTATAGAGGTATCTCCATGAGTCATGTGCGTGAGAAACCAACAACATCACTCTACAAATTGACACCCTCTTAACCATGTGTGTATGTATATATATAGGGGTGGGGACTTTCCCTTCACCACCCATGCACTATCTCAAAATAGGCCACATGCTAATAATAGCCATGCACCTTTACAAAAGGATGCAAAACATGCAAGTGCTCTAATAATAGACTTCCTATAGTTAACTTTGAGTAGAAATCCTATTATTAGCCTAAACTATGCATGGTGCTCAGTTGATGCTTGTTCCCAAAATACCCTTGCATGGGCCACAAGTATTCATTTATTTGTGTGCTCAGTACGCTAACTCCAAAAATATCCTTATCAATAGAAATGACTAAATAATGATCCTGGGTACTTCAGCCATACTGTAACACCACGTTCTCTTCCAGGGACCTACATTCGCACACCCAACACTTAGCCTTTTTTTTCTGTCTAGCATTACCCCACACTAAAATGGATTACCTCCCCAAAAATGGGTAATCACCTTGTCATTCCAAAGAATATAGGATAATGAATGAAAGAATAAAGAATATGTTGAGTCATCTTATTATCTACCCTTTTCTTCTTCTGGTAGAATGAATTCTGGATATTCACTCTAAATTTCCCCTTCAAACTCATACCAGTATTTAAGTGCTGCATTTATATTATCAAGGATATCCAAAATGATGCCATCTAACTCATCTAGAGTCATGTTTCCACCCTCACTCTTCAAAATTCTAAGGATGTTGGCCATACCTGAGACCATCCCTTCTATGACATCCATCTTTATGGTAATGAATTTCCCAATCCTATTGATTTGACCCATATATTATTTCCTTGTAGCATCCAATGCGTCACACTTTGTTTCTACCAGGGTAACCAATTATGTGTGGCCAAGTGTTTCATCTTTTACTTCCTGCAAAACTTCACTTTCCCCTGCTTTCATTCTTACCTGTACTAAATTTTCAGGTACTGTATACATGGCAACACCAAATCTACCTTCTTCATTTCATCCTTTAAGGATTTCAAAACAACCTCATAGCTAGATATATTCCTTGCAATTGAAGCCTTGGCCCTTGATGCTTCTTCTGCAACATATTTTTGTTTAGGGAGGCACACTGGTCCTTCTTCCGGAAGTAGACAAACTATTGTGTGTAGATAATGTAGTTCAGACTTAAAATATTATGGCACCTTCACCTAAAAATCGAGTCTCTTTTCTAAAGATCTCATCTGACTATCTGTTTGGCCATCTTTATTAACATTTTGTGGCCTCAGCCACTACATTATCCCACTCCTGGGTGAGTTTCTTGATCTCTATGTCTTTATCCTTCTTATCATCCAACAATTCCCATATTGTTTCCACCTTATCAATATTCTGATGTGCTACTTCTGTTGACACTTTAACCAATGCGTTTCTCACCTATTCATCTAAAAACCACATGGGCTTGATGGTCATATGGTGTGTATGCGGTGCCTTTGTTATCTTCTTCAAACTACATGCCTCCATGCAGAAATCAAATTCGGGATCATCCATGTGAGTCTACATCATCCATGATAGATGTTTGCAAGTGCACATATTTTCCATCTCTAGGTCCATCCAATCCTAGCCATACAATTGTTAGGTAGAGTGCTCTGAAAGCGGGCACAAATAATTTTTGATGGGTCATGTATATAGCCCAAATTATGAGTACCTACTACCTCTTCACCTTCATGCCAACCTATATGTTCCCCAATGTCCTCATGAAAAGACACACCCTCTACTTTCTATACCACAACGCCTGCATCTTGCTGCAAAGTACTATCCACATTCTAGTCTACTTCTTCCTTCTCTCTCCTTCTTTCAACGTGGGACGTATTAAGATTTCTATGTCTCCACAGGCACTGCTTTCTCCTTCACCTAAGTGTTTCTCATGGGTACTCATGCTTTGGTTTATAGTTTCATAGACTACGCACTCTCCAATATCCTCATCCTCCTGCATTTCCACACTGGGGGTGGCCTCTCCTCTACACTCTCCCATACTTGGATTGGCCTCCTCATTCTGCGCACTTGGGTGTGGGGACTCCTCACTATCCTTTACTAGAACATACTTTTTGTGCTTACTCCTTTCTTCTTCCTCATTCTTCATAGGAGTTATGCATGGTGATCTTCTTACCAACTAAAAAGTCCCTGCACTAGTGTCTCTAGATGTGTGCCTTTTCCATAGAACTCTCCTTGTATGAACTAGTCTGGTACTATATTCTGGTTCCTCCTACTCTAGGATGTTCTCTAACCTGGTAGGCTCTGGATCTTCTTGAGTAGGGGGTGTAGATGCAACTTTCCTTGAGGTTCCTACTGGTTTTCCCCTTCTTTGGAGGTCCTAGGAAGTGTCATATCCATGCCCTTCACCACCTTGATATCCTTGAACCTTGGCCTCAGATAGATGTATACACATGCTGGTTCAATTCATCCTATGGCCAAACTCTTCAGTATAATGTCCACATTATCAAACTCCATTTTTTCAACATAGGCCTCTTTACCTGGCCATACATAAGTCTTACATAGAATGTGAGCATCTGTGTCTATTTTATCCACATCAAACTAAAGTTTGAGCACATCATGGAATCTGTTCACAAAATCTTTGAAGTACCTTGCAGTAAAGGTGAATGGAAACTTACACCATGGGATTTTCTCGCCAAATTTCATATGGAAGCGCCCTAAGCTGAAGTGTTTGTAAACTACAAATTCAGCTTCTCTATCCAATACTCCTTGGGTAATTCACGTGCGAAATGCACCATTCTCCCTCAAATTCCTGTGCACAACCTTCTGAACCACTTCTCCAGGTACTCCTTATATGTACTAGAAATAGCCCTATGCAAAGTATACTTAGCATATATTTTTCGCTGGGGATTTTTTCTCCAACAAAAACTCCCAGATGTTATCCCTTGGTCCATCAGGTATGCCAATTTCACTAAATACAATCAACAACAAGATGGTGCCCCAAGTTATTTTCTCACCTTTATCTTCCTGGATGTGCACTCATTCAACCAGGATTTTTGTTTAATGTACCTCACAATGTTATAGTATGTCTTGTTTTCCATCTTGTGCGCTATATGTAACCAATGCATATTTACCTCATTCCACCATGCTCACTGGCACCCAACTTACTCCCTGCTAAGTGTGTTATCAACCATGGTGGCCATGTATGTAATGTTAGTTACCTTAAAGGATCAGCTCCCCTTCTTATACTGATGTATGGTGGTCGTCACATCAATGCCCTCATCATCTAATAAATCACAAGTGATCTCCGAGCCCGAGTCATACAACCCTATCACCTTCCCAATCAGCTTGGCGGTGATCCTCATTCTCCTTTCCTGCAAGTAGAAAAATTCTTCATGCATGCATGACATGAGCCATTGATAAAACTTCTCAAGCTTCCCAAAATAGGGTAATTCTAGAATTTGCATGACCCCCACGCTGTTGAGTAACCTTTTCACAAAGGCATCCAAAACCCTAGTGCCATCTACCAACCGCTCCAGTTAGTTTTCCTATAGAACTCTATGTTACAATGTCCTTCAGGCACTTCTCAGTTTTGGTTGATTTCTGAAACCCTAAATTGTGTTATTTTTGTCTTCCATGGCATCCTCTCAATCACCTCTTCTAGGTATAACATTTCAACCAGCCATTCTTCTTTGGGTTATCAACCTCCTTCTCCACAATCTAGAGCCCTTTGTGGTGCCATTTCTCCTTTCAATCCTATAAGTGTGAATGAAACCCTAGCTATTATGTAAACACAAACCCCAGTCACCCCCTTGTTGTGCACACACACCACCACTTGAATCCTTCTTCCATGCCTAGATGCTCAACAACGTGCTTCAAATCTCGATAGGTTTACTTGATCTATAGAGTGCTTGTCTCCAGCTCTTCTTTGCACTTCTCAATTTTCTTTACACTTCATTTTCTTCAAACTTGCAAGGTAACAAATGACATTACAAACAACGCTTTAATACAAGTTTCAAAAATCCCCTTCCTTAATTTCTCCGCCTACTATCATACATGGCATTAATTCCCATTGAGTGTTTTTTGCTTCTTTGTCCCACGCCCCAATCTCTCGTGCCTCAAACTTTTACACCTCAATCATAACTTTCTGGCATGCCACTACTTATCTATCATAGATCTCCTCTACCTGTGCTTCCTTATGTCGAAGTATTTTATCCAATTTGACCCAACATATGTAGTCTCTAATGTTGCAGCCTCCTTGCTTTATACTGAGCGCTCATCACCTTACGCATGGTGTTAACTTTGAGAAATTTCTCCTAAAGTTTTCATTAATTTTGAAAGCCTGTTCCCTTTATGGTCACCCGTGAGTTTATTTATTTTTGTACCAGACTAACCTTATTTATCCACCCCACACTAAGGGTATGTGCAGTCCTTTACACATGAAAACACTTTAGATTGCAACCAGCTTCTGGCATGCAAGCGCACTTATTACACATAACACTGAACTAAATTGACAAAGCATAGCGACGATGAAGGAAACACATATAAAGGAAATACATTAAGGGAAATCTAATCTAAATGGAAATAATTCCTTATTACAAAAACCAAGAAGAATTATTTATAGTAGGGCTTCAGCCTACTCCTGTTGAAGTAACCATGAAACCGTGTTCCATCAAGCCCTCTAGCTAACAACCTGAGTCAAGTATATGAGTTATAACATACAGTCCCAAACAATGCACCTTAAGCTTTCTTGGGTGGTAGAAACTTTGAATCATAAAGAAGTGCCATCTGCCCAACCTCAAGTTTTTTGTCCCTGATGTGCCTGTCATGCCATGCCTTTTTCCTGGATTTTTCTTTCTTCTGACTCCATCATGCTATTGCGTGCCTCTCATCCAGTTGTATCAACTTGTCAATTCTTTCTTCCAATGCTTTCTCATCAGCCAGACCTCTTGCATGCGCAATACAAAAAGAAGGTAACATGAATTCCATGGGTAGAACTACCTCTACACCAAACACCAACTGAAAGGGTGTTGCCTTATTCAACCATTTGTAGGTTGTTCTATATGCCCAAAGCATAACATAAACTTTATCATCTCAGTCTTTCCTTCCAACATCACAATTTTTTGTCAAAGTATGGCTCAATATATTATTGAAAGCCTCAACAGTCCCATTTTCTTGAGGGTGATAAGGTGTTGTCTTATGGTGTGCAACCATAAATTCATCCAATAATATCCTGATGGTCTCATTAAGGAAATGAGTGCCTCTATCACTTGTCAAACTTAAAGGACATCCATACCTAGTAAGAATATTTTCCCATAAGAACCTTGTTACTGTTGCCACTGTAAAATCCTTTGTAGGTGTCATTTTTTCCCACCTTGTAAGATAATCTATACAAGTGATGATGCAGTGTGATCCAGTTCTACGCGCAACTGAGGAAATAGAATCCATAAAGTCAATTACCCATTTCTCAAAAGGTTCTACACTAGTAATAGGACTCAAATTCATTTCATCTCTTTGCCCAGGTTTTCCAAGGTGCTGATAGTGATCACACACCTTGCAATATCCTTTGCAATAATTTTACAAGGTTTCCCACCATAACATAGCAAGTAGAATCTTGTGCATAGTGGCATCACCTACATAGTGTCCACCTTGCAATACCACCATGAGCCTCCTCCACAATTTCTATTCACTCATGCTCTAGTACACACTGATGTAATACTTCATCTCGGCCTAGTTTGTATAAGTCACCACTGATCAACATGAAAGGTGTGGCATGAATTACAAGTTGTTTCTTTTCTAAGGCCTTCATTCCTTCAGGTGTCATACCTGTTCGTAAAAAGACAACAATATCCTCTAATTCCAAGGGCATGTGGTTTAACCTATATAACTATGCATCTAACATTGTATCTTCAATACTCTGGACATCCTCTCCTGATTGAATCCTTGACAAATGATCCAGAATAGAATTTCTTTTACCTAGCTTTACCACCACTGTAAAGTCAAACTCCTAGAAAAGTAAATCCCATTGGCATATGTGCCCCTGTAAGATGGGATTGTTCACCAAGTATATCAATGCCATGTGATCTGTATAGAAAAAAAAGGTGTTTCTAGCAAGTACTGTAAGAACTTATGCAACACGTAGCTCATTAAAAAAGCCTCATGCTTGGTAGTTGTATAATTTTGTTCTACAGGAGTCAACTTTCTGCTAGCAAATAAAATTGGATGATCTACAATACCTTCTCCAATATGAGCTAGAACTGTGCCAATGGTCATACCAGAGGCATCCACATGTACGTGAAAAGGTATATTCCATGAAGGAAAACGCAGAATAGGCATAGTAGTAAGCCTTTCCTTCAGCGCTTTGAATGTGCATGCTACTGCGGTTCTCCCCAATAGAACTTGCCTTTACCCTTTAATAACTCCTCCAAGGGTGTAGAAATATTAGCATATCCTTTGATAAATTTCCTGTAATACCCTGTGTGGCGCAAGAATCTGTGCACCTCACTCTAACTAGTAGGCTCCTCCAAGCCTAAGATGACTGTAACCTTAGCTGGATCTACTAACAAACCCTCCTTGCAGATGATATGCCCTAGCAGAGTTCCAAAAGGTGTAGAAAATACACACTTCCTGATATTTAAAGAGATGCTTAACTGTCTGCACCTCTCAAACATTAACCTCAAATTGTCACAATGATCCTTGAAAATCCCATACACGGTCCAATCATCCAAGTAAACCTGCAAGAATTTGTGAATAAAATCCTGGAATGCTTGAACAAAAATGTGTGAAAATACTGCAGGTGCATTCTTCAATCCAAAGGGCATCACCATGTATGCAAAACTTCCCCATTCAGTGGTGAAAGTTTTCTTCTCTTGATCTTCTTTAGCAATTCTTACTTGATGATACCCAGAGAATCCATCTGTAAAAGAGTAAATTTCATTCCCTACAATGCCTTCCAATATTTCTTCCGTGAATGGTGTAGGGAAAGGATCAATCATACATGCAACATTCAACTCCCATGTAGTCCACAAAAATCTTAATTCTTCCATATTTCTTTATGCTGATTACCATAGGGCTAACCCACTCTGATTCCTCTATCGGCTCAATGATGCCAGAGTTAAACATCTTGACAATTTATTCTTTAACTTTTACGCACAAGTTAGGGTTCATCCTATAAGGCCACTTCCTAACTGGGCACGCACCTTCCTTTAACTTTATTTTCATCTCACCCAAAGATTCATGCACTCCTTTCAACTCATGGTAGCCCCTAGGAAACAAGTCCTAGAAATCGCATAGCAACTCAATTATCTTAGCCACTTCAGAGTTAGACTAGTAATCTCCAATTATGGCCTCCTTAGGTTCAACATCCATTCCAATGTTTTCTTTCTTCATCTTGAGATGTTCATGGTAGGCATGCTCCTTCTCATCCACATTGTATAAGACTTCGTGCGTACCCTATGAATGATCCATGTACAAATTTTCAACTTATTCATCATCCACCATGTAGACCATATTTCCTTTATCCTTCTCTAGGAAAGCACGCTCAACCAAGTCTGCATCCATCTCATCTACTTCATCAAAATGTGCTTCTAGGTTTGACTCACCAAATAACTATTGAATGAGTTCTTCAGCCTTTTCACTATCTCCCATAGTCAAGCGCTTCATAACTTGTAATGCCTCTTTCACCAAAGGTTTAGTGGAGAAGTAGTCAAAAGTCTGGATCATACCTATAGTCAAGTCTTGCCAATTTCCAGTCTCTCTATGCAACTCTGCATAAACATACCAAATGTGCGCATAACCTTGCAAGGTGAAATAAAGTTTGTGCACCCACAACAAAGGTGGTAAAGCTTCTTTGCCCCTCTATCCAGAGTCTCTCACACTATTGAACGTGGTGTTGAACATGATTATTACCATGATATTCACATATTTGAGTAGGTGCATTACTTCTGAGAAACCTTGCTGATAGGGCAATTCTCACCTCTCTCCATTCTATGAGATTATCCCTATGAACCATCCACCAGTGCGCTGCTATCCCACACAGGGTATAAACCAAAATGTTCCTTCTTTCCACATGATCCTTCCACTATACTTCCATGGCTCACAGGAATAGCTCAGGGTTTCCTTTTCCAGTGGACTGGGGTACATGTTTGTTTCCTAACTGCCTAACACAATGCGGCCTGATTACGCACATAGATGCATTTCATACCTTGTGCCCAACCATCTCGTAAGTGCCATGTGCCCAATTTTCATAGGTAATACTTGTAGTATCAAAAATGGACTATGCATCATCCCACTGGAGAATTCCTTCCTTAGATGGCTCAAGTGCTTCCGGATCTCAAATGGTGCGCACATAAATTTTGTTAGGTCTTCTTCACTTAAGGGCTCAACATAAGGTGTATATTTCCCATCTATCAAAGGGATAATAACTCATTCTTCCTTGTTCTCAAAACTAATATATCCCTTATTGAACCATAGATCAACATTATTTGTATAGCACCAAGGGCACCCAAGTAGAGCTAAAAATCTATCCACTTCTACAAGCACTTAGACCTCAAAGTCCCCATTGAACTTGGCCCCATGTATAGTAATGGATGCATCCTTCAAGACTCCAATTGGTGTGGCCTTAGTCTAATTTTCCATATACACTACATTGGAAGATGGTTGTAATGGAGGTCTGCCCATTTGAACCCATGCATCTAAAGTAAGCACATTCACTTCCGCACATGTGTCAATCAAAATATTTCTCAAAATCCATCCATCCACAACAACATTCAAAGTGATCTCCTTGTCATAATCCAAGCTATGAGGAGGGAGATTAGCATGCAAAATCTGCCGTCCATTCTCAATACCAGTGCGGAGTGTTTCCCTTTAACCAACTCCCTAGTAATGGAATAATGTTCTCCTGACACAACATCTTGCATACTTCCTTCAGATCATCAACATCTGACTAGAAAGTCTCAGCTGTCTTCTTTTGTTCCAACTTCAGTGACTGTTCCTTTAAACAATGTATTTTTCCCTGCACATTTTTAAGTACCTCCATGGTTTCTTGATAAACCTCCTTCTGATGTGTCGGGTCTGGGTATTTTGCATGTAAAAAATCCTTAGTAATGGTAGGCTTCTGTTGCAATGTTTCTCTGGTGTGCACAGCCTCAGCGCGTGTAGTAATCTTCACAGGTACTACCTCAGGATCCAGTGCTAACTTCAACATCCATTGGTTTTCCATGACAAGTTGTATTCTAACCATCCCTGCGCCCTTGTTCTCCTATTTTTGTTTCTTGCTCAGATGTTCAAGTTTGGGAACTCTTCATAGTTATGATTCTTTCCACAAAAATAACAAGTAATGTTCTGAGGACACTCATGCCTATAATGGTCAGGAGATCCACACATATAACATGTTCCATGAGGGAACTCACCTCATCCACCACCATGACCTCAGCCTCTGAATGCACCATTGTATCCCCAACCTCTACCACAACCTCCCTCAAAGAGCCCTTTATCATGATCATAGTGCCCTTGAGTGTGATCATGATCATGTTGCTCACTTTTATCCTTAGAGCTATTCACAACTCCAGTCTATCATACACCAATATCAATGACATCATGGATCTGATCAATCAACCTGCAATCTTCAGTATTGTGAGTTATGGACCAGAAAATCTTATAGTAGTAGGACATGTTCTTCCTTATCATGCATTACAACAATGGGAAATGGCTCACATCATGGTCTAAATGACATATCTCACACTCCAGTAACAAGGAGTGCACTAATCTACGAGGAAAACTATCCTTAGTATGCCCTTCTACTTCACAATCTATGCACCAAATTCCAGTGTGTGTCTCATGTGTTGTATTGGCTGATAGTTTCTCCAACTATTTTTCCATTGCCACAATCTGAGATTCCAAGAATGGGCTCACTCCAGTGTTTATGCTCTTGACTGCCTCAACTGTAAAGATTTGCTTCAAGCACCTCGCAGGTCTGTATAAGTATTATGTGAGAGCACCCTCCTAAAAGGCATGATCAGGCCTTTGACGAACCACTGTGCATGCTGACTTGCATGGATATCATAAGATAGTTTAGACAAGAGTGTTTTGAAATGGGCATCATATTCCCAGACACTCTCAGTAGTTCCTTGCTTGATATCCTTGAGTGCACTTATACTTTTCTACTCGAACTCAGGGATATAAAATTCTTTAATGAAAGCATCTCGTAACACCATATAATCCACACAAGTCTGATCAGGGTCAAACTTCCTGTACCAGCTGTGTGTGTGTCCTTACAACATAGTTACAAACTGAATGGCCTTGTGCTTAGAAGTTATAATTCCTTTCTTGTTCCACAATATCTCACACATATGGACATGCTCAGCAACATCTTCTATTCCCCTATACTCTGGGATACGAAGTGAAATTTCCATGTAAATATTCTGGGGATGATGATGACCATGCCCAATAGATCTAGAAACCTCCTGTGTTACCTCTACCTCCAGATCCACCATATCTGCCAGATCCTAAGCCACTTATTCCTCCTGATCCTCCACCTATAATAGGAATTGAACTAGAGGATGCACTTCCTTGTGTCCCAATAGTGGTGCTAAACTGAACTCCCACAGTCTGGGAAGTTGCACTAATCCTTGATGTGAGTCCAAATTTTTACGTGCCTATGTTCTGCACCAATGATGTGCCTAAAAAGGTACCTCCAACTAGACCTCAAAATAACAAGGAAGAATTCTTCCCGGCCATAAAGGTACTTGCTATTTGATTTACTCTTGAACTTGTTGATAAGTCAATTTTACCTCTTGCTACTCTACTACCCAAAGTAGCTTGTTGACTACTGGCTGTACAAGAAACTAGAAAACCAAGTGCAAGGGCTAGGCCTCCAGGTAGATTCAGATGTGCACCTTTGGCCCATGTTGTCTCTATTGGCACACTCTCATAAGAGGCCGATGAGGGTTCCTTTTTATGATTTCCCAAATGGGGGAGTTCCAAATGCTTTGGCTCCATGTCCTCTGCATGAGCTCCAAATCCTTCACGATCCATCTCTCTCCACAATGCCATCCATTCTACAACCTCACACTTCTTCTCTAAATCCCTCTCACACACCTCATTAAACTTACACTGCCTTTCTTCCCTTTTCCTCTCTACTGCTAGGTCCACCATCCTTCACCACACCTGCTCCTACCCCCACATGTGGTGGGGTTTAGCTAGCCATCGACTTCTCTTCCAAATTCAGGGTTACCATCAAGATCTTGATCACCAGTAGAATTCTATGTAGATATGATCCCTTGGGATAACGTAAAAATTGAAACTCAGCTACCTCTAGAAAAGAGTAAGTGGAAATTGAGTACTCCAAAATATAGCTATTCAGAACACCACATAACCAAGTATCCACAACGCGTGTCCAAATTAGATCAACATCATAGAGAGCCTAAAATTCTTCTTACATCCAGACAAGTGTGTGAAACCTCCAATTCCTTTTAGATGCATAAGCAACCAGCCACTTGTATAGTTCTATGGGAAAGATAACAAATAAGCCCTCATATAAGTAGTCATACAGATTCTACTCAACCCATGCACGCGCATCAAACTTAGATCCAGTGCTAAATCTATGAGTGTATTATTCTTCCATATCTACTATCCACTCCTTAACACTTGCTAAGGTCAACTGGTACATCTTCATCACTCAACATCCTAAAAAATAGCTGAGAAAGAGGTCCCAGAAACAAAACCAATGATGCAACCTAGAATTCACTGTAAATGACCCTAATGCACTGGCACATCACTCAGCCTGAGTTGAGCACTCACCCAAAGCACACAAAGGCACCAGATCCCTCTTTAGAGTTGTTTGTACAAAATGTTAGCATGATAGTGCATATGTATATTCAGATTCATAACCAACAGTAAACAATCCACATTACATAAACCAGATCTAGATCTTAGAATATATATAAGATGAACTAAACAATGACTATAACAAGATTTACTATACAAGAACCAATTTCATTCATGTTCAACACCATTACCCAAGCCAATAAGATCCATTGTATTGAATATTGTAAAACACATAAGCTTCATACATTATAGAGGTATCTCCATGAGTCATGCGCGTGACAAAACCATCAGTCTACAAATTGAAACATAACTCTACAATATTGACATTTATACTTAACCATGATAAATCAATACATATATATAGGGGTGGGGACTCACCCTTCACCACCCATGCACTATCTCAAAATAGGCCACATGATAATAATATCCATGTGCCTTTACAAAAAGGATGCAAAACATGCAAGTTCTCTAACAATAGACTTCCTATAGTTAACTTTGAGTAGAAATCCTATTATTAGCCTAAACTATGCATGGTGCTCGACTAATGCTTGTTCCCAAAATACCCTTGTGTGGACCAAAAGTCTTCATGTCTTTTTGTGCTCAGTACTCTAACTCTAAAAATAGCCTTACTAATAGAAATGACCAACTCCTGATCCTGGGCACTTCAGCCATACTATAGCACCGCACACTCTTCCAGTGCCATACATTCACGCACCCAACACTTAGCCTTTTTTGTCCATCAAACAGTAAGAGTCCATGATATGTGGAAAATAAAATGTGTCTACTTTACGTAACGATGCTACTAATCTTCCAAAAGTCCCAACTATATCCTCATGGATGTTTCCCACCATCCTCCCTTAAACTTACACCCGTTTCTCCGTCTGGTCATTCAACACGCTTTGCCCGTCCCCCCCCGCCACCTCCCCAACCCACCCCCACCCCCCCCAGTGAGTCGAACGGCTAAAACAGTTATTGCTCCATCCCACAACCGTTGCCTCCCGGGAGCCTAGTCCAGTGCTCACCCCCACGTCGGGCACCCTGACGCCGCCTCGGTCTACTACGGGCCACAAGCCTGTGCTGCGCCCACCACTCCCTACGCTCCACGTCCTCCCGCAGATACCGACCCGGCTCCAGCCATCCCCGTCTTTGTCATGCCTTCAAACCGGTCCTCCCCCTCACACGACTCAGGTATGCCCCCCACACACCACCCACCACACCCCCTATTGCGCAACCCCCTATCACCCACAACGATGAACTACGATGGACGCCCCCAATCCCCTACCCACCCGGACACCAAACATGCTCCGACTCTCTGGCCGCTTCTTGACTAACAAACTATTGAGGCAATAAAACCATGCCTGACCACACGGCCAACATGAGTGAGCGAAAATATTCATATCCTTTGTCAGTAACACAGTGCAAATCAACAGCCCCTGTAGCTGGCAAGTGGTTCTTGACAACAAAACGTCCCCCAGCGCAAGGCTATACACCGCTACAACTTGTTAGGAAAACAAATCTATGCACTCCATTTAACCCTTGAGAGAAATAAGAGAAATTTTTTTGTAATGGAAATTATGTGGAAATTTTGGCATTCAATTACCGCCAGCTTCTTACAGTTAGAAATGCAAACACACCAGCAGGAG
This sequence comes from Taxus chinensis, assembly GCA_019776745.2. Lineage (NCBI taxonomy): Eukaryota > Viridiplantae > Streptophyta > Pinopsida > Cupressales > Taxaceae > Taxus > Taxus chinensis. The sequence continues at coordinate 478,153,864 of CM034154.1, read as the reverse complement.
ACCACCAGTTTCAAATAATTCAAATCCTCTCACTTCCATTTTTTTTGATTAGTATTATTTCGGGTATAAAATGAAGGAAGAAACATTGGATCAAGACCACTTTTCACTCCTCCTATTCTTAGAGAGTCAGATATCTGGAAGAGATATTTGAATTTCTAACCCGCCACAAGGACATATTTCTGAGATAGCAAGAAATTGTACCGTTGGCAAAGGTGGGACCTTGTGTTCTCGTGGTGTCAGTGTTTCCATTGAGGCAAGCCTAGTCCACTCATCCACGGAGAGATTATGTTTATAGAAGGAACTCCTTAGGGAACAGTAAATTTGTTCCATGCATTCCTAAAAACAACATCCATACCATCAATATAAGTGGAGGTATCTCCATAGGTTTTATGACAAACATTGCAAGAGGGCAGGGGGGGTAAGGCATCACCACGAGGTAAAACACAAGGGATGTGGTCCACTTCATTCCAGGAGTAGGTGTCCCCCCCCTCTTTGAATTCTAACAACGCAAGGGCTTTTTGATCCCGTGCCCTTTGTCCCCACTCACCCTCTCCCCTTTTCCACTTTTCTAAACCCTCTTGCCCATTCATTCTGCGCCTTTTCTTTGCTGGCTGGCTTGCGGGGTCTTTAGTTCCGCTTTTGTCCCCTTCTCTCCGCCTTTTTCTCCTTTTGGTTCCTTGTGATTTCGTGGCTCTCTGCCACTTGGCTCCCCCCCCTCCCTTTCCTTTTCCGCTCCCCCTGTGCCTACCCCTTTTGGGCTTCTTTGCCCTCCTCCCCTCTGCCGCAACCCTGTTTACCCACGTCCGCCCACTTTTCCGCGCGGCCCTTGTCCTTCCAGACTATGGCCGTATCCTCTTGCGATACGCCAGCCACACACTTGTTTGTCCGGGCGGGTTGGCCTCCTCTCCCCTCTGCCCTGGGAGATATTGGCGTCCATCCCCCTTTGATCTCCCCTGTCCCCTGTCTCCCCTTCCCTCCCTTGTCCTGTTCCCCTGTCCCACTTCCCTCCCCCCGCGTCGTCCCCGATATCTCGATAGTATGGCATTGCCTCTTTTTGGTGTATCTCAACACATTAACGTGCATCTCCCTCCCCCCCACTCTGTGCCCACACCTTCAATGTGTACGCCAAGCTGTTCCCAAACACGGTGCGCCCCCTTCGTTCCGCCCCACCATCCACTCTTGTTCCTCTCCGGAAAGAGCAGTCTTCGCCACACCAAGAAACTTGCAAACTCCCAATGTGTCCCTCATCCAAACAGCCGAGGGCCACACCGACTCCCGATCGACAGATTACCACCAAATAGCCCCACAAACCGCCCGACACAACCCCAACACCACACCCCTTGGATAGAGTCTGGTAAACAAATAACCAACCTAGAGCGAGGTACAACACTCATTTTACGACCCAAACCCCCCCACCCACCCACCAACCCCACCCCCACAACACCCCACCCCACCAAAAACACACCAACCACCCAAAACACACCAACCCACACACCACCCAACACCACCCACCCCCCCCCTTGACACCCCCAACCCCGCACAATCACCCCCCACACCACCCCCCCACCCCACCACCACAACCCAACCACCAACACACCCCACGAACAACAAAACCCCCCCCCCCTGCTTTCTGGTGTGTCAGCACACAGCTTGCACCCTGCTCATCGAACCCTTTACCCACCTCCAACAAACACCCCACTCAATCAAAGCCCCCCCCTTCAAAAAACCACAGACAGTGTTGGATGTGGGACGTCTGCCCCGTTTGCATTGCACTCCCCCTCAACGCCCCTTCTCTCCAATGCACGTACCTACATTTTAGGATGGCAACCAAGAACAAGGCTGTACAACTTATGGTCCATTCGGTGCAATAAAATGGCAACCCTGGTTGTGCGTTGAGTACATGGCTCCGGTCTGAAGACAAAATCTTTTCCATTCTTAACCTGTTCTAGAGCCTGTATTGCGGTCTTTCGGGTATCACTACACTTCTTCACTCTTGCATTGTATCTATTTACTTGAAACCACTACACATCCATCTTCCTCACCCCACCCAATTACGGGGGATGGCATGAACCTCTAAATTGCTAGTACGACCCAACCCAAATGTAATTACCAGGAAATTAGATCCTTATTTGTGGACATCTACCTAAGGATGTCTCTCAAATTCATCCCTTGAGAAAGGAAATTTTCGGATAAAAACTGTGAACGTGATGGAGAGACAGGTCACAGTAAGAGACTGCCCGTCAAAGATTGGGTAACCCTTAAAAACAAAAAATCTCTTCCCAATCTTTGCAAGTAGTAAGTTCGTTTTTTCTTTATGAAAACAAGTCCACATACTAATCACCTCTACAAATAGCAAAAGCCCTGCTATGTATCAAACAACATAATAAAAGATTGTGAATGATGGACAATCTCTCAAATATTTAATTCAATAAATTAAAAATTATCATTTGTAAAACCATAAATAATTGAGACACATATCAATTGAGATGAACTACTATAATTTAGCCGGTTGGACATACTTCAAATTCTACATAAATTAAATTGCTGAAATATCTTTATAACTGCTTTCCCAAATGATTGCAATGACTATTGAATTGACTTGCTGCGAAATAAATTATGGAGTGCCTTCCCGCTGCCCAAAATAACTGACGTTAAATCGCCTCTTAGCCTTGCTGCCGTTTCCCCCTTTATCCGCTCCTCCCCTCCCCTTTTACCTATCTCTTCCCTATTCAGACTGCGCCGCTGCCTTTTTTCCCACCTTCTCCCGGCTTCCTTGTTTATTTTTGTTTGCGTCGCCCCTTTTTTTTTCTGTTTCTGGCCCGGGCTAGCCTGCATCTCCTGCCCTCTGTCTCTGCGCGCTCTTTCCTTCGTGCGCTGTTCCTTTTCTTTCTTCCCTGTTCTGGGTCTCTTCCCGCCGCAGATATACACATGCTCCTACACTAAGTAAAACCCAACCTCTCATTGCCTCAACTCGGTTTGTGCGCCTTTCTCCCGTGTCCCTTGTCCCCATCATCCCCTTTTTTTTATTTCTCCCTTTTCTCCCTTCTTCGGCCTTTTTTGTCTGTCCCCCCCCTTGCCACCTACCAAGGCCGGTCGTCCCCTTTCTTCCCCCCGCCCCCTCTGGCCCTCCGGGTTTGTTGTGGGGGGGGTTCCGCTCTTCCCTCCTTCGTCTTGTTTTTCTCGCATCCATCCTGAGGTTTTTGCGCCCTCTATTCTCCCACCCACTGACCGCCCTAGCCCCCCCCACCGAGCCACTTTTTTCTTCTCCTGCCTGTTTTCTTTGTTGTTTGGTTTGCTCTGCTTCCCGTCCCGACCAGCGCCCTTTTTACGTTTGTTTGGCCCGTGAAAAACTCACCACGCTACAGCCCCGGCACTTTCCTTCCGCACCGCCCCCCCAGTCTTCTTATTCGGACCGGTTGTGCCTGCGTGCCTCCCCCCACGTCGACAATCCACCCCCCACACCATCCCCCCTCTCCACCCACTTCGCCAACCCACCCACACTCCACTGTTAGCTCCCCCCAACAAAACCCACGTTCTCGCTCCCCTCCCATCGAGTTCGCCCCCTTTCCCCCTCCTCTGTTCGTTCCTCTGACCTCCCTAGCTGCCACCTCTCTCAGCGCTGTCTCAACACTCACTTCGCCCCGTTCCCGCCCCAACCCCAGCTTAACCACACTGGGTCCGTTATCTCGCCCCCACCCTATGTCCTGACTCTCCCCCCTTCCCGGTCTTCACGTCCTACCACGCCAACCACGCTCCACCCACACCTCCCCAGGCTGGTTTTCCATACACCCCCCTGCGGCATCTTTCTGTTTTGGCCCCCAGTCCCCCCACCTTTTTTGCTTTTCGTTGCCCACCCAGCTACCTCAGAGATTTCCCGGCGTGTTGCTCCGCCCTCCCCCCCCCGCGCTCCACTCCTAAATGTTCCCCTCTGCGCGTGACCCCCCCTACCAAAGTGCACCCCCTGTCTCTCGCGACCACATTTACCCGTCCAACCATCTAACAAGTGATCTTTCCCCTTCTGCGGCTTGTATTTGTTACTTTTTGCTATCTATGGTGTGTGCATATTTCTTATTCTTCCTCTTCAAACACGCGCCCACCACTTGTATACCTCCCCCGACCCCGCTCAAATGACAGCTGACCAGCCACCCCCCACCCATTAACAAACACACAAAAAAAACTCACATTTCCCTGGTCCAACCCCACTCCCTATCCTCCTGCACCTACCCACTGCTCCCAATTTCTAACCTTTTATATAGACTATCACCCTTATTTTAATCACTGCAATAAACGTTTTAAACCAAAACAACAATGGCTCAACTAGATTTTTTTTGAAAAACAATTCCCCCCATCACCCACTTTAATCTAATTGTCCCTATCATTAAGTACCTAAAATCAATGGCCTACCTAATATTTTTAACCCCCTATTTATATGTTTTTGACATATGAGAAAAAATCGCCACCCAGCAACACACATCAAGAATACACCATTAATTTTGCACAATAAATTGTTCTCCACCATTAATTTTTTTATTAATTGAACGTACTTGTTGTTACAACTTACACAATTGAAGGTACTTTGTTTGTCAACCATGTCTATCGACTGCTCATTGGCGGAAATGGTGCAACTTAATGGCAATTAATTCCCACCTACCCATGGAAATTATAAACCCCCCCCCACCCTGCCGCCCTCTCTTTGTCCTGCTGTGCTCGGTTTGGGCGTGCCCGGTTCCCGGGGTCGCGCCGCTCTTTTTTCTTGTTTTTCCCAATAAACCATGGAGCCCTCCCCCCCTCTTTCCCAGTCTTCATGTTTTTCTGCCCCACCTCTCTTTAAAATTCTTGTAACCTCCGACATGTTTCGATTGGTTTCCCGTTTATTAGCCATTTTTTCCTGTGTGAACCTCGGCTTTGCAGCCTCTTTCTCCGCTCTTGTTTCGTCTCTCTGCATCCCTTTGTTTTGCCCCTTCCCTTTGGGCTCCCCCCCCCCTCGTTTTCTTTCCGCCTGTTTCCGACTGTGCCCCCCGTCTTGCGACGCCCGCCCTTGCCGCCTGCCATTCCCCCTCTTCTTCTTGCTTCTTCTGGCTGCTGCCCGTCTCTTTGGTTTTTCTTTTTCTTTTGGGTTCCCTCCCTGCCTCTTTTTTTTTGCTCTTTTGCTTTTTGCTTTGGTGTCTCGCACGGACCGCCTCTCCTTCACTGTTTGCCTACCCATAGACATCCTGTTGTAAAGAGAGTATTCCAGCAACAACCAACAAATTTGCACACACGCCCCACCAACCATCAATTGGGTGTTTTCTTACTCACCCGGTCGGGCTATTGTCTTGTTAGGGTATACACATGTATTTTGACCACAAATACCCCCCCGTGTTTCCACTTTTCGAACTGACAATCATAACGCGACCGCTGTGAGCGACCATTTTGCGGCCGAGCCATGCTTTCACAACTTAACGCCCCTGTATAACGACCGCAAGACAAATGATCTTTTCTGTGCGCAACTTTATCCTTTTTTGTCGCTTCTAGCGACAAGTTCCTAGCGAGTTTAGAACTCCCTACTTAGTACTCGGAGACCCCCTTCACTCCTGCCACGTGCTTTACTTCTGCGGCGCGTCATAACTCATCTCTTGTTTCTGTTCTTGTCTTCCTCCCTTTGGTGCTCCTGCTCCTGTCTCATTTTCTCTTGTGTCTTTCTGTAGGTCCTCTTTTTTCCTTCTTCTTGTTTTGAACTCTGGACACCACCCGCCCCAGGCTTCCACGCACAACAGCCTACTCCCCCCCAAGATCAGATTAAGCCAAATCCACTCCTGCAGTATTCTCCCCAACGATGGTAATACCTATATCTTACCTACAACCATGCGGAACTCCCTACACCCCGCTCGTATGTTTCCTCTCTTCGCCCCCCACCAACCAGCAAAGAGCCAGGGCAATGTTTGCTCCCCCCCGTACCCACAACTTGCGCATGCAAACAGTTAGGGCCGCCGCAACCAAAGACCGGCCACTGGTGCCTATTGGACCTCCTACATCCAACAACCCTCCCCCCGGCCCCCCATAGCACCAACAAACACCGCTGCACCCTTCTATTTACCGGACTGCTGTGCTCGCGTTGGGCAGATTCCCGCCGAGTTCGCAAAGGACATCCCAACAAAGCAACCACTCCAGACACGCCATCCTATTACTCCAGTTAGGGTACTTCGATTTGCTTTCCCAGTTTCATCTTGTTTACCTCTTAGGTACTAACCGTAGATGTCACATCACTTAACGCCTCCTTGGCGTATTTCAACGATTTCGTCATCTACTCGCCCAAAAAAATATGAGTTCCTGTCGACGAATAAAGACTCTTGACGACCTATTATAAAACAAAAGCCAGAATAAGTGATGTGACCATCTCATGCCCTACAATTTGTTTTGATACCCTTACCACGTTGGGACCCTCCCTCACTTCTTAAGGACACGTTTTAGCATGTAGACGCCCAAAACCCAGAAATTTGACACGAGAAAAACTTTGAGGGGATGGAATTATTAATAACCTCTTATTGTTGAATTATTATGAGATGTAAAAGCTATCATTTGGTTTTCTTTCCCTTATATTCCATTTTTGGGTTTAAAGATATGCCTTTATTTGTATGTTTTTATTTTTTGCCTTGGGTATTCAAGAATTAAACTTCAATGTTTTGAAAGGCCATGCATAGTTAACCAAATCAAATTTCTAACATGGGTAGGTATCGATGATATTTTACCAAATACCAAGTGGTTTTACACCAGGATGACATGATGTTTGCTGAGATGTGCGGGCAATTTCTGCAGGGACCGAGAATGATTCCTTATTAGAAGAAGAATTTTTCTTTTTTATGTGAAGAAAATTTTTACTTATTTTGAAAGTTAGGATTAAGTTTAGATATAATTTACCTACTTATATGCTGATTTGTATGAGATATGCATATCATATCATCTTGCTTTCTTCTATTGTATTCTAATTTGGGTACTAATGATAATGTCATATTTTTTGATTTTTGTATTATTGATATGTGTTTTAAGAACATCACTTCAATATTTTTAAATACTTGCTTGGTATTATCCTTTGTAGTTATAAAATGAGGCCTCTAAATATGACTGTTTCTTGCATGTTTCAGAGTTTGAACAAGATCATTCCCTTGCATTTTTTTTAGATTCTACAAAACCAATTCCTTTTTAATCCTAAGCTAGATGGGGGTTAACTGTGTGGTTATTACGAAAGCATAGTGAGGGGTTACCACCTAAGCAACGTTACTTATTTTCTGAGTTGAGTGGCCTAGATATGCAAGACAAGATGGGTGGGTGAACTGCAAAGGCCAAGATGAGTAGGAAATCTGACTCAACGAGCTCATCAAGTGAGCTGATTTGCTGATCTCGGCGGGCAAGATAACTCACCGAGATCAGAGAGCAAGTTGACATTTTGAGATGGGTGGGTGAGCTGATTTGCTGAGTTGGTGGTTGTGCTTGCTTGTCGAGATGGGAAGGTGAGTTAACCTACTGAGATGAGTGGGTGAGCTGACCTCTCGAGTTGGGCGTGTGAGTTGAATTCCTGAGCAGGGCTGGGGGTGGACCTACTGAGCTGGGTGGGCTAGTTGACCTACCGAGCTAGGCAATTGATCTCACTGCCAAGCCAAGTAATATTGAACTTAATCATTATCATATAGGATATAAATGATTAAGTTCAATGATGTATCGAATGGACCAACTATGACTCTCAAAATTGAATCATTAAAAAAAGACGAATCATAGTATGAAATGTAGCTTATTTTATCATGGACCAGTGCTCTTCTCATAGCCTTCATAAAGTTATGAAAACTTAAGTCAAATTTCCTAGATGATAATGATTAGATTGCAGATGCCCATGCTCAGACAAATAATGTTTTTTTTTTAATTTCCATTCAATGGTCAGGTATTCATACCTATAGAGTATGAAAATATTAATTTAGTATTTCTTGTATTAGAATGGAGAAGGAGCTTAGCCTATTCACAAAAGAAAACATTTATTCTTGTATTGAATGGAAGATTTCCATGTCATATGTGAATAATATATGAAGGATATAGATAACATAATTTTTTTAATTGGTTAGAATGGGTAGTTTAACATTATGCATATATGAATTCATATAAGAAAAATAGATCAAATTTTTACTTTGCGTTTGCAGTTCCCCATAATCACAAAACCTGAAGGTATTAAAATTATTATGTTAAGTCTTGATTGAATGAACAATACCCAACCCATATAGGAATCATAAAAGAAGAATTACAGATAAATCGAATTCATTTAAATAGCAAGTTGCCCATCCACAACAGCATTATATAGTTTTTAATTGATTAAGTTAAATGATTCTTGTATTAGATTGACCTGATTTTCACTCTTATTGATTTATACTTTCCATAAGTAATGATCAAGTCAATTTTCTTGTATTGAATTGATTAGAATGGGAATAATCAGATCTCATACAAACAAATTGTTATCTGAATATGAAGGATGCCCCTACCTCTTTAAGGAATCATTTTGAAGAAGAATCAGAAGCTTAAATTTAAGTTGTTTTGAATGGAAAAATTACCTATTTTATTTCAATCACATATTAGGTAAAAAAGAGAAAAATTTACTATATTACAATGGTTACTCTTCATGATCACAATATTGTATCTATTAAATTAATAATAAGTTCAATCATGTTGATGAGAAAATGTGATTTTAATATAGGACTTCATAAAAGAAGACTAGGAGATAGAAATTGAACTTCATATTTAGAATTTAGCGTAATAGCTCACGAAATTCAAAGAGTTATTTTAAAATGAATTAAGTTCATATTATTGCATTAAATAAAAAAGAATGAGAGAATTCATGGACCGGAAATCCTAAATGATTTCATTATCACTGTCTATAGGGAAGGGAAACAAATTTGTGTTTAACCTTGCAAAAACGAGGTTAAAGAGGTGTAGAAAGTGAAGTGTCCTTATTGATTGAAAAAATTCTCTGGTCAGTATTGGATATGAGAGAGTAAGAAGTAATGAGAAGACATGTAGAGGTTGGATGATATATAAGTGGTGCATTGGGTTTAGAAAGGAAATTTGTCTAGAGACAGGTTGATAAAGTCGATCATGGTTTTCGAATGGACAAAGAAGGTTCAAATAGAGTTGGTTTATTCCTTTTAATAGAGAAAAAAAAAAAAAAAGAAAAAAAAGGGCGGTGAATAGTTGTCTAGACTTGATCGCCCAATGGGAAGCGATTAGAAAAAAGGGTTTGGATGATGATGGATGGAAAAAGGAGGTATGTCATCTATATTCAAATTTTGTAGGCCATGACGAATCCTTTCGGAAAGGATTTTTTACTCATTGGAAAGGAGGGTAAGCTAGAGTATCAGGGGGTTTCTCTATTATACTAAAAACTCTATTGTGCATTTATTCTATAGTGGTGGGATGAATTAAAAGAGGGGAGGTTATTTACAAAATTGAAGAAAAAATGTGATGAGGAGATGAGAAAAGTTTTTGGTGGGTAAAGAGAACCTACGACCTCACGTGCAGGTCCTTTGACGAGATTGTTTTACCTGATCCTTTCAATGAAATTACCTTACACTTGATGAAATTTATCACTTTGGAGGGTAGGTATAGGGTAGTTTATGCCCATCATTTCCCTATGCTAAGTGATATCTGCCATGATGGCATGCATTATAATTTCCCATTGTTTCTAGGTCAGTCATCTGCCACAAATCAATTGAGAATGTCAAAAGGAAAGTTTGAAAACCCTCTTCAGCGGGATTGATTGATGGGCCTTATTCCATTTGGGTTCTATAAATTTCACCAAATATGAGCAGTTTAGGGCTTCTTATTGAATGGATGATGTAAATATGTTGAGGATGATACGTATATGGGAGTTAGGAGTTATGAGGCTTCCTCCTTTCAGGATTAGATGACATTAAAAGAGTATTTAGTTGCCGTCGATAACAGTGTTGTTCGATGCTGTTGGTAATATAGAGAGGGAGCTTGGGAGGAAAGGAACTCGCTGAATTTTAACTCTTGTTGAATGGAAATATAAATAAATTGAGAAAGAAGAATTGTATTATTACTCGGCGATTTTCTAGTAGATATCAAAGGGGACCCTTCCAAAGGAAAAGAAAAGTTTGAGTCTAATTGGAGTATGGCATTGGAAAAAAATTTCCTCAGGGTTTTGCAGTTGGAAAAGAATGTTGATTCCCTGGATGAGTTTGGTGCCACCGCGGTATGTACTTGTATGAAGTATATTGAAGCCTCGAAGAAAATTTGTACTTATCAAAATTCCATTAGAGCTATAACTGTTGTGGATTAAAAAATAGGTTATGGATATTTAGAAGAGGCCTAGATCATAAGAAGGGAGGGGAAACAAAAAGTGCTGGCTTAAGTCTTTACCTCAGCATCTCAACCGGCGGAAGAGATGCTGAAGGGGGGGGGGATTGGGATATAAGGAGGATATTGGTAAGAAAGAAAAATTTTGGAATAGAGTTTGATATGACATTATAAATAAAAACTAACATTCTGATGCAGAAAGTTAGACTCTTATTCAAATTTGCTAATATGAAGTATGTTGTTGATTCTTATGGGTTTCCATTTAAGTTGTAGGCGTATAAGTGAAAATTTGATAAATAATTGTAAGACCTAGGTATTCACGTAGAAATATAGTATGAGTGAATATGAGATAAAAATTATAATAATGAAGTAGGTGTGATGGTTTTGGGTGCCATCAGTAGCATCCGACTTAATAGATGATACATTTGCATTTGTTGAAAGAATGTTACATTTCTTTTTTGTATGAATAAATGTTATTTGTTTTTGTATAGAAGGAGATTGCCTTTTTTCATATAGAAAAACAGAGGACAGAAGATGTTGATAATATATGAAAATGAGGAAAAATTATATTATAAAAATGGTTGTAATGAGTAGAGGCCTAGTCCAGATAGAGGAAACTAGTCAGCACTAGTTGTTTCGAAGAGACAATGCCATTATATTAAGAATCATTAGAGGATAATAAAGGGACACAATTTACTTTAGTTTAAATGAAAATATGTTCATTCTCACATCCGTACTTTTTTTTAAAATGGGACGTTGTGCTTTCCCAACCTTATAGATAGAAAATATTACTAGTGAAAAAAATAATACAATGGGAAAAAGGACATTCCATACAAACAGACAATTTTTGTTTCATTATTAATATTGTCTTATACTAGTGGGACTATCCATGGTAGAGTCAAGTGTGCACCTACATTACCCTCGAGAGGCTCACAGGCTTCTGTAGTATCAATATATTATATGATATATATATAATGATTGTAAACATGTTTAGAATGGGTGTGGATTGGGAAGTGGTGTTTGTAAAGGCAATATGAATGTAAGCATTGTTAATACCGTTCATTAGGAGTCCTGAAATATTAAACCAAAGTAAAATTTTACCTATGTTATATTATTTGATCACAAAAAAGAGTGGGCATTCTACCCATCTCTTACGAATACTATGAATGGGATTATGTTCATTGATATTTTGTATAGTTTTTATGACAGATCATCCACTCACCACATATTTTGTGCACAATATACTAGTGGAAAAATATCCTAATTATATGACTAAAACAATCGAAGGTTATATCAGTGAACCCGCTAAATCTAAGACCAAAAATGTTTGTGTGATTGGAGTGGCATACACCCATTCTAAAACATCGAATTCAAGAAATATAATTTGAATTTAATACAGGGCCACTACGTGGCACAAAGTGAAGTATTGGCGTGGTGGATTTTAAATGAAATAACCTAAACATGGTTCGACAAAGTTTTAAAAATCTATTTCTTTCTGATCATGACAGAGCGAGATGACGACCACATGTAAATATATGTTGGACTAACACATTTCCATTACTTGAAGGGAAATTATTGTAAACACCTCTGCGCAGCTTTTATTAGAGGGAAATTGGAGATATTAATGGCATTTAAACTTCACATTCACTATGTGGCACAGTAAGAGATATTACTGACAGTTCCATGTTTTCAAGACAATATATGTCTTGGGAAATTTTAAGCTTTACACTTTCAAAAAAAATTAGGATGTACAATCTATTATTCTTTTATTATGCCTAACAAATGGGCATTGTCTCATTTTTTTGTTAGATGTTCGTCTTGTGAAGTAAAGATTCGAAGACATTTCTGATAAATTGTGGACCTCCAGTTTTTTGCTTCTTTTAATTCTAATTAATGATTATTGCCGGTTTATGTACTTAGTACATCATTTTTTAAACCAACACCGAATAGTAACCGGCATCATTCTCCTCTAGCTATAGGTGTGCCCACAGAGTGGTGGTACTTAATTGTCATTATTTTTTCAATTTCCCTCCAACAGGAGGTGAAGACACAAGCTGGAAAACAAGTATCTTAAATTAATGAAAGGAGGTCAATAATGTATTTACAATTCACGGTCTTACTATTACATAATAAAAAATTAAAATAAAAATATTTAAACAATATCGTTAGCCATTTGTTTTAGGCATGATTACTATATGACAATTGGCATCTAAACAATTCAATACAAAAAAACTATTGAACTTCCAACATTTTAATTTACTCTAGATAAAGGGAACCTAACCATTCAATAGAAGATAAAATTTTCTGTAGTATGAGAATGAGTGTCTGCCAATTATAATATTTGTAATAAAGACATATGAACTCATTTTTTTAATAACTCTATGACGGCTGTGAGGAATGAACACACCCACCCAGTATTAATCACGTACATTTTACTGTGTTGGTATTTTATGATTCCTATATGAGACCGATACTTTTATTCATTTCGTTAGATATTTCGTCTTGTGAAAAGCAAAGTATTTGAAGGAAGAATTGAGGCATGAATTATTCTAACTCTTCTATTGAATTATTATGAGATGAAAGTATCATTTGGTTTTCTTTCCCTTATATTCCATTTTGGGTTTAAAGATAATGCCCTTTTTTTGATATTTTGTATTTTTTGATTTGGGTATTAAGAATATCACTTCAATGTTTTGAAAGACATGCATAGTTAACCAAATCATAATTTCTAACACGGGTAGGTATCTATTATGATTTTACCAAACTACCAAGTGGTTTTACCACCTGGATGACATTGATTTTTTGCTGAGATGTGCAGGCAATTTCTGCAGGCCGAGAATGATTTCTTATTAGAAGAAGAATTTTCTTTTTTATAGTGAAGAAAAATTTTACTTATTTTTTAAATTTAGGATAAGTTTTAGATATAATTCTACCTCTTATATGCTAATTTATTATGAGATGAATAATATCATCTTGCTTTCTTTCTCTTGTATTCTAATTTGGGTATAATGATAATGTCATATTTTTGATCTTTTGTATTATTGATAATGGCTACCATATTTTTTAATATTTATATTGTTTTTGACTATGGAATAGCGATACCATTAATTTGCAAATAAATTATTTTCCACTGTTAATTTTTTTATTAATTGAAAGTACTTGTTTTTAATTAATTGAAGGTACTTGTTTGTCAAACATGTCTTCGATTGCTCGTTGGAGGGAAATTGGTGAAATTAATGGCAATTAATTCACACCACTCCAAGGAACTATAAAAAAAACGATGAAAATTACTATTTTCAATGATGGGATAGGTCTTGGGAGTTGCAAGGTTTACCATGGGTCGACGAAGCTATCTCTTTCTTGTTTATCCTTTTTGCTTTCTTTTTCATCTTGTTTCCACTTTTTTGGTTTGTCCTTCCGATTTGGGTTTCCCGTTTCGTTAGACCATTTTTTCCTGTGAAGCATAAAATTTGAAGAATATTTCTAAGATATTGTTTGTCCTCTCTGCTAAATTTGTTTTGACCCTTACCACTTTGGGATCCCTCAGTTTCTTAAGACTGTTTTAGCATGTGACGCAAAGTATTTGAAGAAAAATTGAGGCATGAATTATTCTAACTCTTCTCTGTTGAATTATTATGAGATGAAAAGTATCATTTGGTTTTCTTTCCCTTATATTCCATTTTGGGTTTAAAGATAATGCCCTTTTTTTGATATTTTTTATTTTTTGATTTGGGTATTAAGAATATCACTTCAATGTTTTGAAAGACATGCATAGTTAACCAAATCATAATTTCTAACATGGGTAGGTATCTATTATGATTTTACCAAACTACCAAGTGGTTTTACCACCTGGATGACATTGATTTTTTGCTGAGATGTGCGGGCGAGTTTTGCAGGCTGAGAATCATTCATTATTAGAAAAGAATTTAATTTTTTATAGTGAAGAAAATTTGTACTTCTTTTTTAAATTGGACATAAGTTTCAGAGATACTTCTAACTCTTATCTGTTAATTTTTTATGAGATGGAGAATAGCATCCTACTTTCTTTCTCTTATATTCTAATTTGGGTATAAAGATAATGTCATATTTTAGATATTGTGTATTATTGATATGTGTTTTAAGAATATCACTTCAATATTTTTAAATACTTGCATATTATTATCCTCCATAGTTATAAAAGGATGCCTCTAAATATGACTAGTTCTTGCATGTTTCAGAGTTTGAACAAGATCATTCCTTTTTAAATAACTTTTTTTTATTCTAAATAAAACATTTGCATTCCTTCATGCTAAGAGGTGGAGTTATTTTTTTATTACCAAATTACACTATGGGGTTACAACCTAGGAAATGTTACTTATTTTCCAAGCTGGGTGCCCTAGCTGCGTAGGCCAAGATGGGTGGCCGAGCTACGTAGGATGAGCTGGGAAGTTGAACCAACCTTCCAAGATGGCTTTGCAAGTTGGCTCGCCGAGCTCGGCGCTCGAGTTGACTTGTCGAGCATGAAAAGTAGGTTGAAATTGTGAGCTAGGTGGGTGAGTTGATCTACTGAGCTAGAAGTTGTGATGGCTTGTCGAGCTGGTCCGCTGAGATGGGCGGGCGAGAAAACCTACCAAGTTTGGCGTGCAAGATGACTTCCCAAGAATGGTTGGGGGGCTGACCTACCGAGCTTGGGGGGAAAGTTGACCTACCGAGCTGGGCTGATGAGGTTGACCTCCCGAGATGGGCGGGTGAGCTCACTACAGAGCTAAAAAATATTAAAATTAATCATTGTCGTATAAGAATTAAAATGATTAAGTTCAATGATGCATCTAATGAGAAAATGCCCATTCTCAAAATTGGAATCATAAAAGAAGAACAAATATAAAATCTATCTTGTTTTATAATGGACAGTTGCACATTCTCATAGCCTTCGTAGATTTATTGAAATAATTAAGTTCAATATTGCTTTAATTACAATGATTAAAATTGGCATACGCCCATTCTCATACAAAATAATTTTTTTTAATTTTCCATTCAATGGTAAGGTATCCATACCTATAAAGGTATTAAAATGTTTAAGTTGAGTATTTCTTGTAATATAATCTTTAGAAGGAGCTTATGCCCTTATACATACAAAAAAGCATTTATTTCTTCTATTGAATGGGCAGATGCCCATTGTCATATATGAAGAATATAGATAAAATATAATTTTTTTTAGAATGGGCAGTTGCTCATTATCAGATAAGAATCATGTAAGAAAAATTGATCAAATTTACTTTTTTTCAAACAAGAATTTCCCATAATCACAACCTTCATAGGTATTAAAATGATTATGTTCAATGTTGTATCGAATGAAAAACTTTCCAATCCCATATAGGTATCATAAAATAATAATATAGATAAAATCTAATTCATTTTAAAATGGAAAGTTTCCCATTCTCGCAACTTTCATATAGTTTTTAAATTGATTAAATTGAATAATTCTTGTATTAGATTGATCATTTATTTTCACTCTTATATATTATTAATTTTCCCATTAGTAATGATAAAGTTCAATATTGTTTTTATTGCAATGATTATAATGGGCATATGCCCATTCTCATATAAATAAATATTTTTATCTTGAATGGGTAGATGCCCAGTCTCTTATATATAGGAATCACTGAAGAAGAATAGAGATTAATTTTTTTTTTGGATGAGAAATTTCCTATTCTCATATTCAAAGCATATATTAGGTAAAATAGAGAAAATTTACTTTATTTTAGAATGAGTAGCTCTTAATTATCACATTCTTCATAGTTATTAAATTAATTAATAAATTCACTCGTGTATTAAATGAATAAATGTGATTTCTCATATAGGATTCATAAAAGAATAATAGAGATAATATTGAATTATATTTATAATGGCTAGCTGCCCATTCTCACAACCTTCAAAGAGTTATTAAAATGATTAAGTTAACAATTTATTTTATTAAAATAAAAAGAATGGGAGAATGTCATGTAAACATCCTTTAACTGATTTCCTATAATCATGTCTATAGGGAAGGAAACAAGGTTGTTGTTTACCTTGGAAACAAATTTTAAAGAGGTTGAACTTTCTGTGTCATTGTAATGATTTAAAATCATTCTCTGTAAGTATTGGATATAAAGGAAGAGTAAGAAGTAATATAGGGACATGTTATAAGCTCGATGATATAAGTGCTTGTGGTGGGTTTAGAAAGGAAATTTGATCTAGACAAGGTCTTGGTAAAGTACGATCCTTGGTTTTATAACGAATAAGAAGGTTTCAAAATGGGTTGGTTTTATTTCCATTTTAATAAAGAAACAAAAAAATGGGTGGTGAACTTGTTTATCTAGAACCTGATTTGATGAATGGATATAGTAGAAGAGTTTGGATGATTCTAGAAAAGGCATATATGTCATCTCTATTTCAAAGTTTTAGAGGCCACGAAGAAGCCCTGAGCAAGGATTTTTGCTACTCATTGGAAGGATGGTCATGCTAGTATCAGGGGTTTCTATAAAAACTTATGCAGATTTTATTACTAGGGATGTTAGTATGAACAATGAGGGGATGGAGATTTAAAATATCAAGTAAAAATTAGATGAGGAGATGGAAAAATGTTTTGTGGGTAAAGAAAAACTAAGACATCATTGCGGAGGTTTTGAGAGAGATTCTTTACTTGACCCTTTCAATGAAAGCACCCTACACTTGATGCAAATTATCACCTTGCAGGGTGGGTACAGGGTAGTTTGTTCCCCTCATTTCCCTATGTTAAGTCATATCCACCATGGTATGCATTATAATTTCCCTTTTTTTTTTTCTCCCTGCGCAAATCAACCAAGAATTTAGAAAAAGGTAAGTTGAAAATCCCTCTTCATCAAGGATTGATGATTTCCTTATTCTAGCTGGGTTCTATAGATTTAACCAAATCTAAGAAGTTTAGGGGATTGTTGAATGATGATGTAAATCGTGTTGAGGAGGAGAAGTATGTGGAGCAGGAGGATTATGAGGGCTCCTCCTCTTTGAGCTCAGATGACATAAAATATTCTTTTATGTCATCGATAAACACTATAGATGTTGTTGGTAATACGAAGAGGGAGGTTTTGGAAGAGCTAGATTAATTTTTTACTCTTGTTGAATGAATGAATAAATTGAGGAATAAGAAGGGTATTGATACTACGGTCGGTGTTTCTATATTTGATATCAAAGGGGAACCTTCCAAAGGAAAATAAAATATGGAGTCTGATTGGAGTATGGTATTGGTAAAAAATTCCCTCAGGGTTCTCCAGATTGAAAAGAACTTTGATTCCCTCGATGAGTCTGGGGTGCAAATGGTATGTACTTATTTGAAGTTTATTGAGGCCTCGAAGAAAATTTATACTTCTCAAAATTCCATCAGATAGGAACCGTATGGGATTAGAAATATGGTTATGGATATTCAAGGGAGCCTAGTTCAATTGGAGAAGGGAAGCAAAACTCACAGACTTAAGCTTTACCTGAATAGCTCAAAGGACGATGAGATGGTGAAAGATGATATGGGGACATTATTGACATGGAAGAAAAAAATCTGGAATAAGAACTTTATATGAAAATTATAATTTAGAAACTATATTCTTATGCACAAAGTCAGACTCTTATAAAATGAAACTATTGAAGTAATGCTATTAAGTCTTATGGGTTTCCTTTAAGTTGCGATATAAGTAAAAATTTGATAATAATATAAGACATAGGTTATTCAAGTAGTAGTATAGTATGAGTGAATATGAGATACAAAAAATGATAATAATGAAGTAGTGTTGTTGATGGTTTTGGGTGTCCATCATGTAGCAATCCCACTGAATAGATGTTACATTTGCATTTGGTATTGAAAATATATTACATTTCTTTATTGTATTGAATAGATGTTATATTTTTATTTTTTATATAACGGGAGTATTTCCTTCTTCATACATAAAATAGGTAGGAAGAAGATGTTGCTTAATATATGAAAATGATTAAAAATTTCTATTATAAAAATGGTTGTAATCACTAGAGGCGAAGTCTCATATAGGAAACATAGAATAAGACTAGATTTTTAGAAGGGGCATATGCCCATTCTCATATAAGAATCATAGAAGGATAATAAAGACACAATTTATTATATTTTAGAATGAAAATATGTGCATTCTCATAGCTTTACTTTATTTTAGAATGAGAAGTTGTGCATTCTCACAACCCTTATAGATTGAAAATATTACTGGTGAAAGAAGCTTTACAATGGGGAAAAGGCTATTCTCATACAAGGATACAATTTTTTGTTTTTGTCATTATTAATAATTGTATTATACTAGTTGGACTATCCCTGGCAAAGCCAAGTGATGCACTACATACCCTTGAGAGGGATCAAGGTTTATTTAGTTCTCATCATATAGTATATTTATTTGATTATAAACAGTTTTAGAATGGGTTGTGAGAATGGAAAGTGTGTTTGTAAAGGAAATATTGAATTTAATCATGTTAATACCTCTCATAAGAGTCACAGAAATGTTTTAAAACAAAGTAAATTTTAATTCAGTTTTTCTTCTTTGATTCACAAATGAGACTGGGTAGCTTCCAATTCTATATGAGTAATACAGACTGGGATTATGTTACTTATATTTTGTATATTTTTTATGCATATCATCCAATTACCACATATTTCTGTGCACACATATCTACTAGTGGAAAACATACCTACATTGTATGCTAAATGAGTCGAGGTATATATTCAATTGAACCCATAAATACAAGACCAAAATGTTTGTTTGATTGAGAGTTGGCATACACCCATTCTAAAAATTCTAATTCAACCAATATAATTTAAACTTAATACAAGCCACTATGTGGCACAAAGGTGATATTATTGGCTATGTATTTTTAATGCAAATATCCTAAAACATGGCTATGAAAACTATTAAAAATCTATTTTTTTCTAACCATAACAGAGCGAGACCACCATGCAAATATATTTTTAACAATTATTCTACTATTAATCGAACGTAATAATTTTAAACCACCTCTTCAATCGCGCGTTAGAGGAAAATTAGAGATATTAATGGAAGTTAATCCATGTCACTATGTGGCATAATTGAGATACTAATGACAGTTAGTGTTATCAAGGATGACATAGTTCTTGGGAATTTGAAGCTTTACCATTCTAAAACAAATTAGATTTTACATCTTTTATTATTTTATGATTCCTATATGAGAACAACCATTTTATCGTTTCGTTAGACTATTTCATCTTGTGAAGTACAAGATTCGAAGACAATTTCTGATAAATTGTTTGATCTCTCCACTTTTTTTGTTCTTCTTTTATTATTCTAATAATGATATTGGGTATTTTATCATTAGATACATCATTTAACCAACATCGAAAATAGTAACTGCCATCATTCTCTCTAGAGTGCCACAGAGTGGTGTGAATTAATTGTCATTAATTTTTTCAATTTCCCTCCAACAGGAGGTTGAAGACAAGCTTGAAAAACAAGTATCTTCAATTAATGAAAGGAGGTAAATAATTTATTTACAAATTAACGGTCTTACTATTCCATAATAAAAAATAAAAATAAAAATATTAAACAATATCGTAGCCATGTTTTAGGCATATGATTCCTATATGACAATTGGCATCTACCCATTCAATACAAACAATATTGAACTTAAAACATTTTAATACCTCTATATAAATGGATACCTAACCATTCAATAGAAGATAAAATTTTCTGTTAGTATGAGAATGAGTGTATGCCAATTCTAATAATTGTAATACAAGAAATATTGAACTTATTCTTTTTAATAACTCTATGAAGGCTGTGAGAATGAACACCCATCCATTATTAATCAAGATACATTTTATCTTTGTTTGTATTTTATGATTCCTATATGAGAACGATAATTTTATCATTTCGTTAGACTATTTCGTCTTGTGAAGCAAAATATTTGAAGAAAATTTCTGATATTATTTGATCTGTCCATTTTTTTGTTCTTCCTTTCCACATTGGGCTCCTTTATTTCATTAGACTGCTTCATTGCATGTGAGCTATATGATTGTTGATTATTTATACTTATGCTTTTGGGTTCTCTCTTTCATTGGATTTTTTTTTCTTGTGAAGAAAAAATTATCAAGTAAATTTATGAGAAACACCAATCTATTCACAAACATGAATTTATCTAATTGTTCTCTGTTGATTTATTCTGAGATGAAGAATATCATATGGTTTTCTTTCTCTTGCATGGTGGAGAATTGCCCATTGTGATTTTATTTTTATTTTTATTTCTAATCTTATTCTTGTTATAGAGGTATCTCAAAGATAAAGTTTAATATGTATGATTCCTTTATACATATTCTAATTTTAGCAATATTAACCTTTATCTTTGAGATACCTCTATAAAAAATGTGAGAATAAGAATATGACTATTGAATACAAGACAATTTTTCTCAACTGCCCACTCTTTAATACATATTTAATGCCTGTGAGGGGCCATATGCCCATTTAGTACAAGACAAAACATATTATTTTGTTTTAAAATGTGCATATGCCCATGGGAATCCTATATGCGAATATAGGATTAAAAATGCGATGCCTATTCAATGTAAAACAAAACAATTTTGTTTGCATGAGAATGGGCATATTTCCATTCTCAAAATTGTAATACAAGCAATGTTGATTTTATGAGATTTCTCATATTATTCCTATTTATACCTATTTAAAAACTGTGAGTCTGTTTTATCCATACTCTTCTTATTATTCTTTTCTTATCCCTACCTATCCAAACAATTCTTCTATAATTCCTAAATGAGAAGGGGTATCTGCCCATTCAATAAAAGACAATGCAAAAAAGCTATATTAATTTCATAACTCTTTTAACAAGATGTGATAATGGGTGCACCTCTAAAATAAAACAAATTTGATTATTCCTATCATAAAGGGCAGATTCCCATTCTAAACATTATAATACAAGTAATATTTATTTTATTGAGAATGGGCATGTGCACTGTCATGATTGAATAATATTCATTTCATTCCTAATGCCCTAGCAAGTCTTCTATGATTCCAAAATGAGAAGGGGCATTTTCCCTTTCAATACAAGACAATGCAAAAACGCTCCATCAATTTCATAACTCTTTTAACAAGATGTGAGAATGGGTGCACATTCTAAAATGAAGTAAATTTGATTATTCCTTTCATAAAGGGCATATGCCCATTCTTATCAAGTATATGCACATGTTAAACATTATAATACAAGTAATATGTTTTTTTAAGAATGGGCATGTGCCCATTATAAACATTCTCATACAAGAAATATTGATTTTATGACAGTGAGCATGTCTATTTTATCTACAAGTAATATTATCATACAAGCAATATTGGTTGTGATTCCTATCTTCCTGGGTAGGTATTTTATGATTTTTATATGAGAATGAGCATATGCCCATTCAATACAAGACAATGTAAAAATGCTCAATAAATTTCATAAATTTATCCAAGTCGTGAGAATGGGTGCCCAGTCTAAAACACAATAAATAGGAATGACAATAAATTCTACTATTTAAAATTCTCATTCTTAAAAGACATGCACATTCTAAACACTATAATACAAGTAATATGTTTTTTTTAGAATGGGGATGTGCCCATTCTAAACATTCTCATATAAGCAATACTAATTTTATGATAGTGGGCATATGCATTTTCTCTACATTCACATACAAGCAATATTATTTGTGATTCATATCTTCCCAAGCAGTTCTTTTAGGATTCCTATATGAGAATGGACATCTTCCCATTCAATACAAAATAATGTAAAAATTCTCAATCAATTTCATAACTTTATACATGCCGTGAGAACGGGTGCCCATTCTAAAACACAATAAAGAGGAATGAAAATAAATTATAATATTTAAAATTCCCATTCCAAACATGTATATACACATTCTAAACATTATAATACAAGTAATATGTTTTTTTTATAATGGGCATGTGCCCAATCTAAACATTCTCATACATGCAATACTGATTTTATGATAGTGGGTAGGTCCATTTTCTCTGCATTCTCATACAAGAAATATTTTTTTATGATTCCTATCTACGCAAGAATGCATTTTATGAATCCTATATGAGAATGGGCATCTTCCCATTCATTACAAGACAATGTAAAAAATTCTCAATCAATTTCATAACTTTACACAAGCCGTGAGAATGGGTTCCCATTCTAAAACACAGTAAATAGGAATGACGATAAATTTTACTATTTAAAATGCCTATTCTAAATGGGAATATGCACGTTCTAAACATTATAACACAAGTAATATGTTTTTTTTACAATGGGCATGTGCACATTCTAAACATTATTATACGTGTAATACTTATTTTATGATAGTGGGCATGTGTATTATCTTTACATTATCATACAAGAAATATTATTTGTGATTCCTATCTACCCAAGCATATCTTTTATGATTCCTATATGATGAATGGGCATCTTCCCATTCAATACAAGACAATGTACAAATGCTCAATCAATTTCACAACTTTATACAAGCCATGAGAATGGGTGCCCATTCTAAAACACAATAAATAGGAATGACGATAAATTCTACTATTTAAAATTTCATGATTTTGTTATTTATTATTGTAGGATAATTTCAAATAACTTTATACAGGACATGCGAGAGTGGGTGCCCATTCTAAAACAAAGTAAATACATAAAAAGTACAATGTATTTAAATTTCATTATTATTTACATATATGTTTCATTATTAACATAGCTATTTAAAACATTTAAATGGGTCCAATAAATTCAAATATCTAAGAATATTAAAGCATATTACAATATATTAAATCATTAATAGGTGGTGATTTTTTAATGAATTATATATTCAAAATATTAAAAGATTAAAAGGTGGTGATTTGTTAATGTATTATATATTCAAATTTTGAATGTATGTACAAAAATAGCACTATGTATTTTTCATTATTCTAATACCTCTTCAAAACATTTAAATGTTTCTAAATATTGGGATATTATGACATTGAAGAATTTAAATATGTACCCTTGCATGGTTAAGTATTTACGATAGACTCGGGATATTAGGATATTAAAGGAATTTTAGCATTAAAGGGTAGTGATTTATAATGGCCAGATAGATTCAAATTTCAAGACTTACTGATATTAGGATACTAAAGGCATTTAATCATGAAAGGGAGGTGATTTATTATGGTAGGTTAAATTCAAATTTCAAATTTTCGGCGCCATTTTTTAGAGGCAACTTTTCTTGGACAATTACTCTATAGAAATATAGATTTTGAATGGCTAGGGTTTTGATTTTTTTCTCTCTTACAAACGATTTTTTTTCTCTATTACAACTAGGTTGTTTTTCATTCATAGATTTTGTATGAGAAAAAAGAAGTTATGCAAAAGGATTTGTGATGATTGGAAACATAGATTATTGAAAAAGAAACTTGTTGTGACAGTAATAAAAAAAGATACAGAAATGTGGTAGTGAGTTTATCAAATCATTTTTTGCTTATGTAAAAGGATTTGCCCTGATTGGATACATATATTATTGAAAAAGAAACTTGTTGCAAAGGTTATTAAAAAAGACACAGAAAGAGACAGGTGGTACTTAATCTATCTAATCATTTTTTTCACACCATAAACAAGTACACATTTGAATGAAATAATTTTTATTTGTATATTTGGTAGCTGTTACATTTATGAATGTAAATAAATTGATTTCTCTATTTGTTTGCTATTACATTTATGAATGGAAACAAATCGATACATTTTTCAGACATAAAAATAAATGAGATATATGGAAAAATGGTTCAGATAGTCTATTGTGAACTAAAAGATCTATGCTTATACTTTTTTAGGCTTTAGAAGTAAACATGAAAAAATGAGATATAAAAACCTAGAATAGCCTACTCTGCCATTGTTGTTTTCCATTTGAGAAATCTTGAATAGTATCCCTTGCAAAATCACTATATCGACAGCTATTTCTTCTTCTTTCTTTTGCAAAATCTTTGTATCTTCATATCTCTCCTGTTATCGGCAGCTATATCTTCTTCTTTCTTCTGAAAAATATCTGTATCTTCTTATTTCTCTAGCTACATCTACATTCTTCGGCTTTCCCCAAGTAAATCTCTGGATGAAAAAATATCATTCGCAATAGAGCAAAAATCAAAACTCGATTCATTCAAAATCATTATTTTTATAATGTACTTGGCCAAAAAAAGTGCCTCATAAAAAAGAGCACCCAAAATTCAAATTTTGAATCAAACCTACCATAATAAATGACCAAATCTAAAAAAGAGCACCGAAATTTCAAAATTTGAATCAAAGACACCATATAAATTACCATTGAGAGCCTTCCAAAAAGAAAGCGCTAAAAAAGTGAAATTTGAACAATCGTTCTGGTATTATTAAAAATTAATTAATCGATAACAAGTAATAATAGAATTCAAAGTGTTTCTAATCAATATGATATTAGTAGTTAACGGTACTATAATTAATTAGTATTGCTACTAATTTAAATAATTAATTAGGAAAAAATTATCCTATCAAATAATATTAAATATAAGAATTATTTTTACCAACAAACTTACTTTACTATATTAACTAGAAACATATTAATAACATCTAATTATATTATTAAATTTTATAAATATAATGCTTAATTAATTATAGTGCATTTTAAAATTATAAAAAATACAATAAAACTTTATAAAACTAATTAACGACATCAACAACATTATTTCAAAAAATTAGAAATTAAAGAATTTGTATTTAACATATGATATTAGGATTAATGAAAATTAATTAATTAATATTACTAATAAATAAATACCAAAATTATTATTGCCAACAAACTTACATTACTATATTAACTAGAAACATATTAATAACATCTAATTATATAATCAAACAGATAAACAAATTTTTTAAAATAATTAAATAATATTAAAAATATATAAATAAATTTTATAAAACTAATTAATAACTTTATCACCATTATTTATAATGCTTAATTAATTATAGTGCATTTTAAAATTATGAAAAATACAATAAAACTTTATAAAACTAATTAACGACATAAACTCCATTATTTAAAAAAATTATAAATCAAAGAATATGTATTTAACATATGATATTAGGACTAAAGAAAATTAATTAATCAACAACATTAATTAATAATACTAATAATTAAATACAATAAATAACATTGTATCATTTAATAATACAAATAAATTTCAAAACTTCATATGGGCATCTGTCTACTCGAATGGGAATGACATGAAGATGAATTGGATTATACCCCATTTGGAAATGAAAGGAAAACAAGATGTTATTCTTCACATTGAGAAGAAATATTATAAATATTTTTCAAAAAGAAAAGATGAAGAGAGAGAGAGCGAGAGAGAGAGAGAGAGAGAGAGACCAAAAGATAGACAATAAACACTATAAAGGCTATCAAAATGTGCATTTCCATTGCAATCGTCTTCCTTCCATGCAAAATTGGGAACAATCCAACAATTAAAGTTTATTTTTTTGAGGATGGACAAATGCCCATATTTCTAAATGCCTGCAACTATTCCTAAAACTAAATAATGAACTATGTAAGGCTTGATCCCCCTCAAGATGGTCTTTAACAAAAAGTTAATTGCTCCTATATAAGAATGGGCATATGCCATTTCTAAATCAATTTAGGAGACAACTATGAGCTATGAGAATGGGAACTTTCTATTTCTATATCAATTTTATACAACTATGAGAATGGGCATCTGTCATTTCTAAACAAATTTAATACAACAATGAGAATGGGAATCTTCCCAAGGGTATGTAGTGTAATACTTGGCGGAGCGAAGATACCCATTCCTTGAATAGAGCTATGCCCATTCCTATAACAAAATAATAAAGCTACATAAGGATTAATCACACTCGAGATGGTCTTTAACAAAATATGTTAATTACTCCAATTGAAAATGGGCATCAAGTCATTTCTAAATCAAATTGAAGAATGGGCACCCCCTCAAGATGATCTTTAACATTTCTACTCCAATATGAGAATGGGCATATACCATTTCAATATCAAATTGATACAACTATGAGAATGGGCATCCCCCTCGAGATGGTCTCTAACAAAATATACTAATAACTTGCCAATATGAGAATGGGCATCTGTCGAAGGGTATGTAGTGCATTTGGTGGAGCCAAGATCCCCATTCTAAAACAAAATAATATAGCTACATACGGTTTGGATCCCCCTCGAGACGGTCTTTAACAAAATATGCTAATAACTCCAATATGAGAATGGGCATTTTCATTTCTACAATTATTGATACAATTATGAGAATTGGCATCTACCATTTCTAAATCAAATTAATACAACTATGAGGGCATATGTAATTTCTAAATCAATTTAATACAACTATGAGAATGAGCATTTGCTATTTATAAATCAAATTGATACAACTATGAGAATGAGCAAGATGCCATTTCTAAAAAAAATTAATACAACTATGAGAATGGGTGTAGACACCTAAAGTCTGCTATGCCTAGAGCCTCCAACTGATTCCTAAATTAATAATAACTAGATCGTCTATTCCTTGCTTCGTTCTCGAATGCCCATTTACAACACGTGATTGGTCCTATTCTTCCTTATATTCAACTCAATTTGGTTAATATTCTCCTTTTATTAGCTAACAATCTTCTTATTCTCCTAAATCAAAATATGCTAATTAAACCAATCCAACTATGAGAATGGGAAGGGTTGTAGTGCCACTTGGCATATAAATCAAAAACAAAATAATAGATACCAAAAATAAAATAACTAGAGATGAGTCTCTAATCACTTGCTAATCAAGTTTAACCAGCCTAAACCTAGCTGGTCTTCCTAAAGCAAGATATACCTAATCATAAATTTATTTTGATTTAGCTTTAATATGAGAATGGGAAACTCTCCCATTTGGAAATCAAATTGATAAACTAGAGGATAAGCATCCCCCTTTCAGATGGTCTTTGACAATCATATCAAATTACTCCAATATGAGAAGGCATCTAAACC
Organism: Taxus chinensis; assembly: GCA_019776745.2. Taxonomy (NCBI): domain Eukaryota; kingdom Viridiplantae; phylum Streptophyta; class Pinopsida; order Cupressales; family Taxaceae; genus Taxus; species Taxus chinensis. The sequence goes on along the minus strand of CM034154.1, from coordinate 478,126,464 downwards.
TCAAGGGCATGTAGCTTTAACATTGATAAGACAAATCTTCACCATACTCCATAATTATGACCTCCTCCATTTTATATAATATATTAATACAGGTTCCATCCCCCTTGAGATGGTCTTTATCCATTAATGGTGGGAAAAAAATATGATAATTACTCCAATATGAGAATGGGTATCTACCATTTCTAAATCAAATTGATACAACTATGAAAATGGGCATCTTATTTCTAGGATATTCGTAGGTTCAACTGTTTTGTAGCTTTCAAAATAGTAGAAGTAGTATATATGCTAGGTTTTGATGCCATTTCTAAATCAAAGTTAATACATGTAGAGTAATGGGCATCTTCCATTAGCTCTCATCTCATGGTGTATAGTTGAGTTAGTTAAGCTTTGAGGTTCTCTAACCTCAGATGGTCATCCATTGTCTATTCAACTTATACATATAGAAAATGGGCATCTTCCATTTCTAAAAACAAAATAATAGAGCTACATAAGGTTTGATCTCCCTCGAGATGGTATTCCATTATGGAATAGCTATGAGTAATACAAAATTACTAAACAAAATAAGTTACATATTGCAATTATTAGAATGATTAGAATGAGCATATGACACTTTAGTTCAACAATTCTTGTATTAGAATCTTTAGAACATGAGTATATTCCCATTGATAATGGGCATATGCCCATTCTAATATAGGAATCACAAGAGAAAATAGGAATAAGGTGAACCACATATGGGCATCTGTCTAATCGAATAGACATGACATGAAGATGAAGTGGGTGGTTCCCCATTTTGTGATCGAAGGAAAACCAAATGTTATTCTTCACATTGAGAAGATTTAGAAATATTCATTTTTATTTCTCATAATTTTCCTTGATATTCTTCATGAAAAGAAAGAGATCCCAAAACTGAAAGAATAAACAACAATTAGAGATAGAGGCTTGATCCCCCTTTAATGGTATGCAATACAACACTAGGCTCCGCTAGGGATATTCCATCTAATATGATACAATTAAAGGCTATCAGAATGTTGTTACACTATTCTTCATCTAATATGGCCCTCCTTCCATTACAATGGTCCTCCTTTGATGAAAAATGGGGAACCACCCAACAATAAATGTTTGTATGTTCGAGGATGGACAAATGCCCATATTTATAAAAATTCCAATGCAACTGACCAAAAATATGGCCAAAACACAATGTTAGAATGTTTAGAGAATGGGCTAGTGCCTATTCTCATTATTACAAGCGATCCAAGTCTTGTTTAAAAAAATACCTTTAATTAATAAATACACGGTGGTAAACAATATATTTGCATGTTGGTCTTGATATGTCATGGTCTTACAAAATAAATTTTAATTACTCCTATATGAGAATGGACAGAGAATGCGCATATGCCATTTCTAAAAAAATTTAATAGAAATTCATAATACTGAGAATGGGCATCTTCCAAGGGTATGTAGTGAAACACTTTACAGTAAGCCAAGACACGATGCCCATTCCTAAAAAAAATAAAAGAACTACATAAGGCTTAATCCCCCTCAAGGGTATGGCCTTTTCTAAATCAAATTAATACAACTATTTGAATGGGCATCTGCCATTTCTAAATCAAATTAATACAACTATTAGAATGGGCCATTTCTTAATCAATTCAACACAACTATGATAATGGGCATCTTCCATTTCTAAATCAATTTAATACAACTATGAGACCACAAACATTTGGGATACAAGATGCCCATTCCTAAAACAAAATAATAGAGCTATATAAGGCTTGATCCCTATCGAGATGGTCTTTAACAAAATATGCAAATTAGGAAAAATATAGTATGGGCATCTACCATTTCTAAATCAAATTAATATAACTATTCCTAAAACAAAATTATAGAAATACATAAGGCTTGATTCCCCTCGAGGGTATGTAGTGTAACACTTGCTGGAGGCATAACATGTCTCTGCCAAGGATAGTCCAGCCTAAACGATACAATTGTATTCAAGATAAAATAAAAAAATGTTTGTTTGTTTGTTTGCATGAAAGAATGAAAAATTAGCATTTGTCTACTCAAATGGGCATGACATGAAGATAAAGTAGATAGTTCCCCATTTTTCAATGAAAGGAAAACCAGATGTTATTCTTCACATTGAGAAGAGTTAGAAATATTCATTTTTGTTTTTCATGAAAAGAGAGAGACCAAAAGGGAAAGACTAAACAAAAATTAGAGATAGAGGCTTGATCTCCCTTTAAGGGTATGCAGTGCAGCACTAGGCTCCTCCAGGGATAGTCCAGCCAATATGATACAATTATTAAGTCTATAAAGGATGTCAGAATGTTTTTACACTATAATTCTTCTTCTAATATGGTCCTCCTTCCATTGCAATTGTCCTCCTTCCATGCAAAATGGGGAACTACCCAAAAGTAAATGTTTGTTTGTTTGAGGATGGAAAAATGCCCATATTTCTAAATAGTCCAATACAATTGACAAAAAATATGGCCAAACCAAAATGTTAGAATGTCTAGAGAATGGGCTAATGTCTATTCTCATTATTACGAGTGGTCCAAGTCTTGTTTTAAAACAATTACCTTTAATTAATAAATACACAGTGGTAAACAATATATTTTCATGTTGGTCTCGATATGTCATGGTCTTAAACAATATATGTTAATTTATCCTATATGAAAATGGGCATTTTCCATTTCTAAATCAAATTAATAGAACTATGAGAATGTATCTTCTAAATCAAGGGTATGCAAAGATAAAATTAGAAAAATGTTTGTATCAAATTTCTTGTAGAATCTTGATAATTGGCATATGCCCATTCTAATAATAGAATAAGAAAGAAAAATAGGCGTAATGCCTACATATGCCAATTCTAATAATAGGAATCAAAAAGAAAAATAGGCATAAGGAAAAATACATGTGGGCATCTATCTACTCGAATAGACAAGACATGAACGTGAAGTGGATTGTTCCCCATTTTTTTTTCAATGAAAGGAAAAGAAGATGTTATTCTTCACATTGAAAAGAGTTAGAAATATTTATTTTTATTTTTCATGAAAAGAGAGAGAGACCAAAAGCATAGGAGCTATCCATCAGGGATAGTGCAGCCAATATGATACAATTATTAACTCTATAAAGATTATCAAAATGTTTCATTCCATTGTAATCATCCTCCTTTCATGAAAATTATGGGGAAAAATCCAACATTAAATGTTTTTTGTTTGAGGATGGATGAATTCCCATAAATATAACTATTCCTAAAATAAAACTATAGAACTATATAAGGCTTAATCCCTATTGAGGGTGTGTAGTGCAACACTTGGTGGAGGTAGAACTTGGCTCCACCAGGGATAGTCCATCCAAAATGATACAATTGTATTCAATGACATGAAGATGAAGTGGGTTGGGCCTTATTTTTATTTTGATGGAAAACCAGATGTTATTCTTCACATTGAGAATTATAAATTTGTTTAAAATTCCCAAAAGTAAAAGAATCTTAGAAATTTCCTTTATTATTCAGTGAGCTATAAAAGAGTCTAGTAAACAAAACTTATATAATGGAATACTGTTTGTTAGAGGATGGAAATATGCCCATATGAAAATGGGCAGAGATTAACATCTTCCATTTCTAAATCAAATTATTAAGAATGAGAATATTGGCCTAGGGTATGTAGTGTAAATACTTGGTAGAAAGAGCAAGATGCCCTTTCTAAATGAAAATAATACAACTACATAAGGCTTTATCCCCCTCAAGTGTATGTAGTGCAGCACTTGGCATAATCTCAACTAGTCTTTGCCAGGGTTATTCAAACCAAAATGATATAAATATTTGGTGGTGTTACAATATGACTAATTCCAGTCGTAGTCAAAAACCCTATTTAAAAATATGGAGTGACATGAAACATAACATGAGATAAGAATATTTTTATTTTACCAAAAATGCTTTAATGCTTTAATATCCTAATGTTTAGACCCCTTTAAATGTTTTAGATCAGTTATTCAGAATATTGAAAAATAAATAATACTAAAATAACATTTTTAAAACATTGATTGCATTAAAATGCTTAGAATTATTGAATGTTTCCAAGCATTGGTAGTGGGTTTCCTATGTAACTTCTCATATTAAAAAAACCTTTTGTCTTGTATTGAATTTTTAGCAACCAAACATGTTTTTCCTTGTATTGAATTGGAATGGTCATATTCAGATGCATTCTCACAACCTATACAGAGGTATTAAAATGATTAAGTTTTTGTACAAACTAACTTCTCATTCTCACATCCTTTACAGAGGTCTAAAAATTATTTAAGTTAAATATTTACTTGTATTTAATGGGTAGATACCCCTTCTCATGTATGAATCAAAGTAGAATAATAGAAATAAAATTTAATTTGTTTAAGAATATTTAGAATTAAAATTTAGCTTGTGACCATTGTAAACATTCTAATACCCAATACTATACAATAGAATACTTTTGTTCAACAAGGTAAAACCATAGTAAATAAAGTGCAACATTTAATGTCAAAGGATAAACCATGTGTACCTTGACCTTGCATATGTGGTAAATAATTAGGGCAATGCAAAGAGAAACATATGATATCAAGGGATAACAAACCAAATGACACAATTCACCATTGATGCAAGGCCAAGTAGTAAATGATTTACCATCAAGATAAAATTCCTTACTTGACATGATTCACCATTTATGCAAGGCCAATTTGTAAATGATTCACCTTCAGGATAAAATTCTTTACTTTTATTAATATTATCTAACCTTGATGACCATCGATCATGAACAAAAAAATATAATTTTATGGAATGAAAGAATACTTATAGAATTATCATTTATTTTGTGATCAACTGTCACACCCAATTTGGAAACTAAGAAATGCCTCCCAGGTCATAAGAACACTTTGTACTTTGGTAAAAACATAACACATAACTCCCCATCTTAGCATGAAGGATTGGCAGTGGATTTATACCCCCTTAGGTAACTACCCATCTTACCAAAATGGAGAATCATATACATTTTTTGCAAGGTAATGTGATATGTTGAGACTCTAAAACATGTATGAAACAGTCATATTTAGATGCAATATTTTATAGGCTATGAAGGATAAAAACTATGAAAAAGTAACTTACAAAAAGAGATGAAGTGTCTGACCCACAAAAAACCTTTAAATGACCCTACCAACATCAAAAATATTAACTAATTTTGGGATGTTGAATGTTACAAATAAATGGTTATGCTTTGGGAATTTTTTGCAATAGATCCCAAGACTAAATCTTATGATCCATACCACTTTTTCCCAGATTTTGGTGGATATATACCTATTGACTTCCAATACAACAGAGAGCTTAGAAGTATCTCTGAAACTTATTAATTAAAAAATTTGATTAGTAACTCCTCCGTATTAGCAACTACGGAATTATTTTAAAAACTAGCCTCATGTCTCATCAAAAAATTGAAATGATATTCTTAATACCCATGGTCAAAGGAATAAGAAGATAAAAAATAGGGCATTATCTTTAAACCATAGAACAGAATATAAGGGAAAGAAAACCAAATGATATTCTTCATCTCATGGATAATTCAACAGCGAAGAGGGTGAATAATACTATGCCTCCTTTTCTTCAAATGTTAGTTCTTCACAAAACAAAACAGGACGAAAATAGGGGAGAATGGCCAAAGCGGAAATTCAACAAAAATTTAGCGGAGAGAAAAAATCAATATCTCAAAATATTTTCAATCAGCTTACTTGTCACAGGATCAGAAATCCTAATGGGGGGTATGGCTAAGGTACTTTGTTTTATAATGAAGAAGTTAATGCATTGTGACATCCTTTGAAGAAGTTCCTTGCATCGTTTATAATGGGCACAAGCCCATTCTCAGTACAAAAAAACATTGTTTGGATTGTAATAATTAATAATTGTATTATATTAGGTCACCCTCTCCTAAAATCTTAGTTTCTCCTATACCCCCTTAAATGGTTAACTACATTTAGAAAAAATGGTTAATCCTCTTGTGGCCCTGGTGGCCTTGTTTCCTGTGTTGTTTCTCATTTTTTCTATATCATTTCTAAATTCTTTGTTTGTAAATATAGGTCATCCCTTCAAAAAGTAGGAAACTAATGAAAAATAAAATAAAGGATGAACAAGAAAGATATATATTTGTATGACCATATTGTAGTAACCTTGTAATTCCCAATGATATCTACCATCATAAAAAATAGTAACCTCCATCATTCTCTCTATTCAGTGCAAGCAAGAATTAATTGTCTATTAATTTTACCAATTTTCCTCCAATGGAAGATCGAAGACTTGTTTGAAAAAAAGTACCTTCAATTAATAAAAGGTGGTAAACAATTTATTTGAAATTAATGGTAAAAAATAACTTTGTGAAGGATATGAGAATGGGCACTTGATCCATTATAAAACAAGCTACATTTTATCTATGTTCTTATTTTATGATTCCAATAATGAGAACATGCATTTTCACATTAAATACATCATTTAATATTTCTTAGCTTGAAATAGGTGAGCTCACCTGTCACCTACAACCGTAAGTTAAGAATATCAGGTCACCTTAATACATCCCATTGAGCTCGGATGGTCAGCTCCTACCCAACTTTCCTCACCCGCCCATCTAGGTATATGCAACTAAGCCACCCAGCTCAAAAAATAGGTAACCTTGCCTAGGTCCTTCTGCTTTGGGCTTCCTATATTTCGTAAAAATATATATAATTATATAGATATACACACAGGACACGATTCACCTACATTGAATGATTTCTTGTTTTGTTTGTGTAGTTATACATTTTTTGCAAGGGAATGATCTTGTTGAGACTCTGAAACATGCAAGAAACAATCATATTTAGATGCATCCTTTTATAACTATGGAGGATAATACTATACAAGTCTTACAAAAGATTGAAGTGATATTCTTAAAACACATAAAAAATACAAAAGATCAAAATATGGGAATTATCTTTATACCTAGATCAGAATATACAAAAGAAAGAAAGCTAGATGATATTCTTCATCTCATAATAAATCAACAGAGAAGAGTTTGAAGTATATCTTAAACTTATCTTCAATTTTTAAAAAAATTAAATTCTTCTTCTATGAGTCATTCTTCTTTCATGATTTCTATATGTTAAATGGGCATTTTCCCAATTCTAAAACAAAGTAATATTTATCTTCCATATGCCTCTTCTAAACATCTATTGATCTTCCATCTGTTGTTCTTCTATGTTTTATATGAGATAAAAAAATGCCCACAATTCTTCTATGATTATTATTTGAGAATGGACATATGCCCATTCTAAACATCTATTCTTCTTATGTCTATTCTTCTACATTTTCTATACGAGAATGGGCATCTTCCCATTTCAAATGGGCTTGACATGAAGATGAATATTACTTTGTTTTACAATGGGCCGCTCCTCATTTTGCAATGGAAGACATGTTTCAAAACAATTACCTTTAATTAATAAATAAATTATGTTAAAAAATAAACAATAGCAGCCAAAACGAGACAATTAAATACAAAAGACACAATGCTTAGTCCAGCCAAAATGATTCAGTTCAATATTTCCCGCCCATTCTAAAACTAAATAATAGAACTACATAAGGCTTGATCCCTCTTGAGGGTATGTAGTGCAACACTTGGCAGTGCCAGCACTTGGCTCCACCAAGGTTAGTCCAACCAAAATGATAGTAACAATTATAAACAAAATAATAGAACTACATAAGGCTCATTTGGTTCATCTATTTCCCACCGCATGAATATGGATAAGGAATTGGGCCAATGAAAATTACAAAAAAATGTTTACCATGATCAAAAAAAATATGTTTACCATGCTCAGAAGACAAAAATTATCTATGCTAGAAAAAGGCATTTTAGAATCACACTTTCAAGAGGTGAAGTGATCTGCAAAAGAGAAATTATTATTAAAACAAGCTCAAAATTGATGAAAATATTCATCTTTTTTTATTTGATGAAAATTCATTCAAAATTGATATTTTCATTGCCATGTAGCTCCTGAAAAATTACATCCCGATGAAAAGGTACAGGGTTTCATAACATAGAGTGGACAAGGAAACAAACACTTATAAAATCAAGTGATCTGTATTACTACATAAGGTTCATTTGGTTCATCTGTTGGTCACTGCATGAATATGGATAAGAAATTGAGACAACAAAAATTACATTCAAAAATGTTTACCATGCTCAAAAGATAAAAAATATGTTATACTATGCTCTGAAGAAAAAAATATCTATGCTGGAAAAAGGCATTTCAGAATCACACTTTCAATAGGTGAAGCGATCTGCAAAAGAGAAATTATTATTAAAACAAGATCAAAATTGATGAAAAGATTCATCTTTTTTTATTTGATGAAAATTCATTCAAATTTGATTTAGCAAGTGTCAATTTCCTTATCCACTCTATGTCATTCAACTGGTATGGAGGTGGAAGATGTGACAGTGGATCTAGATTGGCAACATTCAGAGCCCTTGGATATTATCAAACTGAATGAAATTGGATTTTTCATCCCTGAACATTCTTTCAAATGATCAAGATCAATGCATTTTTGGGAGCACATGATTGAGAGATGCAACTCTAATATGTCCCCTGTATTAATATTACATGGTGGGACAAATGCATTAAACAAATAATTCCTCACTTATCTTTATGGTGGAGAATTGGAAGCAGGAGATCATGCTCCAACAATATTATAAATGTCTAACTACACCTCCAGGTGCATCCCCTCTACGATTTTTGTGTTCTTTTTATTATAGTCATTATGTATACGTTAATTCTTAACAATGTTTACTTTGTTCAAATATTAAGATGTACATTCTTCATATAGTTTACTCCTAGAAGTTATTTTCATGTTATAGAATATATGTAAAGAAAATTTAGAAGTTTAATTAGAAGAGTTAAAATTTCTCCATTCTCGAACTTTTAGTTAAAATTTAAGTTCAATATTGCTTGGGTATATGCCCATTCTCATATAGATATCATAGAAGATGAACATGGAAAGAATTAAATATGTTTCATAATATTTAGAGGTATTAGAATGATTGAATTCAGTGTTGGTTGTAGTTGAATATTTACAATGGGCATATGCCCATTCTCGAACAAACAAAACCAAATATGTTTCAAAATATTTAGAGGTATTAAAATGATTGAATTCATTATTGGTTGTAGTTGAATGTTCATTGGGCATATGTTCATTCTCAAACAAACAAACATTTTAATACCTCTAAATATTCACTTTGATTTAGAATGGAAAGTAGTGAATTCTTATAGCCTTTGTAATTTGGATAGATGCCCATACTGAAGCGGTATATCAAACCCTTGACCATTAATTGTGACAGCTCATGAACAACTATCAAGTATTTTTTTAAATTCTAATATTCTTTTTTACTTGTCAATATTAGTTTGAATAGATTTGATAAATATATATTAATTTCAATTTTTATGTGTAGATACAAAGAGAATATATATATGTAAAGAAATAGGTAAAAATATTAAACCTTTTCATTTGTCAATATTAGTTGGAATCAATTCGATAAATATATCCTGGTGATATTTTAATTTTTATGTGGAGATACAACTGAGAGAAAATATAGAAAATATACAACTAACAAATATGTGTAAAGAAATAGGTAAAAAAAAATTTGTGAAATATTATTATTGTATTTTAAATATTTATACAAAAGTTAATAATGACGTTTAATAATGAATTTCTATTTCCTAATTTCTAACTTTTGTATCTAAAGAGTTTTATAGAATTACATTCTCATGGTCTATGTTGGATACAAATGTCAAGGTATAAAAACTATTTAAAGTGGACGTGCATCCTTTGTTTTGTTGTGGTATGGAGCATTGTGAAAAAGAGGGAGACATATTTATTAAAGATTTGGAACTAATTGGGAAAACACCACAATTTCCATACAAATGTGAAACTATAGTTGTAGTTAATGTAATCAACAAAGGAGTTCTTGAAGAATTTTTTTTGGTGTCTCCAAAGGTTTCTGACAAAGACTTTAAAAATAATAAGTGGCTTATGTCATCATTGTTTACAAAACTATTCTTGGTAGGGGTTGTGGATGATGTAAGAGACATCTTAAAGGGATGTTCTCTATTTCAAACAACAGTGGAACAAATCACTATATAAAATTGTGTTTATTACATTTTTCTAGTTCTTTTTCCAATTTTCCATTTGAATTGATGTTATTAATGGTTATTAGTATGTAGATCTCAAAATGTGTTTATTACAATTTTTTAGTTCTTCTTCACATTTCATCCAAATGATGTGATTAGTATATAATGCTCAAATCTAGCTTTGACAGGTTTATACAAAGATCTCGTTTTCCATGAAAATAAGTTATTGGTTTTGGGGTGGAAATTTAAAGGCATCATATAAAAACTTTCACACTTAATATGTACATGGTTAAATCATGTGGGTTCACACCCAAATTTACGTCGGTCTTTGGAAACATTTAAAAAAAATTAATGAACTTGATTGAGTTTATATAGATAAATTTAGTTTTTGTTTTTCTTTTTTCTCATAAAAATTCATTAATATTGGATTTATTACCATCATTTTATGCAAAAAAAATGTGACTTGTATTATCTCATAACAACACATTTCCATGATTACTAGGATTGATTGAGTTTACTTGTAACTATTATGTTGATTAATAAATATAAATTAATTAAGTTTATTTCTCTTCCTGTTTCACAGGTCTGCTAGGTGGGAGGAAGTGGTCGTTGTGGGTTAAGTTTCACAGCATGGAAATACCCCCACTACCTGGTTTGTTTTTGTAGGGTGTAAAGAGAGAGATGGATTTCTTTGGAGGCATCAAGTGGGCTCGCATACACATCATTTTCCTGGAATGAATTTGGGTCTGTATGTGAATCCATTGAAAGGTTTATGGGCGAGGAGTATCTAGTTGCTTCTGTGAGGGCTAGGATGAATTCTGAGGTGGCATCCTATTTTGTTTCTCGATCTTATTTTGGTGCATAGGAATAAGCCATGGAAGTCAAGGAAATTTATCTTCATTTTATCAAACCCCAACATTGATTTAAGTTAGATGAAGCATTAGAGATTTTATCCTAGCTCAGTTGCTTCCAGACTGTGGACAAGGAAGGGATTTCTTTAGCTGATCTCAGGTGTGTCATTTGTGTTGTCATCAAGGAATGGAGATATTATGAAATTTGTGGTAGATGATCATAGGGTGTGCTCGTCTGGGATTTCTGGTGGTAGAAGAATCAAGAAATTGGATTTTTAAGATAGCTGTTGACACCAGTGGTTTTGGATTAAGATTGAAAATGGTTTCACAAGAATTTGTAGGTTTTCATACAACTTTATGCTTCAGACTGTCGGGCTAGTGGGACTACTGGTGGTAGGAAGAAGGTAGAACCCAGTTGTCATGTTTCTAAGGTTTATGTCATTAAGTTGGATGATTGAATGTTTTTCTTCTCTAGGTTCATTTTTTTGTATGTAATCGTCGTATGTTGTTTCCTTCGTTTTCTTGTATGGTTTACAGGATTTTGTATATTTACTGGTTTAAGTAGGTTGTTTTGGGTGTCATAGGTTTGGACGTATGTGGGTGGGATCCCTCCAATCCCCTGGTTCTAAGTTCCAGTCAAAAGCGTTAAACTATCAAAATAACATTAATTGGCTTGTTATTTGTAGTATATCTCATAACAATATATTAAAATTGGTTTTGTATAGACTATCTCTTAATAATTCATTTATTACCATCATTTTATGTTGTAAATATATCATAACACATTTCCTACCTTCATTCTATGCAAATAAATCCATGTTATAATTAAACATTTTTCACACAAATATATATGATCAAAATATGTAAAATATACAACATTCAAATGCGCACTACCCCATAGTTAAAATAAATCACATCTAAATTTTTCTTTCTTTCTATATTGAGTTTATTTTTCTTCTATGATTCTTATATGAGAATGGGAATATGCCCACTCAATACAAGATAAAAATGTTTGTTTGTATGAGAATGGACATATGCCCATTCAATACAAGATAAAAATGTTTGTTTCTATGAGAATGGACAATATAAGTATTTTTTATGCATTGCAATGTTATAAAGTGTATTAATTATTCCAATAAGTATTTCTTAATATTAGTATAAAATTGTAAACTCCTAAAATGGAAATCCCTCATACATGATATATAATTCCAAAAAATCCTTTTTGGATTCCAATAATATCCAAATTAAATTCAAAAAATCCCTTTTTGGATCCAATAATAGCCAAATCAAATTCCAATATTTGGTATAAGAAAAACCAATATAGCTGATTTTAGTATTTAATCTAGATTGTAAAATGTCCATATTTAATGAAATTATAGTTTATTTCAATATATTTTTAATTCAAGCGATGAATCATTAGGATATTGTTTGAAATTTAAAAGACTTAGAAAATATTTGTAGGAATTTCAAGTTGCTAGAAGTATTCCATTAGAAGACTAACTAGTTCTTCTAGTTCATTGATTTAGCACTAGGGAAGTTGCTCATGCAATTCTAAAGCCTTACCCATGAGGGTTTTTACAAGTATCTTGGTAATTACATAGGTATTGGTTTATATCACTTGTTGTAGAGGATTTTAAAGGCCTTAAGATGAAGAGAAGGGTAATTTTACATGTAAGATATGGATAATGAAATCCTTCCTAAATCCATTGAAGTGATACAAGGAGGTAAGGATTAATTTAGTGTGATTTGTAAGACCTTGTTGTGGATTGGAGGTTGGGGATTTCATTTCCAAAGACATATACAGGAAATAAAGGTGTGAAAATGGGACTACCAAGTCCTAAAATAAATTTGGATGGGTAATATGCCATCTTAAAAATATGATTTTGTAATCAAGACATGTTTTAATTAGTCATCAATTTCATCTAAGCCATTAGTCCCATAAATTAAACCATCACGGGGTTTGCGTCAATTGGTGGGGTGTGGATAGAGGATGGAAGATAATTTTTAGTATTATTTATTGTATATGAAGTTATAATTAGAGGATTATGAGGATTTAGAGGATTACAATCATGATAAAGATTAATATTTATAACAGAACTTAAGGGGCTTTAATGATTGGAAGAGGAATTTTAATGGAAATTGTTAAAGGGAGTTTTTAGTGAATTGAATATTGTATTTGTTTTGGTTTTATTGGATGTTAATTCCATTGGTATAATTTTTTGAGAAAATAATATATAGGATACATTCTTAGTAGGAATGACTATATCCTTGGTACCTGAATTTCTAAAGAGATGGTTAATATCTATTTCCATATTAGGACCATATTGTGTTTAATGGTTGGTGTAGATTGTGATTGTGAAAATGTGCACCATGAATGCTTGATTTCAATGATGGGCATGATTTTTTGATAAAATTAGATATAGGAGTCATCCTTTGTAAGAGTGACTATATTCCTAACATTCAAATTCCTAAAGAGAATCTTAATAACTATCTCCCCTATTTGGACCATATTGTATTTAATGGTATATGTAAGTTGTGATTGTGAAAAGTGCACCATGAATGATGGTGGGCATGAGTTCCATGGGAATATTCATTTGATAAAATTGGATATAAGAGCCATCTTTAGTATGAGTTAATATATATCTTGTATCCAATTTTATATAGATAAACTTAATATCTATTTCCCATATTTGCACCATATTGAGTTTAATGTTGGTGTATGTTTTGGTTGCAAAAAAGTGTAACATGAATGCTTGTTTTAAATTATGGGCATGGGATGGAGAAATGAGTAACCCATATAGAATATAATGGGTTGAGGATCACTAGAAAAAACCTAAGAGAATAATACATGTGAAAAAGTGCACCATAAATAGTTGGTTTCAATGATGAGCATAGACATGAGAAATGAGTAACCCTTATATAATCTAAACGGGTTTAGGATTGCTAGAAAAAACCTAAGAGGGGAATGCATAATTATAATGATATACTTATGAATATTTTGGATCAATAAAGTTGAAGATAATAAAAAATTTATGATGAAAAGGTGACTCAATCATAAATGGAGTATTATTCATGTTGGGTTCACCAAAACGTATACAAATTAAAAAAATGGTCTAATAGAATTTTGTCTTTCTCTACTTGATAATAGAGATTGGGATAATAACGAGACCATTATAAGGCCACACATAAAATGGTTGTAAGGAGATAATTTCATAGATCTAAAAGGATATAATCCAAACTCTATCTAATATGTAGGGTTGGAAATCCTAATCCTAGGATTTGGGGTGACATCTTACTAGAATCATGATTATAGATGAATAGTAGAATTTTACAAACAAAATAAATATAATAATGTTAGGGTTGTAAAATTGGATTGTAAGGATCAATAGGTTGTAGAGCCCAAAGGGTAGATTGTAAGGCACAGAATTATTGATAATAATTTATTAGATTAAAATAATATGCGACTCTATCTAATCTATGTGTTGTATAGTAAAAAGTGATAATAAGCCGACATGGATATAGTTCATGATTCCACAATCCTTTTCTATGTATATAGTAGTATAAGACAAAAGATAGAATGCATATATTCTCTGTGCATAGGAAGAGGATATAAAAAGCCTCTAAATATAGGATAAGGAGATGAAAGTACCAGTAATCCAACAGTCATCACATTTTGTATAAAGATATGTAATTTTACATGAAAGAAGTTTGATCTTAGATACTAATAGAAAGCACTTCAATATAGTTCCTTTTTCCTTTTTGTGTTTTTTTATAGATCCGTCTAATTCTAATAGACTATGGGAATTATGTGATATGGTTCTCTTTTCATGATTTTTTTTATATATAGCCTAGGGGAGAGGACCCTATAACCGTGCACCTAACTTTAGAGGCACGCAAATATATGTAGGTATGTCGGTAGCATAAAAAAATTATATCATCGTGTAGCGTATGATCATGCCATATTGACATTTTCGTTTCGCGTGTTAATTTGGAGGGAAAAGTAGTTTTTTAATTGATTTAATATGAAGAAATCAATATAAAGCATTTGAAGGAGGGGACCAATGACCGAGTGCCCTATGTGTCACATTCTCATTAACTCTTAAAAAGTGTAATCAACCAAAAAGTGAACAACTATTGGTGCTTTTGTCAACAACCTATGGTGAAAAGAGATGTACATGTTTTGGTACCCGCTTGGTTATAGGGTCCTCTCCCCTATTGCACAAATTGAACCATTTACTTATATCTCATGCTTTAATCTAGACTACAACATGCTGTAAGTTCTAATGCCATAACCCAGGAACCTATTCTAACAATGGTTCTATTGCAGGTACTTAAAAATTATAAGATGGCTATCAGTAAAAGGATATGTAGAAAGATGGCTAGAGGAGAAGATGAAAAAAATTGTGGAAGATGAAGAAACAGTGATAGGAATCCTGACTGAAATAATACATTTAGAACACATCTACGAAGATATTCATGAGAATTTATGGAATAGGATTATAGAATAACTATCCATCTGGTTATCTCGATTAGAATTATATTTCTTTCAATATGATCCAAAGGAGGAATATGAATGGATGGAGGAAAAAGAGGAAATATTGCACAATTTGGATGTTTTATGGACTATTATTGTTAATCATTGGATGAAAACTAATATTGATGGGTACATTACTGAGATTTATATTAATTTTTTTTCTCATTTGATTATGTTTAAGCACACTTTCTATTTGGACTAAAAGGAAAATTTGTTATAAAATTACCATAATTAGTCAAAATGTTGGCTATGGAAAAGGCCATGGTGCTAATTCTGTGTAGTATGGAGTAGTAGGTAGGTTTTACATGGATGTAATACTATAAGAGGAAGATGAAGGGTAAGGGGAAAAAGATAAAGATAAATATATAAGGGTCTAAGAAAGATTAAAAGGAACAAAAGATAAGAATGGAAAGGTTACAAAGAGAAATAAGACTTCACAATAGACATGGAAGTGGAAATAATTCTAGGGGAAAGAAAAACCAAATGCGAGTAGGATTAAAGTAGGAAGAATTACTAAAGGAGGGAAATGAATCCTCCTTTATAGATTATAGAAACTCTAGGACAAAATAATTGAAGTGATTGAGAGGGTGTTCAGTGAGGCGTGGACCTTGAAGAGGAAATTGGAAAAGAAATCGAGGAACTGAAGGAGAGATCGAGGAAAAAGAAAAAGAAATAAAGGAAAAATGATTAGAAGTAATTAGGATTATACTTAGTAAGAATTGGATGTTGAACCATCATGGAAAACTTGGTATTGCAAGAATCAAACAAGCATACAATATGAGGAAAGAATGTAACAAGACCCTCAGATGCCTATAGAAGATGATAATACCCCTATTCTAGGATATATATCCTTGGATCCATATAGAGAATTGATTACTTGGGATCTCCTAAAAAACATAGAAAAATTAAAAATTCTATGAGAATTGTGAAGAAGGTTGGAAAAAATTCCTAAAAAAAAATCAGTACTCAAATCAAGAGTAGAAGAAATTGGTATAGGAATCATAAGAGAAGTAGAGTTTTCATTACATAGTCCTTCATTGTGGAGAATTGTGCTAAGAGGAAATTATGAAAGAAGGGAAGAATATAGTAACAATAGTTATATCAGCCTAAAATACAAGGTCAGTTTTCCAGAGTCAGAAGAATCAAAATAAGTAAAACCTGAATCTAGCGCCACTAGTACAAGTATTTGAGTGAACAATTCACAACCTAAAACACACTTAAATTCAAGACATAATTTAAGCTTTTAAACTGCATAAATTCAAATATAAAATCAATTTGTGGTAGGAAGCACAATGGTTCATTATTCTAACCCATATACAAGCTTGAAACCATATGATGGAACTATCAACCATCAACAATATTTATTGAATTTTGACATGTCATGGTATGAAAAAGGAGTCATCAATGATAATACCAAGAAATTTGAACCAATGGAATCATTACAAGGAAGGGACTTGGAATTCATTTACTCAAGATAGTTGAGTTTGAAGAATTTGCAAGATGTATGTAATGTGTTAACTTAATAATTCAAAAGAAACAAATGTGTTAGGGAGACAATTCAATATCTAAAATAAATAAAACAAAGACTAGGAGAAAGGGCTGCATAATATGATATGAGATTCTTAGATGTCATGAATAAATAAAATTTCAATTTTGATGAGTCAAATAAAGTTTCCCAATTTAAAGAAGGATTACGCAGTAAAATTCAGTTTGCAATTAAGTAGATAAAAATTTCAACCAAAACATTGTTAGGAAATTTAGAGTTTACATTAGGTGATTATTATTTGTTGGGTGGTAATTTTTTTGTAATATTGTTTATATTGTTATGTTGTATATATATTGTTATAACAATATATACATTTACGAATAGTTTATTGTTGGGAACTTTGTTAGGAGTTGTTATAGGAGATCCTATATTCTAGGAGATACAACTCCTATATTTGTAACATGTGAATATGATTTTAATAATCAAAACAAAGATATTTTGTGTTTCTAATGTGCAAAACTAGTGTGTCATTTAGATTTGGTATTAGAGTGATGAGATCCATGTTAGAGTCTGTGAGGGGATTTGTTCATGCTTTGAAATTGGCCCAGTTGATGAGTAAATTATTGATTGGTTTTTAGAATAGATGTAGAACTACATTTTTTGTGATATGATCCGTACTAGTTGAATGATTATTTGTTATAGTGGCATGAATTTTCAAGAAATAAAGACGGTGCTAAAAATAAAAGTGTAACAAACTCTTCATATATGAGCTATGTAAGTTTGTATCATGTTCTCCATTTGTCATATATATTTCTTAATTGTAGTATACTATTCCTCATGTCTTTTTCTGTGTGCAACAACTATTCCTCGAGTCTTTTTCTGTGCATGTGTTGTGTTGTTCTTAAGCACAACGTCAAATTATGTTTTTACTATTCATTATTTTATAAAGTAATATTCCTAGAGAAATGTAACAAATCACCATTTACATGAGATCAAATACATGTAATGAAGATGTTTCCATTAAAGAAGGAAAGTACACCAATTTCAAATATTTGCATCAAATATTTTGTTTTCACTGCAGCTCTATGGAGACTCTTCAATGTTTGGAAATTAATGAATGAGATTTGTTCTTCCTTAGTCTCATGCATGCATCCACCACACAACTATCCTCTCTTGTCCATGCATCTAATTCCTTATCATCAAAATGTGTGTCCTCTTCATATGGTGGTTATTGTGTGAATAGTTTTCCAAGTTTTTTTTTATCAATATTGTGTTCGGTTACAGTAAGTTTCTTTTTTAGTGGGGGTATAAATCATATTTCAATAAAAATAATTAGGTATCATGCCATTTATGAGTCTAATTTATAGTCAATAAAATTTTATTGTTTCCTATAGGTATTGTTGTTTAAAAAAAAGTCTTTTATCATTAAAAGAGTCAATAGTCATTAAATGGTTAATTTAATGAGCCTATTTAAAAATTTAGAGTCAAATTCAAATTTTTAGTGTTGTCAAGGTCAATAAGTTTTGTGAGTCATTGTATCAAGAGTTGGAAAAATAAAATAAAAATATGGACACATTTTAGGTGTAACCCGATGTCCTAAAATAAAGGGTTTCCCATTTGTGGGGGGGGGGGGGGGGGAGAAAACAATAATCACAATGTGGAAATAATGCTTCAAGATCACATTTTCTGAGTAATCAACGTCATTTACTAGAGGTCAGAGGTAACAGAGGATGGAGGGAAATCAACACCTCTCGTCAGTAACCAATGACGGGGATGCATTTTTCTATGGTGACATCTCTTTTTCAGTTGTGTGGTGTGTGTAGAATAAAATGGAATGTGTTTCCTTCCTATGTTATGATTGAAACGAGGAGAATGTACATTATATATGATAAGAATATTTGTATAGGAGGGAAGCTGAACTAGATTAATCCTCTGATTGTTGAGATTCTTCAACTTTCATACTTCTAACATTGATCGGTTGGTGAAAGAGTGTTCACTGGAAGTGAAAGTGGGAACTATTGAGTTCACGTATGTAGGTGAATCGGTGGAAGTATGATCATCCGGTATGACATTCAATATGGTGAAGTGGATTGGTCATGTGCAACAAGATCCAGAAAACAATATCCAAGCTAGCAGTATGCATACCTAAAAGTATGCAGAGGCATACGATTATGTTTCCAATTTTTCAGATTTGATTTCTTGCCATGTAAACACTAAGGGGGGAATGTTAGGAAATTTAGAGTTTACATTAGGTAATTACTATTTACTGGGTGGTAAATAACTTTGTAATATTGGTTATGTTTTTATGTCATATATATATAATATGTATTTACAAATAGTTTATTGTTGGGAACTTTGTTAGGAGTTGTTATAGGAGATCCTATATTTTAGGAGATATAACTCATATATATTTGTAACATGTGAATATGATTTTAATAATCATAACGACTATATTTTCTATTTCTACTATGTAAAATTGGTGTGTATTTTATAAACATAAGCTATTGAAGCAACTATTAGAGTGGAAAAAATGATGAATATGGGTTCAAAATAGAAGAAAATATCGATTTAGTATTGTGAAGACTAGAGGAATCATAGGAATGAAATAATCCTCGAATCAATATATGGCGTGAAGATTGTGGGGAAGAAGGACATCATGAGAATGAATGCCATAATATGAAGTCTATAAAATATTCAGACACAAATTTAACAACTAGCCTTTGATTCAACATTATGTAAGGAACTCTCAAAATGTGGTATGTTATTTTTTCAAGGCCACAAATCATGAAAATAAAGACTATTGGGAATTAATGAATGTAAAGGAGGAAATTAATAGAAATGTTTTTGCATTACAAACTCAAATGGAACCCAATGCACCAAATGTTGTAGCAAAGAGGGATATTTCCACATCACCAAATCTAGTCACATCAAGGGCTCTAACCTCACCACAAATAAATATGTAATAGATCTCACAATATCCTCAAGATAGTTTGAGTTAGGAACCACCATCTATGCAAAACAATATGGGGTGGGAACCTCCTCATTGGTAATAACCTAGGTGGAATATGCCTTCACCACAAGAAAAATATGGAGGATATCAAGGAAAAATCAAAATTTGAATACACCACTAAGACCATATGAAGCGTACAAGGAGGCTACTAAGGCGGATACCAAAACAGGAGGAGAAGACCCATACACTAATTATAATAATTGATTTGTTACCTTTATAGTGAGACAAACTGCATTGCACAAAATTTCCCTTCAAATCTTGAACATGACATTCAGTGTGTTTACTGCAGGGTGTAATCACAACACAATACAAAAGATTGTCCTGTATTGGAAAAAAAAGAGAAACAACTATGAAATTGCAAGATGATTAATGGGGTACATAGAAAAAATGAAAGTCTTCAAGTTGTTACATGAGCAGAAAGGAAAGAACAAGGCTTGTAGCTTGAGGATATTCCTATAGAGCTCTATATACACCAAGCACATAAATATACCTATCCTAACCCAATAAAGGAAAATGTGTTTTGGAATAATCTAAAATGTTACTCTAATCCATTCAAAGGAAGGAGGGTACTATAGAGAACTTTGGTGTATAAAAATCCCAAATTTATGGACAAATGATTAGAATAATTAAACAAGGAGTTCTTGTAGTGTTATAGGATTTGTTTAACATAATTAATGTATTCCGTAATGAAGATATATCGCTGAACATATCCAATCTTCTCATAAATCTATTACAATTTGTATCAGAAAAAAAGGTGCAGATATAGAAATTAGTTTGGTATGTAAAATAAATAATCTATGGGAAGTGGATACTTTATTAAATGTAACTTTTGTGGACTACAAAATAAGAGACACAATGTTTGATTTTGTAAGTATCATAAACATGATGTCAATATCTACTTGGGAAGAACTGAGAGTTCCTTCTTTGGCATATAGTCTTATAACACTCAACATTGTAGACTATAGAAAAGTAGACCCAATTAGTTGATTAGAAGACATTAAAATATATTTAGGATACTTATTTTTGAATTGTTTTTGAAGTCATAGATATGAAAACAAATAAAATGCAATATCTAGTATTGATTAGAAAGAGGTGGGCATAGATGGTAATATGAAGGTCAACACAGTTACCAATGAAATAGAAGTACATCTTGATGATTCTATTATTGTAATTCCATTGAACAAAAGTGAACATAATCCATATACCATTCCTAAAGAACCATTGTCTCCATATGCACATGATGTTGAATTTTTTTTTAAGGTGGGACACTAGGAAAAGGCTTTTGTCCCGTCATGTGTGTCAGAAATAAGAAATGAAGAGTTCCTAGAATAGAAAAATATGACTCAAATCCACAACAAGAATCCATTCATAGGAGAAGAACCAAGTTATAATATCCATTCCCCAACTAGATCCGGGATATCCTAGTTCTATAAATTTGTGTAATAAGATCAAGAATACACAAAGGAAAATGGAGAAAGTCACGTTCCATGGGAAATGGAATCCTTAGTTTAGGGCCACTCAGATTAAAATTTGAATCATTGGATGAGAAGGGAACACAAGATAAGAACAATGAGGATGATACATGTTGAAGAAAAACATATTCTGTAATACTTTGGAACTTTGAATATCGATACATTCTTAGTAAAATTGTAAAAAATATGTGCCTTAGATAGAACTAAGAGTAGGCACATTATATTATGCACTAAAATTAATTGTTGCATCATGGTGGGATGTTCATGAATCCAATACTCTAACATCAAAAGAATTCATAAAAATGTTGCAGTCAAGATTTGCATTAGAAGACATGACTACTAAGAAAAGGCCTAAGTATTGCGTGGAAGAATGCCCAAATACATATCTAGGAATGAATTGAAAATTGGAAAATTTAGCAGATATAGCCAAAATGGTGGGTGCATATATTCCTAGAAACTACCAAAAGCATGGTATGTTCACCAAGAAAGAAGAAGAGAAATTTACAATTGGGGCAACTATAATATGATTTTATTTAAACTTTCATTTTTGAAGATAGTAATCCTATGGTTTACATTAATATTTATAAAACTTAAACATTCCTATGCTATGTAAATTTTGACTCAGAAGAAGAAAAATTTCCAGATAATAGAGAAAATAATAGGAAAAACTACGTAATGTATAAGAAAGAGATCACAATATAAAACAAAGAAGAATACAAAGTGAAAAGTTACAATAGGGTGGGGGATAATAATAAAGATAATAACGTCCAAAAAAATGAAGAGGATTTCAAACTGAGTGGAAAATTCCAACCAAAAAACCTCCACCTAATACCAATAGAAAAAGAAGTGAACAATAAGGAAGAAATACAATTGTATAACCTAAACATAGAAGAAAAATAAGGTTCTAGGATGGTTATAGAGACCCAAAATAAGGATAAGGCTAAAGTATATGATGAATCAATGTGTAAGAGGGTAGAAGACATCAAGTCAATAAGAATAGTAAAAATAGATACTATTGGAGATTTGTAGTCACATTTCCCTTACTCCCTTTAAACCCCAAGCGTGTTGGATTATCACCAAACATTAGCTGGGTGCTCACCCATGGTGCACGCAGGCACCAAGACCCTCCTTTATGTGAGATTCGTAAGAATTTCAGCATTAATGGAAAAATGGTTGTAGGAATAGAAAATACATGTATCTATTCTAGCAATGAATTAAAAGAACTAGATCTAAGCATATATACATCATAATGCAAAAGTAAACACTACAACCTCACAAAGAGATTAGATCTGAACCATGAGAAAAATGAGATTACTAGGGTTTGAACCCATAAACATAGATATTCAAAATAACCCTTCATATATTTATTAACAACCATTTACAGTAGCCATGTTACATAAAAAAGATTCAGCAACATGTCAGTTACATCATTCTACCATTAACATCCTGCCCTTCCCAGGATTTGATCCAGAAACCCTAATTCACCCCCTAGAACCATTACATTATCCCCTTTCTATAGAAATACACCACATATATGCATACATTATCGACCTACATCTCTATACACGTACATATATCCTTTCCTAGATCTAAATGCCTCCTTAAATAGGATAGCAGCTTGCTTAATCATTATTCCAGAAGCAAGAAAACATGCTAAATATCATCATATCCTAGTATACTCGAGTGTCCAAGCCATGCAGATTCCAACTAACCATAACAACCTTCACTTTACAACTCGTAACTATAATGATTCCCTGGAATATTATTTTCTTGAGCTTCAAGTCTCCATGGAACAACCTTTTCATCATTACGGCTACCCGCAACTTCATGTGTTTTACATGCGATACCCTTATTTAAATGAAATGCAGCTAAATACTTAAACCCTTTCTTACTTCTACACGCAAACCTATATCTCCTCACGCATGTTCACTTATGTGGTTTTTTCCATAGTGCCTTCCGCATGTGCTCATCCTCTACTTTAGGACTTAGTCATTTTATGGGATCAAAATCACCCCATACTAAACGTATTTTCCATCCTTGAAACCAATCTAATATTCAACAACTTGAATAAATAATAGAGAGAAATAATAACCTATATCCAGATTGTGCTAAAGAATAATATAATTTTTCTACTGTTGTACAAGGATTGGGAAGTCTTTGTTCAAGGATGCTTCAATTTTATTCCAGGCATCCACTTCACTCTGTGCTTGTTGAATTAAATCCCCTATCAATGCATTGAATTCATCAAATGATAACTCTTCACCCTTAGTCTTCAGTGTATAAATAATACTTTCCATTTACCTGCTAAGGTCTCTCAGTGTATCCATCCTTCGTGTAACATGGGGATATAACTCCTTCACTTTATTTCTAATTGATACCCTTAAGATTTTGATCTCCTTAGACTTCTTCTCAACTTATGCTATGATATTTTCCCATTCCACCCTATTTATTTTCCTAGAACTCCTTTAGGTCTGCCTCATGGGTAGCAACCAATACACATGCCACCATGTCCTTCTCTCCACATTTTTCAAAGACAACTTCGGCCATATGCATTGTAGTTTATACAGAGCCAAGGATCTTAGAGTACCAAGTTATGGTCTCTTCAATTTTAAAATTCTCCTATTCTCTTTGTCACGCCAAAAATTCCTACGCCAAATCCAGCACAAGTGGTTGCCTCTCAATTGTGATCAAGCATGTCAAGTCCTCTAGGAAATGAAAAAACAACTCATACTTCTGTTCAGGAGGGACCAAATCTAGGTGCTTTTAGATAATGGAGTCTGAGATAGTCTCCAACTTCTTATAAGCTTCACGAACTCTCCCCTTTTCTTCCCTCAACTCATCCCTCATCTACGTATTTGTGGACTCCTTCTCATTGATCTCCTTATCTCTCTTAATTATATCCTTATTCTTTTCCTCCAATTCCTCCTCCTAGGATATGATTATATTATTCCTCTTGAATAACCATGGCTCTACTTCCAAAGATACCTTGTTGAGTGCATTACACACCTACTCATCCATTAGCCACTAGGCATCCACAATAGGATTCACCTCATTGGGGTTCTATGTGGTTACCAATGCTCTTGCATCGACTTCAAACTCTGGTTTATCAACATGGGACTCAAAATTCCATGACAACATTTTCTTGTGCGCATGTACGCACTATCTTTCTCAAAATATGACTAGTAGAAAATTTGGTCTATAGGTACCGTTCTCTACAAAATTTTCACGCAATACCTAGTTTGGATCATTGAAATAATTAATTTTGGGTCCTCGTGTTACCGCCATGCACTCGCCACCTATGTGCACTCCTGTTTGGAAGCTGGCTGCTAAACTGGGATTTCTACCCATGCTCCCATGCTCTTTCTTAAATTCTTCCATGCTACACTCTACCTCATGCTCTACCAAATCCTTGATGATACCTGCTACTTACCTCTCCACTATATCATCCAACTATTCACCAGACATGTGCAAGGTCCTATGCAAATTCATCCCCACTTCCTCTTTATTTCCTTCTTTCTCCCAAGCGCCCTTCAAAAACTCATCCTGCTCTTCATCATATCCATGTACATCAAACATAGGGGGATTCTCACCTTCCTTGTGCTCCTCATTCTCCTCCTTGGACTCATCACCCTTCATTCCATTCATCTCCTCAAATTCTGAACTCTATGCCATCTTTTTCTTCATCTTCACTAGAGACTCCTCTATCATAGGGGACCTTTCCTTCTCAGGTGACTTCTCCTTCATAGGGGATTACTTCCTTTGAGTGTAAGTACTTGGGACCATGCCTGGCTCCCATACCCCTATGGTCTAAACTATATGCGTAAGATGCCCTACTTACAGTAGTTTCCTCCCTCTCTCTCTTTGACACTTTCTTCCTTCCAACAGGGTCCTTAGGGATGGAGAAATCATCCTCAACGTATGCACCCTTCTCAAAATTAGGCCTTAGGTGTATGTACACCCTTGTCTCCGTGCTTCCCATAGGTGGTAATGTTATGGGCCTTAGCATATGTATGTCATGGAAGACATAATTTTCCACATATGCTCGCTTCTTAGGATACACCAATTTTTGACACAATGTGTGGTGATCCTGATCTACCTCACTTAGGTCAAACCTAGGTTTCTTGGCCTCCTTGAACCAGTTGACTGTGCTTTGAAAATACTACATTGTGAATGCAAAAGGTAGTTTACACCATGTGATTTTGGTTCCATAAATTAACATGAACTTACCAATGTAGAAGTTTTGGTACACTACAAAATTAGCCTCATAATTAAACAAGTTTGGTAGTTTCTCTAGAATCCTCCATTCTTACCCAGATGCATTACACATCTACTTGTACAAGTTATCCAAGTGTGCCTTATATGCAACTATCATCGTTTCACAAGTATATTCTTCAAATCTCTTAGATGGGGAGGGGTTCTCATAAGTGTACTCCCAAATCTTGTTATTGGGCCCATAAAACACTCCAATCTCTGAAAACACAATGGTAAGGAGAATATTACCATACATAATTTTATATTTATCACGCATGACATCTATAATATCCTCAATAATGTAGGCCGATAGGTTGCAGATTATCCCTTCTGAAATCTTTCTCTAAATGTTTACCAATCTCTTATTCACTTGTGTCCACCATTCCTACCCATTTAAATTAGTGAGAAAGAATGCAGCCATCTTCGTGAATGGGTCAGTAATCTTGGCAATATTGAAATAGTTCCCACCCTTCTTTTATTCATATTCCTTTGTTGTCTCTATGATATCCTCCTTTTCATCTAATTCATCATCTAATGACTCACCTGTGTAGATAAGTCCAATGTATCTGGAGATTAATTGTGGTGTTATATGCATTCTAATCCCTATGAAGTAGAAGTGATATTTTTGCACGCATGACATGAGCCATTGGTATAATATCTTAGGTTTTCCAAAAAATAACAACTCAAAAAAGTTGTAAAAGCCTAGCCTTCTCTAGTTTTGTCTTCATAGAGTCATCATACACTGGTTTGTCATCCCATGTTCTCTCTCCTATTGGGAAAATGAGCTCCAATGCCATATCCTTCTTAGTGGTATCTTTCTTATGGTTATAATCAATTATAACCATCTTTCACACATGAGAGACCCATTCCATCCCCATTAAAACACCATCTAGGTACTTCATCTCCACATACCACTCTTCATTAAAACTTGTCGATGCGACTGGCTTTCCTTTGCCCTTACCGTCATTTAGTGAAACATTTGATCCTTTCCTTAGTGCCATATTTCTTGTAAATCCCTTGTAATTCCTTCCTTGCCTCTTTGTTTAACACTACTCAATCCCTCGGCTCCACTCCTGTGAAATTTCTTCAAAACACGTGCTCTAGCTCTACAAACCCTAACCTGGAATTATCTCCTTCCACAAGAAATCATAAATACTTGTGAGAATCCACCAAAAAATATCCTCCATGCACATCTGTGTACTTTTTTCCACTTTGGTTAATAAATATGTGAAATTATCTTCTTTGCACGTAACTCTTCACAAAATTTCTCACAAGGATGCCCTAGATTATAAGAGCTCTTCAAGAAACAAATGCAAGGTAAAAGAATAACATACCCCAACCTTGTATTTATAAATTTTTGATTTTTCTCGCATTAACTCCCATGCCACCTACCATTGTAAAATCACATTAAATTTGGATTTTCCCAACGCTATCCTCCCACATGTTTATCCTAGTACTTTTCCATTACATGCAAACTCAAACAAACCTCCCATAAAATTTTGGAGTGCAAAACTATATCGACCATAAAACCCTACATGTGATCATAGTGCCAAATTCAACCTTCCTCTGCATCTTAAACCCAGTTATTATCACCACCTACCTCATGTTGCTCTATGCTTTTATTCCTTTATGTGGTTTTTATAAATATTTTGAGACCAATATGCACCCATAATAACTTCTGCTATACGCACTCTTCTAAACCCACACACTTTTTATTTTATTTTTTAGGACACTAATCAACATCACTCTGAGCACTTTCCTCTTACCATACTATTCACTGAAACTCTTCTATACATCTCCTTCAGCCCACACTAAATAGAAGTGTGGTCCGTTGTGTATAAAAATACTTTAGATAGTAACTAGCTACTGACGCGTAAGCACACCCATAACAAACGAAATGAAAAGACAAAGCATAAAAATGATGAAAGGGAAAACATATAAAGGAAAGTGTATTAAGGGAAATCCTAAGCTAAATGACAATATTGCCTTATTTACAAACACACATAAGACTTATTTATAGTAGGGCTTCAACCTACTCCCGTTAAAATAACCAGGAAACCTTGTCCCATCCAATGATTATAACTAGCAAGCACCTGAATCAAGTATATATGATATAACGCACGATCCCAACCAATGCACTTTGAATTTCCAAAAATGGCACATAAAATTTGAATCATACAGAAGAGACTTCTACCCAACCTCAAAATTCTTGTTTTTAATATGTCAATCATGTCATGCCTTTTTCCTATCTTTCTCCACTTGCTGGATCCATCAGGCTATATCACACCTATCATCCAACAACATTATTCTATCTATGTACTCTTCAAGTGATTTTTCATTATCCAATCCTTCTACACGTGCAATACATAGAGAGGGTAATATGAATTCTATAAGTAGAACTACCTCAGTGCCAAACACTAATTGAAAAGGTGTGTCCTTGATCAATCGTTTATAAGTCATGTGATATGCCCATAGCACTACAGATACTTTGTCATCCCAGTCCTTCCTTCTAACATCACAAATCTTAGTTAACGTGTGGTTCAAAATATTTTTAAAGGCCTCAGTAGTTCCATTAGCCTGAGGGTGATAAGGCATATTTTTTTGATGGGACACCATGAAATCTACCAATAAGATTCTAACAATTTCATTGAAAAAGTGAGTACCCATATCACTTGTTAAACTCAATGGGCATCCATACCGGCTGATTATATTTTACCATAAGAACCTAGCTGTTCTAGCTATTGTGCAATCCTTCGTAGGCATTACTTCCTCCCATCGTGTAAGATAATCTATGTAAGTGATAATATAGCTTGAACATGTCATGCGCGTGGCTAGTGAACCCAAAAAGTCAATTTCCCACTTTTTAAATGGCTTTGCACTTGTAATAGGTATTAATGTCATTTCATCACTTTGCCCTGGATTTCCAAGGTGCTAGAAATGGTCACATGCCTTACAATAATATATACAATCCTTATAAACTGTCTCCCACCAAAGACCCGCCAATTGCATTCCCTACATAGTGTCCTCCTGCAATGCTACCATGAGATTCCTCCATGATTACATTATGTTCATGTTACAATGCACACCAATGCAAAACCTCATCTTGACTTAGTTTGTATAGGTCTCCACTAATTAACATATAAGGTGCAGTACGTATAGCCAACTGTTTTTTCTCCAAGGCCTTCATTCCTTTAGGTGCCACACCTATTCGTAAGAAAACAAAAATATCCTCCAAATCAGAGAGTGCATGCTGCAATATAAACATATGTGCATCTGACATTGTGTCCTCAATGCTTTATGCGTCCTTGCCTGAAATAATCCTCAATAGATGGTCAAGTCGTAAATTATTTTTTCCTTGTTTTACAATGACCAAAAAGTCAAAGTCCTAAAATAGAAAAATCCACCAGCATATGCACCCTTTTAAGATATAATTGTTCACCAAGTACTTGAGTACCATATGATACATGGATGAGCCAATAAGTATTTCCTGAACTTATGCAACACATAAATAATGGATAACACTTAGCACTCTGTTGTTGTATAATTCTACTAAGTGGGAGTTAATTTTCTACTTACAAAACAAAAGGGTGATCAAAAATCCCCTCTCCAAGATGTGCCAACACTTCTCCTATTTCCATACCTAACACATCCACATGCACATGTAAGGGCTTATCCCAAGATGAAAAGTGGAAAATGGGTGCAATAGTGAGTCAATCCTTTAGCACATCAAAGGAAATTTCTTGCACATCTCCCCAATGAAATTTAATCTTATGTTTCAATAGTTCTTCTAACCGTGTGTCAATCTTGTAATAGCCTTTGATAAATTTCCTATAATATTCCATGTTCCCTAAGAACCCACGCACTGAATTTTGGCTGGTAGACTTTTCTTACCCAAAAATAACAACTTTGGTCGGGTCTACCAATAAACCTTCCTTGCATATAAGGTGACCTACTAATGTGCCAAATGGGGTAGAAAAAACACATTTCTTAATGTTTAGAGAGATACTTAACTACCTGCACATCTCAAACATTAATCTCAAATTGTCAAAATGGTCCTTTACTAATCCATACACTATCTAGTCATCCCAGTAGACTTGTAGAAAGTTTTGGATAAAGTCTTAAAAGGTCTGTACCATGATGCACAAGAATAAGAAAAGTGCATTCTTAAGCCCAAAAGGCATAACCATGTAAGTAAAACTTCCTCATTTAGTGGTGAAAGTAGTCTTCTCCTAGTCTTCCTTAGTGATTCTTACCTGGTGATAACTTGAGAATCCATCTATAAAATAATAGATTTCTCTCCCTGTGACACCTTCCAAAATCTCCTCAATAAATGGGGTTTGAAAGGATATATCACATGAAGCATTTAAATCTTTGTAATAAACACAAATACTTATCCTCCCATCCTTCTTGAAACTAATCACCATTGGGCTCACCCATTCAGATTCCTCAATTGTATCAATGATTCCATATTTTATCATCTTATGAATTTCCTCTTTAACCTTTACACATAAATTCGTGTTCATCTTGTATGGTCTCTTCCTAATAGGGCACACACCTTCTTTTAAATTAATCCACATTTCCCCTAATGAGTGATGAACTCCCTTCAATTTATGGTACCCGTACAAGAATAAATCTTGGAATTCGTGTAACAAATCAACTATTTTTGAAACCTCCTAGTCAGTCTAGTAATCTCCAATGACAACTTCTTTTAGCTCTGCTTCTGTACCAATGTTAACTTTTTTTAAGGGCTCATGATAGGTGCATGCTTTGTCATCTACTTTTTCTAAAAGTTTGTGCCCACCTACTGTATGATCAACATCCAAATTTTCTACCTCCTCATTGTTTATTAGGTAAACTAACTTTCATTTTTCCTTTTCTAGGTAGGTACGCTCAAATTATATCTCCTCTATCTCTCCTTTTGGTTCTTATTCAATGAAATGCACCCCCAACTCAAGTTCCCCTAACAAATTTAGGATTCAGTCCTCAACCATGGAACTATCCCCCAAGGTACAGTGCTTGACTACCTGCAACACCTCACTCACTAATGGATTATGAATTAGATACTCAAAAGTTTATATATTATCCTCCATTAAACATTTCCAATTTCCTATGTAATGACATAAATCTAAATGGATATACCATGCATGTGCATAACCCTCCAAGGTGGATTAGAACTTATGCATCCATAATGAAGGAGGTAAGGCTTTTGGGCCTACCATCTAGGATATCTCACATTCCTAGACGTGGAATGAGGTTGAATCCTTCCCATAATAGTCATGTATTGTAAAAGGTACATTACTCCATAGAAACCTAACAGAGAATGTTATTTTTACTTCGCACTGCTATCCAAAATAAGCCCCTGCTTATTTTTGGCTAACTTTCCTTTATTCCTTTCTTCCTTGTGTCTCAGTCAATTTTTTTCACTTTTCAAGCACTTAAAATTATCTGGAAATGGCTTTATCAGATAGAGAATTTTCTCACCTTTCCAAAAAGGTAAAATTTTCCTTCTAACTCCTTTTATTTTGAAAGTTATGGCTCGGCAGAGTTTTTGGGGGAAATTTTCCTTGGGAAGGCCCGAAACCAATAGGATGATGACACATGTCATGGCGGAGTAGAGGGCGTCGAAAGTAAGTTTAAAAAATTGCCAAGGTAGTTGGTGGAGGCGTAAAGCAAAATTTTGTCCTAAAAGTCTGCAAGGAGATAATAAAGCACCACGTGGCAGTGTGGGTTAGGCCGGTGGAACGAACCTGGAAAATTTTTCAAAGGGTGCAAAGGCCACAAAGGTGAAGTTTTGCCTGTAGGCCCGTGGAGGAGAAGGAACATTTTGGCATGAAAGCCCACCGAGCAGTAAAATTATGCCACGTGTCCTGTCGAAAGTGGGGGGTTGGAGCAGCGGAGGGACCTTGGAATTTTTTCCAAAATGGTCGATGGCACAAAGGTAAAAAGTGAAGTGAAATCCCATGAGCAGCTAGGTGGTGACACGTTTCCTAGAGCGGTGGGGACGTGGAGTAATTTTGGATTTTTTTCCTAATTTAAAAAAGAAGCAAAACGACCATTTGAGCCCGCGGAGCAACTAGAACATGCTATGTGTTAGTGGAGGTCGAGGTAGCGGAGATTTTTCTCCAAAAGTCAAAAAGGGAAAAAATTTCAAATTTTGGCCCGCAAATCCATTTTTTGCCCTAATTTTGCTATTTTTTGCCTAAATCTTCAAAGGGGCAAAATTTTTGATCCAGAGCTCAATTTTTTGTATTCTTGGTGTCATTGGAAATCTTATGAAACCCTCTACATGATGGACTATTCAATTATATTTTTTAGTGGAGTTTGATGGGAGAAAATTGAAAAAACACCTTTAGCATGGAAAAAGAGCAGAACCAACATTCAACCACCAATTTTAATGTAGTATGGCTTCGATTATTCTTTAGCATGGTCAAAAATATTGGGGAATGGAATTTTAAGGGTACCCATGCCATTTTGATGAATTTTGTTAGTGGTTGAACTTTTTTTTCAACTTTCCCACGTTTCTCCTTCTCGAACTCTATTTTTCATCGTTAAAAGCCAAATTTGCCTCATTTGTAAAGGGTTAAACATTTTCTTTCATGCAGACTCCCCTCTTCCCCTTGGCACATGAATTTGAGGAGTTTCAAACCTTCCATGGAACATGTGACATGTTTTTTTCCTTTCTACGAGTGTAATGCATTGTATCAAATTTGGGAATGGAAATGCATGTTTTGTGAATGATTTATTTCAATCCTCTCATGCATATATTATTGTTTTCTGGTATTTCATTACATTATGGAAATCTATGCATGCTTGGTGTTACATCTCTATGATTTGTGTTTATTTGCAAGGAAAATTTTCATCACTCCTTCGGTGTTTCACTATTTTTACTCATTTTTATTTCCTTTTGCATCTCTTAACTCTGCCTCCTTGGAATTTAGAATAGGAATCATTATTGAACCTATGTAAAATTACATGTGTACACCTAAATAGAGGAGTAAGAACCAGCTTCAATCTCGTGAGAGTTTTCTCACCTTGCAAGGCTCTACACCTTGGAGAAAACTCAATGTTGTGCAATCACACTAAATGACCCAATTCTAGACTACAGATCTGAAGGTCATTTAGGGGGTACTGTGAATTTGCACTAATATTTTTGGCACACCTGGTGGGACCTTGGAGGTTTTCATCTTCATTACAACAAAGTTGATGTGTATTTTTTCTAATTTTCTTACTTGAAAAGAGCCCTGATTTACACATCTAATGACTCCAAAAGGATAGAATCAACTTGTTTCAGTATTCCATGTCTCAATATTCATGAGAAGAATCTAAACGAGGTCAAGGGCTAGAGAAGAGGGATTTTCTGAGTATCTGTAATTATCCCCAAGAAGAAGTGAGAGGGGAAGGAGGATTCAAAGGTCTCCATCTCCACCAAACAAAACTCTATCAACTCATCCACCTGGTAGACCTTTCACCCAATCAACAAGGGTTCTCAAGCCAATCATAATGGCACAACCCAATCCTTATGTCAAATTTACTAGCAGCAGTCCACTTGCTCTCAATGCACAAAACCTAGTTCCAATTGCAGCATTAAAGACTATTCCATACTTTATTGGGGAAAATCAGACCACTCCTGGTGATCATGTCAAAGACATTGCTAATGTTTGTGAAAGCCTTGCAATGGTTCAGGAGCCTTGAGGCAGGCTTTATTCAAAATTGGAACTAGTTGTGCATAGCTCTCCACAACCAGTTTGGAGAAAAGGGAAACAACTTGTCTCTATTGTAGCAACTGAAAACTATCAAGAGAGCTCCCAATGAGCAGCTAACAGATTTCAATTTCAGATTTCAAAGGAAATGGGATAGAATCCCAGTGACAATGAGGCCAATAACTCAAGGTTCTTTCTTATAATTTCTCAAGGCTTTAAATTCTGACATTTCTATGTTAATTCAATCCATGGGAGTTGTAACTATACCTGCAGCTTACAACATTACAATTAGGGATAAGAATTGTTTGATCCAAGTTGGTAAACTTACACCTAGGCCTCCTATGAAATTATATCCAGACTTGGAAAGCCCACTTACTAGTCAAGAACCTAATTTAGCTCCTATTCCCACTCCTAGAAATCAGAGTTTAAATGAAACTTATACTTCATCCTCTAGTTCCTCAAATGAGCTTCAAGAAGTTATAAAACAATTACAAAATTTAGGCAATGAGCTAGTTACACTCAAGAGACAGCAAGCTCAAATTTTTAGGCCTTCTTATCAGTCTCAAACTTAGCCTAATAGACAACCATATTAGCCTAATAGGCCACCCAACCCAGTTGTAAATCAAATCAAGCAAGAACTCCTGCCAATAGGCCTTTTTAGCCCTATAATCCCAATGTTGCATCTACTTCTAAAGCCTTAGTGCCAATGCAAAATAATGTAGCTCAAGAGTATGACTGGTGTTTCCCATGTAGTGAACCTCAAAACCAGTCTATGTGCTACAATGGTGCTTTGAACCAACTTCTAATGGTGACAACAACTGGTATAGAGAGTGAAGTGAATCAGGAAACAAACCAATAACAAGGAACATCTCAGCAAGATACAACTCCAAATGAGACTACACTTGTGAATTAGAAAGCTGCATATTTTTGTGGTGTGAATCAAACACCTGCTCAGAGTGTAGTAGCTAACACATGGTCAAAGAAGAGGAACATTGGTGAAGGGAAGTCATTAGCCCCAGGTGATCCAAAACCTTCCATCACTCCATAAGGTGTTGGCAAGCAAAATGCAGTTCCAAATATGCAAGGACAACCCAAGCCACCTTATAGAATAGCTCAAATACTAGTTTTTGCAACCCATGTACAAGTGAATAATGCGTAGACTAAGGGGCAGAAAAGAGATGTTTCATCCCCATTTAACATCATTGAGAAAATGAAGAAGACAAATGTGAACATATCTATGTGGGAGTCACTATCCATCCCAGGCCAAAGGGATCTAATTCATGCTGCCATGAAGAATTGGTCAAATTCAAACCAGAAAGCTCACATGCTAGAGAAGGTACTCACAAATGCTACTCATCATGAGAGAAAGCTTAGAGCATAGCAAGGTAAAGTTTTGAATCCCCCTCAATTCTATGTTTCATTGATCATTGGGGATAAACTAGTACATAATTACATGATTGATTCTGGGGCAAGTACTTATGTGATGTCCAAGCTAATAGCTGATCAGCTGGGTCCCCAATATGAAGTAATATCTAAGGGGGTGGTGCAATTATATGGGACAGTAGTAGCCACAGTCGGGGTAATTAAATATTTGAGCCTCACTTTGCATGTATGCCCCAATGTCACTATTTTGCAAGATGTGTCAGTGATAGATTTACCACCACTCTTCGCCATATGTTTGTTAAGGGATTTCACAGCTAAAATTGGGGGATACTTGTTTTCTGATTTGTCACACATGTTGTTTAGGAAAATATATGGTGCAAAGGCCACAATCAGGTCCGAACCTATTGTAAACTTTCACATTGAGCCTCATACTCCAAGCCCAATCAATGCCAACTGTTCAACATTTGATCAAGAGGATTATCCAAACACACATGAAGTTGATACCAAAGTTGGAAGTATCCCAAATTTGACTCTTGATGAATTGGCAAGCAATATACAGGATTTTTATCCCTACAAGGAAATAGAGGAATCTAAACTAGGATTCTATTACATGCATGAAGAAAATCAGCCTATTCTTAGCATCACCAAGCAAGACCATAAAGATGATAATGAGGTATGGAAACTGTTCTTTGATGGATCAAGAAATAGACAAGGTGTAGGAGGAGGAGCTATGCTTGTTTCACCTCAAGGCATTAAGTATTATTCAACCTTTAGATTTTAGTTTGCATGTTCTAACAACATTGCTGAATATGAAGCCTTGATACATGGGTTGCATTGGTCAAGGAAAAGAGGCATCAAGAACTTACAAGTCTTTAGTGATAGTGAGCTGATTGTTAATCAAGTTAAAGGAAAACACGTTGCCAAGAATTAATTGCTCAAGAGTTATAAGAATAGGGTGTGGGACCTCATTGAGGATTTTGAGGGCTTTAGCATTAGCTCCATCCCTAAGAAAGAAAACTAAGCTACTGATAGGCTTGTAGTAGTTAGAGAAACTTTTTATGTTGTAGAGAGTATTAAAAGGGATAAAATGTAGCCAAACATCCATGTGATTGTGAGGCCATCAGTACCAGACAATAATGTAAGTTGGGAAGTTTTTAAGAGTGACCAATAAATCATCAATTTCTTGCAAGAAGAAGCTGAGTTCTCAGCCAAAAATTAGGAAAAGTTAAAACAATAGTATGGTGATCAAGTGGTATAGTTGAAAACCAATAAACTGCCAAAAGGACTTGTCACTTTGGATTCCATCTTTAATCCTAATGATAAATTTAGGAAAGAGAAAGTAAACATCCAAGTCAAGGGAGAGGATTCAGAGCTCATCTCAGTTGGAGAAGGAAAATCACTTCAAATTGGTAAAGTAGCAACTGATCAAGAAAGGTATGAATTCATACAACTTTGCCAAAATTTCTTGGATGTATTTTCTTGGAGATATGAAGACTTGAAATTTTTCAATCCCAAGCTATCTCAACACACAATTGAGTTAGATCCAAGTGCTAAATCCATTAGGAAAAAACAAAGACCAGTCAATCCACACATTGAGCCTCTCATGAAAAAGGAATTGAATAAGTTAAAAGATGCAAGTATCATATTCCCCATCAAGCATTCGAGTTGGGTTGCAAACTTGGTTCCAGTTAGAAAGAAGAGTGGAGAAATTAGGTTGTGTGTAGACTTTAGAGATTTGAATAGAGCATCCCTCAAGGATCGTTACCCACTTCCTTCTATGGAGTAGATTTTGCAAGTTTTCAATGGCTCTGAGAGGTTTTCATTGCTATATGGTTATTTGGGGTATAATCAGATCATGGTAAAGGAAGATGATTAGTTCAAAAAAACCTTCACCACCAAATGGGGAACCTATGCATATAGAAAAATTCCATTTGGGCTGTCTAGCGTCGGAGCTAATTTCCAAACGGTAATGGATATAGTGTTCAAAGGATTGATCAACAAAATAGTGCTGATATGCCTAGATGATATTACTGTATTTTCTAAAAGTGTAGAAGATCATCTCTTTCATTTGAGACAAGTGTTCCAAAGATGTAGAAGATTTGGGGTATCCTTGAATCCCAAAAAATGCAATTTCTTAGCTCATGAAGGCAAAGCTCCTAGGCCACATTTTTTCCAAAGAGGGATTGATCGATTGATCCAGAGAGGGTTGAAGAAATAAGAGCATTTCCATTGCCAACACATAATAAGGATCTTCAAAGTTTCTTGGGAAGAATCAATATTGTTCGAAGGTTTGTTCCAAACTTTGTAGCCCTTGTCAAGCCAATAACTATGATGTTGAAGAAAAGTGTGGCATTCAAATGGATGAGCTGAAGGTAAGGAAATTTTTGATGCAATCAAAGAGGTTATCGCACAAGCTCCAACTCTCATTAACCTAGATTTCTCTAAAGATTTCATCCTTTATGCCTTTGGCGGTAATGATACAATTTCTGCAATTTTAGTATAGCAGAATGAAGAAAATGCAGAGTATCCAATTGCCTTCTTTAGCCAAAGCTTGGAGGACTATGAAGTAAGGAATTCCTTCATTGAGAAGCATGTTCTCATAGTGATTAGGATCTTGAAGAAATTTAAGCATCTAGTTTCAAACAACAAGGTTGAAGTGTTGGTTTCTCATGTGGGAGTTAAAGACTTCCTCCTCAACAAAGATCTAAATGAAAAACATGTGCAGGGTGGATTACTCGTGTCATGGAGTATGAAATTGAGATCAAAGTCACCAAGCTAGTATGAGGAAATGGATTGTGTGAGAAATTGGACTGGAGATAATCAATTGAAGCAAGCAAAGAGAAGAATGTTGTTTTGGTATTGCAGGATACATCCAAGAACAAAGAGATGTTCAAGAAGAAAGTGGTCGTATGCTCACTCCTTGTTGGACCCAAGACATAATTCACTTCTTAAAAATAGGCCTATGCCCTCCAGAGATGAACAAATCCAAAAGAAGACAGTTCAGATTGCAAACTATTCCATATGCACTTGTTGATGACATCTTGATCAAAAAGGATATCAATGGAGCGTTGTTGAGGTGCATTGAGACAAATTAGATTGATACAATGTTAGAAGATTTCCATGGTGGATCAGCTGGGGGGCATTTTTCTCTAAGAGTGATAGCTCTCAAGATCATGAAGGCTGGTTATTATTGGCCCAAACAAATTAGTGATTGTTATGCATGGATCAAGAGGTGCAAGAATTGTGCATTATTCACAAGAAAAGAGAGGTTAGCAGCACTTCCATTACACCCAATCTCGGTTGACCGGCCATTCATGTAATGGGGTTTGGTCTTCATTAGAGTCATTAATCCAAACTCAATCCATAGGACACAAGTGGATTCTAACAGTCAACAGACTAGTTCACAAAATGGACTGAGGCGGTGGCACTCAAAGAGGCAAATGAATCTAGCATTCTAGACTTCTATGAGGGGATAACAACTAGGTTTAGCATACCTACCACTATAATATCAGATAATTCTTTGGCATTCATAGGATCAAGGATCACTGAATGGGATATGAGAAATGGGATCTATTTGAGCACTTCATCAAATTATTACCCTCAAGGTAATCGCCAAGCTAAATCTACAAACAAGAATCTATTAAGGATCATCAAGAGGACTCTTGATGAGAATCAGAGGACTTGGCACACTAAGACTCAAATCAGCTCTATGGGCTGATAGGATAAAACCCAAGAGATCCATAGGTAACTCTCCATTCAAACTTGTTTATGGGAGAGAGGCAATCTTGCATGTGTCACTTGAGTTCCCATCATTGGAACTCATGAAGCAATTGGAATTGTTGGAGTTTAAACCCATAGAGGTTAGATATGTAGAATTGATGGAACTCCAAGAAATCACAGAGCTTGCAACACAAACAATGGAGAAGGACCAAGCTTTGATTAAGAGAATCTTTGATAGGAAAGCTAAGGATAGAACCTTCAAAGTTGGAGATCTAGTGTTGAAATGGGATGCAGACCGAGTAAAGCCAGAAAGGCATTCAAAGTTTGATGCCATTTGGAGTGGCCCCTAGATGGTCACAAAATGCTAAGAACAACAATGCCTTCTAATTGTCTACATTGGATGGTGAAGAACTACAGATTCCAGTTAATCAAATCCATCTAAAGCATTGCTACTAGAAGGGAGACTTCTCACCTTGTACATACTCGCTTAGATTTTTATTTCTCCAAGTGCCTATGCACATTGTTTTGTTGTAGCTTAGTTATACATTTCCCTAAGCGCTTTGGCAGAGGTTTTTTTTGTCCCAAGGATGCATCTTTTGTAGATCATGTTCCAGATCAAGTAATGTTCTACTCTCACAATCTTCATCCTAGAGATTTTCTAATGGATTGAGAGTAACAAGCAGTTAAGTTCATGACTCCATTGCCCAATGGATTGCTTCAGGCAGCTGGTCACTTCATCTCGGAGCTAGATTACCCCTCTGAGTTGCCAATGTTGTTATCCAAAATAATCCCCTACTTATTTTTGGCTAACTTTCCTTCATTCCTTCCTTCCTTGTTCCTCAGTCAAATTTCTTCACTTTTCAGGCACTCAAAATTATCTAGAAATGGCTTCATCAGATAGACAATTTTCTCACCCAAAAAGGTAAAATTTTCCTTCTAACTCCTTTTATTTTACAAGTTATGGCTTGGTGGAGTTTTTGGGGGAAATTTTCCATGGGGAAGGCCCACAACCAATAGGACGATGACACGTGTCATGGCGGAGCAGTGGACGTCGGAGGTAAGTTTAAAAAATTTCCAAGGGAGTTGGCAGAGGTGCAAAGAAAAATTTTGGCCCAAAATTTTGTAAGGAGATTATAAGGCACCACATGGCAGTGCAGGTTAGGCTGGAAGAATGAGACTGGAGATTTTTTCAAAGGGTACAAAGGGAAAAAAGGCAAAGTTTTGCCTGCAGGCCCGCAGAGGAGAAGGAAAATTTTTGCATGAAAGCCTGTTGAGCAATAAAATGCTGCCACGTGTCCTTTCGAAAGTGGGGGGTCAGAGTAGCGGAGGGACCTTGGAATTTTTTCCAAAATGGTCAATGGAGTAAAGGTAAAATTTGAAGTGAAAGCCCGTGAGTAGCCAGGTGGTGACACATGTCCCGAGAGTGGCAGAGGGTGCGGAGTAATTTTGGAAAATTTTCCAAATTCAATAAAGGAAGTAAAATGACTGTTTGAGTCCGTACGGAGCAACCATAACGATGCCACATGTTAGTGGAGGTCAAGGCAGTGGAGATTTTTGGGGATTTTTTCCCAAAAGTCAAAAAAGGGAAAAATTTAAAATTTTGGCTTGCATGAATCAATTTTTTGCCCTAATTTTGCTAGTTTTTACCTGAATCTTCAAAGGGGCATAAATTTTGATTTAGAGCTTAGTTTTTTACGTTCTTGGTGTCATTGGAAAGCTTGTGAAACTCTCTACATGATGGACTATTAAATTTTGTTTTTTAGTGGGGTTTGGTGAGAGAAAATTGAAAAAATGCCTTTGGCATGGGAAAAAGAGTAGAACCGACATTCAACCACCATTTTTAATGTAGCATGGCTTCCATTCTTCTCTAGCATGGTTGAAAATCTTGGGGAATGGACTTTTAAGGGTACCCATGCCATTTTGATGAATTTTTTCAGTGGTTGAACATTTTTTTTAACTTTCCTACATGTTTCTCCTACTTGGACTCTCTTTTTCATCATTAAAAGCCAGATTTGGCTCATTTGTAAAGGGTTTAACATTTTTTTTTCTTGCAGACTCCCTTGTTCCCCTTGGCATGTGAATTTGAGGAGTTTCAAACCCTCCATGGAACCTGTGACACATTTTTTTCCTTTCTACCAGTGTAATGCATTGTATCAAATTTGGGAATGGAAATGCATGTTTTGTGAATGATTTCTTTCAATCCTCTCATGCATATATTATTGTTTTCTGGTATTTCATTACATTTTGGCAATTTGTACATCCTTGGTGTTACATCTCTATGATTTGTGTTTATTTTCAAGATAGAAGTTCATCACTCCTTCGGTGTATCACCATTTTTACTTAGTTTTATTTCCTTTTGCATCTCTTAACTCTCCCTCCTTGGAATTTGGAATAGGAATCAATATTGAACCTATGTAAAATTTCATGCATACACCTAAATAGAGGAGTAAGAACCAAATTCAATCTGAATATTTTTATCACCTTGAAAGGCCCCACACCTTGGAGAAAACTCAATGTTGTGCAATCACACTAAATGACCCAATTCTAGACTGCAAATCTAAAGGTCATTTAGGTGGTGTTATGAATTTGCACTAACACGCACCACTCTAGAAGATTGTCTTGATGGGTCACCCACCATCGCACTTCTTTTCCGCATAAGGTATAATTAAGCATAATCCTTCTTTCAATATGAAATGTCCAATGAACCTCTATCGCGTGCACAAAGACATCAGGTTTCCTTCCCCAGTGTAACTTGGTAACTTCCTTCCTCCCAGGTGCCTAACTAAGTGTTCCCTAGCGATGCGAGTCACAATACTCTCTAATTATCTTCCTACCAACTCATAGGTCTCATGCATCCAATTGTCACATGCAAATCTCATTGTATCACTCTTGGAATGAGCATATTCCCATTGAATGAATCCTTCTCATGATGGATGGAAAGCCTCAGGGTCTCTAATGGTGCACACATAGATTCTACATAGGGTGCATAATTCCCATCCATCATTGGAATAATGACACACTCCTCTTTTTTCTACAAACTTATGTACCCTTTGTTCAAGCGCAAGTCAAAATTATTCTTATAACACCAGGGGCGTCTAAGTAACAATGGAAATTTATCTTCCTTGAAAATCACTAAGACATCAAAATCTCTAAGAAAATTTTCCCTTTGGATGGTTATGGATGCATTTTTCAACACTTTGATGGGCATATCCTTTTTCTTATTCACCATATATAACACATTTGAAGATAGCTATAATGAGGGCCTCCCCATTTGATTCCATGCATCTAAAGTAAGAACATTGACCTCTGCACCCGTGTCAATAAGAATGTTTCTCAAGATCCATCCATCTAGAACTACATTCAATGTGATTTATTTTTCATAATTAATACAGTGAGGGGGTATATTAGCATGCAAGACCTGCCTCTCGTGCTTGCATCCAACATGTGGTACTTTTTCTCTTAGTTTTTCTCCTAGCAGACGGATGATATTCTCTTGGCGCAACATCCTACACACTTATTTAAACTTATCCATGTCCTTCTGAGGGACCTTAGTGCTCTTCTTCTAATCTAACTTATGTGATTTCTCCTTTAGAAATAGAATCCCCCTCGCAAGATCCTAACCACCTCCATGGTCTCTTTATAAACATCCTTCTGATGGCTTGGATCAAGATAATTTTCGTGTAATATTTCCTCTCACATGATGAGGGGAATTTTCATTTTTTCTTCCCTGTTGCATGTGGCTTCCATTCACATGGTTAGTAAGAAAATTTCTAACTTAGGGTTATGTGCTACCCTAGGCATCCACTACGAATCATCTCACTTCACCCTCACCATCCTCGCGACCTTTTCCTTCCTCTGGTTCTGGTTCATGTTCTCATACAACTTAGGTCACTCTTCACACTTATGCTTATTTTTACACAATGATCACTATAGTAAATCCAAACACTCACACTTGTAGTGTTCATTAGATCCACAATTGTAGTAAGTTCTACGGGGAAATTCACTCCTACCTCCTTGTCCACCATGAGCTCTAAATCCTCTGTGAAAACCTATTCCTCAACCACATCCATATCCATGCCCTTAATACTAACCACCACTATTCTTAGAACTACTTCCAATGCCTATTTGGTGCACACCAATATCAATGACATCATGGATTTCTTCAATCAATTGATAGTCATTTATATCATTAGTCATAGATGAGAAAATGTTACAATACAAAGACACATTATTGTGGAGTGTGCACTACAACAATGGGCATCTACTTCGATCATGATCTCCGTGAAATATTTCACAACCCAAAGATACAACATACACCAATTTTTGTGGGAAAATTTCCTTTGTGTGTCCTTATACCTCACAATCTATGCACCATAGTCCACTATGAGTCTCATGAGATGAGTTTGCAAACATTTTTTCTAGCTACTTCACCATGATAGTGATTTGTACTTCCAAAAAAGGATTTACCCCAATATCAAACCTTCCTACAGTCTCAGTGCATAGAGCATCCTCCAAGGCCTCACGTGGATCCATGAAAGTCTTGTTGGAAAGCACTCATCTAGAAGGTGTTATAAATCCTCCAATGAACCATTGAGCATGTTGTGAGGGATGGATATCATAAGAAAAATTTAAAAGAAGAGTCTTAAAACACACTTCATACACTTACACACTCTCTGCCATACCTTGTTGAATTTCCTTGAGTGCGTTGATGCTCTTTTGATCAAATTAAGGAATATGGAACTCTACCAAAAAGACATCACATAACTTAGTATAATCCACCACCGTCTCATGTGGGTCACACTTCTGATATAAGCTATGTGTGTACGCCTATAGCGTAGTTACAAAATGACTTTCCTTCCACTATAAAATAGTGATACCCTTAACGTGCCATAGTAATTCACATTTGTGTACATGCTCTGTGGCATCTTCAACACTCTTATAATCAGGTAAGTGAAGAGACATCTCATAAAACACCTGTTGATGGTGTTGTAGCCCTTCTTCACCAGATCAAGGACCTTGATTCCATCCTATGTTACCTCCACCACTAGATCCACTAGATCCACCAGCTCCTATTCCTCCTGATCCACTAGATCCCCCTCCCGTCATAGGTAAGGGACTTGCTGCAGTTGTACTCTATATACCCACCATCGTGCCAAACTATCTACTGATATTCTGTGACGTTGAACCACTTCAAGATATGATACCTAAATTTTGTGTACCCACACCTTGCCCAAATGATGTGCCAGATAGGATGCCTATAAACAGATGAAATTTTTGTACATCCATAGATGTAATGAAAGAAAAATTATATCTACTAAGTGCTTCTTGACTACCAATACCAACACCAACCAGATTAACAATACTTATCTCAGGAATTGGAAAACTAAGCACCAGGGTTTGGTCACTAGGTGGGCTAAGATGCACGCCTACAAATTTCCTCCTTTCTCCATATGATTATCTCTCACAAGAGGCCGAGGGGGTTTCTCTCGCATGATTTCTAAGATGGGGTAGAAAAAAATGCTTAGGTTCCACATTCTCTAGGTGAACCTCAAATCCTTCATGCAGCATCTTCCTCTATAAGTCCATAACTCTTGAAAATTGAATTTGTCTCACCAATTCCCTTTCTTGTACTTCATTATACTTGAGTTACATCTCCTCTCTTTCTACTTCCACCGTAGGATATGTGATCTTCTACCACACCATCTTCTGCACCCTGTGCCTAGTTGGAAGTTAGCCAACCATAGGAAATGTGTCCATACTCAGAGTGATGATCAAGATCTCAATGGATAATGGTATAACAAGCAATAATGATCCTATTAGTTCCTTCAAGAACTCAAACTCAGAAATCTCTGGGAAATAATACGTAGAAACCACATATTTCAAGGTATATTTAGTTATCACTCCACTCCACCACTGATCAAGATTATGATTCCCAATTATATCAAGATCATGAAACCTCTGATACTCTTATTGGGTCT
This sequence comes from Taxus chinensis, assembly GCA_019776745.2. Classification (NCBI taxonomy): domain Eukaryota; kingdom Viridiplantae; phylum Streptophyta; class Pinopsida; order Cupressales; family Taxaceae; genus Taxus; species Taxus chinensis. The sequence goes on along the minus strand of CM034154.1, from coordinate 478,081,909 downwards.
AAAAATGAGGTCTATAATACCAACTCTTCCTTGATACATATGTTGATAACCATTCATACAACTCTACTGGGAAACATCAAAATAATGTCTCATAGATCTCATGATATAGGTGATCCTCTACCCATTTACGTGTGTAAAACTCAGATCTAGTACTGAATCTCTGAGTAAATTCATCCTCCATGCTTTTAAGCCAAGTATCGATGCTATCCAAGGTCAAACATTCTATTATCACACACCATTCTCACAAAAACTTCAAAAGAGGTCTTGACAACAAAACCAAAATGTAGTGATGTTTCCCTTACTACCTTTAAACCCCAAGTGCAATGGCCTACCACCCAACACTAGCTGGGCACTCACCCGAGTTGCACGCAGGCACCGAGCCCCTCCTTTATGTGAGATTTGTAAGAATGTCCACCATTAATGGAGAAATGGTTACAGGAATAGAAAATACATGTATCCATTCTATAAAAGATGTAAAAGCACTACAACTAAGAATATATGCATCATAATAAAAAATGAAACTCTACAACATCACAAAGAGATCAGATCTGAACCATGAGAAAAATGAAAGTTCTAGGGTTTGAACCCATAAACACAGATATTTAGAACAAACCTTTATATATTGATTAACAACCATTTAGAGTAGCCATGTTTCATAAAAAATATTCAACAACAGGTCAGTTACATCCTTCTACCATTAGCATCCTACCCTTCCCATTTCTCTAATCTAGAAACTCTATATTACTCCCCCTAGAACCATTACATAATCCCCTTTCTGTAGAACTACACTACACATATGCATACATACTCAACCTACATCTATCTAAATGCACATATATCCTTTTATAGATCCAAATGCCTCCTTTAATAGAATAAGAGCTTGACTAATCATCATTCTGGAAGCAATCCTGCATGCTAAATGTCATCATATCCTGGTATACTTGAGTTTCCAAGCCATGCCGATGCTAGCTAGCCATAACAACCTTCAATTTACATCCCGTAACCATAATGATTCCATGGAATATTCTTTTATTGATATTTAAGTATCCATGTAACAACCTTGTCATCATTACACCTACCCACAACTTCACGTGTTTTGCATATGATACCCTTCTTTAACTGAAATACAACTAAGTCCTTAAACCCTTAAACCATTTCTTGCTTTCACATGCAATCCTATCTCTCATCACACACATTCACTTATGTGCTTTTCTCCATAGTTCCTTTTGTGCATGCTCATCCTCTACTTTAGGACTTAGTCATTTTCCAAGATCAATAAGATTATTGGACATAAATTGATATATCACAAATATTACAATTATTACAATACTATGAATATGTAATTCCTACAAACTTTAGTGAAATAAAAGTAGCGGATCCATCAATAGGTGAAATGCACATTGAGTTGAAAGAAGGAGAATAACTTGTAAAGAAATAACCATGCAGATTGAATCTAAATATAAAAGCCAATGTAAAAGTTGAATTAGACCAAATGATAGAAGCATGTCTAATATAATCAATAGAAAAATCAGATTGGGTAAGTCCAATAGTCACCCAACCCAAAAAAATGGGAGAAATCAGAATTTTTGGAGACTATAGGGTTCTAAATGATGCATGTGTTAATGACCCATTCCTAACTCCATTCATAAATGAAATATTAGAAGAAGCAACAAGATATGAAGTATAATATTTTATGGATGGATTCAATGGCTACCATGAAATTCCAATTGTGTAATAAAATCAACCTAAAACCAATTTTGTAACTGAACAGGGAAGCTTCACATGTAAACTCATGCCATTTGGACTGATAATGTACCCACAGTATTTTCTGGAGCTATTTTCACTGCATTCAAATATTTCATTAATGAATTCCTAAAAGTATACTTGGATGATTGGGATGTATTCTCCTTATTCAAGGAATATGTATCTAAGTTACGTTTCATGTTAGAAAGTGTTGGAAAAATTTTCAATGCTCCTCGTGGGATTTGTGACATGGAATAACCACCTCCCATGGACTCATTAACTCTAGCACTTGTATTGGAAAGTGAAGGGTCTATATTTTGGTTTAACGAAATTCACTTCCAATATTTGGTATCAGAGAAAAATGTCATGAGTTTGAATCCCTTGAGTAACTCTTGCGGGGCATTTGTTGGAAAAAAATTTAACGCTCCTCGTGGGATTCATGACATGAACTATCCGTCTCTTATGGATTCATTAAATCTAGTACTTGTATTAGAAATTGAGGGGTCAAACTTTTGGTTTAATGATAATCACTTCAAATAGAAAGATATGTATATATATATATATATATATATATAGATATATGTATATATATATATATATATATATATATATATATATATATATATATTTCACTAAATTAAAAAAAAAAAAATTCCTTACACCATTTGGAGTTCTACTTAGGAATGTAGTATGTAAGGGAGGAATTTTAGTTGATAAAAAAATAGTTGTCATAATTGGGCTCAAACCACCAACAACACCCTCAAAGATTTGCACATTCTTAGGATATACATGATACTCTAGGAAATTTATTAGGGGATACGCAAACATAGTATAACCAATGGAGAAGTTGTTACTTAAGTGTTAAAATTTTTAATGGACAACTGAATTTCAAAATACGTGTATATTATTGAAACAAAAACTAGGTAGTGTGATAATCCTAGTATTTCCATATTGGTCAAAACTTTTCCATGTGCATGTTGGTGTGTTAGGAACCATAATTTGTGCAATTCTAGCTCAACCAGGGGAAGGAGGTATATACCATCAAATCAACTACGTAAGTAGGAAATTGTCATTTGTAGAAAGAAACAACACAACTAGAGAACCATAAGCTCTAGCTACAACTTTAAAACTGTAAAATTTCAGGCAATATCTATTAGCAAATGATTTTGAATTCTTCATAGATGACCAAGTACTATGATATTTGGTGAATAAACCACTCTTAGGAGGTCGGATATAAAGAGTGTTGATGTTATTCTAAGAATATAAGTTTAAAATAAATGTGAGGCCAAGAAGAGAAAATGTAGGACTATACCATTTGAGTCCCATAAAAATAGGAGAAGAATGAGAGGAAATATATGAACATGCCCTAGATACACACTTATTTCATGTTATCATAATACCAAAACAATTAGAAGAAATTGCGCAGTTATTACAATAAGGAATTTTTTAGCCTTTACTTGTCAACACCTCTTAGTCAGGTGCATTGGCACATCACTAAGACTAATGTCCAAGTGCTCACCCAAATTTTTTGAAACTACCAGGTCCCTCCTTGTTATCTTATGCAAGATGTATAAATAACATAAACCATTGCAAAACATAAGATAGAAGACAAACTAAGTAAATTATGATACAAATAACAAACAAGAGCTTTGATCATTCATTCCAAAACATATACAATTAATATCAGAATCTAGATGCCAGTGACACCTCATTCATATCTCCTTACCTTATATATCCATATCAGATCATCCATTTCATTCACAAGATCTAATATTACAAACATAACTCTCACATACATTATGTCATACCTATGTGCACTCCCTGTTATGCACACATCCACATATACATATCAACATACACTTCATTACATAGACATGATATATATATATATATATATATATATATATATAGTGGGAACTTGTCTAAGACTGCTTTACAATGTTCTTTCCTATTAATAGATCCTCATTTACTTAGCTTGCATGCACCATTTCTTGGTACTTTAGTATTCAATTTCCTGTTCTTTCTCAATGCATGTTATTAATAGATTAATTGATATCCATGTCAATGCTATATTTAGTTGTATTCACCCATGCATAATCCATATTTATCTAGTTCCTTACATGTGCTTTAATAATTATTTTATCCAAATATAGCTTATCCTTGCTTGTCACACTAGCCCTGATTTTCCTATTTTCAGCCAGCTCAAAATTTTAGCTAACTTCTTTGATGTCTCTATGCATAGACCTTCACGCATTCTATTCTTTTACCCCTGCATGTAGATATTTGCATGTCCTCTTCTATACTTATATTCTCTCTCTTTTTTCTAGTGTGTGCACCTTCGCGCATGACTTATACTTATCCACTTTCCTATACTCAACATTACCCCACATTAGGGATATTGTCCATCCTTGGAAATACAAGAATCAAATAATAATATTGAAAGAATATTTGAAAGAATGTATGAAAGAATTTATAAATTAATATTTGAAAGAATAGGGGAAATCTCCGAACAAAATCAAATAATAAATAATGGCTTCTCTATGAGCATAAAAAATTTATCTATGGTGATGGCAAGAGTTCTATAAATTCTAGGCTAATCCCATTCTCTACCTGCTTCCACTCCTCTAGCTCACTGGACACTTTGTTCGGGGATGCCTCAATAGTGTCAACAATGTTCTCTATAGTTAACCCTTTAGCCTTCTCTTGAATCTCCTTTAGTACAAAATTCCACTATTTGGTAATGCCTCCAAGCCATTCACCTTACACATCACCATCATCTGGACTCCCCCAATATTTTTTTCAATCTTGTTACACTTAGCTTTTGTTACTTCCTTCTCTCACTGATTTCTTACAAAACCCTCTCACACTTGGCTCTGTTTTTCAAAAACGAGGATTGAAGTTTCTTATATTCTACCTTATCCTTAGCAATGTATGCATTTAGGATCATTGAGGTATCTTGGAAGTTAGCAAAAATTGTTTCAACCTTCCCCACAGATTCCTTCAATTCCAAGCTAAGTGTTTTGTATTCTTCTAACATCTGTTTCGCCTTGAATTTTTTTGTACTAGCTAAATCTTCTACTATAGAACCTTTCCCATTATTCACCTTTACCAACAGTAGATGTACCAGTTCCTCTATGTAATCCATATTTGTATTGTGATCTGTTATAGCCTATGTTATAGCTTATGGGCATGCATGTGCAATATTATTTATAAGGTTGACTACTTTATTGTATGCACCTACCACCCTTTTCTTTGTGTCACTCAAATCCTCTGTTAGCCACTAATTTTTCCTTTATTTATGCTCTATATTATTTTGCATTCTTTTACTTTGGCACCTTAGTCAACATTCCTCCTTGGCACCTCAATAGCCATCCTTATCAGAGAATTAATTGTTTTCTTATCTAAGAGTTGAGTAGAGTCTATTATTAGGAAGGATCTTAGTTATTTCTTTGAACTTAACTCAAAAATTGATACTCAATTCAACTCAAACTATGTATCTTCCATATGCATTTGTAGTGCCCATGAGAGCATCTTACATGTGTGGGGATGGGATTCAACTATATCAAACATGCCCCAATAGAAAATTTCATCGATGGGCACTGTATTCTGGAACCTAGCCCTTGGTAGTTTTTGTTGAATCATTTATATATGACATCAAACATAAATTCCTCATACATAGGAGAAACGAGACCAAGGAAACTACCAATATAGTTCCTAATACAAGCCCTTGGTAGTTTCCTTGGTCTCGTTCCTCCTACGTAGTTCTTGTTAGGTGTCTCTTGTGCAATATCAAACTATGCATGGCCTATTTCTTCACCAGTGCCTTGGTCTTCTCCAAGTCCTTGATTTTCTTCATCATGTATATCTTCTTTCTCTTCTTGTAGACACAAAATAACGCACTTTGGATAATTATCTAGTCTTGATTACATACCACTATCCATATGATTCCTAAGTAAGAATGGTACTAATTAACTCATGTCTTTGGACACCTTTCTTTACTTTCTATTATTTCTTTAATTCTTACACCGTTACTCTCCTGGTATTCCTTTTCAGTATTCAGCTTTTGTCATCCTAGACACCAGCACCCAGACTAGGACGCCAGCACCAGGTGATCTCATCCAATCTGGGCACCCCTATCCTCTTTATACTTTACTTATACTTTTTGGGTCCTTTCTATCTGTTTGAGCATCTTATATTTTTGGTAGTAAGAATTTTCGAGGTTAATTATGAAATTCAAGAAAGGGAATCATATAAATATAAATTTATGTGATCATAATAAAGGACCAAGAACTAAACATCTACTATCCCCACCTAAGGTTACATCCGTTAAAGGAATCTAAGAGCTCAATCGCATCCATTTAGCTCCATCACAATGGAAATAAGGGATTTTTCATCTTCATACACTTCATCAGAGGGAAGTTCATTTTATTCTATTCACACATTTACTACATTTTTTTACATCTAGCTACTTGCTCGTTATCCAAGTGTGACTAGCACAAGAGTAACTTAGGGAAAAATTACACACATACACAAAACTACATTGGATATGAGATGTATTGTAGTGCTCATTTGTAAGTTCATTATTATGACAGATGAGGATAACATGACCCCTCATTTTGCATATTTATTTTTTTGGGATTTGATGTCTATTTGAGGGTTTTGCGGGTCTATTCTTCATTGAAAGTTTTTGGCAACTCCGATGATCATTGTGAAAACATGTAGTGACAAAAGGAGAGAATCAATGAACATCTTGTGATCATAATAATTCAGGTTTTTGAGCATTTACACAGACCCATGTGCTTAGAATCATTACCTGGGTTTCTGTGGGCACCTTTGTCCCTCTCTAGGCTCCCCAATCCAGCTTATTTGTCCATATTTACACTTTTTTGTAGTATAGTGTGATGCTAAGTGCTTTGGATATTTACATCTTGCATTCTTGTACACCTTTAGTAACATCGTGAATCAAATAACGCTTTTTATTCTCTCTTTACACTTAGGGTTTACATATGTATTTCCTAGTTTTCTCTTTTATATTTCTATATTTCATTATTTTATTTATTTAGTGCTAATATAGCATTAAACTAGGCATAATATTCCATTTTTTTCATAATCATTTTGGTGAACCCGAATGCTTTCACACTTAGGATCCTCATTTTTTTCTCTATCATGTGTTATACAATTCCTCAAATTTCTTTGTCATATTTACTTAAGATGCATCCCAATTTCCAGGATGTTCTATAAAAAACCTTAGACACCATGTAACCTCCTCAATATACAATGCCACAGGAAATAATTCCTATCTTCAATCATTTATCTGACGGCCCTAGTCTTTATGATCCTCCATCTAATCAATAGGAGATTTGTAGTCTTTATTTCAAGACAAATTTCAGGCTGTGGAATCCATGATTACATCTCTTAAATCTGAAATCCAAGATCCTAAGGACACTTCCTAGGCTCATGTTTGTTCTACTTATACATCCCATCTTCATTCTATGTCTTCTACATGTGCTTATATCAACGAGCCTCAAGTCATACCATTACCAGAGCCTCTCACTTTTGATCGAAATGCTATGTAACATGACATTATTACTGAGCTCCTTAGTCATTAATTGATCACTTTACCATCTACTCAAGGCTATCCTCCTTACCGACTTTTAAAATATAAAGGTCTTCCATATTGCATTTATCATCGAATCAATGGACATAATGAAAATGATTTCAATGCTTTATGGTGAAGAATCAAACATCTTGATCATCAAATCTTATCTCATTCATTGTACAAGATTCTACTATATTCCCATCTACAATTGTTACATCCCAATGTGTTCTTAAATCTTATTTGTCTATATATAATGGGCATCATGACATCGTTTCTAAGGTTCCTTATACAGAGATGAAAGAACCACCTAAGCAACTTCCTCTCAATATCAATATAGTACCACCTCCCTTCAAGTCATCTATGAAATTACCAAGTCAAAATATGCAACTATCTCTCAAAATCATTCCACCTTCTTCTACTATCAAGTATTTTGCAATGTCATCAATCCCACCTTAGTTACCACCATTTAAGATTCCTTCTTGTCTTGCTCCACTTCCATTTCCAATTCATTTTGACAAAGAAAATACCCCTTCTACTGATGATCAGGACACATTTCAAACTTCTCTAGCATCGCATGGTCATGTTAGGATTTATAGGGAATACATAATCAACTTATTATAGATCCAAAAAATTACAAGAATTATAGATTACAGTATGCAGATTACAAAATTGAATAACACAAGCTGAAAGAAAATAGACATAGAGGATAGATATAATAACAACAGATTTAAGTGGGGAAAATAGAAGGGAAAAGCCCCACTGAATAAAGAACTATCTGTATTAAGAATTCACAAGACTTTCAACCCAACACTTCCACTTCACTCCTTAGTCTTTCACAGAATGACTACAGAGTTGTGTCTCACACTCATTTAATAAAATACTCATAAAATATAGTTTCTAGTCTGATATCTCTATCTGGATTTAAATTTGGTACCAATATATACATTTCTCATAGTGAATCCTGAGAGAGATCACCCTAATCAATGTGGATTAGGTGAAACAATTGAGCAGATTCACTTTTAAATGTAGAATATCTTCATAATAAAGTTTGATAGATAACCTTTTACAATAATATTGGGTCATAATCCAGTGGTAGATATTCCACTTGACATTATCACCCTAACAATCCCCTTTAATGTTAAGTGGTAAGAAACAAAACAGGACATGCCAAATTCCAACAAACACAAATCCAAAAAGAATCAAAGATGATTTAGGTTAACATGTAGCTAGGGGAAATCATACAGATCTTCCCACAAGAAATTCTTAGGACCAATTCTTTATATATGAAGACTTATTTCAGATTATGGAGCCTTTTATAAAACAAGGCATTCCCATGACTCATGATTTGCTAGGATTTATAAGTAAACTCACATATTGTTACTTGTTTACTTATTAAAAAATGGAGGAAGTATTGGAAGTTTAAAATGAACTACCTTAGTCATTTAATCATAAGAATTACAGTTCACATATAATGTTACAACCATGTGTAACCAATCCCTAAAGCATCACCTTGGTACATACAAGGTGAGTGGTCATGATACACTCTTTAAAAGTTGACTTGTGTATTTTATAATAAGCCATTAAGAGGTGAACTTGTCATGCACACTCCTCCTCAATGAAAACTATGATAGGCCCAACAAGGAAAAAAACTTGCAATAGATGACAACACACAATGGCTTGGTGAAGATATCTACAACAAGATCTCTGATGTTGAAATGGATTCTTTATCAAGAGCATTATGGAATTCATATAGAAGAGAAAAATTGACATCCACATAGCTTCCTTTCCTTCTTCAAGTGATGGAACTTTGCATAAATAATTTGAACACAAACCCATATGTATATTCTCTAATTCAACACAACATCAACATGATTAGAGTCATAATAGACATCATATTTTAACAATATGTTTAACAACTAATCATATTATATTACAAATATGTTGAAAAAATTTCAACATATTGTGCTTCTAAAAATATTTATTAGATGTAATTAGTAGTGGATGTCTCCAATACAGACACAAATGCATCCCCAAGTGTCAATTGATATGCATATAATAATATTTTAGTAATCACATAATTTTTTTTAATCAAAAAAACATATATACCTCTAATATCTCTATTCTAAGCCTTTAACTAATGAGAAAAGACTTGATAGAAAATCAGATATGAGTAGAAAATAAAATTATGTAATAATAATAACAATATGCACATAAAAATGACCATGTAAGCAATATTTAAGATTAGAAATGTCATATATGATCAGATTTTCATGCCAAAAAAATTAACAGTCAAAACATTGATAGAGAAGACACTAATATTTTAATACGATTGCTAATTTTTACTTGAAGGAATCAACAATAGAATATATTTTTTATTCACATAAATGTAGTTTATATATTTACTAGATTAGCTATGTGATTACTCTCTTCATTTTCATCTTGATTTTGATTTGATTTATTCCATTATTTATTTCTAAAATTTGGGTTCTTTTTAATTTACAATCCTCTTTCTTATGGGAAAATTTTCCATAGTTGTTACATGTACCAGTAAATTTCACTTTAAAGTTCTGACTGTTTTTAGTAGGCTTAAACTTAGGATTGGATTTGAGTCTAGATATGATATTATACTTTTGATTGGGATTATTGTTAATCCTATTTTGAGTAGACTTATGATTCTGAGAGAAAAAGGCTTGAGAGTTAGTTTGTTTTGAATCAAAATTTTCCATTACTCATTCTTCTTGGATTAATAGAGAAGACAAAGTGTCTAAATTAGGTAGATCATTCTCATTCTGATACTTAGAGTTAAGAATAGAGATATAATTTATGATTTTTTCATGAATGTTTATCTTAATTATGAAGTACAAAATATTATCTTGAAATAATTCATAGTTACATCCATCTAATTGAGCTTTAATGTTCTTAATTTTAGCTAAATAATTGACTATTTTCTCATCCCCTTTCATAGGAGTTGTAAAAATCTCTAAAAATAACTTAATTATCTTAGACAACCTACTACCTTTATGCATAGTTTCTAATTGCTTCCAAGCATCTACAGGTGAGTCCATATGACCTATATGCATCATAAATTCATCTTTAATGCTTTGAAAAAGTATGGAAAAAGCTTCCTAAGATCTCTGAAAAAATGAGTTAAGTTTTTTAGGGGTAGATTATCTCCATATGGGATGTTTTTCTACACTAGTCACAAAATCCCAAAGAGTTCTAGCCATAAAATAGGATTTTGAATGCAATCTCTAGATGTTATAAATTGTTCCATTCAATAAATGAGACTTATCTAAATTAAAACAGGTAGAAATGGCGATTTTAATGTTCAGACAACAATGGAGAAAAATTCAATTGAAAAACAAGTCAAGGAAGCTAAACGAATGCAAACAATAAATAATTAATCAAAAAATTACTTGACTTGATCTAATTTAAAAAAAATTAAGTTACAAAATGTTTGAAAAAGTTAATTAGTTAATTAATCAATTAAGAGCTTAAAAAAATGGCACACACGACGCTCAACTTGACATAGTTAATAAACAACTTCCTTTGGTTGATTTTACGGGAAAGCTAAATGAGCTCAGGCTGAGTTGATCTATTGTACTTAAAATAAATATAATTAAAAAAAAATTAAAATGAGAAAATAAATAAGAAGAAACCACTTGGCATAAATCCAACAGATTAAGAGAGACACGTGTCACAATTCCATCATTCTCCTAACTTGATTTATCCAACAGACTTGAAACACCTGGAATAAACCAAACTTAATCAACTTATGAATCTAGAGAGGGGGTCAGGAAAAATTATCTTGATGAATTATTTTACAAATCAGTGGGGTTGAGCTCATAAGCGAGGTTATCGAGCTCGAACAATCCACTAAACAAATAAAGACAATTTAAAAAATAGTCAAAGTGGGGGATGACATGTGGCATGGATAAAAATACCAAGATAGGAACGTGTTGACTTTAAAATAGATCCTCAAGAAGACTTGAAGCCTTAAAAATTAAATTCAAATCCCTTTCAGGTCCGCAATAGACACACGTCACTTTTTAATTAACTCATACTTAGCAATTCAATAACCAAGACAAAATACAATTAATTAAAACAACAAACTGTAGAAATGTACACACTTGTAGTTAATTAATTGGATCACTTCTTCACATTCTGACACAATACAAACAAAAAGTCTTAGTCAAACAGTTCCACTTGTCTAATATCTAATGACTAAAGAATAAACACTTGATGAATTTTTACCAAACTTTAACTAGATTTCCATAGGTGGATTTAAAGTCCCCTGAATAAGTCTAATTTTAAAATAAAGTTCGGGTCTGAAATCTAATGATAGGTTTCACAATATAAGTTCCTAAGATAAAGTAGAGAGTGACACCCCAAAAGAAAGAGTTTGAAACTTGTGAATACTGAAACAATATAAAATTAATATACATGTCCAAACGCAATTGGTTTGCATTTCACAATACTTACCAAAATGACTAAGGTAAAAATGAACACATGTAGAGCTCACTTTTTTTAAGTCTGACAGTTGTAAAAACGGTGAGCAAATATTATAGGATAAGCCACTGCCACAAAAAAAAACTGATAAATGTGAAATGTGAAGATACTTGGAGTAATTATATTGGCTCAAACTTCACATATGTCAGTAACAAGCTATCAAAAGACTGACACTACAAAATACAGAGCTACTTGGAACAATCCTATTGGCTCCAATTTTGTATAGGTATAAAAATCTAACAAAGGACTAACAATGCAAAATATGAAGCAATCCTATTGGTCCTTATTTTCCAAAGATAGAAAAAAACTGTTAGCACAAAATATAAATCAAGTTGGAGCTTTCTTTTTGGATTGGATTTCATAAATGAAAGAGGAAAGCTAACAAAATTTTGGCAGCATGAAAATGTGTAAATCCCTTATTGGATCGCATTTTGTGACTGACAATTAGTTAAACAATAAAACTGAAAATACAAAGCAATATGGAGCATTTTAATTGGCCCGAGCTTCACAAAAATGAAAAGATCTAAAAATACTAATAATGTGAAGAAAATTGGCACTAAATGAATGGTCCAAATCTTCACAAAGACATAAATTCACAGAAAATGAATAAAACTAATAAAAGAAGACATAGTGAAGCCACTTGGCAATCAATGATTGGATCGGGCTTCAAAATCATATATCAAGCCAATAAATAAAGGTTTTAACTAAACGGGGTGGATTTAAATTCCCAAACTAACTAGATTTAAGGAAATAATTTTGGATCCACAGACAAAAATAACTATAACATCTATAAGCAGCACAAAAACTTAAAACAAGATCATAGATGACAGATTTAAACCAAAAAATGACTATAACTATACGCAGAAACAAATATCTAAGAAAATGCTAAAACAATATCTAAACAACCATTTAAATAACATATCCACAAAATATTTAAGTGGGAATCAAAATTTTAAACCTGGTTAGCTTAAAGATGACTATGGAGCAACTAGGGCTTTCTAGATCTGTAAACAAAATTCAATCTTCTTTGCTCTAGCTAATTAAAAGCTTCCATATTGATCCTGCACACACATAATCACCAGGCTATGATACCATATTAGGATTTATAGGGAATACATAATCGAATGATTATAGATCCAAAAAAATCCAAGAATTATAGATTATAGTATGCAGATTACAAAATATAATAACACGAGTTGAAAGAAAATAGAAACAAAGCATAGAGATAGTAACACCAGATTTAAGTGGGTAAACCCAAAGGAAAAAAACCCATTGAATAAAGCATTGTCTGTAATAATAATTCACAAGACTTTCAACCCAACACTTCCAATTCACTCCTTAGTATTTCACAAAATGATTACAAAGATGTGTCTTGCACTCATTGAATACAATATTCATAAAAGATAGTTTCCAGTCTAATATCTCTATCTAGATATCAATATGGTATTAATCTATACATTTCTCATATCCAATCCCAAGAGGGATCGCCCTAATTAATGTGGGGTAGGTGAAACAGTCGAGTCAATTCACTCTTAAATATGGAAGATCTTTGTGGAATATATTCATAATAAAGTTTGATAGACAACAATTTAAGTTAATATTGGGGCATACTGTAGTGCTAGATATCCCATTTGACATTATCACCCCAGCATGTCCTATTGTTGCATCTACCACACATGCTTCCATTGCTTCACACCATGTTGGTATTTGGTAGGTGACTCACTCGCGTTATTGTGGTTATTACATGACTATTGAGGGATATCTTATAGTAAGTGCCTCGTTTAATCTTTGCATCTCTACCTATTACATCATCACTCACACATACATACATTTATTATTATCTATCACTAGTATCACATACAATACAATACTTCATCAACTATCACATCAACTATACACTATCAATTACACTTCATCATCTTCGCACCTCACCTATCTACCTATTCCAAACATCATTCATTGAATATCACACTCATCATCACACACTTGGGGGCATCACACTTACTCCTCCCTCCAAAAATTTTATCATTATAAACTGTTATACATCTTACATGCATCACATCTAGCCTTTTACATTCAACATACACATATTGATACATTTATATTGTTATTACCCAATGAAGCACTCTTGTCCTATAGTTCACACTTGACTATTGAGGTAATACTACACACATGAACCTCACACATTGCATGCTATACACTACACACTACACATTTCATATCACACATTTCCTACTTCACACTTGCATCAATTGCTTTTATACCCTACATATCCTATACATCTACAATATTTCCTTCTTCCTACACACCATATATGTTGTGCACTTTCTACATTCTTCTATCCATATTTTCATTTAAATATCATACACACTATATACATCTTCACCATTGTCTTCTTACATATACTATACATCATACGTACTTTGCGCAAACCACACTCACATAATCTATAAATCTTGCACTACATAGTATACATCATCATGCTTGACACAATCAACACATTTAAAACCATAATTTTCATTTTACATAATTCTAACAAATCCTCCTAGTACATCATACTATTCTCTTTTACATTATACACATCCTATATCCAACTTATACAACACACACTACCCAAGGACACACTCTAGTTCCATGGTTCATACTAGACTGCTAAGGGTCTAAATCAATATTGAACCTCACCTCATCACACTTACATAATTCCTCACACTTAGGCAAGAAATCCTTCTAACACATTATGCAACATTCTAACCCACCACCTTTTTCATATATTTCATGATATACACTTTGTGCTACATCATCATGCTTTCTATCATTTTATTCATACATCTCATGATATACACTTTGTGCTACATCATCATAATTTTTTTTCATCCATATCTTTTGTGATATACGCTTTGTGCTACATCATCACAATTTTTATCATCTTCTTCATATATTTCCTAATATACACCTTAGGCTAAACCATCACATTCATATGTCTAATCACTCCATCACTAACACACTCAACACATCATTTAGACCATTTCCCAATGACACATTCTTGTTTATGGTTCATTCTTGAATGTTGAGGGGGAATACATAAATGAACCTCATTGCATACATACACATCGACTTGGGGGGCACACTACTCCTATCATTCAAAATGCATTCCATTCCACCTCATCCACATCATACTACATATATTGGTTGCATTTACTCTTTCTTACATGTACTTGTTACATGCACATCTTATTACACATGCTAGATATATATCTTGTATGTCATTATATTTATCATACACGCATGTGCATTCACTTTCCTTTCTATTTTTGATAATAGATTATATAGGTCTATTACACACAACATGGATGCTTGGTGTAGTACTTATTACCAATCCTACAACGGCTCCTGGGGGCATCCAATTTCATACACTAAAGGTGATATTATATCTTTTTTTTTCATAGCACACCACTTTATCAGATCATACATGTTTTAACATACTTTTCATCTTTCTAACGTGCTAATGGGTTCTTCATGTGCAACATTTTTTATGCAGGACTACTTTCTTCCATGGTTATCTATTACATTGTTTACCATTACTTGTTATTGTATGCTTTTGTTTGCGGTATTTTCCCTTTGTCTTGTGTGTACACTTGTCTACTTACGGCCATAATGGCCTTGACAATATTGCGACATTATGAATGACGTCCCACATTTGTAACCCACTTTTTCAAGGTCAATATTGTTTTCTTGCATGTTTTATCCTACACATGGTCTACTAGCTTACATTTAACATGATTTTTTTTTGTTTTCACTAACACTTGTCTCCTAGCCACTTATTTTCATGTGTCTTGGTTTCTACCAAGAACATTCCCTCCCCCCTATAGGGCATAGTTTCATCACAATACTTGGTCCTCTTTTGGGCCTGTACTCCTTCAATGATGTCGTATGCACTCCAAATGATGGGGGGAATCATATGGGTGAATCAGTAAACCCATATATAGTTACACATAACAAGATACTGGTACAACACAATTTTTAGTTCAATAGGGCTAAAAATCATACTTGGGTCCTTAGCACAATAGCCTTTCTTGGAATTCCTAAAATCAGGGGACAATACAATGATCTTTCCTAAAACGCCAATAACTAGGGGATAATTACATAGTTCTTTGACATGTCACAAGGTATTTTGATAGGGAAGAGATTCATTTAGCACTGAGAATTTATATAGTGGATTTACAGGGTAGAGAGTCCTTAGCACATACACACCATCTGCAGTGGTGTTTTACATAGTGGGAAGAAGTTAAAGGTCAGAGGACGACACCAGATAGTTCTCCCTACACTTATTTCATTACATTGGTGTGAGATTTCCTGAAAAACTCGTGCATCGAAATAATCTACATGATCCTTCTTTACACTCTTTTCTCATCACGGATCAGGTGCACATGTTCCATTTTTTCCAACTTTTAGCTTTTTTACATACTTATTTACATATATTCCTTACACATTTTTTATCGTATACATGAATATTTGACTACTTTTTATATTCTCTTTTATAGGTCCATTCATATGAGAAGCAATAGTCAACATACTCCACATCACACACATATAAATTGAAAATAAGTACATCATGACACTTACACATGCATTTTCCACCCTAGGTTCATTTTTTTATTTCTTTTTGCACTTTTTTCCTCAGCACCATGCTTTGTCTAGTCCCTCAACACGTTCGCTACATCAATCTACATGGATATAAGGTACACATCTCTATCTACTTTATGTTAGCGAAATTTCCTCTCACCAACGTAAAGTGGGGGAAAATATAGACACAAAATCATGTAGTTTGGGTAATTATATAGTCCTAATTACATAATACTATTTTTATGATTCCTAAGTAAGAATGGTACTAATTAAACCATGTCTTTGACCATATTTATTTGCTTTCTATTGTTGATTTAAGTCTTACACCCTTACTTTCTAAGTTTTCCTTTTTAGTCTTCAACGTTTCTCATCTTGGACACAAACTCCTAGACTAGGATGCCAACTCTAGACACCCTCATCTAATTTGGGAATCCCTGTCCTCTTTGTACTTTGCTCACACTTTTTGGGTCCTGAATAGCCATTTGAGAATCTTATCTTTTTGGTAGTTAGACTTTTTGGGGTTAATTAATAAATTCAAGTAATATAATAATATAAATATAAAGGTATGTGATCATAATAAAGGACCAAGCACTAAGAATCTAATATCCCCACCTAAGGTTGCATCGATCAAAGGCATCTAATAGCTCCATTGCATCTATTTAGATCCATCAGAAGGGACAAAAGAGATCGTTCATCTACATAAATTTCATAGGAGGTAAGTTCATTTTATTCCATGCAAACATTTACTACATTTCTTTACATCTAGCTACTTGTTCACTATCCAAGTGCAATTGACACAAGAGTAACCTAGGGAAAAATTCCACACACACAGAAATACATTAGGTATGAGATGTAGTGTAGTGATTAGTTGTAAGTCTAGAATTTTGGCGACTGACAATAGTTTGATCCCTCATTCTACATCTTTATTTTTTGGTATTTGATGTCTATTTAAGGGTTTTATAAGTCTATTCTTCATTGCAGGTTTCTGGTGAATCCAATGATAATTGTGTGAGCCCGTAGTGACAAAAGGAAAGGATCAATGAATGTCTTTTGACCCTAAGAAATTAAGGTTTATGATCATTTCCATAGATCCAAGAACCTATAATTTGTACTCGGGAGCCTATGGGCACCCCTGTCCCTCTCCGGGCACCCCAATCTACCTTATTTTTCAAGATCTACATTTTTCTATACTCCAATGAGATTTCCAGTGCTTCAGATTTAATCAGCTTCTAGTCCTGTACACCTTTGGCAACATTAAGAATCATCTAAGGCTTCTTACTTTCTCTTTACACTTAGTGTTTATATATTTATTTCCTAGTTTTCTTTGGTATATTTTTGTATTTCATTATTGCATTTATTTACTGCTACAATAACATAAAATTAGCAATACTATTCCATATTTTACATAATCACTTCTTCACGCTCTTCTTCATTTGTGTGCTCTTCATCTTGGACCTCTTCTTATTTTGCTTCCTTTTTGACATGATGATCCAAATATTCTTCCTCCTGGTCCAAATCATGAATAACATGAGGTTGTTCCTCCCCTGTTGGATTGGGTTTCCACACTTCTTTAGTTAGAGATTCCTTAGGAGTGTGTGAGGTGATTTCCTCTTGATGCCTCTACATTCTTATCCTTGCACTATGGTCCAATGTAAAATCTTATTATTTTTATTCTTCTTCTTCTAGAGGGGTTTGCTCATGCTTGCACTTCATAATATTCACAATTTTATTTTTTTGTAGTTGTTGATGCTTGAGGTTGCATACAATTACCATTTTTGCATCCCTAAGCTTCAATTATAGATAATTGTAGACCCTACAAGCCTCCTTGGAAACTGCTAGAGTTATAATGGGGTTTAGGTCCATGCTATTTGATTCCATGGTTTCAACATATGGTGCCTTTTATTTGTAACCATATGTCTTGCGCAAGTTATGGTAGTCTGAATGTACCGTTTCTATGTTGAACTTCAATTTTTGTGCATCCTTTATCATGTCCACCATGCTTTTGAAATACTTTGTGGTGAATGAAAATGGGATTTTGCACCAATGTTACATCTCTCCATTGTTATGTAAGAACCTACCAAGGATAAAGTGTTACATTACTACAAAATCTAATTTCCCATTCAATACCAATGGGAACTCTCTAAATATGCATCACTCATTTTCAAAGGCATCACACATTATTTTACACCACTTATCCAAGTGTGTCTTGTATGGATTTGAAATTATGTCATCAAAAGGTTACTTGGCAAACCACTGTACCAGATACTTATTCTCGATCGAATGCTCCCATATGTTTTCATATATACCATCTGAAACTCCTATCTCCCAAAACATGATTATCAAAAGGAAAGACCCCCAAGTAATTTTCTATCCTTTCTATGTTTGGGTCTTTTTTTCATCAATTATTCTTCAGCTATGATCAAGGCAATGTTATATTTGGTCATGTGTGCCATCTTATGTGTAGTATGAATTTTTTTTTTATTCACCTCTATTCATCTTTTAAAGGAACCCAATTTACAACTCTCCAGACGTGCAAACACTCTAATTCCTGGGTCAGTAATGTGTAAGACGTTGAATTTGAAACTTCCTCTTTAATATTACAATTTTGTGGCTATTGCCTTTATTGCTACCTCATCGCATAGGTCCACTACTATCTCCTGTCCACTGTCACATATCCTAGTTACTCTACCAACTAATTTCACAGTTAAGCATATCCTTCTACCTATAAAGTAGAAGTAATATTTGTGAAAGTGTAACATTAGCCACGGGTACAGGTGCACGAGGTTTCCAAAGAATGGTAACTCATATAATTATAATAATCCTGCACTTTCAAAGGTTTTTGCACCTTTTAATCAAAGACTATCTGACCTCCTAGAGACCACTAACTCATCTCCTTTAACACATCATTCTTGATGTATTTTTTGTGACCTTGTGCACGGTGGTTATAATCATTAATCTTACATTTCCATAGTTATTATGCCCATTGTTTTCCCAAACTCACTTCTTGTGGATATTACATTTTGGAAAACCACTCATTAGGAGATTCTTTTGTGGTCTTTTTGGTTCTTGGTTCTTTCTTTAGTGTCATTTTAATCTTAGAAAACGCTTCTACAACTATTAAAATTACAATTTTTTGTACCCTAGTGGAGAGTCCTCGATTTTTCTTTCTCAATTTGTTCTTACTTTGATGCTTCAACCCTTTTCCCTAACTCAATCCAACTCCTTATCCCAACTCAACCATGTAAATCAAACTTTCCCTAACCTTACAAGTTTCACCATTGTGAGCATTGAACCCTAGCTTTGTAATCCATATTTTCAACTCTTCCTCACAACACTTCACACAACTTCAACTTCACCTAACGAGTTTTGGTTCTAATTATTAAGGTTTTATGCTGATCTCTTTCTTTGCACTCTGTTTGCACTTCACACTTTGTTCGCAGACACACGAGCTATTTCGCACACTTTTTCTTAATAGCAAGGTAAGAATGAATACACTTCATTGTTCTTTTATAGATTTTCAAAATTTTATTACATTAAATGCACTCACCTATAACCGCTATTTATATTTAAATAATTTTTTTTATTTTCCTTCTTTATTATGTGTTTTCAGATGTTTTTCCACATAATACTTCTATACGTGATAGTCCATAACCTTCGAGCACACAAATAATGATTAGACTACAAACCTATATACTCACTTTCCTACACTACATCTATTCTTCCTCTACACCACTTACCAAGTAGTTTTCCTCTGTGCTACCTCCCTTGCATTACACTATGCACTACACCATTGACCAAGTTTTCATGAGTAATTCCACCAATCAAGCACACTCACAACTTATCAAGCAATCCAAAATAAACTTCCCTCACACACCTTCAAATTTTCATCCCTCATGTGTACTTTTACCTTCTTACCCCATACTAAAAGCATGCATGGTCCTCTACGCATTAGTCTAAAATAGGGTGATCAACTCCTACATGAAAACACACTTATTAAAAAAAAAAAAATAGAAACTAAAAGGGAAACCTAATATAAATGGAAATATTTCCTTATTATAACCATAATGAAAGAAGTTTGTTTATCATAGGGATTCAACCTACTCCCATTAAATTAACTAGGCAACATGGTGTCATCTAGCGCCTGCAACTGACAAGCTCAAGATTCTAAAATCATGGTTACTTTAAATGGTCCCAACCAACGCACTTTGAGCTTTCTTGGGTGGCATAAAAACTTTGATTCATCTAAAATCACTATCCCACCAACCATAAGAAACTTGTTATTAATATTCCTATCATGTTAGGCCTTATGTCATTATTTTTTTTCTTCAAAATCTATTATGTAATTACATGTAATTCATCCAATTACATTAATTTGTCAATGCACTCCTTTATTAATCTATCATTAACAAGTCCTCTTGCATGCACAATATGTAGGGAGGGTAGTATGAATTCTATAGGAGAAACTACCTCAGCACCAAACAACAATTGAAAGTGTGTGGCATTATTCAACCTCTTGTAAGTAGTTCTACATACCCATAAAAGAGATGATAATTTTTCATCAAAATCCTTTTTTCCTACATCAATTAATTTTTCAATGTATGTCCCAATATCTTATTAAAGGCCTCTATAGTACCATTGGCTTTTAGGTAATAAGGGGTAGTCTTATGGTGAGATACCATAAACTATACTAACAATATTCTAATTGTCTCATTCAAAAAATGAGTTCTCATGACACAGATAAGACTCCATGGACACCCATACCTACTAATAATGTTATCCCACAATAATCTTGTTGTTGTGGTTGCAGTAAAATCATTTATGGGTGATTCTTCTACCCACCTTATTAAATAGTCTCTACATGTGATGATGTAAGGTGCACATATCCTTTGTGTGGCTGGTGCTATTTGGCCAAAAAAGTAAATTTCCCACTTCTAAAAAGGTTTTGTGCTTGCAATAGGTCACAATGACATCTTATCATGATGTCTTAGTTTCCCTATTCTCTAGAAATGATCACATGCTTTGAAAAATTCCTTAGTATCCTTGTAGAGTGTCTTCCACCAAAGTCCTACTAAGAGTATTTTGCATGTTGTAGCCTCTCTTGCATTATGTCCTCCTACTATCCCACCATGTGATTCCTCCATAATTTCCTTGTGCTCATGATCTAAGATAAACTTGTGTAAAAAATCATCTATACCCATCTTGTATAGGTCTCCTCTGACTAACTAGTAAGATGTCATGTGAATGATGAGTTACTTATTCTCTAAAGTCTTCATTCCCTTAGGTGTAACTCATGTGCACAAGAATACTGCAATGTCCTCCAAATCAGCTGACATGCACTGTAATATGAATAGTTGAGCATCTGACATAGTTTCTTTTATGCTCTTTCAAGGATTTTTCTAGGCTTAACTATGATGGAAAATCAAACTTCTAAAATAAGAGTATCCAAAAATATATGTGCCCTTACAAAATTATATTATTAACTAGATACTTACGTGTCATATGATCAGTGTAAAATGAAAATGGAGTTTCTAGTAAATGTTGTTTGAACTAATGAAACACCTAAACCATTAAAAATTCCTTACGCTATATTGTTGTATATATATTTTCGATTTGGTGTTAGCTTCATGCTCACCAAACAGATAGGATGGTCCACATTACCCTACCCTGGATAAGCCAATACGATTCCAATTATTGTTCCAGAAGCATCCACATGCACATGAAATGGTATATTCCAAGAAGGAAAACTTAAAATGGGTGTGGTTGTTATTATTTCATTTAATGTCTCACATGCTTGCTGATACACATCCTTATAATAGAACTATCCTCTTACCTTCAGAAACTCTATTAACACAACAAACTTAGCATACCCCTTATTGAATTTCCTATAATATCTTGTGTGTCCAATAAATCTGCACACTTTACTTTGATTGGTTGGTTCCTCCAACCCTAAGATTACTGCTACTTTTGACGGATCAACCAACATGCCTTCTTTGCAAATGATGTGCCCCAAATGTGTACCAAATGGTGTTACAAAGATACATTTCTTAATGTTTAGGGATATGCCAAGATTCTTGCATATTTCAAACATTAGCCATAGGAAATCACATTGGTCATTAACCAGACCATAAATGGTCCAATCATCTAGATAGATTTAAAGGAATTTGTTAATGAAATCTTGGAATGCTTGAATAACAATGTGCGAGAATAGTGTTGGCACATTCTTTAATCCAAAAGGCATAACTGTGTAGGTAAAACAACCCCATTCAGTTGTAAATATTATTTTATCCTGATCTTCGTGTATGATCCTAACTTGATGGTATCCTAAAATTCCATCCATGAAGGAATAGATCTTGCACCTTGCAACACCCTCTAGTATTTCTTCAGTGAATGGTGTGGGAAAAGGATCGATGATGCATGAATAATTTAAAACTCTATAGTTGAAAAATATTCTTATCCTCCCATATTTATTGATGCTAATGACCATAGGGATTATCCATTATGATTATTCAATGGGGTCAATAATGTATTCCTTTAACATTTTTTCAATTTCATCCTTTACCTTGATGCATAAGTTAGGATTCATCCAGTAAAGCCTCTTGTAGACTAATCAGATGCCATCCTTGAGATTTATCTTCATTTCACCTAGTGAAAGATGATGCCTTTCAAATCATGGTATCACATTGGGAATAGATCTTGGAAGTCACATAATAGTTCAAATTATTTTTGTGACCTCTGGCTTAGACCAATAGTCACCAATTATCACCTCCTTCGTTCTGTCATTAGTCCCAATGTTCACCTTTTTGGTCTTCAATGACACATGATATGTGTGCACTTGTTCATCCATAGTTTCTAAAACCTTGTGCTCACCTTCTGCATGTTTTATGTTTAAATCCTCAACCTATTCATTGTTAATGAGGTGGATGAGAATTCCTATTTCCTTCTCCTTACAGGCACACCCCATGATTTTATCATCAAAATTCATCCATTCACAAGGATTCACATGCTTAGTCAAAAGACTCTAATCTTGTAACATAGTTACAAGCTATTCTACCTTTGCACTCTCTCCTAGAGTAAAGTGCTTCATTATTTATAGAGCTTCATTGATAGGGGGTTTAGTATAAAAATAATTAAAGGTCTTCTATATTAACATGCTCATTATAGGGTGTAATCTTGGTAACCATCCATTGTGATTACTACTTTTTCCTTGTTGTCATCAAAGTTGATGTACCACTTGTTAAAGAACACATATACAATGTTTGCATAACACTAAGGGAAGACAAGTACAGTAGGAAAGTTGACTACCTATTTCAATTCTACTCCTTGAATCGTGATGCTTGCATTCTTTAAAAATCCAATAGGAATTTCTCTTGTCTTATTGGCCACATAAAAAAACACTTGAAGATGGCTAAAATGGTGGTATTAGCCTTCATTTCCAAACATATAGTGTCAAGATATTAACTTCCGTAATTTTATCAATCAAAATGTTACTTACCAACCAACCATCTATAACTGGATCTAAAGAAATTTCCTTGTCATACTCATGGTCTTAGGGTGGAAAATTTTCATGTAAGATTTATCTATCCCTCTTTGTTCTTACACATGACACTTTCTCCTGTAACCATTCTCTTAATAGAGGGATGATATTCTCCTTCCTAAGCATCCTACATACTTCCTTGAGGTCATCCACATATTTTTTAGCCACCTCTATCTGTTTGGTATGATCTCTATCCCTTGCTTGTTCCTTTAGGCACTGTATGTCCCCATACAATTCTCTAATCAATCCCATGGTTTTTTACAAAACTTATTCTTATTTCCTCACGTTTGAAAATTTAGTTGGCTTTACATTCTCCTATCATTTGATGAGTGGATTCATTCTCCCTTCTTCACATGTGCGTTGTAACCAATAACGGATGTTTCCCTATAATAGAAAAAGTCTTAGGATGTGAGTGTCCTTTCCTAGAGCGCTCAACCTATATCATGGATTCTTGTGTATCCTTCTTATTTTTACACATGTGCACATACAGATCTAGACAACCTTCTACTTTTTGCCCATTTCCACAGTACATGCAAGATCGATTCTTTGGGATCTCATTTTAATAATGGTCTACTGACCGATATATTGAACACATTCCTCGTGCTAAACCTACCTCCACGACCTCCTCATCCTCTACCAAAATATCCTCATTGGTATCCCCCATTACCATTTTTTCCAGAACCATTATTAAGTCCACCATTATTCATATTTTCTTATTCACATCCCCAATCTCTAATTTCTATGCTAGCCTAGCACAACCCCATCTCACAAGCCTCATGAATATGGTTAGTCATCAAATAATTAGTTGTATCATGGGTATGTGCATCAAAAATATTGCAATATATTGAAACCTTCTTCTGTGTAGTACGTTGGAAAATTGGACATTATCAGACATCATTGTTCTTGTGATAATTTTTACAAGCTCAAAATAATGCGCACATAGTCTTGTCTGGAAAAATATCCTTTATATGCCCATTTACATCATAATATATGCACCAAAATCCACTACGAGTGTCATGTGATGAGTTAGCAGATAAATTATCTAGATGAGTAGTCATGGCTATAATTTGAGCTTTAAAGAATGAGATCACTCCAGTGCGTACACTTTTACCCTCCTCTATACATAGTGTCACCTCTAAAGCCTCACATAGATATGTAAATGTATTATGTGATAATACCCTTTGAAAGGGTGTCAACAATACTTTGAGAAACCAATGTGCATGTTGATTATGGTGGATGTTATATGAAATATTAGATAACAAGGTCTTAAAATGCACATCATATTCCTTAAAACTTTCCCCTAACCCCTAATTAATGTCCTTGAGTGCACTTATAATCTACTGCTCAAATTTTGGTATGTGAAATTCAGATAAAAAGGAAGTGTGCAAAGAATCATAATCCACTACTACCTAATGTGGGTCATACTTACTAGACCAACTATGCATGCAACCTTGAAGTGTTTTAGCGAACTACCTTGCCTTCTTATCTGAGGCTATTATTCCATTGTCCCTCCATAAAATTTTATGTTTTTGTACATACTTTACTGCGTCTTCCACACCTTTATACTCTAGAAAATGAAGGGAAATATCAAAGAAAATTTGGGGAGGTTGCTGAGGTAATGGGTTACTTCTATCCCAAATTTCCTCCACTTGGTGGGGGAAAAAATCCTGACCCCAACCCTCCACTAAAGTTCCTATACGATAGAAAATCAACACATGACCTTCTTCACACCTAACGTCCCGAGGTCATGTCGAGATAGCTGGTGTGGAATTGAAATGGAAGTGAAAGTGACAGCTATGATTAAGCTAATTGGGCAACCTTATGTCTTCGACACACAATACTATAATCTACGGATCTATGGAAAAGAGTGCTCTCCTAACTTGAAAAGGTGTGATGGTACGATCTGTTATGATAGTTACTTAGAGACTCCAATAGATTGAGTTGTTGTGAAATACGTGGAAAGTAACCTATAGGTGCCTTGTATGGGTTTCTAGAAAAGTTCATGGAATTGAAAACAAGAGGCATAGTAGAGCTAAAAAGACTATGGGTGATTTTATGGTCCTGTAAAGAAAGTATTAGCTTGTTTAGCTATTATGTTCAACAATGAAATATGTGTAATAATATCAAGTGGAAGTGGTGAAGATATGAATACCAATGTGTGTAAACTAGTGTCAATATCTAGCTGACTAGCAGGCTCGTTAGGTTGTGGGACTTGTGGATCAAAACCAAAGAATCGTTGAGGTTGAGGCCCTCATATGGTCATGCATGCAATCAAACCCTATTTCTAGGAGCATTCCAAAAGTCATAGGCTTGATTAGCAGTGATATTCAGTGTATATAGTTGTCCTATTTTCTCAGCATATGCTGCAGGTGTGCATAAGACTATTAAATGCAAACTTGTGTAAATGTTAGTTATTAGCTCTGAACCATTGGGTTTTAGGACTAGGGGATCACAACTGTAATTATTTTCCTATTGTGGATTGTTAATAGTCATGCAAGATGAATTGATTTGCTTTCGGTAAATAAACTATTTATTAAAGGAAATCTAACCTATATTTCTGGGGTTTTCTCAATATATCATAACAAATTAGTAAAACAAGATAATCTATGGAAAGTAATTTTTTTTGTTCTTTTGTAACTTTTCAGACAATGCATCTAATCTAATAAACAAATTAAATATAAACAATTATCTGGATGTAGCTAACTATTTTTGCAGATGTGTGAATGTAAATATAAAACTCCATTCTAATTCAATCAAAATCCTTCCAACCCTACCTCATAAGTAAAGAACAAATCATAACCCTAACAGAGATATTGTTCCCCACAGCTTCCTTGGTAATGTTGAAGAGAAAAATTCCTATTGATTTGATCTAGTTTGAGATTATCTAGCTAATTGGAATGAATTGTTTCTCTACTCTATTTGATATGCAATTAAAATTAAAAATTCACAATTTAAAATTTGATAAACAAAGAAAAAAAATACAAAACTTCAACATGGAAGAGCAAGAATGTTGGCAAATCCAGTAGTATCAATAACTATCCCCTTAGTTCTTTCCTTTCTTTCTTTGAGTGTTCATGTGAGTCCAAGGGATTGGGAATGCAAAGAACAACAACAATAGGATGATGCTTGAGCAATGGAAGCTTTGAAGCAATCTGGCCACAATGCAAGTAGAAGAGAGATAACATAAGAGATCTGAGCTTGGCTATGTAATTCCTAGTGAGACTGGAAGAGAAAGAACCTTGGAAAATCTAGTAGTATCAGTATTTGTCCCCTCAATTCTTCCCTTTCTTTCTCTGAGTGTTCATGTGAATCTAAGGGATTAGGAATGCAAAGAACAATAACAAGAGGATGGCACTTGATCAGTGATAGCTTGGAAGCAATTTTGATGCAATGCAAGTAGAAGAGAGATAACACAAGAGATTTGAGCTTGGTTATGCAATTCCTAACGAGATTATGACAGCAAAACAATACAAGATACACAAAATTCTCAGGCCCTTTTGCTTGTGTACAAGCATGGAATATATAGGAATGAAGGATATGAGGTTACTTCTTTCTCAAGGAAAGAAGAATTAGTTATAATGAATTAAATCCATTTAAAAATAGAAGGAGGAAGGAGAACCAAGCAATCAAAGATAATTTTAGACAATTCAGATCACAGATGCATACAAAAAGCAAAATAAAGTCAACCGTCACATGTGTAAAACACACTTGAAGAATCTAGAAAAAGTGGGCAGGACCACCGCCTTGTTTAAGGCCGCGGTTTCAGGACCACCGCCCTGCCTGGGCAGCGGTTTGAGAACCGCTGCCCTGGCAGGATGGCAGTCCTGACATTTAAGGCCAAAACAAGCACAGAAAAAGGTGGGGAGATGGAAAAATTCTTGGAAAAGTTAAGTAAGGCCATCTAGGCTACAAATATACACTATGAAAGGGTTTTGGAGCTAGAACACCTTCTTGAAAGGATTTTAAATCATTATTGGGGATTCTTGTAACTATTTTCCTAACAATGTAGCACATGAAATTTTGGGTGTGTACATATTTTCACCTCAGAGAAGCGTCTTAGCCATGAAAAGGTGTAAAACATAGATTTTGAATACAACATGCCCAAAATAGGGAGTTAGAAGCTATACCTGACACACTTGTGTGTCGAAATCTAACCGTCCAATCTCCCACTTCCTGTAAGAGGAAAACAAAACTCAAGTGCAGATAGATAAAATATCGAAAAATAAACACTAGATCAAAATGATAAGAGGATCTACCATTTGCGTGGGGATTTAGTAATATACCTGTGCCAACAATCCAGCCCTATAAACACACACACTCAAAATGAGTTTAAGATAATATATATATATATATATATATATATCGAAACAAACTCATTTTCCAATTCATTTGTGCATTGTTGATTTGGTGAATTTGGAGCTCTAGATCCACGTTGACCATTTTTGACGCGAATACAACCAAAACGACCGTTGCAAGATAGTGGTCATGCCTCCACAAGAAGGAGATCAGCCAGCGCATTCTCACGTTAGTTATTTCATCTTTTGTATTTTTGTGCCTTAAATATTTAAATGTTGAAAATTTCACCTAGGGGGACATTTTCAAATTTTCTTGTTTCAAATGAGTCCTTAGGGGGGGTGCCCATAGGGAATTATTTTATTTTTCTATAAATGGTTAATTTTTTCATTTGTGGGCATTTTTGGGGTTAAGGGAAAGTTTTGGGAAATTGGGTTAGGAACGCCACCCTACACTGGGCAGAGGTTTTGAATAGAATGTCTAAAATGTGCCTTAGCTCAATTTTTTTTCGATTTTCAATATTTTGCTTATGTTTTTGATGATTTTTTCATGTGATGCATGTTACTAAATTTCTCTTTTCTCATGTTTTGGTGAATGTAGAAGGAGTACATACGCTGGAGCAAAGAGAGAGAGTTTGATTGGCTCCCTTGGATTTTGGATCAGCTAAACCAGGCTTATATGGATGTACTATAGTGAGTGGGCATCTGGCATATAGCACCGGTGCCCCATGTCAGTCTTGATAGTCACATTTTGTGTGACTTATTCTCTTACTAGGATGTAAATTGGAACACCTTTTGGATTCTAAGTGTTAGGGGTGAGTGGGCTATCACTCTAGAGGATGTATACCACATCCTTGGACTCTCGATTATTGGGATACAATTGAACTTGGAGATAGCTGGTTCCATGGCAACGATGGCACAGTGGGCCACTTATATGGGAGACATTGTTATCTCACCTGGCTCAAAGAAGGGGATGAAGGTCTGTTCATTTGCTACTGCTCATATTCCTATCCTTCGGAGGGCCATCATGGGTATCATGTCCTTGAGATTGATTGGGGACAAGGGGGAGATACACTTTTGTACTGTTGGGCCCCCATCATTACAAAGATGAAGGCTCATGGCCGTAAGTATGCATGGGGGTAGATATTATGGGGACTACCTACCATGATTTGTACATAGTAGTATGATTGCAGGGACATTCTTCGAGCCACCCCACTCTTGTTATGAGTTAGTTTTATGAGTGTTTCATCCCCTATGGCAAGTGGTACTAGTATCAGACCTAGGTGTTGTTTAGGCAGCTAGATGGAAAAGTATGTCAACGCTTTGGAAACTACATTAGTCAGTGGCTTCCCTGACTATGGAAAACATGACTTCCGCACCCTACCATGACATGGCATGGATATGGGGTGAGGAGGTTATGATGATGGTGGCTTTTTCTTCCATGATCTAGCTAGTTGACAGAGTTGGGAGATTAGAGCCTCACCCATTTGATCAGGTACCTTAGCAATTTGGCCTTCCATACCTTGTCATGCTTCCCCCAAAGGAGCCTATTTATAGGACTATTTGGGAGGCTCAGAGGGGTCCTAAAGGGGATCCTGATTTGACAGTGGTTACTCTTGGCATGCCTATTGCATTTAGATGGGTGATCTATGCTATCTGGGATGATGGTGCCCCTTGAGCACTCTTACTTCAGATTCTGGGAGTTCCTGCTCATAGTGGGGAGGATGATGAGATGATTGAATTAGACTCTGACCCTGTGGAGGATATGAGAGATGACATGGAGGGGGAGTCTATCGAAGAGGATGAGGGGGAATCCTCTTTGGAGGGAGAGGAGAGTGACCTTGAGTGGCATGATACTCAGGAGATCCTTAAAGCAGCACACGAGGAGGCGAGCGTAGAGAGAGAGAAACTAGTCTCGAAGGAGACATTTGGAGAGGACGATGAGTCTGTGATTGGACAACATCATGCCTCTAAATTTGGAGAGGATCTGTAGCCTCCAGCAGCACCTGCAACCATAACCATGGATCCCACATGGATGCCCAAAGACCCAAGTATGTTTGATACTCCTTTCTTGATTTTGCCTATTGATTTTTGTATGTTTATCTTAGCATTATCCTTTTGATTTATGTTATATGATTTTCTAGCTCATTATATCTCTCTTATTTTTTTTCTTTTCTGTATCATTTGCACACAAGTGATGAGAACTCATTCATTAGGTGTGTGTGGACACCCTATTGATATCCTCATGGAATACCTGGGCTAAGTTGATTACGGATTCAAGACATCCCCTAGCTTTCGGCTGACATACCAATGTGTTCACTCCAATCTAAAAGGTGGCATAGATAGTGATATCTCTCTGTACCCAGGTAGCTGGATACGAGAATAATGAGTGCCTCATGAGAAAGAGCCACTCTCACATTAAGGCTACGGGCAGTGGGCACCACAACGAGAATTCAAACCATTAAGCCCATTCTGAGTGCCACGATAGTCGTAGCAGGATCCCTAGACATGGTCACGCACCATTCAAGGGATCCCAAAGGGATTGATAGGCCATTGAGCCTTTATTGATTTGATACCATTTTTGATATTATATGATTTTTTGTATATTTCTGGCTCATTGCAAGTGTTTTGACCATGCCTAGTGTATGATGACATTGTATAAAAACTTGATCTATTATGATATATACAGACCCTATTTTTGGTTTGGTAATCCATTGTATCTAAGTTGAATTCTTTTTGTCTTATCTCACATGTGTACTCTAGATGTTTAGAATTTCTACTTTTCAATTCTTTTCAAAATGTATGCAATGGATATGAATGATAAACATAATGATTTCTTTTTGTATTTTATGCTACTGATATATGATGATGTAAACACAATGTGATGTTTAAACTTAGTTTCTTTAGCAATCTTCAGTACTTCATATTGTCTTTATAAAATGTGATGATACAATGATATGATAAGTAAATGTATTTTCCCCACTCCTAACTCCACACAACTAGTAAGATGCGAGGGCTCAACACCGAGAGTTAGAAAGGGTTCAAGTTATGAAAAATTGTTGAATGGTAGTGATGAGATAAAGACAGAGGTCTGGCAAAACCAAATTGAGATTTTACAACCATACCCTACTGAAGTTTCATCATAGTTTAGAATGTGAATTGCTTTGCAGTTTATCTAGACTTGGATCCATAGATGGCCACTTGGTTAAAAAAATATGGTTTTGAGGTTTTAAACTCTTTTGGAATTTTGGACATCTAACTCACTTTGTTTTTGACTTATGATTTCACATCATTTGAATTATTTGTAACTTTCAGTTTTATCAAAGAGAACCCCTACACCTTGCCCCATACTACCAATAGGAAGCATGGGATTTTCACCATGGGCAAGGCATATGTGAGTAAGGGCATTTATCTCCTTTCCTAACCGTACATCACTAGTAAGAGACAGAAGCTCAAAGTTGAAGGTTGGTAGGGCAAAGAAATGTGTAAAATAAAATTTTTCTGTGGATTTACATTTGACTTATTTATCTAGGAAAAATATTTGTTATGTTCTTATTTCCAAATATATTTTATGAGATAGACGTGACACCATGAAGCTTCTAGAATAGACCATGGGCAAAGACACCTAACCTAGGAAGAGACCAGAAGTAGAACCAAGTATGCAGGCCTTGGTATGGTTACCATCAAAACTTTTTCGTATCTTGTTTAGATTGATAACTGATTATGCAATAGTTGATGATACTATGAAGGTTTGAAGAGACATGATTTGAATTTTTTGCCAATGTTTTCAAAAGTTTTTAGGAATTTCTATAAGAATAAGCTCCTTGATGACAACTTTTACAAAATGAATAGACATATGAAAATGTGATGTAGATGCAATAATGTACATATGAAAATGCTGATGGATCATGCGTAGTGTCTCTTTAGGTGAAGAGAGTTTATGGATTTGCTAAACTCCTTGCCTTCTAGTGTACACAAGAAAAATTCCCCATTTTTGTAGTCTTCTACTACTCGATATGGACCAAACCACCTGGGTCTGAATTGTCTCCCATTTTCGGTCTTCTTGTCTATCCAGCTATCAAGTATGAAGACCAAGTCTCCCTCATATATCTCATGTTTGTAAACCTTCTTGTTATTTTTCTGAGCCATTCGGTTAGTGTAAACTTTGTGTCATTGTGTGGCGTTTAGTCTAGCCTCATCGATAATTTCTAACTGAGAGAGTCATGCTTCTCGATAACCCTCTTCTCCCATGATCCCTTGTAATGAAATACAGAGACTTGGTATCTCAACCTCAAGTGGAAAAACCAATTCAGCCCCAAACACCGAAGAAAAGGGGGTTGCTCTTGTTGGTGTTCTAACTGACGTTTGGTAGGCCCATAAGGCTGGAAAAAGCTTTAGGTGCCAATCTCATTTCTTCTCCTTAATGTTTTTTAAGAGAATGGACTTTAAAGTCTTATTGGTAGCCTCAACTTGTCCATTAGCCTGAGGATAGTAGAGAGAAGCTGTATGATGAATTATGTTTAATTTTCCACATAGCTTATGTACCTCATCATTTTTGAAAGATGTGCCATTATCATAAATAATGACTTATGGCACCCTGTACCTACAAATGATCTAGTTCAGGATGAACTTAGCAATTATAGAGCTAGGTACGGTGGTAAGGGGCATGGATTCTACCCACTTGGTAAAGTATTTTGTGGCCGTGATTATGAAGCTATGACCATCCATTGACAAGGGAGAAAAATTTCCTATCAAATCTAGGCCCCACGTGGAAAAGGGCCATGGGGTTGCGATTGGTTATAGAGCCTATGTCGGTATGTGGATCTCATGGGAGAAATCCTGACATTTATGTCATCTACGCATGAATTCTATTGCATCATGCTCTAGCGTGGGCCAGAAGTAGGCCATCCAATGTATTTTCAGAGCAATGGTGTGGCCACCAAAGTGACCTCCACATACCCCACTATGCAATTCATAAAGAATATTTTTTGATTCCTCTACATCAACACATCTCAACAACATTCCATCAAAGGCTCTACGGTAGAGCACTTGTTCCACAATAACATACTTAGTAGAAATGATGCGTAACCTCCTTCTTTGTTGTGATGTTTCCCCTTATGGGTATGTGTGGTCCATGATGAAATTGACAATGTCGGTATACCAAGGACATACAGAGATAAGGGGCCTGGTTTCGATGAAGTACACACAGTCATCAAGAAATTCTAGATCTACCAAATCACTCCCATCCAATGGATTGTCAACTAACCAGTCCACAATTATTTGTCCTTTAATGGATTTTTTATTTACAAATGTTAGTTCAAACTCACACATTAACACTATGAAATGCCCGACCTTTTTAGAAAAGGATCCATTCATGAGGAATGTCCACAACTGATCTATCTTAACAATAACCCTTGTTTCTTGATTAAGCATATAATGCCTTAAACGATTTGTTGCAAAAATTATGATAAGGCATTCCTTTTCTACTTGTGTGTAATGTGTCTCATAATCAAGAAACATCTGACTAATGAAATAAACTGCATGTTCTCATTTATTGAAATCCTCTTGAGCCAACATGCAGGCTAGAGAAACATCTATATCTCATGAATACAAGATCAAATGGTGATTTAATCTAGGAGGAATTAACATGGGAGGGGAAAACATTAATCATATAATTGCCTTGAAGGCCTCGTTGCATTCTTCTGTCTAATCGATGCGATAATTATTTTTCAAAAAATTGTTGATTGGATGAATAAAAAAGGTCAAGTCAGGGATGAACCTTCGGATTGCACTGAGTTTTCCAAGAAAATATCTAATACCATACTTGTCTGATGGTGGAACCATTTATAATAAAGCCCGAATTTTTTTCGGGTCAACATCAATCCCTCATGAAGATATAATGTAACCAGGAATATTTCCTCTTGTTACGCTGAAAACACATTTCTCTAGATTTAATATGACATCATACTCAATTAAACATGAAAGGATGATTTGAAGCACCTCTTGGTGATCACAACACTTCTTGGAGTTGGCCAACAGGTCATCTATGTAGAATTCCACAATCTTATGAATAAAATCATGGAATATGTAGGTCATTGTTTGTTGGTCTGTAGCACCGGCATTCTTAAGACTGAATGGCATGAAAACATAATAGTAGGTTCCCCAAGGAGTTATAAACATAGTCTTAACTTGATCCTCTTTGGATATTTTGATTTGATTGTATCCCGAAAACCCATCCATGGGAGACAACAACTCAAATCCAGTTGTTGCATTAACAATAACATCAATGGATGGTAATGGGAAATCATCCTTGGGGAAAGCTTTGTTAATGTCCTAGAAGTCTATAGAAATACATATCTTTCCATTCTTTTTGAGAACGAGGACAATATTAGATACCCATTGTGAATAATCAACTAGCTTAATGAATCCCACATGGAGAAGTTTCATTACTTCTTCTTTCACAGTGAGGGCCACTTTTGGCTTCATGGGCCTTGACTTCTGCTTAATCAGTTTAGCATCCAGCTTGGTGATGAGATTGTGAACTGCGATATGAGAAGAATTTCCCTTCATTTCCTTATAACTAAATACAAAGGATTTTTTATGTTCCTATAGGATTTGGGTATGTATTTCCACTTCCTCTAGAGTTAAGGAGGACCCTAGTTTTAAGATATTTGGTTCCTCCTCCATTCTAATGTTTATATCAGTCATTCCTTAAATTAAGGAGGCATTGCCTTCCTCAAAATCCTACGGGACTAGAGGCAACTCCAATTCCCCTTCTTCTTCTACCTCGTAAATCTCAAGATCCTTTCCTAGAGAGGACTCAATCATGGGATTCCCAAAATAAGAAGAGGAATGTGGGATTAGGGAGAGGTCTATCTCATAGTAATTAATATGTAACTCTATAAAAGTGTTTAGATATATTAAAGTTTCTTCATTACCATCAATAGGGTTTGAAAAGTCAAGCTGATCCTTGGCTTTCACATATGTCAACATTGGCACCATTGGCACTTTATGAAACAAGGGTTCAACACGTATCAAAACCGTGAAGTTGGTGTCCTCTAGGTCACTAATTGGGGTGAAGCGTGAAGTATAAGTTGCTATAAAAATTATAAGAAGGTTATGTTCACATGGAATTGCCTCAATTGAGATGAAATTGAACCCTTTGCTCAGACCTAGCACTACTATTTTGTAAGTTTGTAGATGCTCATCTCTAGTCTCATACACTTCAGATACCTGATTTGTGACCAGTTGTGAATCACCTAACACCCTAATGTTGAGGATACCCATCCTCTTAATGACAATGAGACCTAATAGAAGATCCTCATATTCGGCCCCATTATTTGTACATTCAAAATTTATCTTGAAGGCAAAAGGTAGAATCCTTCCTTCAGGAGAGGTAAGGATCACACCTACCCCAGAGCCAAAGCGACACTTGGCTCCATCAAAATAGAGTGTCCAAAAACTACTCAGAAAGATGGGAATTGAGTCATCTTTTTCATCTTTTCCTTTTACCTCAGTCACTTTAACCATGTAAATCTCATCTGCTGGGGGATAACTGAGTCCCAGAGTATGTCCCATACCCATAGAGTCAAAGGGGAGGAGGATAGGAAAATACCTCTCAAATAGTTTGAAAATCCTTGCTGTGGTTCCCAGTGACACTGTCTCTACAACCATAGTTTCATTTTTGAGTGTTGGAATGCTCTCAATCAACCCTGTGAATTCTATCTCTTTCGTGGGAATTAAATTTTCCTCTAGTGCTTCCCTTGCAGGTTTATTTAACTTATTTATGGGAAGCTCAAACTTGGAGTGAATGTATGGCCTTTTCTTTAAATTAGCCAAGTGTATTTCAAAAGGTTTTGGATCACCTTGTGCCATAAATACCTTCCCTAAATGCAGGAACCTTACCTCTTGAAATAGAGGGGAAGGGATTTCCTTCATGTGGTGGATCCAAGGAAAGCCAAGGATCATATTATAGTTGGTTTCCTAGTCTATAATATAAAACTCAGTGAGTACCATCTTGGGCCCAAGAGTAACTAGTAATACTATGGTTCCGATCAAGGTTTCCTTGAGGCTGTCATAGCCCCTCGTTATGTTTCACATCGAAGAGAAATTGGTCTCCCCATATCCTAACTTCTGAAGAAAAGAGAAGGGGACTATGTTAACTACTATCCCATCATTGATCATTGCATGTTTCACGTAGTTTTTGTAGATCCAAACTTGTAAAAACAAGGTTGGATCACCTCTATGAGCTATTTCAACATCCGTAGGCATCTTAATTATGTCAAACACAAACTCAATGTCCCTTTCAGGTTGACCTCGAGGGAATAAAATTAAGTCTATATGATTTACTTGTGTTTCTAAAGTGGGGGTGACATTAACCAGATGACCTAAACCTAGCACCTCTAATAGCGCGACTCTATGAGTAGGGAAATTCTTCAATAGGTCTAAGAAGGAAATGTGTGACAAGGTCTTGGTCAAATCACTGATTAGATCATAAGCCCCTACAAGATTGATTAGCGTATCATGAATATTTCTTGATACATCCGGATAAATTTGGATTGATTGCAAAGAATAATCCCTAGATCTTGTTGCAGTGTTAATTTGGGGTTCAACGTCTAACTCAAGTAAGCCCATAATTTTGGTTTGTTTGCGGCTGTCTAGAGAAGGTACCACCTATGGGTTTGATGAAGTTGAAGCTTCATGATCGTTAGTCCCTATCATCATATCCTTTTTGGAAAAATTGGGATCTAATATACCATCCTTTGGATGTGTGGGGAGAGGATCGTTGAAGATCCCTAACAGTGTGTTCTACGGGGAAACTGGTCCTATGTAGGTGTTTTGCATTGGTGCGGTGGGGTTTTCCAGAAACATATCAACAAAAAACTATCGTTGATCTTATAGCAAGAACTTTAGAAACTTATTGCAATCATATAATGTTCTTGCATCATGCCTGCAAACCCTATGGAAACCACAATATAGATCAGGATCCTAATCTCGTGGCCTTTTATTTGTTCCTTGTTATGGCCCAAAATTATAGTTACTATTTGGTTGCTGACTGTTATGGTTTAAATTTTGAAACCCTTTCCCTTGGTTCTAGAATTGGTTGGGGTATTGACTAGGGCTTGGGGTCAGAATTTACCTCTGTTGTTAAGGTTGTTGTTGTTATTGAGGATGATTAAAAACCATAGCGTTTACCGAGGGTGAGAAATTTTCATTTCTATGATTATTTCCATTATTGTTGTTATTTGTAACACCTATGTTAGTAAGATTAACCATATTAGGATTTTTGGGCTATTCAGTCACACCGTCAGTCGTGACTCCACGATTCTTATTAAGGATCTTTGGTCCTTGATTGTTGTTAGTGTTGTTGGAGTATCTAGGAGCATTTTGAGGAGGAGTGAATAACTTCCCATTTTACCCATAGGTCTTATGGCCACTATCAATGGCCACTTGGTTAATTCAAAGATCACCCTCTAGTACTTCCTTATAGCTCCTGAGTAGTAACTTTTGAACCTCTTCCTTTGTCTCTCTATTGAGAGAGTGGAGGAATAAATCACAAAGTTCCATTTGATCCATGTTTGGAGCACTTATAGAAGAATAGAGAACCTACCGCCACCTCTGAATGAAGTGGGTTGTGGATTCGTTATGTTCTTGTTTGATGTGCAATAACTCTATGATCCTAGTTCTTAGTAGCTTATTCATATCGAAAGCCTTATTGAACTCTGACATGAGTTTTTTAAAAGTGTGTATCGAGGCCTCTGATATTCTATAATACTAGTTGAGATCGATGCCTTATAACATCTTAGGGAAGACCTTTGCAACAACTACATCCCATGGGAGCAAATTTCAAATGGTTGTTGCATAGGCTTTGAAATGGGTATTTGGGTCACCTTCCCCTTTAAACTTTGGAAGATTGGGAAATGGCCTTCGGAGCATGACTATTCAAATGGAAAAGTCCAGAGGCTCCTTTAGGTACTCAGAGTAGGTTCCCATTATGTACATTTCAACCATTGAAGGTACTTTTTGGGGAAGAAAAGGTTTCATTGGTTACATTGACAACATAGAGTAGGCATTTGTCAGGACATATGGCATTCCCTGTGGATAAACATAAGGGCCCGGATAGGTGTATGTATCTCCTTGTGGCATCTTGGATTACATGTATATATAGGGGTGTTGGCCACTTTGATATGGAGCTAAAGGTGTAAAATCAGGGATTGTCACATTTTCGGCTGGTATAACATTTGAGAATGCACTTCCAGTTGGATCCTATTGTAGGTATCCATATGTGGCTTGGGGGGTATACCCAAGGTGCCCATCCCCATGAGAATATCCCTAGGGTTTGGAGTATTCATGTAGATTGGAGGATTCTGTATAGTAGGTATTTTATCATAGATCTGTGGTTAGGACGGAGTTCGTGCTTGCCCCGCATATGAATTCTGTATATTTTGGGCAAGCTCTAACTCTTTGACTTTGTCTACCAAAGCTTAAATGACATTACCGGTTGATAGGTAAGTGCCTTTCTTAGGTACCTTTTTTTGAACCCTTGGAGGTTTTTGAGGAGTATGGTATCCTTCTATGAATTATTCATGATGTTTCCACCTCTCATTGGTTGTATTTTCAGTTGGTGGTGGGTTAGCGTTATTATTTTGAAGAAGGACATCACCTTGTCCTTGCAACCTATCGAAAGATTGGTTCATGTTCTGGAAGTGTCATTCAATCCTAGCATAACATGCTAAATACTCCTCATCTAGATGGGGGATTTTATTGGATTACACGCTAATGGGGTGTCAAAAAAATACCCAAGGAGATGAACTTGCTTCATTAGTGAATGTCATGTTATTTAAACTTGATTATTTGAGGGGATAAGTCTGAGTGACCTGATCAAGTTCCTAAATGCGTACAAAAGAACCAACATTGGTTCCCTAAAGTAGAGGGTTTTGAGTGGATGAGTAGTTTTCTGCCCATGTTGAAAGCGAAGGTAATTTTTATGGTATACTTGATTGGTAATGGTACATGTCAAAACCCAGGATGGGCCAACCATACTCGTCATAATTTGACATATTCGGGGGGTATAAGAATACCCATAGAATAAAGGATGGATGGAGAAAGTGGAAACATTTAGAGACTATCTATTCACATCGGGTTCACCAATTTTATATGATAGAAAATCAAAACGTGACCTTCTTCGCACCTAACCTCCCGAGGTCATGCCGAGATAGTTGGTATGGAATTGAAATGGAAGTGAAAGTGACAGTGGCGATCAAGCTAACTGGGAAACCTTATGTCTTTGACACGCAATACTAGAATATTCATATCTAAGGCATAGAATTCTCTCCTAACCTAAAGAGGTGTGATGGTATGGTTTGTTATGATAGCTACTTGAAGACTCCAATCGATGTATAGTTTTGTCAAGATTCTATTAAGTGGGTGTGGAATACATGGAAAGTAACCTGCAGGTGCCTCGTATGGGTTTCTAGACAAGGTCATGAAAGTGAAAACAAGAGGCGTAGTGGAGCTGTAGGGACTATGGGAGATTTTTTTCTCTTTTCTAGAAAGTCTTAGCCTATTCCGCTATTATGTTCAACAATGAAAGTTGTGTAATAATATCGGGTGGAAGCGATGAAGATATGAATAGCAATGTGCATAAACTAGTGTCAATATATAGCTAACTAACATGCCCATTATGTTGTGTGACCAGTGGATCACAACCAAAGACTCGTTGATGCTGAGGCTCTCATATGTTTATGCATGCAATCATACCATATTTCTAGGAGTAATACAAAATTTGCAGGCTTGATTAGAAGTAATATTCAGTGTATCAAACTGTCCTATTTTCATAGCATATGTTGCAGGTGTGTGTAAGAGTGTTAAACTCAAACTTGTGTCAATGTCAGTTATTAGCTCTGGCCCGTTGGGTTATGGGACTAGGGGATCATAACTGTAATTATTTTCATGTTGTGGACCATTGATGGTCATGCAAGATGAATTTATTTTCTTTCGGTAAATAAACTATCTATTAAAGGAAATTTAACCTATATTTTTGGTTTTTTCTCAATATATCAGAACAAAGCAGTAAAACAAGCTAATCTATGGAAAGTAATTTTTTTTTTGTTTTCTAACTTTCAAGACAATGCATCTAATCTAATAAAAAAATTAAATACAAACAATTATCTGAATGTAGCTAAATATTTGTGCAGATGTGTGAATATAAATCTTAAAATCCATTCTAATTCAATAAAAATCCTTCCAACCCTACCTCAAAAGTAAACAAAAAATAATAACCCTAATAGAGCTATTGTTCCCCACATCTTCCCTGATAATGTTGAATAGAAAACTTCCTATTGATTTGATCTACTTTGAGATTATCTAGCTAATTGGAATGAACTGTTTCTCTACTCTATTTGATATGTAATTTAAATTAACAATTCGTTATTTAAAATTTGATGAACAAAGCAAAAAAATACACAACTCCAACCTGAAAGAGCAAGAAATTTTGAAAATCTAGTAGTATCAGTATCTATCCCCTTAGTTCTTTCCTTTCTTTCTCTGAGTGGTCATTTGAGTCCAAGGGATTGGGAATGCAAAGAACAACAACAAGAGGATAGATCTTGAGAAATGGCAACTTGGAAGCAATCTGGATGCAATGCAAGTAGAAGAGAGATAACACAAGAGATCCGAGCTTGGCTATGCAGTTCCTAACAAGACTAGAAGAGTAAGAACCTTGGATAATCTAGTAGTATCAATATCTATTCCCTTAGTTCTTTCCTTTCTTTCTATCAGTTTTCATGTGAGTTCAAGGGATTGGGAATGCAAAGAACAACAACAAGAGTATGGTGCTTGAAAAATGGCAACTTGGAAGAAATCTGGATGTAATTCAAGTATAAGAGAGATAGCACAAGAGATTTGATCTTTGCTATGTAATTATTAGTGAGTTATGGCAGAAAAACAATACAAGATACACAAAATTCTCAGGCTCTTTTTCTTGAGTACAAGCATGGAATATATAGGAATGGAGGATAGGAGGTTATTTCATGCTCAAGGCAAGAAGAAGTAGTTCCAACCAATTAAATCTATTTAAAAATAGAAGGAGGAAGGAGAACTAAGAAATCAAAGATAATTCTAGACAATTTGGCTCACATATGCATGCAAAAATCAAAATTAAGTGAACTGTCGTATGTTTAAAACATGCATGAAGAATATAGAAAAAGTGGGTAGAACTGCCGCCCTGCCTGGGTGGTAGTCCTGGTACTGAAGGCCAAAACAAGTGCAAAAAGATGCAGGGAGATGGAAAAATGAATGGAAAATTTAAGTAAGGCAATCTATGATACAAATATACACTGCGAAATGGTTTTGGAGCTTGAACACCTTCTTGAAAGGATTTTGAATCATCATTGGGGATTCTTGTAACCATTTTCCCGAAAATGTAGCACGTGTAATTTTGTGTGTGTATAGTTCCCTCTTCTTAGGGATGACCACATCCTCCCAAGCCTCATGTCAGAGGAGTTAATAGAAGTATTGATGAATAAATGGTTTTCACAGATGTAGTAGAACTAAAATGCATGAAAATTGTTTTCCCCTATATTCCTCCAATAAAGTTACTTCCACTAAGTATAGCACCAACATTATTTCTTGACTTCGCATCTACTAAATGAATTCCAAAAAAACTTTGT
Source organism: Taxus chinensis (assembly GCA_019776745.2). Lineage (NCBI taxonomy): Eukaryota > Viridiplantae > Streptophyta > Pinopsida > Cupressales > Taxaceae > Taxus > Taxus chinensis. The sequence continues at coordinate 478,039,939 of CM034154.1, read as the reverse complement.
TGTTTAGCTATGGAAGCCTATTTTGCTACCATATGTGATGTATTTATCTGTTGTTCCTTCTAATTTTATACCAATAGGTACTTACCTTTATCTCCAACCCAATGTGGTGATCCCCAATTACCTTCATGCTCACCATCACTTTAATGATCCTCTGTAACAAATTATGAATTACCAACACCAAGTGCAAGGTCTAGGGATCCGAGGTGGGTTAGATGCATGCCAAAATTTCTTATTCTTTCATTAGAATAACTTTCATTAGATACTAAGGGGTCCCTCTCTTTTTCTTCCCATATCTGAGGGACATGGTTTAACAATCCCTCACCTTCTGTAGGGTTCTCATCACTTTCTCCCAGCCCCATTCCTCTAATTCTTAGTGCCTCCTAAACTACCTTATCTTGCACATGATTATATCTATGAATCCTTTCTTCCCTATCTCTTTCTTTTGCTTGGCCTAAATCCATCCTACCTAGGCCCTTTTCCTTCCCCTATGTGCGATGGGATTTCAGCCTGCCACAGGGAGATTTTCCAATCCAAGATTAATCAATAAAATATTGATAGCCAATAAGAGCGCACGTAACTAAGATCCTATAGGTTTGTGTAGGAACTAAAATTATGCCTCCTCCAGACATGAATATGTTGAGATCTCGTACTCCAACGTGTATTTCCTTTTAACACACCGACCAATGATCTATGACACACATCCATGGTTAATATAGATAAGAAAGAGCTTGATACTTATCCTAACTCCACATGAACCTTATTCATTATCTGATCATGTTGTCTTAAGAGTATGCTATGAACCATTCATATAATTCACTTGGAAAGAAACTCAAGAAAGTCTCATACAACTCATCATACAAATTTTCCTCTACCCATTTATGTGAATCAAAACCACTTCCACTAGTGTATCTCCGAGAAAACTCATCCTTTCCATTGTGCAACTAATGCTCAACATTATCTTATCACAATTGGGATTCCATGTGCATACCACACTGTGATGAATTAAATAAAAAGAGGTCTTGACAATGGAACCAAAATGTAGTATTTACTTATCAACACCTCTTAGTCGAGCACACCAACACATCACTCAAACTAATGTCCAAGTTCTCACCCAAAGATTGTACAACCTACCAGGTCCCTCCTTATTAGATCATGTAATATATATAAATAGTAGACACCATTGCACTACATAAGATAGAAGATAAAATAATAAATCATGACACAGATAACATAAAGAGCTTTGATTATTCATTCAAAAATAGATACAATTAATATCAAAATCTTGATGCTAATGACACCTCATTCATCTCTCCTAACCTTGGCTATCAATATCATATCATCCATTTCATTCAAAATATCACATATTACAAATATAATTCTCACATACATTATTTCGTACTCGTGTGCACTCCCTATTATGTACACACACATACACATATATCAACACACACTTCATTATTTAGAAATTAAAACTATATATAACTAGTGGGAACTTGTCCATAACCACTTTACAATGATTTTTACTATTAATAGGTTCTCCTATACTTAGCTTACATGTACCTCTACTCCACACTTTAGTCTTCAACTAGTTGTTCTTTCTCCATGCATGATATTAAGATATTACTTGATCTCCATGAAATTTATATATTTAGTTTCATTCACCCATGTATAATACAACTTTATCTAATGCCTTACACGTTCTTCAATGCTGATTTTATCCAATCATAGTTTTGACTTTCTTGTCACGCCATCTCTTCTTTTCTTATTTTTATCCTATTCAAAATTCTGGATAACCTCTTTCATGTCTCTATGCATAGACCTTTGCACGTTCCCTTCTTTTACATATGCACGTAAATATTTTTTTATCCTCTTCTATAATTATATTATCTTATCTTCTGTTGGCATGCACACCTTTGCATATGGATCATACTTACCGAATTTCCTTGGCCAAAAACATTTTTTGAAAACACTATATCATGAAAGAAAAAAACATTTGACTATAGACACATTTCCGTATACTATCATCAATGGATTGTTATACAAGACAGGTAAGATGAAGTATTGTGTAGAGCTGTGATACACCATGAAAGAGAACTATTACAAAGTGAAGCTCATGAAGGAATTTTCGGAGGACATTTTTCAAGGGAACTTACTATGAAAAAGATATTATAAAATAAAATTTGGTGTCCAACCTTTTTTCAGGATGCACATCATATGGGAAAGCATTGCGACATTTTTCAATGAATGGGAAAACCAAATCATAAGGATGAAATTCCTCTTACTACCGTATTAACAATTCAACCATTTGAGTAATGGGGAATAGATTTCATTGGGCCAATTCAACTCCATCAAGAAGGTCCATAACAATATATATAATCACATCAATGGGCTATTTTACAAAATGGGTAGAAGATGCAACTACTACAAATTATGAAACAAGGGACAACTAGATTTCTATATGAAAATATGATAACTAGGTTTGGGTTTCCAAATAAACTAGTAAGTCATAGGGGAACACATTTTTGAATAATACCATCAAAATAATCACAAAATATTTTATGACTTCACACCAAAAAAACAAAACTTATCATTTTCAATTGAATGGACAATCAGAATCCACAAACAAAGTTATAAAAATATCTACTATGTGCAAAGGGAAGATTAGATAGATTGAATAACTGTAGTTAGATGGGTATACAAAATAAAATACAATAGACGTATAGTAAAGACACCATTCCAGTTGGCATGGATTTGAAGCAATCATGCCAACGGAATATATTAGACCAAGCCTTCGTATCACAATAGTTATTCAATTGAGAGACATAAAAGATATAAATTTTTAAATGACCAAAATCTTTGCATTAAATAATTCCAAATAGAACAAAGGGTTTTTGTGTATGAAAGCAAGTTTAAAGCACACCCAAAGAAATCATTCATAAGATGGAAAGGTCCATACATCATTCATCATATCAAGAAATAAAGAACTATAATATTGTGGGATCTAAAAGGAAATATGTTTCCTAGAAGAATAAATGGTTTTAGGCTAAAATCATATAATGCGTAAGTGTAAAAAGTATCAAAGAAGACAATAAGTGACCAAGCATTATGGATAGAGTAGGAATTCATTCAAATTTTTGAGTTTTATAGATTATGTGCTTGTGTAATTAATGAGTCTGTGTGAATATGTGTAAGTTATCAAGGACTAAAACAAGATCACCATCAAGGATGGTATAAATCAAAAATGGGAACAAGGGAATGAATCTACCAAGTCTAGGAAATCTATGCAGTAAAAAAAAGAAATAAAAACAAAAAACAAAGTTTAAAATTTTGAAAATAAAAAAAATTATCTAGCAATAGAGATGACACATTGAAGGCCTAAGATCTCATAGGAAATGAAATCTCCAATGGATAAAATTAATTTAGGAGGTAGACCAACTGATCAACGATTAAAAAATGACCACTTAGAAATCATCAAAAGTATAAACAAGTGAATCAATTAACAATAAGTCATTTTCATGAAAAAGGAAACAAAGAAACAAGAACAAAGTATTAGCAAAGAGAAAGCATGAGGAAGAAATAAGAGAATATGAAAAAAGAAGTGGATCCTTTCAACAGACCTACTAGCCCTATAGTACAAGGAATGAAGTAAAAATGTGAATTTACATTCCTTTCCGTATTGGATGTAGAAAAAGAAGACACAGGTATCTGTGTAATGCTATGATAGAGTAGGTGGAGTGATCCACCTCACAACGAGGTAGCAGAGCATGACCTAAAATTTTTGGGGAAGAGAAAATGAAATCCCAAGTAGAAGCTTAAGAAAGATAGATTATGCCAAGGGATCCGATCTAAGGAACAATTGTACATAGGCTCACAACAATTCCCTACATGGGAGACCATCCTAAGATCATGCACAAAATTATGAGAAAATACCAAAATGAATCTATTTGGTTCTCTGAATAAGATGTCATTCCAATCAATGTAACTATAGTTTCCCAAGCTATATGTCTCCAAAATTGAGGGATATCTATCATTCCATAAAAAACCACCAAACAACCCACAAAGTTGACAATAATTACTTTCTATAGTCATTTGTGCAAAAGGAGAGGTATCCCCTTCGGGGCCATTGAAAACCATGTAGATAGAATTTTGGAAGAAATAATATTGGAATGATATTGAAAAGCAAATGAGGGGGAGTAAACATGTATCCTCTGGTGTTCTGGACATCATTATTGAATAAAAATGCACAAAAGATCACATAAGTGGGAGGTAAATTGTTTCAGCACCAATGGCTCATTGTTCTACTATGTTTCACACACTGGAAGGATCATGAGGGAAATATAAGTAAACAATGAGTACTTCCCACATGAGAGATTTGTGTAGTTTATCCCAAAAAATCCCTACACATTTTTTTTTGCTGATAACTATAAATTAGGGCTTCACATATGTACGGGTGAATAATTATTATGAGAGTAATTATTATCTTGTAAATGGTAAGTTAATGAGTTGTTATATAGTTATTATATAAATAAATAATAATAAATATATTTTTTATGTGAGTTTAACTACTCACATATATATCATTTGGGATAGAGAATCATGGAATAGTTATATGAAATTATAGGAGAGATATTTCCTATAAATATGGTAGTATGTAATTGAGTTTTTAATAGAAAGAAAATATTTTTGTGTGTAAAACTGTTGTTATCACTTCATCTAGTACTAGAGAAGGCTATGGCTCCCTAATGAGAGACTATGATAATGATTAGGATCTCCATGTATGGCATTTAGTGGAGGTTGTATTGTATGGGTTTATTTATCATGTCTTCCTTTGAATTCAAACAATTGTTAATTCCTCTACGTAAATTTATTGTCAAACCACATGATAGAGTGTTGTCATCATTCACATATGGTCATGCTTGTTCAGTTTAATTCATTTTTTTCTAATCGACAAGACTACCAAAAGGTCTCATTAATGTATCAAATGATTTCATATTGGAGTTTGCATTTGTAATTTAGAAACAAAAGATCTGTGTATATCAACGAAGAGTTTTAATATTGTTATGTAGTATCTATGTGGATACAACCCCAAAATACAACCTGCAAACATTGTTAGGATGTGGATATACAATGATCTCACTAAAAAAATTTATTAGAGATTAACGACCATGTTGTTACTTTTTTTGGAGAACATAAAGATTGAGGAATCTCCCACCAATTGTAATATTTTATTATTTATTTTTATTAATGTGGTGTTTTTTTATGGTGAGAGTCATTTATGGTAAAATTCATTATTAATGTGTTCATTTGTTTAGGGCAAAAATAGTCATCTCAAAATTCATTTTAGTAAAAGTCTTGTCTTGTAATGTTGTCCAAAGTTTATAGTCATTATATTATCAATTTCAAAATTAAGTTATTGTTTTATTGTGACTTATTTGAGTCAATGGATATTGTCAAGTCTTTGTTTGTATTAATAACCAAGTTTTCATCATGATTCAAAGTCATGTTAATTTCAATTATGAGTCATCATAGAAAATCATTGTTCATGTTCTTAAGAGTCAAAAGTTGAAAATTGAGTCATTATAAAAGTCTGAAAAATAAAAAAAATTGCCTCACTTTTTAATAATTGGACACATTTTTAATTATAAGATAAATCCATCTTTTGGATGAATTGTACAATGAGCTCCATGATAAAACCTGAATCAGTTAGCAGCCTTGAATTGGAGGATGGAGGAAAACAAAGGTTGGAGGTCAATTAGTGACCTCTCATCAGCCACCAATGATTGCGTTGCATCAAGGTTTTATGGCATGTTTTTATTTCAGTTGTGTGTTTTCTTGAAGTTGTGCATGGTGTGTTGTATTTTGCAGTGTTATTGTTTGAATAAGTAGAAATTTCACATTAAGGGAGGGAACATGATTCCAATGTTCCATTTCTATTTTTTAGTTTGTAATGTGTGAGAAAATTTTCCCATGTTATTTCCTATAGTGAGATATTGATGAGGACTGATAATAGTACTTGAAACATCATGATGTGGTTGTAGGTAAACCAATTAAAAACCTTATTTTTTGGTTTGTGGTAAACCACTTGTAAAACCACCACTCTTGGTTGTTGGAAATCCATTTACAAAACCACCATGTTTTATTTTGTGGTACTCCAATTTTTAAACCACCATTTTTTGTTTGTGGGAAACTATTTGTAAAGCCATCTATCAGGTTTGTGATCATCCTATGAAAATCACCAGATCATGAGTAGGTGCACGTAAAAATATATATTTTCCTCATGTTCACACTAAGGTGGGGAATGCTAGGAAATATAAGTTAGTTCTTCACATATGTATGGGTGAATAATAATTACAAGAATAATTATTATCTTGTAAATGGTAAGTTAGTGAGTTGTTATATAGTTATATAAACAACCAATAATAAATATATTTGTTATGTGAGTTTAACCACTCACGTATTTAACATTTGGGAGAGAGAATCGTAGAGGAGTAGTTATCCTAAATTCTTAGAGAGCTATTTCCTATAAATATGTTAGTATGTAATTGAGTTTGTAATAGAAAGAATATATTTTTTGTGTAAACCTACTATTACAAATTCATTTTGAAAGAAACATAATTATTGGGAAGCTTACAACTAAAAATCAAAGAACAACTTAGCACAAACCTTGCATATAAAATTGTGTTTATTACAATTTTGTGGTTCTTTTAACCATTTTAAATTTCCATATGAGGTGATTAATATCTAATTCTTAGAATGTTATTAATAGTTATTATTTGGTTTTAAGATCTGACAAAAAATATATCAATAAAATCATATGCTATAAATTATTATTCAAGATTTATTGAAAAAGAATTGTGTTATTGGTTGGTTTTTTAGATCTCGTTACACATGGAAATAAGTTATTAGTTTTAGGGTAAAATAATTTCCATTTGGATTTCCAAGAATTAATGAATTCAAATCACCTAACATATAACAATATTTTAAATATTCATGCTATTGATACTTCAGTCACAGATTTAGCCTTACATTGTTAAGGATAGCACAACAAAAAATTAATATTGGATTGTGGTTTACATATTTGTGGTCAAGAGAACAACGTTCCTTCATTCAAAAAATTTACTGGATACAAATTATTGAATTCATTTTTTGATGGGGAAAAATGCAGTATGAAACTAACAACAAATTTTTAAGATCAAAGAATGGTAATATTGTGCCAGTTTATATAAAACAATATACGAAAGGTTATAGACAAGTACATTCAAATATATGGAGAAAATAACATATTGTTTATAGAAGAAACATGTTTTGTTCATGACAGAAATAAGACACTTTTCTTTGGATTTCATGTGAGATGGAAATTTGATGGCTCAATGCATTCCGATAGAAAAATATTCACACACTTATCTACATTGTTTAATCATGTGGGGCCACACCTAAATATGTGTCACACTTTGAAAATATATAAAAGAACAGTTACTAAGATTGATTGAGTTTACTTGATACTGTTACATTGACTAATAAATATAAATAAATTGGTTTATCTCAATAAATGACATTTCTTACATTCATTTTATGAAAATAGAATTGCAACCTGTATTTTTTCCCATCATTTGAAATCAATAAGGTCAAGTTTAATGATCCTTTAGAATCTTATCAATTTTTATTGCATTGATAATGTTGAGGTATTTTCAAGCCTTTCCCAAAGCTTAGTATACTATGATTCATGGGTCTCGAGGTTAAAAAAATAAATATTGGGAAGTTAAAAAATATACTAGCATAGATATCTTAAATATATCTATCTAAAAGACACAGATACATATAAAATTAGTAAATATATTGCTTATAAAGCCCACTTTTTTAGTTGTAAAATGTCTTAGCAGCCGTAAGTTGTATGTTACTTGGTGGTCTCTAGCCTTATGTAGCTTAGTGACCGCTAACCTTATGTATCTTAGTGGCTGCCAACTTTATGTTACTTAGCGGCTGCTAGCCTTTTGTAGCTTAGCAGCCACTAACATTATATAGCTTAGTGACCACTAGTCCTATGTAACTATTGGAGCTCATAATTTCACCCATCCAAGATCAGTATGAACCAAGGATTTGAGGAAACATGGGATTATCTGTAATTTGTGGGACTTGCACGCTTGATACAGGCCTCCCGAGAAGGTCAGCTTCCTCTACCTATTTCTCACTCTAAAAATACTCCTAGGAAGGGAAATGTAACTACCTATCACTACTATAATATTCCAATGGACCAGGGTGAAAAGGATATTCATGAAATGGAAATGTAAGCTAAAGAAGGTGATGCACCAGAAAGAGGGGGTGAACACACTGGGCTTTGATTGAAAATGAAGAAAAATGCATGCAGGGAGGGAAGACACGTGTGCCACAGTATGAAAAACACCCACCCATCCATTTTCATGGATCACAATAAGAAAATGACCCTACAAGGGATGTAGAAAACACATAGCAAATAAAAAATGTAAGGAGAGGCAAGAAGATGCAATAAAATACAATTCAATGAAGAGAATAGCCACAAAAAGTGTAGACACCAATTTTTGGTATCATTCCTCACCTTCACCTCATGCTCTCTCTCATTCATCTTGGCCACCCATTCAAATTGATTTTTCTCTCTTAAATTTCAATTTATCCCATTATTTCCTATCTCCCATGTCTAATCATACATTATTCATTTTATTAATTAATTATCCCTAAATACTTCTAATCCTCATCTGATTATGTTTCATTTTTTTAAATCACTTTAATCATCCTTAAGTCTCTCATTTCTCATCCCTAAACTTCTAATTTTCTATCCCTAGGTAATCATTTAATAAATTCACCTATCTAAGACCTTTATTTACTCATTCTAACCTCCCACCTACTCTCTTATCCTTTCTATGAAACTTTAATCCACTTAAGCACTCTGAAACCCTAATCCCACCTCTAATGGGCTTGATGCCTCAAGTTAGGCATCATCCAGAAACCCAAATGGATGGTTCCCTATGATTGGCGGTGACCCACCCCAGTCGCCTTTGACCCTATAAATACACCCCTCCCCTCCTTTCGAAGGGGATGCAAAATCATAATTCTAGCGTGAAATTACAAACTTATCTTCAGGCCAGAGCCTCTTTGCACCTGTTACAACCTTCTTGAAGTCACTTTGATTTTATTTGCATAAATATTTGAGACCTTGGAAAGTTTATCTTCATATTTATTTGGTGTAATTATCATTGTATTATCATTTTTGTTATTTTCTGCTACTAACATTTTACAGGTTCAGCTGCCATCAGAGATCCAAATTCAGCCTCCTCTTCCATCCATATTATTTGTAAGTTGCCATTATAGCTCATCTATCTTCATTGAAGCCTAGGTCATCCCAGGTCACCACAAACTTAACCTCTTTTACATCACCTTCTTTGTTATCTAGATCCACAATAGTCTGTTAGCCTATTTCTACCTTCATCCATATTTTAGATCCGTCGATTTTCCTTTTTGTCATCCTAGATCCACTCTATCAGTCCCCAATCACTGCCAACTCAAATCAGTCGCCATCAACCCAATCTATCTCTCCACCATATATCCTTATATACTTATGTAATTACATTATTTCTATTTCTCTTGTCTTATATATCTTCTATAGGTTACCAATAGTCATTACATAGCTTCATCACATTTAGATATGTACTCATAGCTCTTGGATCTACACATATGGTTGTTGTTTTGATCTGCCTGCCCCCAATCACCATCGACTAGACCTCTGCATCCAAGGTCACCATCGACCTAGCCAGTTATATTTTATTGTGAATCAATGTAGATAAGAATTGTACTTTCCTTACATTTCTGCATTTCTAGTTTCTGTTTATCTCATATTCTATATATCATCAAATCCATTATCATTGATTTTATATTATCATATCTACAAGAGGGTTAAAATCTATCCTAGGAAGCTCACACTTCTTGGGACCGGATTATGTTTAGAAACCCTCCATCCTATCTACTAATCCATTTCTCTTTTTATTCTTCTTCTCTATTGTGCAGATTATCAAGTTTGAAGAAAGGAGGAGTTCATCTTTACGATCATCTATATAGTCATCATCTTGAGGTACCATAAACCCTTCATATTTTGAGTTGCATTATTTTCTTTAGTACTAGTTCATTAATCTGAACATGAATGAGGAAAGTTTTTCCAACATTCTGGCATGCCTAGTGGGACCCACCCTTTCTAGGTGAGTCTTGTTATTTTTTCATTTTCATCTTCTTTCTTCCATTTCCATTAACCTTGCAAGGAAGAATGTACATTCTTTCTCTATTTCTCATTTTCCATTGTGGATTGCTTGGGACTTTTTTTTCTCAACTAATTTATTTGAAGATGAGATGAAAAGGAAAAGTGTATCCCAGGTATTATTTTTTTCATAGTTTCTCCTTTACATCGTACTTTCCTTTCTTGCTTGTTGTTCTCATCGAATCTCCAATTTGTTTTTGGATCTAAAAATAACCCTTTCATTCTTGCTTAAGAATCTAGCCTAACTAGGGGGTTTAACACATTGCATTCACTACATCACACAAAACCAAATACATAAAAAACTTACACATCTAAACACTCCTTACTAGGTGGAACTATTGGGATTTCATCACCCAATAGGAAATCCGTCGTAGTTTTCTAATCCACATTATAAACTCTATATAGATTTGAGCCTCATGTACCTTCACGTATATTGAGGAATCCACAACCAAAACCACTAGAAACCATCCATATATTTCCATTTCATAGGTTCCTTTCTAACCCCTTTCACTTATTTCCCACATCTAAGTAATCATGATGATAAATGATTTATTTCTTAACTTGTTTGTTAATAAATTATATAGATAAAATTTTATCGATTTCATGTCAGTTGTCACTCCATCTTAAGCCAAGAAAGCAAAACAATCTACCTCATCCAATGACATCCTTTATTCCAATGATATTTCCCAACAAACTTCTAGACTTAATACCACACCATTGTTCTCCCAACCTTGTGTTTCTATGGTCTCACTTTATAAAGACCATGTCATCCAAAATGATCCTCATATTGAAACCAATCCGTTTAGACCAACTTCACCTCATTCTATTTCCTCTAGACTAGATATACCTCAATATCCTGCTCCTTTAGAGAATCTTGGATCCCCTACTATCCCTCGTGGATCTTCACACTTTCAAGAACTCCTTGATGCTAATCCTATCACCATTTATGATTATCTATTTCATAAGTCCTCCATAATCCCTCAATACCATCAATATAATCACTTGGTGGATTCCATTCCACCCAACTTACATCATATCAACATTATCCCTGCCTCATCTGCTACTATCACTAGTATACATATTCAACCATCTCAAGAATCATAATTTCTTGCTCCTATATCCGCACAACATAACAGAACCTTACCCCTTATCTCTATGTCACATTTTCATGCCAATGTAATTGCCTCTCAACCTCATCCATCTGAATCAATGCAAACTCCTCAAACTCCTCATCAAAAATCTTATCATTATATACTTCCTACTCAACCAACTCAAGTATATCAGCTGCATATCACTTACATCCACCCTAACCCCGTAAAAAATCAATCAAAAGTTCCTAGCCCACAACAACCAACTCAATCTAAATTTTTTTATCATATCCCCATATCTCAACATCAAGAATTATCTCAACTTATTCAATCACAACCCCTTAATTATATTCCCCCTCATCAACTGCTTCCACCAACACCAACACATCCTCAAACTTACCAAACATACAAAAAACCTAACCCATTGACATCATATGCATCACAATGTCATCCTTCAACATCTCAACAACCAAATGATGTCTTATAAGCTTTATTGAATATAATTACTAACCTGAAAGCCAAAAATTTGGGATCTAAGGCTACATTTTCATACAAACAAATATGTTATGAGCCCATCAATTGATCCATCCCTATGAAATCATATCCTCCACACTGGTAATTGTCAAATTTCTCCAAGTTCAAAGGCAAGGAGGATCCAAAACAACACCATTGATATTTTAGAAAATCATGTTACTGTTATAACTAAAAAACAACACCCTATGATTTGTTTTCATGTGAATTGAATGGGAAATCTATGTTTTTGGGAAACATGGAATTATCTCAAGGTATGGGACCTTGCAATTGAAATAATTCTCCAGAGAAGGTTCGTTCCTCTTCCTAATATAATACTAAAACTACTCCTAATTATGGAAATACAACTATCTAATCCTATGTTATGATTCTAAGGGACCAACGAAAGAGTAAAATGTGTTAAAAGATGGAACTCTTACACTAAGGGGGTGATAAAGCCAAGAGAAAGGGTGATTGCAGCACTATTTGATGAATGAAAATGGAGAAAATGGAGATAGAGAGGGTATTTAGAACACCACAGTCTATAATCACACATTCACAACACCATTTCCATTAAACACAACCATTTAGAACTTGTAAGAAACCAAATATGCACAAAAAAACATTTTAATGCAATGAAAAGGTAAGATAATGCAATGAAATACAGTAAATGGTTAAATAATAGCCAAAAAACTTGATTTTATTGCTTCATATGATCACAGAGTCCATTAAAATGATAGATAGAGGCATGAATCTCTTGAAAAATGCTCAAAATGGAGGCTTGAAGCTTAAAAAAACCTTTAGAATAATGGAGGAGTAGATAGATAATTTTTAAAAACCATTTTAATGATCTCTCCATCATATATATAAAAGAAAGAAGAGAGGAAGAGAGGAGAGAAATCCCAAAATTGTGCTTGCAACCATGAACAAAGACCAGTAAATGTTCTGAAAATGGTATGGATGACCCTGCAAACCCATCCCTTCACTGTACCATTGCTTGAGGAGGAAAAAAAATGACCATATACTCATTAATGTCTCCTTTCACCCACCTGGAATGTTGCATTTTGGATCTGAAGAGTTTCCTTTCTATTTTTCCACCAACCCCCACCAACTTTTCATATTATATCTATTGTAGGTGTCTAAAATTGTTATTCTCATTTTCCATATTGTAATGAAAATGTGTATTAGTCTATATCAAAGGTTCTTGAGAAGGTGTTATGATAATAAAAGTAGGTCTTGGTTTGAGAAATCAAGTTCTATGGATTTCATAAATTCTGATAAGCTTAAGTTGATAAAGTATATGTAATGAAGTTTTCTATAATTTAAAAATCTATGTGTCATTGTCTTAATGTGAGTTATATGGTCCTTCTTGATTGGGCATGTGTATAATGGTAAGTCTGGTCTGAGTCAAAGTAGGGTGTGTCATGGGCCTATCATATGCCTAAATTCCTGTATCAAGTCTATTCAAAAGAGTTTTAAGACTGTCCTGATCATCTTGAATAGGTCATGTGTTAATATTAGTAAATGTGGCTATAAGTAAGTTACTTATGTGTCTCTTCAGGGACTGTTATGTCTATGATAAGTGTCATATGATTTAATGTCTGGTTTTTTTCATGGTGATCCATGTTTAAGATGACTTTTCTTGTTCTATGTCATAAGTTAAGTTTAGCAAAATATGAGGTATGGTTAGCCTTGAGATATGTTGTTTTCTAGATGTATAAATAACCAACGTTTGGTGTCTTAAACATGTAAATGTGTGGTAGGTTCTCTATGATTCCTTGACATACAAGTCTATTGATTCTTGAGTCATTGTATGAGATATATAGTTCAAAAGAAGTCAAGTGAGTGTTTCTTGACATTACATCATGAAAGGACTCTGTGTAGTCTTAATACAGTGATTTTATGTCTATGAGTAAATGGTGCTTGTGTCAGTTTCTTGATGAAATAAGTAATTTTCTCAAATCATATCATTGTTATTATAAGATTCAAATATTTTTTCCACAATTAATTCATGAGTTTAAATGTTATTTTATTGCTCTAAGGCATTTATATATGAATGAAATTGTTTAGCCTCTGTGTTAAAAGTGGTATGTAGTTTTTCAAGGTCTGGTATCAAAAAGCGTAAGTATGTTGATGAAATTAGAATATCATAAAAGGTCATTGGTCTTCTAATATGGGTGATTTTAAGTCATCTTAAGTAAATTTAAATATGCGGTCTATTTAGAAGTATAATCTTGTCATGAAGACTATATAGAAGTGATGCTTACCAATACAAGGTTTCTAAGGTTTGTCACAAGTGTTTTCCCAAGTACTCTGAGAGTGGTTTATGTTAACATGTGGTAAATTCATCAAAAGGATCCTTATGTTAGTATATTTGTTCAATCAAGGTTAAGGTGATGTTTTGACTAGAAGATAACAAGGAATGAGCACTTTGTCAAGATGATCTTAGGATTATTATGGATTCTTGCTCCTAGGGGGAGCCTCAACCTGCCTCAAGGTTCTAAAATGTAATAGTGTACAATATGACTGTGAAGGTGAATTATGCAAGCTACATGTTACTTGAAGGTCCATGTGCTGAGTCACAAGGTTGTGTAAAAATTTAATAGTATCTTAGTGAATACTCAAGCTATAAATACTTTTAAGGTTTGAAAGGAAGAAAATAAGCTTGCTACAGGTATGGAAAACTATGTGTTGTAGATTTCTTGGTCCCCAATATGGTGTCCTCATAAGTATATATAATTTCTTGGTGAGAAATGAAAATACTAAAGTAGTTGTGACAAGTATATACTAAGAGAATATGATTGATTCAAGGTCATCATGAAGAAATATAGAAGAAAATACTACATTTGTCTCAGTGAACAAGAAGTAATTAGGTCTTCTAATACTTAGAAGTTAGGTTATAAGTTCAAAAAATGTGAAATGTGCATTAAGACTACTAATGCAGATCAAAATAAGGGTATGTGCCTTCAAATAAGTTGTCATGAGATGTGTCCAAATTATATTAAAAAATGAGTTTGTCAAAAGTAGATGAGAAGGTAATTATTAGTCCTTGATCAAGTATGTGAAGCCTTCGTCAGGGGTTCTTATGTTTAGGTAAGAAAATCACAGGTCAAGAAAGTCTCCTCTGTTTATAAAAATATTATTATAAGGGTTTGACGTCAAAACCTTTGTTAAGTATTAGGTGTTGCTTCTCAATGTGTTCTAAGAGATAATGTAGTGAAATGGGATTATATGATTCTCCCTATTAATCAGTCAAGTGATCAAATCTAAAATTAAGGTATGAAGGAGTCTGATGTTGTATCTTAGAAGGTAAAGGTGTCACCATATGGTTGAGTCAATTCTTCAAGAATCTCAAATTGTTAAGAGTTTGTAAATGTGTGGATATTCAGGTGAGATCTTTCTTAGGATTCTAGTGCCAAGTAAGAAAAACCTAAAGTGTTCTTAAACTATGTTAATGCTTCATGAATGATTATAAAGCTCATAATCTTCATCAAAGTGTCTGAAGTGGACTATGAATGGTTAAATACATATTAGAGGTATGTACATCCATCAAAAATCAGTTACAAATATAAGTTATGGTGTTCCTTGACTTGTTTAGAACATGATATAGGACACATGAATGGACCTAAAAAGGTCTAAGAGTTCTGTAACAGAGCATGATGGTCTACAAGAAAGGTTAACAAAGTTTGTGAATTTAAAATAAGGCTAATATGATATTTCATGTGATATGATATGTTGATTTAATCTAAGGTATATGGAAAGGCATGGTCTGCATTGCAAGATATAGGTCAGATAAAGAGACTTCTTGGAGAAATTATGTTACAGATCATAATTGTACACCTATAGGTACAAGAGGTAGAGTAAGCCTATATATAGGCATAATTATTATTGTACATAAACTTTGTGGTGAATATAACATGAGGAACAATGTATGAACATTGGTAAAGACTTCATTATGCCTAGGAAGAAGGATTGAAGGTTATTTCAAGTATGTGAATGAAGAGTGGTGCTAACATGACTAGCTACATGTATGACCTAGGTTCCATGGGTCTGTGTATACAAAAGACACAAGTATGATTGTGTCAAGATGCAAACAAAAAATCTTAGATGTTTGAAAAGTTACTTGAATTCCAATCTTGCAAGGTCTAAGTATATGGGATAAATTTTTGGTTATGAAAGGTATGAAATTGTTCTCAGTAAGAATATTGTGCTACATTATTTCTAAAGGCCTAGATGGTATGCATGGTCTCTTCATGACGGGGGGAGCATGTATGTTTATTTTTAGATGGTGAAATGAAGTTGTTAGCACATTTGAGGTATATAATGGATGTCATCACAATGTTTTTGATTCTTGAATGTATATTGATAGTCAAATATGACTGAAAATATGGTATGTGAGCTAGGAAAAATATTTAAAGTGATTTCTAGCCAAGTAGCTTGTATTTGTACTTGTGGGCTTAATATAGTTGTCTAAAGTCCAGGGGGATTGTTGGTTTAACAAAAAAAGGTATGAATAACATGTTGTAACATCTCAAAGTTGGTTGAAAATATAGTGAGGAGTATGATTAGGGAAATGAGTACTTGTGGTTGAATGATGACAAGAATGGTAAGTGACAAGTTTGAGATATTTCTAAAAAAGATGGATTTTGGTCATAAAATGTGGTATGATAGTTTGATATGCTTGGTTTGGAATTTTTGGCATGTTCATAAGATGCAATCCTCAGATAATACTCAGCAACAATTGGTTCTTGAAGCCTAAAACAGGGAAGAAGGTGAAAATTACTTGTTTTTGCATGCCTAGATGGTGGAATATGATGTTTTGGATCCTAATAAGGTATTATGTTGCTTTATACGTGGTTTATTGACATGATAAAATGTTGTAGATGCTTGGACCAGGGGGTCATGGTGGTCACATGCTTGAAATGAAGGAAAATTTAGATTTTGAGGTAAAATTCAAGGTTTTGAGCTTGTTTGAGATCTTTGGTTGATGTTTATAACCAGAATTTGATGCTATGAAGATGAGGTAGGTGAAGAATATATTGCTATAGTATGCCTTTGTCATTAATGTAAAAAGGGGGAGAAATTCAAAGTGTTTTTGATCATTGACAAAGAGGGATATTATAGGCATGTGGTCCCATTAGGTGTTTTCATTGATTAAAAACCACATTAATGAAATAATTTATGATGTGTTAGAGTCATATGATGATGTACATGATGTTAAAATACTAGTTCATATGTTTTTTATGTTGGTACAGTGAGATTCAGTGAGGACTGCTTGCTCTTGCAAGCCTATTCAGGTGCCTAGGTGATGCTACATGATGGTAGGATATTTTTGGATGCTTGAGAAGCATTCTAAAATTATGGATAATAGGTTTTGAGATTGTTTATGAACTCACAATAGTGAAATAATGTAGATACATGTGGTTCACTATGTTAATGGTGTTCATTGGGAGAAAACATGGTAGCTAGAAGGTGTGAGATTGTGGTTTGGAGCCATATGATCTCATGGAAGATTGAATTAAGGTATATCATGACATTGTATTTTAGGGTCACTTATAGAGGTTTTAGGATGAGTTATTGCATTCTTTCATATGACTCTAGCTTCTACAGTGAGAAACACACATGTACACAAAGGTAGGTATTAATGAATGGAGAGATGCATGTATGGTATTAAAATTATGATGATAGGAGATGTTATTTTTATGTGTCATGGTGATTTTAGAAAAGTTTCATTTTTCTAGGATGATAATTTTCCTAGCTATGTCAACTTATGTGAGACAATGTCAAGAATAAGTGAAAATCCAACTCAAATTTTAAATTCTGATGCTCATTGTGAATTGTGTACTTTGAATGGGAACTTTTGGATTTTAGGTATTTTTATATGGTGATTTTATAAGGTTTTCAAAAAATAATAAGAGGTCATAAGGTCCAAAATTTAGGGTTAGAAGTTTCAATTAGGTTCATAGGGTAAATTATCACTATACCCACTCCCTAATAGGCTTAGAGTTTCAACTTGATTTTTCTCACATTTAATGCATTCAAAATTTCCATAAATCATTCCCATTGGATAGGAAACTTCCTCACATTTCTAATGATATAAAGAAGTCCTCCTAACTCCTTATAAAAATTAAGTTATGGGATGGTGGGCCTTGGGGTGATAATTTCCCCCCAAGAGCGGGCTTGCATGCCTAGGGATGAAATATTTTCCCAAAAAAAAGGTGGTTTGGCAGGTCATAGGGAGACTTTGTAAATTTTTCCTGCAGTGGGAAAAAAACAAATTTTGCACCTACACCCCTACGGGTCCACCAGGGATATGTGTCGAGCTCTGGTTGGCATAGGGAAAATGGACCTCCAAAGAAAACATATAATTTTAGACTTTGTTTCAAAAGTGCAAGGGGTTAAATTTTACGTGCGCCTCCGCCAATCCTAGGTGACGCCATGTGTCATGATTTCCTTGACCGTGGGTCGATGGGCCGTTGGAGTGCTTTTAAGATTTAATATCCTTAAGTTTAAAAGGTTCAAAGTATTAAAAATTTATGCACCTCCACCAATTCCTAAGGTTTCCATGTGTTAGCCTTTCATTGGTTGCGGGATTGCAGGCCGGTGGAGGAAACTATTAAAACTTTCCAATTTTTTAAAAAAGTTCCAAGGAAAAAGAAATGATGCCGCACCTCCACCATTGCCTCGTGAGGCCACATGGTAGCATCTAATTGGCTGCAGGGTGGCGGGGTAGTGGGGAAAATGTTAAAAAAATTTCCAAAATTTTTATTAAGTCCCAAGGGAAAAATTCGGGCTGTGAGCCCGTCTAGGAAATTTTTCCCAAAATTTTAATGTCAGTGAAGAAAACTTCAGAAGGCCATAAATTTTGATAAAAATCTTGGTTTTGGGAAAACAAGGACTTTTTGGAAAGCTCTCGATGCCCTCTTTGCACAGGAATCAATATTTTTAGATTTTGATAATTTTTAAGGGGTCAATTTGATGAAAAGATTCTGCAGGATTTTCTAAATTAAACTGGTAAATTTTAACTTATAAATTTTGTTCAATTTGATCTCCTCCTTCACTCAACATGCCAAATAGACATGGAGAATTATTATAGGAAGGATTTGGGATGCATTTGGAGGGTAATTTTGCTTGATTGATTTCCAATTTGAATTTTCCAACAATTGACAGAAAAACAACTGTGAAAAGTTTGGGCCCAATTTTGCAATGTTTTAAATTATTTCTTTAAGTGTTTTTTGTCAAATTGAGTTCATTGATATCATAGCATGCTAAATTTTAATGTTTCAATGTTGATTATTGTTTACAGGTTCAAACTATTCATTTTATATAAATTATTTTCCAGTTTTAAATTTTAAGACAAAGATCAATTTCTAAAGGATCTATTTATCATTTTTCATCATTCAATAATGGAAATTTATTCTAATCCTAGTCAAATCCATTTAGTTGATTCAATAAACCATTTTCTTGCTAAAATGCAAAGTTTGATTTCCAATTTTGTCGTATTTTGAAAAGAACAAATTAATACAATTCCTTTCATACGTGTTCCTTTCTTTCAACCAGAGATTTCAAAACATTGATATAATCAATTTAAATTTAACAATGCAATTTGGGAAAAACATTTCATTCATTCATTGATTTCCAAAGGCAATTTTACCACTTCTTTCTTTTATTCCTTCCAAAATCTTTTATTAATTACATAGCAGAATATTACATTTTCTTTCACATTCTTTCAAGTAAAATAGAGTCTGTCTCTTTTCATTTCACTTTACAAATTTCATAATCCATACAACATCTTTCCATTTCCAAAACATTTACAATTTCATCCACTTCAAAGTGGGAAAGGTTACAAAAGATTTTGTTTCTCAAGGTACTGTCAAACTGCATTTTCCTCTACTCTAGAACAACAACATGCAAGTTCCCTTTTCTTCCAATTTGATCACAACAAAAGTGGGGGAAAGGAAACACTCTCCACTCAACCAAGACATCCAATGAAGAGGAGAAGCCATCCTTCTTCATTGGCCCCTGATCCCCAACCACAATGCAATACAAGTAGTATTTCAACACACGGCAACAACAAGCTTCCACATCACAAAACATTCTTTCAACATGCACCTTTTAAATTTAAAACACAGTCCAAATAAAACAACAGTTTACAACTGCATTGAAACATTAAGACAAAACTTAGGCTTCATCATGTAAGCCAAAGAAGCAAGATCTATGGGGGAAGCAGTTTATGCCTCCCAATGGGAATTGGGCATCTGCCTATAACAAACTACCAATATAATTCATCACACATATCCTTATGCCCCACCACAATCCCTCCTTATGCCCCCCACAAAGTAAGAAATGCAAGCTATTTCTTTTCCATAGTGGATCCCAATCCCCAACTCCCTCCATAATAATTCTGATGCCACTGGCATTCCCTTATGCCCCATCCACATGGATTCCCTATAGCCTTCTCCTACACCATTCCTATGGCAGTCTACCCAAACAACCAGTAAGCATAAAAAACATTCACCATTCACACAAACACAAGAAGGAATAACAACATAAATGAAGAGCTAAGCTCCTACCTCTCCATGGTAGATTTTTTCCAAAACAACAATCTTTCAAATTCAAAATATAGTCCCAAAGTCAGCAACCAACAAGCATGCAAAGTTCTCCAATCCCCTGCCAAAAGCAAGAGATCCAATCAACAAGAAAATTCACCCCAAGGAAGCATGCAAAATGTTTCAACAACCCAAAACAAAGCAAGGAGTTTCAATTTTATAGAAGAGGGAAGAGAAGAGGATGAGGTGGATCCATGTAGGATGCCACATCACACATCCTAAACTCCAACACAAAATTCAAATGCATTCTCCAATGCATAATAAAGAGGTGGGTGAATAAATGAAAAATAAACTTACACACTCAAAAAAACCCACACCCCAAAGGACTGAATTTGATAAAATGTAAGAAGAGTTCAATTAAAACATGCAATTTGATTAATAAAAATGTATTATAAAAGTCTAAATTTAGCCTTCCAACCATAGGTATGGTTGGTAAATAAAATTAAGAGGCATGGGACAAGTTTTACTTGTCCCACAAGCCTCCAAAAATAGCCTCCAAGGACAAATTCGAATTTCCAAGGAGGTGGAGTGTTTCATACTCCAAAATCTGACTTACACAACTCTTACACATACTTACACATATCTTACAACCTTACTTACACACACCTTACAACATTTAATACAAGGGTCAACAACTTTAATACTTACTTTCTTATGTTCCAATTTAATCAATTAATTTTTTAACTATATGTTTTCTCACATTAATCTACCACAATTTAATTAAATAAAAGAAATGGACATATCACTAATAAAATACATACAATAAAATAAGGAACCACATGAACAAATACACAAAACCCATGGTCACATTTAAGGGAAATCCCCACATGGGAATCCTTAACAAAATGACACACACACAAAAAACATGTTGCCATGGTGACCTTGTTGAATTCATCTAGAATTCCAATGTGGTTGGTCTCCATTCCCCCCCATGTTTGTTGTGATATTTTAACTTGAAAAACATAAATACGTCCTTCGGCCTCATGGCCATATCAGAACATCCAACATGATATAAATATAATCACAAAATCATCTATACATGTGAATCACAACAACACCAAGGAAATCAACAATACCACTTACAATTTATATCAACAACTATATCATCATCATATAATTTCTATTTTCTAGGACTACTCACAATATCCAATATCACATGTCTGAACAACATTCATAATATATCCATGTCAAATAATATATCATCTTATACATCTGAAGTGTCTCTAATAATCATCATGCATCATAATTAACTCAAAATCAACAATAATCCATGGTCCAACATCTAACATCATACTAAATAAAAACCATAATAATGTCCATTATGTAATCAACAATATCAAGATCAGTATCAAAAGGTGTCAAAGGGAAGTGGGCACTATAACCTCTCTTTGTGTGTTGTGGTCTTTATGCTCCCACGGGGCACTCTTGTCCTTGCGACACTTGTTCCATCTGATCCTTATAGGACCGCAACCCCTAATGCACCCATAACAAACCCCACCACCAAGTTGTGCAATAATTTTAGGCTCGTGGGAAACTCACATCCCTGTGACATGTGTTCCACTTTGATCTTGCAGGTCTAAAACTCCCACATCGTCCGCATAACAAAAGACCTCGTTGACTCACCAAGTTAACTTGGCCTAACTAGTTTTCCCATTCCGTTGAGTCACTCGCATCCCTAAATCGAATCACTACTCAACACAACTCAACGAGCTCATTACCAGCTCACCCATGGGGTTGCTAAGCTATTATTTCACCCTTTCTCTTTTTTTTTTTAATAAATTTTCCTATTTTCCCATCAAATTTTTGGATTTTTTGGAAAAAGAAAAGTGTTGTAGGACTCAAATAATTACCTTAGTCACAAAAATACCCCTTGAACATGAAATTGGCTTGATTTCCCCGTTTTCTCACCAAGCCTTCTACTGATGCCTCTTAGGACCAAACTATCCAAGTTCTCCATTTTTCCAGGGGAAAAAATGGATAACAATTACCTTATAACCCATGATTAGGATCTCATGCCTTACACATTTCCCATGTCACTAGTTGGTCCCGCATTAAATTAGAACTAAAATATCCCACACCACTCACTATTCACATTCACTGAACTAGTGAAATTATTTCTTGAACATTTCTCCATCAATATTGCACGTAAGATTACTATTACTGACCTTTATTCCA
This sequence comes from Taxus chinensis, assembly GCA_019776745.2. Classification (NCBI taxonomy): domain Eukaryota; kingdom Viridiplantae; phylum Streptophyta; class Pinopsida; order Cupressales; family Taxaceae; genus Taxus; species Taxus chinensis. The sequence continues at coordinate 478,017,278 of CM034154.1, read as the reverse complement.
TTCGACAATATGAAAAAAAATCCATTATAGATTTCATCATACGATGGCGTAAAATTATTAACCAACTATCATTCACTCTTTCACAGACTGAACTTATTAAAATTTTATCACATTCTTTTGCAAATAACATCTCCTAAACTATTTAAATTCTATATTTTCAAAAATTTGAAGAGGTATTCACCATGGCTTGCAAAATTGAACTCCATGCCCTTAAGCAAGGCCACCTCAAGCTTAGATCAAACAAACCAAAAACCAAGGTTGCAAATCCAACATAAATGGTGATAAATATAAAAATACCACTAATACCATCATGGTTCAATATTCATACGCATCCACTTCTCACACGGAGCCTCCATAAATATCTCCTAGATCCCTTCCTAACTATACCCCTATAGGGGAATCGTATAGTTCTGTATTTGACAAGTCGATGGCATTCCATCTTATTCAAATTCCCTTATCCAACCTGTTGACGACTCACAACCCAAAACTATATGATATCAAGAGGGGCATTATTATAACTATCATCATGTCTAAGGCCATGACATTAAGAAGTGTCATTTATTTAAATATCATGTCCAACAACTTATAAATTAGGGGATCTCCAAGTAGAAAATCCTAGCACATCACCTAATAAACCCATTGACGTCTCTAAACAACCATTCCTCAATCATCCATCAACAAATCAGATTCTACCCCCCACATCTTATGAACCTAATGCTCACACAATTAACACCATAAATCAAGACCCTACATTATTACCTACATCCATTACCCCATTATCTACCACATCTACCTTTACTTTAAACACGTCTTCTATGAAAAAAATTCCACGCCTATCTCTACACCTATCACGTCTAGTCCTTCACCCACATCTCTATCAAGTAAATATACTATTACATGTCCACCACCTATATCTACAACCAACTCAACTATACCCAATACCACTATATCCCAATCTATCGTATCTGATTCTACCATTCCTACATCTATACCCATTTCTACATCAATCACATCTTCTAGCATAACTACACCTATATCTACATTTTGATTTGCACATATATCTATGATACCCCTTGAAACGTTTATGAAACAAACACACCCAATCAAGATAACTACAAAAGATGTTTGCACCCAATCTATAAAGCCAATTATCTCTACACTACCAAATTCTAGACCTATAAAATCTATAATCCTTATAATCTCATCAAGTGCTTCATCCAAAAATCCCTTCCATCCTCAATATTCTCATCTTTGACACAATCCACATCATTAAGCTCTACTTCTGCATCACTCTTGGGGGCACCTCCCTCCATATTAGGGCTAGTCCCTTCATGTAAGAAACCCATCACCAACCAACTCAAATCCAAGAAATCTAGTTTTCCTCTCAAATCCAACTCCTCCTTAAAATTAAATAAGTCTCAAATCATTAAAACCAAATCACAAATATCCAATTCTCCTTCCAACTCCTAATTTTGACCAAAGGCCCACATGAGGCCTCATCAAAACAAACCACCTCCTTCACCTTCATCTACCAAACCCACTTTATCTATGAACTCTTCTTTAAAAACCCCATTAGGTTCTATACTAAAATATTTAACTGCTTACTCCAAACCTCATCAATAAGCCTTCCTCCTATAAAGTATATTGATTCACACACTCCAAGAACTCTTTAGTTTTATCCTAATGTCATGTGTACTTATCATCACACCCTTGTTAGTGTAAATCTATAGCACCCCCTAAATTACCTTCAGACCTACAGTCTAGAATTGGGTCATTTAGTGTGATTGCACAACATTGAGTTTTCTCCAAGGTGTGGGACCTTTCAAGGTGAGAAAACTCTCTAGAGAAAGTTGGTTCTTACCCCTTTGTTTAGGTTTATGCATGAATTTTGTAGAGGTTCAATGCTAAATCCTACTCTAGATTCCAAGGAGATAGAGTTAAAAGATGCAAAAGCAAACAAAACTAAGTAAAAAATGGCGATACAACAAAGGAGTGATGGACCCCTATTTTTGCAAATAGACACAAATCATAAGAATTCAACACTAGAACATGCAAAAATTACCAAAATGTAATGAAGGATCAAAAGCAAACAATAAACATAAGAAAGGATTGAAAATTCATTCACAGAGCATGCTTTATCATTCCCAGTTTTTGATATGATGCATTACAATGGAAAAGAGGAAAAAAACATATTGCAGTTCCAATGGGAGGTGTGAAACTCCACGAATTCACATGCCAAGGGGAAGAGGGGAGTCTACTAGAATAAAAATGTCCAACCTTACAAAATGAGCCAAAACTGGCTTTTTATCGATCAAGCACAATGAAGAAAGGTGAAAAAATGTGGTAAATTTGATTCAAGATTAATTAAAATAGTAAGGGTGCCCTCACAAATCCATTTTTCAATGAATTCGGCCATGCTAGAGAAGAAACAGATGCCATACTTCATCAATTTTGGTGGTTGGGGGTGGGTTCTACATTTTTTCCCATGCAAGAGACATTTCTTCAAATTTCTCCCACAAATATCCATAAAAATTTAAAATTTAGGTGTCCATCATGTGGATAATTTCAATAGCTTTCCAATGACACCAAAATCATGAAAATATGATATTTGTATTGAAAGATATGGCCATCTGAAGATTTGGGTAAAAAAAGGCAAAATTAGGGCAAAATTCAGGGTCACAATCCAAAATTTGAACTTTTTCCCTCTTTTTTCAAATTGGGAAAATTTCCCAAAAATTCTTCATGCCCTGCTTCTCTACTGACATGTGGCACCCTCTAGTTCGGCCACGGGCTCAAAACAACATTTTGCCTCTTTTACCCGCCTGGGAAATTTTTTCAAAAATACCTTGCCAGTTTGACTCCACCACTGATGTGGCCATGTGGTGCCATCTGATTAGCCCGCGGGGATGTGCTTCAAGTTTTTATTTTTGTGCTCTTACGGTTTTGGCAAAATACCAAAAATCCTTCACTTTCACTAACTCCTGCTGACAATGTGGACACATGTTGCCCTCTGATTCGATGCAGGGGCCTTAACCAATTTTCTCCATCCTCCTCCGTGGGTCCGCGGGCTGGTTTATGACTTTGTTCCTTTTAGGCAAAAGGACTAAGTTCCAAATTTCTCTCCACACCTCTGCTCTACCTTGACAAGTGGTTATTTCTAATTGGCTGTGGGCATGCCTAGGGAAAATTTCCCCTCCAAACTTCATTGAGCCATAACTAAAAATATACAAGGATTTAGGAGGACTTCTTTACCTTTCTAGGAAGGAGAAGAAAAATACTATCTGATGAAGCCATCTTCAAGAACTTTTGAGTGCTTTAAAGTTGAAAAATCTTCCTGTAGAAAAAGGAAGGAAGAATGAAGGCAACTTAACCAAAACAAGCATGGGCTTATTTTGGATAACAATTTTGGCGACTCAGAGGGTTCATCTACCTACTAGATGAAGTGACCAGCTACCTGAAGCAATCCATTGGGCATGGAGTCATGAATTTAACTGCTTGTTACTCTCAACTCATTAGAAAATCTCTAAGATGAAGATTGTGAGAGTAGAAAATTACATTGACCTGGAACATGATCTACAAAATATGCATCCTTGGGGAAACAAAACCTGTACTAAAGCACTTACGGAAAAGTAAATCTAATCTACAAAAAAACAATGTTCATAAGCACTTGGAGGAATGAAAGAAAAATCTAAGATAATATTTACAAGGTGAGAAGTTTCCCTTCTGGTAGCAATACTTTATATGGATTCCATTAACTAGAATCTGTAGTTCCTCACCATCCAATGTAGACAATTGGAAGGCATTGCTATTTTTGCATTTTGTGACCATGTAGGGGCCACTCCAAATGGCATCAAATTTTGAATGCCTTCCTGGCTTTTGTTGATCTACATCCCTTTTCAACACTAAATCTCCAACTTGGAAAGTTCTATCCTTAGCTTTCCTATCAAAGATTCTCTTGATCAAAGGTTGGTCCTTTTCCATTGTTTGGGTTGCATGCTCTCTGATTTCTTAGAGTTCCATCAATTCTGCATACCTAACCTACATGGCCTCAAACTCCAACAATTCCAATTTCTTCATGAGTTCTAATGTTGGAAACTCAAGTGATATAGGCAAGACTGCCTCTTTCCCATAAACAAGTCTGAATGGAGAGTTACGTGTGGATCTCTTGGGAGTTATCATATCAACCCATAGAGCTGATTTGAGCTTAGTGTGCCAAGTCCTTTGATTTTTATCAAGAGTACTCTTGTTGATCCTTAATAGATTCTTGTTTATGGACTCAGCTTGGCCATTACCTTGAGGGTAATAATATGATGAAGTGCTCAAATAGATCCCAATTCTAACAACCCATTCAGTTACCTTTGATCCTATGAATGCCAACGCATTATCTGATATTATAGTGGTAGGTATACCAAATCTGGTTACTATCCCCTCATAGAAGTATAGAATGCTAGATTCATTTGCCTCTTTGAGTGCCACCGCCTCAGTCCATTTGGTGAAGTAGTCTGTTGCTATTAGAACCCATTTATGCCCTTGGCGTGAGTTTGGATTAATAACTCCAATGAATTTCAAACCCCATTGCATGAATGACTGGTCAAATAATATTGGGTGCAATGGAAGTGCTGCTAACCTCCCTTTTCCTGTGAAGAATGCACAATTCTTGCACATCTTGATCCATGCATAAAAATCACTAAACACTTTAGGCCAATAATAACCAGCCTTCATGATCTTGAGAGCTATCACTCTTAGAGAAAAATGACCCCCAGCTAATCCATTATGGAACTCTTCTAACATTTTCTTAATCTGATTTGTCTCAATGCACCTCAACAACACTCCATTGATATCCTTTTTGAACAAGATGCCATCAACAAGTACATACGGAGTAGCCTGCAATCTGAAGTTTCTTTTTTTTTATTTGTTCATCTCTGGAGGGGATAGGCCTGTTTATAAGAAGTTCATTATGTCTTGGGTCCAGCAAGGAGTGAGCACACCACCATTTCCTTCTTGAAAACCTCTTTGTTCTTGGTTGTCTTGCAGCACCAAAACAACATTCTTCTCTTTACTTACATCAATTGATTGACTCAAGGCCAATTTCTCACACAATCCCTTTCCTCAAACCAGCTTGGTGAATTTGATCTCAATTTTATACTCCATGACATGAGTAATCCACCCTGCATGTTTTTCATTTAGATCTTTGTTGAGGAGGAAGTCCTTAACTCCCACATGAGAAACTAGTAGTTGAACCTTGTTGTTTGAAACTAGATGCTTAAATTTCTTCAATATCCTAATCACTACAAGAACATGCTTCTTAATGAAGGAATACCTTACTTTATAGTCCTCTACACTTTGGCTAAAGAAGGTAATTGGCTGCTCTGCATTTTCTTCATTCTGCTGTACTAAAATTCCAGAAATTGTATCATCGCCGCCAAATGCATAAAGGATGAAGTCTTTGGAGAAATATGGGTTGATGAGAGTTGGAGCCCATAAGATAGATTCTTTGATTTCCTCAAAAATTTCCTTACCTTTAGCTATCCATTTAAATTCCATACTTTTATTCAACATCATATTTATTGGCTTGACAAGGGCTGCAAAGTTTAGAACAAACCTTTGAACAAAATTGATTCTTCCTAAGAAAATTTGAAGAGAATTCTTATGACATGGCAATGGCAGTGCTATTATTGCTTCAACCCTCTCTGGATCAATTGCTAACCCTTCTTTGGAGACAATGTGGCCTAGGAGCTTGCCTTCATGAGCTAGGAATATGCATTTTTTGGGATTCAAGGATACCCCAAATATTCTACATCTTTGGAACACTTGTCTCAAATGAAAGAGATGGTCTGCTACACTTTTAGAAAATGCAATAATATCATCTAGGTATATCAACATTATTTTATTGATCAATCCCTTGAACGCCATATTCATTTCCCTTTGGAAAGTTGCTCTAGTGTTAGATAACCCAAATGGCATTTTTCTATATGAATAGGTTCCCCATTTGGTGGTGAAGGCTATTTTAAACTGATCATCTTACTTTACCATGATTTGAATATACCTTGAATAACCATCTAGCAATGAAAACCTCTCAGAGCTAGCAACAACTTGCAAAATTTTCTCCATAGAAGGAAGTGGGTAGTGATCCTTGAGGGATGATCAGTTCAAATCTCTAAAGTCTACACACAACTTGATTTCTCCACTCTTCTTTCTAACTGGAACCAAGTTTGTAACCTAGCTTGAATGCTTGATGGGGAATATCATACTTGGCTCTATTAACTTATTCAATTCCTTCTTCATGAGAGGATCAATGTGTGGATTGACCGGTCTCTATTTTTTCCTGATGGGCTTAGCACTTAGATCTAGTTCAATTGTGTGTTGAGCTAGCTTTGGATTGAAACCTCTCAAGTATTCATAGCTCCAAGAAAATACATCTAGGAACTCTTGGCAAAGTTGCATAAATTCATACCTTTCTTTCTCGGTTGCCACTTTACCAATTTGAATTGACTTGCCTTCTCCAACTGAGATGGGTTCTGAATCCTCTCCCTTGACTTGGATGTTTTCTTTCTCCTTCTTAAATTGATCATTGGGATTGAAGATATACTCTAAATTCACAAGTCCTTTTGGCAGTTTGTTGGTTCTCAGCTGTACCACTTGATCACCATACTGTTGTTCCAACTTTTCCTAATTTTTGGCTAAGAACTCAACCTCCTCTTGTAAGAAATTGATGATTTGTTGGTCACTCTCAAACACTTGCCAACTTGCATTATTGTTTGGCACTGATGGCCTCATAATCACATGGATGTTTGTCTACATTTTATCTCTTTTGATACTCTCCACAACATCAAAATTTTCTCCAACTGCTGCAAGCCTATCGGTAGCTTGGTTCTCTTTCCTAGGGATTGATTTGATGCCAAAGCCCTCAAAATACTCAATGAGGTCCCACACCCTATTCTTATAACTCTTTATTAGGTCATTCTTGGTAGCATGTTATCCTTTAACTTGATTAACAATCAGCTCACTATCACCAAAGACTTGTAAGTTTTTGATGCCTCTCTTCCTTGAGCAATGCAATCTATGTACCAAAGCCTCATATTAAGCAGTTTTGTTAGAACATGAAAACTGAAATCTAAAAGTTGAATAATACTTAATCCTTGAGGTGAAATAAGCATAGATCCCCCTCCTGCACCTTGTCTACTTCTTGATCCATCAAAGAAAAACTGCCATACCTCATTTTCATCTTTATGGTTTGGCTTGGTGATGCTAGGAAGATGATGATTTTATTCATGCATGTAATATACCCCTAGTTTAGATTCATATATTTCCTTGTAGGGATCAAAAGCATGTACCTTTTTTGCCCATTCATCAAGAGTCAAATCTAAAATGCTTCCAACTTTGGTGTCAACTTCATGTGTGCTTGGATAATCCTCTTAATCAAACATTGAACAATTGGCATTGATTGGGCTTGGAGTATGAGGCTCAATGTGAAAGTTTGCAATAGGTTTAGACCTGATTGTGTCCTTGGCTCCATACCTTGTCCTAAACAACATGTGTGACCAATCAATAGATAGGTAGCCTCCAATTCTAGTTGTGAAATCCCTTGACAAACATATGGTAAAGAGTGGTGGCAAATCTATCACCGACACATCTTGAAAAATAGTGACATTGGGGGATGCATGCAAAGTAATGCTCAAATATTTAATCATCCCAACTATTGCTACTACTTTCCCATCTAATTGCACCACCTCTTTGGACATGAATTCATATTGAAGGGCTAGCTGATTAGTTATTTGCTTGGGCATCACGAAACTACTTGCCCCAAAATCAATCATACAATTATATACTAGTTTATCCCCAAAGATCAATGAGACATAGAATGGAGGGGGCTTCAAAATTTCACCTCACTATCCTTCATGATTCCCTTCAGGATGAGCAGAATTTGTGAGTAACTTCTCTTGCATATGAGCTAGCTGATTTAAGGTTGACCAATTCTTCATGGCAGCTTGTAATAGATCCCTTTGTCCTGGGATGGATAGTGACTCCCACATGGATATGTTCACATTGGTCTTCTTCATTTGTTCAATGATGTTAAATGGGGATGAACCATCTCTTTTCTACCCTTTAGTCTACACATTCTTTTCTTTTACATGGGCTACAATAGATAACATTTGAGCTAGTCTAGAAGGTGGTTTGGCCTGTCCTTACACATTTGGAACTACATTTTTCTTACCAACACCTTGTGGAGTGATGGAAGGTTGTGAATCACTTGGATCTAATGACTTCCCTTCACCAATATTCATATTATTTGACCATGCGTTAGCTGCTACACTCTGAGAAGGTGTTTGATTCATACCACAAAAATCTTCAACCTGCCAATTCATAAGTGTAGTCTCATTTGGATTTGTATCTTGTTGAGATGTCCCTTGTTGTTGGTTTGTTTCTTGAATCACTTCACTCTCTACACCAGGTTTTTTCACCATCAAATCTTGGTTCAAAGTACCATTGAAGCACATTGATTGGTTGTGAGGTTCATTACATGGAAAACACTAATCATACTCTTGAGCTATATTATTTTGCACTGGCACTAAGGCTTTAGAGGTAGATGCAACATTAGGGTTATAGGGATGAAATGGTCTATTAGCAGAAGGCCTTACTTGATTTTGATTTGTAGATGGTTTGGGTGGCCTATTAGGCTAATATGGTTGTCTATTAGGATGAATTTGAGGCTTATAGAAAGGCCCAAAACTTTGAGCTTGTTGCCTCTTGAGCGTAACCAACTCATTGCCCAAATTTTGTAATTGTTTCATAACTTCTTGAAGCTCATATGAAGCACTAGAGGATGAAGTAGAAGTTTCATTTGAAATCTAGTTTCTAGGGTTGGGGATAGGAGCTAAAGTAGGTGCTTGACTAGTACTTGGGCTTTCCAACTCTAGATATAAGGGCATATGAGGCCTAGGTGCAAGTTTACCAGCTTGGATCAAACAATTCTTAGCCCTAATGGTGATGTTGTAAGCTGTAGGTATAGTTGTACCCCCATAGATTGGATCAACATAGAAATGTTAGAATTTAAAGCCTTGACAAAGTATAAGAAAGCACCTTGAGCTTTTGTCCTGATTGGAAATGGGATTCTATTCCATGTTCTTTGAAATCTGAAATTGAAGTTTGTTAGCTATTCATTGGGAGTTCTCGCGATAGTTGTCAGTTGCTCCAATAGAGACAAGTTGTCCCCTTTCTCTCCAAATTAGTTATGGAGGGTTGTACACAAATGGTTCCAATTTTGGATAGAGCTTGCCTCAAGGCTCCTGAACCATTGCAATGCTTTCCCTTTGAATTAAGATGCCAGCAATTTGACAGAAATCTCCATTTCAAAAATCTCATGGATTGCACAAGCACTAGCAATGTCCTTGACATGATCACCAGGATTGGTCTGATTTTCTCCAATAAAGTATGGGATGTTCTTCAATTCTACAATTGGAACTAGGTTTTGTGCATTTAGAGAAAGTGGGATACTACTAGTAAAGTTGACATAAGGATTGGGTTGTGCCATTCTAATTGGCCTAAGAACCCTTGTTGATTGGATGAAAGGTCTACTAGGTGGAGGAGTTGATAGAGTTCTATTTCATGGAGATGGAGACATTTGAATCCTTCTTCCTCTTTATCCATTTTCTAGGGATAATTGTAGATAGTTAAACAATCCCTCCTCTCTGGTCCTTGAACTTGTTTGGATCCTTCTCATGAATCTTAAAGCTTGGACTACTGAAACTATTTGATTCTATCCTTTTGGAGTCATCAGATGTGTAAATCAAGGCTCTTTCAAGTAAGAAACTTACAAAAATTACACATCAACTTTGTTGTAATGAAGATGAAGACCTCTAAGCTCCCACTGGGCATGCCAAAACTATTAGTGTAAATCTACAACATCCCCTAAATGACCTTTAGATCTGCAGTCCTGAATTGGGTCGATTACACAACATTGAGTTTTCTCGAAGGTGTGGGACCTTGTAAGGTGAGAAAAATCTTGAGAGAAAGCTAGTTCTTACCCCTTTATTTAGGTTTATGCTTTAATTTTGTAGAGTTTCAATGATAAATCCTACTCTAGATTCCAAGGAGACAGAGTTAAAAGACGCAAAAGGAAACAAAACTCAGTAAAAAATGGTGATACACCAAAGGAGTGATGGACCTCTATTTTTTCAAATAGACATAGATCATAAGAATGCAACACTAGAACATGCACAAATTACGAAAATGTAATGAAGGATTAGAAGGAAACAATAAACATAAAAAAGGATTGAAAATTCATTCATAGAGCATGCTTTATCATTCCCAATTTTTGATACGATGCATTACAATGGAAAAGAGAAAAAAAACATATTGCAGTTCCAATTGGAGGCTTGAAACTCCCTGAATTCATGTGCCAAGGGGAAGAGGGGATTCTGCTAGAACAAAAACGTCTAACCTTACAAAATGAGACAAAAATGGCTTTTTATCGATCAAGCAGAACAAAGAAAGGTGAAAAAATGTGGGCAAATTGATTTGAGATCTCCAACCACCAACAAGATTCATTAAAATAGCAAGGGCACCCTCAAAAATCCATTTTTTGATGCATTCAGCCATGCTTGAGAAGAAATGGATGCCATACTTCATCAATTTTGGTGGTTGGGGGTTGGTTCTACATTTTTTCCCATGTCAGAGACATTTCTTCAAATTTATCCCACAAATCTCCATCAAAATTCAAAATTTAGGTGTTAATCGTGTGAATAATTTCAACACATTTCCAATGACACCAAAATCATGAAAATATGAGCTCTAGATCGAAAGATATGGCCCTCTGAATATTTAGTTGAAAAAAGTCAAAATTAGGGCAAAATTCAGGTTCGCAGGCCGAAATTTGAACCTTTTCCCTCTTTTTTGAAAATGGGAAAATTTCCCAAAAATTCTCCACGCCCCACTTCTCTGTTGACACGTGGTGCCCTCTGGTTCGATCATGGGCTCAAAACAACATTTTGCCTCTTTTACCCGCCTAATTTTTTTTAAAAAAAAATACCCCACCAACCCGACCTCCATCATTGATGTGGCCACATGGCGCCATCCGATTAGTCTGCGAGGGATGTGGTTTATGTTTTTATTTTTGTGCTTTTGCAGTTTTGGCAAAAAACTGAAAATCCTTCCCTTCCCCCGACTCCTGCTAATAATGTGGACATGTGGCACCCTCTGATTTGATGCAGGGGCCTTAACCAATTTTCTCCATCTCCTCTGTGGGCCCGCAGGCCGGTTTGTGACTTTGCACCTTTTAGCCAAAAGGACTAAGTTCTGAATTTCTCTCCGTGCCTCTGCTCTACCTTGACACGTGGTTCTTTCTAATTGGCTGTGGGCCTACCTAGGGAAAATTTCCCCTCCAAACTCCACTGAGCCATAACTAAAAAAATACAAGGAGATAGGAGGACTTATTTACCTTTCTAGAAAGGGGAAGAAAAATCCTATCAGATGAAGCCATCTCCAGGAACTTTTGAGTGCTTTCAAGTTGCAAAAATTTTCCTACAGCAAAAGGAAGGAAGAATGAAGGTAAGTTAACCTAAAAAAATATGGGCTTATTTTGGATAACAACCCCTAGGCATGAAACCAAAACATTTAAGGCCCTCTAAACTCTCCTCCATAATCTAATTGCAGAAGATGACCTTCTCATCCACTATGATCAACCTCTTCCTTCCATCTCATCCACATTCAAATCCAATCATAGTACAATGAAACTCTCACCTCCTAAGGCATTAAAATTAGGTTCTCCATCCAAATCATTTTTCGTAATCTCTCCCCCAAGATTTATTTCTCCTATAGGGATCCCCCCTCTCTTCATTGATGTTATCCACATTACTAATCCTCTTCAGCCTCATGATCTTTAATCAAATATCCAATCAAAACCTAGAGACATCATCGTTGCTCCTTATAAAGATCCTACCCCATCTCCTTTTACATCTACTAGCTTATCCACATTTGCATCCAAGTTTCCTTTCTCATTGGGGGAAAATCCACTCCTCCCCCTTAGTCCTTTAACATCTCCGCCTTCATCCAACCATCTCATGGACATTGATGAAATTGTTTCTCCTTCCCTTGACTTCTTTAAATATCCACAATCACTCTAGGACACATCTATTATCAGGCTAGTCCTCTTCCTCTTAATCCCCATGGTATCATCTAATCTCTCCCAATCCTATCTAAATATACTTATCCCTCATCTCATCTAAGTTGTTATATAATCCAATATTTCTCTATATTATTACATCTCGTTTAAAGTAAGTGTTTGTGACTATCTTTGTGCCTCTCTTAAGTCATCGTATCTCGTCTTGAGCTCACCTTTTGTGGCCATCTTCATCCTCCCGAGACACATATTTCCTCTCTATTCAAAAGATATCACATAATGTTTCACTCCCTCTTATCTATCTCACCTATTGAAACCATGTTCAGGGTACATAGGTGTCACTTGTACATTCATTATCCCCTCCTAAGTGGTATACATAACTATCCCTAGCTCTTCCTCATATAAAATTCAAAATTCCATGGATGATCATATAAAAAAGTTATCATGTCCAAAGAAAATAGACTAATCCCTCTAAGGAAAATTGTTCATAAAAGTAAAAAATTCAAAAGTATAGACTAATCCCCCAAATGACAACTATCATGCATATCATTATCCTTGTCATATGTAAAAAGAAAAGAATAAAAAAGTGAAAAAATAATAAAATAAAAAAGTAGACCACTCCCTTGAAATATGGCTATTCTCAATTATATCATGGCAGGGAAGGATTCCCGCATTGATCAACCTTTTATCTCATAAAGAAAAGCATAAAATTCAAAAGCAAGCATCCTTAGAAATATTCCCAAATTGATCAAATTTCTCATTCATAATAGACTCCCCACATCAATTAGTTTTCTTTCCCACTATCTAGAGCTGGGGCATAGAACTAGGGACAACCACGTATAAAGAACCTAGTTCTTGCGTGCGAGGAACATTTTAACCCCTTTTTCATATAAATTTTAGGTTCATAAGTTCACTTTCCATATTTCCCACATAATCCTTGGAATAACTAACTATCATTGGTTATGTGTTAACACCTGCTATTGGTTACAAGTACATTACCTTAATTGCCTTCTTTTCCTATTCACCTTCAATCCAATTCAAAGCATCATTTCTTCACACACTCCTTAATACAATCATGTATCTTATGTTTTGTTTTGGTTACTTTTATTTCAAGTCATATCTTTTCTCTCACCTTATCAATCTTCTCTCATCCCATCTTATCAATTTTTCTTATCTCATCCAAATCTCATCTAATCTATTTTCTTATCTCATCTTATCCATCTATCTTGTTTTATCTATCGTCCAATATTTTTATCCAAACTATCTTACTTATCCTTTGAATCAGTGTGACATCCATATCACACCTTTCCTTGTTTTACATGACCTATTTTTCCATATTTGTGTTCCCTTTCGGGGAACATCTATCTCATCTTAATCCCACCATTGTGGACATATTTTTTTATCCTAGTCCTACCCAGAAACATCTTTGTTATTCCTCCTATACAAAGGTTATCACATCTTGTTAAGACCATTCTTTTAACCAATCCTTGCATTTGTTTGTGGATATTTTTGATGTCTTCCTTTGACCTATTGGTCTCAGGTATTATAAATCCATTCGAGTGGATTCCCATTGGACTCCCTCCATATTACAATGATATTTTCCAACTCACAAGGTCCCTAGGCTAATTACATCACCTCAATCACATGGCATGTTATGTCCTTACCAATTTGTTTCTAGGATCACCATCATATGTTTTATTTTTTGTTTTTATCTTATCAATAATGCTTCCCCCATGCTTGGGGAATCCTTTTTATTCTTTTCCTTTCTTCCATCCTTTCTTCACCTTCTCCATCTATCTCTTTCAAACTTGTGATCGATTCATCTTTGCATCATCAATCCCTATTTTTAGGGGGAGCACCTCATCAATAATCTTTTCATCTCTTCTAGTTTTTGTCTCATGGCTTGCTTATTGTAAATCACTCAACAAAAAGGGGAAAATGTACACACCAATTTTTTGTATCATTCCTCCCCTTCACCTTGCGTTCTTTCTTATTCATCTTAGCCACCAATTCAAATTCCTTTTTCCATCTTAAATTTCAATTCATCCCATTATTTCCCATCTCCCACCTCTAATCATACATTATTCATTTTATTAATTAATTATCCCTAATTACTTATAATCCTCATCTCATTATGTTTCATTTCCCTAAATCACTTTAATCATCCCTAAGTCCCTCATTTATCATTCCTAAAATTATAATTTGTTATCTCTAGGTCCTAATTTAATAAATTCACCTATATAATCCCTTTATTTACTCAGACTAACCTCCATCCTACCTTATTATCCTTTCTATGCAACCCTAATCTGCCTAAGCACTTTAAAACCCTAATACCTTCTTTAATGGGCTTGAAGTCTTGAGTTACGTATCCTCCCACCACCCAAATGAATGGTTTCCTGGGATCGATAGGGACCCACCCAAGTCTCCGTCAACCCTATAAATACTCCCTTAAAAATCCTTTGGAAGGGGATGTAAAATCATAATTCTGGTGTGAACTTGCAAAATTATCTTCATGCTAGAGTCTCTCTACATTTGTTACAACCTTCTTAAATTCGCTTTGATTTTATTTGCATCAATTTTGGAGACTTTGCAGATTTTATCTTCATCTTACATTGGTGTAGTTGTCATTGCATTATCATTTTTGTTATTGTTTGATACTAAAATTTTACAGGTTCAACTATCATCAGAGATCCAACTTCAAGCTTCACTTTCATCCATCTTATTTGCAAGTTGTCATTCTAGCCCATATATCTTATTTCAATCCTATATCAGTCCAATTCACTATCAACCATGTCTAGTCATTGATGACCCAACATCTTTTGTATCACATTCTCTACTATCCAGATCCATAACAGTCTGTTATCCTATCATTACCTTCATCCATATTTCAGATCTATCAATTTTCCTTTCTATCATCCCAAATCCACTCTGTTAGTCCTCGGTCACCACCAACTCAGCCTAGTCACTATTGACCCAGTCTATTTCTCCAATATATATTCTTATATCCATATTTTATTGCATCCTTTCTGTTTCTACTATTTCAGATCTATTTTACAAGTTTCAAGCAGTCATTAAAGAGCTTCATCACATTCAGATATGCACTTAGAGCTCTTTTATCTACACATTTGGTTGTTGTTTTGATCCACCTACTCTCAGTAACTGTCTAATAGACCTCTATAGCCCAAGTCACCATCGACCCAACCAAGTATATTTCATTATGTGTCAATCTAGACTAGATATGTACTTTCCTTACATTTTGACATTTCTAGTTTCTGTTTATCTCATATTCTGCATATCATTAGATCCATTATCATTGATTTTATATTATCTTATCTACAAGAGAGTTGAAATCCATCCTAGTAATCTCACACTTCTCGGGACTGGCTTATGTCGAGCAACCCTCAATCTTATCTACTAATCCATATTTCTTCTTAGTCTTCTTTTTTGTTCAGATTATCAAGTTCGTAGAAGGGAGGGATTAAAATTTGTGCCCATTCATATCATCATCATCATCTTGATGTACCATAAACCCTTCATATTTTTAGTTTCTTTATTTGTTTTAGTACTAGTTCACTAATTTGAATAGCAATGAGGAATTTTTTTCCAAAAACAATATTTTATTGCTTTCATATAATGAAAAGTTGATTACAATGGTGTACGAGGCTGATATCCACATGCAAAAGGCTAGATCTAAAGGCTTGTAACTCAAAATGCAAAAGAGCATATATTTAAACAATTCCCTTAGCAAACCAAAGGATTCTAACATTTACAAATGAGCATAACTCATGAATTTATAGAATAAGAAGGAGAGAAGAGGAGGAGAAAGAGGAGAGAAAATTAGATTCAAACATACAACAAACAATAAAAAGCTATAAATGCATGAAAACCCACATACAAGGCTATTAGATCTTCCTCTCCATGTCTGTTTTACTTTTGGAAGAAGGAAGGAGGAAAGATCAAATCAAATCTAGGTAGTTGAGTTGATTGAAGTTGTGCATTAATGTCTTGAGAAACAATTACCTATTTCTCACCTACTAAATCCTACCAAAATATGACATTGAATATCCTAGAGTGTAGCCCATGCCAATATATTTCTAATAAGACCAAGAGCACATGGATCTGATCTTTACAATAGAAGCTATGGCTATTTGAAATTCCACTGTGTAAACTAGACACGTAATGAAACATGGACTACTCTGATCGGCTGGAGCATTCAAATCACTATTCATTTGTTTAGTCTTTTCTTCCACGTGTCATGTGCACATTTGAATTAGATATTTGGCACATAGTTGACATGTTCTAAAAGGTTTTTAACAAGTGACATGTGGCACTCAGTAACTAGGGCACAAGATAACACACTTAACACAAATGAGGAAGAAAAAGATGTGGGAAGGAAGAAAGTAAGAGAATTGTGAGCACACACAAATGAGCACATGAAGGTGTGGGAAGATAAGGTGCATATCTACAAAGGAATGCAAGAATTTAGGGAAAGGAAAAGTGCACGCAAGGATGTGCAGGAAGCATTACGTAGGAAGTGTGCAAGGAAAAGAGCAAAAGAGGAATGAGTGAGTGTGAAGAAATGTACAGGACTCAAGAAGGGAGGGCATGTATAGGGGAAGGATACCAAGGACTTAGAAAAAATGGAAGGCAAGCTAAAAGATAAACATGAAGGGATGTGTAAAACTGTTAGAATGAAAGTGGGCATACAAGGCTACATAGAGAGGAAAATGGAAGGAGATAGAAGAATAAGGAGGAAAATGTGGAAATGCATAGAAGGAAGCAAGGAGAAGGAAAAGCACAAGGAAGTACCAGGAAAAGAACTTAACCTTAAAATATGATGCTCGAGATAGAATGGAACAATAAGTTGTCAAAATAACCAGGGTGGTTATTTTAGACAACAGTTTAACAAATTTTAGGGTCATCTTCCTAATAGATGAAGGGGATCAGTAGTCTTGAAGCATCCATTAGGCATGGAGTCTACCTAAAAACATGAAGTTCTTCTATACAACCTAGAGAACACCCATGAAGTCACTTTAAAACATTATCTAGACCCTAAAGCAACCTACTGCCAACTGTTGGAAAGTGCTACCTAAACTGTTGGAAGACCCTTCAACTGAAATACTTTCATGGAAGCAACAAAAGAGCACATGAAAGGAAGTGCGCAAGAGGAAATAACTATGTACAAATAAATAATGTGTGCAACATGCACTTGGAGGAAATGAAACTACATTAATATATACAATGATGAAAAATAACACTTAATGGAAGTGTTTGAGATAAATCCCATTGATCGGGACTGGTAGCATGTTTCCATCAAGATGAGACAACTCAAAAGAGTTAGCCTCCTTACAAGAACTGATGATATATGGGCTACTACAAAGTGCATAAAAATTTGAATGCTACCTTGGTTTAGCTCTGTCAGCATCCTATTTTAAGACTAGATCCCCTAATTCGAAAGCTTGAGGCCTAGCATTTCTTTCAAACCATTTTGTGGTTGATTATTGATGCTATTATAACTTGATGATGGTAGATTTTCTCATTTATTCAAGTTCAACCAGATTTTCCATTTTGATTTCTCTTTGGTATATGCCCTCAAACTCCAACTACCAAGTAAACTCTAATGATGGAAATTTAAGTGATAAGGGAATCTTGGCTTCCTTTCCATAAATAAGCTTGTAAGGTGAAGTACCTAGTGCCTTCTTCACCGTGATTAGTTTTTCCCAAAGTGTTCTTGAGACATTTATGTGCCATTTCCTTTGGTTAATGTCCATTGTTAGCTTCATGATTCTGATTAGGTTCTTGTTAGTAGAATCCACTAAGCCATTACCTTGAGGGTAGTAGTTGGAAGAAGTCTTAAAATAGATACCAAACCTGAGAGCCCAATCATAACTTATTGTACCAAGGAATGTTTTTGCGTTA
Organism: Taxus chinensis; assembly: GCA_019776745.2. NCBI lineage: Eukaryota > Viridiplantae > Streptophyta > Pinopsida > Cupressales > Taxaceae > Taxus > Taxus chinensis. Next base: position 477,999,241 of record CM034154.1, on the reverse strand, counting down.
TTAGAGATAATCATACAAGGGACACTAAACCTTGTTACAATTCCCTCAAGAAAGTCAAGGATGATTTCTGTAGTTGATTCCCTGAGCATGATAGCTTCTATCAATCTGGTGAGGTAATCTTTAGCTATCAACACCCAATTGTGGCCAACACTCGAGGGAGGTTTGATCATGCTAATGAATTCAATACCTCATTGCATGAAAGGATGATTTGCTTGTATTGGTAATAGGGGAAGCGTTGCCAACTTCTTCTTTCCTACAAAGAAAGCACATTCTTTGCATTTTCTGACCCACTTATGCATGTCAATAAAGAGGGTAGGCCAAAATTATCCTGTCTTAATGATCTTCATCACTGTTATTTTGGAAGATAAGTTTCCACAATAGTTTTTATCATGAAATTTTGCTAATACCTTATTAACCTATGTGCCATCAATACATCCCAACAACATGCCATCAATGTTTATTTTGAAGATAAGACAATCAATCAACACATGTGGAATAGATTGCAGCCTCAGATGTATTCTCTTTTCTTTTCTTACTCGAGAAGGGTATTCCCTAAAAGAGATAAATGTCACCATATCTTTCATCTAGGTTCACGCACTAGGACCTACATTCTATTCAGGTTCAATGCACAAAGGATCTTCATCAAAAATTAATGAAACCTCTTGTTAGTTTTGTGTATCCTGAACAATTTTCTTATAGATCATGTTGCCTTTAACCAATATGTGGATTTTATATTCACATCATACTCTATGATTTTGGTCACCTATCACATCCTTTTCTCATTAATTTTTGTTCCCATGATGAAGTCTCTCACAATAGAGTGTGAAACCAACACCTTAACATGATTTTTGGTGAGCATACTTTTTAACATTTCTAGGGCACACAAGATGGTGAAGACCTATTTTTACATGTGACTATATTTCAATTCATAATCCTTTAGTGTTTGACTGAAGAAATCTAATGAATGCTCCAGTCCTTGTCTATTCTCTTTTATCAAGCCAACAACAACACTTTCCTCAGCTCCTTATGCATAAAGGATAAAATAATTAGTATAATATAGATTGATAAGTGTTGGTGCATGAGTAATTTATTTCTTGATCTTTGTAAGGATCTATTTCCCTTCTACTATCCATTTGAAGGTTTTGTCCTTTTTGAGAATGAGGGTGATAGGCCTAACCAAACTTGAAAAGTTATGAATGAGTCTAATAATAAAATTGATCTTTCCTAGGAATGACTATAATGACTCGTTGTGTGTTGGAAAAGAAAGAGAAATGTTGGTAGACAAATGCTCAAGATCAAAAGAAATGCCATCCTTAGAGACCATATGGACAGAAATATTGCCTTACAAAACAACAAAGTTGCACTTCTTGGGGTTAAGAGATACTCCAAATTCTCTACACCTCTCAAAGACCTTTTCCAAATGCATCATGTGATCTACACTATGATTTGAGAAGACAATTATGTTGTCCAAGTAAACTAGGATGAAATTATTCATACATACTTTAAAGGCAATTTCCATGGCTCTCTAGAATTTCATGCCTATATCATAAGGCATTTTCTAATAAGCATAAGTGCCCCATTTGGTTGTAAATTCCATCTTGTATTGATCCTCTTCCTGGATCATGATCTGATTGAAACAAGAATACCCATGAAGCATGGAGAATATTCACATGCTAGCCACAATCTGAAGAATGTACTCCATAGAAGGAAAAGGATAATGATCCTTCAGACTTTCTTTATTCAAATCTATGAAATAAACATAAAGTATGATTTACCCATTCTTCTTCCACACTAAAAAGATATTTTTCACCCAAGTAGACTTTTCAAAGGGAAATATAATGTTAAACTTAATGAGTTTTGTTAACCCATTCCTCATGAGGGGCTCTATCTTAGGATTGATTGGCCTTTGCTTTTGTTTGATGGGATTGATGTTTGGATCAAGTTCAATGGAGTGTCGAGAAACACTTTGATCAAATCTTCTGAGGTCTTCATATTCCCATGAAAAAATATCACTGTATTTCTGAAAGATAGAGATGAAATACTATTTTTCATCCTATGCACATTCTTTACCTAACAACATTTTTTTTCCACACACAATAGTGACTAGAGTGCATTATTCTTTCTCTACACACAAGTATTTTTCTTCATCCTTGAACTCATCATCAGGGATAAACATATGATTTAAGGTGACTAGCCCTTTAGGAAAATTATTTTTCTTGATTTGAATCACTTGGTCACCATAGTTGTCATGCAAGTAATCTTGCATGTTTGAAGAGAAATCAAATTCATTCTGAATGAAATGGAAAATATGTGTGTCACTATCAAATACTTACCAAATAACTTCATTATCTAGAATGGATGTCCTGACCACTATTTTGATGTGCTACGCGTGGCTCTAGAAAAAATCCTTTTTGGGAGAGAACTACAAACCAAGCACGGCCATCTGATCTACTTCTTTGTTTAATTTCCTTGGCACCACCTCTAGGATGTGAGCATCAAATCTTTGTAGAAGATCTCAAAATATATGTTTATAAGCTTTCAAAAGATCATTATTTTCTACACTTTTTTTATGGCCTGGTGGATGACCAATTTAGTGTCCCAAAATATATACAATGCCTTTATTTTTCTCTTCTTTTCAATTAGGATATCATGCACCAATGCTTCATATTTCACTACGTTATTGGAGCATGCAAACTGTAACCTATGTAAAAAGAAGAGATTCTCATTATTAGGAGAAAAGAGAACAACCCATGTGCCTATGCCATTTCTACTTCTAGAACCATCAAAATACATTTTACATAATCTATAATTTTCATCATTTTCTTTCTTACGTGCTACAAAGAGTGCATAGTCTTCTTCAAGAATGCGATAAGTACCAAAACTAGTTTTAAGAGCTGTATCATAGGGATGAAATTCATAGTGCTATTTTTCCCATTCATCTAATAATAGATCATGTATGAAAGGAGGAATATGATGCTCTTATAATATTAAATCTTGTTCTTGGCCTTCTTGGATGAGGCAGTTATCTTGGAGAGGGGATGTGTCATATGACTCAACGTGATAGGAAAATATGGGCTCATTCTGTATGGTAAATCGAGTATCATACCTTGTTTTTAACAACATATGAGACCAATCAGAAGATAAGTAGCCACCCATCTTGGAAATGAAATCTCTTGATAGGAAAATTTAAAATAATGGAGCCTAAAATCAATAATTGACACATCACGAGTTAAAATTAGGCTTGGACATGCATGTAGAGTTCATTTAAGATCCTTGATGACTCCTAAATTCATAATGGTAGTGCCATAAAGTAATAAAAATCATTTCGACATAGGGGTGTACTTGAGACCTAGAACATCAACAATTTTATTTGGCATGATAGAAGTACTAGCCCCTGATTCAATCATATAATTATGCATAGGGTGTTTACCTATTATCAAAAACATATAAAAGGCTAAGGTTTTGACATTTTTCCTTACTTTATTTTTATTTTCCTCATAAAATTTTAAAGAAGCATGAGATCTTTGGATAACTAGGTCGCACAAGGAAGTTACCCTAGAGTTTCATGTAACAGGACATGCTAAGATGGAATGGCCAGAGTGTCCCACACTTTGAAATTCACATTTTTCTTCTTCATCTAGTCTAAAATGTTGAATGGAAGGCCCATGGACTTTTACATTTGGGGCACAACATCATCTTTTCTTGATTTCTTAGGTGTAGGGGCATGAACCTTAACTTGCATAAAGGCTTGACCTACCAAAGGAGGAGCGTGCACCACTTTTGCTGAAGCATTGCATGAGACCTCATGTGTAGGAAATTGTGTGCCATAACTTTTGGGTGCATTATCATACTTTAATGCCTAAATATGAGTTGCATCTCTTTACTTCTGAGGATCAGTTTGAATGGAAGGAGCAGAAGTTTACATGTTAGACTCTAGCATTCTCTTCTTGTACCTTGTGTTATCATTAACTTGTGCATATATCTTGTTTGATCTATCCATATCTTGGTTTGCTACGTATAATTCGTCAACCCCCAAAAAAATAAGGTTGGTTTCAGGAAACATTTCTAGAACTTATTCATTTTTTGGTTCACGCATGCTGGTGGAAGGCTCATAACCTATATTCTGAATCATATAATCTTACACCCACAAGACATTTCCATAATTTTAATAACTTTGAGGAAAATTACAAGGAAAAAGCCACTCTATCTCTTGGACCATGGTGTTCTGAACTGGAACTAATGCTAGGCTTGTATTGGGTAGTGGAAGCGGTTGTGCATGAGGAACTATTTGAAAAGAAAGCTGTGGATTAACATTCCACCTATCATTTTGTTGGTTCTTCCCATATATCTGATTTTAATATTGATTTATAAAGGGATGATTCCTTTAGTTGAATCCTTTATTATAATTATTTCTAAAGGTTTGCACCTATTTCTTTTCTAAAGATATGACCTTACTATACAGGTTTCTAATTAATTCTTTCATTTATTCATCTTCTTTTTGTTATGCAGAAGAATAAGATATGGAGGTAATGGGATGGGATATATTCTGAGGCATAAGAGTAATAGAAGGTTGGGGTGCTAGAAAGATATCAAAAAACAAGGGTGAAGATGGTCTAGGGGCTAATTTTCCATCTTGGACCAAGCAATTTTTTGCCCTAATGGATATATCATAGGCATTAGGAATTTGCGCACCACTCATCGAATGTATCACCACTAAAATATCATAATTCAAAGCTCTTACTAAGTAAAGGAAATCAAATTAAGCGCTTGGTATTAAAACGGATGGAATTCCATCCCATGTTCTTTGGAATCTAAAGTTGAAATTACCCATGAGCTCATTGGGAGCTCTCTTGATCATTGTGAGTTTTTCTAATAAGGAGATGTTGTCAAATTTCTTCACAAACTAATTGTAAACCACGGTGCCAAGTCCATCCTAGTTAATGATAGAGGTAATTATTAAGCTTATGTATTAGTAAAGCTCTTTTACTTTGAATGAAGGTGTAATTAGCCTTACAACTATATTATCTTTAGTAACTAATTGAATAGAGCATACGTTTATAATATCTTAAATATGGTTAGCAGTGGTAACTTGATTCTCACTGGTGAAAAATGGTATGCTTTTGAGTACAACCACTAGTATATCATGTTGCGCAACAAGGTCCTAAAGACTACCATCGGTGAAGTTGAAAAAGGGAATATTTCTCTGTTGCACCATGGAAAGAAAGGGTCTGATTACCCTAGTGGAGTGTATGTAAGGTCTACCAACACGAGTAGATTTCATCCTATGCACACTGAATTTATTCTACTTCTTCTGGGAGACAACTGGATATACTAAAAATATTCTTCAACTATTGTACTTTGTCTTGTGTGTATCCTTCTCTTGAAAATAGCAAGCAAACTGCTGATATTAGTAGATATGAGTGTTAGGAGTCTCTAGATTTGTTGAAATGAGCCTCCAAAGGATAGAAATCACCAAGTCAAAAACCATATTTTAGAAATAATAAAATTTAAGATTCAATATTGGTACCACTGGGCATGTCAAAAATTGTAGGAGCTCAAATTTGCACCTGTCCTAGATTATAATGAACTAGGGATTTGATGAAACATGGGGCTGTCTCCAAGTTTTGGGACTTATGTGTATGAGACAGATCTCTGGAGAAGGCCACCTTCCTCTACGTATTTATAATACTAAAACTACTCCTAGGAAGGGAAATGCAACTACATATCACTAGTCTGAAATTCCAAGGGACTAAGGTGAAAAAGAGATGCATGAAAGTGAACCTAAGACAAAGGAGGTGATAACACCAAAAAGAGGGGGATGAACACACTCATATTTTAGTGAAAATGAAGGAAAATTCATGCAGGGAGGGAAGACATGTGTTCCAAAATTTTAAACACATTCATGCATCCATTTTCAAGGAGCACAATTAGAAAAGTAACCTATAAGGGATGTAGAAAATGAACAACAAAAAAATAATTCAAGGAGGGGCAAGCACATGCAATAAAATGCTAGCCAAAGAAGAGAATAACAATAGAACAAGATTTTATTACTTCCAGATAATTCATATTTGATTACAATGGTGGATGAGGCTAGTATCCACATGAAAAGGGCCAAATATGAAGGCATACAACTCAAAATGTAAAAGAGCATAGCTTTAAGAAATTCCATTAGCAAACCAAAGGAGTCCAACCTTTACAAATGAGCTTAACTAATGAATTTATAGAAAAAGAAGGAGAGAAGAGGAGGAGAAAGAGGAGGGAAACTCATATTCAAACATCCAACCACCAATAAAAAGCCATAAATTCCTATAAATCTACCTGCAAGGCTGTCAGATATGCCTCCCCACATTTTTTTATCTTGTGGAATAAGGAAAGAGGAAAGATCAAATCAAATCTGGGTGGTTGAGCTGATTAAAGATGTGCATTAATGTCCTAAGATGTGTTTCCTTATTTCTCACCTACCAAATCCCTCTAAAATATGTTTTTTAATATCTTGGATTATAACCCACATTAGCATCTTTCCAACAAGACCAAGATCACATGGATCTAAGCTCTGCAACAAAAGCTATGGCAATTCAAAATTCTACTATGCAAACCAGACATGCAATGACACGTGGCATGATCTGATTGACTGACTATCCATTTGGTTTTTCTTTTCTACCACATGTCATGAGTGCATTTGATATGGATATTCAATGAGTAGCTGACATGTTCTAATAGGTTACATGTTACACACTTCATTTTACAAGTGACATGTGGAACTCAGTGATTGATGTAGAAGATAATGAACTTAGCACAAGTGCAGAAGCAAAAGGTGTGGGAAGGAAGAAAACAAAAGAAATGCGAGCATGCGAAAATAAGGACATGAAGGCATGTGAAGATAATATGCATATTTTTACAGGAATGCAAGAATTCAAGGAAAGGAAAAGCATGCGTAAGGATGCATAGAAGCCGTTATGCACAAAGTGCAAAAAATGGACAATGAAAGAGGAATGAGTGTGCAAAAAGAACTGTGTATGACTCAAGACATGAGGGAATGTGCAGGGGAAGCATACTAAGGAATTATCCAAAATGGAAGATAAGCTAATAGGTAAGCACAAAGGGATGCACAAAACTATTAGAATGAAAGCAGGCACACAAAGATTTGAAGAGGGGAAAATGGAAGGATATAAAATAATATGGAGGAAAAGCTAGAAATGTGTAGAAGGAAGAGGGGAGAAGGAAAATCAAAAGGAAGAGTGCATGAGGGCATGCAAAAAGAACTACAACTAAGCAATAGTGCCAAGGTATAAGACCAGAAGTACGCGTAACCTAAAAATATGATGCCAGAGCTAGAATGGAATTACAAGTTTTCTAAATAACTAGGTTGGTTATTTTGGACAACACTAACTTGGCAGTTGACACAAAAAATGCCTTTTTTTAACTTGGCTCTAAATATATTACATTTATTTTTAAAGGCATATAATCTTGTATAATACAAAATGTATACAATACATAATGCCCATATTTCTTGATGGTTTGCATATAAGATATTTTTATACCAATCCTATAGGCTGCTAATTTTGATGTTTATTACATTTCTTTGATGTAAACCAGTGATCCATATGAATTTATTAGAAAAGAATCCAAAAATGCGTAAACAATCTCAGAAATTGAACTCCTAAGTTAATAGTAGAGTAATCCATCTAAATACATAAAACTGAGGATTCACCTATAAACAAGAATCCAATATTTATAAATGAGAAGGTAATTTAATATTGAAGAATACATGAGGAGCCAAAGGTTGCTTAACATATGTAAAAATCTATGTCTGTGTATCCAATGTTTTCTCCTTAGGTAATGTATGTCAATATTTCGTGATGCAGGAGATGTTAGGAATTGTAGGTACTAAGAAGGGGATGAATCATTGCTGATAAAACTATTACAATCAATTTCCTCTTCTTAAATTTATTATAGTTAAACTATATTGATTGACATAAGCAACGAAATTAACCATGAAAGATAGAGAGAGTAATATACACACATACATATGAGGAGACCATATATAATGTGGGGAACCCTTTTGAGACAAAAACCCACAAAAACCAATGCAATAACTTTGATAACTATCCTTTAGAGTTACAATGATTTCATGATTGAGCTACAACTCAATCTAGAGCTACAACTCCAATAATCTTACCAAGCCATTACTCAGTGTTCGATAAGCTTCAACTTGTTTGGAAGCCACAACTCCAAAATATGGTACAACGAAAACAAAACTTTAGTAAGATACCACTTACATGAAGGCTTTAACCCCCTGAAATTTAGTCAGTCACTACTAATCTTCCATAAGCCACTACTTACAAGGAGGCTGCAACCCCCTGCGATCTAAGAAACAACTTAGACAAATATTATGAACAGAATTTGATCATGTAGATCCTATATTGTACATACAACTAATTATGATCACTCTTATTGTGCACTCATGACTCATTCACTCTTCAAGAGTAGATGTTCAGTGTTCTTCTTAACTCTCTTTTTCTAATCTCTCCCCTCAAACATTCATTGAATTGGTTTTTTGACTTATGGGCTCTATCATTGATCTTCTCTTTCAACACTAGATGTTCATTTAATAGCTCTTGTTCCTCTCTATCACTGTAGTAAATTATTTAGCACGTAATTCTCCATATCATCATCATTGGATTTTCAATTGATACCTATCTCTTTTAGCACAAAACGCTACTCCCTTTTAGTAATAAATTTTCATTACATATCAATATTTTTCTTAGCACATTTCTCTCATTGCCTTTGTCTCAGTCCATACATTCATCTGATCGGATTTTTGGTTTTTAATATGCTTCTCCAATCAACATCTCTTCATTTGATCTATAAATCTTGTCTCTCTCTACCCCTATCTCCTCCATCTTGCACTCTCCTTTATTGATTAAAAAAAGTAATCATGAAATCTTGTTTAAATAGATAAGCTCCATGTTTTTGTTTTTCTAATTTATTATTTTCTGAGCATGTATTGGGGTCACTTTGCAAGTTTCCATTTTTAACACTCATTTGTGCCTTAAAACATATATTTTTTGCTTTCATGGTGTGAAGGATGAGCTATCCTTTCCAAAAATTCAAAAAACACAAAAGTATGAATTTTGCAACGTGAGATATCTCCATGTGGGTTTGATGAGATCATGGGGAATTTTTTTTAATAAATGCACTTTATACCTTATAAACTTCATTATATTATTTCATTTATCTCCCTTTCTAAATTGGATATTTGGGGAACTCAAGGTACTAAGGAACTCAGGTCACTTAGATCATGTTCTTCTGCATCCCATTTCCTCCACACTCTACGTCATTCCCTTTGTTTCCCTCTTTTCCTTTGTATTTATGGTTATTATGGCTTACGAGGTACTAAGGTTCTCATGGAACTTATTCCATCTGCGCTCAATTCTTCTTCATTACAATATCCATTTTTAAATCAGATAAAAAATTATTTTAGAGAACTTGGGTTCAGGTGGTGCATGTTCCTCATGGGTCATTTGGGCCTACACCCTTATCTTCATCCACAACAATCTATCCACTCAACTCCTCTTTTTGGATCTCAAAATCTTGCAGGGAACATTAGATCACTCAGTACTGTTCCATATTCAATCTTGTTGTACATATCTTTTCTATTCCAAATTCATTTTCTTCTTTGATCTGTACCATTAATTCGAAACAATCTTGATCCATCAAGAGATCATACCAAGAATACATACTCTTCTTCCTTTCTTTATTTCCCCACTGATTTTAGTTATTAACACTTGTGCATGCTTGCAGTGTCCTGAATGCATTTTGAATCCATCCCGAATGATCATTGAAGTATCTTGGAACCATTATACACTAATGAAACACCTCATACACCTTGGAGACTTATTGGAGACTTGTTAACACTTGTTTCACATATGATTGATTTTGTATGAACTTGGAAAGTCTGCATACCATCTTGAGAGGACTCATCACACTCCTTAATTTCTTGTGACCATGAAATTTATGAATGATTCCATGGAAATACCTAGAAACCAATTCTCTTTGTAGCACTTAGAAGACACCTGAGTAAGCACTACCAATCAATCTTCAACTTCTTGAATTATTCACCACTCACTCTCCACTACTCACTCTTTTTTCCATCAATGCCACTTATCGTCAATGAAAACATAAATGAAAATGACCATAGTCCACAAAACTCCCCCTTTTTCATTGATGGCAACACACTTAGAAAAAACTTTGATGGAAAAAACATTCTCAAACTTGGTTTCTGATAACACTCTCTATATCTCTCCCCATTTGACATCTATGAAAATGGTTCACCATGAGCAATATGTAAATAAAATTGATAACCGGATTCTTACCTTGAGAATATCCCCTTTGGATAATGTTGCTTATTTTTTCTCTTAGTATTCACTCAGCTAAATCAACTCTAGCATGTACATATTGAAGAAAACATAAATTTGTTAGATCATGGTTATTATTTTTGTCATTGATGTCAAGTGGAATTTATGGAAAAAGGTGTGAATTGGGTATTGTGTAGGATTCTCAAGATACATCATGCAATAATAAGGCATTAACAAGTCTATAATAAGTTTTAGGAAGCAGCACAAGAAAGAATCTACAAGAGAAATGTTAAGGTTGATTGGTAGTGCAAACTCAAGAGAAGTTCCAGGTGATTGCATGATTATAACATTGATGGATAATAGGTGGGTCAGTGGTGTGTAATAGTCTTAGGAAAGCTCATTGGGCACTTAGAATGATTCAATTTCATTGTTGGATAATTCAGGGTCACTGTATGCATGGATAGTAAGATAAGAATACACTGGGAAATTGAAAAGGTTATTACTCTTGTTTCCATTGTTTTAGAGGGATAAAACTCAAATTCATATGTTATAAGTACTCTTGGAAATTTGGTGAAGAGAAAATAATTTATTGGGTACTTAATTATTTTTTGAAAATGAGTATGTTGAGTTTTAGAGTAATAAGGTTCATGGGGTGCAGATAGAACATGTTTCCTATGGAACATGTGTTCCCTAGTATTGATGATAGTGTCTAAAGGATAAAAGGTATTAGTATTGTGTAGGTTCGGGGTGTAAATATTGACACAAAGGCCTTTAAAGGAACATGTGCCAAGTTACTGAGAGTTCCCTGCAAGTCAAACAGTTAGCTGTATTATAGATAGATGGAAGGTTACAGGCAGTAGTGGATCCAATGACACAATTCCAAGTGAGACCTTGTTCCCTGTAAGTCCATTTGACCCAAAAACTAAAGGGGACAATATATTTACGGGCAGGGATATGATTTGGGACACAATGAGTTCTGAAAAAACAAGTGCTAAGTGGGCTAAAGTTCTCTGCATTGTGTATTAAGCTGAAGTTTTGTAGTGTAGGTAAATAGAAAGAAACAGGCCTCAATGTGACCTAATGAGGACATTGTTTGATAGAAAATTTGTTCCCCAAAACCAATGAATACCGAAATACACAAAGGAAATGATAAATGAGTGTAATGTGGAAAAAGTGGGGTGGATGAACCTAATGCAGGTTTAGCACTAAAACACTATTCTACTTAAGGGTCTTCTTGACCTGACAAGTCCATTTTAAAAAGGGATAATGTTATGCAGATAAATAGAGTATTATGATGAACTAGTCGATGGATTCACAAGTTTATAGTGGAACCGTTATAAACCCATTTTATTCAATTTTCAAGGAGGGAAATATAAGAAAATGAGTTAATAAAGATATAAGTTATAAAGTGAAAAATTAAATCTTGCTCCCCGTGAGCTCCTGATATCCACATTAACATATCTCTAAATCCAAGCATTAAAATTCATAGTTTTTTAGACTTTTAGAAGGGAAATTCAATTCTATATGCATTGGAACAATAAAAATCAAGATTTCCAGACAAATATAAGAGGAATAACTCAATAACAAGTGGCACTCATTTTGAAGGATTTAATTTTTGCAACGTGAAAAATTTTTCCAATGAATTAGACAAATCTAAATTTTCAAGTGCAACTGAATATTGAAAAGAGAAATTTGTAAATCTGAATTCTAAGATATTGGGAGGTTAGTATTATTGTTTATAAAATCCAAATTCTAAATCATAATATGGAGTTTCTAAAGAGAAGAGAAAGGATCAGTCAAGCCAAGGGTTGTAGTATCAGGAGAGAGAATGAATACTAGATTGTAAAAAATGAATATCCATAGTTGAAGTTGGTGAGATGATCAAGTATGCATTCCTGAGTTGCTGAAGAGAGAAGAGATGTATTTATGCTAAAGAACTTTTGAAGAGAAAGGAAGAGTCATTTGTAAATGGACATCCATTATCTAAATCTATAAGAGGAGTTAGAGTGATCATATGAATAGTTGTTGATTATACAAGAGAATTAGAATCACAAAAACCAATTCAGATAATTGTTTGAAGGAATGAATCAAAGATACAAATAATGCTAGATATAAGATTATGAAGAGTGAGCAATAGAAAGGTGATCATAATCCATTATACAATAAATCTAGAAACTATAAGATTAAATTTATTGTAATATTTTTCTAATTGGGTGCTTAGACGTTAGGGGGTGGATGGTCCTTGCAAGTTCTAGCTTGTTAAATTATCTGAGTTGGTGCTTGGCATTTATTCTAGTGGGTGCTTGAAGATTTTTAAGTGGGTTCTCGACATACACCAAATCATTGTATCTTTGTAATTGGTGTTCCTAATAAATCGTTGGTTTTAAAGTGGGTTTTTATCCTATAAAGGAATCCCATAATAAACTCCGTGTTTAGTGTTATTATCTTCTTGCATGTGTTTGGTTAAATTCTCATGATACATTATTGTTATTAATCAAGGATATTATATTGGAATGCATTAAAATTTTAATATACACTAAGTCACCCCCCTCTTAGTGCTTGTGATCACTAACAATTGGTATCAGAGCGAGTCCTTCTGGTGGAAGCTTAACATATTAAATGATATCTTCTCTTCACAAGCATGGTAGAAAATATAGCACAAGGTATACTATCACTGTCAAGATCACTCTCTTCACTAGAATAAATTATACATTCTAGAAGAATAAGGATGAAAACATATTTTATGTCACTTGGTTTTGTTATATGGGAATGTTTTGATAAAGGATACACATCCTCTAACCACTCAAATCACTTATGCAGCAGACAAGGAAAAATATGAATGCAACTCAAGATCCATGAATTCCCTCATATGTGGGCTAATTAAAATTGAATTTGTGAAGGTAATGCATTGTACCACTGCCAAGGAAATATGGACTAAACTTCAAAGTATCTATGAAGGAGATGACAAATTCAAGTTAGCCAAATTACATACCTATAGAGCCTAGTTTGAGAGTCTTAAAATAAAAGAGGATGAAATTATTACTTCTTACATGTAGAGAGTAGATGAAGTGATCAACATAATTAGAGGCCTTGGTGAGAAACTTGAAGAGTCTGTGGTAGTTCAAAAGGTCCTTAGATCTCTAAATCTTAAGTATGATGCAAAGGTTTCAGCCGTGGAAGAAGACAAAGACATAAAAACCTTAACAATGGATGAATTACATAGTATCTTATCAACATATGAGATGAGGACAATGTGATATAAATCTACTGAGAAGGAAGTAACATTCAAAGCCAAGAAAGAGACTCAATCCAAGAAAGAGAAATAAGAATCAAACTTGGAGGATGGAGAAGATGATGAGAATATTGTGTAATGTTTGTGAGAAAAATAAGAAGAGGCTCACAAAAGTATAAAGGAAAACTTCCATTCAAGAGTTTTGAGTGTGGACAAGTAGGCCATTTTATGCAAAATACCCAAACAAGAATAAGGAAAATCAGTTTGAAAAAGATGAAGAAAGTCATAAACAAAACAAGAAAAAGATTAACTAAAAAAGAAAGATGGTAAGAATAAGTTCTTCAAGAACAAAAGAAACTTCTACTCAAAGGAGAAGTCAAGTGAATTAGATTCAAGTAACTCAGGAAGCTTTGAAAATGAGGATGATGAAACTCATTTTGAATCTATTTATTTATGGCCATGGATGTCTCTGAATAATGCAGCACCAAAGGACAACATATAGTTAACTATGAAAATCTGATGAAGTATAAGAAAATGTGAACCTAGAAGCTGAAATAGTATGTACTCTTGAAGAATTAAAGTTGTGCAGATGAAAGAACAAAAATTTGAGATGCACTTTGAAATATTATGAAGAACAAACTCAAATTTTTGAAAAAATACAAAGTCTAAAGGAAGAGGAAGAAATTCATGAACTCAAAGAACTTGAATCTCATCGTGAAAAGATATCTCAATCCTACTTGAAGCTGAAATATGAATTAGAGTTCCTAAAGAATGAAATGGAACAAATGATTGACAAACTCAAGGTGTATGAGAATATGGAGAAGAGATCAAAAGTCCTAACTGATATATTGAGTACTCAAAGGGATGCAAAGGATAAATATGGAATAGGATTCATGGAAGAAGGTAAATAAGTTAAACTTGAGAAGAAGAAGGAGGACAATACTACACCAACACCAAACATCCTCTCATGATAAAATAAAGAAGTCATCAAAACTACCAAGAGGAATACAAATGCTCCCAAATCACCTATGCTTACAGGTACTCACATTCTTTCTATGGTTATTGCTTTTCATGTAACCATTTTGGACACAAAAATTCTAAATGTAGAAGATATTCTACAGGTTATGGAAGAAACTATAGTTCACAAAATAATAGAATGAATCAAATTTTTGTTTCTACAAATGTCACAAGACTGGTCACATAGATATGATGTGTAACCAAGAACCTCCCAAACAAATAAAACTAAAGTATGTTTTGAAAGGGGAATCCAATAAAGGGAAAGAATCTGGTATGATTGTACAAACTGATTTTCATGTACAAGATGAAGACAAGATCTTGTATCTAGATAATGGTTGTTCTGGTCATATGACACGAGAAAAAAGAAAATTTATTTCATTATCAAACATTGCATAAAAATCTGTTAGGTTTGGTGAAAATAATTATAAAAGCATTGTGGGGAAAGGAAATCTGATTTTAGACAATGGAAAAACAATTATTGAAAATGTTCTATATGTTGAAGGTATCAAGAAAAACCTATTAAGTGTGAGTCAAATATTTTAGAAAGGTTACAATATGATATTTCATGACAAAGGCTATGATATTATTAATGAAAAAAATAGGAAGAAAGTAGCTACAGACAAAAGGACCAAGAATAACATGCATGTTCTCAACAAAATAAATAAAGAAAAATTCTTTAGAAGTAAAGTTAATGACATCTAGTTGTGGCACAAAAGTTTGGGACATATAATTTTTGAAAATATTGTGAAATTAAGTGCTAAGGATGGAGTGAGACACATGCCAAAAATTGTAAAGCCTACAGAAACACTTTGAAAAACTTGCTTACATGGTAAACAAACAAGAAGATCATTCAAATCCAAGGAGTATTCTACAACTTGACCTCTAGAGCTGATTCATACAAATCTTTATGGGCCTATAAGAATTTAAATATTACAAGGTGATGTGTATTTCATGCTACTAATAGATGATTTCACTAGAATGACATGGGTATATTGTTTTAAGAAAAATTAGAAGCTTTCTAGACAAATTCAAATTCTTCAAATCAACATATGGAGAATAAGAAGAACAAAAACATTAAATGTTTAAGATTCAGATAGAGGTGGGTAATTTTGGTCCAATGAATTTGATGAATTTTGTGAAGAACATGGGATTTGAAGACAATTCTCAGCTGTCAGGACACCTCAAAAATTGGATTTGTTGAAAGAAATAACATGACTGTACAAGAAATGGAAATAATTATGTTGAATGAATCTAAACTTCCTAATGGATATTGGAGTGAGGTAGTCTTCACAATTGTCTACATTATAAAGATATCAAATGAGAGTGAACAATAGAAAAGAAACCTTATAAACTTTTGAAAGATAGGCCAACCAATGTGAAACACATAAGAGTATTTGGAAGAAAATTCTATATCAAGAGAGATGAAGATAACTTAGGAAAATTTAACTTTAGGTGCGATGAGGGCATATTTCTTAGCTATTCATATGTTAGTGTAGCCTATAGATGCTACAGTAAGAGGATACAAAATGTGGTTGAGAGCACACATGTAAAATTTGATGAGTCTTATTCTTCCAAATCCAATACTCATCCCAAGGAAAACCATGAAGATCAAGAAGATGATGAAGAAGTGGAACAAGTGGAATAAAGATAATACACTAAAATACCCTCAAGACAAGTTAAGAGGTATCATCCAAAAAATTAGATCATTGGAAGTAGAGAAGGAGGTATTCTCACAAGACAGAAGTTAAGATAACATCACAACCATAAAGACATAACACTCTTATCCATGATAAAACCCAAGAATGTAGTAGAAGCTAGCAAGAGTCAACATTGGGTGGATGTTATGAATGAGGAACTTGATCAAATTGAAAAGAATGAAACAAAGGAAATAGTACCAGAGCCAAAAGACAAGAATGTAATAGGAAGAAAATGGGTATTTAGAAATAAAATGAATGAGAAAGGTCAAGTGATAAGAAACAAGGCAAAATTGGTATGCAAAGGTTATACAAAAATGGAAAGAATTTATTTTAATGAAACATTTGCACCAGTGGAAAGGATGGAGGAAATCAAATTTTTCTTGGAATATGTTGCTTATAAGAAAATCAAAGTTGTTCAAATGGATGTCAAATCCTCTTTCCTAAATGGCCACCTAAGTGAAGAGGTATATATTGAGAAACTTGATGGATTTTCTCTAACCGATGATAAATATTATGTGTACAAGCTGAAAAAGTATGTTTATAGAATCAAAAAAGCTCCTAGAGCTTAGTACAGTATGTTGGACACAAATCTCACTAAGAAAGGTTTCAAAAAAGGTGTTGTTGATGATTATTTGTATATAAAAGAAGAAGGATATCATCTTCTCATTTCCATTGTATATGTGGATGATATCATATTTGGAGGAGACAATGACAAGATGACTCATGAATTTTCAATGTGAAGAGAAAAGAGTTTGAAATGCCTATGCTTGGGGGTCTTTCATTCTTCCCAAGATTACAAATCAGTCAATCAAACCAAGGTAATCTATCAGCTGAGGGATAACTGATCTTAAGCATTTTCATTATCACCTTCCATTTGATCCTTCTCTATCCCGAATACCACCTTTCACCTGTTTACCACCTATTCCATCAAACTGAACCATTTCACCCATCCTAGTACCTCTACCACCCTTGTTGAGCCTAAAAAAAAATCATATCATCCTTCACAAACCCCCTCAACTCTATGTGAAATAACAGAGAGACCAAAACACTCATTTTTAATATTTCCACTATATTGCCCCTACTGACAATGGTCACCCAACTAGAGTTGGTCATTTTTTAGTACTAACACCTGTCGCCTAACCAATACTAGTCTTTGTGATTGGTAATTTTATTTAGAACAAAAAGCTCATATTTTTCACCAAACAGCCCAAAATCATCCAAAACCTTTCCTAGACCTTGCCTATCACTTCAGTGACCTTTCCTAGCCATAACCATAGCTTTCCTAGTGCTAGCTTAGTTTTTATTTCAATAATTTGTTTAATCTAACGTGTTGATAACATGTTGAGATACCTAAATCAAAGTGTTAGCAATAGGACCTCTATTTCTTGCATTTATTTTCATTAATTTTATAAAAAAACATGGATTGATAGCCATCTAGGAATTGGCACTCTTCACCTCTCTACTAAAGTTAAGGACAAAGATTGACAAAGTAGACAAGTGAAGAAGACTTTCCTTACTTCTGGTTTTCTATTTTGTTGTTGTCAAGATGTTGTTTTTATGTTGCTTTGTTGTAGTTTTGTCACTGATCCTTTTGTATAGTTTCTTGGATAACTATACTTTGATATTCATGTATAATATAGATTATGATCCAAAATTGATGTATCTAGTACATTATATAGCTTTATAGCTTTCTTGTAATAGGGTATAGTCCCTTCAAAACTATTGAATGTATTTTCTACTCTATCTGGATTTTGAGCACTTTTTGTAACAAGGTATAGTCCCTTCAAAACTATTTACCCCTAATAAAAAAACTTCCCAGAACTAGAAATCGCTAGGAATTCCACTGTCATATATTTTGTAACTCTCTTTAGGTTATCTTGTGGTGTTTTTTATACAGGTTGTTCCTCCTAGAAAAAGGGAGGCTCTCTACATTTGGTCTGATCAAAATTTTACAACGCACACAACCTTCTACCGATTATTCACAGGTATTCCTCCTACACCCATTACCCTTATCTATTTTATCACATTACTTTGAGGTGAAACATTTTAGCATGCCCAGTGGGACCCCTTATTGTGGGTTATTCTCATTTTCTTCATATAGGGAATTGTGTGTTTCTTTCTTTTCAAAATAATTCACATTAATTTTCTCTCTGGTCAATATTCTCTTCTTCTACTTGTCTAAAGGAAATTCGTTATTTAGTGTTTAAAAATAATTATTCTTACTTTCTTTTGCACCTGCATTTAGTGAAACATCATCCTCTTCACCTATTCTCTATTTTCTACATCCAATTTCACTTTCAATTTGGGATTAAAAATCTCTACATTTCATCCTTCGTATGTTGCATTAGATCACCTAAATTTATTTTCAATATATATACTGGAGGTCATGACCAGCTAATGATTGGAAGGAATTAAATGTAGTTCACACTTTGTGCACACACACCCCTATCAAAATAACTTGAACATTTTACTCACTTCTTAAATATCTTTCTTCTTGGAAATTTCCGTCAACGATTAACAATCGGATTGGCGTTGGATCTAGCTGGTATTCTGGCCAATCATCATATTAGAGTTAGACCTCATGTAGTGTGAAGTCTATATTGGGGAAATTTATCCAAAATACACCTGAAACCAGCCATAGACTGCTTATAGGATACTCTCGTTGACTAAAAAATCTATCCTACTCATAGTCAGTTTTAAATTCCATTAGGCACATAACATTAAAATCTAAAGCATAGGATTGACGTGTGTTATTAGCTTTTAACTGTTAAAATTGTGTTTTGAAGAGTGAGACCATTTCTTCTTATTTTTCTTATCCTTCACATCCCACCATCATAACTGGTGTATTCCAATTCATTTTGGGTGTTTTAGGACTCATCACTACCATACTCAATTCCTGGGTTGGTGTTTTCATTTGACTTAATCACCTAAAATTCTAATATCATCATCTTCTCATATTACACTGTAATCGACATTGGTCTAATGAAAGACATCGGTTACCTATTCATAGCGACATTGGTTCCCTTTTGTTTTGGTTATTTCTCCCAAAATAGTATTCAATTCACATCCAAATATTTTCTATGACCCGTTTATGTCATTTATCACATTTCTGAGTCTCTGTTAACATCAGCAAAGTTCAAATCCACCCGATTTACATTCTTCATCTCCAAATTTATAAATCTTCCATTTATTCACAATAACCAACATTGATCCAACAACCGACATCGGTTACCCCTTTCTACTGGTATCAGTTAGCCAATTGACATTAGTTTTTGTGTTTTTATTTTTTTGTCAAAGCAACGACCAATTTTCATTTTCCATATTTCTTCTATCTTCTTTTCCTATGTTTCTACACCATCTGTAGAGTTCAGAACACTTGTCATACCACTATTCACTTAGTTTTGACTCATAGACAAGTCAACTCCTTAGCCTTTCATACTAGATTTCAACCAATACCTCCTAGTCCTTCACCACCTTTTATTTCTTCACCTATGGACCCCATTTCTTCTGTCACTTTATCTATAGGTGATGAAGAGTTCAAAAAAATCCTTGATCACAATCCCACAACCTTGCAGTATTCTCTTGCTCATTCCTCCACCCATGACTCATCAGCACAAACCTTATAGGAGATTCCTATTTCCATTCCTCTAGCCCTTTCCCTCGCTTTTGTATCAGCCACCACTAGTGTAGCAGTACCTACCTCCACCTTACCACATGTCATTTCTTAGATCACTCTCACATCTTTGATATTTGTCGCACCTACATCATATATCATACCTTCGACATCCACCTCACCATCATCTATGACTCTTAGTATAGGGATTCCCACATCATCAGTCATTATGACCTCATAACCTCTAGTTACGGTGACCCCTTTTCAGAGTTTGGTCATGTATATACCTGATACTCTACCACATATCACTACAAAGATCACTACACAGGTCCTTCCCACCTATACCTTGCCTCAGCCTCCTCCTTTCAAATATGCTTCCCATTCGGGGTATATGTTATCATCATCTGTTGCTACTTATATCCCCCCATATCAGTTTTCTTACTCAACACCACCATACACTGGAGGGGCATCTATGCCTTATTCATCTTATTTACCTCCTTTATCTAATCATATAACTAATCTCATAAAAATGATGATGGAAAATATGCAGACCCTAGAAGCATTTGTTTTCAGCTCCCGCAAGGCTTTGACTTATGAAAAAATTTATAATGAGCATATTCATTCGTCTATACCCATTCATTCTTATCCCCCACATTGGGATATGCCAAATTTTAATAGATTTAAAAACAAGGCATATCCACAACAAATTTTTTGATCTTTTAAACATGTATGTTATCTGATTTCCCATGATGACACATTGCTTATTCAAACTTTCCCAATGTCCTTGACAGGACCTACTTTAGAATGGTATAGTGCTTTACCTAAGCACTATATATTTTCATTTAATCAATTCTCCCAAGCCTTTCTCAATAATTTCTCCATCAACATCACTAAGAAGGTCACCATGACTTATTTGTATTTGATGTGCCAATATGAAGAAAAATCTATCACATATTTTATAGCACGTTGGTAGAGCCTTACCAATCATCTCACCTTTCAACTTCCACAAATTGAAATAATAGAGTTGTTTACTAGATCTTGTGCTAGACATATATCTCTAACTCTCCAAGTTTAAACCTTCCAAACATTCGATGAGGCATTCAAAATGGCTTGGAAGTTGGAAATTCATGCTATCAAAGAGAATAAATTACAATTACGCAACAAGAGTGATCCATTAAAATCAAATGACTCTTCATCTTCTTCTAAACCACAAACCAATCATTCAAAACCCAAAGGATCCACCAACACGGTGGTCCTAAAATCTGGTCCATCTCATCTATCCAACCAACCAAAACTATTTTCTACTTTTTCTCTTATTCATATCTTTCAATACAGGCATGAACAATGATGATACACTCCCGTATGAGAACCTTACTCCTTGGTTTTGGAAAATCTTCTAAAGTTAGGAGCCATAAATATTCCACCTATCAAACTACATACTAGTTTTGACCCTTCCCGTCTTGTGCTTGCATGGTACAAGGAGAAAAATTACTATAATTATCATTGTGTCAGAGGTGACAGTGAAGGTAATTTTAAAACGTTTAAAAATATATTCCAAGAAATGTTGGATAATGGAGATCTTGTCTTAGATAACCCCAATGCATCGGCTAACCAAAACCTCCACATCTTTAATAATCTATTTCCAAATCACACTCCATCATCCAACCAATCTAGAGAAACCTCAACCAATGATACCAATGTTTAAGAGGTGCATGCTATTTTTGATACCATACCATCCCCTTTTACTCAATTTCATCCCATCCCATCAGTTGAGGAAATCCTTGTGTGAGTTATTCCACCCATGGAGGATTCCACCTCATGCTCTCCTCTACCCATGGAGGAGTCAACCTTATCTACCATTTCATCTACCGAGTAGCACACTTCATATATCCCATCATCTATAGAGGAATTTACCCCACTCATCTCTCTACTTGTCGAGAAACCAGCATCATTCACTCTTCTACCCATCAAGGATCCCAGATTACCCTTTTCTTCACCAATCAAAGAGTATACACCATCCACATTTCCCCCTCATCTTCCCATAAAAGATCCACTTTTAGCATCTCTTCATGTTGGCAACAACTCCCTAATGGATTTTAAAGACCCTTTCAATTTGCTATCATCTCTTCTACCTACAGAGTGATAATCCAACCATTTCCCTATCTCATAGAAGTTAGATTTATTTACAAGGATTACTACCAAATCATAATCCTCCCCATCCAATTTTATGTCATTATCCAGTTTGGCCAATCACTTGGAGTATGTTGACTACTTCACGCTTTGGGGATTCCATCGAATTCCCGTATCGACTCAGATGAAAATGTTTTCCCCAGACAGTTCACTAATTTATCCTAAAGTTTTCAAGATAACTAAATCTATTGCACCTAAGCTAGTTATTGTAGCCTCTTCTGCATCATCCTCACTTACACCTAAACCTTTACAGGTACCCCAACAACCACCTACACCCAAACCTCCTAAACCCCTACCTTAACCTGTACCCAAACCTATCACTACATTCGGGGTTGTGCTGACATTAATTCTAGTCCATCCTCCCATGAAGATTGATTTATAAAACTCTTCCAAAACTATCACCAAGCCTATCCCCGCACCTAGAAGGAAGATCTAACTTCTTAGGCCTTGTACCCCAGTTTATCCCACTTCTCCTCTTTCACCTTCACCACTTCCATCCATCTTAGGCCCCCATCCATCAACCTTGGTCAAGCAACCTCCTACCTAAGATAAAACTAAAACTAAGAAAACAACATCCTTATCGCAACCTCCCATTCCACCCAAGCCTTCTATATTGTCTATGCCTGCTCCACTACCCATGCCTTTACCTTCCCTTCAACCTACACATTTGGTATTGCCTCCTACTACTATCTTCATTGCACCTCCACTCTCACCATGGTTGACCCATCCACTTCCCTCTTCTGCATTCCCTTCTACATCATGCTCTACCCTAACACCTTTACCCAAGAATGTGCAATGCAAGCCCAAAACCACACTACTTACTAAAAAAGTAGTTAAAACTACTCAACCTCCAACTCCACCTCCAGTAGTGCCTCTTCCACAAAAGCCACCCGAACCTCCATCCAAACCAATTCCACCTCCAATAACACCCTTCCACAGAAGTCACCCAAACCTCCAACCAAACCTATTCTCACTTCTCATTTTGATCCCTTGGTAGGGTCTTACACTAACATCCTCACTCGGATGTAATAAAATTCTGCCATTACATTACCACCTCTGAGACCTTACGACTTGCTCAAACCTAAAATAGAAGGGTTTGATGATACCAAGATTTTTTCTTATCGTCATGTGCTAGGGAATGATGTTGGAAATTGTAAGGCCATTAAAAATAATCTTCTTCACTTGTGTTCTCTTGAAGATCTCTTTGATAAAGATGACCTTTTGGATGAAGATTCCATTCCACCTTCATCTATCACCACAGAGTATCTCCCCATATATAGTCAATGGCCTTCACCTCCATAGCCTTATTTTCCTCCTCTAAAATTTGAGATCAATATTGTCTATATTATGTAGCTAACCCAACCCCCTTTGAAATTCTAGTGTGCCATACTCATTTCACAAGGATCTTACCCCACACTAGGTTTTTGTCCATCCTTCTATTATACCTTTATATCTCTCACATCTTATGGATCCTTTATAGTTGATGGGCATCTTATTTTCTTGGTGGTCATCCTTTTCGTGGTTAATTACAAATTTCAAACAAGGGAATCATATTAATAAAAATATATGTGACCATAATAAAGGACCAAGCACTAAAAATCTATTATTATCACCTAAGGTTGCATCCAAAGGAATTTCAAGAACATAAAAACATCCATCTATCATCCATTCAAGGGAAAAGGGAATGTATTCTTCTGCATACACTTTATAGGAGGGAAAGTTCATTTTTTCATGCACATATCTATCTACATATTCTACATCTAGTTATTATTTGTTATTTAAGTGTGTTTGGAACAAGAGCTACCTAGGGCACGATTCTACACACACAGAGAACTACATGGAGTTTGAAATGTAGTGTAGTACCATGATTGTAGGTTGACTGTGTCGAGTGGCCACTGGGGTCAATTTAACTCCCCATTTGTATATTTTTTATTTTTAGGATTTGATGTGTTTGGGGGTTTTGTAGGTTCTCTTTCTCTTTATAGGTTTCATGTGAATATTTTAGAATTAGTGTGAAATATAGGTGACTAAAAGCAAGGTCTAGCGACACTTATACGACACAAAAAAATCACTTTCTAGTAGTTTTCACAGTAACAGGTGCCTTGAGAAGGTCCCTAGCACCTAGGAACTCCATGATCTAGTCCAGGTGCCCCAGTCCCAGTATTTATGACACTTATAAAATTTTCTAGGATTGATTGTAATAATCTTCCTTCTTGTTTCATCTATTTTCCATCTCGGCATAACTTTTGGATCATTACAAATTAACTAAGTATCATACTCTCTCTCTCTCTCTCTCTCTCTCTCTCTCTCTCTTACACTTAGGGTTTTAAATTTATTATCTTACTTGGGTGTTTCAAATATATACTTCATTGTAATATCATTGTGATGTAAAGTAATTAGGATTTTAGCATTTATTCTCCAATATTTTCTTAATCATAGATTTGTATAACTTTTCTGCTTATTGGTTGCTTACTGTTGGTGTGAGTTATCCTATGTGTCATCCTCTCATATTAGAGGGTCATATCACATGGGTTAGGTTTAGGGTTTCATGTGTGTCATGCACTAGGTGTTTCACCTGATTTATTAGTTTTTTGAGAAGTACTTGATGAAATAGATAAGGTAAAGGTGGTAAGAGGAATACCTGGTTTGAGATGGTTGAAGGTTGTATGCGTGCGTATCTGAATTCTAAATAAAAGTGATTATGAGACCTTCCTTTTGTCTAGGAGGAAATACCTATATAAGAATCAAAGAAAGACCACCAAAAAGAGTTAAACAATATATGCAGTGGACTACCTAGCAAGTACTAGATCCTAGAAGTGCAATACTTCCTAGATGGCTGTCAATCCACTATTTAAAACAATTAAATGCTGAAAATAAAGTAAATATTGTCCTATTGTAGTTTAATATGATTTAGGCATCTCATACAAACACAATAGGCTAGATCTAATCTAACAGGCTAGGATAGAAGGAGATCCAGTGAGGTAAAGTACTATCATAGGTGTAGGTACAGGTCAAGGTATGATTCTGGACAAATTGGGTCAATAGGTAAGGTGTTTTAGTATTTTGTTCTGGGTCAAGGTAGGGAACACAGAGACTAATGTCAGTCTGAGGGTAATCGGCGATGGTTAGGGAGAACCGATGGTTAGGTCAGGGGCTGGTGGACTCACACAATCTTGGTTTTAAAGGTTTTTAGGAAAGGATGGAGTTGGTAGAAGGTGTTGGGTGATCACAGAGGGGATGTAAATATGAGATAAGCCAATGAAATATATTGGAGGAGAATAATTACTCTTTTGTGAGGTACAAATCCAAAGAAGGATGAAGAGGTTACGGTGTTAGGGAATGTTGGGTAAAGAGTTTACTGTTGTGCCAGTGAACTTGGTTGTCTTGGCTGATCAAAAATTAATTCTTACTTTGTTGCCGCATCTGAAAAGATCAAATTCACGATAAGGAAATCCAATGCCAAAGGTTTAACCATGAACAATAAATAACCAACCCATATTATAGAGCTATAAATAGGTCCAAATAGGCATTTGGTCCATCTTGGTATAAACGGCATCGATTTAGGGGAACCAACATCAACTTAGGGTGAACTGACATTGGTTTGGGGGAGATATCTTGGGTTGTTTAAAAGGTTGCCTAGGAAGTTGTTTCGTTCCTTGATAAGGGTCTCTTCTTTTCTTGGGATGAAAAACTGACCTTACGAGGATTTTAATAAGAGGTGAGGGGATGGGTGTAATGTTAGGTTTGTTTTGGGTACTAGTTTAGGGTTTAGGTTAATGGGTCAAATGATGGGGGTGGTTAGGTGAAGTGTATTTAATAAAGGCAATTTTATTAAATAAGTGTGTGAGGGTAGTGAATTAATTTAATGTAGATAATTAAATTAATATGTGTGTGGGTAAAAGGTCATTTAATTAATTAAAATAATTAAATTAATGTGTATGGAGGTAAATGGTGTTAATTTAATTACATTAATTAAATTAACATGTGTGGGGTACAGGAGGTAGGTGATTATAGGGCTGCGGTGGGGGAACAAGGTAATTACGACATGATTTTGGTGTCTACATTTTGCCCCTTCTTGTTGCGTAGCTTGTATTGGTAAGCGACATGAACAAGAATAGAGTGTGGTTGCCCCAAGTGGGAATGAGGGTGATCCCCTTCAAACCAAGAACTGATGAGGTGACAGGGAAAATCAGTGAGGGGTTTGATAAAAGTAGGTGTGAAGAACGACAGGTGCAAAATGGGGAAAGGAATAAAGGGAAAATCAGGCATATAGGTAAATGGTCCAAGGTCAAAGGTAGTGGTAGTTGAACACATGCACACATATAAACTGTGACAAGGTAGAAGAGCATGAAAAATCTACATCGTCTAAGGTCGATAGTTTTATCCAAACAAGGGTGAAGTGAATCCGGTATCCAAGGTATAGGATAAGGTCCGGAAGCACAATGTAGGTTAGGTGCAGGAACATTTGGGTATGTTCCAGTACACCAAAGGTAGGGTCAGGATAAATGGTCATGACAATAAGCAAGGTAAGGTCATTAAGTCAAACAACACAGGTAATAGTTTAACAAGGTATAGCGAGCACATTGGGTCAAAGGTCACATATAGTTTTTCGGGTCTAGGTAGAGAGGTCACAGCATAGGTAAGGCCGAGGTAGGGGTAAGATAATAAGGCTTCAATAGCTAATGAGATATGGGTGACGAAAGTGGAGGGCTAGAGGGGAAGGTAAAGTGGGCCAGGTAGGTGTAAGTGAGGCAAAAGAAAGGGGAGGGCAATGACTATCCAGGGTAACCGACATGAGTCAAGATGAACTAGTGATGGTCAAGGGAAACTGATAGTGGTTGATAAGGGCACATGACCTTCGATGGTCAAGGGTAAACTGACATCAGTCGAGGTGGGTAGGGTATAAAGTCCTATATTGGTTTATGGCTTGTGTTAGATGAGATATGGATGTGTTACTTTGTATTATATGAGATGTGGGTGTGTTGGTTTGATGTCAGTGGAAATTAGGTGAGTTAGGCATGATGGAGTCAGGTTAGTTTAGGCATGGATCGAGTTAGGTTGGTTGGGCATGGTTGAGTTAGGTTGGTGTAGGCATGGTTGAGTCAGGTTGTTTAGGCATGGATGAGTTAGGTTGTTAAGCATGGATTGAGTCAGGTTGTTAGGTATGGATTGAGTCAGGTTGGTTAGGCATGGTTGAGTTAGGTTGTTTTAGGCATGGATTGAGTTAGGTTGTTAGGCATAGATCGAGTCAGGTTGTGTTAGGCATGAAGTGTGTTTCGGTATTTTGGTAACAAATGGTAATATAAATTCATGAGATGGTATAAAATGTGGAAAATGTTGGTTATGTATGCAAATGTGAAATAGTATAAGTGGAAAAAGTTATGTTGCATATAGTTTAGATGTCAAGGTTTTGGGATGAATAAGAAATCAAGGAAAAGTGGGGAAAAAATGGTTAGGGTAAAGAGTGGCTGAGCTAACCTTCTAGGGCCCCATGCCCTAGAAGTGTTGCATACATAGTCCCAGAGAAAAAGGGACCTTAGACCAATGTAGTTCTCCCATAAGCTAGGAAATAATATAAGAAGATAGAAGAATAAGTAGTGAAGTTGAGAGGTAGGGTTGATTCGAGGTCATAGGTATGATTAGTTCAAGGTCAATTAGGTTAGGAAGAATATAGGTAGATAGGTATGCATGATTTTAGGTTAATAGGTAGTGTTGATTCTAGGTCATATGTATAATTAGGTTGAGGGCATTGATGTTGGGGTTGAGAATAAGTAGATAGGTAAAGGTGATTTTAGGTTGATTGAGGTGGGAGAAGAAAATCCCCAAAAGACAAGTGTTGAGGTTCTAGTCCTATATAGGAAGATCAAAAGTTAATGAAGAAGAGAAAAGATAAGAGGGGGCAAGAAAGCCAATCGATTGATAAGGATAAAACGTATGAAACACATCTACTGATAGGCTAGTGAACATAAGACCCTAAAGACATTACATAATTGATTACTCCAAAGGTAAAGAATAGTCATAGAATCACCAAATTTCATAGGTTCAGTAGGTCCCTTGAGGCAGAAGTGAAAATACAATGGGTAAGGAGGTGAAGGTAATTGGGTCATAAAATGGGAAGTAGAATGCCTTAGGTAATAAAGCCAAGATCACAATAGGCAAGTCCATGACAAAAAAGCTTATTTTTCATTTTCTATTCTTTTTTGAATTTTTAGATAGACTGATCAATGTGGGAAGTCTATATGGGATGAATATATGTCTCCTTGAGGTCTTTACGAAGCTGATCGATGCGGGAAGCTTCTAAATTTTGATTTTTGAGAAAATAGTCCTCTTTTTGGAAAGACTATGTAGAGAGTTACGAGCCTTTTATAGTTGTCCTTCAAGGGAGCAGTCTACTTATAGCGATAATTAAAGGTAGAAGATGTCATTTTGAGGAATTCATCTTTTATATTGGAAGTTTGAATCAAAGAGTTAATCCCTTATGTTTGGAAATAAATTTGTTGGCTTTTAAGTCATCGACTAGACTATAACGAAGCATTTGGTTCTTGTTGAGAAGGAAAGGGTGAACGACCATGGGCTCTCATCTAAAAAAAGATGAAAAGTATCCATGAGAATCATGCCATGTGCATAGCCATGGTGCACATATTTAATAGGAGGAAAAAAGGGTAACGGGTAATCACATGATTCTTGTCTAGTCATTGAAGGGTAGGTGTGAAAAAGAGAAAGACAAATGACACTCAAGGGATGAGCATGAACTAGATAAATAGTGATGTAGGACTAGAAGTCAATAATAGAATGGTCAAAGATGCAAGGCATTGAGGGGCTCAAGTTTGGGCTTACCATCAAGTGAAGACAAGTGATAAGCACCTGATCCATAGGCATGGGTCACAATGTATGGTCCAAGCCAATTATGAGAAAATTTTTCCCTGTTTACTTTTTTCTACTTTGGTTACATGTTGATTTTCCTTGAGGATGATATCACCAAACTTGAAGGTGCGTTCATGGACCCGTTTGTCATAGGCACGCTTGATTCATTTTTGGTAGACTTGGAGATGGTCGAGAGCATGAAGATGATGTTCATCTAATAACTCAAGTTGTGCTAAATGGTCTTGGAAAAATTCATCATCAGTAAGCATATCTTATAGAGAGATACGAAAAGATGGGATCTGGACTTCGAGAGGTAAAACAGCCTCGGTACCATAGACCAGAGAAAATGGGGTAGCAACAGTGGAAGTATGGATACCAATACGATATGCCCAAAGAGTGAAAGGAATGTGCGTATGCCAATCCTTCCCAGTATCATTAACCACTTTCATGAGAATTTTTTTAGGGTTTTGTTGGTGGATTTGGCTTGGAGATTGGTTTGTGGGTAGTATGGTGAAGAGAAACTAAGCTGGATACCGAAGGTGTCGTAAAGTTTTTGTAGAGTTTTGTTTTTGAATTGTTTTCCATTATCAATGATAAGGCGATGTGGAACACCGAAGCGAAAAATAATGTGATGATTGATGAATTCACATATTTTCTCAGCTTTCATGGAGATGAGTGGTATGGCTTCCACCCATTTGGTGTAATATTTGGTAGCGGTGATGATCCATTGATGTCTTAGGGAAGAGTGGGGAGTGATCTCTCTGACAAGATCCAAACCCCATTGAGAGAAGGACCAAAGGTCACAAGTGACCTGTAAGGCATGACTAGGTGTATGATGAAGATTGACATGTTGTTGGCATTTTACAATTTGCTTAACATAATCATAATAATCATGATTGAGGGTTGGCCAATAATAGCCTGGGTGAAGAATGCGCTTAGCAACAGCAAGGCCACTGAAGTGGCCTCCACATATGCCATCATGAACTTCTTTAATGGTATAAGGGATTTTAGAGATGGTGAGGCATCATAAGAGAATAACGTCAAAGCCTCATCTATAGAGAAGGCCACCCATGATGACATAATGAGAGGCCCTTTTGAGAAAGGTGCATTGTCCATTACACGTGAGATCAGGAGGAAATATAGAAAGGGAAAGGTAGTCTTCAAGCTGCTTATACCAAAGATCTTGTGTGTGTAGTGAGGTAGTTTGGACGATGTTAATACAACAAGATTTATAAGAAGGTCTCGGTATGTGTTTTACGGTAGCAAAGATGTCTGAATCATCAGGAAAAGTAGGTATTTGAGAAGCGAGGCAGGCCATGGTATCCACGAACTTATTGGTAGATTGCGGAACGGTTTAAATTTTATAGCGGTCAAAGGTAGTTAACATGATGCCGACATAGCATTTATATTCTTGAAGTATTTCATTATGAAACTAATAAACACCATTGACTTGGTTTAATACCAGTGGAGAATCACAAAAGATATTAATGGACTTAACGTCTAAGGCATAGGCAGTCAGGAGACCCAATACGAGTGCTTCGTATTTGGTGATATTTTTGGTGTATTTGAAGTTGAGTTTGAATGATAAGGGCATGGGTTCACCATCAAGAGGAATGAGGATAATTCCTGCACCACCCCCATGCTGAAATTTCGAACCATCAAAGAATAAGGTCATTTGGTAAGGGTTGTCATCCAAAGAGAGGTGAGCAATGAATTCGTCAGGGAAATTAAAGTTCAAGGGTTGGTTCCCAGGAAGAGGTGCATTAGCGAGCTGGTCAATAATGGCCTGGCCCTTGATATATTTTTGGTGGATGAATTCAAGGTCTAGGTCAACAAGAAGCATGAGCCAATGTGTGACGCATTTATTTTGGTAAGGTTTAGCATACATGAAGTGTAAAGGGTCAGTGTTGGTCACAACATAGGTTTTGTGGGTGAGTAGGTAATGGTGGAGTTTGGAGGCAATGAAAACTAAGGATAAGCATCATTTTTCAGGTGAGTGTATCAGGTTTCATAGTCTAGAAGGGTATGGCTTATGTAATAGTCTGCTTGCTCCCTATGTTTTTTGTCACGATGAGCGAGCATAGCCCCTAAAGAGTGAGCAGGAGTAGAAATGTATAGGTAGAAGGGTTGGTTTTATTTAGGTGGAATAAGTATGGGTGGTTGGAGAAGGTATTTTTTTAAGACCTCAAAAGCATTTTGGCAGTGGTCATCCCATTTTAAAGAGACATTCTTTTTGAGGAGGTGATGAAATGGTTGACAACGGTCAGAGAGCTGGGAAATGAATTGACGAATAGATTGCAGTTTACTTTTTAGGCTACAAAGTTGTTTAAGGGTAGTGGGTGGAGACATTTCCAAAATGGCCTTGACTTTAGAAGGGTCAAATTCTATACCATGTAAGGAAACGATAAATCCCAGGAGCTTTCCTGAGAGGACCGCAAAGACACAATTTTTAGGCTGAAGGTGGATGTAATATTTAATGAGGCAGTGAAAGATGGTTTCGAGGATAGTGAGATGATCCGCCTGACATTTAGATTTATCCAAGAGATCATCCACGTAATCTTCCAATATGCGATGCATGATATCATGGAAGATGTAAGTGATAGCATGCTGATATGTGGCACTAAATTTTTAAGGCCAAAAGGCATAACTTGATAGCAGAAGGTTCCCTAAGGGATAATGAATGAAATTTTGTGTTGATCCTCTAGAGCAAGAAATATTTGGTTATAATGTGAGAAACCATCCATAAGTGATAGCATCTCATGGTCAGTGGTAAGGTTAACCAACTGGTCAATACCAAGCAGAGGAAAATCATCTTTAGGGAAGGGAAGGTTAAGATCACAGAAATCGGTGCAAATGTGAAGTCCCCCTGTCACCTTAGTGACAGGGATAATGTTAGAAACCCATTGGGGGTAATTGATGGGTAAGATTAAGGAAACTGAGAGAAGGCATTGAAGTTATTCTTTAATAAGAAGAGCAATGTGAGGGTGCATTTTCTGCAAATTTTGTTTTATGGGTTTGGCACTAGGAATGGTTACAATATTGTGGACCACAATAGTGGGATCAATTCTAGGCATGTCAGCATAGGACCAAGTGAAGGCATGGCTATGAATTTTAAGAAAATAAGTGAGGGCTTCTTGTTTAGCAGCATCCAGAGATTGGCCAATCTTCAGAATGTGGGGGTCATCCTGAATGTGGATGTTGACTTCGATTGTCGATTCATTGAACATTGTTTGCATCTCATAAGGTAACTACCGATGAATATAAGATTCTTTAGCACCAAGGTAGGTGAGTATGGACTCATCATCTTGACATTGAACGACATTAATAGAAGGAGTATCGTCCCCTATCGTGTCAGGATACAAGAGAGGAAGAGAGGAAGGAGCCTCACCGTCACGATGATAGGTCAGAGGCCCCAAACAAATGGTATTTATGGAAAAAAAAAGGAAGGAGTGATAGATTCAGGATCCATCAACTCCATTGGTGAAGGTGGAGAAGATGGGGTAGGTGAAGAAGGTGGAGAAAGGTCAATGTCTTCAATGAGTTCAATACGGGGCTTTTTGGCAGGTAGTTAGGTAAAACTGATTGCACTTCGATCATTGTGTTTACGCATGGTACATGAAATAATAGTGTGACAAATTTTTTCGTAAAGGCCAAAGTCAAAACCCTTCCAGGAACAACGGTGTAAGAAAGTGTGAGCAAAGCACTGGTTGGTAAGTGACTAAAGGTCAGCTGAAAAAGGTCAGGTTTCTGATGGTGGTTCAGGTGTGTAAGTGGAAATGTCAAGTCCCCCATAGGTAATATGGGTAAGGAGGTGGGGAGGACCATAAAGGAGATGCTCTCCTATGTTGTGTTCATAGTGAGGATGCTGGTGAATATTTCCATACTCTTGTGGAGTAAGGAATGTATTGACATTATATAGGTGATACTCCCCCATAGTGAGGCATTGAAAAATACCTTCTAGGGAATCATTGGTTGATATATTGGTGGCTAAAATGGAGGAAGAGTTAGAAGTTAGATTAGTGGAGGTGTTGGTTAGTTGGGGATCTGAGGTGTGACTGGTAGAAGCAACATCAGCTGTGGGAATAGAAGATGTAGGTGAAGGTGAGGTTACAACAACACTAGTGGATGGGGTCGTGTGTGAAGAAGATGTAGGTAGGGAGGTAGACGTATTAATAGGTACAAGGAAATCATTGGGCCAGTAAATCATGTTGCAAGTTTTGAAAGGTGATGGGTCAGCTGGAATAGTATAGGGATGTCCTTCATGTTCAAACTTTACACATTAGTGCAAAGTAGAAGGAAAACAACCCATGCCATGGATCCAGGGTCTTCCGAGCAACAAATTGTATTGAAACTCTCCTTCCAACACATATAATAGATTGAGAACAGTACGGGGACCCACACAAATGTGGAGGATGATAGTGCCAAGTGTAGAGATTATAGCGTGATTGAATGAATGTAACATGACTAGATGTTTATGCATGTAGTTGCTAGGTAAGTGTATTTGTTTGAATGCGTGAGAGGAGATGATGTTAATGCTATCACCCCTATCGATCATAACATGTTGGAAAAGTATATTATTGATATGGATGGAGATGAAAAGTGTCAGATCTGGGTCATCACTTTGGTGGGGAACAATTTTGTCATTGGAGAAACTAAGGATAGAAACTTGGTGAACAGGTGGAGGTGATGAGGTAGATGGTGATTTGGTGAGTGAGGCGACATGATGAGGTGTGAAAATAGATGCTAAAGGCATGGGATCATTAGGTAAACCCTCAATAGATTGAAGGATCTCCATGAGGGATTGACGATGTGACTCTGAGGTTTTGATGAGGTCATATAATGAAATTTTGAGGGGAGATTGGTGTAGTTTTTTGAGCATGGTGCGATGTGTGACACCATTAGAAATGGGGTATGCAGGGCCACATATAGTTATCTTAGATATGGGTGCAGATGGTATGTTGCGTATAGGATTGGTTGGTGGGTCAATTGCTTTTCCTTTTCCCTTTTGCACACATGCAGTGACGTGTACCATGTTGATTTGAGGGAAGTTATCAAATGGAGAAGGTGTAGGGTAAGTGGTATGATGACATGAAGGGAAAAAACCTATGAGAGGAGAAAATCCTTGTGAGGTTAGTTGGGTGAAACAACATTAGGTAGAGTTGTGGCAAGTTCTCTAATGTGAACCATGTTAATCTCAAATTTTGGGGGTGGATTTATGAGCTGTGAGGGTGGAGGTTGTGGTATAGGTGTAGGAGGAAGATATGAAGAAAGTGGTGGGGGTAAAATAGGTTCATCATCTAGGAGGTCATCATCATCAAAATTGGGGTCAGAAGAACATAATTGAATGAGGGCAGCCTTTAGACACTTAAAATTCTCAACATCATGTCCTGGCACATGATGGTAAGTGTAAATTTTAGTATCGTCAAACCCTTATGGTTTAGGTTTGAGAGGGTCATAAGGTCTAAGAGGAGGAAGGGTGACAGCAGAGATTTCTAGTAGGTTAGCCAAGATGGTGGCATATGATCCCACTAGTGGATCACAATGTGAAGTGAAAGTAGGTTTGGTTGGAAGATTGGGTAGTTGTGGTGGTAGGTGAGGTGATGCAGTTTGGGATTTGTGTTGTGCTTTCTTTGGTTTAGGGGAAATAACAGAAAGAGGGGTAGGTTTAACCACCTCTTTGGAAATTAATGATTTTTGTGGTTTTTGGTGTTTTTGCTTAGGTAGAGGTGTAGGAGGAGCATGTGATGTAGATGGCAAGGTAGATGGTGGGAGAGGATGAGTGACCAATGGGGATAACTGAGGTGTAGCGGTAGGTGTTGGTCAAAGGTGAGAGGGAGGTATAGGTGAGGTGGAAGAAAATATCATAAATATTGAAGGAGGTATATGTTATCCTGTAAAATTGAAAAGGGAAATTTTGTAGATAACCATACCAAAATTTAGTTTTGGTCCCCTAAGGAGGTCTATTAATGTTCAAAATGACATAAAATTTCCCTTCCGAAAATCAAGTTTTAAGAACTTAGCCATTTTCAGCCTTTTTGATTTGGGTGCAAAAATTGTTGTGTCAACATCAAGAAATGTGCACCCCTTTGAAAATCCTTTAGAGCCCTAAAAGACATGTCAACATGATAAAATTCATGCCCTTAAGGTGCTAAAAGTTGCATGTCAGCATGCTCAAACCTGCGCTAAAGAAATGTGCCTAAGGCGTGAAAATCAAGATGTTGACACATCAAAATGTGCGCTGAAGGTGCTGAAACTTAAATGTCAATGTTAAAGAACTTGCACCAAGGTGCATCCAATCCATGTTGACACTTCAAAAAGTGTGCCAAAGGAAAGTTGGCGAGGTAATAAATGCTAAATTTTCTATAAATATGTGGTTAACACTTGTCATTTTTACGATTTGAAAATTGTGAAAAGTCTTTCTTCGCACCTGTCAACTATCCCTGTCATGCCCGCATTTCACTTTTCGAGTTTGTGGACCCCAACTTCATCCTTCATCCCGTATTAAACTGGAACAACAAAATCTATCCTCGAGTTCACACATGTCTTCATCGAGCAAAAAGTCAAACAAGTCTAAAGGAAAAGCAAAGTTGACAGAGCAAGAAATGAAGTATAAATACAAGAAATTCAGGATGCCTGACTAATACGCAGAGAGTGATCTTGATATCAGGGACTCCGAGCTCGGACACATTGTTATGGAGGATTTCTAGGCTAGAACCAACCAGACAAGTGGCTCCTAGATGAACAAATTAGTGGGCAGTGGTTTACACTTTGTAGCCAGGCTGTTGGTAAGCGTTATTAATAACGAGTTCATCATGTTGGTGCTCAATGCTATAACAAGGACATAAGATGTGTCAAGGATAAAGAAGGAAAGATGGTCATCGACTTAACTGCTCATCACATCCAAATAACTCTGAGCATCCCTCATCACAGGTAATACATCACCATCAGCCTTAAAGACTGCAAGAAGGCATGGGACAATGATGAGGACAAGTGTATGTAAATGATGAATGAGTTATAACTAAAAAACAAAAATTCGGTGAGCCAAGGGCCTCAGACCATCCATTGTAGTGACTTCAATGAGGAACTGAGTGATACAATCATGTTCCTGAGTAGATTGTATGGGCCTCCTGATGCCCATCATTTCCATAAATGGATGCTGAGGTACTTAGAGACCATGAGTAAAAATGTTCCTGAGTAGCGTTTTGATTAGGGAGAAATCATCAGCGACGCCATCTCTTAGCAACTCCAACAAGTCATGAAAACTGGGAAGTTCTATATGAGTTCCTATGTTGTATACACTGCAACATCAATGAGAGATTTCACAGGTCTATCTCGGAATGGGGTATTTCCCTAGGTCAAAATATAATAAAACTACCTAGAGCTCAGGCTCGAGAATAACATCCCAAAGTTCCTAAAAATCAACGATTCCTTCTTCTATGAGGTGATCTACCTATTTAAGCCAAATATGAGTTATGGTCGAACCAGCCCAAGTGTAATAGCTATCATAAAGAAGTGGGGAGCATTGTTTACTCAGTTTCCAAATTTCACCTATCTCAGGGTAGTGAATTTTGAGGGTGAACCGACCAAGCTACAGAGGTATGTAA
The DNA here is from genome assembly GCA_019776745.2 of Taxus chinensis. NCBI lineage: Eukaryota > Viridiplantae > Streptophyta > Pinopsida > Cupressales > Taxaceae > Taxus > Taxus chinensis. Next base: position 477,962,666 of record CM034154.1, on the reverse strand, counting down.
GACCCAAGTTGATTCTCTTAGAGTTGTCAAGGAAACTAATCACATACCATGAGAGATGCATGAAGATAAAGAAGGGAGGAACTCCATTTCCCCTTACAGTGGGCCGATACACTTGTACCACACTGGCCAAAGCATGGGAAATGTTTTCCAAGCTTGAACTGCTAAATCTAAAGCACAACTTCCTAGGCAGGCCTACCTTTGATTGCTGAGGTTACCTCGCAAATGCAAAAATTGATCCTATTCATGTCCTTGAGATCGAGGACATATACATCAACCTAACACATAAAATAGATCTCAAGCGGAAGGATCACTCCAAGCTGGCTCTAGAAGAAATCAAACACTATGGTGTGGCCATCATTCCAAAAGGATTCCAAGAACCTAATCAAGAGATTGATCAATTTTATCTTGACACAGATGGGGATGATTAGATGTTCATAGACATTAACAGATCTAAGGCACCAAAGACCATTCAGGAAAGAGTCAAACACATGTTGTAGCACACCAAACATTGGTGCAAACATAATGGTCTCACCTACCTCATGGTAGATTTCACTGCTTCTCCTATGGGTAGAGCACCTTCAAGAACGACCCAGGTGCTAGAAGGAAAAGGAAAAGATAAAGAGGAGGAAGGACCAAACAAATAAGAAGAAGCTCCTCAAATCCCTCCTACTACTTCTAAAGATCAAGTGGTCGACCTGGTGTCTCCAGGTAAAGAAGGAGAGACCACTGAAGTTAAGATGGACACATCCACTCAGGATGTGGTCATAACTACAACCACAGAGGTACCTGCCATTCCTTCTTCTTCTCCTTCTCCTCCCCCTGTTGTTGAAGCATATAGTCTGATGGATGTTTCTTCTTCTCTCCCTTCCTCCTTTCCATCTCCCACCTCTTCCATCTTCTTCTCTCTTGCAAATCTATCACCTAGTGTCCCCTCCATCCCATTATAGATCCCTTCTGCCTCCATGTCCTTTTCTTCCCCTGTAGTAACTACGGGCCCTACAAGTAGCGGCATATTGGATTCCTTATCAATGCCACCACCAAGTGTCTCAACGTTTTTCCCTACGGCCCCTTCAATTGATTCCCCTTTCACCCCCATTTCTTCCACTTTTCCCTCTACTCCTTCTCCCATAAGTCCAAGCTGGATCTCTGACCATCTGGGTCAACTCAAGAGAAAGGTTCCCATAGCACCCATGGAATTCTCTATTATTCCAAATAAAGGACTGAAGAAGTAAAAATCTATAACTCGCTTCTCTAAGAGCATTTTAGGAGAAAGGGTCATGGAAATTACATATCTTGATCCCACCAAAGAGAAGAAATATCTATCTCCTATAGATTTTACAGTGACCCAAGTCAACATGGGAACCTCATCAGAGAGCCTGCAAGGAGAGGCTTTGTCTGTAGTAGATGCCCTCTGCAAGAAACTTCAAGAAGCAAAGGAGGAGGAGAGGATAATAAAAGAACAAAATAAACATCTTTTCCAAGCTTTACAAAGAATGGGCAATGCTCCCCCTATGACTGCCGCTGAGCCTCCTGAAGTTCTAAGTAAGGATAAGATAAATGAATATGCCAAGATTGGTGAACAAGGCACGGTAGTGTCCTCCTGGATAGAGTGAATCCTCAGAGACTGTGAGGAGATAATCATGAAATTCATAAGACTCTACCAGGATATAGATCAGGAAAACAATTACCTAGAAGAAATAGTAGCAGCCCTCTCTTAGGACTTGGACAATGCCAGATTGCAACATGAAACATTTCAGGCAATGGTCGATTGCTCAGCTGACGACCTATTAAAGGTCGGCATCATTGATCACCCGCGGGCACATAACAAGTCTCTCGTCGCATTATATTATCTGGTTGATCAAATGGAATTTATCCTTGAGAGGATAGATAAAATCAAGGAAGAAGCCATAGATGTAAAATACAACATGGAGTAGATAGTTACCAAGATGTCTCCAGGATTCACCTTGAGGGAGGTAGACGATACCATCAAGATTTTCAAGGATATTGCAACCCAAGGTTTGGCACCAGAGGTCATCTTTGACCAAGAGTCTATCAATAACCTTCTGACTTGCCGTGATTTCTTTAGGTACTTGATCAAGGCATGAAATGAATATGGCGGGTTCCTTGATAAGCTCAATACTGAAAAAGAAACTTTCTAAGTCATTGGAAATCATTTCAAGGGTCTAGATCATAAACAACTTCAGACAATGATCAACAAGTTTATGGAGTACCGAGTTGAGTATCACATCACCTCTCCCAAGAAGAAGCAAGACACCCCATTCAAGCAAAGCGAGGACGATGAATAGTTTCTCTTCTTGTGTACACTTCAATATTTTTGTAAAAATATTTAAAAAGTATGTTTGCATTTATGATGACATCATCCATGTTGCACCATGGGATGTTTCCATCCACCAACTTGCCCAAAGTCAGCTTTTGACTTTTTAGATATTTTGTAAATAGTGGTTGGTTTATTTTTATCTTCTTCCTCCTTCTCTTTCTATAAATACTAGAATACTTGTTGTATTCTAGGGTTGTGAACATTTTTGTATAAAAAAGAGTTGAAGAGAGAAAGACTTTGTGCCTTCTTGTAATGGAAGAGACTTTAATATATATGTTAAGACTTTGTGCTCAATATATGTGTTATTTGTATCAGATCTTTCTTAAGTTAGATCTATTCTTCTATTATGTTGGATTCATTATTATTATCAACATATGTTCATCAGTATTGCTTTATTCATTTATGTGATTAAGTTTGGCTCTGTTTACTACCAGCCCAAAGCATAAACCCTCTGACCTTTCTGTCTTTGGAATTCATTTCTTTTCTCCCTTTAGATCTTCCTTCCTCTATTCCTTCCTTCATACCTTTCTATTCGTAGTTGAAACTACCTCTACTGGGATTAGATCCAAAACCCTTGAAGTTATAATAGTGTAGATTTACATAGATTCTTGCTTAATAGAATAGCAATAAACCAGATTCACTTTGTTGTCTCCAAGAGAGGCTATGCCCTCCGCACTATTGCCCTGTTTCCCCATGATCTTCCTAACCAATATATTTTCAAACCAATAGTTTTTGGTGACTCTACTGGGGAATGAACTAAGAAAATAATTAAAAATTGTAAAAATCACTACCAGTTTGCAAATTTTAACTCTTTGTTGAAAATTAAAATTTTTGCAGAAGTGATCAAAACTAAAAATTTCCTTAGTCAATTCTATAGATCTGGACTAGATAGGAGCTTTTAGTTCACTGAGATTTTACAAAAATTTGTATATTTCCATAGATATGAGAATATGACATTTTCTGATATTTTCAAAACCTTACAAAATTTAGTTCAAATATCCAAAAATTAGCTTTCTAAATAACCCACCTTTTATCCTTGCTATCTTTGTCAAAAAACTGCAATCAGTTGTTATTAAACAGGATAAATTTTAAATATTAAAAAGTACATGCTACTGATTTTTGCTAGAAATATCAGAAAATCAACAAGTACAAACAAAAAGATTGTTGTAGATCTGATCTTAATTATTACAGATCTGAATGGATAAGCTGACGGGTGAATAATTTACTCATGGCAGAAGGGCTCATGGATAAATCAATCCAATCTTTGATCTACTTCAAAGGAAAAAAATTAGTATTACTCGAGCACAATTTGCTTCACTAAGTTCTGTGGATTGATCAGCTAGAAGTGCCTCACCTCCATGAAGGATCCATATTTTGCATGGTGCTTCAACATCTATTTACAACGCTCTTTTGCTAAGAGGGATTGCACTCCCTGCTCACGTTATCTTTCTGGATTTTCAAATGGCAGTATCATGGGGAAATGCCATGGGCCTTCTAGCGCTGCCACATACAGTTCACGCCCTCCCTCACAGAAATCACAATAATTTCTTGAAGTTTGATGGGAGTGGAAATCAAAGCACAGATGCACATATTGCTGCGTTTATTATGTCATATAGTATTCTAGACGTGGCTCATGAGGATGTATCTATATGTATATTTCTCGAGACCTTGCAAGGGCCTACATCAGAGTGGTTCCAACATTTACCAACCAGATCCATCACCAGTTGGGCCACATTACGAGTTGTATTTGAAGATAGGTATAAGCCTTCAGAAGACACATTTTTTTTACTGTCAAAGATCACTCACTTGAAGAAGGAGGCCAATGAAACCATGCATGATTTTATCACCCGTTTCAATTCATTGATCAACTGTGTGCTTCTGGCCATGTTGCCAACACTAGAGAACCAAAAGTGTTTCTTTGTGAATGCAATGAGTTCAAGAGTAAGTTTCTTGCTTTTACAAGAACAAATCACCACCTTGGTCCTCACTCAAGATGTGGCTATTCAAATAGAAGATAACCTGCTTATATCTAGCGAGTTAAGATGAGATCCATCGAAATCAAAGGCTTTGACTTCTTCTCATGCAACCTCATCAGATCTAGTATTCTAGAAGATGGCAAATGATTTTCTCGCATTGAAGAAGCAATTATCTCAAGCTTCATCTACCACTCTATACTAGGATATACCATGGATGAACTTCACTCCCAACATCACCCCCTAAAGGCCACGTTTGCCTACTGCTGCTCCAAGGTTAGCACTTGAGGCCCCTCTGGTTAATGCCTTGGTCAAGATTGAAGAAGATGAGAAAATTTATGAAGAAACTTTGTCGTAAGGCGAAGATGATCAAGATGTTAGTGAACTGACTAACGACTCTACAATCAGGTATATGGAATTTTAGGATGAGGAATTTGATGAAGAAGAGGGTACCCAAGGGTACGTGAGTAGACAGTCATATGCTATTTTTTCCTGATCACAAGGAAAAGAAGCAAAAGTTGCTGCTAAAATACAAAAGGAAAAGGCTGTATTAAATACACCTCCAACAATCGCTAAAAGAGGTAATCCCCTTCCTGCTTAACCTCCTATCAATCCTTTCGTAAAGAAATATTTTCCTCCTATATCTCCTCCTACTCAATCTCCCTCCATTTCCACAAAGACTAGTACCACTCCTCTAAGATCGTGAAACAAATGACTCATTCCTTTTTCAACATAACCCTTGGTCACATTCGATATAGTCGATCATGCCAAAAGGACCAAGATCCAAATGTCTAATGCTGAGTACCTTCATTCTAACCCCGAGTATCTTGTTAGATTAACCAAGTATATTCATAGTCAAGCTTCCATCTCTCACCCCATTTCTCCAAAAGGAATTCTTTCCACTCCTACATCCCGCATAAACATTGCCTCGACGTTCGCATCAGGTAAAATTAAACCTTTTTACCTATCTCTCTTGATTAATGGTCACAAGTTAAGCAACTGCATAATTGATTTTGGAGCATTTGAAAATGTCATGTCGGCAAAGATCACCCATGCTTTGGGCCTCACGCTTACCAAACATTTTAGCAGATGTTACTCCGTGGAAACCAAGCAGGTACCATTAATAGGTCAAATCAAGGATGCATAGTTCACAATTGTAACATTCCTGGAGAAAAGAGTAAAAATGACTATCCTCATAGCTGATATTCCAACAGCATATAGGATATTGCTAGGGAGGAGCTTCTATAGAGAAGTTGGTGGAGAAATTCATATGGACTGGTCCAAAGCCAGGATCCCTATCAAAGGATTAATGCAGACATTGGAGCTTGAATCACAAAATAAATATCTGGTCACTAACTCTGATGACCCCAAGGCCTATATTCTCTTCGACTCATCAGGGATGGGGAACTACTTCTTTTCAACCGACTCCAATAAGATGGAAGTTCTCATCCAAGAGGAGAACCTCAATAAGATTTGGACACCGCAGTTTGACGGCAGTTGTGCAACAAGTGGATGTGGTGCTGGGGCCATTTTGATATCTCCTAAAGAGGATATTTTCCCTCTTTCTTTCAAATTGTAGTTTTTCAATACAAACAACACTGCCAAGTATGAATCTTTGCTACTCGACATGCAAGTTGCAAAGGAAATGGGAATTAAGAATCTAAAATTATAGGGTGATGCTGAGCTAATTATAAACTAGGTCAAAGGTATATACCAAGTAAAGAATGACAAGCTCAAACACTACCGCAATGTAGTGTGGGATAACATCGAGGATTTTGACACTTTCTCAATCAAAGTAGTTCTATGAGCTCAAAACGACATGGCTGATTCTTTGGTCGTCTCGTCCTCTCTCATGCTCCCTCATCTAGGGTTAAAGATAGAAACGTATACCATTGAGGTAGTTTTCTACTTGAGTGTGCCAAATAATTCATAGAATTGGTAGGTATTCAATGATGACAATCAACTTATCACTGTTCTGGAGAAAGCTGATAATTTCAAAGAGCTCCATTTCAATGGATCGACTTCTGCATGCTGTGAGTTTCTCATAGGCCAAACACATGAATTGGCAGAAGATTAGGGCATATGTCAGCTCAAGGGAAATAAGATTGTGAAAGGTTTAGTTTCCCTGGAATGATTATTTGATAAGCATGACCATTTTGTCAAGAAAAAGTAACAGGATAACCCTGAATCTTCTCCAGAAACTAAATCTATCAATTTGGGTACTACAGAACATCCTCGGTCTATGAACATCAGGAAGTGTTGTACACCCAAGGAAAAGTGTAAATTTGTCAAATTTCTAAAAAGATATATGGATGTATTGGCATGGTCTTATGCTGATCTGAAGTCATTTAAGCCTAAGGACATTCAACATGACATCCCGCTCAAAAATGATGTTAAGCCTTTTCGTCAAAAGCAAAGACATTATAATCCCAAAATCTCAGGTACCATCCAGGCTGAAATATAGAAGATGTTGGATGTAAGAATCATTTTTCCAATTCATCACAGTACCTGGGTTACTAATATTGTGCCTATGTGAAAAAAGAATGGCGAGATACAAATATGTAAAGACTTTCGCAACCTAAACCAGGCGTCCTTAAAGGACAATTATCCACTGCCCATAATGGATCAAGTTTTGTAGGTAGAAACCAGTTCAAAAATGATATCCATGCTTGATGGTTTTTCAGGTTACAATCAAATTGAGGTCACGCCTGAAGACCAATTCAAAACAGCATTCACCACTCCTTGGGGCACCTTTGCCAATAGAAGGATGCCATTCAATTTAACCAATGCCAATGCCACCTTCCACCAAGCGATGGACTTTGTGTTCAAAGGTATGATGGGAAAGGTCATCGTAGTTTACCTAGATGACTTAACCATGTTCTTTACAAAATGAAGTGATCACTGTGATCATTTGGAGCAAGTCTTGATTAGATGCTGAGAATATGAAATTTATATAAACCCTAAGAAGTTAGTTTTTGGGGTCACTGAAGGAAAATTGCTAGGACACGTCGTCAGCAAAGAAGGGACAAAAATAGATGTCAAAAGAGTTAAGGCTATTCAGAGCCTTACCTTTCCCACAAGCAAAACCAACATTCACTCTTTCTTCGGAAAGGTAAATTTTCTCAGACACTTTGTTCTTGATTTTTTTGAAAAGACTCGTCCTATATCCAATATGATGAAAGGGTCACAAACATTCTGATGGAGTGAAGAAGGTAAGATGTCATTCAAGGATATAAAATCCTCCATCGCTCATGCACCTGTCCTGGTATGTCCCAACTTCTCCAAGGATTTCATCATGTACAGTTATGCATCCACACATATTATATTAGCTATCTTAATGCAGAAGAACTCTGAGGATGTTGAATCCCTGATTGTTTTCATGATCACTCCACTAAAACCTCATGAATTAAATATGTTATAGTTGGAGAAGCACCTTTTTTTCCATGGTTAAAGTAGTAAAAAATTTCCGCTAATATATCTTGAACTCTCATACGATAGTGCTAGTCCCTGACATGGTAGTTAAGTCTATCCTGACTCAACAAGAGTTAGGAATCTTACGAGGGAATTTGATCATGAAGGTCCAAGAATATGATTTGGACATTAGACCAACTAAGTTGGTAAGGGGTAAGGGACTGTGTTAGCTAATGACTGAAAATAAAGACCCAGAAGCACCTAAGGAGCAAGCTTCTCATGTTGATGAACAACAAAGTGAATTGGAGAAAGTGGATTCTTTACCTATGGTTCTATTTGTCGCGACCAATGACGAATGGTATTCTGAAATTGCTTTATTTCTCACCTATGGAGAGTACCCAACTCATCTAACCAAAAAGGAAAAGTGAGCCGTAAATCTCAGAGCCGCATGGTATGTCATATGGGATGACAGGTTGTATAAGCATGAAATTGACGGTGTTTTCCTACGATGTGTTGATAAGCCGCAGAAGATAAGGTTCTTAAAGAATTTTCATGATTTATCCTGTGGTGGTCACTTCTCCTCTTCCGTGATAGCACATAAGATCATTTTGGCCAGGTACTATTGGCCAACACTATTTTAGGATACAACCACCTGGGTAGCAAAATGTGAACTTTGCCAATAAGTTGGAAAACCAAAGTTGGCTGCATTCCCCCTCAGGCCCATTTTCACCGATGAACCATTCAAGCAATGGGGAATTGATTTCATCGGAGCACTCAATCCTCAATCAAGTTCTAGACATAGCTACGTCCTAATAGTGACATATTACTTCACGAAATGGGTGGAGGCCATACCTGTCAAGAATGCCACTTCTGAAGTTTTTTGCAACTTCATCAAAGAAAATATTATTGTGAGATTTGGCATCCCACATAAGAGCATTGTTGACAATGGTTCCAACTTCTCTTTTTGGGAAGTTATTGGTTTTTTCTATGAATACAGAATAACCTTGGCTCATTCCTCAGATTACTATCCTCAAGGAAATGGTCAGGTAGAATCTAGCAACAAGAACCTAGTAACTATCATATAGAAGCTAGTTGATGAGAACCAACAATCTTGGCACAAGTCATTATACGATGCCTTGTGGGTAGATCATATCACTCCAAAGAGATCTCTCGGCATGTCACCTTTCCAGGTGTTGTATGGGACCGATGCTGAAATCCCTATCTTTGTAAAACTCCCTGCTCTACACTTGGTTTGAGAAATTGAAGATGAAACTTTTTAGAGTTATCTGGAAAAGAGAATTATGTACCTGACAGAGCTTGAAGAAAAGTGAGTGAAGGTGGTCGAAAAGAAAGCTAGGTAAAGAGATTTCTTAGTAGGAGATCTTGTCCTTCTGTGGGACAAACAAAGAGAACCAAAGGTATGCACGAAAAGTTTGACTCTCTTTGGAGAGGGCCATACATGATCAAACAACTCAATAGAGAGAATAGTTTCTATCTGTCATATCTGGATGGAACTGAGCTCCCACTTCCATATAGCGGGCAGCACCTAAAGATCTTTAGGAAGTAGAGCTTGCTCTCTTCTTTGTACAATTTACTTTCGTTGTTTGTTTTCTTTTGTCGTGTGTTTGTTTCTTGTTTGTCAAGTGTTCCATTTCTTCCCTTTTTGGTTTCCCTTCTTTTTTACTCTCTGTAACCCAATGGATAGACACATGAAGACTGGGATTCTCTACCCCTAAGTTTCACTTAAGGATAGTCCCCAGAAAGAGCCAACTGTTATCCTGTAAAATTGACAAGGGAAATTTTGTAGATAACCATACCAAAATTTCATTTTGGTCCCCTGAGGAGGTCTATTAATGTTCAAAATGACATAAAATTTCCCTTCCGAAAATCAAGTTTTAAGAACTTAGCCATTTTCAGCCTTTTTGAACTGGGTGCAAAAATTGTTGTGTCAACATCAAGAAATGTGTACCCCTTTGAAAATCCTTTGACGCCCTAAAAGACATATCAACATGAGAAAATTCATGCACTTAAGGTGCTAAAAGTTTCATGTCAGCATGTTAAAACCTACACCAAAGAAATGCACCTAAGGCATGAAAATCGAGATATCGACACATCAAAATGTGCGTTGAAGGCGCTGAAACTTAAATGTTGATGTTACAGAACTTGTGCCAAGGTGCATCCAAATCCATGTCGACACTTCAAAAAGTGTGCCAAAGGAAATTTGGTGAGGTAATAAATGCTAAATTTTCTATAAATATGTGGTTAACACCTGTAATTTTAACGATTTGAAAATTGTGAAAAGTCTTTCTCTGCACCTGTCAGCTATCTCTGTCATGCCCGTGTTCTAATTTTCGAGTTTATGGACCCCAACATCATTCTTCATCCCTTATTAAACTAGAACAATAACAACTATCCTCGATCTCACACATGTCTTCATCGAGCAAAAAACCAACCAAGTCTAAAGGAAAAGCAAAGTTGACAGAGTAAGAAATGAAGTATAAATACTAGAAAGTCAGGATGCCTGACTCATACGTGGAGAGTAATCTTGATATCAGGGAATCTGAGCTTAGACACATTGATATGGAGGATTTCTAGGCTAGAACCAACCAGACAACTAGTGGCCCCTGGATGAACAAACTGGTGGGTAGTGGTTTACACTTTGCAGTCGGGCTGTTGGTAAGCACTATTAATAACGATTTCATCATGTTGGTGGCTCAATGCTATAACAAGGACACAAGATGTTTTAAGGATAAAGAAGGAAATATGGTAATCAACCTAACTACTCATCACTTCGAAATAACTTTGGGCATCCCTCATCACAGGAAGCACGTCGCCATCATCCTTGAAGAATGCAAGAAGGAATGGGACAACAATGAGGACAAGTGTATGTAAATGATGAATGAGTTATATCTAAAAAAGAAAAATCCAGTGAGCTGATGGCCTCATACCATCCACCACAGTGACTTCAATGAGGAACTGAGTGATACAATCATGTTCCTAAGCAGAGTGTATGGGCTTCTTGATTCCCATCATTTCCATTAATAGATGCTGAGGTACTTAGAGACCATGAGTAGAAATGTTCCTAAGCAGTGTTTTGGCTAGGGAGAAATCATCAGTGACACCATCTCTCAGCAAATCCAATAGGTCATGACAACTGGGAAGTTCTATATGAATTCCTATGTTGTATATGCTGCAGCATCAACGAGAGATTTCACAGGCCTAGCTTGGAATGGGGTATGTCCCCAGGTCAAAATATATGAATATTACCCAGAGCTCAGGATAAAGTACAACATCCCATAGTTCCTAAAAATCAACGACACCTTCTTCTGTGAGGTGATCTTCTTGTTAAGGCCAAATATGAGGCATGGTCGAACCAGCTCGAGTGTAACGGCTGTCATAAAGAAGTGGGGAGCATTGTGCACTCACTTTCCCACTTTCACCTATCTCAAGGTGGTGAATTTCTAGGGTTAACCAACCAAGCTACCAAGGTATGCAGGACCCAATCTGATTATCTTAGAGTTGTCAAGGAAACTAATCACATACTATGAGAGATGCATGAAGAGAAAGAAGGGAGGAACTCCATTTCCCCTTACAGTGGGTTGATACACTTGTACCACATTGGCCAAAGCATGAGAAATGTTTTTCGAGCTTGAACTGTTGAATCTAAAGTACAACTTCCCGGCCAGGCCTACCTTTGATTTCCGAGGTTTCCTCCCAAAGGCAAAAAATGATCCTATTCATGTCCCTGAGATCGAGGAAATCTACATCAACCTGACACATGAAAGAGATCTCAGGTAGAAGGATCACTCCATACTAGCTCTGGAAGAAATCAAATAGTATGGCATGGCCATCATTCCAAAATGATTCCAAGAACCTAATCAAGAGATTGATCAAGTTTATCTTGACTTGGATGGGGATGATTGGCCGTTCACATACATTGACAGAGCTAAGGCACCAAAGACCATTCAAGAAAGATTCAAGCACACGTTGCAGCGCATCAAACATTGGTGTAAATAGAATGGTCTCACCTACCTTGGGGTATATTTCAATTCTTCTCCTAAGGGTAGAGCACCTTCAAGAAATTCCCATGTGCTAAAAGGAAAAGGAAAAGATAAAGAGGAGGAAGGACCAAGAAAACAAGAAGAAGATCCTCAAATCCCTCCTGCTACTTCTCAAGAGAAAGTGGTCAACTTGGTGTCTCTAGGTAAACAAGGAGAGACCGCCAAAGTTAAGACAGACACATCCACTCAGGATGTGGTCATAGCTACAACCACGGAGGTACCCGCCATTCTTTCTTCTTCTCCTTCTCTTCCCCCTGTTGTTGAAGCATCTATTCCGATGGATGTTTCTTCTTCTCTCCCTTCCTCCTTTCCATCTCCTACCTCTTACATCCTCTCTGCTCTTGAGGATCTTTCACCTAGTGTCCCCTCCATCCCATTATAGATCTCTTCCACCTCCATGTCCTTTACTTCCTCTGTAGTAACTCCAGGCCCTACAAGTAGCGGCACATTGGACTCCTTATCGACGCCACCACAAAACATCTCAACATTCTTCCCTGCAACCCCTTCAGTTGCTTCCCCTTTCACCCTCATTTCTTCCACTTTTCCCTCTACTCCTTCTCCCATAAGTCCAAGTTGGATCTCTAACCATCTGGGTCAACTCAAGATAAATTTTCCCATAGCACCCATGGACTTCTTTGTTATTCCAAAGAAAGCATCAAAGAATCAAAAATCTATAACTCGCTTCTCTAAGAGTGTTTTAGGAGAAAGGGTCATGAAAATTGCATATCCTGATCCCACCAAAGAGAAGAAACATCTGTCTCCTATAGATTTTACAATGACCCAAGTCACCATGGGAACCTCATTAGAGAGCCTGTAAGGAGAGGCTTTGTCTGTAGTAGATTCCCTCTGCAAGAAACTTCAAGAAGCAAAGGAGGAGAAGAGGATACTAAAAGAACAAGATAAACATCTTCTCTAAGCTTTGTAAAGAATTGGAAATGCTCCCCCTATGACTGCCACTGAACCTCCTAAAGTTCTAAGTCAGGATAAGATAAATGAATACACCAAGATTGGAAAACAGGCATGGCAGTTTCCTCCTGGATAGAGTGAGTCCTCAAAGACAGTGAGGATATAATCATGGAATTCACAAGACTCTAACAGGATATAGATCAGGAAAACAAGGACCTACAAACAACAACAGCATCCCTCTCTGAGGAGTTTGACAATGCCAGATTGCAACATGAAACATTTCAGGAAATGGTCGACTGCTCAGTTGATGACCTATTAAAGGTCAGTATCATTGATCACCTATGGGCGCATAAAAAGGATCTCATCACATTAGATTATTGGGTCATTTATCCTTGAGAGGATAGATAAAATAAATGAAGAATCCCTAGATGCAAAATACAACATGGAGCAGACAGTTACCAAGATGTCTCCAGGGATGCTCAGTGAATCATTCACCTTAAGGGAGGTAGACGATACCATCCAACATTTCAAGGATATTGCAACCCAAGGTTTGGCGCCAGAGGTCATCTTTGACTGAGAGTCTTTCAATAGCCTTCTGGCTTGCCATGATTTCATTGGGTACTTGATCGAGGCATGAAATGAATACGGCGGGCTCCCTGATAAGATCAATACTAAAAAAGAAACTTGCTAAGTCATTGGAAATCATTTCAAGGGTCTAGATCATAAATAGCTTCAGAAAATGATCAACAAGTTTATGGAGTACCGAGCTCAGCATCACATCACCTCTCCCAAGAAGAAGCAAGACACCCTATTCAAGCAAAGAGAGGATGACGAATAGTTTCTCTTCTTGTGTACGCTTCGATATTTTTGTAAAAATATTTAAAAAGTATGTTGGCATTTACGATGACATCATCCATGTTGCACCATGGGATGTTGCCATCCACCAACTTGCCCAAAGTCAACTTTTGACTTTTTAAATATTTTGTAGATATTTTGTAAATAGTGGTTGGTTTCTTTTCATCTTCTTCCTCCTTCTCTTTCTATATATACTGGAATACTTGTTGTATTCTAGGGGTGTGGAAATTTTTGTATAAAAAAGAGGTGAAGAGAGAAAGACTTTGTGCCTTCTTGTAACGAAATAGACTTTAATATATATGTTAAGACTTTGTGCTCAATATATGTGTTATTTGCATCAGATCTTTCTTAAGTTAGATCTACGTTTCTATTTTGTTGGATTCATTCTTCTTATCATCGTATGTTCATCAGTATTTCTTTATTCATTTATGTGATTAATTTTGGCTCTGTTTACTACCAGCCCAAAGCATAAACCCTCTGACCTTTTTATCTTTGGAATTCATTTATTTTCTCCCTTTAGATCTACCTTCCTCCATTCCTTCCTTCCTACTTTCTATTCACAATTGAAACTACCTCTACTAGGATGAGATCTCAAACCGTTGAAGTTAGAATAGTGTAGATTTACACAGATTCCTACTTGATAGAATAGTAATAAACCAATTTCACTTTACTGTCTCAAAGAGGGGCTATGACCTGCAAACTGTTGGCCTATTTCCCCATGATCTGCCTAATCGACAAATTTTCAAACCAATAGTATAGAAGGTAATGGTGGTATAGGAGGCAAAAAAGTTATAGATGGTGATGAAGGACACAAGGGTCACCTAGGTAGAGCTGTAGGCTATGGTGAAGGTGTTAGGGGAATTTTAGGTTTACCCTTGGAGAGGGTATATTTTGTTAAGGTAGAGGGGTGAGGTCCCAAGATGGATGGTAGGGGTGAAGGTGATAAAGGTGTAGTTGGTGAGGTTCGTGTGTGTGGATTAGAAGGTTGGGTTTTTCATTTAGGTTGAGGGATTGATTCAATAGGTATATGGGAAGATGTGGTCAAGTGTATCCTAACAGGAGGATGTGCAAGGTTCGATGTGGGCATGACCCCCAAGACACTAGTGGGTTTAGATACAAGAGATGGTGTTGGAATCTCAGATAGTAGCTAGAGAGGTGGGTATAGATGAGGATGATGTAATAGAATACGTATCAAGAGTTATGTTCATGTGTGGTTTTGGTTGTTGAAACATCTTTGGATAGATGGTAGAAGTGTCAGTGGAAAATGATTGCATTTGGGTCAATACCGGGAGTAAGAGATGCCCCCAAAGTAAAGAGCTATCAACATAATCCATGTGGTCAGCCAAACATGAGAATGACACTGTGGTAGATGTGGTAGATGTGGAGCGGGTGGGTATTCCCAGAAAATGTGTCTAGGAAATAGGGAATTCACTGGCTTTAACCTCTGTAGGTAAGAGAGCCAAAAGTAGGTCTGTGTGATCTTGGGTAGCTGTTAGATAATGGTCACCAAGTGCTAACGGAAAATCTATTGGGTCCTGAATAGGTGGAGAAGATGATGGGTACCCCTCTGTGGGTGGAGGAGGTACAATTGGTATCGATTCACTGGGTAGGGAAGGTGAAGGGGAAATTATATTGGTGCTAATAAGAGACTCATCCGCAGGTGTATGAGGAGGTGAAGGACTTTCCTCTATGGGTAGAGGAACGGATAAAGTGGGCTCTTGTGGGGGTAGAGGATTTTGGGCTAGAATTTCCTCGATGGAGGGGATAGGAGATATTTGGGAAATAGGTGGTAATTTGGTAAATATAACATGTACATCTCGTGTATTACTTCCATTGTAAGAGGTATTATGAGTTTGATCATTAGATGGGGAATGGTTTTTTGAAAATGTGAAGGTATTAATTAGTAGGTGCATTAGGGTTATCCAGGACTAACTTTCCACTCTCGAGCATTCCTTGAATAATGTTTTTAAAGGCGATAAAATTACTATCACTGTGACCATTTATACGGTGATAGTTATAGTAGTCATTTTCCTTGTACCAACATGGTATGGGGTGAGAGGGGTCAAAACTAGTATGTGGTTTCATAGGAGGAAGGGTGATGGAATTAGCTTTAATAATCTTTTCTAAAATAGATGAATATGGTTCCCCAATTGAGGTGTATTTATTTTGTTCTCATTTGAATTGGAAGGCTTGGACTGGTGACAGATTGGATAAAGGTCTAGTGTGATTGGATGGATGGGCAGGGCCAGCCTTAAGTACCACTGTGTTGCTAGTTCTTATGTCTTTGGAATAAATTGTCTGAGGTTTCAAGGAAGACGAAGTATTGTGTGATTTAAATGAGAAGTTTTTGTTTCGCAATTGTATCTTCTTCTCTTCGATGGCACAAATTTCGAGCTTACACACCATGGTGAAAGCCTCATCGAATGTGTGGAAGGTTTGCACCTGTAAGGTAGGTCAGATATTTCTAGCATAGGATCATGTGAAGAGCTCTATGAGTTCAGTTTGTAGTAACTAGAAAGTGAGTTGGTTGATTAGGCTACACCGAGTGACAAAATCTATGATAGATTCATCATCATATTGGTGCGTAGAATAAATATTGGTCATGGTAAACTTCTTGACAATGTTAATCAAAAAATGATCCAAGAAGGCTTGGGTTATTTGGTTGAACGAGAATATGGAATGTCTAGGTAATCCACTATACCAGCCCAATGCTCATCATGGGCAATTAAGTAACACCCATGTTTAAAAGATCGCAAATGTTGTTGCAGGTCTTCTTTGATGTTAAAGTGGTTAATCTTAGGCATTTACCAGTGTACGAGATATGGGTGAATGGGAATGGATGGGTGAATAGGATCATTACAAATCTTGTCTTAGGTAAGAGAATTGCGGGAGCTGAAAATAGATGCTTCTAATGTTTGCATCTTGTACATCATTAACTTGATAAATTTGTTGTTATGTTGTAAAGATTGGACACCCCTTAGAGTGAAAGGAGGTTATTGTGGGACATATGAAGAATAGGACATTCCAGAATATGGTGGTCGAATAAGGAGGCAAAAATTGAGAGACAGACATAGAAGGTATATATCTGGGCTGAATGACCATTGAAATAGGTGGTGGTTGGTAGTAGGTATGTGAGGGCGAGACACTTGTAGTGACCCTGGTAGAGATAGGAGGTAGAGATTGGGGAATAGAAAGAACAATGTTTTGAAATGGGGTAGAGGTTACCGACACCAAGGGTGGTAGTGTTGCGACTAGTATATATGAGACAACAGGTGTGGATGATGTTATGCTTTGGGTGGTGGATGAAGGTATGGTGGAAACTGCGGGTGCTGTGGAGGTGGAAGATGCAGTAGTCAAAGATGGCATGGGACCTAGCTGCAACACAATTAGGGATAAAATGGGTGAGGTCACCATGGTAGGAGGTGAAGTTGGGGCGGAATTGATCATTAGGGATGGAGAGAAGGACATGGGCATGCCATAGATTAATTAACCTGAGGCATCTTGAGTGGAGGCATGGGTGAGGTAGTGGCTCAAAGCAGTGGGATTCTGATCCAAGAGTCGTGCAAACTTCGTGTCATCTATAGGAATGGTGATGGGTTGATTGGGGTCCATGGATGATGAGATGGAAGGTGGTGAAGGACTATGTGATAAAGGTCTAGGTGGTGAAGAGTGAGGTGGTGAAGGGCTAGGTGGAAGTGGTAGTCGACTAGCGTGAAACACGAGGCCATTCACCTGACTATGAGTCAGCACCATGAGGATATGAACTAATTTGGCAAGACTATATTATGTCTGACTAGTACAGAACACAAAAAAACTAGGGAAACAGTCAATGGTAAGTGAATTAGGTTGGTTGGTGAACTGTAAAACAGCACAAGGTGACCAATTCTAGTTTGGGTAAACTGATGCCAATTAGGGTTAACCAGTGTTAGTTACTATGAGAAACTAATAGTCTATTAAATGATGGTCCCAGACTGAAAATTTTCACACAGGATGAGACGTAAGGTGACTGTGACTAAAATAACAATGATATGAAAGGTGACAAGAGCCTTTTATAGCTCAGAAAGCGAAATAGGTGTCTTTTGGATAGGTATCTAAGAAGACTTCAAACTAACATCGGTTGGGTTAAACCGATGCCGGTTAAAGATAACCATAGCTGGTTACTATGAAATTGAGATAGAGAATAAGAAAAGTGGTTGTTATTTAAAATTTGGTGTTGAATCAAACCTGCAAGTCTAAGGATGATGTAGATGTGGTCTAGGCACCCTCAGATGAAGTTAGAATACACTGACTATGATTGGGAGTGTGCAAGGAAAGAAAAAAATGATGATCGAAAGCTCTCACGTCAAAATGCAAATCAAGCATAACACTAAGAAGGAACGTTCCTAAAGTGCCTATTCTATTACGTTTGTTCAGCTTATGCTATTTGTATGGACTAACTGTTATGAACAGAACAATAGAATTTCTTGGTGACGAAGGCTTCCTATAAAGAAAGAATTCTAAAGGGTGAGGTTTCAGGAATGTTATGGTGGGGGTGGGCTTCGCTCTGAAGTATGACTCGACATAGCAGTGAGCTGGGTGCCCACTGTACTGCGATCATGTGATCACCTACATCTTCTTCTAGGAAAGATGTTGTTTAAGAATGTATGTATTTTTAATTTTTGTGTGGTTTGGTAAGACTCAGAGAAAGAGAAAAGGATAGAAGTTCTTTTCTATGATTCATTATTCAACCATTAGCTGGTCATGACTTCTAGCGTATAGGTAACCCGCAATTAATGTGAGCTAATGCAACAAATCAGAATGGAATGAAATTGTTTTAAACCAAAATCAAAAACATGATATTCGATGAAAGCAATAGATGAATAGGAAGAGGGATGCTCTTTCACTAAAATGCAGAAAGCAAGAATAAGAAGGTTCTTTTTAAATACACCAAAATAAATGTGTCTTCCAGGGAAAATAGAAAGAATGTTACCAGGAGAAGGTATTAATGTGAATGTTATTAGAAGGGAAACAAACACACACAATTGTTCACCTAGGAATGAAGAAAGATGCAAGGAACCCCGAATGGGTCCCACTGGGTGTGCCAAAATGTTTCACCTAATTTCTTAGTTTTTTGAGAAGTACTTGACGAAATAGATAAGGTAAAGGTGGTAAGAGGAATACCTGGTTCGAGATGGTTGAAGGTTACATGCGTGCGTATCTAAATTCTAAATCAAAGTGATTGTGAGACCTTCCTTTTGGCTAGGAGGAGCTACCTGTATAACAATCAAAGCAAGACCACCAAAAAGAGTTAAACAATATATGTAGTGGACTACCTAGCAAGTGTTAGATTATGAAAGTGTGATACTTCCTAGATGGTTGTCAGGCCACTGTTTAAAACAATTCAATGCTGAAAATAAAGTAGATATTTTCCTACTGTAGTTTAATATGATTTAGGCATCTCATACAAATGCAATAGGCTAGATATAATGTAACATGCTAAGCTAGAAGGAGACCCAGGGAGGTAAAGTATTGTCACAGGTACAGGTATAGGTTACGGTATTATTCTGGACAAACTGGGTCAATAGGTAAGGTGTTTTAGTATTTTTTTCTGGGTCAGGGTAGGGAACACAAAGACCGATGTCGGTCTGAGGGTAACTGGAAACGGTTAGGGAGAGCCAATGGCGGTTAGGTCAGGGGCTGGTGCACTCAAACAGTCTGGGTTTTAAAGGTGTTTATGCAAGGATGGAGTTGGTAGAAGGTGTTGGGTGATCACAAAGGGGGTGTAAATATGAGATAAGCCAATGAAATATATTGGAGGAGAATACTTACTCCTCTATGAGATACAAATACGAAGAAGGATGAAGAGGTTGCAGTGTTAGGGAATGATGGGTAGAAATTTTACTGTTGTGCCAGTGAACTTGGTTGTCTTGGTTGATCACAAATTAATCCTTGCTTTGTTGTTGTGTCTAAAAAGATAAAATTCACGATAAGGAAATCCAATGCCAAAGTTTTAACCATGAATGATCAACAACCGACCTGTATTATAGAGCTATAAATGGGTCTAAATAGGCATTTGGTCCATCTTGGTATAACCGGCGTCGATTTAGGGGAACTGACATCGGTTTAGGGTGAACCGACGTCGGTTTGGGGGAGATATTTCGGGTTGTTCAAAAGGTTGTGTAGGAAGTTGTTCCTCTCCTTGATAAGGGTCTCTTCTTTTCTCAGGACAAAAAACTAACCTTAGGAGGCTTTTAATGAGAGGTGAGGGGATGGGTGTAATGTTAGGCTTGTTTTGGGTACTGGCTTAGGGTTTAGGTTATAGGGTCAAATGATGGAGGTGGTAAGGTGAAGTGTATTTAATAAAGGCAATTTTAATAAATAGGTGTGTGAGGGTAGTGAATTAATTTAATGTAGATAATTAAATTAATATGTGTGTGGGTGAAAGGTCATTGACTTAATTAAAATAATTAAATTAATGTGTATAGAGGTAAATGGTGTTAATTTAATTAAAGTAATTAAATTAACATGTGTGGGGTGCAGGAGGTAGGTGATTATAGGGCTGTGGTAGGGGACCAAGGTAATTACGACACGATTTTGGTGTCTACACTACGGTTACTCAGCACCCTATATGTACTCTTTCACTATTCATTTATGATTATGCCAAGACACTCCACTTTCTTTCCTCTATGTGAAAGCTTTGTTTCTGTTGAGCAAGTTCTTCCATTATTGATCAATTCCTTCTTGCGATTTCGTTGGAGATATCATGATTCCGTTAGAGTGCAACTACTTTGTGGTGCCTCGTTTTTGATTCGATTCTCGCAAACTCTTTTCATGGTATCAGAGTTGAGATTAGGTAGAGGTGCACTTGTTATTTTTTAGTTGTGATTACTATTTCATGGTTTCGTTCTTTTACTCTGCATGTAATTTTTTCAATCACTATTTTCTAGAATTATTTTGCTAATCTCTCTAACAAGCTTTCTTGGAAAGTTGTGTCGGTTTTTGTGCCTTTTTTGGTGCATGTGTAGGTTTTCATCATACCTTGAGCAATGAGGGGTTTTGCTGCCATTTTTAGCTAGCTGCAGCTAAATCCAAAATAGAGTATTTTCTAGTTTTTTAATTTTTTTATTAAAACTAGAATTTTTTCTCTCTATTTTTTGGTTTTCTCTATGGTTTTTTTGCAGATTCAGGTAAAAGGTTTTTGGGGTTTGGGCTCTATCCTTAGCCTTCTCTCCTCTCTGGCCTGTGTTGGTGGATCTTTGACTCATTGATTGGATTGGTGTACACATTTTTTTGGCATTTTCCTAATCTCGTGGGCTCATGCATTGTTTGAAACGTGGGTTTGAGTTGTTGTGTTTGCTGTGGCATTTTTGTTGAGTAGGAGTTCATGTTTGTTGTTTTCACCGTGCCCTCTACTCATAGGGTTCTCCAAACATGGCCACGTCCTCCCACATTCTGCGACTACTCCCTCATCCTACAATTTCTCCTTGCCCTCCTGCACACTACCCTTCCACACAACCCTGTGTTTTTTTTCACGGCTGTTGTGTCTGCTGTTGCTGCGACTATTTTTTTTACCTTCTCGGCTATGCCTGCTACAAAACGGTAAGTTTTTTTTGGTAAGTTTATTTAAGGTAAGCCTTTTAGCTTTTTGGTAAGTATTTTAAACTACTTTTTTTAAAAAAAACAAAAAGTTTAAGTTTTTCTTTGGTAAAATATTTCTAATAATTTTTTTTTTAAAAAAGAATTTATTTTCCTTATTTAGTAGATCTTTAAAAAAAAAAATTAACCGATTTTTTTAAAAATTATAGTTGGAATAATTTAAATTTCATTTCTTTCAAAAAAGGAAAGTATTTTTAATTTAATTAGGATTTAGATCTTAATTATATTTTGTAATTAATTAGATTCAATTTGATTAAATATATTTTTATTAATTACAAATTAATTTTCTCCTATTTACAATTTATAGTAAATTAAAAATCGTTATTTCAATAACCGTTGTTGTCATTTTTTTAACTCCAATAGCTCTAAAAATAGCAAAATTGGGTGTTTCCAAATGGTAAAATTTAGGTGTTATTGTCGAATTTTTTTGCTAATAGTGCGCTCAAGTGTGTAGTGACACTTTGAGCACCTCTTTGCCTTTTGAGCACTTTTCCGGCGTTCTGGCAGTTATCAAGACCCTTCTTGTGTCCATTTTCATTATTTTTACCCTTATTATTGCTTGCGACTAGTGAGCATGTCTGCCACAATCTATAGCAAGGGGGTTTTTCACTTGCAACGTGAGACATTTTTTCTCACCACCAGGGTTGGCTTTCACCTCCTTTCTTGTTTTTTGCTTGTGCTTATTTACGGTGTCCTATTTGTTGTGCTCCACGAAACATTGTTGTGGTCTCCTCTCTTACGCGTTATTACGCTGATTGCAAGATGAGTTACCAAGTGTTTCAAACCATCCGCACCGACCTGATTGTAATCAATGCACTAAACTATCAAGTTCCAAAAGCAGGGGGGTTGTTATTGTCCTGGGGGGTTGTGTTTCTTTTCTTCTTTTCTTTCTCTCTCTCTCTCACTATGAATGCACTTTCAATTCCATTGCTTATTTTGTTCAAAATTTTTGAATGGAGATCTAAATTAATAATGAAACTAAGGGGTAAAGGGTTATCCCGCATCACCATGGGAATTGAGATTGAACCAGATGACGAACCTGAAAAATCTAAGTGGTTAAATCATAGTGATGAAGCTTTAGGTCTTCTTTGCATGTTTGTTTCTCCTGACTTTCTCTTCCACATTGAGGCATATGAAACACCTAAATCTGTTTGGAAAATTTTGGATGTGATGTTTGGACAACTAGATGACATGAGAGTGCATGAGTTGGAAAACGAACTACTAGGGTTAAATCCTAGTGACTTTGAAAACCTACAAGCTTTCTTCTCGAAATTTGTCCACATTAGATTGTTGTTAAAAGGATGTCAAGTAGAGAAGAAATATTCTCAACTGATCTTGTCGATTCTCTCTAAGCTAGGTCCCGAATATTCTGTCTTCGTGTCAACTTTCTACGCTACAAAAGTTACTTTGGGTGATACTTGGACTATGCCCTCCTTTTAACTGTTTTTCGTCCCAACTCATTCGAGAACAGGACAAACTCATTCAAATGGGATCTCTCAAGTCCAAGTCACATGCCCTTGTAGCAAGTACTAGCAAGGGAAAGAAGACTCAAAATAAGAAATAAACAAAGGATCAACCTAAGAAAGAAACCAAGACCAAACCTAAAAATGACACAAACACTTCAACTTCTGAGCCTAGGCACAGAAAAGAAAGTATTTGTGTTCTTATTGCAAGAAGTCTTGTCATGAAGAGAAAAAATATTTTAAGAAATAGATTGATCACTTATCTCATTTACTTGAGAAAAATAAAATAAGTGTTCCTGAATCCATAAAACAAAGTGCTCCGAAGGCTGAGTCTTCTGCTACAAAAGGTGCTAAAACTGATAAGAAGAAATAAAAATCCCTTGTAGCCAAAGTTGCTCCTTCATTGACATGGATTATAGATTTCAGTGCCTTGCACCACATGGGTTCTTTGCATGTTGAGTTTTCCAACATCAAACCTTGTGGAATGTCCCAAATAACGATGGGTAATGACACGATAGTGCTAGTTTCTAGTAGTGGATCAGTAGAGATGGATGGGGGAACATTTAACCAAGTGTTGAGTGGTCCTGATCTCTCTACCAATATCCTATCATTTTATCAAATTACTCACCTTGGTGAAGGAATGTGATTAGAATTTGGTCCTAATTCGGTGATTATTCATGAGCTTAACAATGACACTACAGTGGTTGAGGGAAAGGTTGACCACCTTTCACAGTTATATACCTTTTCCCACTTTACTTCTGATTCTATGCCCACTGCCTTGCTCACTCATGCAAATGAGGTTAGTAAGCTATGGCATGAGCATTTTAGACATCTAAATTATCGCTACCTTGAACAATTGAGCCAAAATGAAATGGTCAATGGGTTGCCTCACATCAAGTTTTTAAAGGGTCTTTGTGAGGGTTGTACTCTTGGAAAGCATCCTGAAAATAAATTTGACAAAGGAAAAGCCTAGAGAGCCACTCATCCTTTGGATCTTGTTCACAGTGATGTTTCTATTCCATTTCCTTCTCCTTCATTTACTAGAGCTCTTTATGTGCTAACCTTCATTGATGACTATTCGCGATATACTTGGGTATATTTTCTTAAGCTTGAGTCTGAATTCTTTGAACATTTTCAGGACTTTAAGGCTCTTGCTAAGAAACAGGTAGAACAGTCTATCAAGGTTCTTCAAACTAACAATGGAGGTGAATATTTAAACAATAGGTTCATGGATTTCTATACTTCTGAAGGGATATATTTGCAGCATATAGTTGACTATAGCCCTTCACAGAATAGAGTCATAAAAAGAAAGAACTGTACTCTGAAGGAGATGGCCACTTGTATGATTCACTCGAAGTATCTTCCTCTGTAGTATTGGGTAGAAGCAGTGAATTGTGCAAATTGCATTCAAAACCATGTTCCACATAAGGCAGTAAGAGGGATGACACCCTTTGAAGCCTGGTTTGGACGTAGTCTTGATGTTGAGCACTTTCAAGTCTTCGGATTCAAGGCTATGGCTCAGATTCCCAAGAAGAAACACAAGGCCTTGGAACCACAATCCAAACATTGTATCTTTGTAGGGTATCTTGATGGCGTGAAGGGATATTAATTTATGAATCCTACTTCTCATGAGCTATATATTGAGAGAAGTGTTAAGTTCAATGAGTCTTCTTCAACTTCTACTTCTCCACCTATTGAGGTTCTTTAGCTCGCTAATTTGGATTCTGACTCATCAGATGATGATGTTGTTGAGCATGCTCCTCTTCTTGATCCTCCCAACCATCAGACCTTTGAGTCTTCTGATTCTAAAAGTAGTGATGATGAGGACTATGTCCCTTCTCACTCAAGTGAAGAATCTTCTGACTCTGAGCATGATCCTCCTGGTCCCATTTGGGCCAGGAAAACTTTGCAAAGTGTTGGAGATTTAGTTGGAGATACTTTGGATATGAGACATACTCGCTCAGATTTCATTTGACCTCACTCTTTCTTCACCTCTGATTCTAATCCATAGTCTTTCTAGGAGGCTTCTAGTATTCCTGAGTGGGAGTCTGCCATGGATGAGGAGTATTCCCCTCTCATGAAGAACGATACTTGGGATCTCGCCACTCTTCTAAAAGGAAGAAAAATCATTTGGTATAAGTGGGTGTTCCAAAAAAAAGTATAGAGTAGATGGAGACGTCGAAAAGTTTAAATCATGATTAATAACAAAGGGTTTCTCCTAGATAGCTGGGGTTGATTATACAAAAACATTTTCTCCAGTTTTGAAGATGACTTCTATTCAACTGACCCTAGCCATTGTCGTAGCGCACAGATGGAAAGTCCATCAAATGGATGTTAAGAGTTCCTTCCTTCATGGTGACCTAGAGGAAAAGATCTATATGGAACAACCTCTGGGTTATGTCTAAGATCCCTCCCTCATTTGTAAGTTAAAGAAGTCTCTTTATGGTCTTAAACAAGCCCCTCGGGCTTGGTATGCTAAGATGGACTCATTTTTACTTACATCAGGGTTTACCAGGTGTCACTCTGATCCAAATGTTTATATTCTATGGCAAGATGACTCCATACTCATTCTTGTTCTATATGTTGATGACTTGTTGAACACAAGAAGCTCTTCCTCTATTATTGATTTTGTGAAGATCACCTTAGCCAACAAGTTTTCCATGACTGACTTAGGTCTGCTTCATTACTTCCTTAGGATCCAGATTTCTCAATCTGACTTAGGAATCTTGATTTCGTAACCTAAATATGCTCTTGATTTGCTAGCTCATTTTTAGATGTCTGATTGCAAGCCTTCTCCTACTCCTTTTCTTTTCGGGGTTAAGCTAGTTTCAGATTGCTCTACTCCCTTGGTTAATGGTACTCTTTATCAATAGTTGGTGGGGAGCTTGATTTACTTGACTCACACTCGAATGGATTTATCATATGCTATTAGGATCGTATCTAGATTCATGTAGGAGCCACATTAGCTACATTGGAAAGTAGGTAAATGGATCCTTCATTATGTTCGTGGAACCTATGTTGATGGCATTCACTATCATGGAGGGGTAGATATTGACTTGATTGGGTTCAAAAATTTAGATTAGGCTGGTGACTTAGATCATCGTCGATAAAGAGTACCATCAACCAAGGGAGTAGAGAAATCTAAAACCAACTTAACCCAGGAAAGAAAAGGAGTAGGAGAAGACTTGTAATTGACCGAATTTATCATATGCTATTGAGATCGTGTCCAGATTCATGCAGGAGTCACATGAGCTACATTGGAAAGAAGGTAAATAGATCCTTCATTATGTTCATGGCACCTATGTTGATGTCATTCACTATCATGGAGGGGTAGATATTGACTTGATTGGGTTCACAGATTCTGATTGGGCTGGTGACTTAGATCATCGGAAATCTACTTCTGGATACAATTTATCTCTTGGTTCGGGTCCCATTAGTTGGTCTAGCAAGAAGTAGAATGCAATTGTGATATCATCTACAGAGGCATAATACAGAGGAGCAGTTAACACTGCCATAGAATTTATTTATCTACAGGGTATTCTGACAGAGTTTGGAATCCACTTTCGGTGGCCTACCATTGTCTACTATGATAACACAAGCACAATCTTTAATTACAAAAATTTAGTTCGGCATCAACGGACAAAGCACATTGAGATCCAGATTCACTTCATATAGGAACTTATTCATATGGCATCATCAACATTCAGTACATTCAAAAAACTAATCAGATTGCAAATTTATTCACCAAGCCCTTCATTGAGATGAATTTTCTTCACTTATGGTCTCTTCTTGGGGTGAGGTCTTCTGCAGCTGCTCATCTTCTTCGAGTTATGTAGTCCTTCTTTTCTTCTTCTTGGAGCTATGTAGTCCTTCTTTTCTTCTTCTTCTTCTAGGAAGATTGTGTTTATATATGGGCACCTTATCAAGCCTTTAGTTGTTGGGCCCCATTGATACATCTTTCTTAGTTGTTTAGGAGTGTCTTCTCTTTCTGTCTAACTCATCATAGCTGCTACCCCAACTTTGATGAAGGGGGGTGTTGATGTGAGTTATCCTATGTGTCCTCCTCTCATATTGGAGGGTCATCTCACATGGGTTAGGTTTAGGGTTTCATGTGTGTAATTCACTAGGGTTACTCAGAAACCTATATGTACCCTTTCACTATTCATTTATGAGTATCCCAAGACACTCCCCTGTCTTTCCTCTATGTGTAAGCTTTGTTTCTGTTGAGAAGGTTATTCCATTACTGGTCAATTCTTTCTTGCAATTTCACTGGAGCTATCACGATTCCATTGGATTACAAATACTTTTTGGTTCCTCATTTTTTATTCAATTCTAACAAAATCTTTTCACTTACTCCAACTGCTCATAAATGATCTTCACTTGCTTTTTAATGTAGCAAAATTATGAACAAACTTGATATATTGCAAATAATATGAACTCTAAAAGAAAATAGATATCCTTCTTTGTTATTGAATAATGAATTACAATGTTTCATAAATAGGAAAACAAATCCCAACTTGACTTGACAAGAAAACTCTAACTAACTTGACTAAATCTACTCTAGGTGGTGGAAATTACTATTTTTAGCAGTTTACTAGAACTTGCTATTCTTAGTAATTTCACATGCTTATTCGTACGGGCACAAAAATTTCCATGAATCTTCTACATTCCTAAATTAGAGGAATTTATAACTTTCTAACTCATAATACAACTAATAGACTAAAATTAACTAATTCCCAAAAATAGGAAAAAACTGAACTACAACTTAAATCCTAATTTTTGGCCTCAAGATGGTAGATTTAGGGCTCAAAATGTACTGAAACTTTCCCCAACTGGTAGGGTAGGTTGCTACTACATTTTTCTCATCAAAACATGTGGTTTAAAAAAATAGACTCAAATGGACACCCCAAAGCTCAAATTATGACCTTTTCAAGTTCCTACTAATTTTGGTGCATCATTCTCCCCTGCTTGAAAAAAACGTAGCTCTTGCAAGTTGTCTTCTTCAAACTACTTCCATTTATCTACATCCAACTTCTTAATCTCCCACTCTATGACCCAAGTATTGTCCTCTTTTTCCATTCCCTTCCAATGTACCAAATATTTTTTGTATTTCCCATGTCGTGTGTCCATTGTTTTCTTATCTAGAATTTGATCCACTTCTTCTTTATTCTTCACCTAAACCTGTTGCCTCCAATCTACTACTTCAACAATAACATCCCCTTCTGCACCATCCCCATGAAAATTATACAAATATGAAACATTAAACACTGGAGAAATATCAAAATTCCCTAGAAATTCTACCTCATAAGCATTATCGTTTATTTTTTTCATGATTTTGTAGGAACCAATCTTCTTATACTTCATCTTGTTATAGGTTCCTTTTGGAAACCTTTCCTTCAGCATATATACCATAACCAAATCACCAACTATAAATACCTTTCTCCATCTGTGCACATCTTTTATTTCCTTATACTTATCATTACTATTATGCAACTTCTTCTGCACTTCTTCTTCCATTTTTTGTATATGTTCGGAAAATGCTTCTGCATCATCACTGACTCTACCATCAACTAGTATTTTTACCAAATATAACACCCCATTTGGATTACTCCCATACAAAATTGAAAATGGAAACTTTCCTGTGGATCTGTTTATGGAATTGTTATATGCAAATTCAGCTTATTGGTTGCTTACTTCAACTGCTTGATACCAGATAATGTAGCCAAAGTATGAACAAACTTGATATACTAAAAATAATATGAACTCCAAAAGAAAATAGATCTCCTTCTTTGTTATTGAATAATTAATTACAATGTTTCCTAAATAGGGAAAAAACTCCCAACTCGAGTTGCTAAGTAAACTCTAACTAACTTGACTAAATCTACTCTAGGTGGCAAAAATTAATATTTTTAGCAGTTTATTAGAACTTGCTATTCTTAGTAATTTCACATGCTTATTGGTTTCTTACTTCAACTGCTCATAAATGATCTTCACTTGCTTTTCCATTTCTGTCAATATTTCTAGGCCAACTACCTCTCTTTCCTCTGTGTTATCCCACTTGTAGGAATTTGACACATTCTCCCATACAATGCTTCAAATTGTGAAACTCTTAGCGAAGAATGATGTGTTTTTATAGGAAAATTCAACCTATAGAAGATATTCTTCCCATTTGTATTGTTTTTCCATCCAATACATTCTAAACATAGCCTCTATAACGTGGTTACCTTTTTTGTTTGACTATTAGTTTCACAATGGTAAGATGAAATAAAGTTTATTTTTGTTCCCAAAGTTGAGTTTAAAGTTCACCAAAATTGAGAGGTCATTATAGGATCCCTATCACAAATAATCAATTCTAAAACTTAGTGCAATCTAAATATTTCATACACAAACTATTTCTCAAGTACTGGTGAATCATCCTTTATATTATCCGATATGAAGTGAGCTACTTTATTCAATTTTTCAACCAGTTCTAAAATCATGTCGTGATTAGTTTTAGACAATAACAGTCCTTGCAAAAAATCCATGCTAATTACTTGTCACTTGTAATGCAGAATGTTATGAGGGTACAACATACTATTAGGATGCTTGTACTTTTCCTTAATGCATTGACACTTAAGACAATGAGCAACATAATTTGTCATGTCTTTCTTCATTCCTTTCTAGAAGTATTTTTGTTTTACATCAGCCAATAATTTTTTCACTCCAAGATTTCTATAATAAAGAGCATCATGAAATTCCTTCATGAATTTTGTTCTAATGTCATTTCCCAATGGTACATAAACTCTATTTTTGTATCTACGTACTCCTTCATTATCAAACTTACAACCTTCATACCCCTATCATTCTAATCCACTGCTAACATAGATTTCACATGTTGATAATATGAATAAGTTTACATTTGTTTCTTTATTTTATCTTTAAATTGTGTTCTGATGGTTATAATAATGGAAATATGCTTCCTAGGACTCAGCGCATCAGCCACCGAGTTATCTTTTCTTTTAATATAGCTAATGTTGAAATCATATTAAGACAAAAAATCAAGCCATCTATGTTGTATTGTGTTCAAACTAGGTTGTATAAATATATATATATATATATTTCTACACCAAGTGGTCTATTGTAAGTTCAAAAGGATTTCCTAGCAAAAAATGTCTCCAAAATTGCAAGGAATGAACTATGGAAGAAAGTTCTAAGTTGTGGGGACCATATTTCTACTCATGCACCTTCATCTTTTTTTTCTCATAAGAAATCATATGATCATTTTACAAAATAATTCCACCTAAAACTTCACCAGAGGCATCATTTATTGTATGCTTGACAATAAACATGTGACTCCTAGACACATGTGACCTCCCGAGGTCATGCTGGGACATTCAGAATTAAATGAATGGGATGGTAGTATGCTAGATAAATAGAATTCAAATGGACTAGGTGGAAGAGGAAAAAATAAATCAAGGCAATATAATGTTCTCAACTATAAAAATGGGTATTTGTTTGTTGAGGGAAATAAAAAATCTATCTCACTTGTTCAGGGGTAATACAAAAATCAAGGATTATCATCGTACGCAAGTCACAGTCAATATCGATGGAACCGAATAAGACCCTCTTATATTGTGGAACAAAGGGGAATTTTCCTTCACCATCTATGAATTCCTCTCTGAAGAGGGTCATGAATATATGACGAATGATAGGATAAGGACAAGTCTAATCTCTACCTTGTTGGTTTACCTATAATTCTTCGGTGGTATCTACTTCATCATTAAAAGAAATCAGCTATATAATGATGGTAGGTGAGACTAGGGTAGTATGAAAGATAAGTTTTCTAAGGCCTTGGTCAATATTAGTCAATTTTATGTTACTTTTTGGTTTTGGCATAGTTAGATCAAAAAATATATGCCTTAGTTGATGTAGATCCTAAATTGTTATGTGGGTACAAATAAAGGAACTACGGAAACAAACAAAACATACAAGAAACCAAAGCTGAAGTTAAGTTGTGGTAACCTAGGACTCTATGGAAACCTGGGGGTTATTTTTCATTCCTAATCCGGTTAATGTAAATTCCTATTTTAAACAAACAATACAAGAAAATTTGATGTTAGGAATTAATTGTTGTAAACATTATTAATTCATTGTATTAGTATATGAGTTTGATAACTCATTAATAATAATATAATATAGATAAATATTGTTATGCAAGTTGTTAAAACAACTCATATTATTAAGTGAGTTATTGCACCCATAAATTGATTAAAAGGTTATTTGTTAATTGTACTTCCTATTTAATAGGAAATAGTTTAAGCTATTATATTTCCTATAGAATAGCTAATGTATTTCATATAGAGATCATGATGTGAATATTATATGTTGTGTTCCTACTATGCAATTCTGAACCAAACTTGAGATTTTGTATTAGAGCGACATTTTTCTCTGTGTTTACTATGTAGAAATAGGTATCTAAGGGGTAGTTTTATAGATATTCTTTCCCTTGGTAATGACAGTTCCATGTGATTGAATCAATTTCTAGTTTAATTTTTTCTTGCAGATTTGTTCATTATCATATCCAACTTTGATCTCTCATATCAATTAAATATAAGTGTGTTCTTGTCATACGATGATCCATACATAGATATTCATGTGCATATATACATGTTAGGTGATAAAATATATTATTTTCCATACGTTTCATGATCTAAGTCAAAATATTATAAAGATCTGTGAAGGAGATAATTGAATCATTTGTAGATATAGCTTGGAAAAACATTGGCCTTGGATCTCTATCGAGTTTTGTACCTAATTTTTAGTCCACGCTTTTCCTGGAACCACTGAAGGATCAGAAAAAATCATCATTTGGTATTAGTTATTTTTGCATTAATATTCATAGAGCATCATGTGTGTATATCTGACTACATTTTTTCTCTGAAAAATTGGTATGATTTTTCTACTTCAAACCTGTAATTTCAACGTTGGTGACAATCTGTTGCAGTATTGGAAAAGGAAAACTGTAGAATGCAAATAGTCTCTAAAGTCTTTGTAACCTTAACACTATCATGATGATCATTTTTTTCTCATGGATTCAATCTAACCTGTAGTATTTGTGATTTGGTTTTATTTTCATTGGTCATATAGATTACTGGGATTTGTGGTCCTCAAGGATCAGCACTTATCAATTCATCCTAGGAAGTAGATGAGAAAGTAATGATTCTTGTGGCACTAGAATCTAAGGAGTAAATGCAGTGGTTAACAATAACATCATTGATCATTTAACCTACATAGATATGATAAATGACTTTTACATCCAGTTTTACTATATTCGCATATGATTTGGTCGACAGAGTTGTTGAGGACCGTTTTATCTTCTCACCTCATTCACGCATCGACTCAAAATTTTTAGGTATTGTGTTTTGGTTAATTTTCATATTTGTGTTTAATTCTAGTCCATCAATTTAATTTCCAAACCTTGTAAATTGTAATTTGATTCTAGTCATAGTGTTAAAAGTAATACATATCAAAAGTCTCTATCAAAAAATATTTAAATATCATACTTCTCATGTTACCATCTTTGTTAGTAGTGAGTTGTCAAATTTTATATTTTTGGTCAATGCCATTATAAAAAGTGTCATAGTCCAAAGTCTAAAAAATAAAAAATAAAAAATTACCTGCATTTCAATTTTGGATGCATTTTCACTTGTACGCGACATCCAAATTATTGAAGGTATTTTGAGCTCTATGATCACATCCGGTTGAGTTAGCAAAATCATACTAGAGGTAGGAGGCAACATAGGATGGAGGGTGATCAATGCCTCTCGTTAGTCACCAATGACAGGGTCACATTCAAATTTGGTGGCAGTATTTTATATTATTTTAGTTATGTGGTGAATGCAAATAAAGTGGTGTGTGGTTTCCTTCCCCTATTTTGATTTGAATGAGGAGGATGTGCATTTTGGATGTTGAGAATAGTTATACAGGAGGGAAAATGAACTGGAGTGATCCTCTGACTGCAGAGATCCTTCGACTATCATACTTCTAACATCGATCAGCTGGTGAAATCTATCATTCATAGGAAGTGAAAGCAGGAACTGTTGAGTTCACGTATGTACGTGAATTGGTGGAAGTGTGATAATCTAGTATGGGGTTCACTATGGTGAAGAAAATTGGTCATGTGTAACAAGATCCAGACAACAAGATCCAAGCTAGCAGTATATAGACCTAAAAGTATGTAGAGGCATATGATTATGGTTCCATTTCCATGGTGCATTTTTTTTGTGTTCACATTAAGGGGGTGAATATTGGGAATTAATAATGTTCACACCAAGGGGTTGAATGTTATGAATTAATTGTTGTAAACATTATTAATTTATTATATTATTATATGAGTTTGATAACTCATTAATAATAATATAATATAGATAAATATTATTATTCGAGTTGTTAAAACAACTCATATAAGTCAATTGTTGCACCCATAAATGGATTAAACGGTTTATTTGTTAATTGTTTTTCCTATTTAATAGGAAGTAGTTTAAGCTATTATATTGCCTATATAATAGCTAATGTATTTCACATAGAGATCATGATGTGAATAATATATTCGGTGTTCCTACTATGTAATCTTGAATGTAACTTGAGAGTTGATTACTCTCCTTTTAATTTAATCAAATATGAATACAACTAATTAATTAAATAAATGAAAAATAAATCAATCTACTTGTTTTTGATGTTTTTAATGAAGTTTGTAACAACAAACAAATGAAAAAAGCTAAATAATTCCTAATCTATGTTTTTTAGATATTCTAGTTTACTGTAAATAAATAAATGAAATCTATAGATGAAAGGAAATTAGTTCGAATTAAATAAAACTACCTCTATTATAAATTAAAATAAACAAGGAATAACCAAATGTGGCTATTCCTTTGTTGTTGAATGTGGTGCTAATTTAACTAAACATAGATTCTTTCTAATTTATAATTTTGGATTATCTACTATTTCTTCTAATGCCTTACCTCAAAATCATGGGAAGAAACAAAGATTCTCATAAAAAAATTCTTTCCATGAAACTTCCCTGGTAAAACACTAAAATTCAACATAATATTTAAATGTGAAGAAATGCAATAAAATGCACAGACATAGAATATTCCTCAAGCTTCTTTCCCTTGCAGATCCATAGGGATAAAATTGAGGAAAATACCACTGAAATATTTGTTCATGTGCATGTTTAAATATAAATAATAAATAATATGAAAGTTACAAGTCCTTTTAAATGAAAAAATGAAGAAATATGCACATGAACTTCCTCCAAATCCTTTCTCAGGTAAATCCATAGGGATTATATGAGAAGGAGATATTAGTATAAGCTATTTACAGGTAATGAATAATTGCTAATTCTACTTCCTTAAAAAAACTTTTTATTTGAAAAGAAATGAAGACTCTAAAGTAAAAGAAAGATTTTAAAGAAATTGAGTTACACCCCCAACCTAGAAATGTAGAACTGTGACAATATCTAGAGGTAGTTGTGATTTTATTTATCCCTTCAACTTATTTTCTAGTGATAAATCCAAAAGTTCTAGGGAGATGTGTCGGTTGGTATGTAGAAGAATTTGTGTAGATTCTGGAGAAGACTGGTTAGAGGCTAGCTGGTCTTAAATGCAAGAAAGGGAGTAATAAGGAAAAGCTCTGGGTTTCTTGTGTGCTTCTTGGAAATATTTCAGGAGGGTAATGGTGCAATAAAATTCAAGAGATTTAGATAAATGCTTTAGGAAAAATCTTGGTTTTTATAGAAAGTTTGAAGGAAAGAAGTCCATAACAGTTGACAATCAAGAAGTGCCAATTCATCCAAAAAAGGGGAAGCCAACTTACTAAGAATAGTAAGTAAATAAGAAGAATTTCATACACATCTAAAAATATCAGAATCAGGGGAAATGGTTAAGAAATGTGTGAGAAAAGAACTAGAAAACATGTAATACATGTAAAAAAACTAGGAGTTTTAAGTCTTAGATTAAAGCGCACATAACTATCGATCTGTACAGGCTGGTAATTATGAAACCACCATGAAAATTGCATAGATTCCACTCTAGGAAGACCAATGGTTACATAACCATCATGGAAATTATGCAACTACCACAATGGTTACGTAACTTAAAAGGAAAACACTAAGGAAAGAGGACAAAAAAATTAGCATATGAAAGAAAAGATAAGGAACTGATAAGTAAGGAAGAGTAAGCCACATAAAAATGTTGTAAATAAGAAAGTGGGACATGAATTTCATCATTTATTATGTAAATGAAATTTATCATCATTGGGTTTTTTAACTGTTCTGACAATGTAACATCGTGTAATTTTGGGTGCATACATATTGCCCCATCAGAGAATCATTTTAGCCATAAATAGGCATAAAATGAAAGGTCTGAGTATGGCACTCCCAAATGGGAAAGATAGAAATTATACCATACGCAAATCTATAGAAATCACGCTAATTTAAGCTTCCCACGACCTGTAAGAGAAAATGAGAATAAAGTGTAGATACAAAATGTAATAAAAAAAGAAAATTAAAATGACAAGATTACTTACCATGTCAACAGGGATGAGAAATATACCTGCGCCAACACTCCAACCCTGCATACACACACACTCAAAATGAAATTATAAATGACTATATAAACAACTTTTTACTAGTTATAGAAATCATTTGTACTTAGTGAATTTTAGAGATATTGACTACATGTGACCATTTTGTGCAAGATTATTGTCAAAATGATGAGAAATTTGAGATGATTGCATCGCAACCAACAACAATGGTAGAGGGTCATGATCAGGTTAGTTATTTGCATTTGTTTTTTTCCCCTAAAATGTAGGACTTCATAAAAAATAGTTGTATGGGGGAAATTTTTAGTAAATTTAGAGTGAAAATGACCACAAGGGGGGATCCATGTAGGATTTGTATTTTGTTTTTCTTAATTTGGTGTATTTTTCTTTTTTCTTTTTTACTTTTTTGCCTTTAGGGTAGGGCTTGAGTTTATTCGGGTAGGACCGCTACTCTCCATAGAGTGGAAATTGTGTAATTATCACAGTGGTTAAATAACCACTGCTTAACTGAGTGAGGAATGTGTAACCTCCACTCTACTATGAGTGGTAGTTGCGTAACTGTCAAGGAATTTTTCAAAATTTGACTAAGTATGCATTTTTTTAATTTTTTCTTTGGGTTATACTATTTTTACGAGCTTGTTATATGCCTTAGCAGGTTTCATTTTAAGAGACCTCTTAGAAATCGGAGGTGGAAAATACCTGGTGAATATCCTCGGAACTGGTTTCATGGAAGGAAAATTTTTGGGGGGTCTGACAGAAAAATTTTCACCTAATTTTTAAGTGGTGGGACAGAAGGCTGCAGATGCACGATAGAGATTTGCTGACATGTGTCAACCACCTTGTTGACGTGCGTCAACAAATATTTGTCGCATGTTTGTAGCCTCTTCCATATGGTCGCGTAAAAAAAAATCTTATAGCACCCTCATTAGCGCACGTCAACAAGGTGGTTGACGCACGTCAACAAACCCCATTGACACACGTCAACAAAGTTTTTGATGCGCGTCAATGAGGTTTGTTGATGCGCGTCAGTAAATCTATGCCGCGCGTCTGCAGCCTCCACCATCTGGTCACACAACAAAAAAAATCTCCGTGTCGTGCATCAAAAAACTCTTTATCGCGCATCTACTTCCTCCGCACTCCTATCGTACGTCAACAAACTCTCCCTGTTGCATGTCAACAAACTCTCCCTATCATGTGTCAACAAACTCTTTTTCACGCATCTACAGCCTTCGCCCGCCTATTGTGTGTTTACTGTACTTGATAATACATATGCCCCTAGGTGGTATGAGTGAGCTAATATTGTTCTACCTATAGAATAATATAGGATTATATAGGGGATAGTTTCAAGGGTAGCTGAAGCTGACCCCTAAAAAAATTAAACTATAATTTTTAGGTGAACAGGTCACTGACCTGCGCTAGAAAATTCACCTTTTCAAATTTTTTAAAAATGGAATATTTTCCATATTACGAATATTCACCACTAAAATTATCTATGTGCCTTAGAGGTTCTAACTTTCTATTTTCTTGTTGTTTATGAATGTAGGGGAGATATGTTAGATGGAGTAGAGATCATGAGTAATATTTTTTTCCCCTGTATCTGTTGACGTGCGTCAATGGGGTTTGTTGATGCGCGTCAGCAAATCTATGCCGCGTGTCTGCAGCCTCCACCATCTGGTCACACAACAAAAAAATCTCTGTGTCGTGCATCAAAAAACTCTTTATCATGCGTCTACTTCCTCCGCACTCCTATCGTACATCAACAAACTCTCCTTGTTGCATGTCAACAAACTCTCCCTATCATGTGTCAAAAAACTCTTTTTCACACATCTGCAGCCTCCGCCCGCCTGTTGCGTGTTTACTGTACTTGATAATACATATGTCCCTAGGTGGTATGAGTGAGCTAATAGTATTCTACCTATAGAATAATATAGGATTATATAGGGGATAGTTTCAAGGGTAGCTGAAGCCGACCCCTAAAAAAATTAAACTATAATTTTTAGGTGAACAGGTCACGGACTCGTGCTAGAAAATTCACCTTTTCAAATTTTTTAAAAATGGAATATTTTCCATATTACGAATATTCGCCACTAAAATTATCTCTGTGCCTTAGAGGTTCTAACTTTCTATTTTCTCGTTGTTTATGAATGTAGGGGAGATATGTTAGATGGAGTAGAGATCATGAGTCATATTTGTTTCCCCGTATCCTGGAGGGCTTGACCTAGGTAGAGAGGAACTTATTGCAGAGGGAAGGTATCTAGAGGATTTCACAGACATGGCTAGTTACACCTATGAGTAGCCTACTTTTTGAATATTTGATTTATTTGGATGCAAACCAGAATACTTTCTGGTTGTTTAGATTTAGAGGTGAGTGGAATATCACCTTGGAGGATGTCTACTTAATTCTATGAGTTTCTGTCACTGGAATGAAGTTAGTGTTGGTGTGTGCTAGCATGATAGCTGAGGCTTGTTTTTGGGAAACTTATTTAGGAGAAGGAAAAGAACCTAACACTAGTTCCAAGCATAGTGTTAGGTTGGTTTTGGTTGACAATGCACCTATCCCTACTCTATGCAAGCCCATCATAGGTATCTTGGCCTCACATTTGATCGGGGCTAAGGGAGGGGACATGTTTTGATATTGTTGGCCACCTATTGTGAAAAGTATCGATATGTATGGAAGAGTGTATCCTTTGGGTGTTGATATCTTAGGCACCACCTATCATGATTTATAGAGGATTTTAAGACTGGGAGCCACTTTATTGAGTCATATTACTCTTGTTATGTCCTATGTTTATGAGAAGATGATCTCGTACTAGAGGGGAATCATGATAGAAGATCACACGGATATCAGAGAATCTAGATGGGTGGATATGGATCCAATTAGGGGCCCTCCATCATTATTTTCTAGCATGATAGCATGATAGCTGAGGCTTGTTTTTGGGAAACTTATTTAGGAGAAGGAAAAGAACCTAACACTAGTTCCAAGCATAGTGTTAGGTTGGTTTTGGTTGACAATGCACCTATCCCTACTCTATGCAAGCCCATCATAGGTATCTTGGCCTCACATTTGATCGGGGCTAAGGGAGGGGACATGTTTTGATATTGCTGGCCACCTATTGTGAAAAGTATCGATATGTATGGAAGAGTGTATCCTTTGGGTGTTGATATCTTAGGCACCACCTATCATGATTTATAGAGGATTTTAAGATTGGGAGCCACTTTATTGAGTCATATTACTCTTGTTATGTCATATGTTTATGAGAAGATGCTCTCGTACTAGAGGGGAATCATGATAGAAGATCACACGATATCAGAGAATCTAGATGGGTGGATATGGATCCAATTAGGGGCCCTCCATAATTATTTTCTACATTGACATTGGCAGACACGATAGCTCAACCTTATCAAGATATGATAGGTTGGTGAGGTGAAGAGGCTATTGCATTGATTGCTTATGTCATGATAGTTTAGTTAGTTGATAAAAGTAACAGAGTTAAGACTCACCCAATAGTCTAAGTACCACATCAGTTTGGGATACCTTAGATAGATGCCCTCCCAAAAATACCTACAATGTATAAGGGGATACGAGAGTCAAGAGCTTCCTTAAAGGGCAAGCTACAATGGTATGTTTCTGCACCTGGGATTCTAATTTGTATACCACAAGATGCACTACACCCCAAAGTTGGGGCAACAGTTAGGACTAGACACATGCGTCAAATTGAGGCATGTCCAGTTGTTAGTGAGGAGGAGGATGAGGAGGTAAAGATAGGTTTGGACTAAGAGGAGTCAGATTCGGAGTGACAAGCTACTAGAGAGGCCTTAATAGCTGCTAGAGCTAAGGTAGAGGTAGAGGAGGATACATTGCATATGGAGGAGCCCCTGCCTAAAGAGGAGGATGCATCAGTACACCTGTAATGAGAGGAAGTTATTAGAATAGAGGAGCATTATGTACCACATCCAACACCAACACCTGTTGTTGACTTGAGATTGATGCTTGGAGATCCTAGAGAGGAAAAAATATTTCTCTTTTCATTTAATTTCTAGACTAGATGTTAGTAATCTACTCTAATAATAATATTTTTGTCTTTATAAGTTTTCTAACTCACCTTTATTTACACCGTGCAACTATTTTGGATGGATGGAAATATCTTATTCAACACACACACTCTTGGATATGTTCATTATTCCCATGAATATGACTAGAGACTATTTTTTCATCAACATAGGGCACCCAACAATGATAGAACATCAGAACTGATGTGTTCACGCCAGCCTAGAATATTTGTAGAGATGATGACCCAGATGAGGTTAGACTTTACTTTTCATGAGCATCAAGAGAGACAAAAGAAAGCACACTCATGTAGTGAAGCCACTACCATTGGTCACTCATCTGGACCATCTCATATGTCTCTACATGTAGGATCTCAGGGTGCAACAATCTCTTTTCATCATAAGATCTGAAACAGGATCCCATACACCAGTCTAACCCTTTCTTAGGGGTCTAGGGGGGAGGGATAGGCCTAGGGCCATTATTATTTTAGGATAGTTTTTGATACATATATCAATTTTTTTTGTATTTTGATCTCTTAGAGAGCATTTTTTACCAAACTTACCATGTACTGTGATGACATTGTACATGAGAAACCTAATAATATACATACATACATACATACATATATATATATTCTCGGCATTCATGGTAAGAGTTGACTTTTTTTTATGGCTTATCACATCATTTTACTCTTAGATGGTTTGGAATTTCTGATGTTTTGTGTTTTAGAATGTATAATATGGATGATGTTTGAATGTGGTGACAAAATGATTTTTTTAATGCATGTGATAGCAAATTGTAACTTACATACTTTATTTCTTAAGTAATATTTAACTTGAAGAATGTGAATGTGAATGAATATCAAGAGAAAAAACCAATGAAAAAGATCCAACCAGAAACTTAAAAATTAACCCTAATCAAGATCAACTAACTAGTTCAGAATGAATTTTTCTTGCAAGCTCATCTAGACTTAGATTCATGGATGCCTTTTTGATTGAGAAAATCTGGTTTTGAGGAACAATTTTCTCCTAACATACACATATAGTTCATTTTCATGGGAATTTTTAAGAAGTGATTTTATTTATTTGCAAATTATGATTTATTATTGCAAACCCCTATGCTTTGTCCCATGATACCAATAATAAGCATGAGCTCATCACCAAGGAAAAAATATATGCGATTAAGGGAACTTCTCTCCTTTCCCAATTCCATGCTACTAGTAAGAAGCATGTTGGAGGGTCGAAAGGTGTAGTTTTATTTGCAAATGATTTATTTTTTCTTATTGTTTATTTATTTATTTTAATTTATTTTTTATTGTTCTTTTAGGAGGGAACATTTACCCTGAGCATCAACCCCATGCAACTAGTAGGATGTAAGGGTTCACCACCGAAGGTTGAGATAGGAAAAATATACTCTAGGTGAAATGTTTAGAATGTTTCTATCACAGAGATATATTTTTAGGGAAATATTTGTCATCAAGAAGCTTCTAGAGAAGTATTGGGCAAGAAACACCCGAATTAGAATAAATCATGAAGAGAACTAAGTATACAAGTTCTTGTAGAATCACTGTCAAGATTTTGTCTCATGAACTGAAATGATGTGATAGATATATTGGTTTGAAGAAGTGAAATGGATATTGGAGAAATATGATTTGATATATTTTCCATTGTTTGAAAGCTTTAAAGTTACTTTAAAAGTAAGTTTCTAGTTCACGATTTCAATGAGATGAAAATGTAAGGAACAAAGTGGTATAAATGAAATAATGTACAATGTGGAAATGAAAGTGACTATATGTAAAATTGTTTAAGGTGAAGTGATTTGACAAACTCGCCACACTCCTCACCCTATAAAGAAAGAAGATGATGCACACCGTTCTTATAGTCTTCTTTCACCTGGTATGGGCTTAAAAATTTTAGTCTAAATTCTCTTCCTTCACTAACCTTTTTGTCGATTTAGTTGTCTTACCTCAAAAAATGTCTCCTACTTGGATTTCTCATTCATAGAATTTCTTATTGTATTGATGACACATATTTTCAGCATAAACCTGGTGATGTTGCTCATCTCTGAGCCATTTTTCATCTAGTGTTTCCAATTTTTCCAATCATGATTCTCGATACACATCTTCATTGATAATTCCTTGCAGATACTAACAAATACTTGGTAGTTCTACCTCGAGCAGTAAAAAAAATTTGGCACCAAAGAATAGAGAAAAAAGGGTTTCCCCCATAGGTGTTCGCACTGACGTTATATAAGCCCACAAGTTTGGAAATAGTTTTAGATGCTAATATTTATTGTTCTCCTTGACTTTCTAAAGGATGATGGACTTTAAAGTCTTATTTATAGCCTCAACTTATCCATTGTCTTGAGGGTAGTAAAAAGAGGCTATGTGATGAGATATCTTAAACTACACACACTACTCACGCACCTCTTCAATCTTGAATGGAGTGCCACTATCTGAGATAATGAACTATAGGACATCGTACTGGAAAATGATATATTTTAGAATGATTTTGGAAATAATAGATCCAAGTATAATAGTTAGAGGGATGATGTCAAACCACTTTGTGAAATACTATATGGCCATGATAATGAATTTGTGTTCATCCAAGGATGAGGGAGAGAATTTCCATATTAAATATGGACCCCAAGTAGAGAAGGGCCAAGGTGTAACTATTGGTTATAGAGGTGGTGTCAGGATATGTATGGCATGTGAAAAATATTGACACCTCTGGCACTTACAGCCATATTCCATAGTAGCATGCTCTAATTTAGGACAAAA
This sequence comes from Taxus chinensis, assembly GCA_019776745.2. Taxonomy (NCBI): domain Eukaryota; kingdom Viridiplantae; phylum Streptophyta; class Pinopsida; order Cupressales; family Taxaceae; genus Taxus; species Taxus chinensis. Next base: position 477,920,618 of record CM034154.1, on the reverse strand, counting down.
GTATCTAAATCAGTGAATTTTCTATGTGTTTGAATGCCATCCAAAATGGCCACCACAGAATCCACGATGGGCTTCAAAGATAATTTTATCTACTTCTTCTTCATCAATGCATCTTAACAACATTCTGTTGAAGGATCTGTGATATATCGGTTCTTTTACAATCATGTATGTCATGGATATGACCTGCATCTTCCCTCTTTGTTTTGAGGTTGCTCCTTTAGGGTATGAATGATCTACAATGTGATTTATTATATAGGTGTAACATGAACATGAAGTAATAATATTTTTTTCTTCTAGGCAGAAAACATATTCTTCAAGAAAGTATAGATCTATTATCTCTCTGCAATCTATGGGATTTTCCCCTACCCTTCAGTGACGATTTGTCCCTTAAAATACTTTTTATTGGTGAAAGTGAGTTTGAAATCATCCATCAACGTGATAAACCTACAATCCTTCTTAGATAATGTTGCTTGATCAAAATATGTCCACAAATGTTTGCATTTGACAATTTCTTATGTTTCTTGGTTAAGAATTTAATGATTTGTCCTCTTAGTTGCAAAAATGATGGCCAATCACTATTTCTCCACCCAAGTATAACTTGTCTTGTAATCAAGGAGTGTGTGGCTAATGAAATAGATGTCCCATTTGTGACCATCATTATCCTATTGTGTAAACATGCATATTATCGAGACATTAATGGAGTGAGAATACAATATTAGTGGATGATCAACTTTGGGTGGCATAAGTGTAGGTGGTGAAATGATAAAATGATTCAATGACTCAAAATCCTCATAAAATTTGGTTTTATAGGTCCTACAACATGTTTTCTTAAGAAATTCATTAGTGGGATGAACAACATATGTCATATCAGGGAAAAATATATAAATTTCCTAAAATTATCAAGGAAATATTTAATGTTTGACTTGTTCATTAGGAGATTCATCTCCACGATTTCTCGAATATTTTCTATATCTACGTCAATGCCTTGAGATGAAATGATATAACCCAATAACTTACCACATGTAACTTTAAAAATGTACTTTTCTAGATTTAGGGTTACATCCTATTTAATTAAGCATGAGAGAATAATATGAAGAACTTCAGGATGGTCACCTCATTTCTTATCTTTTTGTAGGAGGTCATCAACATACATTACCAAAATCTTATGAATAATATCATATAAGATATGTGGCATTTCCCATTAATACGTGGCTCATATGTTCTTTAGATTGAATGACATGATGACATAACAATAGTTCCCCCAAGGAGTAGTGAAGGTACTCTTAGTTTGATCATCTTCAGAGATCCTTATTTGGTTATATCTAGAAAATAGATTCATGAGGGACAATAACTCATACCCATTTATTGCATTAATAATGATGTCAATAGAAGGCAATGGGAATTCATCCTTGGGATATGCTTTGTTGATATCCATAAATTCAATGTAAATCTGAATGTCCATGTACTTTTTAAGGACTGAGGAAATGCTAGAAAGCCACTTAGAGTAATCTACTGGCTTGATAAACCCTAACTGAAGAAGCTTCATCACTTATTATTTGACCATAAAATTAAATTTAGGATTCATGGGTCTCAATTTTTGTTTCATAGGATTTACATAAATTTTAGTGACTAAATTGTGGACCACTACATCATGAAACATTCCCATCATTTCTTTTTAACTGAAAGTGAAGGCCTTGGAGTGTTCTTTGAGCAATTTAGTATGTTCTTCCACTTAATCTGGTGAGAGTGAAGAATTTTTTTTCAAGATTCTAGGATCCTCTTCCATTTTGATGTTAATGTATATGGTGCCTTCGATTAAGGAAGCATTACCTTCTTCAAATTCAGGAGGAGTTGGAGGAAACTCCATTTCTTCTTCCTCAACTTCATGGATTTTGAATCTTTTTTATGAGGAAGGGTTCATCATTCTATCTCCAAAATAGGAAGAAGGATGAGGAGTAATGGAAAATAATTTCTTATGATGTGTGTGTAGACACCAAAATTGGGTCACACTCCCATTGGTCCCCTTTCGAATAGCCAACTTAAACACATTCACCTAACCATGACTCTTATACCAAACATTAATATTAATTTAACTATTTACAATTAAATTAATACTCATCCTCACTTCATTCATTATTTAATTACCTCAATTAAAACCAATTTCCACCTCACCCCACCACCTCACCATAGACCTATTCATAGCATGCTTCCATAACTAACTAAGACTTAGCCCTACTTACCTTAATGAAATAGGACTTAATACAACCCTAAAAGCACATGCATATTCTCCCTCTAACCACTTTCCCATGTATCTAAGCGCAGCGTTCCATTTATACCTGAGACCAACGAAAAAAGCTGGAAAAAAGATAGCTAGGATTTGTTATTTTAGGCAACCTAGGATATCCCGCCTTAACCGACACCGGTCAACCTGAAAGCGACGCCGGTAACCCTGAACCATCATCGGTTACCATATAACCATTTTGGTAACCTTATTTAGGAGGTTAGGGACATTCTCAAGTTTTTAGAGCAAATGAGATCTACATGTAAGCAAGAACCATAGCTCTTTCACACATCTAGGCAACCATAACCAGCACAACCATTGATTAGATGGTCTTTGCAGTAAAAGGAGCACTCTGGGAAGCACTGCCACGACATTAGTCGTCATTTCACTGATCAACCATCACCACCAGCTAGTCATTGAACCTACACAATAGTAAGTGTGTCTCTAACTTGCACCACTTCATTTATATTCAGTTTATAAGAGTTCTTCACTTTTGTGTATCAACCATAAGCTATATTTTCACCCTACCATTATTGCCTTCTTATGAACCCAACCATTCCCATCGCTCCTAACCCTTTTAATCACCTCTGTCTACCCATGAGCACCTTTGAATATTCCCAACATCTCCCCATACCTAAACCAACTCCTCACCATATCTGATCCAATCTCAGATAAATCCCCAAAACCATGAACTATTGTGTTATTACTAGCCCGCAGTAACCATCATCAATTCTTACTAAACTGTTGTTGGTCATACCAAAATGACGTCGATCTTTGTATTTGGTAGTCTTTCCAATAACATATCCCAATAAGCCTTTTAAAGTGATTCAAGTGACCCAGAATTTGACCATGACATGTTCCAACACCTTAGTCGTTTACCTTGTTTCCAGATCCAATCATAGCCTAGCATTTTATGTTAGATTTGTTAATTGTATTTGGATGAGATACATAAATCATATCAACTAAAGTAGGATTATATTTCTTACATTAAATTGTATTAAACAGTGGGTTGACTGCCACCGAGGAAGTATCACACTTCCTGTACTTAGCATACGCTAGGCAACCCACTGACATATATTATTTAATCATCTTTTTTGTGGTTTTATTGTGTATTTAAAGTAGTTCCTCCTAGCCAAAAGGAAGATCTCATAGTCATCATTGGATCAAGAAGTTAGAACACGCACAACAACCTTCAAACCAACCGTCGTAACAGGTATTCCTCCTTGGCCCATACCCTTATTTGTTTTGTCTAAATCCTTAAAGAAAATGGTGAAACATTTTGGCACGCCCAATGAGACTTAAACCTAGGTCACCTACCGATTTGTAAATAATTGGCTCTTCAAGACAACATATAAACATAGAGGTATCCTAATATTTCCTCGTCATTTTCCAAAAAAACTAACATAACGAGCTCATTCTCAGTCTCTACATATGCCAAAATTGCATTGTTAGGCATCTTATGAACCAAGGGTTTGTCTCAGGACATGGATCAAATTGTTATGCTACATTTCCTGTAAACTCTCATAAGAAGAAAAGGTAGCACTTGTGTAAGTTTGGTTTAGTAGAGAATTTAGAGGATCAATGAGTCTCATTCTGGGAACTCTCCCTCAAGGATCGTGAATGGCTAGTTCTTCATGCACCTATGAAACTTCATCTTCATCAGATATATTACAACCATTCTCTCTGCATCTCATATCTCTCTCCATAGTTCTAGGTTTTCCATTCTAGAATCGTAAACTTTTGAGACCTAGTTTGCATCTCAGTTCACTTAAGTTACCTCCATGACATCTAACATTGTACACACCCATCCTCTTAGCTACAATGAGACCAAGAATTAGAGCTTCATACTTGGATCCTTTATTCATACATTAAAAATTCAACTTGAAGGAGAAGGTTATGACTCTTATTTCTAGAGAGGTTAGAATCACCCTTGCCCATGCATCATAAAAAAACTTGATTGATTCTTATGTATGTTGAGGTTTAACACTACTACATCAAGAAAGATCAATATTTCATCATTCTTTGAATATTCTTCCTAAATTTCTTAAACTTTAACCATCCATACCTTTTCAAATCCGTCTTCTAGGAGAAAGGCTAACCCAAGAGAATATCATATACCCAAAGAATCAAAAGGGAGAATAATCAATAGATAATTCTATAAGAGTTTCAAAATTTCTAGAATTGTTATATTTTCTAATTGAAATAGTAAACTCTACTACATTGTAAATCCTTGTAATACTCATTAACAGTAACCACCCCTTCAATTACCTTGGGTGGCTCTAAATCAGTATTTGGAACAAGTTTGGAGTAGGAAATAGTCCCCCAAAAGGAGTAGGCTTGTTCATCTTATTTGTTGGAAGCTCAAATTCTGAATGAACCCCAGGCTTCCTCTTTAGGGTAGCTAGGTGAATTTTGAAAGGTTTTGGATCACCAAACAATAATTTTTGGCCAATGAGGTCTTACTTCTTGAAATAAGATAGAAGGGATTTGCCTTCATCCTATGAATCCATTAATTGTGTTAAGGATCATATTATAATTGGTTTCCCAATCTATAATATAAAACTCGGTTAGAAAATCTTAGGTGCTAGGGTGACTGGGAGAAATATATTCCCAAGAAAAGTATCCTTGAGGCTATCATATCCTCTTAGTGTATTTCAAGTTGAGGAAAAATTATTTCCCCATAACCTATATTTTGTAAGAAAGATAAGGGAAGCATGTTAACCTCATCCCCATCAGCAATAATAGCTCTCTTGACATAATTTTTATAGATCCATAACTATAAATATAAGGTAGGATCACCTCTCTACTCTAACATGAAATCAATGGGCACCTTACTGATATCTAAAACAAACCCAATGTTTCTCTCATGTCGGCTCAGAAGATAAACATCAAAGTCTATATGGTTTATTTTGGCCTTTGGAGAGGGAGTAACATAAATTAAGTTGAAAATACCTAACACTTATAACAAAGTGGATCGATGCACTTGGGATTTCTTCAACAGATCAAAAAATAATATGTAAGAGAAGGTCTTGTTTAGGTCTGTAATCAAATCGTAATCCTCCACTAGTTTAAGGACTACTGATGCATCATCTTGCACTGAAGGGTAAATAGGGATAGGTTACGATGTGAATAGTCTGAGTGCAAGTAGACAACATGGATTTCCAGTTGGTAGTTGAGTCAAACTCGACTAGGAACCTACAATGGTTAGTTGTACTTTTATCCTAGTTTTGAAAGAGGAACAAATGTTTGAAAATGGTCAGTATCATAGATCTACATGATCAAATTTTTCCCTATGAGAAGTCTCATTTTTTAGTGCCCTGAGGGTTCAAGTTTGTCATTTTCTGATCAAGCTTATGGGAAATGGTCTCTAAAGATCCCAAGGGTAGCGTTCTGTGGAGCAACAAGCCCCAAGTGGGTATTTTTTCTAGGTAATGTGGTGTTGGCCAAGAAAATATAAATGAAGAGCTACCTTTGGTCCTTTGGAAGACATTGTATGGACTTGTTATTGTCCCTAAAATTTTGAGAATCATGACCTATAACTCTATAAGCCAAAATACAAGTTAGGATCATAATATTTAGGTTTTTGGTTATTATTTTACTATGATCCATAATGGACTATTAGAAAATAATTCCTAGTTATTGTATTTATAGTTCAGAGGCCTTTGACCCTAGTTCTTGTATTGATTTTGGATTGGTTTGAGTATGGGATTTGGCCTTGAACCTGAACCTGTTGAATGGGAGGATGACTAAAATCAACTATATTGATGGAAGGAAGTAAGGAGATATTATACATTTGGATTGGTTTTTGGACATTATTTATATTTACAGTGTTGATGTTTGTAACATTGGTCTTCTTTGGCTGATCGGTCACACCATCCATCATAGAACCATAGTTTAGATTGAGGACCTTGGGTCCTTGATTGTTGTTTGAACCATTTTGATAGTTAGAATTATTCTGAGTGGGAGAGACCAACTTCCCATTTAGACCATAAGTCTTGCATCCGTTGTTTATCGTAGCTTTGTCAATATGAAGGGATACCTCTAAGACTTCTTCGTAGCTCCAAATAGGAAACTTTTGGACTTCCTCGTTAGTTTCCCAATTAAGAGAATGAAAGAAAAAATCACAATGATCTATCTAGTCAATGTTAGGTTCACTATAAGAAGAATAGAGGACTTGTCATCACCTCTAAATGAAGTGGGAAGTAGACTCATTGTGTTATTATTTGATATGTGGGAATTCTCTAATCCATATTCTCAATAACTTGTTCATGTCAAAATCCTTAATGAACTCGGATTTTTTTTTTGAAGGAATGGATAGAGGATTCTAGGATTCTATAGTACCAATCAAGAGAAATCCCCTCAAGAGTCTTAGGAAAAAAAAATTCAATGACTTTATCCCAAAGGAGTAGTTCTATGATGACAATGGCATATTCCTTAATATGGGCATTTGAATCTCCCCTCGCTTTGAAATTAGGGAGGTCCATAAATGGCCGTAGGGGTATGACACCTCGTATAGTGAAATATAGAGGTTCATTTAGGTACTTGGAGTATGTTCTCACTGCATATGATTCAACCATTGATGATCCATGATGGGGAGGTGGTGGTGGAACTGGATTTTGATATGTCACAACATATTCATTAGTCATGGAATAAGGAACCCCTTTTTTCTTAGAGTACGGTCTAAGAAAAGAGTACATGTCAATTTGAGGAGATTTAGAATGCATGTGCACATAGGGAGGGACAACATAAAAATATGGGCTTATGGGTGCAAAACCAGGGAACAAAAAATTTCCTTAAGGTTAGGTATTTGAGAACTTACTTCCATCTAGACCTTGTGTTTGATATACATATGAAGGTTGAGGGGACATACCTAGTGTGCCTGATCCTGTAAGAAGGCAAGAATAGTAGGTTAGGAGCACCATAAGTAGGTACTGAGATGGTGGTTAAAGGGATGGTAGGCATATCAGTTTGAAGGATACTTAGGACTTCTTATGCATGTGAGTCAGGAAGTATTGTTTTAACCCACAAATTGTGTAGGTTTTGGGGCTTGGGAAATATCTAATTACTTAATCCCACCCACCAATGACGAGATCATATCTCTAGGTGAAGGTGGTACATTTTATTTTGGTGTGTCCTAGGCCTTTTTGGGATGAAAAGGTACATGATACCCCAAAATAAATTGATATTGAGGATGTATACCAACCCTCTTTAGGTTCTTTATATTTTAAGGGAAGGGTGGTATAGTTGTTCTAAACAAGATCATTAATATAAACATTCATCCTATATAAGGACTAAAATATAGCATTCATAAAATCACTGATTTGGGTGATCTATACTGATAGAAATAATTTGGTCATAGATAAGACAGAGAAGGAATCAAGTGTGTGCTAATTTGAGGTTACAAGTCCCGTGGATAAAGACCCTGTGATCTGGGAGTGTTGAGTGACAAAGATTACACTTGTAAACTTACTTGTGCAGGTGGTTAGGTTGGTCTATCTTAGAATCCTAGTTGCAAATTGAACTAGTATTGAACCATTGAGGAGGGGGGCATGTGAGGATATAGCAGGTTCTGTGAGTAATTATCATCCCACCCTGATAAAGAGGGCAACTTGTTGCATATCCACTCTGGTTGTAATAGGCTTCGAGAACCAAGATGGGTGTGTCATATTATTGACCTGACATATTCGGGGGGTGTATGAATACCCACAAAATAATATGAGATGAGAAGGATGGATGAAAGAAAAGAATGAAAGAGGATACGAAAATGAACTAGTCCTTCACATTGGGTTCACCAATTTTGTACGCCTAAGAATCAACACGTGAGTCCTAAATGCACACAACCTCTCGAGGTCATGTCGGGACAACCAAAATGAAATGGATGGGATGGTATTGGGATGGGAAAATAGAACTTAGATGGAATAGATGGGAGATGACTATAAAATAAATTCAAGGAAATCTGAATGTTCTCAACTGGAAAAAATGGGTATTTGCTCGTTGAGGTGCAATAAACATCCTCTCTCGCTTGTTCAGGTGTAATGGTATGATCAAGTATTATCGTCACACACAAGTCACGGTCAATATCGATGGAACCGAATAAGAACTCTGAAAGGTTTTGGAATACGGGGAAATTTTCCTTTGTCATTTATGAATTCCTCTCTAAAGAGGGTCATGAATATATGACAAACAATGGGATAAGGAAAATCCTAATCTCTACCTAGCTTGTTTGCCCAGAACTCTTTGGCGGTATGTTCCTTGTCATTCAAAGATATTAGTTGTATGATGATGGTAGGTGGGACTGGGGTAGTCTGAAAGATAAGTTATACTAAGGCCTTAGTTAATATTAGTCAATCATGTTTCAATGTTTTTTGTAGTACGGTTAGATAAAAAATTCTATGCCTTGGTTGACGTGGACCCTTAATAGTCATGTGGGAACAAACCAAGGAATTGTGGAAACAAAAAAAACACACAAGAAACCAAAGGGAGATTAATTTAAGGAAAAACAACCTATGCCGCTAAAGAAACATGAGGTTTTCTTTTCATTCCCAATTTGATTAATCTAATTTCTTATTTTAAATAAACACTACAAAAAATTTAAATTAAAAAAAAAATTATTACTCTCCTTTTAATTTAATTAAATTAGAATGCAACTAATTGATTAAATAAATTCAAAACAAATTAATCTACTTTTTCTGGTGTTTTTTAATGAATCTTGAGCTAAATAATTCCTAATATATGTTTTTAGATTTTTCTGGTTTACTGGAAATAAATAAATAAAAGCTACATATGAAAGGAAATTGCTTCTAATTAAATAAAACTACCTTTATGCTAAAATAAAATAAACAAGGAATAACCGGATATGGCTATTCCTTTGTTGCTGAATGTGGAGCTAATTTAACTAAACAAGGATTCTTTCCCATTTGCAATTGTGGATTATCTACTATTTCTTCTAGTGCTTTACCTCAGAATCATGGGAAAAAATGAATCTTCTCAAAAGAAATTTATTTCCTTGAAACTTCCCTGGTAAAACACTAAAATTCTACAAAAGTTTTAAATGTGAAGAAATGCAGCAAAATGCACACACATAGAAGCTTCCTCAAGCTTCTTTTCATTTCAGATTCATAGGGATAAGAGGGGAGGAAAATATCAAGGAAATATTTGTTCGTGTACATATATAAATCTAACTAATAGATAAAATTAAGGTTACATGTTTTTTTAAACAAATAAATGAAGAGATGTGCACATGAACTTCCTCCAAATCCTTTCCCCAGAAAAACCACAATGATAAGTTAAGAAGGAGATATCAGTAGAAGCTAATTATAGGAAATGAATACTTGTTGATTCTACTTCCTTAAAACAACTATTGATTTGAAAATAAATTAAGACTCTAAATTAAAATAAATATTTTAAAGAAATTGAATTATACCCCAAACCTAGAAATGTAGAATTGTGATAGTATCCAAAGATGGTTGATTTTTTCATTATCCCCCTGACTTATTTTTTAGTGATGAATCCAAATGGTCCAGGGAAATATGTTGGTTGGTATATAAAAGAAGATTTGTATATGCTATAACAGACTAGTTGCAGACTAACTGGTCTCAAATGCAAACAGGGAAGTAACAAGGCAAAAATTTTGGTTGTTTGTGTTCTTCTTGGCAATATTTCAGTAGAGTAATGGTGCAATCAAATTCAAGATAATCCAACCAATTCTTTAGTAAAATTATTATTTTTTATAGAAATTTGGCATGAAAGAAGTCCAACACACTTGGCAATCAAAAAGTTCATATTGATCCACAAATGGGACAATCAAGTTACTAATAATAGTAAGTAAAGAAGAAAAATTTCGTATGCATTTAAAAATCTTAGAATCAAGGGAAATTGTTAAGAAAAGTGCAAGAAAAGAACTACAAAAATTGCAACACGTGTAAAAAACTTGGAGTTTTTTAATCTTAGATTAAAGCACATGGAACCACCAGTCTGTGCATACCGGTAGTTACGCAACCACCACAGTGGTTTTGTAACCTCTGATCTAGGTAAACCAATGGTTACAAAAATACCACAATGGTTACATAACTCAAAAGGAAAACACTAAGGAAAGAGGGCATAAAACATTTGTGAAGGAAAGAAAATATAAGGAACTGATAAGCAAGGAAAAGTAAGCCACATAGAAATGTTATAAATAATAAAATGGGACCTGGATTTCATCATTTATTCTAGAAACAAAATTTATAATTGAGGATTTTTTATTGTTCCAACAATGTAACATAATGCAATTTTGGGTTCATATAATTACCACGGTGAAGATTCCATTGGGATATGAAACCTTCAAAACAAGTGTTGTTGTAAGATTTTCGTTGAACATATTGAATTTTATTTAACACTTATCAGTCCATAATAATTTCTTGTCCTTTTTCTACAAAGAGGTTATAAGACTAAAAAACTATAGAGAAATATTTTATGAATGTTCTGTAATAACCAACTAACCCCATGAATTTTCTTAATTCATGTAGATTTTTTGGTGCTGGCCATTTTTTTATGGATTTTATTTTCGATTGGGAAAATGAAATATCATCTTTATTGATTATGTGCTCAAGGTAATATACTTCATTATGATATGACAAACATTTGGAGATCTTACCGTAAATTTTTCTCTTTATGAGAACATCTAACACTATTTTCAATTGTTAACATGTCAATCAATTGAACGTCTCATGCCCTCTGTTCGCACCCTCTTCTAGCGCCTTGTGCTTGTGCCCTCTTCTCGTGCCCTAACTCACACCCTCTACTTGCGCCCTATGCCATGGTGGCTACCCGAGCCCTTGCATCCAAATCAAACCCTAAATTTGACCTGACAAGAACTCAACGGACAAGCGAGGGTGATGGAGGTGGCACGGCTATGGGACTCGTCTCAGAGATTCCACCCTGGTTGTGGATCGACCTTGCCTTCACTGCAGGGAGCTCCATACCTCTACCTCAGAATGGTAGCATAAACCCTAGCCGAGATCTACCACAAGATCCATCTGGGGGTGTTCCTGTGGCAACGCCTAGTAATGGACATTTAAAATATGTGTTGGAAGGATCAGTTTGTGACAGATTGGAACTGGACAAAGATGCTAGTCGCGGCCATATTGGGTCATCCTTCAAAAACATTTTAAACGGAAAGGAATCTTCCATGAAACCTGTAGACATTACCCCATCTATTACATTTGGGGAAGATGTCATTTCATCTGAGATTTACTACAAAGAGCATGCTTTGATTTGTAGATTTGGGGGATTGTGGCCCAGCGTTCCTGTTCTTCACGCGTGGATCTCTAAGCACTGGACTCCAACTTTAACTGGTAAGATAGACTTGTATCCGTGTGTTAAAGGCATTTTCATTGTGACTTTCTCTTAAATAGCTGATAAATACATCATTGCTTCCAAGCTCTGGACCTGCCAATATAAATATTTGGTCATTTAACCTTGGTTCCCATCCTTTAACCCACTCACATAATCATTCTCATGGAAACCTGTTTGGATCAGGCTGCCCCATTTACCTCTCCAATTCTGGAGTCATGACTGTCTGACATCCATTGGCAACACCTTGGGAACTACACTCTATATAGATTCTCAAACCACTAATTACACCCATACTACCTATGCCTGGATCCTGGTGGAACTTGACACTGATAAAAATCTTCTTGCAACCATAGATCTTATAGTGCAAAATAGAACTTGGTCACAACCTCTTGATTATGAAGGTCTACCTTTTCAGTGTAGAAGGTGTTTTTGCTTAGGACACACCTCTACTGCTTGCGGGATGGAAAAATGTCAACATGAGAAGTGCAACTGGTGGAAAGACGCACTCCCGGAACACCTGATTTTTGATGCAAAAAAGGGATCTAGATTCAAAAATCAGATACAGTATTGAATCCGAGTCTTCAGCCCCGGAAACCCCTCTATCTAAAACTCAAATTGTTAGCATCATGAAAAATGCACAAGCTATTGAGGGCAGCATGGAAAATGATAAATATATCTCTCAGGATTAACAACATGGCTGTCCCAAAAGGGACAAATGCGAATAAGGAAAATACCTCCTTTGTCTTCTTCTCCAACCACGAAGGCTCCATCAGGCTGGGTAACGGTCAGCAAAAAGAAAAAATCTACCACTCTGAAGGGTAACTCTATCACCTTGATGATTCTTCTCTATGCTAGTGGCTCGACTGGGTTACATTGATCTAATTTTTCTGTGTCCGGATCAGCAGGAGTGTTTCTTCCAATGGTGTTGTTGTGCCATTGTTTTTTGATTGTTGTACTTCAATTGTTTGTTTGTTGATGCGTTTGTAGGTTGTTGGTTTTTTCTTTGCAGACAATTTTCTGTAGTTGGTCATCTATTGTTCTATTTAGATTTTGATCCATCTCTTGTGCTTTAACTTTCAATTCTGGCTTCTGAGCCTTGGTGTACAAGGGTATAGTCCCTTTTAAAAAACTATTTACCAATAATTTTTAAAAAAACACTATTTTCAAGTGTTCATTATGTTCTTCCATGTTATTGGAATAAATCTGAATGCCATCCAAGAAAACTAACACAGATTTATCTATATATTCACTATATAATATGACCATATAGCTGACTAAGTTATGTGAATAAATCATGTCATGCATTATTTATCTCCAATAGGTAACCATTATATACTCATACTATTTGTCCCTGGGTAGATAATATGAACGATTCTTCATTAATGCATGTCATCCATTATCCTCGGAAGCATGAGTGAAAACTTGTCATTCATGGATTTTTGAATAATCGAACCATCCATATGTGATCTTGAAAAGGTGATACCTATCATATAGTTTGTTTATAATATTCTTGTACTATGGCCTTGATTCCATCACGTGACCATTGATGCATAATCTTAATTGTCGTCCTAAGTATTGAAAAAGATGAGGGCAAAGGTGCCCATGGATACAAACACGAAGGTGCATGAATAAGACAAAGACAAACAATGCGTGAATTTATCGCGCCCAGACAAGATACATTCATGACTTAGTCAATTTTGTAGCCAGGTGCTAAAATTAGATAATGGTCGAGTTCCATGTGTTCAAGCAATGTTCTAATTTAGAAAAAAATATGAATACTCATGGACCTAGAAGGAATGTCTAACTTTAATAAAGCACATGCGAAATGAAGATCAATGTCTATTATAGTCAATGGATAATACATAGGGGAATAAAAGAAAAGTCCTCATTAAAAGAATTTACTCTATTATTATGATATATGCACACATACTAACCTTTGTTCTTATATGCACGCATGGCTATAGAATGAAATATTCCTTGGTTGAATAAGCGGTGAAGGGAAAGTCCCTGCCCCTATGCTTATGTATTTTACTACATATCATTTTGGTTCAATCCGGATTGTAATAAAGCAATGCTACATTTCTACTGTGCATGACTTCTGACAACCTATTTGATGTATTCAATTCTAATGTCATAAGACCCTATTGATGGAGCCACGTGGTATAGGTATTTTGGTGATTGAAGTTAGGTAATTCCAATGGTACTTGGTCAAACGAATTTGATCTTGGTGCTTATCTGGTCTTTAAGAACATTATTCCCATGTGTGTTTCCAATTATTTTTCATGGATAACCATGTTTATTATTCAAATTTTCATGCTAATTGATAATGGTTAAATGAACATACATGTTAACATCGGTTAACAAGATTTCAAAAGGAGGGACTAATATTTGTCCACTTCAACTTAGCGTTTAGACACTATCTAAATGAAGTAGTCAGTGCACCTAGGAAAGTTGGAACCACTTAACAAGGCTAAATATTTTGTTTTGTTTTTGGGACCTCATTTTTACAAATAGTTATTCACAAGATGGTGCATGAAGATTTGAAATACCAAAAAAAATTGAGACCTTTAAATTTTAGATGACATATTAGATCAGTTTACATGCAGCATTGGTTCTGGATCCCATTTCAATGTGTATTAGCAGTGGGTTTAACTGGTGCATCTATATCGTGAACCATTCCTGAATTTTTTTGCACCTTTATCACAATAGAATTGTACTTGGTTGTCAAAGGAAAAGGTGACCAAAGTTATTCTTTGGATTGTCATCTCTTTGAGAATATATTTCTTGCAATTTTTTATCTTTCCTAATGGCTTTGATGCAATGAAGCATTTCAATCGTGATGTAGACTCATTGTGTTAGCAATGGTGAAAACTCAAACTATGCGTATTAATACCTTAAAAACTACGCTATTTTACTATGTATTCTCCCCAAAATTAGGTAAGTTACTTTTGAATTAACCTTTGTCTACGAGAAAAGACCATTTTAACATGTGCATGGCCACTTACTTATGCCAATTAAATCTCAATGGTGAAATGAGATTAAAAAATTACCAATGGAAGTTCAATTGGAATTACCTTACCAAAATTTCCTTAGGAGTGGTTATGGTAGAAAGATGGTGGACCTAGCACATAGAAAGGTTAGAGGGAGGAAAGGTGGCTCAGAGTATACCATAAAGCAAAAGAGAGGGAATTGGTGAAGAAGTGCGATATTGATGAGTTCTGTAAGAGTTACTTGCAGGAAATGATGTCTCGCTAAAGACTTTGTTCAAGCTCACATGGAAGATGTGGAGCCATAGCATTACTAGATCCTCCCTCTCTACTTAGGAAATTCTTAGTACCGATCAACCCCTTTCAGATTCTGATGAGAGTGTGTCAAAGGAGGAAATTATCAAGAACCACAGGATACTTGTATATGAAAATTTGCACTTGGTGACCTAGCCCTATAAAAATGCTTAGGATACCTTCCAGTTCCAAAAGTAATCATCTGAGAAGCAAGCTAGTGTAGGTAATCCAATAGCTATGGGTAGATATTGTATTTAACTTTGAATACAAAATTACATAAGACAACACATACGACCTACGATAACACAAATTAGACGTCTTTGCTTCAGGGTGAACTGTGTGGTGAGATATTCACATTTTTTAGGGAAAAATTGGTGGGTTAATATCATATGTTCAATGATACACTCCTGGGAATCTAAGATCCCTCTACTTAACCGGTGTAGTCTTGACCACTATATGCATGTGCGAATGAATCTAGTGAGTGTCAAGTCCTCTAGGATTGGATCTTATGGTAGGGGATCAGACAGGGGCTAAAGCCATGTAACCTTGTGGAAAAGCCTAAATGCAATCTCTTTCTAGGGTAAGACTTTGTCATACTTTACAGAGTGGGAAAGGGGAGTGAGAAAAGAGATAGGAGAACTAATGTTGTAGGTAGAAAATCAGACTCCTACACACACTCAGCTAAAAGTGTATCATCACATGTCTACTAAATTAAGAGTGAAACAACTCTGCAAGTAGCTAATCAAGACCAAATCAAATATTCTAACTGAGCATATTCTATAAAGTATCAAGGATTTAAATCCCTTAGTGAATTATGAAAGATAAGTTCACTCCTTTACTTCCCTTGTACAACTTGATTGCTCAAACCCTAAGGAGGGTTGTACATAGGTGGGAAAATGGAGGAAATTTGTTTTCTGAGGGGAATGGAAGACCATTTGGCTATCTCATTTAGTTCTCATCAAACTTGTCACTCAATAATATTTACAAAATCAATCACACAACCCTTACTGACCAGATGGGAATGGATGTGTCACCAAATTTATGGATATGAGATCACGAATCTTCGTCTACTGTGTCAATACCTTTTCTGTATTTTTACTCCTTGAGGGTTTTCACTATTAAATAAGAAAAAAATCCCTTTTCTCTAGATTCCTAAAGGTAAAGTAAGATTGTACCTTGGTCAAAAAGTCCCTACTCTAACATTACATTAAAGGCACTATGAAAAAGTGCAACCCCAAAAAAGTCTCATTCTAGAACGAGGATTTTCAGAAAGTCCTTTGATTGAGACAGTCTGAGAAGAAGGGGCTCAGAGAAAGATACATACAGGAGGAGTGCCTCAGATCCTTGTCAGATGATCACGATGAAGTGCTAACACTGTAGTGAAATCTACATATCCAAACTCTTTGCACCCTGAGAAACCTCCCTCTATCTATTGCTCATGGACAATTTTCCAAGAATTGAATGAACTATTCACCAATCAAAGACCGCATTGTCCCACCACTACATATGATATACCTATGACTCGGAATTCATGAAGTGAGTGTTGAAAGGAATTTTCAAGTTCAAATGGGATGGACCTCGAATTCCCTGTGAGAAATTTGTCATTTAGTGATTCTCAAATTCATGATGTCCCACTTGAATGATTATCCTTCTATGTCCCTCTTAATTACATTATCAACTCTTAATTCAACTTAATCACTCAGTTTAGCACTCCGAGTTATGGGAGACATTGAACACACACACTAATACTTCAGGCCTCCCTAGGTGAATTTTGTCATGCATTACTTAACCATCAAATGACCTGTCATGAACTCCATTACATTCACTTATATCAAGCGCACACTAGCCTTCACCTTGAAACACTTCACTTTAGGAGGGAAAATGCATAATTACTATTTTTAGTAAGGCTAGACCATATAGGGGGATTACTATTTTTAGTAAGATGGTCATAAAATGACCTCACTAGAATTTTCTACATACTTGTGAAAACAATAATTTTGGCTTCCTGGTGATCTTCAGTGCACACTGAAAGGAGTGATGCTCCTGCATCATACTCCCAAGGGGAAAAGATAATTTTCCCCATGCTTAAGCTAGTTCTCGTTATTATTATTCTTCATTTTCTATTTCCAATCAAAAATGAACTTTTGAAAACATCCCTTGACCAAATTCCATCTCTACTACACCTCTATTAGTTTTATTTTTCCTTCTATCAACTGGTTCCTCCTAGAAATCCTCAAATTTTGGATCATGATGTTGCTTCTAGGACTATATATATTATTTTTCATTGTATGTATGGGTGTGCACACTTATTTCAGGCTCATATTTTTTTTGTCTTCATAAATCAAATCTATGAAACTATAATGTTCATCTCCTTTTAATCATTCTTGAGTCATCTCTTCCTCAAAATTGTAATATACTAGCTTTAGCTCAAAATATTCCTCTCTCCTTGACTGTAACTCATCTGCTTAACCTGTATTCATGTCACTTTAATCTTTTTATTGTTCTTTGTCATCTTCTTTATCTCTTATTCTTCCTATTTTTGGATTGTTTATTATTCTTGTAAGCCATGGTTGCTTCATGTATTTCTCACATACTAAAATTTGTACTTTTTCCTTCATCTCATATGCTCCATTGAGCTCTGCTACTTCTCTATTTCTCATGAAATATGCATAATCTTCACTTCTTTCACCTATTTTATTCACTTTATATTTATTTCACCATTATAACTTCACCATGTTGTTCGTAAATTGATCTTCACCTTCATTCCTTTCACTTGTACCTGTAAAATTAAATCTCAAAGTAGTGTTAGAATAAAAACAAATGACTTGTATGCCTCATTCACCTTCCTCATGTAAAGGTTTTCTTCTCTTTGAATCTATAATTCCTCGTATATAATTTTCACTCCACTTTCATTCATCTTGCTTTACTAATAACCTATCTCATCTTCATCAATTGGTTTCTCTTTTACTAGACCTCTTTGTTTTTCTATAAGCACTCTAACATGTGCTTCTCTTCTCTTTCCATCCTATCTACCATTTTCCACTTCACCATATTCATTATGTTTTTATTCTTATCTTGAAACCATCTCCATCTCTATCTCTCTCTCAAAATATTTGTTCAAATCAGTATCATGAGGCCTAACAACCCTAAATAGTTTCTTCTTACATGGCTATCTAGTCTATGTCTAGAACTTCTTAGCTGCCATCATCATCACTAGTCCTGCTTGTTGTTCATGTTCACCCTTGAGAGGTAAAGTGTGTGTCTAACTCCATTTTCTAAAATAGTATAAGTATTTTTATTTCCATTACAGATTTCTTTCCTATCACATTTCCATGGTCTACCTAAGAAAACATGGCAAACATCTATAGGAACTAAATCACATAGTAATTTTTCCATATACCTTCCAATCTAAAAATACGTCTGACATTATTACCTAACCAATATATGGTGTTACTTTTTCATTTGTGATACTTGATATGGATTAGGGTTCATAGTAGTCTTCAATCCTAGCTTCTTTACCATCTCAATTGAACCAAGATTGTTTGTACTTCCACTATCAATAACCACATTACAACACTTCCCATGTGCTTTACAAAAATTTCTAAAAAATAATATCCTTCGAGTTAAATCATTTAATATTGTATTTGGTTTTACAATAAATCTTATACACAAAAAAGAATCACATATAATTTGATCAACAAATCTATCATACTTCATCATCTCTGTATTCATCTCATATAAATCATATGCCTTGTGGCCTGCATACCTATGACACTTGTACCATCTTCATGAAAATTGTACCTGTCTATTTGTCAAATTTATATGCATATAACTCATCTAACATCTCATCCTCCTATGAGTTTCTTCAATGCTCTCTAACATGCTCAACAAATTCTCCACCATCCTTTCTCTCTTCTCTTCCCAATCTAACTTCCCCACTTCTATCACTTGCACCAATTTATCTTCTACCTACAATCACTCCAAAAAAAATGCTTTATTATTTTCAAGAATCATAATCACACTTTGATACCACTATGATGCAAATTATAGTCAATCTCAGACACTCACAATGTTAGAAATAATGAAAACTCAAACAATGCCTCTTAAAACCTTAAAAACTAGATTTTTCTTCCTATGTACAGTCCCCAAAATCAGGTAAATCCTTGTTCATTCACCTTAGTATAGTAAACCAACAATAATTATATGTTCATGTCCACTTACCTATTCCAATTAAACCTTTGAAATGGATCAAAACCACCAAAAAGTTCAATTGGATTTACCTTTACAAAACCACCTTACAAGGCTTCTTATATCACATACCACTGCCACAATAAAGGTCGGAAATAATTAGAGTAACCCATAAAAAACTAGTTCCAATTTGTAGTACCATTTAAAGTTCTTAAGGTTCACCAAAAAATTTAGGTTCCAAAACTTTGCTGAAGTCACTTTTCTCCTCTCTTCCTCCTTACTACCTCTTCACTCTCTACTAGCCCAACTTAGACTGATCAACCCCTTTTTCACTTGTTTTACTGACTCGATTATAAAACTATAGATACTTTTAATACCCATTTGATATTTAATCCTTGTATAAAATATTATGATACCTTCCTTTGTAAGTAATCTCTAATACCACTTGTTCTAATTTGCTCATTAGGTCTCTATTTGACTTCTACAAGTTTGTGACTCAATTATCATAAATTAGAGGAATCCCATAATGAATTATGATTTAGAATATTCAAATTTTATGAGGGGGATGTCTTAAGATCATATTTTCAATGATACACTCCTTCCCCTAGTTTTATTGACCACTTTCATAGGCTAATATGTAT
Source organism: Taxus chinensis (assembly GCA_019776745.2). Lineage (NCBI taxonomy): Eukaryota > Viridiplantae > Streptophyta > Pinopsida > Cupressales > Taxaceae > Taxus > Taxus chinensis. The sequence continues at coordinate 477,900,891 of CM034154.1, read as the reverse complement.
TGTATAGTCCTCTAGGCTTGACTGTTAAGAACAACTCAAATATTTGAATCCCTTTATCCTTATGCATGTTTTATAGGGGAATTCTTTGGAATAATTTATGTGTTAACCCTTGTATCCAATGAAGGGATTATATTAATCTTGATTCAAAAAAAATTTTACTCACTAATGTGCATCTACAGGTTTACTTTTGAGAATGTCACATTTGTCATCTAATCAAGGGGTTTTAAAGCTTCAAACCATCATATTATATCAAGTGAAGGCCTTAAAAAATTCCTTAGTGACTGTGAGGTATAATTCATTCATTCACTACCCTTAAAAAACTTGTTTCCTCAAACCCTAAGGATGGTTTCACATAGGCCTGATAGGAGATATTTTTTTACCAAATTCATATATTGATCACAAATTCCTCTACTCTATCTTAGGAACAGGGTATTTTTCCTCCTTGAGGATTTTCAGTGTTAAACAAGAACAAATGCCTTTTTCTCAATATTCCTATATGTAATGGAATAATGTAACTTGGTCACAAAGTCCTTATTCTCACATACATCAACTTTTAGTTCAAATATTCCATCACAGTCTCATTCTAACAGGTCTTTCACCACTCCCTTTGCCTGCTACAATCTGAAACAAGTTGATAAAAGAAATATACATACACAAACAATGAATTCTTGAAAGTATCACTATATTAACACCACAAATATCCTCTTACCATTCATATATTTCTCTATTATTTCATGCACATGTTTTTAAGAATTAATACAATGCACCAATCAATGATAAACTTTCATGACAACGTATAAACACCAAAACTCATTTTTTTGGATCTCTTTGTTTATTCACATTCGAATGCAATGCTTGAATTAGCTATAATTTTGTCTTTTATAGTCTCTTCTTCAGTTTTTTCACTGAATATAAGATATTATCCTTCTTAATTACATGTTTAACTCTAATCACACTTAAGAATTTAGGTTAGAACTCCAAGTTCTAAAACACTTAACACAAACACACTAAGACTTGTACACCTCCATAATTTTTTTTCATGCATGATAAACAAAAAATGACCCACAAAGTTCATTACAACACTTATATCAAGCTAAAATAGCCTTAAATTTAAAACTTGCACTTTAGGGGGGAAAGTGCATAATTCAAATTTTTAAAAGGATAGACCAACACAAACACACAAAGATTACATAGAATGACCTCCTAAACATTTCAAAATAATTTTGAAAACCAAAATTGATCTTGAAAAACCTATGTACAAGCAAGGATTGATGCTTCTGTATCAGGATTTCTTAAATATAGCTTCTATAATGGAAGGACCATGCACATATAATTCTCCCCCAATGATGGGGTTTGGCCCCATAATGAGTTTATGTATTCTAAATTTTTCATCCTTTTGATACTAAGGTACATACTTAAGCAATTTTGTGAATTTTTCCCAATACATAGTCACACTCAGCTTTCCCTTAGTTAGGTTTTGGAACTCATTCATTTTCTGGTCAAAGTATAACTATGGTAAAAAATGTTGATGAAATTAAAATTGTTTTAGTATTATTGTTTCCCATAATGTACTATACACAATGATGGCATATTTGTTCATCCATAATGAAACTATAAATTCTTAGATGAATAAAAAATACGTATATTGACACGCTATTGTTATGTACAACTTTTAAACGGTTTTCATTTTAATAAATAATGAAAAGGTTCTAAATGTTATTTTTCTGAGGATGAAGATGGTGGGGGATAGATTTAGAATGAGCTAGAGCACAAGCACAACCAAGAGGATCCTACTAGCTCTTCAGGAAACCCCCCAAAATTTCAAAAGATAAGTTAGTTTCTTTTTCTTTGTTCTTGAACTTCTTGTTGTCTTTTAGGGAACTGTACTTGTTTGGTTAACACAATGTTTTTTTGTTTCATCATGTGGTTCGGTTTTTGGACCTTCTCTCTCTTGAGTTAAGTCTGTTTAATTCATTTTTGTCATATCTCTATTTTCCCCTCTTTTTTTGGGTGCTTTCACGATTTAATATCTTTTGCATGGCTTTTGGGATCCGATCCCTACTTATTACCTAATATAATAAAAAATATTATAGTGATATCCATATCATGCTATGGTTTTAGATCATCATATTTTTTCATCCTTAATGAATTAATGATATGGATATATTTTTGTAGATAACATTTAAAATTTAATAAATTTAAATCATACTTTGTTGTAAAAAAAACAATAAAAACATCTTTATAGATAAAAAAAGTGATACGAATAATAAGTACATTTATTCATCTTCATAAGGATGAATCCTTATTTTTTTTTGAAACGATAGCATATTAAGTTTTTCATCCTATACATTGTAGGAGAGATAATATATACATAGTTAGTTCTATGACATGGAGTGAGTTATCTTAACTCATCATATTATTGTGTTTAATACAAATAAATGATTATGTTAAGATTTAATTAACTAATAAATTACAAAATGTGTAATCCTTTGATTACGTTTATATGTCATTGTTTACATAAAATGATAATTCAAATAAAGATATCTCTCAACATACTAGTTATTAACAAATAAATACATTTTTAATCTATTTGAATAATTGTAATAAAATTAATTAACACCAAGTTTAAACAATATATATTGCCAATTATCATATCATAACAATAACAACAATATATTAACCTATTATAATGTTCAAATTCAACAAAATTTAAATCAAAATAACACTTTATTGTTAACGAGATGAAACAAAATCATGCTAAAATCATAATCCTACATTTCCAATAGTTGCTCACTATCTCATTCCAACAAAAGGTCAAAATAGTCATGATGATGAGAATGAAATCATTGCTTCAAATCAAGAAGTGAATGTCAACCATCTAACTAACCATCCATTTCTAAATGGATAAAACCAATAATCAGTTCATTCTTATTAAGGATGAACTAAGTGTTTATAAATAGTCATGGTTATAATGATTAAACCACAATAGTCAAGTTGATCCAAAAACCACTTGCACATCATTCTTGTAAACCAAGGAGGATGTAGTATCAACAAATTAAAATAAAAACCATATTTCACAAAAAATAGGATATGGTTCAAGTCATTGTTAATATTGGTTAAAATATCATAATATTCTTCATATCCAAACAATCATAACTGACCAAACTGACCATTATCCTCTTTTATAACTAAATGAATCCATATTTTTCCATAAAGAAACAAATCTAGAATCCAAAAAATGTCAAAAATTCTACATATTTGATTCTTTTAGCCTTTTTTTTTAAATCTCATAGTGAAATTGATGATGAAATGCAGATTTATAACAATCCAAACACAAGCAAAAATCCCAAAAATTAGTCTAATATCAACAAGATCAAATTGATCTATTCATAAAATATTAACATTATTTTAATGTAACATTGAAAACCAAAATTTGCCTTTAAAAGTTTCTTCAAAACAAAGGTTTAAAAATGACCCAAATTGCATTTTTAAGAGATGGGAAATATCTACAACTAACTCAAGAAAAATACCCATTTTTAGGTCAACTTAGCGGGCTAAAATCAAGCTACTAACTATAAAACAATTTCAGTAAATCTCAATTACTAAACAACAGACCTGAAATGATAAAATAACCACTAAAAATTCAGATTTAACTTCACACACAAAGACCCATTTTTTAATAGCAATTCCTACCATTTTTATTTCCAAATTTGGATGATAAGAAAAGAGGATAATCCAGATTTCAAAAAACTAAGAAAACCAAGAATTTGCTCTTTAATAACATATTAAATAAAGAAAGAGAATATGTAAAATAACTCATTCCTGGTAATTTTTAGCTTGCTCTTATTTTTCCCACTTTCTTTTAAAAAAATATGAAACCCCCAATGCGTATGTAGAGAAAAGTAACTTCCAAATTTTCCAAGATCAAAATACCAAAAAAACATAGATAACTATTAATATAGCTTCAGATCTTTCATGCAACAACCACAACAAACTTCCCCAATTTTGTCCTTCCATGCAGAGCAAAAATGACCACAAAACCAAAAAATTGTATGGGAGAATGGATGCATGTCCTTTGGCTTGCAATGTAGGGTTCCCACTTCCCAAAACTGTGTTTCATTAATTCCCATTAACTACTAACAATTCCAACTTGCCATTATTCCCTCCAAAATAGCTTATTAACTTACCAATCCTCCATGCAATGCGTAATACCACTTACATGCAATAACTGGTCTAAGACATTCAATATATTTAATCATTAAAAAAAAATTTAAAGCTTAAACCTTATACATTCCTTTGCACCATCATATGGTCAATGACCATTGGTTTTACCTCTAATATTTAAACTAATATGGATACCTTGCATGCGGTGAATGACCATATTAACAAAAAAATAAACATTACCTAGACATTGCCAAGTTACATGACTGGTGACCATGGTTTTTCTTATCAAATGATTTACTTTCCATCGTGTTCCAAGATCCACTAAATGACCAACTATAATTTTCTAACTATGATCAATGACATTAATCAATAATATTAAAAACTTTATAAATTTTGTAATGCTCATAATTGTTGTCTTTGACCCTTTTAACAAAGAAATGTCATTTTCTCCCTTGATCTATGACCATTTTAAATATAACCTAAACATAATAATGTTTACCTTGCAATTTAGTAAAAAATTTAAAAATTATAAACCAATAATCAATAATATTTCACTTATTACCTTGTCAATGGTCCATGACCATGGTTCTCAATGTCGAGGAGGTTATGCCTTGCATTTATGACATTTACATATAAGCCTTTTCAAAATAATGAAAACAATCAAAAATACTAATGAATTGAATTGAAATCATTATCTTGTAATTATGATAATTAGAAAGTGATAATCTAACAAATCCAACAATCAACATCACACAATTAATGCAATCTAAAAGATGTCTTAGTAAAATAACACAATCATGTAGCGTAAATTTACACATATAGACATATGTGCTTATATATGCATTTATATATGTATGTGTATATGTTTTAACATATACATATATGTATATATTTACACGTATAATAACATACGTATAATTATTAAATCCACTTTTATACTAAATTAAGTCATCAACCATCGATCATAGTGACAGAAAAAATTATTAAATTGCGGGGTGTGACATAGAGGGGTATTTTTTGCAATAATTAAAGAATAGATATCTTACCGAGGGATTTATTTTAATTATCTAAGGTATTAAATCCTTTAGAATGAGAACTAGGTTTACTAGCATGTTTCATAGGTGAAGGAAGAAATATTGGGGTTCCCCCTAATAGGTTTCTTAGTTTACCAAGTTAGGAAAACTTTAACATTCGTAGCCATGGAGGAAGAAACAATGCTAGGTGAATGTTGTCATGTATGTGAAATATATTCATCTTGTATATCAATTTATGTAAGATCCTCATTAGTCATGAAACAATTAGAACCATCATCGATACCCCCTTTTCTAGACAAGATATGGGTATGAACCTAGTTAAAGGGATACCCACCCATATTGAAAATGAGGGAGTGACCTCTCAGTTTTTAAACAATGATAAAAAAATATTGAAGTAAGAGGCTTGATGATGTAGAATATATTTAAAACGCAACAAATAACCCTAGGGCCATGGGTTTAAGAAATAGATTCAATTCAATATTTGGGTTCACCATATGTGTACACCCTAATTATATTGTAGTGTTATTATATTGTTATGAGAATGAAAAACAATAAAAATGATGTAAGGGTTGCAACATGTAGCTTAATATGATCAATTAACATCCAAATTAACCATTGAAAATTAGAATAATTATTTAGTATTTGCATTGATTAATAAAAAAAATAGTAATTAATCAAATACACAAGAGGAGAGATAAGCATAACTATACAAGGTATAAAAGGAAGGATCTTGATGTGCAAGATTATGGAACAGGAATAAAAAATATTGTAAATTCTTTTGTAGTGATTTTATAACTAGATTTTAAGAAGGGGAAGGACTATACAACTATTGTATAGTCTAAACCTTATTTGTATAGTTGTAACCTAGAACTTATCAGACTTGGACCCTTTATAGTTTAGATATGAAACTTAATGTGTATATCACTTATTTAGAAATGACCTTCATTGTATTTCACTTTCTCACACAACTTTGAGATGACCTGTAATCACCTCTAACAAAGTGAAAATCCTAGAAACTTAAAAACCCTTCATCAAAGCATTAACAAACTTAAAGGATAAAACATGAGTGTGTTGTTATGGTTGGACTAACCTTGGCACTCATACTCTTATATACTAAACCAATTAAAGTTCTACCCTACATGACCTTGTTGCATGATCAAGGCTCGTGTATTTCTTATAGGTGTTTGTGAAAATGTGAAAAATTAACCAACCCCCAAGGTGTGACCTCATTTCTCTTGTATCTAAGATAACATGTTGATTATATAGTGTAGAATGTACCCATAGTGGTAGTAGTATGATGTGGTGTGCTTCAGCTATGTGACCTAACCCTTTATTACTTGAAACCATTAAATAATGCTTGGAGTGACTTTACTCTTTCTAATACATGGATCTATGACCCTTGTGTTCATGGAAAATGAGGAAGACAATATCTTTGACTTGGTTTAGTACTTTAGACCCATAGTATAGATTGTTATTACTGATGTGTAACCATTTCAAGAATATTTAGGAACCCTTTGAATGTTTTTGGAGTGATATTTGTATAAAGAGCTTATAAGAGTGACATGTAAGTTATAAAGTGAAATTGAGTTTCTTATATAGATTTCCATAGTTGAAATATTATAATAAAGATGATACTAGGAAGATGAAATGATACAAATAATATATTCAAATTAAAAATAGAGTCGATGAACTTGAGGAGCTACGACCATACAATTTGACAAAGAGCAGACCCCACATCCTAACCTAGTTGTATGATTTTGGAAAGAGAAGGAGACAACTAAAATAAAAAATTTAGACATAAAGCAAAAAGGTTTTACAATTATTGTATTATATAATGTTATCATGATTGAATAAACTTAGAAAAGATAGAGAGATGAACTGATTGGATTCCAACTGTGATAATTTCTTAAAAATAAAGTATGATCAAACTTGGTATTGCACAAGGACAAGCTATTAAAATATAGTATCTACAATATTTTCCTAATCATTTCTTCATTCTCTTATGCATATAGCCTATATTTATCTTGATTAGGAGCATTGGAACCTAAAAGTAAATAAATATGGTGTGTAATGCATCATACGAGGGAAAATATTGTTGGTGATATCATTAGGTATATATCATAATATTTTACCAGTACTTTATGTAACTCTTGTTAGAGTTTCTCTTTATGCACTTTTTATTCTCTAAGGCATAACAAATTATATTTTTTTCCTTTAGTTTGTTTGCAATTTTTATAATAAATCACTCCTACTAGAGATATTTCACATGTCCCTTCCTCTTTCCATGGTTTTAAAATATGTTTTCCCCTCCTGCACTAATTTTTTTAGTCTTTCCCTTAATGTATTACTTTTAACTTATATTGCTAGGTCCTTTGTAGCACTAAATGAAAAACAACCATTGACACTATGTCACAATACACTTTTCCTTCTTAAGGACCAAATTTTAAATCAACAAGGTAAGATTGATTATTAGGCTAGTTATGATCCTTTTAAAAAAATGAAATCATATAAGGATTTGATTTTGGAATGAAATAAAGCTATATTTTTTGTAACCATAATTTCATTAAATTTGGACATATGTTAAAGAATCTAGACTTAGAGCATCATCATTTTTGGTTTAATAATTGATGAAATTGGAATCCGAAATTTCTATTATTGGTTTTTATCTAGTGTGATATCAGATTCTAATATTGTCATTATTGGTTTCTAAGTAGTTTAATATCATATTCCAATATTTATACTATGTAAAAGTAATTAGAAAACTCTTTTTATTAGAAATAAAATCATCCCACTTTACCCTTAAAATGTTTCCACTTTATAGAGATAATATTAGAATAATGTTATCTAATCTAATTGAGAATGGGCATTTTCCCATTATAAACAAGTAACTTATGTAGAATCAAAACCACGTTCTTTGAGTAACTATTTAGTCATGATTTCATACTACTATTCATATAATTACTAAGTAATAAAATTACTAACGAACCCATGTCTTTTGACACCTTTCTTTGCTTTCTGTTGCCACTTTTGGTCTTGCACCCTTACTTTCTCAGTATACTTTTTTACACCTAGACATTTATCATCTTAGACACCAAAACCTATCCAGGATGCTAGCGCTAGGCATCCTCATCCCCTCTGGGTTCCCCTGACCTCAATATAATTTGTTCACACTTTTCAGGTCCTTTTCAGCCATTTGAGCATCTTATCTTTTTGGTAGTTGAAATTTTTGGGGTTAAATATGAAATTAAAGAAAGGGAATAATATAAATATAAAGTTATGTGATAATAATAAAGGAAAAATCACTAAGCATTAGCTATCACCACCTAAGGTTTCATCCATCAAGCATCTATGATCTCCATTCCATCCACGTAGCACCATCTAAGGGATATAAGGGTTGGTTATTTTGTATACACTTCATAGGAGGTAACTTAATTCTAGTCCATGCACACATATTTTACATTTATTTACATCTATATAGTTTTCTCACTATTAAGTGAGACATGCACAAGAGCCACCTAGGGAATGATTACACACACACACACATAGAACTACATTGGGTCTGAGATGTTGAGCATTAGGAAAGGATGTTAAAAATAATGTCCAACACCTCACTAAAATTCCATGGGATGACGATGAATAAGTAGAAAAGAGAATAAAAATAAAGAAAAAACATCTGTCTCTAAGAGCAAGCTAGAAAAGGATAAGAAAAAGGATGAAGCTAAAGAGAACTAATTTAAAAGAAAAACCCATAAGAAATAAAGTATTGATCAAGAATAACTAAAGTACATAGCTGCGGTTACAAAAAGGAGTACTATAAAAAAAGAGACCACACATGGAAAAATTAAAGTTATCTGGTTACCTAAAGAAGAAGACTCCTCCAGTAGTGAGGATTAGGATCCAAAATATTTCAAACCAGACCTCCATGATAAAGAAGTAGAAAAAATTAAAGTAGTTATAAAGAAATCCCAATCTCATGAAGATATAGATAAAAATTTCTTTATGGAATATGAGATCAATGCACTCAAATAAATAGCCAATCTCACCATTAAACATGGCCTAGTTGATAAGTTAAAGTAATTATATAAATATTGGAATAAATAAGAGAAAAGTTTCCATGTCTAGTGGATTGAGGATGGTCACAACAAGAAAAAGATAAATGTCTTTAGAACAAAAAGAACATGGTGCAAGTCCTCCATATACTTAGATATTAAAATATTTTATACAAAAATCATAAAGATACTTTTTGATCTAGGAGCAAATGTTAATATCATGTCCAAGACTACTTGGGGGAAAATTGGTAGGCCCCATTGAGAACCTGTGAGATACCATATTGGTCTAACAAATGGATCAAATAAAACTCCTATAGGAGTATTGAATAATAAAGAAGTAAATTTTAGGGGGATAAAAAATATTATCAATTTTGAAGTAGTAAAAAATATACCCACCAAACCCACATATAATGCCATTATGTCCTTATAATATTTTGTTGATTCCAATGGGAAATTGAATTCAATATAAGTATAAGTCACCTTAAAATCATATATCATTCAGGTTCATGTACCTTTACAAGAAGGAATGAGTGTCACTTGGCTAGAATAAGTCTAACATAACATGGATGACAAAGACCTTGATGATATTCAAGGTATATACACTTGAATCGATTAACTAATATGGATAAATATTTTGAACCAAATTTTGATGGGGAAATTTTGGTTAAAATTGAATATACAAATCAAATCTCAGGTAACATAGTAGAAGTATGGGCACATGGTTTCCCATAATTTAGAGTAAGAAAATTTCACTATGCAATAAGATTACCATCCCGTATAATTACCCTAGATGATGATGACTCTGAATCCTTGAATGAAGAAGGAGACATTTTTTTACCTGTATAAGATACATTTGATGAAAAAAAATTGCACTACTCCACCACAAAGGATCAATATGAGAAACTGATCAAAAGAGTGTATATAGACTAATCCATGAAGTATCCCACCATACCTTACCAAAATATTAAGGGTTTGGATACAATTAGAGAAAATGGTAAGAATATTTCCCAATGAGACATCTCACATGGAAGAAATATATGACACTCTTACAATCAATGTTGCAAGATGGTGGGAAAATAATAAAACAAATATTTCTCATTGGAATTCTTTAGTCACATTACTCAAGACAAGATATCTAGAAAGTTAAGGATACTATGTAGCCATACATGAATATATAGGAGAAGGATATCCATTAAAACACATTCAGATATGTGAAAAACATTGGTAGATATGTGGAGATAATTATCCCTTGGTGTGGACTCAATTATTTGTATAGACACTAGGACCCTTACCTAGGTCCTGGTATATGCACCAAGAAACAAGGAAAGAAACAAGAAACTGGGATCAAGTAGTGAAATAATTCTTGCCACACCTTCAATTTATGGGATGTAGATCTCAATACACTTCAGGAACTACAAAAGATAAGTATTATCTTATTCTTAACTCCAAAAGAGACCACAAATAGGTTTTGAAAACATAAATCATCCCCATAAGAGGAAAAAATACACCAACAAGAACAACCAATAAAAATAAAAGAAAAAGGATATTGTTTTGCAGTGTAAAAACAAGAAAAAGAAGAGAATCCTAAAAGTTTGAAATAAAAAATAGTGGAAGGAGAAAGAGAATTATTAGAAACAAATTTAGAAGAAGAAAAATATTTATATCAACCTCAAAAATTGAGAAATGAAAATATTGGAATAAATGGAGAAGAGAAATTTGTAAAAATTGGAGATTATTGGTCAGAGGAAGAAGTAGCCAAGGTGGTAGAACTACTTCAAGAATTTCAAGATATATTCCCTAAATATGTCAAGGAACTATGTTGAATTCAATAAGAAGTGGGAACCATAAAAATCTAGATAAAATATGGGGTCAAAACTTTAAATAAAAAGACCCTATAGACTAACCCAAATCTCAAGATAAAAGTAAAAAATGAAATAGATAAAATTTTGAATGCAGGGGTAATCAAACCTGTTGAAGATGTTGAATGATAAGCCCTATAGTATTCCAAAATAAGAAAACATGAGAAATTATAATATGTGTCGATTATAGAGATTTAAATAAAGTATGTGTGCATGACACATTTCGTACTCCATTAACAAAATAGGTTTTAGAAAATGTAGCAAGGAGAGAGGTTTATTCATTCGCTGATAGATTTTATGGCTAGCATGAGGTACAAATTACCCTTTAAGATCAACCCAAAACCACATTTTCTACCAAATGGGATCCTTTCATGTACACAATGATGCCATTTGGGCTAAAGAATGCACCCACCATGTTTTATTTGAATCATGATAAATTCCTTTGAAAATTTTATTCATGACTTTCTAGAGGTTTCTTTGGATGACTGGATAGTCTATGGATTATTGAAAAATCATATACAAGTTCTCAAACTCGTGTTTTAAAAATGTAGAGAACAATATATATCATTGAACTTGAAGAAATGTATCTTTTTGACCCCATTTGGCACATTGTTGGGTCACATTATTTGCAAAGAAGGCTTACTGATAGATCCAGTTAAAACCTCAACAATCGTCACACTACCACCTCTAAAAACACAAAAAGAGTAAAATAATTTTGGGATATACTGGTTACTCATAGAAAATTTATAAGTAACTATGTGGAGATTAGTGCACCAATAGAATAACTAATCAATAAAAGAAAAAATAAACATATAGAATGGTCTAAAGCATCTGCGTATGCCTTTGAGATACTTAAAGATAAAATACTAAATGCACCCATTTTTATATTTCCAGACTGAAAATTCCCCTTTCATGTGCATGTAGATGCATCAAGTATTTCTATTGGGGTAGTACTAGAAAAACCAAGAGATAAGATAGTTTACCCAATAGCTTTTGCAAGATAGAAATTAGCTAATCCTGAAAAGAATTATTTTAAAACTGAAAGAGAATCACTAAGCATGGTTTATTCCCTATAGAAATTTAGACATCATCTACTAGCTACACCATTTGTATTTTATACCGACCATGAGCCTTTAAAACATTTTTTGAATAGGCCAGTATTACAAGGACACATATTCCAATGGTTGATGTTGTTCTAGGAATTTGACTTTACCATCTGAGTTAAACCAGTAAAATTGAACAATGGTCCATATTATTTATCAAGAATTAAAACAGAAGTAGATGTAGGACCTATAGATGATGATTTTCTAGGTGCCCATTTATTCAGAGTTGAGGCTATCTCAAAGAGTTTGATGAAATATCCCAGTTACTAACTACTGTAGAATTCCCTACATAATACACTAAGCAAAAAAATAACTTGTTAAGTAGGTACTTTCCCTTCACTTTGATTTAAGTGAAATTATACAATAAGGGACAAGATGAAGTTCTTAAGAGACTGGTCCTAGAGCATAAAATAAATAACATTCTCATAGAATCTCATGAAGGCATATTAGGAGGCCACAATGGAGGTAAAGATACATCAAGGAAGATAATTATGGAATGGTTATGGTGGACCACACTATTTATAGATCTGAACAAACATGAAAATTCTTATGACATATGTCAGTGGGTTGAAAAACAAGATGCAAGAGATAAAAATCCTCTAAGACAAGTCTTAGCTTTATCCCCATTTGAGAAACGGGCCATAGATTTTATTGGACCTATCAAAGAAGATGCAAAACACTCCCATGTCACATTTATAATAACATGAACATAATACTTCACAATATGGCCATATGCCACCCCTACAAAATATTACACTGCAAGAATAATGGCCAAATTCATCTATGAGAATATTATAACTATATTTGGATTCCCCCTAAACATTATAAGTGATTAGGGAAAACATTTCTTTAATTATGTTATCAAAGAGATTCTTGAACATTTCATGATAAATCATAATAGAAGTACACCATACCACCCTCAAGTAAATGGGACAATTGAGGCATTTAACAAGGTATTGGAAAAATTACTCACAAAAATATGTTCACTTTAAAAGGAAGTTTGGGACATGAAGATACCAACAACATTATGTGTATAGCACAAAACATCTAAAAGGTTGAAAAAAGACTCCTCATTCCAATTAGTGTATGGACTTGAAGCTATGGTACCCATGGAGCTTATCCTCCCAAGTCTTATGGTGAAAATAGCTTTCAAAATGAATGAAGATCCTTCATTGCATGAGAGAATAATTGAACTGGAGAAATTTTATGATATGAGTTTCATATTTGCTTACAATTAGACTCAAGAAAAATGAAGATAGAAGGCATGGAAAGATAGAAAAATCAAGTAAAAGTAGTTTGACATAGGGGATCAAGTGTTATTATATGATAATAAGTCAAAAAATCTTGGAAAAATAAAATTATGATGGTTAGGTATATACATTACTAAATATATATTGTCATCGTGGGCCCCCAAACTTCAAACATTGCAAATTAAAGAACTATCAGGATTTGTCAATGGATCATAGCTAAAGAAATACCACACCTTGGACTAAAATGCTAAATGATCTGTCTTATCTGAAAACTAGAAATTCAGTGGATAGGACGATGAGGAGGATGAAAACCCGCAAGGGCACCCTCTCTCTACCAAAAAAAGTAAGCCAAGTAAGAAAGATACAAGAAGTTATGAAATAAACGAGGAAGGAAACAAAAAAATACACAAAAGAAAAATAAAACAAGGAAGAGAATGATTTGTGAACCATTAAACAATCTGCAAAAACAAAAGGGAAAAAATCCACAGAGGAAGGATACTTGCACAAAAAATAAAAATCCACAGAAGAAAGAATATCTGCGTAATAAAAGAAAAATATGTAGAGGAAAAACAACCCATGTAAAAAATGGAAAGGCCACAATAATACCCGCAACAAAGTAAAAAATGCACACCAATAAGGAAAATATCCGCGTAACAAAGAAAAGCCATGGAGGAAAGAATAACCCACACAAGTACTGAAATGAAAAAAACCTAACAATGAAGGAAAGATATCATGAAACAAAGAATGAAACCAAAGAACAAAGAAGATACCCATAGAACAAAGGAAAACTCACTGGATAAGAACAACAAACCACTAAACATAGGAATCAAGGAAAAACCACAACACACTCAAGGAAGCCATAGGAAAAGGAAAAATCCATGGATCACAAGAACACCAATAAAACCCCACAAAGAAAACAATACATTTTCCCACCTTGAAAATAATAAATGTGGTAGGTGAATAACATAAAATGTGTTAGGTGAAGGAAGCATAAATTTACAAAGGTAAAATACATAAGGAAGCATTCAAAAAATCCATAAGTAAGAATAGGTAAGAAGAACAAAGAAAACTAGGGCACGCATGATTGAATAAAATACATTGAAGAAGATGGCGACTCCCACCATTGTCAAAAGAAAGATCTCCCACAACCTAAATTCTAGAAACATTCAGTGAAATCAACTAAACATGATCCAATGGGAGCATTTTCACACATTCTGTTCAAAGTCACACATTTTGCATGAATTCTAAAAGTACATACATTCCAACATTGTGGAGTATACGATCATAAGCGCTACCCGGATATTGATAGACAATTATTGCTTTAACAAAATCCAACTATATGAGAGATGGAATACAAGAAAAATGTGAAAGTTATAGTGGAGATAAAATTGGATGCATGGATCCGAATTCCCTATTTCTCTAGGGAAGATAATGTAATAAGGGCTATTCCTTAGTTGACTACACAATCAAATGCTCTATCTGGATAAGCCATACCAAATCAACATTTGATGTATTAGAAAGAGTTACAAGGTTTATTCAGCAACAAGGCGATCAACATTTACAAAGAAGAAGATTCTGATGAAAAAATAGTGCACTTGATGGACATAACCATGTCGAAATGAGGTGTCAGAATTGGCAACATCAAAAATTATGCTCTTAAGGTATGTTGATAAGGCCATATGATTGAAAATTTATCATACAAATTGAGAAGATGGTGCCCATGGACTTAAGCACATAAATTTCCCTAGATATGGTAACCTCTCATTCTAAATATAATTTATGTGAAGTATTATCCATTGAGTTCCATGAGAACACTATGAAGATTAAGGAGGGAAAACATACATTTTTCTATGGATCAATTTTATTATGTCTTAAAATGTACTTCACGAATACCATCCCAAAAAAATATAACCAGTCAAGTGGAGACAAGACAAACCAATTACAAAAAAAAATCTAGAACATATGAATATAATGAACAAGGTACAACAAATCACATGTTTAATAGGATAAACAAATAATATCTGAAAGATAGTGATTAATAGATCATAGGATCTTAGAGCAAGCATTATCTAGATTTGAAAATGAAGTGATATTCATTGCAGACATAGATTATACCTTCATAAGACCCTTCATCCCACAGATTACACACATAAACCCCACTTGTTGTATGAGGCATCAGATGAGTTAGTGGCCACAACAATACAAGAAATAAGAAACCTTCTAGTGGACCCTATAAATAAATACCTCCCAACATAGATGATTTATTGAAGAAACATGGGAGGAATTTATAGAAAAAATATCTAGACGAACATGGCCAAGGGGAGACAAGTAGGGTAGGGCCAAAAACATACAAAAAGAACAAATAAAGAAAAACTTCTCAACAACTAGTCACAAAACTCAAAAATACCATGGTAAAAAAGAAAATGCTGAAAGAATTAGAAATCATTGAAGAAAGAAGAATATTCTAGAACCAGAAGATCCTGTGCAAATATCAAATTTAGGAGAAGAAGAAACTCCATCTTCTCCACTTTCACCTCTAGCCTTAACCACAATAAGAACAAGGACCATAATTCACTGAAGATGTGGAGCCTTGGGAAGATTCCTAACTATCCCAAATAGTCCTACCAGATATTATAAGACATACTTTAACTTAGGAGTAATTTCACAAGTAGCCTAATAGTATGAGGTAGGAACATGTACAAAACAAGTGGAAATAACAAAGGAAATAATTCATTATATGGATAGATATTTGCACTAGTAATAGAAGGTACATCATTCACCTCCTCCCCATGAATTTCTTCAAGGAAATACAAACAAAAGTAAAGATAGAGGAAGAAGTAATCCTAGAATATTTTAGGGAAAGAACTCAAACAATTGCACCCTCAAGAAAAAAAAACCATCAAGGACAAAAAACCAAATGGAAGGAAATATAAGAGATTAATACACAATAACTCAGAAGGAGAAAAAGAAAAAAGAGGATGCAGGCTAAAAAAATAAGAAACAAGAAGAATATAAGAAAACAAGAAAGAAAATAAGAAAAAGAAGCAGAGGAATAAAGAAAAAAGAAAATAAGAAGAGAAGGAGAATAAAAAGAAGAATAAATAAGGAGGAAAGAAAAATAAAGAGAGGAAGAAGAAGAAAAGGAAGCAGATAAGAAAAGAAACAAGAAGAAGAAGAAGAGAAAAGAAGAAGAGGATGATCAAAGAAACAATAAGAAAAAGGAGGAAGAAAAAATAAGAAAGAAGAAACAATAGAAAAAAAAAGAGTATGAAGAAAGAAGAAAGAGACAAAATAAATATAAAAAAAATTGAAGAGGAAAAAGAGAAATAAGAAGAAGAGAAGAAAGAAGAAAGACAAAAAGTGGAAGAGAGAAGAAGAAGAAAGAAAGAAATAGGAAGATGGTAAAAAAGAGAAGAAGAAGAAATAAAGAAAGAAAGAGGAAGAGAAAAATAAAAAGGAAGATAGCAAGAAGAAAGAATTAAAGAAGGAAGACAGGCAGGTAAGAGAAGAAGAGAAAAAGAAATAGAAATAAAAGGAGGCTAAGGAAAAGGAGGAAAAAGCTAAAATTACAACTGTATAAACAAGTGAAGCGACTCGTGGATTAGTTCCATAGCTCAATCTCCATGGGATTCATTGGAAAAAATTAAACAAACACTTCAACAAAGAATAAATTAACATAGCAATACAACTACAATAAGGGGTAGTGGAGCAAACTCAAGAAGGATATACAAGTACATCTACACAAGCTCTCACCCCTACAAAAGATCTACATGCAGCTAATTGCTAGAGAAAAGTGCCAAACATGACTGGATGAAAATATGCATATAGATGGAAGAGGAAATGAATAGAATTCTAGCATATATCAAATCAACCAAAGCACAAGTAAAAATTGATTCTAACCTTCTAGATGGAGAAAATAGACTGAACTAGATGCAGTACAGACATTTTTGGATGATCAGGTCCACACTTCAGGAAAGTGAAAAGAAGAAAATTAAAGAAGAGGTAGTACAATAGTACAAGGATAAAATTATACCTAGACCTTAAGTAATTGAAAACCAAAGGAAGATAGAAAGGAAATGAAGAAAAATCCCTCACCAATGTTGGAGGACAGAGGTAAATAATGTTACCAACATATGCAGGATACCTATGCATACGCTATGGATTGGCCAGGATTGATTTAGGAAGATAGGCCAGTGTTGGATAAAATGGAACAAGAACTTAATAAGGAATCTACATAGAGTATGATATCACTATAGGTATTGATGGATATCAATAGAGATATATTTCTGAACTCACTGAACAATATTATACCAAATAAAAAAAATGAGTGAAGAGAGATATACACAGATATGGAAGAATACAACTTATATAATGGACATAGATCCTTGGTATGCATGAAATAAGAGTTGGCAGGCTACCAAGAAAAGATTTATCCAAATTTGCAAATAAATCATCCACCTACAGATATTGTTCGTCTAGCCAAAGAAAACACACAGCTCCCGATATTGAAGCACGAAATAAAAGAGCATCTAGATCAATGGTACGTATTTGAAAAGAATATTTATTCCTAAGTATGCAAAATATATTCCACAAGAAACTACAGAGAGGAATCCATATAGGGGACAATTCTTGCTTTTGGATCCATTGCATCTCCTATAAATATAACCAAGAAATTTGAGAAGAGGGAACACTTCATTACGCCATACCGTCTATGTATTTAATCAAAGCATTCTCTGGTTCTATGCAGTACTAACTATCAATGATAAAAAGTACAGACACACTTCCAAAATTTGAAAAGAAGACAAGGTTAGTTCTTATTTTGGTTATCTCAAAGATGAGAAAAAAATTGAGATTTTGAGGATGATGTTAACATGGTTCTTCAATCAAGTTTTGGAACAAATTGCGAAGATAGAGGAAACATCCAGATGAGATCCTTAGGAAGATATCCGTGGATAGACAGAGAAAGATCAATCAAACATAGGATAAATCTATGAAATCCTTTCTAGAGCCATAGAACAAAGAAATTCAGAAAATAGAGTATGCGGCGTAAGATGATAGATGAGTCATGACTAAAAGAAGTGTCTTTTTTATTATTTTGTAAGAATAGATATTTATTGTACTTAATCTCAAATATATGTGAGTGGAGATATAAAGAGCATATAGATAAAGTGTGTGTAATGAATTGAATATAGCAAATTATAGAGACAATATAGAGGAGAGAGATAGAGACATCTGATAATTAAATGAGAAGTGTGTGTGAGACTAATGTAAATTATATTGACTTACAAATAAAGATACATGGTTGATATAAATTGTATAATCTATTATGTTCCAATTCATTATTTATATTCATATGTTTGAATCTATTTGATATTTCCCTCACACATACTTAACAAAAGGGTGAACTTATTAACCCACACGCTATTGTTGAGGCTTAAGGTTAACATACCCCAATGCTCCATATATGCTTTTATTCCCTTTTTCATATATTCAATTTATTTTAGTTCTTTAAAAGGTGTTAAAGGAGGTTTCTCTTGCAGAAAGTTTGGTTCACCATGATCCTTTGTACACCATATTTTGATTGGACAAGACCAATGAAAATACTTTATTGTATCTTTTTACTCCATCATTGGTATGTCATACACAACATGAAATTTTAACATCTTAGGTTTTCTAATACCCGTTATCTTATGGTTTCCATCCAACAAGGACATCTCCAAAAAGTCCTTGAAGTTGTACACTTCATCAATAAGGTAAGGATTGAATGTGCTTAACCCTTCTTGACATGTTATATAGGAGTCCATGATATGTGGCAAAGAAAATGTGTCTACTTTATGTAAGGATGTTGCTAATCTTCTAAAAATCCCATCTATATCCTCATGAGTGTGTCCCACTTGAAGGAAGCTCAGATACACAATTTTGAATACCTTTTTTGCTATCAACATTGACAAAAAAGTAAATAAAGTACGATTCTTGATATCACTACAAAAATATCAATTTGTAAGTAGAGGATCAGTGGTTTCTTTTTGAATTAGGTACTCATACTAGAAACAATAAATATAATGGATTTAGAATGGTCAAATATTTCCTTTTACCCTTTAATTATTTCATGCACATAATTTTGTAATAGTGCATCATGCAATTGAGTTTTATATTATCAAAATCTATATAATAAATCCTCAAACGTGTTGATTGTAGTTTCCTAAAACTTCCTAAGACATAAAACTAATGATGTGACTATGTAATTTTCTCCACGTTCAAAAAATGACAGGATAAAGTGGTCAAAACCCCCTATCTTATGTCCATGTGTAAGCATATTGGTCAAAGTAATTGGTAGGTTTATAACATTACTTATAGAATTTGATTTTTTACCCATCCTTGGTATGTAATTTTTCATCTTGATCATTTTATCATGCACAATGCTCAAGAATCCATGAGTTTGTTCTTCTGATTGCAATATGTGGGAATAGTAAGTTGCATGACAAATTTGAATGTATTCATTGTGCCATATTTGTTCCTCTACAATTTTTGCAAGTTCTTCTAGGCATGTGGTGGTTCTACACTTTTTGTACAACTATGTACACTCATCACACTTAGAAAATATTTTTTTTTCAATGGAAACATGTTAAAATATTTTTTTCATTATGTTGTTGAAGCTTGGCTGTGACACTGGAGGACGTTTCAATAATTTAAGATCCTCGTTACACTTCTTCCATAATAAATTATGGGTATAGAATGTAGAAAGAAACCTTGTAGGAAATTTTATTCCATACTTTCTTAAAGACCAAGTCGAATGTGGAGATATATCTGAATTTATCTAAAAAAAATTAAATACAAGTAATTTTGTGGTGGTATTTAACCTTTTTTCTCTTTTCTATTGCTACCATTCATTGCATTCCTATCACCACTTATCTAAACAAAATTATGTTTATGGAAGGTACTCCTTGGGTAACCATAAAATTTGTGCCATGCATTTTGAAAAACATCCATCCCATAAAATTTCATTTAATGTACCTCCATATATTTTCTTCTCACGTTGAATATGGCATTTGTTGTTAATGCATCAAACACAAAATTGTTTCTGTCAATTTCATTGAGTGCTCTAGTTTTGCACCATAGAATTTAAAATCTAACTGAAGAAATAGGAAGTTTTTGGAGACAATTATATTTTCAACAATGAAACTTCACATTTTCCACTTCATCCATAAATATTGACCATTTTCTATCCTCATCATATTTTTGATATGATTGATTAGTTAGAGGGGCATCTAATTTTTGTTGTTTAGTAGCATTGTAAGATCTTTCTATCACTTTTTTAGAATGATTTTTATTAGTGGCATCAAATGAAATTGGATTAAAAATTTGAGGATTCCAGTATTCTAATACATTCCACAGGATGACCTCAACATCTTTTAGGATTTCCTTAAATCTAATATCCATGTGAGAACCATTTATGTCAGGCAATTTCCTAGCAGACCATTATATGAGAGATCCTTAAGATAGGGGGCATCCTTTACAAATAGGGTTGAATACTTTATCAATATGCACACTGAATCTATTGTCCTCCAATATCTTAAAACTTACCATGTCTTCTTTAAGTACATTGGTAATTGTTCCCTATACAACATATTTGCACAAAGATGAGAAAAAATGGATTTATTTAGTAACAACTCCCTTGAACTTCAAATTGTGTTGACCACTGTCAACAAGGTGCATACCATCCAGTTGAGCACTCCCTTTCTTAATCATAAGGAATATTCTTTTTTCATGGAAAATCAAATTTTTTATTGGCTAAACTATTGATTTATTAGGTTGTAGTAAGTTTGATAAATATGAGCACAAAGTTACCACATTTTCTATCCATACACTGAAATTCAAGGAACCAACCCTCTCTCAATTTATTTTATGGTATTCCAACACATGAGTTATAAAATCCATTGCCTTCTAATCATCTCTACTAGAAATTTTTTGTTTTAGAATGCCATTATTTGTGACCAAATCTATTTTATCTTTATGAACTTTATTGGTGGTGTTTTTCAGTGTCATCACTACAATCTCCATCACTCTCTGCATTGAAATACTCTGAGCCACTATTGATCTAGAGTTCAATATGGAAGAAAGATATTCTGTAAATCTTCCAAGATCACCACAGTGCAGAATTTGACTTTGAGATCTTTCCATTGATTATTTGAATGTTTAAAATGAAGTTCGTACATACAAACAATGGTTGGTCAAAGTTGCGGTCAAAGTCACAAAATAGTGGCAAATATGATCGTGTGAAGGTGATGTTTTCAGGTTTTTACCTTCATTATTTTTCATTTGACATTGTCTTCATCTTCATACACGATTGAAAAAAATATTTTCCACCTGGTGGGTCCTCACGTCACCACGTGGCCTGCCACAACTTCTCCCCAAGTCAACTCAATGGCTATATGGCGAGCTACATATCAAGTTTTACAATGCATTGAGGGAGTTATATCGATCGAGCCACATAATAAACTTGTCGAGATAACCAAAAAGTTGGTTTTATTACAATGTCGGGTCAAGTGAATGGAGTAAGCTCACCAATCTATTATCGAGCTAAGGGTGAGTTCTATAATTTCATCATTGAATTATGAAATGACTCAGTGAGTGAAGATGGAGCTATACATAGGAGAAATGAAAAGTTTCTCCATTTGAAGTAGATGATAAAAGGGTGATGATGTGGCTCAAGACCATAGTATAGTCAGGGGGATAAGGCTATAAAAATCCTTCCCTATCTCCACTCCCACCACATGTGGGATCAAACTGACCACCCAAGAAAAAAAACGATAGACCTGGAAGATGTGGTAGAGGAGTAAGCAGGCCCTACGGATATGGATGGTACGTGGAAGGGCTCGAGTGTGGGTCATAGGGTGACATGGCATGGTCGAAGCGATATGGCACAATGGTCAACGGTAGGGGAAAAACAAACAACATGGGATAAGAGGCGGGAGAGTGAAACCCGTGACCTCTCCCTCTCAAGTGGCACACCTTAACTAATTCAAATGGGATTTCCGACGGTTATAAAGTTGGATGATAAGGTATATAACTAAGATATGTGGCTGAGGTAAGGTTATAAAAGCCACTTCCTCTCTCCATTTTAGACAAGCTCATTTTTGAGCTTTGTCTCTCTCTCTCCAAGAAAAGACCGAAGGCAATGCATTTTGAAGGAAAGCATGAGGAGTTAGATAATATGGTGGAGGAGGAAAATATATGTCCTATATTATTTATTATAGGCATTATGATGTTATTTAAGACCTATATTATATATAGGCATTATTATTTTGAAATACTTATATTTTAATATAGGCATAATTTCGAAGCTAAGGTATATTATTATGGGCATGTAAATATGTAATTCCTATTATTATAGGCATTATTATTTTTAAGTCCTATTATTTTAATAGGAAAAATAATATTTCGAAGTTCTAAATTATCTCTGAGAAGACATACTCTAAGCTCGAGCCAAGAAGGATGACATGAAGTTCGAAGGTGATTGTCAGGCGATATGGAGCTTGAAGACCTATTTTAAAATAGGTATTATGGAGAGATAAGACCTATATCATATAGGCATCATCCTTATTAAGGACCGGTATTATTTGTTATCAACAAGATGAAGATAAGACCTACTATTTTTAATTAGAATTATTGTTATTGGGAGTTATTAATACTATCCAATAGTTCGTTTGAGCCACACTGCATATTACGGATCCTAAAATTTAGTGCCATAGGATATTCTACAAGGGAAGATCGGATCTACTACATAAGCTAAGGATTATCACTTGGTCGTTGTGGAGGAGGTTCTTGTTATTCAGACTTATTAAGCCATGGCTTTTTAGAGTATGTCATGTCTGGAAGATAGATTGGGGAGCCATAGGGCATCATAATAGTGTCAAGAAGACCGATCGGGGAGCTATTGGGCATTGTACCATGATAGAGAATACTTAGCATCATGTAACAGATGCGTAGAGGTATTCTTGGATAAAATGTTAGATCTAATCTACCAGGAGAGCTACTTGGTATAAAGGTTCTTGTTCCATTTGTATCCAGTATTATCATTCTTAGATTGTATTATTTGTTACATTCGTTGAAGTAGATAATATATCATTTCTATTGATGAACCTGGAGGCATGGGCCTTCTGTTGAACTTCGTTATCAACCTTTTGGTAGTGTATTTTAATTCTTACATCACTTTAAATTTATTTTCATGGGGTTAATTCAGAAAATAATTTAAAGCCTATAGAGGTACGTGATCGAGGAAAAAAAATTGATGTATTTTTGGATCAACTATAAATGTGATCACTAAAAACATTGGGGGAATGGATTAATCTGCATGCTTTGACAACTCACTCTCTTCCCAATAAATTTAGTATCCTTTATTCCTATCATCTACTAAGGTTTAAAATTCATCAACTAAAAAATGAAATTTTACTCTCTCATCCAATACCATGTTGACACTTAAAACAACAAATCCCCTTTCCACATCTCTAAAATGTAGTGTCCTCCTACTTAGATATAATTTTCCCTCTATGACTTTGGTACCTTTTTAAAAAAAATCCACATGATTATCCTCTAGAAATGTAAGATACATCGATGTTATAAAAACATAAAAAACACACTTTGTGAGATGATAGAAAATATATTAAACCATTACATTAAAAAAATTAAAAATCATCATCCATGTATAACCATAAGATTAATGTATACACATAACACATGAATTACAAATTTCTATAATTCATTAAGGTTTGAAAAAGCTTGAATATTATGCATATAATAAAAATTTACACGAATATAATTATAACATGAATTGAAAATAATGATTGAACTTGACCCAATTGAGAATCCTCATTCATTATAAACATTCTCATAAAAGGATATAATCCTCAAATTTCATTTTATAGGATTTTCATTGGTGAATTTTACTCATTCCTTCTATATTGAGTTTATGAGAATGGGAATATTCCTATTCTAATCAAACTCATAGTACAAGTATGTTCCTAATTCTTTTTATGTGTATATGATTTTACATGAATTTTCCTCATTCTTTTAATATAATTTTGAAATTCTATGAGAATGGAAATATACCATTCTAATAACTCTCATACAAGTATCATTTAGACCCATAAATTTTAAGTATTCCCATTTATCTAAGAAATTATTAAAAAAATATAGGTTGGGAATATGTAAATTCTAAGAATATTTGGAAAGGGCACATGCCCATTCTTATTATATGTTACATGTATGAGAATCTTCCTCATGCTTTCTATATTTCATGTATGAGAAAGAACATATATCCATTCTAAACATTATCATACAAGTATCTTCCTCATTCTTTCTATATATTTAATTTACAAGAATTCATCTATATTTCATATTCCATGACTATAAGAATGGGCATATGTCCATACTATATTCCTCATTCCTCCTATATATTTATTTTTTGATACTTCCTATTTCTTTCCATATTCCCTGAATATGGTAATGGGCATTTGTCTATACTAAAAATTCTCATAGAAGTAACTTCATTTCTAATAATATTGAGTTTATGATATTGGGAATATGCCCATTCTCATCACTTTCATAGTATAATTAAGTTCCTCATTATTATTTTGTGTAAGTTTTATGATAATTTTCCTCATTCTTTCATGATTTCCTATTTGAGAATGGAAAAATGCCTGTTATAGTCATTCTTATAGAAGTATGATTATCGTAAATTGTAATTTAGTAATTTAGTATAATATAAATATGGAATTGATAGGATGAAAATTCTCTGTGATAGTGTTGTGTGCAGGTATTTCCCATATTTTATTGTTATATGTGTTTACAACTAGTTTTTGAGCCTTTTTAGCATGATCCATCTCTTCATGGGTGGAACTTGAGATGACCTTACTAATATATTTTTCTACCCCATTTAATTGGAAACCATTTGTAGACACCCAAAATTAGGATGACACCCTCTAGGATCCTTTCATTATATAACCCCTTACCATGACCCTTTCACATATTTTTATTAATCTAATTACCTATATTAGATTAATAATTACCTTACCCCTCCACCTCACCTTGGACCCATTCCAATCCCATTTAATAGATAAGACTGATTCATATACTCTCTAACCAATTAAGACTTCTTCTAAACCTAATATTAATTTCCAACTATCTCTCCCACTAATTTCCCATGTGATTTAACAAGAATCAAGAATCCTAACCCAAAACCATTCTTGAATCACGTCAAAAGGGGAGAGAAAAATGTTATTTTTCACAAAAATAACTCTCTCTCCCTAGCCAACGCCGGTTATTCCTCGACCGATGTTGGTCAAGGAACCACCATCAGTTCCTTTAAATAATAATTTTCCACTCTTTGTCAAGTTCTCCCTTTATGGGTTTTTCTTTTGGTTTGTATTCTTTTGATTAGATTTTGATTATTCATTCACTTCCTTACATTCAATTAATCATATGAAGATTAAAAACAACACCAGAGTATTCAAGTTCTTCACCAAAAACCAGCCTCTTTCTCTATAGCCTTGGATCATTCACATAGGGAAGCACTCAGTCTCCATTGTTGCAGCACTAGATTGGGACCCATTTCTCCTCCTAGCACCCATAAACTACCATCACCTGTCAATGTCATATAATTATTCTTAAACAATTCATTCATTTCATTAGCTTTGGTTTTGAATCTTTTATTTTCTTATGATCACCTCCTTCCTCTCTCAAATACATTTCATCCCCCCTACCCAACATCTTGCCAATCTGAACCTCCCTGCCTTTCCAACCACCTCTTTCACCCTTGTTGAGCCTTCACTTAAATCCCAAAACCCTGCCCAAGCCTTCCCAACACTTTGTGAAATCACAGAGAGCCCAAACCAACCCCTTTACACATTTGGTACCCAATTACCCATACTGTGATCGGTTAGGCAACCAATCCTGGCTATAACAAGTTATTGACATCAGTTCCCTGACTAGCATCAGTCTCTATGTCTAGCACTATTCCTTAAACCTACAATCTATTTCCTCACCCAAAACCACTTAAAACCTCCCACAAATTCACCTAGACCTTCAAATACCCTCTGCTACACATGTAAACCCTGTCAACCAACCACCTTTTCTAGATTTGATCTTATATTCATTATTTAGATTATATTTAGAGTATTGTATTTGTGTGAGATACCCAAATCATATAACTATAGTAGGAACTTCTATTTCATGTTATTTATCAACACTAATTTGTATTAATAAATGGATTGATAGCCTTCGAGGAAGTACCTCACTTCTCAAATCTAGTTTATGCTAGGAAATCCACCGACCTATTGATATTAACTCTATTTTGTGTCTTGTTTTTCTTCTCAGGTAGTTCTTCCTAGATAAAAAGGAGTTCTCTATAATCGGCTTAGTCTTCAACAATGGTGTGCAACCTCTTCACGACCTCCAGGTATTCCTCACGTACCTTACCTTTACCTTTTAAATTGTTTTTTCATATGGTAGTTCTATGTGGTGAAACATTTTAGCATGCCTGATGGGAACCTCATCATTTATGGGTTCCTTATATTCATTTAGGATTGAATTTTTGGTTCTTTTCCTTTCTAAAATATTCACTAAATATCTCCTTGGTAACATTATTTCTTCTATTTTCTCTAAAAGTCACTTTTCATTTGGTGCAAATTAAAAAAATCATTCTTTCTTCTTTCTTTCTTACATTAGTGAAAGTCATACTCTATTCCTATTCACTATTTCTTTCATCCAATCTCAATATTTTGATTTGGGTTTAAAATTATTGCATTGCATCGTATGTATTCTTGCATTTAGCTCACATAATCTAATTAGCAATCAAATATAATGGAGGTCATGACTAGTTTATGATTGGGTAATTAAGAATAGTCCACTTTTACATGCACTTTTCCAAATTACTCAAAAAGAAAACACATTTCTTAAACATTCCCCAAATCCCAGGAAGAAGTTATTAAGGATTTACACACCCGTTGATAGTGGGCCTTGTCTAGTGCTCTGGCCGGATTGTCATATCAGATCTCAAAACTCACGTGCCGAAAGGTATATCGAGGATGCCCCCTGTCAAAACATTCCTGAAACCATTCATAGTTGGATTCTAGGTACCTTATATCCACTCTTTCTATATATTCACATTCATTCGTGAGGCTTAAGCCATCAAACACTAAACCTTATTCCTAGAATAATGTGTTTGTTAGATTTTTCTTGTTCATTTGTGACTTTGTTTCTTGTCTTCTTCTCTTTGAGGTGGGAGATCATGTTTCACTCACTTTTATTTATTTTTCACACTCGGCCATCCACAATCAGTTAATTCTAGTTCTCTAAGTTTGATGGATTAGAACTAATATACGCAACCCAGTTCTCATCTTCTTTGACTAAAATCTTGCTTAGAAATTTCAAATTTCATAAGTTTAGATCTAATCTGCCATTACCGGCATAGGTTCAACAATAGACATTGGTTATTATACCTGCTTACATCGGTTCAACAACTGGTATCGATCTCTTTGTTTTAGATTTTTGTTAAAACAACGAGTTAATTTCACCTTCCATATATTTTTGAAAGTCTATGTCTGAGTTTCTGTCATTTTTACAAATCGCAGAGTACCTATTTTTCATCCTTTTGTTATGGTTTAGACTCCCAACAAGCCCGAGATCTTGATTTCCATGTATGATTCATACCTTTTCGTTTCTATCCCTTTGCCACTTTCCATTTCATATCTAATAGATCCTAACTCTCCTGCAAATGTACCCGTAAGGTGATGAGGAATTCATTGGATTCCTTTATCATAACACTAAGGCCTTACAACAACATTACTTTTTAATTTTCCACCCACAACTCATCATGTCAGCCCTTTATAGAATGACCACTTCCATTTCCACCGGTTTCTATCATATTTTCCATATCAAGTGAATGCTAAGTGTGGCCACTGAAACTACTTCTAGGCATTCCTACTCCCATTTCGCAACAACCTTACTTCTCATGTAACCTCTATATCCTTGACATCTTCTCTCCCCACTGACATCTATAAGTACCCATATCCAATGCCCCTATTAATCATCATTAGCATCTTATGTATCTTTTTATACACAACCGTCGATTACATTGACCTCTTCTACTCCATTTCAGAATTTGGTGGTCTCTATCCCAAAAATTCTTCACTTGTTTCCATGAGGATCTATCCACAAGCCCCCTTACTTCCACCCTCACCTCAATGCAACCCATCACCTCAATTCGTATTTGGGATATATGTCCTCCTCGTCCAACTACTTCCTATATACCTACGATCTTGTAACATCCACTTTTTAAGACTTAGAAACAAGAGAATGTTTTTTTCATAATGTTCTCTATTCTAAATTAATATAATTCAGAACACACATTCCATTTCCAATGCATCTCATAATAGAAAACCATATGCGCAACTGTAATGACTCGGTGAAACACCAATCTCTCATTCCATGACTCGGTATTAAACTGATATCACTCATGTTAAATATATGTTCAAGTGTAATACTATGTATACTTGGTTCTTTTACCCTTTTAGGGTTAATCATAGTTTTATCTCTAAGAATCCTATCTAATATCTGTTACCGATGTTCATCTGAAATCCTACCTCTTATAATAGGTGACATAAGACAACGTAACTAGTAACTGTGTGATACTTTGGCCAAAGTTTTTAAACATGTCTACCACATTTATAATTCAGATAACATAACTCATCAAAATCTAATATTGTATTTCAAAACACTCGTACTATTATCTAGATTGGTCATCTTCACACTATCAACCCAAACCTGAGTAAAAGTTTCACCACTAAACAGGGGAAATTTACATTCACTAGTATAGAAGACTACTTGTGGTGACTAAGAATACATAAACATACTCAATCAACTTTCATCGATTGGGTGTGTTTAATTACCCTAAGTCAAAATGAGTTGACCCACTACAATAGTCCCATGTATCTATCTTTGTTTATAGTATAACCATGAACCAAAACTTCTAATGATGTTAATCGAGTTAATTGTAACTAAATGGGGTGTTGAAGCATAGTTGGTTGCATCATATTATCCTTGTAGTGAATCCTATCATTATGAGTGTACTCGTCTATAGACCCTATGTTACAAAAACCAACTAGGTTCCTTAAACTAAACTTACATACTTAAAAGCATTATATCATTATCCAAACAATTATTATCTTATTAATTTATCATTAAACAATGCACATAAGGGTCCACTTTTCACGATTGACCCATAGAATGGTACGAAGTGTACATTCACACAAGTAAAAGGTATACAGATAAAATCTGCATTCATGGTTATTATCATCTATTCTTAACCTATTATTTTACTTTATCAATATGTCTGAATTTGATATTAAGAAACTAAGATCATTAATTTTTCTTGCTACAATTTAACATTGTAATCAAACTTGATTGAAAGATTATACTTTCGACTTTAGAATATCATAAAGACTTAATATTTCTAATAACTCTTTTAACATTTCTTGATTCCATTTGTTGATAACCAATAAGGAGCATCCGGCCAATCATCACTGTGATTTAATCAAAATCACATAACAAGATATCATAGATAGCTCTTTATTTAATTACAAAGGAAAGCATCCTTTCTTTATTTATTAAGGACATTGTCCTATTAATAAAATCAAAAATCATATGATTCAGTTTGATAATAAAAGCCACATTCTTTTATATTAAACTATACATATTCCCTTTATTGAGTAAGGATCTACCAATAATAACCAACTAGTTGTACTCTTTCGTAAAATGAAAATAATCTAAACTATAATTTTAGATTCCTTATTCCTAGTAGCATTTATACCTTATAATCTACTAAGTTATGTACAAAAATATTTAATTATATCGAAGAATACCCATCATGCATGATGTTATCAAGGCATATTACACAAAATTAAGTCATGTAAGACTTTGGATTAAATCAGAATCAAAAAAATTCCCATAACATTCATTTATCAAAATGAGAGTTCACTAATCTCCAAATTTAGTAAGTATTCTATAGGTTTATACAAAACATCCTTCCACTATTATAAAACTATTTTTAATACATCCTCGTAATTTATTTTCCAGGAAGGAGTACATTTCGAGAAAATGCAAATTCATAAGCATCTGAATGAAGAGAAATTATTTCATTAGTAAAATAAATTCAACTTTCTATAAGTCTTTCTCCTTTCATCTTTCATGAAGTCCATCTACAAAATTGTTAGCATGAGTTAGTTCACAAGAAATGAGCATGATAAATGCTAAAACGTTAAAACAATATGCTTTTATCTAACTATTTCATTAAAGGAACCCTATTATTAATGAAAAGGTTCTAAGTACAAAGATAAGGACAATAAGAAATACTTTTCCAAATAATTACAAATCAAATATATAGAAGATTCACATAATCTACTAAGTAATAATGTTTAGGAAATAAATAAATAAACCATTAACAATTAATTCTATCTCAACATAGTTATGATTTCATGATAAAAGTGAGAACCATGGTTGAGAGTGAGGTTTTGAACTGGAGCGAGCGGGAAACTAATGGTAGGGAATTCCTGCTGAAACATGGGGATCATGATGCCACTATTGAAGAAGGGGAGATCAGGGTTAGGATGAATCATTGAAAAGGGACCCAAACATTACTAAATATTCTTGGAAAAACCAAGAAAAAAATGGAAATTCCCATAAGAGCCAAAAACAATTCCTCCAGGAGATCAAGGAAGCATCAGAAGCATCCTGGGAATCCCGGATTCCCTTCTAAAAATCATTACTACAAATTTAGACAAAGCTTTGGTCGGAAAACTGGTGGGAGGAAGACCAAATGTCGATGTTGTTAGAAGGTGGGCCAAACTGAAGTGGATCCTAGAAGAACACCTCGATGTAAGTGCCCTGTCAAATGGTTTCTTCCTTTTTAAATTTAATATTCAATAAGACATGCAGAAGGTCTTGGAAGAAGGACCATGGTTCTAGGTTAAATCTGGATGGTATCTTAGGAAATGGGAACCAAATTTCAACCTAGAAAAATAAAATCTAAACTACTTCCCTGCGTGACTTCATCTTCCTAATCTACCTTTGGAATTTTGGCATGAAGATATTTTAAAAGGAATAGAAAAGATAATGAAACCTTTCATATGACTAGGCTAGTTTGTGCAAGATTCTGCATCTATACGATGGTAGATAGGGATATCCCTAAAAGCATCAAGCTTAATTATAGCCTAGGGATATGGGAGCAGAAGATAGAAATGGAGAGTTACCCAGTGAAATGTACTAAATGGAATGGATGGGGCCACTTGACTTTCAGAACTATAAATTTTAAGATCTCAGAGGTACATTGCAATGTATCGAGGAATGACGGGAAAGAAGAGGAAAGAAAAGGGATCATGCAAAAAAGTACAAAAAGACCACAGGAAGCCTTCTTGAAATTCACCTACTGAAGGATTCAAGCCCTGCGAATTCCAAAGGAAAAGAGGACATTAGACACAAACCCATCTAAATACCAGAAACTGATAGGGAGGGATTACCTTGGTGGTTAAATAGAAGGAAGTCCAAAATCATATGGTCTTGAATCAAAAGGTTAAAGGAAAAAAAAAATGAAAGAGATTCAAACTACCACGGACTCCCCAAAGGATCCAAAATAGGAGAGCTATCATTTCAAAATAAAGATAAGGCGGATCAAATCTAGCGGGTCATGCAGGGTAAACTCCCTCTAAAAAAAATTCCACGGAGGATCTGTATTGATTCACCACCCCTTGAGGGAAAAGTGATGGTCTAGACTTAGTCCGAAAGGAACCAGTAGATGAATGAATTTGGATAGTCCAAAGGGAGGAAAGGATGACGTGGAGATTTGAGTAAATCTCCCTCAAATGAATAATGAATAGTAATTCTCCTATTAATCAAGCAGGATGAATGTCAATAAGAGGAGCTAACTACTAACAAGAAGGGGGGTCCCCAGGAAAGAACTCCTTTAGGGAAGATAAAAGGAGCTCAAACTTCTAAAAAGTGAGAATCCTTAATGTCCCCTTCAAGCAAAGGAGAATTTTTGGTCAGAGATAATCCTATTAATGTGGAAATCTTCACCAGTAAACTTAAAAGGCCAAAAAAATTGATTTAAGGAAAAAATAATTACCCAGAAGGAAATGGACTCACAGAAACAACTTTTTTTAGATAAGAAGGTTTAAAAAAAAAAAAAAACCCAATCTTGAAAAATGAATTGCATCTCATGGAATATAAGAGGGATCAATAGCCCCGTGAAGTGAAGGGTTCTTAAAGACTTTGATGAAAGGACATTTAAAATTGAATTATGGCCCTACACAGAAGCACCCAAAATGAAAGAGAAATTTCCTAAAGCTCATGCAAACTCCTCTCGGAAATTACCTCAAAAGCGTTTGGGTAGGTATAAAGGGACCTCTGGAGGGTTAGTAGTGGTCTGGAATCCAGAACTTTATGAGGGCACTCTGTTGGTGAAAAGAGATCACCACATGACTGTTATGATAAGAAATATGGAAAACAAAAAAAATT
Organism: Taxus chinensis; assembly: GCA_019776745.2. Taxonomy (NCBI): domain Eukaryota; kingdom Viridiplantae; phylum Streptophyta; class Pinopsida; order Cupressales; family Taxaceae; genus Taxus; species Taxus chinensis. The sequence continues at coordinate 477,867,863 of CM034154.1, read as the reverse complement.
TGGATCTTATCCAACATCTATTCTTTCCAGCGACCATAAAGGAAACACTAAGAAAGGCACTAGCAAAAAGGCAGCCTTTTTCCCTTTCGCCTTGCTATTTCCATTTCCCGCGCTTTATTTTGCCTTCCCCCTAAGCACTCTCTTTTTTCTTTTTCTTATGGCACATCTTTCAAAACTTTTCAAAATATAAAATTCTAGTACTCAGTGGAATAGTGATGGGTGATTTTAACACCCTTTATCCACAGGGGAAAAAAATGAAGGCTCCAAGGATCTTACTCTTGGTTGGAGATTTAATCTATTCATATCTGATAGTATCTCCATGCATTTGATCTTAAGGAGAAAAATAACTGTCTCATGAAGAGATGGTGTTAATCATATTCAAGTGAGACTAGATTCATTGACTTAGTGTGGGAAGAATGGTTTTTAAGCAAGGTATCACCCTCTTTTCTCTCTTCCAAGATAGGGTTGGATTCATATCATGATATTTGCTAAGGATTAATAATCCATAGAAGAAGAACTCCATTCTCTTTTGAGGCGGGGAAAATGTGGCTTCCATAGTGAAGATTGAAAAGATTATTATCAAAGAGTGGTGGAAATGAAGATACCCGGAGCTTGAAAGTTTAGAATACTAAAAAACCCAGAATGTCAAAACGAAACCTCAAAAATATGGAAAAGAAAAAGCTTTGGTAATATTTTCAAGAAGAAAGATGTTATTAAATGATGACCCGCTAAATGTACAAAGGAAAAATTGAAGGAGGGGATTGTATCTAGAATCAAAAAAATACTATGATTAAGAAATATCTCTCACTATTGATACCCCCAATTCCTTGGTAAAGAGGAAATCTTTTGGAGAACAGAAATCCGGATCTATTGGCTCAAACGATTAGGGGAACAAGACAATACTAGGTTTTTCCATTCTTTTCTACTCTGAAATGTAAGAAAAGCTTCAATAGAATATGTAAATAGGAGAGAGGAAGGATCCTTGTGGAAGAGAAAAAAAATAACGTAATCAAGAATCTCATATCATCTTTAAAACTTGCTCATTGAACCATGGTGTTTTTATTACAATGTCGGGTCAAGTATGGAGTCAGCTCACCAATCTATATCGAGCTAAGGGTGTTCTATATTTCATCATTAATTAGAAATGACTCAGTGAGTGAAGATGGACTATACATAGAGAAATGAAAAGTTTCTCCATTTGAAGTAAGATGATAGGGTGAGATGTGGGCTCAGACCATAGTATAGTCAGGGGGAAAGGCTATAAAAATCCTTCCCTATCTCCACTCCCACCACATGTGGGATAAACTGACCCCCCAGAAAAAAACGATGACCTGTAGATTGTAGAGGAGTAGCAGGCCTACGGATATGGAATGGTACGTGAAGGGCTCGAGTGTGGGTCATAGTGGGTGGACTTGCATGGTCGAGCGATATGAGCACAATGGTCCACGTAGGGGAAAAACAAACAACATGGGATAAGAGGCGGGATAGTGAAACCCGTGAACCTCTCCCTCTCAAGTGGCCAACTTAAACTAATGTCAAATGGGATTTCCGACGGTTATAAGTTGATGATAAGGTATATACCTAAAGATGTGCTGAGGGAAGGTTTAAAAAACCCTTCTCCTCTCGTCCATTTTAGACAAGCTCATTTTTTGAGCTTTGTCTCTCTCTCTCCAAGAAAAGACCGAAGGCAATGCATTTTGAAGGACGCTGAGGAGTTAGATATATGGTGAGGAGGAAAGATATTGTCCTATATTATTTTTATTAGGCATATGATGTTATTTAGACCTATATGAGATATAGGCATTATTATTTTGAAATCATTATATTTTAATTAGGCATAATTTCGAAGCTAAGGTACTATTATTATGGGCATTTAAATATGTAATTCCTATTATTCTAGGCATTGTTATTTTAAGTCCTATTATTTAATAGTAAAATAATATTTCGAAGTTCTAAATTATGCTCTGAGAAGACACATAACTCTACGCGAAGCTCGAGCCAAGAGGATGAACATGAAGTTCGAAGTGATTGTTCAGGCGCTATGGAGCTTGAAGACCTTTTTAAAATAGGTATATGGAGGATACCCTATACATATAGGGCATCATCCTTATTAGGACCGGTATTATTTGTTATCAACAGATGAAGATCAGACCTACTATTTTTAAATTAGAATTATTGTTATGGGAGTTATTAATACTTCCAATAGTTTCGTTTGAGCCACATGCATATTCGGATCCTAAAATTTAGTGCCATAGGATATTCTATCAATGGAAGTTCGGATCTACTACATAAGCTAAGGATTATCACTTGGTCGTTGTGGAGGAGGTTCTTGTTATTCAGACTTATTAAGCCATGGCTTTTTAGAGTATGTCATGTCTGGAAGATAGATTGGGGAGCCATAGGGCATCATAATAGTGTCAAGAAGACCGATCGGGGAGCTATTGGGCATTGTACCATGATAGAGAATACTTAGCATCATGTAACAGATGCGTAGAGGTATTCTTGGATAAAATGTTAGATCTAATCTACCAGGAGAGCTACTTGGTATAAAGGTTCTTGTTCCATTTGTATCCAGTATTATCATTCTTAGATTGTATTATTTGTTACATTCGTTGAAGTAGATAATATATCATTTCTATTGATGAACCTGGAGGCATGGGCCTTCTGTTGAACTTCGTTATCAACCTTTTGGTAGTGTATTTTAATTCTTACATCACTTTAAATTTATTTTCATGGGGTTAATTCAGAAAATAATTTAAAGCCTATAGAGGTACGTGATCGAGGAAAAAAAATTGATGTATTTTTGGATCAACTATAAATGTGATCACTAAAAACATTGGGGGGAATGGAATTAATCTGCATGCTTTGACAACTCACTCTCTTTCCCAATAAATTTAGTATCCTTTATTCCTATCATCTACTAAGGTTTAAAATTCATCAACTAAAAAAATGAAATTTTACTCTCTCATCCAATACCATGTTGACACTTAAAACAACAAATCCCCCTTCCACATCTCTAAAATGTAGTGTCCTCCTACTTAGATATATTTTTCCCTCTATGACTTTGGTACCTTTTTAAAAAAAAATCCACATGATTATCCTCTAGAAATGTAAGATACATCGATGTTATAAAAACATAAAAAACACACTTTGTGAGATGATAGAAAATATATTAAACCATTACATTAAAAAAATTAAAAATCATCATCCATGTATAACCATAAGATTAATGTATACACATAACACATGAATTACAAATTTCTATAATTCATTAAGGGTTGAAAAAGCTTGAATATTATGCATATAATAAAAATTTACACGAATTATAATTATAACATGAATTGAAAATAATGATTGAACTTGACCCAATTGAGAATCCTCATTCATTATAAACATTCTCATAAAAGGATATAATCCTCAAATTTCATTTTATAGGATTTTCATTGGTGAATTTTACTCATTCCTTCTATATTGAGTTTATGAGAATGGGAATATTCCTATTCTAATCAAACTCATAGTACAAGTATGTTCCTAATTCTTTTTATGTGTATATGATTTTACATGAATTTTCCTCATTCTTTTAATAATAATTTTGAAATTCTATGAGAATGGAAATATACCATTCTAATAACTCTCATACAAGTATCATTTAGACCCATAAATTTTAAGTATTCCCATTTATCTAAGAAATTATTAAAAAATATAGGTTGGGAATATGTAAATTCTAAGAATATTTGGAAAGGGCAATGCCATTCTTATTATATGTTACATGTATGAGAATCTTCCTCATGCTTTCTATATTTCATGTATGAGAAAGAACATATATCCATTCTAAACATTATCATACAAGTATCTTCCTCATTCTTCTATATATTTAATTTACAAGAATTCATCTATATTCCTATTCCATGACTATAAGAATGGGCATATGTCCATACTATATTCCTCATTCCTCCTTATATTTATTTTTTGATACTTCTATTTCTTTCCATATTCCCTGAATATGGTATAATGGGCATTTGTCTATACTAACAATTCTCATAGAAGTAACTTCATTTCTAATCATATTGAGTTTATGATATTGGGAATATGCCCATTCTCATCACTTTCATAGTATAATTAAGTTCCCTCATTATTATTTTGTGTAAGTTTATGATAATTTTTCCCTCATTCTTTCATGATTTCCTATTGAGAATGGAAAAAATGCCTGTTATAGTCATTCTTATAGAAGTATGATTATCGTAAATTGTAATTTAGTAATTTAGTATAATATAAATATGGAATTGATAGGATGAAAATTCTCTGTGATAGTGTTGTGTGCAGGTATTTCCCATATTTTATTGTTATATGTGTTTACAACTAGTTTTTGAGCTTTTTAGCATGTCCATCTCTTCATGGGTGGAACTTGAGATGACCTTACTAATATATTTTTCTACCCCATTTAATTGGAAACCATTTGTAGACACCCAAAATTAGGATTGACACCCTCTAGGATCCTTTCATTATATAACCCTTACCATGACCCTTTCACATATTTTTATTAATCTAATTACCCTATATTAGATTAATAATTACCTTACCCCTCCACCTCACCTTGGACCCATTCCAATCCCATTTAATAGATAAGACTGATTCATATACTCTCTAACCAATTAAGACTTCTTCTAAACCTAATATTAATTTCCAACTATCTCTCCCACTAATTTCCCATGTGATTTAACAAGAATCAAGAATCCTAACCAAAACCATTCTTGAATCACGTCAAAAGGGGAGAGAAAAATGTTATTTTCACAAAAATAACTCTCTCCCCTAGCCAACGCCGGTTATTCCTCGACCGATGTTGGTCAAGGAACCACCATCAGTTCCTTTAAATAATAATTTTCACTCTTTGTCAAGTTCTCCCTTTATGGGTTTTCTTTTGGTTTGTATTCTTTTGATTAGATTTTTGATTATTCATTCACTTCCTTACATTCAATTAATCATATGAAGATTAAAAACAACACCAGAGTATTCAAGTTCTTCACCAAAAACCAGCCTCTTTCTCTATAGCTTGGATCATTCACATAGGGAAGCACTCAGTCTCCATTGTTGCAGCACTAGATTGGGACCCATTTCTCCTCCTAGCACCCAATAACTACCATCACCTGTCAATGTCATATAATTATTCTTAACAATTCATTCATTTCATTAGCTTTGGTTTTGAATCTTTTATTTTCTTATGATCACCTCCTTCCTCTCTCAAATACATTTCATCCCCCCTACCCAACATCTTGCCAATCTGAACCTCCCTGCCTTTCCAACCACCTCTTTCACCCTTGTTGAGCCTTCACTTAAATCCCAAAACCCTGCCCAAGCCTTCCCAACACTTTGTGAAATCACAGAGAGCCCAAACCAACCCCTTTACACATTTGGTACCCAATTACCCATACTGTGATCGGTTAGGCAACCAATCCTGGCTATAACAAGTTATTGACATCAGTTCCCTGACTAGCATCAGTCTCTATGTCTAGCACTATTCCTTAAACCTACAATCTTATTTCCTCACCCAAAACCACTTAAAACCTCCCACAAATTCACCTAGACCTTCAAATACCCTCTGCTACACATGTAAACCCTGTCAACCAACCACCTTTTCTAGATTTGATCTTATATTCATTATTTAGATTATATTTAGAGTATTGTATTTGTGTGAGATACCCAAATCATATAACTATAGTAGGAACTTCTATTTCATGTTATTTATCAACACTAATTTGTATTAATAAATGGATTGATAGCCTTCGAGGAAGTACCTCACTTCTCAAATCTAGTTTATGCTAGGAAATCCACCGACCTATTGATATTAACTCTATTTTGTGTCTTGTTTTTCTTCTCAGGTAGTTCTTCCTAGATAAAAAGGAGTTCTCTATAATCGGCTTAGTCTTCAACAATGGTGTGCAACCTCTTCACGACCTCCAGGTATTCCTCACGTACCTTACCTTTACCTTTTAAATTGTTTTTTCATATGGTAGTTCTATGTGGTGAAACATTTTAGCATGCCTGATGGGAACCTCATCATTTATGGGTTCCTTATATTCATTTAGGATTGAATTTTTGGTTCTTTTCCTTTCTAAAATATTCACTAAATATCTCCTTGGTAACATTATTTCTTCTATTTTCTCTAAAAGTCACTTTTCATTTGGTGCAAATTAAAAAAATCATTCTTTCTTCTTTCTTTCTTACATTAGTGAAAGTCATACTCTATTCCTATTCACTATTTCTTTCATCCAATCTCAATATTTTGATTTGGGTTTAAAATTATTGCATTGCATCGTATGTATTCTTGCATTTAGCTCACATAATCTAATTAGCAATCAAATATAATGGAGGTCATGACTAGTTTATGATTGGGTAATTAAGAATAGTCCACTTTTACATGCACTTTTCCAAATTACTCAAAAAGAAAACACATTTCTTAAACATTCCCCAAATCCCAGGAAGAAGTTATTAAGGATTTACACACCCGTTGATAGTGGGCCTTGTCTAGTGCTCTGGCCGGATTGTCATATCAGATCTCAAAACTCACGTGCCGAAAGGTATATCGAGGATGCCCCCTGTCAAAACATTCCTGAAACCATTCATAGTTGGATTCTAGGTACCTTATATCCACTCTTTCTATATATTCACATTCATTCGTGAGGCTTAAGCCATCAAAACACTAAAACCTTATTCCTAGAATAATGTGTTTGTTAGATTTTTCTTGTTCGATTTGTGACTTTGTTTCTTGTCTTCTTCTCTTTGAGGTGGGAGATCATGTTTCATCACTTTTATTTATTTTTCACACTCGGCCATCACAATCAGTTAATTCTAGTTCTCTAAGTTTGATGGATTAGAACTAATATACGCAACCCAGTTCTCATCTTCTTTTGACTAAAATCTTGCTTAGAAATTTCAAATTTCATAAGTTTAGATCTAATCTGCATTACCGGCATAGGTTCAACAATAGACATTGGTTATTATACCTGCTTACATCGGTTCAACAACTGGTATCGATCTCTTTGTTTTAGATTTTTTGTTAAAAACAACGAGTTAATTTCACCTTCCATATATTTTTTGAAAGTCTATGTCTGAGTTTCTGTCATTTTTACAAATCGCAGAGTACCTATTTTTCATCCTTTTGTATGGTTTAGACTCCCCAACAAGCCCGAGATCTTGATTTCCATGTATGATTCATACCTTTTCTTTCTATCCCTTTGCCACCTTCCATTTCATATCTAATAGATCCTAACTCTCCTGCAAATGTACCCGTAGGTGATGAGGAATTCATTGGATTCCTTTATCATAACACTAAGGCCTTACAACATTACCTTTTTAATTTTCCACCCACAACTCATCATGTCAGCCCTTTATAGAATGACCACTTCCATTTCCACCGTTTCTATCATATTTTCCATATCAGTGAATGCTAATGTGGCCACTGAAACTACTCTAGCATTTCCTACTCCCATTTCGCAACAACCTACTTCTCATGTAACCTCTATATCCTTGACATCTTCTCTCCCACTGACATCTATAGTACCCATATCCAATGCCCCTATTATATCATCATTAGCATCTTATGTATCTTTTTATACACAACCGTCGATTACATTGACCTCTTCTACTCCATTTCAGAATTTGGTGGTCTCTATTCCCAAAAATCTTCCACTTGTTTCCATGAGGATCTATCCACAAGCCCCTCTTACTTCCACCTCACCTCAAATGCAACCCATCACCTCAATTCGTATTTGGGATATATGTCCTCCTCGTCCACTACTTCCTATATACCTACGTCTTGTAACATCCACTTTTTAAGACTTAGAAACAAGAGAATTTTTTTTCATAATGTTCTCTATTCTAAATTAATATAATTCAGAACACACATTCCATTTCCAATGCATCTCATAATAGAAAACCATATGCAACTGTAATGACTCGGTGAAACACCAATCTCTCATTCCATGACTCGGTATTAAACTGATATCTCATGTTAAATTGTTCAAGTGTATACTATGTATACTTGGTTCTTTTACCCTTTTAGGGTTAATCAAGTTTTATCTCTAAGAATCCTATCTGAATATCTGTTACCGATGTTCATCTGAAATCCTACATCTTATAATAGGTGACATAAGACAACGTAACTAGTAACTTGTGATACTTTGGCCAAAGTTTTTAAACATGTCTACCACATTTATAATTCAAGATAACATAATCATCAAAACTAATATGTATTTCAAAACACTCGTACTATTATCTAGATTGGTCATTCTTCACTACTATCAACCCAAACCTGAGTAAAAGTTTCACACTAAACAGGGGAAATTTACATTCACTAGTATAGAAGACTACTTGTGGTGACTAAGAATACATAAACATACTCAATCAACTTTCATCGATTGGGTGTGTTTAATTACCCTAAGTCAAAATGAGTTGACCACTACAATAGTCCATGTATCTATCTTTGTTTATAGTATAACCATGAACCAAACTTCTAATGATGTTAATCGAGTTAATTTAACTAAATGGGGTGTTGAAGCATAGTTGGTTGCATCATATTATCCTTGTAGTGAATCCTATCATTATGAGTGTACTCGTCTATAGACCCTATGTTACAAAAACCAACTAGGTTCCTTAAACTAAACTTACATACTTAAAAGCATTATATCATTATCCAAACAATTATTATCTTATTAAATTTATCATTAAACAATGCACATAAGGGTCCACTTTTCACGATTGACCCATAGAATGGTACGAAGTGTACATTCACACAAGTAAAAGGTATACAGATAAAATCTGCATTCATGGTTATTATCATCTTATTCTTAACCTATTATTTTACTTTATCAATATGTCTGAATTTGATATTAAGAAACTAAGATCATTAATTTTTCTTGCTACAATTTAACATTGTAATCAAACTTGATTGAAAGATTATACTTTCGACTTTAGAATATCATAAAGACTTAATATTTCTAATAACTCTTTTAACATTTCTTGATTCCATTTGTTGATAACCAATAAGGAGCATCCGGCCAATCATCACTGTGATTTAATCAAAATCACATAACAAGATATCATAGATAGCTCTTTATTTAATTACAAAGGAAAGCATCCTTTTCTTTATTTATTAAGGACTATTGTCCTATTAATAAAATCAAAAATCATATGATTCAGTTTGATAATAAAAAGCCACATTCTTTTATATAAAACTATACATATTCCCTTTATTGAGTAAGGATCTACCAATAATAACCAACTTAGTTGTACTCTTTCGTAAAATGAAAATAATCTAAACTATAATTTTAGATTCCTTATTCCTAGTAGCATTTATACCTTATAATCTACTAAGTTATGTACAAAAATATTTAATTATATCGAAGAATACCCATCATGCATGATGTTATCAAGGCATATTACACAAAATTAAGTCATGTAAGACCTTTGGATTAAATCAGAAATCAAAAAAATTCCCATAACAATTCATTTATCAAAATGAGAGTTCACTAATCTCCAAATTTAGTAAGTATTCTATAGGTTTATACAAAACATCCTTCCACTATTATAAAACTATTTTTAATACATCCTCGTAATTTATTTTCCAGGAAGGAGTACATTTCGAGAAAATGCAAATTCATAAGCATCTGAATGAAGAGAAATTATTTCATTAGTAAAATAAATTCAACTTTCTATAAGTCTTTCTCCTTTCATCTTTCATGAAGTCCATCTACAAAATTGTAGCATGAGTTAGTTCACAAGAAATGAGCATGATAATGCTAAAAACGTTAAAACAATATGCTTTTATCTAACTATTTCATTAAAGGAACCCTATTATTAATGAAAAGGTTCTAAGTACAAAGATAAGGACAATAAGAAATACTTTTCCAAATAATTACAAATCAAATATATAGAAGATTCACATAATCTACTAAGTAATAATGTTTAGGAAATAAATAAATAAACCATTAACAATTAATTCTATCTCAACATAGTTATGATTTCATGATAAAAGTGAGAACCATGGTTGAGAGTGAGGTTTTGAACTAAAGTGAGTGGGAAAATGATGGTAGGGAATTCCCTCCAAGACCTGGGGATCATGATGCCACTTTTGAAGAAGGGGAGATCTAGGGTCAGGATGAATCATTGAAAAGGGACCCAAAAATTACTGAAGACTCTTGGACAAACCACGTAAAAATGGAAATTCCCATAAGAGCTAAAACATTTCCTCTATGTAGTCAAGGAAGCATCGGGAAGCGTCTAGAAAATCTTGGATTCCCTTCTAAAAAGCACTACTACAAATTTAGACAAAGCTTTGGTCAAAAAACTGGTGGGAGGGAGACCAAATATCAATGCTTTTAGAAGGTGGGACAAATTGAAGTGGATCCCAAAAGGACACCTGGAGGTAATTACCATGTCAAATGGTTTCTTCATTTTTAAATTTAATATTCAAGAAGATATGTAGAAGGTCTTGGAAGGACCATGTTTCTGGGGTAAATTTGGATGGTACGTTAGGAAATTGGAATCAACTTTCAACCTAGAAAAATTGAATCTGAACTAATTCCAAGTGTGGATTCATCTTCCTAATCTACCTTTGGAATTTTAGCATGAATATATTTTCAAAGGAATAGAAAATTCTTTTGATTCTCTAGTTATTATAAACAATACAACCTTGCATATGAATAGGATATTTTGTGCAAGATTTTGCATATATACGATTGCAGATAGGGATATCCCTAAAAGAATCAAGCTTAAGTCTAGTCTAGGGATATGTGAGTAGAAGATAGAAATGGAAAGTTCCCTAGAGAAATGTACTAAATGTAATGGATGGGGCCAATCGACTCAAAACTATAATTTCAAGATCTCCAAGAGGTACATTGTATTGTCGGGGAATGAAGGGAAAGAAGAGAAAGGAAAAGGGATCATGCAAAATGTAGCAGACCATAGGAATTCCTTCTCGAATATCCCTACTGAAGGATTCAAGTCCCTGAGAATCTAATAAAAAGAGACGTTAGAGATAACCCCATCTAAAATCCTAGAAAGTGATGAGGAGGGATTTACCTTGGTGGTAAATAGAAGGAGATCTAAAAATAAGTCATGGTCTGAATCAAAGGTAAGGGAAAAAATGAAGGATCAAACAGCCAAGGACTCCCCAAAGGACCAAAAGAGGGAGCTATCATTTTAAATAAAGAGAAGGGGAGAAATTATAGTAGTTAGGTAAAATACCTGCAAAAATACAAGGTGGATATGTTTTTGATTACCACTTCCCTCGAGGAAAAGGTGAAGGTCCAAACCTTATTTCAAAAGGACCAGGAGATGACTGAAAGTTTGGATAGTCCAAAGGGAGAAAGGATGACAGTTGGAGATTTGATTAATCTCTCCTCAAATGAAATAATGAATAGTCATTTCTCTATTAATCAAGAGATGGTAATTAAAGAAGATGAGAAAGCTACTGACAAGAAGGGGGCTCCCCGAGAAATAACTCCTTTAGGGAAGAGAAAAGGAGATCAATCTCCTAAAAAGGGATAATCTTGAATTTCCCCTTCAAGCAATGGATAATTTATGGTTGGAGATCATCTTATTAATTTGGAAAACTCCACTAGTAAACTCAAAAGGCCAAATAAATTTGATTTAAGGAAAAATCTACCCAGAATTAAATAAACTTAGGGAAACAAATTTTTTTAGATCAGAAGGTTCTAAAGAAAAACAAACCCAATATTAGAAACTGAATTACATCTCATGGAATGTAAGAGGGATCAATATCCCCGTGAAGTGGCGAGTTCTTAAGGACTTGATTGAAGGACAGAAAATTGATGTTTTGGCTCTACAAGAAACTAGAATGAAAGAAGACATTTTCTTAAGATCCTGTAGATCCTTCTAGAATAACTCAAAAGCTTTCTCTATTAGTTCCAAAGGGGCCTCTAGAGGGTTAGCAGTGGTCTAGAATCCAGACCTTTATGAGGGCAATTTGTTGGTGAAAATATATCACCATATGGATGTTATGATAAGAAATTTCAAAAACAAAAAAATTTGGATCTTATCCAACATCTGTGTTCCTTCCCATTACAAACAAAGGAAAAAAATATGGAAACATCTTCAAACTTTCAAATACAAAATTACTTGTACTGAGTGGATAGTGATGGGTGACTTTAATACCCCTTTGTCTCCAGGGGAAAAAAGAGAGGCTCCAAGGAGTTTACTATGGGTATGGATGATTTTAATTTCTTCATATATGATAGCATCCTCCATGACATATATCTTAAAGGAAGTAAATATATCTAGTCCAATAGAAGATTTGGTGTTCATAATATTCAAGTGAGACTAGATCGTGCCTTAGATTTCGAAGAATGATTAAGCCAGGATATCAATATTTTCTCTCTTCCCTGGAAAGGGTTGGATCATAACCCGATATTGTTGACAATTGAGAATCCCTCTAGAATAAGACCTTCCTTCTATTTTGAGAAATTGTGGCTCCATAGTGAAGATATTAAATATCTTATCAGTGAGTGGTGGAAACTGAAGGTGCATGGAACTGCAAAGTTTAGACTTACCAAACAACTCCAAAATGTCAAAAATAATTTCAAAATATGGAACAATAAAATCTTTGGTAATATTTTTCAGAAGAAAGATGCTATTAAATCTGACCTGCTAAATTTCCAAAGGAAAAATGAAGGAGGGTATGGTGATCTGGAATCAGAATTCTATGATAAGGAAATATATATGTTGTAAAAATACCACAATATCCTTGGTAAAGAGGAAATCTTCTAAAGACAGAAATATCGAGTCTCCTGGCTCAAAGAAGGGGATACAAATACTAGGTTTTTCCACCTGTCTACTATAAAATGTATAAGATTCAATAGAATATGTAAATTAAGGAGAGAGGAAGGCTCCTTTGTGGAAGAGAAAAAATAAATTAATCAAGAAGCTATATCCTTCTCTAAAAAATTTCTCACGAACCATTATGTTCCTAATCTAGTCAAAGAGCAAGAGATTTTGAACTGCATCCCATCCTTATTCTCAGAGGAAGATAATTATCTTCTTTCTATGATCCCTTATTTAGAGGAGGTGGAATTTAAGGTAAAATATCTCCGCCCTAATAAGGCCCCTGGTCCTGATGGGTTTCAAGCTTTCTTTTTCCAACATTTCTGGGATATTATAAAAAAGGATGTGTATAACACCATGAAAGAAGTTTTAAAAGGGAAAAATATGTTAAAATATATGAATTGTACCTTCTTGGCCCTAATTTTGAAATGTGACAATGCAATGGAATTGAAAGACTTTAGACCTATAATCCTGTGCAATACTACCCACAAAATCTGCATGAAACTCCTGGCTCTCTGTCTTCTACTGATCCTACCTTGTATCATTTCTAAACAACAAGGAGGATTTTTCCTTGGATGCCAAATCCAAGACGGGATCATTACTATCAATGAGACAATTCATTTGGCTAATCTAAGCAAGAAGGATTATATGTTCCTAAAATTGGATATGGCTAAAGCATGTGACAGGTTCTCATGGAGTTTTCTGGAAAAAATTCTTGATAGTTTTGGCTTCAATGTTTCCTTTAGAAGTCTTGTTAAAGCCTGTATTTCTAATGCCTTGTTTTATATTATTATGAATGGGTCCCCTTGTGGTTTCTTTCCCAGCTCCCAAGGACAAAGGAAAGGGGATCCGCTTTTCCCTTTTCTCTTTATTATTCTAGGAGAAGCTCTTAGCAGAAGACTTAATGTTGAAACTTGTAATGGCTTCATAAAAGGGATATCACTGGTGAGGGGCATGGAGAAGGTGTCCCACCAACATTTTTTTATTATACTATTATGGTGGGTGAAGTTTCTATCCCAGAAGTGAAAAATTTTAAAACCCTCTTGGATGATTACATGGAGATTTTGGGTCAGTTGGTGAACTATGGAAAAAGTTATATTTTTTTCCTCAATTATTTGGAAAGAATATGTAAGAAGATTGTTGATATTTTGGGTTGTGTCCATAAATCCTTCCCAAAATTTTATTTAGGTATTCCCCTTGGGGATAAAAGACCTTCTAGTTTGGATTGGAAATTTCTTATAGAAAGATTCTATAAGAATCTTGTGGGGTGGAAAGAAAATCTATTATCTTGGACTAGGAAAATCACCCTCCTTAAGAGTTATCTCCAAATTCTCCTAGTGTATGCTATGCCTCTCTATAAACTTCCTAGGATTATAGTGGAAAAACTTGAAAAGATCCGAAAAATATTCCTATGGAGTTGTACTGAAAGCAAAGATAGAATCATGTTGGTGGCTTATAATAAATTCTATAAACTAAAAAAGATAGGGGGAATTGGCCTGACAGACTGGACTAAAATGAACAAAGATATTTTGGCAAAAATTATTTGGAAACTTATAAAATAAAATGGGGTTTGGATGAGAATTCTTAAGAAAAAATATTGGATGGATGATAATGACAAACGGTAGATCTTCAAACCAACGTCTTTCAGTGGGTCAAGTGTTTGGAAAGATATTAATTCGACAAAGGACCTCGCTGTTAAGGGAAGCAGGTGGAAAATAGGGAAAGGAAATGAAATGTGATTTTAGATTGATAAATGGACAAAAACAAATTTACTCAAAGACAAATTTCCCCAAATCTCAAAATTGCTAGAAGACAAATATGGCGAAAAAATAAACAAATATATGGAACTTTAAGAAATATTTCAAGTTTGGAAACACATAAAATTGGATAGGCAAGAATTTAAAACACTTCTAGTTAACCTCAATGTTTTTTTTAAAACTACGTGCCTTCTAACAACAAGGAACAAGATCAGATTGTGTGGAAAAGAGAACAAAGTGGGAATGTTTTAGTTAAATATGCCTATATATCTTTCTTTGAAGATGGAACTAGTGATGAAGATATTATTACAAGAATGGTTTGGAATAAGAATATAACTCCCAAAGTCAATGTTTTCAGCTAGCTAGTGGTAATAAATAGGATTCTTACTGTAGATAACCTTTCTAAACAAGGCCTCCATATAGTCAATAGATGCGTTCTTTGTGAAAAGAACTTGGAAATGGTGAACCATATGTTTTTAGATTTCCCTTTTATTTCCCACATCTTGTCTCATATTCTAGGAATGTTTTCGCTCAAGTGGGTTATTCCCAAGGATCTCCAATCATCCTGGAATCAATGGAAATTCCCTTTCAAAATTCAAGGGTTGAAAAACCTTTGGATTATGAGCCTTGGCCATTTCTGGTGGGAAATATGGAAAGAGAGAAATCGAAGGATTTTCAATAATAAAGAAACTCCCTAAAACAAGTGTTATAAACAAGTGTTTAGAGGCTTTAGAAATAGTTTTTCTATCCTCAAGAATAAGGAAGTGGAAGTCATGGACTGTGAACAATTTATCATCAAGAAATGGAACTTAACCTTTTCTCCTCTACCTAGGAAAAGCAATCCTAGAGATGGGGTTTAGTGGAAGCCACCTCGGGAAGGAGTTATCAAACTCAAATTCGATGGGGCATCTAAAGGGAATCTAGGAAAGGCAGGTGAAGGATGAATATTTTTGGATCACAAGGGAAGTTTTCTCCTTGCTTATTTCTTTTATATAGGAATTTAATCGAATAATTTTGTGGAGGCTACAATGATGTACTGGGGGGTAAAGATCACTGAAGAGAAAGGTTTCACAAACCTTCTTGTGGAAGGAGACTCCTTGAATATTATATCATACATGAGAGAGGTTAAATGTTCTATCTCTATCTCTATTGAATATTTCATCAAAAATGCTAAGAATAAACTTGTCTCCTTTGTTGATATATCTTTCTCTCATAACTTCTAAAAAGGAAACAAATTGGATAATGTTTTATCTAATAAGGGGGTGGAAGATAAGGATTTTAAGGTGGTTGAGGAACTGTCCTATGTGTATTTAAAATTCATCGATATCTTGGATCAGGAAATATCCCCTAACTACATTTTTTCTAATGAGGATGGCAATCAGTAATAAAGCCCTCTGGGTGACGCACTCTGATTTTCTAAATCATGCACTCATGAAAACCTTTATATCCTATCATGCCAAAGTATGGGCGGTTATCTTGGTTATTTTGAATCACACTTCTAAGTGTGTTAAAGGGAGCCATAAAAAGCACAAATCACTCTACAGGAAGAAGAATTACTCAAACCATGGGTGGAGAACTTGTGAGGATTGAACAAAATAAGGTTCCAAAAATGTCCAAAGAGGCATAGGAGGTGCTTGATAGGGTTAGCCTGTTAAAATTTTTCAACATTTTTGATGGGTTAGATGAGACCCTGAGTGAAAATATTGCAAATACCTAGAAGGATGGCCATGTTTGGGTTCACAAATTTACCTTCACCATCTCTCCAAAGTTCATTACCAAAATATTGGGTTTGTCTTAGGATGGAAAAAGTTCTTTCAAGCCCAAATCGGACTACAGTCAGGAGATCAATTACTTCATACTTGGTAAGGGGACCCCTAAAATTACCCACAATGGTTATGCAAGAGAGGATCAGCCCCATCCTAAAAAAATTATTTCTCATATTCTTATGGATTATATTACCCTTGAAGGGTGTTATAAGTTTTTTAGGGGTATCATTTTCTAATGTTAAATCACATTCAGAATGACATACCCTAGAATTTTCCAAAATTTTATGTTCCTTTCTCTTGCTAAGTCAATTGCTCAGGTTGAGAAAGGTACTTTTTCCCTATCCCTTCATCAAGGCCTTATCAAATCCATGATAATGCTGGGTACGCCCCTTATTGGGAAAAATGAAAGAATTGGGGCTTCGGCTAAATGGACTTATACTACTTTTGGGGGGAATCCTATGATTTCAGAAGATGAGGAGGGTTGTGTTAACAAGGTGGAAGTGGGGAAGTCTATGGAAAAAAGAACCATGTCTCACTTGGCTAAGGCCAATGTTAAAAAAATGATGGGAGAAAGGAGCTTCTACCTCTAGTGAGAATCTGGATGTTAGCTAGAACTCTGAGGAGCAGCAGGCTGAAGTCTTGGGTCAGGTGGATATAGAGGATAATTAGGATATGGAAGCCATCCATGATGAAAATAGTGAGGAGAAGAATCTCTATCTTAACCATGAGTCTTCTAAGGATAAAAGATATAAAAATACTGAGGAAGCCACTGAAAGATTACATTCACTCAAAACAGCCCAGAAGAATTTGTTTAATGCCCAGGCTAATGCGGTTAAGTCCAATGTTTTCATGAGGGAGTTCAATAATTACAGGCTTGAAACTGATATCAATAGACAAAAGATAAGTATGGTGACAATTGACTTGAGGGAGTTACAGGAAAATTTGAGAATCTCTCCTTTATTGTGTTGAACAAACAAGTGAAAAATGCTAATGAAAGATGTATCTCTATGGAGAATGACATGTTAAATATGAAGGGTATTATCTTTCATATTAGAGATGTTCACATCCTAAACATCAAATTTACTATACACAATCTCAAGCTCCTTGCAGACATGATCCAATTAATGGAAATAGTGAAAAAAAAAGTAAAAAGAGGGGTCTGACCCTAAGGTGGAGATAGTTGAACCCAACTATAAATACTGGAAATCCACTATAGCTATCTTGGTTAAATAATGGAATGGATGTATGTAGACAGTAGGTAAAATGATCAATGAATGATGGTGAATTTCTATTCTATTGGTTTTTTCCTTTTTTTCTACATGCTATTAGTTTCTATATCCTCTATTGTTAGTTATTTTGTTTTGTGGACTTTAGGATCCATTTCTCTTTTGGTGGCTCTTGGTATGTTCCTATTGCTTTGAGTTGGTTTCAATGTCTACCCCCTTAATCCTTCAATTCTCTTATGTAATACTTTGTTCAAGGTAGGGTCCCCTCAACCCTTTTTCACCTTTAATAAAAAAATATAATAATTTCAACATGATAATCATCCAAACTTAAGCCGATTAAGAAAAGAATAATTAAAAGTCTTATTCTATTCTCATTATTTCCAATTTAATTCCCAAAGCAAAGTTCTAAAACACATAGCTAGGTCCTTATCATTAAATCTAAAAGGTAACCAGGAACAATTACAATTTGACATGAACAAGCTACCACCATTATAACACTCCTAACCAAAACCCTAATTTCATCCATAAATTGAAGCCATAAAAATAGAGATCACTTTATAGGGACCATGTGTACTCATTGAACATTCCTACAAGAGGATACTCTAATCCCAGAAAAAGAAATAATCAACTTGAGTTAATAAATTAGAAAGGGCCTATCTTAACAGGATAAACATGTTTTTGAACCCATTTGTTTATCATAATGACTGAAAAGGAAGGAAAAAAAGAGTCAAATCTTAACCATGCATCTAACAACAATCCACATTATAATGATATTTTTTCCCACACACAATTAATGGATAAAGAATCAGAATGTTTTTACTATCAAAACAAAGAGTTTTGTTCTACCCAAAAGACCAAATAAACGATTAAGAAAAGAAACTTCCATACAATGATCCATGCAGACATCACATTAACCATCGTATAGAAAAATAACTTAAAATGAGAAAGAAAAAAATTCATGTCTCAACACCACTTAAGATGCCAGTAAAATCTCCAAGAGACATTCAAAAGGTTCAAATCAAACCTATGACCATCATCAAGGAAACACAATGATCCAACATAAGGCTCCCCAAAGATAACAAGATTTACAGTAAAACATAATACCAAACTGCACTCACAAAGCCTACAATTCCACATGGGAGCATATAAAGAAGGAAAATGAACCCATATTAAAAGCATAACAGCCTAGGATTTCCTCAAAAGATCAATCAAGTTCCAAAACATGAACTGACTTGATAAGAGTATTCAAGCAATGAATAACACATTCATAAAAGAGAGAAGTAGAGTTTTACTAGACTAGGATTTCATACAAGGAGGAACAGTCCATATTGCAACATTGAATAAATCTCAAGGTAACCTAGAAAGGGTATTTAATAAAAAACATATCCATAAAAGATAAATGACCAATCTATAATTCTAAAACAGGTCCACTCGAGAAGGGTGTTTAAGAACAAAATGAAACCAAAAATGATGGAGGCAGAAAAATCCATCAAATGACTTCCACGCATGCACTTAAAGTTCTTGAAATAACACTTTTAAGAGAACCCGGTTGGTTCAAGACCAATCTTAAATAAATTAACCAAAAATATCCAAAGATTCATTACTATTAAGAGCCAACAAGTGACCAACAAACCTATGAGAGAGATCTCACACAGGCATAACAAAGGTCAACCAAAATAATGTTTTTCCTTAATTATTTTAACAGAAAAGTAACATGGATCATTACCTTAATCCTTAACCTTGACATCTATTCCATAACAACAAATAACCAGTTTAAGGTGGATAATCTATCAAGAAATAAAACACATTCTTCCCTTAACCATCTTTACAGTTTGATATATATATGAACAAAGAAAACACAATTGATTTTCCAACCAAGACAACCTAGAATCACGATTAACAAATTAATGTACTGAATAAATTATATCCACAAGAACCATATCTAATAAACGTCACAGAAGCAAGAAGAGGTAAACATAACACAAGCAAATAATCCCTAGAAATGTTTTCATAAAAGAGAAGCATTATTTTAATGAAAACACTTAAATAACAACAAGATATTTTAATGAGATAGGGAATATCATGCATGTAGAGATCTTTTCTTCCTTTCCTTTCCTTAATCCTTCATGCAAAACTTCTACTGAAATACTTCCACGAAAACACAAAAACCAATCCTCTGCAACTTTCCTCATTTTCTTCTTATAGCTACCATGCTCATATTTTGTTATTATTACCGCCATACAAGGCGATATTATGCATGCAACAAATTTGAACTAAAGGTTCAAAGGAATTGTAAACCACATGCAGATATCCAAAGCTCTAAAAACCAAATGATACAATAAAACAAAAACCCATCTATTCTCCTCCAACCTTCCACTATTCCCCAAGCAGTTTTCACTCTAGTCGAGAACATTAATTGTTAATAGGACTACCATTTCTTATCTTAAATTCCCAGCATTGCTGACTCTATGCTAGTCGGATTTATAAATTAAAACTTCATTCAAATGAACTAAGAAGATTTTGAAAACTTAACATTCCCCCTATTTTCATGCATTGGCCAAAATTGGTAGAAACAGTGTATTAAATGACACAATAAACCTTCTAAATGCCTTTGAAATGGTGCCACCGACACCTATCAACTTACCATCCATGCCATTCCATTTCCCTTTAGGCTAGCCCAATTATCTTAGATTAGGTTTATTTAGTATTAGCTTATAAACCAAGCTTAGGTCCTTAGGAGTAATTCCATTTATCTTAGAATAAATTAGTGTCAAGAATTAGGATTACCCTTTTCCAATTAATCATCACAATTAATAAAATAATTTTAACTTAGACTTAAGATAAGTAAAAATCATAGGAACTTAGATTAAGTCAGGTCCCAAAAACTAATAAAAAACATTACCATATGCAATGAATAAAAATGACGTTTTTAGATCACTTAAAAAGGGTGCATGCTAACAATGCCACTTAATGCCCTTGTGATCCCACAACAGCCTAGGTTCAGAAATCAAACAATCTCGCCAGTTTGGTCAAATGACCTAAACATTGTAAACTTGAAAGCATGCCTTGGATCACTGAAATTGATCCAAGGTATGGCTATTCCAGCATAATAAATTAAATAGACTGAAGCACAAGTTCCATATTGAAAAATAGGGAATGAATGAATTTAGACTAAATTTATTTCTTCCATCTATATGCAGTGCACATTCAACATTAAGAATGAATGAAATTCTTCATTTTAAATTTAGAATTGTCATGGGATGATGGTATCCATTTTTAGAAGATAAGCATATCATCTATAACAAACATAATTACTTAGTTCATAAGAGTACACTATATTCTAACAAGAATCACCTATCAACATTTGTAACTTTATTACATAAGCAGTAAAGGATATCAAATATTGTAAAGGAAGTAGATACCTCCCCTCTACAAAGCATCATCTTCCCAATGATTAACTTAGTCCACATTCTTCTAACAAGAAAAATAATCATAATTATAGTTCTTCTATCCACAAAATTTTCAATCAGAAACCAAATTTACAGAATTCAAGTTTTTCATAAATTATTATAGTATCAAATAGTTGTCCTTGTATTAAACAATATAGTACTTGTGTAAAACTGGCAAAAATTAAATATAACTTTCAACAAAGTCTTTAATTACCTCCAAAAATCAAACTAATTTTGTTCAAAAAAAGGAGGAAAAGCAGTTTTCATATCCTCTAGGTTTTCCCATGTTGCACTTTCTTCATTAAAATGGTCCCACTAGACCTTGCATTGACTGATTTCATGATTTTGCAAGTGTAACTGATGAGTTTATAACACTCTTATGGGTTAAACCATGATTACTCCTAAGTCTTGGACCTCTAAAGAATCCTAATTTAATATATGGTATAAATATGAAATGTATTTCTTAAGAAAAGTGATATGGCAAACATCATGCATTCATGACAAAGTGAGAGGTAATGCTAAGAGATGAGATATAGGGCTAATCACTTTAACAATCTCAAAAGGTCCCACAAAATGAGGTGAAAATTTGGATTCCTTGCTAAAGGTTATAGAGATTTTTTTAGGCTTGACCCATAAAAAGACTTTTCACCAAGTTCAAATTTCTTATCAATCCTTTTCAGATATGCATAACTTTTCTGCCTATCCGCATCTTCTTTTAATCGTTCACAAATCATTTTCACTTGTTGTTCCATTTCAGTAAGAATTTTAGGTCAAATAACCTCTATATCTTTAATGTTATCCAAACTAACAGGAGTTCTACATTTCCTTCCATACAATGCTTCGAAAGGTGCCATTTTTAAAGATGAATGATAAGAATTGTTGTAATAAAATTCAAATAAATGAAGATATTATTCCCATTTGTAATGCTGATCTATACATTACATTCGTAACGTATCTTCCAAAACCTGATTTATACATTCTGTTTGACCATCTATTTCCAGATGGTATGTGGAACTAAAATTTAGTTTTGTTCCTAAGGCTAAATTTAGCATTTTCTAGAAACAAGATGTCATTATAGGGTCTCTATCAGATATAATCAATTTAGGTACTCCATGTAATTCGAAAATTTCATGCACAATTTTTTTTTCTAAAACAGATGAATCATTATTAAGATTACAAACTATAAAATGTGCTAGTTTTGTCAAAATTTTAATGACAACTAAAATAACATCATGTTTATTTCTAGACATAGGCATCCCCTAAAAAAAATTCATACTAATTACTGGCCACTTATATTGTGGTATGCTATGGGGATATAGTAAACTAGCTAGGTGCATATGCTCAGCCTTAATACACTGACAATTCAGGCAATGTGAAATAAAATCAGTCATGTCTCTCTTCATCACTTTCCAAAAATATTGTTGTTTTACATCAACAAGCATGCTTGTAACACCGAGATGTCTTGAGTAAGGTGAATTATGAAATTCCATCATTAAATTTTTCCTTAACCCATTTCTTGAAGGTACATAAACTCGCTTTTCATATCTTAAAATTCCTTCATTATCAAAGTTAAAACCTTTGTATCTTGCACCATTAGGATCTATAGCAAGTACTATTTTTACATGCTGAAAATAAAAAATCAAAATCCATGAAACTCTTGACCTCATCCTTAAATTGATTTCTTAAATTTATAAGTGCATAAATATGTTTCCTACGACTTAGTGCATCTGCCACTTTGTTTTCTTTTCCTTTTATGTAACTTATGTCAAAATCATATGGTGACAAAAACTCTAACCATCTTCACTATCTTGCATTTAGATTTGGCTGAGTGAAAATATACTTCAGACCAAGGTGGTTAGTTTTTAACTCAAAAGGTCTTCCTAAAAGATAATGACTCCATACTTGAAGTGCATGAACTATGAAAGCAAGCTCTAGGTCATGGGGAGAATAATTCAACTCATGTAACTTGATTTTTCTACTCTCATATGCTATAATATGATCATCTTACAACAAAATACCTCCTATTCCTTCATCAGAAGCATCTGTAACTAATGTAAAGCTTCCATTTGGATCCAATACAGCCAAAATAGGTATGGAAGTTAGGTATTATTTTAGAGTTTTAAATGGTGCTTCGTATTTATCACTCCACACAAAAATTTTATCTTTATTTTGTAATGAAGTAATAGGGGAAACACCTTTTGAAAAGTCCTTAACAAACTTTCTGTAGTAACCGGAAAGCCCCATGAAGCTTCTGACTTCATGTACATTTTTAGGTGTAGGCCATTCAGTTATGAAAACAATTTTCGATGGATCAACTACTATTCCATCTTTGCTTATAACAAGTCCTAACTAGTGAACTTTTGTTTCATAAAAAAAGCATTTGGGCAACTTACCATACAATCTTCTCTTTCTCAAAATTTCAAGTACAATTTTCAAATGCTCATGGTGTTCATCACTGATTTTAGAATAAATAAGAATATCATCTAAGAATACAAGTACAAACTTGTCCAAGTATTCTTGAAAGATATTATTCATTTTATTCATAAAAGTTGTAGGTGCATTTGTCAAACCAAAAGTTAAAATCGTGAATTCATAATGTCTATACCTTGTTCTATAAGTTGGTTTATGAGTGTCTTCATCCTTAATTCTTAATTGATGATATCCTAATTGAAGATATATCTTTGAATATACTGATGCATCACACATCTGATCAAACAAATAATCAATTCTAGGATGTGGATACCTTTTTTTTATTGTTTTTTTGTTTAACATCCTATAATCAATACAAAGTCTAAGTGTTCCATCTTTCATTTTCACAAAAATTACCTATGCTCCCCAGGGTGAGACACTCAGTCTTATCAAACCTTTAGACAATAGTTCTTATAACTATGCCTTAAGTTCTACTAATTCAATTGTAGTCATTTGATAAGGTGCCTTGGAAATAGGCCTCAATTCCTGGTTTGATTTCTATTATGAAGTCAAATTCTCATTTAGGCAGAAGACCAGACAAGTTCTTCCAAAAAAAACATCACTGAAGTCTCTTAACAGTGGATAATTTTCCAAGAAATCACTATCCTTTTCTATTATTTCAGAAATTTTTACTACATATAGAGTGCAACCTTTATTTTTTACCTTTTTAAACTGCACAGATGACAATTTTATAACTATTTTTTCTCATTTTACCCCCTGTATGTCTTTTGTTTTCTACAAATCATCAAGGCATCTAATGTGTTTTTCAAAACAATCAACTTTTTCTTTATGATCAAAAATCCAGTTAACACCAATTATGACATCATATGACCCCAAAGGAGCAACATAAAGATCTACTTCAGTGGAAAAACTTGGTAACTCTAAGACTGCTCCAAAAAGACATTTACTAACAGTATGGACAACATTATTACCATAATGTACAGTCCAATATTTTTCCATTATTCCTTCTTTTCTTTTTAATTTTGAGCTAATTTACTAGAAATAAAACATTATGTAGCTCCAGTATCAAAAAGTATAGCAACGAGTGTACTAAATAATTTACCTGGCACTTATATGGGCATAACTTATTTTTTAACTTGTTTATCAGCTACTGCAACATGTATCTTATGTTACTGATTGATGTAATCTTTCTTTAGAGGGCACTAGTTTGCATAGTGATCCTTACCACTGTTGAAACAACCACCTACAGATCTAATTTTTGGTTCAAACTTATTTCTAGACCTAAAATTACTATTTTTTCCTCCAAAGGATTTCTACCCATTGTTGTTATTCTTTACAAAATTATTTATAATGTTCATAGCAGGTTTATTTGTTGTTGTTTTCTTATTGTTATCAGTCACAAACTTAAATTTGGATCCAAAATTTTTCCATGCCACCTTTTTGGGTGTAAGTGACAAAGAAGAATTAGAAAATTTCCTGCGATTCTCTTCTTTATGAGTAAAAATTGCCTCCAATTTTTGTTCTTGCCATATGGCTTTTTCTACAACCCCTTCCATAGTGGTTGGGTTGTGTACATCTACTTCTCCCCCTATGACATGATTCAATCCCATAATAAACTTGTGTATCCTCAACTTATCATCAATTTGATATTGAGGGATGTACTTAAGAAGTTTGGTAAACCTCTCCCAATACTTAGTTACAGTTAACTTTCCTTTGAATTAAATTATGAAATTCTATCATTTTTTTTATCATAATAGAGTTGTGGCAGCTAGCATTGCCTAAAGTAGCTCTTAAACTGATCCCATGTGATGCTTGATTCATCAATGTCTGGTTCAACCTTATGGTTGTCTCACTAGGAGGATGCCTTATGGGAAATATGATAGGATCCCCATACTACTTTTGTTTCTTCTGAGAAGTTCCTTATTGCAAATTACTTCTCCATTTCACTAAGCCAATTCTTAGTCCCATCCCCCGGTGTAGTTCCATTGAAGTTTTGTGGACTTATCCTCTTGATGTCATTAGTAAGTTCCATTTCTAATCTTGCCTTCTTATTTTCAGGTAGATTAGGTACATTTTCATTTGCAGCAATGTTATTTTCATTCACAACATTATTATTTACTACATTATTTTTATCAACACCCAAAGTTCTAGCATTGGCAGTGTTCCCTGGAGGTGGCTGATCATTATTATTAGCATCACCTTCCTCCTCTTCATTACCCATTACTTGTTGTTCAAGTACAACAAGATGATCTCTTGTGTCCAATAGGGTAACAAGAATCTCATCAAGTTTTTGTGTAGTAGATGCTTTTCCACCTGGAGGCTGATTTTTTGCAATGCCACCCCTTGTTCTAACCATTTTTTGTTAATAATAAATTAAGTTTATATCATATATGGACTCAATAGGTCTAAGAGTTGTAACCTCACTCTGAAACCAAGATGTAACATCAAATTTTTAAGACTTAGAAACAAGGGAATTTTTTTATCATAATGTTCTCTATTCTAAATTAATATAATTCAAAACACACATTCCATTACCAATCCATCTCATAACAGAAAACCATATGCAGGTGTAATGACTCAGTGAAACATCAATATCTCATTCCATGAATCGGTATTAACCCTATATATCATGTTAACTTGTTCAAGTGTATACTTGGTTCCTTTACCCTTTTAGGGGCACTCAATTATTTTTTCTAAGAATCCTATCTGAATATTTGTTACCGATATTCATCTGAAATCCTGCATCTTGGACTAGGTGACATAAGACAACGCAACCAACAGCTTGTGATACTTTGGCCAAATGTTTTTAAACATTTCTACCACGTTTACATTCTAAGATGGCATACTCGTCGAAAGGAATATGTATTTCACCACACTTGTACTATTATCTAGATTGATCATTCTTGACTACTGTCAACCCAAACCTAAGTCAAAGTTTCACACTAAATAGGGGCAGCTTACATGCACTAGTGTGGAATACTACTCATGGTGACTAAGGATACATAGACATACTCAATCGAATTTCATTGATTGGGTGTGTCTAGTTACCCTAAGTCAACATGAGTTAGCCACTACACTAGTCCATGTATCTATCTCTTTTTAGAGTAGAACCATGAACCAAACTTCCACTTATGTCAATCGAGTTAATTGAACTAAGTGGTTTGATGCATAGTTGGCTACATCATATTATCCTTGTAAGGAATCCAGTCATTATGAAGGTACTCGGTTGCAGACCCTATGTTATAACAACCAACTGATTTCCTTCAACTAAAATTACATACTTAAGAGTATTAGATCATTATCCCAACAATTATTATCTTATAAAATTTATCAGTGAAAAAATACACCTTAGGGTCCACTATTCATGATTGACACATAGAAAGGTATGGAGCGTACATTCACAAGTAAAAGGTATACAGATAAAATTTTCATTATTTCTTATGATCATCTTATTCTTAACCTATTAATTTCATTTATCAATATGTCTAAATTTTATATTAATAAAGTAAGATCATTAAGTTGTCTTATTACAGTTTAACATTGTAATAAAACTTGATTGAAGGCTTATACTTTAGAATTTGGAATATCATAAAGTCTAAATATTTATAATAACTCTTTTAATATTTCTTGATTCTGATTGTTGATAAAATATAAGGAGCATACATCCAATCATCCTTATGATTTAATCAAAATCACATAACAAGATATCATACATAGCTCTTTATTTAATAACAAAGGAAAGTATCCTTTTCTTTCTTTATTAAGGACTATTGTCCTATTAGTGAAATCAGAAAGCATATGATTCAGTTTCATAATAAAAATCCACATTATTTTATATAAAACTATACATATTCCCTTTATTGAGTAAGGATCTACCAATAATAACCAACTTAGTTATACTCTTTCATAAAATTAAAATAATCTAAACTATAAGTTTAGATTCCTTATTCCTAGTAGCATTTATACCTTAGAATCTACTAAGTTATGTACAACAATATTTACTTATATCCAAAAATTCCCATCATGCATGTTATTATCAAGGAATATTACACAAACTTAAGTAATGTAAGACCTTTGGACTAAGTCAGAAATTAACATCTTTCCCACAAGAATTCATTTATCAAAAGGAGAGTTCACTACTCTCCAAACTTAGTAAGTATTACATAGGTTTATATAAAACATCCTTCCACTATTCTAAAACTATTTTTAATAGATCCTCATAATTTATTTTCCAACAAGAAGTACATTTCGAGAAAATGTCAATTCATAAGCATCTGAATGAAGAGAAATTATTTCATTAGTAAAATAAATGCAACTTTCTATAAGTCTTTCTCCTTTCAGCATTCATGAAGTCCATCTATAAAATTTTTAGCATGAGTCAGTTCACAAGAATTAATCATGATAAATGCTATAACGTTAAAACAATATGTTTTATCTAATGGTTTCGTTAAAGGAACCCTACTATTAATGAAAAGGTTCCAAGTATAAAGATAAGGAAAATAAGAAAGACTTTTCCAAATAATTACCAATCATATATAAAGAAGAGTCACATAATCTACTAAGTAATAATGTTCAGGAAATAAATAATTAAACCATTACCAATTAATTTTATCTCAACACAGTTATGATAATCATTTCAACATAATAATCATCCAAACTATAACCAATTAAGAAAAGAAGTAATTAGAATTCATAATCTATTCTCATTCTTTCCAATTTAGTTCCTAAACTAAAGTTCTACAGCACAGAGTCAGTTCCTTATCATTAAATATATAAGGTAAACATGAATAATTACAATTTGACATGAACAAGTTACCACCATCATAACACTACTAACCAAAACCCTGATTCCATCCATAAAAGGAATCCATCAAACAAATATCACTTTACAGGGACCAAACATACTCATTGAACATTCCTACAAGATGATACTCTAATCCTAGAAAAATAAAGAACCAACATGAGTTAAGAACTCAGAAAGGTCCTATCTTAACAAGATAAACAAATTTCCAAACCCATTTGTTTGTATCATAACAAATAAACAAGAAGGGAAAAAAAAGATTCAAAGCTTAACCATGCATTTAAGAATAATCTGCATTAGAATGATCTTTTTTTCCCATAAAAAATTAATGGATAAAGAATTAGAAATTTTTTACTGTCAAAATGCATAGTTTTGTTCTGCCTAAAAAACCAAATAAAGGATTAATAAAAGAAACTTCCATACAATGATCCATGTAGACATCACATCGACCATCCTACAAAAAAGAACTTAAAATGAGAAAGAACAAAATTCATCTCTCAATACCACTTAAGATGCCAATACATTTTCCAAGAGACAGTAAAAATGATCAAATCCAACCTATAACCGTTGTCAAGGAAACACGATAATCTAACACAAGGCTCCCCAAAGATAACAATATCTTCAACAAAACATAATACCCAAATGCACTCATGAATCCCAAATTTTTACGTGGGAGCATATAAAGAAGGAAAAAAAACCCAAATTAAAAGTATAACAACCCAAGATTTCCTCAAAATATCAATCAAGTTCAAAAATCGGAACCGATTCGAGAATAGTATTCAAGCAATGAAGAAAAAATTCATAAAAGATAGAATCAGAGTTTTACTAGACCAAGATTTCATATAAGGAGGAACAGTCCGGTACTGCAACATTGACCAAATCTCAAAGTAACCGATAAAGGGTATTTAATTAAAACAAACATAGCCAACAAAAGAGAAATTATCAGTCTATAATTATAAAATAGGTCCACCTAAGAAGGGTTTTTAATTAAAAAATGAAATAAAAAATGACAGAGGAAGAAGACTCCATCAGATGACTTTCATGCATGCACTTACAGTTCTATAAATAACACTTTTGAGAGAACCCCTTTGGGTCAAGACCAATCTTAAATAAATGAACTAAATCTAAATATCTATTACTATTAAGAGCCAACAAGTGACCAACAAACCTATGTGAGATATCACACACATGCATAACAAAGGTCGACCAAAATAACGTTGGTCCTTACTTATTTTAACAGGAAAGTAACCTGGATTGTTACCATAATCCTTAACCTTAGCATATATTCCACACCAACAAATAACTAATTCAAGGTGGATAATCTATCAAGAAATAAAACATAGTCTTCCCTTGTTGATCTTTACAGTTTCATATATATATGAAAAAATCAAACACAATTGATTTTCCAACACAGATATTTGAGAATCATGATTAACAACTTAATGTACTGAATAAATTATATCCACAATAACCATATCCAAGAAACTTCACAGAAGAAAGAAGAGGTAAACATAACACAAAAAAAATCCCTAGAAACGTTTTCATAAAAGAGAAATGTTCTTTTAATGAAAACACGTAAATAACAACAAGATATTTTAATGAAATATGGCCTATCATGCCTGTAGAGCTCCTATATTCCTTTCCTTGACTCAATCCTTCATACAAAACTTCTACTGAAATATTTCCATGAAAAACACCAAAACCAAATCTCTACAACTTTCCTCATTTTCTTCTTATAGTTACCATGCTTGTATTTTGTTATTATTACCACCATGCAAGTTGAGATTATGCATGAAACAGATTCAAACTAAAGGTTAGAAGGAGTGGTAAACCACATGTAGAGATCCAAAGCTCCAAAAACCGAATGAAACAATAAAACCAAAAATCATTTATTCTCCTCCAGCCTTCTAATATTTCCTAGGTGGTTTTCACTCTGGTCGAGAACATTAATTGCCAATAGGACTGCCAGTGTCATGTCCTAAATTCCTGCCATTTCCAACTCTATGCACTTGGATTTATAAATTAAAACCTCATTCAAATGATCTTAGCAGAGTTTGACAACTCATCATTCCCCTTATTTTCATGCATTGGCCGAAATTGGTGGAAATTTTGTAGTAAATGACACATTAAACCTTTTAAAATCCTTTGAAATGGTTCCACTAACACCTATCAAATTTCCATCCATGCCATCCCATTTTCCTTTAGGCTAGCCCAAGGACCTTCGATTAATTTTGTTTAGTATTAGCTGATAAACCAAGCTTAGGTCCTTATGAGTAATTATATTTAGCTTAGAATAAATTAGTGTCAAGACTTAGGATTACCCCCTTCTAATTAATCATCACAATTAATAAAATCATTTTAAATTAGACTTAATATAAGATAAAAATCATAGGCACTTAGATTAAATTAGGTCCCAAAAACTAATCAACAATATTAACTTATGTGATGAATAAAAATGACGTTTTTAGATCACTTAAAAAGGGTGCATACTAACGATGCCACCTGATGCCCATGTGATCCCACATCAGCCTGGGTTTAGGAATCAAACATTCTACCCAGCTTGGTAAAATGACCTAAACATCATAAAATTGAAAGCATGCCATGGGTAGCTGAAAGCAATCTAAGGTATGGCTATTCCATCATCAGAAATTAAGTAGATTGAAGCACGAGTTCCATATTGTAAAATAAGAAATGAATGAATTTATACTGAATTTATTTATTACATATAGATGTAGTGCACATTCAACATTAAGAATGAATGAAATAATTCATTTTAAATTCAGAATTGTCATGGGAATATGGTATAATTTTTTATAAAATAAGCATATCATCTATATCAAACATAATTACTTAGTTAAGAAGAGTACACTGTCTTCTAACAAGAATCACCTATCAACGTTTGCAACTTCTATTACAGAAGTAGTCAAGGATATAAACTATGGTAGAGGCATTACACATCTCAATTCACATACTTAGCACCACCACACAATGGTATGCCTTATATGACCGTTTCATCTTATCAAGCCCCTTATACCTCAGGGGGAATCCCTTAATCAAATCCCACAATATATCTCATTAAAATGATGATGGATAAAATACAGACGCTAGAGGCCTCAGTTTCTGGATCCCATAAAGTCTTAACATATGTTGATATTTGTAATGAACCCATCCATCCCTCTATACCTATTCATTTATATCCTACGCAATAGGAGCTACCTAAATTCAACCGCTTCAATAGTAAGGAAGAACCACAACCACACTTGCATTCATTGTAGTCATTTTTACACCCACCAAGAACAAAGGAACCTCATGCGCACTAGCCTATCACCCAACGGGCACTGGGCGCTCATCTGAGGCATGTGAGAGGGAGATGAGTCTCTCTTTTATGTGAGTTTAGTTGAAGGCATCATCCATGATCTTGAATTAACTGATTTAAAGGATGTGAAAAATCTATAGAGCTCATAATGGCTTCTATACCCTTTTAGTCATATCAAAAGTAAAAGCACTTAATAGAATTAACAGAACTAGGAAGTTGTAAATCCACAAATAGACTTAACATTCAAATAAGGTTCATGATTATACAAGAACAAAAGCATAATAGAAATATGTAGATAATACAGAGAGAAGATCTTAATAAAATTATCATGGTAACATTATCATATTCATTCATAACATTGCTATAGAATATCACAGAAGGGGAGATCGTAGTCATGCGCCATATCTGGATCCATACATGAAGACTTTCGAAAAAAAATTTACATTCCCCATTCCCTTATTACATCCTTCCTATAATCATCTACCCCTTTTATCCCATAGTTCTCGTAGTAATTCTATAGAGATCTGCTTCCTTCCTTATGTTCTATCCTTTTTCTTTATAAAGGGCACACATATATATAGGTATCTGATCTCCAACAAACTCCTCTACAACCTCAGATCTGGCCCTAAGTGTCAAGGTGTGGATTTCCTTAGGCACATGCCTCTCCATGTCATGATTAGATTTTTGGATCTTCTTATCGCAAGGTATATTCCTTCTAGGACACCCTATTTCCAGGATGGAACCTTATCCAAACGGAACACGTTCTTCATGTGTTCTGTCCAAAAGGCCAAAAAAAGATAAGTCCCAAATTGTGCTTTGTGGGTGCACATCCTTGGTTCTCCAAAAACCCTTTTTGAATCCTGCCTTGTGTGCCTTAACTTGCATGCTTCCTCCGGCCACGCATGCCTTTAAGATTTATTAGCTACATTAGGGTCCCAACATTACCCCACACTTCACCTGTTCTCTACCCTCAGGAACCTTTTCAAAGAATGTAGTACAAAAGGCAAGGCCTTGCCTAGGAAAAGAATGGAGGGAAAGAATAAAGAAATGGGGAAGAGAGAGAATAGAATGAAAACTACCTAAAGAAGAAGAAGGGGAAAATTATGTCACAGGTTAGCCTCCAGTGTATTCCAAGAACTGACTTCATCATGTGCCCTCTTGCAAAGGTTGCCAACCAATGCGCTCACCTCGTCGAAGGTTAATCCTTCCCCCTTTGTGTTTATGGTATCTACCACCATTTCCAGTTCCTTAGCTTGATCTTCCAAGGCATCCATCTTCCTCGTAATGACCTTGTAGAGCTCTTTAAGCTGGGTTTTGATTGATACCTGAAGGATCTCAACAAATTTATATTTTCTTTCTACTTCGGCTAGAATCTTTTCTTGCTCTACTCTATTTCCTTTATTCTTTTCCCTAAAGTCATTTAGCTCAGCCTAGTCATTGGCAAGCATCATGCTTGTCACCTTGTCTTGATCCACGCAATGGTCATATACAACCCCAACAGTTTGTGTAGCTACTTTTACATCAGTAAGAACCTTACTATATTCACCTACAAGCGTGATGACTTTCAACTTGTCCTTCTTCTCTAAGCACACAGCTACATCCTTCACCGACTCCAAGGCCAAAGGTTTCCTTTCTATGGTGAGGATCCGAGTCAAGTCCTCAAGACACTCTAGGGGGGAACCATATTTTTGTGCAGGAGGGTTAAGGTCTGGGTGCTTCATTTTCAAGGCTGAGTTCCTTTGTTAGCTCAACTATTTCTTCCTTCCTCTTCTCCATCAAGCCCTCCAAGACTTTAACCCTATCATTTCTATAGAAGAGCCTTGCCTCTACCTCCATGGAGACTTTGTTGATTGCATTACATACTTACTCATCTAAAATTTGCTATGCATTTATGATGGGGTTAACCTCCTTTGTCTCAGATAGCACTAGTATTGCCCCTTGGTAAACCTCAAACTTGGGCTCATCAAGGTGGAAGTCAAACACCCACGATAGCATCTTTCTTGTGCATGGGTATCCACCCTCAGGATCAAAGGACTCAATGGCAGTGAGCTCCTTGGTGGGCACGGTACTCTGGAAGCATGCGCACAAAACTTTGCTAGGGTCATTAACATACCCCATCATTTATTTTCCTTCCTCAACGCATTTAGTTCTTATGCACACGCCCTTTGGAATAGTCACTGTAAGAGTTGGTCCTTTTTTGCTACTCACACTCTTCTCCCATTGCTCTTCCTTGAATTCACCGAGCACGAGCTCCGTCCTATGCTCCAATTCCTCATTGACCAAGGTATTAATCATCTTCTCCACCTCCCTTGTCACTTTCTCATCCACCTCCTCCTAAGTGAGCTTGGTCATATCTAGCTCCTTGGTACTTTCCCCCTCACTCCTTTCTTCATTCCATGTGCCTTCCTCCCCTTAGGTGCCCTTCCTCCTTACAAAGATGAAAGCATCATTTACATATTTTTCTTCCTCTTCCTCCAAATCATGGACATCAATCAACTCCTGATTTACCTCTAGCTCTTGCTCTTCATCATCATCCTTTTTGCCTATATAGGTGTTCATGTTATCTTTATCCTTAGACATTGGTTCTTCCATCCCCTCTTCTTCTTCCTTTTCTGAAAACTCTTGAGTTGGGGATGTGGTCTTCTCTTCATCTGAGGGTTCCCCAGGGGATGGTGACTTCGTAGGTTCTAGGGTCTTCTCCTTAACCACCTTCCTCTTCTTCTTCCAGACGTAGGTACTTGTCCCTGCGGTACCTACATCCTGCTTCTCCACTGCCCTCTGTTCCTCTTTCTCTTCCCTCTCCTTATGCTTTGGTGCGGGCTTATTCCTTCCAGTAGGGTCATCTAAGATGGATATCTCATCCTCCACATATGCGACCTTTTAAAATTTTTGCCTTATGTGTAGGTAAATCCTTGTGGCATTGCTCCTAGAAATAGGTAAGGTCAAAGGCCTTACAATATGCACATCATGCAACATGTACCTTTCAACGTACGTGCGCTTCTCTGGGTAGACCATCTTCTTCCTCATTTCCCTATGCTCTCTGTCAAGGGTGGACAATTCAAGGTTTAATTTCTTTGACTCCTTGTATTTGCTTACTCCCGATTGGAAAAATTGGTTAGTAAATGAGAATGGGAGTTTGCACCATGGACTCCAACTTCCATCGACCAAAATGAACCTGCCAATACATAAGTGCTGGTAGACTATGAACTTTGCTTCTCCTTTGGTCACCATGGGGAGTTGTTCAGGGATCTGCCATTCATCCCCGAATGCATTCCTAAGGTGTGTGTACCATTTTTCTAAGCATGCCTTGTGTACCCTTGTCATTGATTCATATGTGTATTTCTGAAACCTTTCTGCATGTAAAGGATCTTCAGCAAGGTACTCCCACATGAACTTTTCAGATGCATCCGCCACCCCCACTTCTGAGAACACAATTGTCAACAAAATTTTTCCAAATAAGATCTTTCCTCCCTTCTCCATGATGCTTATGATTTCATATGCAATATATTGGGAGAGGTTGTATATGGTGCCCTCTACGAATTTCCTGTAGACATTCAGCTAGGGCTTGCACACCTGGGTCCACCTTTCTTGTCCATTCAGCTTGGAGACTAGGTATGTGGCCATCTTCATCTCTGGATTGTTGATATCTGAGATGTCGTAGTACCTTTATCCGTTCTTCAATTCCTGTGATGTTATGGTTTCTTTGATTTCCTCCTTTTCCAGGAGGTCATCTTTGAGCGCATCCCCTTCACAGTTTAGGCCTATGAAATGTGAAATTAGTCTAGGAGTTATGTGCATTTTGCGCTCTATGAAGCATAAGAAGTCTTTGTGTATGTGCATCATCAACCACTTGTACAAGTGCTCAGGCTTCCCAAAATATGGTGACCTGAAAATTTGGAGAAGCCCTGCCTTCTCCATTTTCACCTTCACCATGTCGCTGTAGATCAGCAACCCGTCAGGTGTTCGTTTATTTGTGGGGTGCACCATCTCCAGTGCTATTTCCTTTACGATTGTACTTGACCTGTGATTGTAGTCATTCACGGTAATATTTCTTATGTGGGACTCCCACTCTTTCCCTAGCAAAACCTCATCCGGGTATTGCATCTCCAAGTACCATTCCTCATTTGTATCCAAGGGTATTTCTTCTTGTTTCTTCTTTTCTTTTCCTTTACCCTTTCCCTTCTTGGATTTTTCTACAAGTTTATCAACTAGTTGCATGGCCATCATTACACCCCTTGCTCTCATTCCTAGGTTAACTTGTAAGTTGTTTGAACATTTTCCTCGTGTGCCTCGTGCCCTAAAACACAAACCCTAATTTCAAATTTTTCTCCTTTGATCACAGCACTTCCTCACAACGTTCCTCACACCCATGAATCACTTCTACTCTAGTTTGTACATCCAATGGACCGATTGCGCTTAATTTCTTGGGATTTTCCTTCGCACGATTTAGTTCTCGAAACCCTAGCTCTTGAAAGAAAATCAATCTTCTTGTGTTCACAAAGAAAAATAATGAAATTCCCACTCTTGTATTTATAGTTTTTCCCACTTTTACGGATTTAAGGCTAGGCTACCTACCACCATATGATAATATTTAATGTGGTGTTTTGAAATAAAAACTAACTTCAGTGCTTCTCCTTATGCGCCCATTCCTTGCGTAAAAAATTCTCCAACCTTCTGACACGTGAACAATCCATCTTGACAGAAGACTCTTGCATGTGTGTTACCGGTGCCAAAGGCACTTCTTCCATCCTCATGATTCTTTCTTTTTCCTACCTCATGTTTTTGTACTTTTTCTCCTTTGTATGTGGATTTCCAATGTAACCTTATTTTTCCACCAACCCAAATCCTCCTAGAAGAATAAATCCAAGTTTCTATTTACCATCTCACGCCACACTAAAATGATGCGTGGTCCTCTGGGCATTCATAATTCAAAAAGTAATAAGGTTACCAGAACCCAAAGCGTAAAACAAAACAACAATGTGAAAGGGAAATACAAGAAAGGAAAATCATAAAAGGAAATTGTAAACTAACTGGAAAAACTACCTTATTAATAAACACCAAGAAGCATTATTTATAGTAGGTCTTCAGCCTACTCCCATTGAAGTGTCCAGGTAATTTTGTTCCATCTAGCACTTGTAACTGGCACGCACCCGAATCAAGGATGTTTGAAATTACATAAGGACCCAACCAATGCACCTTCAACTTTCCAGGATAGCGTAGAAATTTTGAATTATATAGCAATACCATCTAGCCAACCTCAAATTGTTTGTTCTTAATATGGCTGTCATGCCATGCCTTTTGCTTTTCCTTCTCAGTTGTTTGGATCCATCTTGCTAGTGAGTTCCTTTCATCCAAATTTATCAATTCATCTATTCTTTCTTCCAGCACTTGCTCATCGTCCAACCCTCCTGTGCATGCTATATGTAGAGATGGTAACATGAATTCGACTGGCAAAACTACTTCCATGCTAAACACCAATTGAAATGGTGTGGCCTTGTTCAATCTTTTATACGTTGCTCTATATGCCCCAAGAACTGCTGACACCTTGTCATCCCAATCCTACCTACCCACATCACATATCTTAGTCAATGTGTGACTAAGGATTTTTTTGAATTACTCTGCAGTCCCATTTACCTGAGGATGATAAGGGGTAGTCTTGTGATGGGCTACCATTAATTCTGTCGATAGAATCCTGATGTTTTCATTTAAAAAGTGAGTGCCCCTATCACTTGTTAAACTTAATGGGAACCCATACTTGTTGATAATGTTCTCCCAAAAAATCTAGCAACCATGGCTATGGTGCAATCCTTAGTGGGCACGAACTCTACCCACCTTATAAGATAATCAGTATAGGTAATGATATTGGTCCCAAAAAATCTATTTCCAATTTCTCAAAAGGTTCCATGCTGGCGATGGAGCGCAAGGGCATCTCATCCATTCTTCTAGGTTTTCCAAGGTGTCAGCAGTGGTTACAGGCCTTGCAAAACTCAATGCAATCCTGGTGAATCATCTGCCACCATAGTCTAGTGACTAAGATCTAGCACGTGGTTACATTCCTTGCATAGTGTCCTCTAGTAATCCCACCATGGAATTCTTCTATTATGGCCACACATTCATGTTCTAATACACACCGGCATAAAACCTCAACACGACCCATTTTATACAAATCACCATTGATCAACATGAAGGGCGTGGCACGTATGGGTAACCTTTTCCTTTCCAGTGCTTTCATCCCTTCGGGTGCCACACCTTCCTTGAGAAAAACAACAATGTCTTCTAAATCTGAGGGCACATACCGCAACCTAAATAGTTGTGCGTCTGACATGGTTTCCTCAATACTTTACACATCCTTTTGCTGAATCAATCCTTGATAAATGATTTGGCCCACAATTTTTCTTTCCAGGTTTTACCACCACTCTGAATTCAAAATCCTAAAATAAAAGTACCCAATGATATATGTGCCCTTGCAACACTGCTTTGTTTACTAGATACTTCAAGCCCATATGGTTAGTGTAGAATATGAAAGGAGTCACCAGCATATATTGTCTAAATTTGTGGAGTGCATAGATCATTGATAATTCCTCGTGCTTAGTTGTTTATAATTTCATTCTGCTGGTGTCAACTTTCTACTCGTAAAACACAAGGGATGATGAACAATCCCCTCTCTTGGTTGAGAAAGAACGGCTCCCATTGTTGTACCAGAGGCATCCACATGGACATGGAAAGGTTTATCCCATGAGGGGAATCGTAGAATAGGTGCAGTGACAAGCCTTTCTTTTAGAGTGTCAAATTCCCTCTATTGCACCTCTCCCCACTGAAAGGCACTCTAATTTCTAAGAAATATTTCCAAAGGTGTGGCAATCTTAGTGTATCCCTTAATGAAATTTCTGTAGTACCCAGTGTGTCCAAGAAATCCATGCATGATGCTTTGGTTGGTGGGCTCCCCTAATCCCACAATAACTACAAATTTCATGGGATCCACCAGTAAGCCCTCTTTGCATATGATATGCCCCAACAACATTCCAAAAGGAGTTGCAAAGACACATTTCTTGATGTTGAGGGAAATCCTCAACTATTGACATCTTTCAAACATCAATCTCAAGTTATCACAATGGTCCCTAACCAATCCATACACTGTCTAATCATCCAAATATGCTTGAAGGAACTTGTGGATGAAGTCTTGAAATGCTTGTACCACTATGCACAAAAATATAGTGGGAACATTCCTCAATCCAAAGGGCATGACCATGTATGAAAAGATTCCCCACTTGGTGGAAAAAGTTGTCTTTTCTTGGTCTTCCTTGGCAATCCCTACTTGGTGATATCCCAAGAATCCATCCGTGAAGCAATAGACCTTGCTCCCAGTAACTTCTTCCAAAATTTCTTCAGTGAAGGGGGTGGGAAAAGGATCTATGATACAAACAATGTTTAACTCCCTATAATCCAAACATATCCTAATCCGCCCATCCTTCTTTATGCTAATCACCATTGGAATTATCCACTCTGATTCCTCCATAGCCTCAATGATACCGGATGCTATCATTTTATCTAGCTCTTCTTTAACCCTTATGCGCATGTTGGGATTAATCCTATAAGGCCTCTTCCTAACCGGGCGCGCACCATCTTTCAAATTTATCCTCATTTCCCCTAATGAATGGTGGATGCCTTTCAACTCATGGTATCCACATGGGAATAAATCCTTAAATTTTTGCAAGAGATCGATGATCTTTGATACTTCCTTGTCTGGCCAGTAGTCCCCAATGATAGCTTCATTGGGCTCCTTCTCCAAGCTGATGTTAACTTTCTTGGTTTTGAGTGGTTCATGATACACACGTGCACATGCATCCACACTGTCAATTACCTCATGCATCCCAACCTAATGGTCAAAATTCAGGCTCTCCATCTCCTCTCCATCAATAATGTATACCATCTTTCCTTTCTCCTTTTCAGCACATGTGCGCTCAAATTGTATGTCTTCTGGTTCCTCCTCTTCAAACTGTGCTTCCTAGCTAGGTCCACCAAGTAAGTCTACTAATCTATCTTCTGCCATGGCACAATCCCCCAGAGTGAGGTGCATGAAAGCCTGCAACACCTCATCAACTAGTTACTTGGTACTTTGGTACTTGAATGTGTAAACTAGGTCAACTACTAATTCCTACCAATTTCCCATCTAGCGGTAGTTTCAGAATGGATGTATCAAGCGCGCACACAACCTTGTAGTGTCGAATACAAATTGTGCACCCAGAGGGAGGGTGGAAAAGCTTCCATGCCTTCTCCCTAGACCCTCTCACATGCATAGATGTGGGAAGATGGGGGTTCATTGCCATTATAATCCTTGATAGCGGTGGGTATATTTCTCTTCGAGAATCGAACAGTGAGCACAATTCTAACTTCATGCCATTCCAACAAGTTTTTTCTATGTGTGGCCCACCACCTCACTATTGTGCCTATCAAAACATAACCCATCATACCTCGTTTCTCGTCCTCCCTCCATTGAGATTCTATTTCTCTCAAAAAGACCTAGGGTATGCATCCCCAGAATACTTGGTTATTGCCTTTCCTCCTAGGTGCTGAACTATACATGCCATGGTTATTCTGGTCACCGATCCTTTCAGATGTCACCCAATCAATTCATAAGTCTCATGCGCCCAATTATCACATGCTATACTGGTAGTATCACTAATAGATTGAGCATCATCAAACTGGATGACTCCTTCTGTAGGGTGGATGGTCTCTGGATCTCTTATGGAGTGAACATATATTCTGTCCAGGACTTCCTCTCCAAGGGGTTCAGTATAGGGTGTGGACTTTCCATCAGCAAGTGGTATAATTACTCTCTCTTCCTTGTTTTCAAAGCTTATGTACCCCTTGTTAAACCAAAGATCAACATTATTCTTATAGCACCACGAGCACCCAAGTAAGGCTGGGAAATTATCAGCCTCGGCAAGTGCCAAGAATTCAAAATCCCTAGTGAACTTAGTCCCCTAAATGGTAATGGTCGCATCCTTCAAGACACCTATGGGAATTGCCTTTGTCTTATTTACCAAATACAACACATTTGAAGATGGCTGTAATACAGGTCTTCCCATTTGACACCAAGCATCTAGAGTGAGAACATTAACCTCCACGCCTATGTCAATGAGGATTTTTCCAAGCAACCATCCATCCACTACTGCGTTCAAGGTAATCTCTTTTTCGTAATCAAGGCTGTGAGGTGGGAGGTTTGCATGCATGATCTGCCTTTCGTGCTCTTCCCTAGCTCATGGTACCTTTTCTCTCAACCATGATCCTAGAAGGGGAATAACATTCTCCTATCACAGCAGTTTACACACCTCCTTAACCTCATCCAAGTCATCTTGTGGTGCTTCTACTGGTCTCCTTTACCCCTCTTTTCTAGTTTGTTATTTCAAGCACTGGATCTCCCCTTGTAAGCTTCAAATTACGTCCATGGTTTCCTTGTAGACTTCTTTCTGGTGAGCTAGGTTTGGATACTTCCCATGTACTACTTCTTCCCTCAAAACCAGAGGTCTCCTCCTAGATGCTTCCCTTGCACACGTGGAATTCATCCTTGTTGTTACCATAATAGGCTCTAGTTCTGATTCACGTATTACTCGCAGGAGCCACTGTGTGTCATCCTTCTTAATACTCACCATGGCATCACCCTTATCCTTCTGGTACTGCTGACTCATATGTTCATATAACTCTAGGAACTCTTCATACTTATGTTTTTTTCCACACTAAGAGCATTGTAGAAGATCAGGAAATTCGCGCTTATAGTGGTCTGTGGCTCCACAATTAAAACATGTTCCATGCGGGAACTCACTTCTTCCCCCGTAGTTACCATGACCAAAAAATCCTCCGCAAAACCCTCTTCCACGTGCACCTCCATCTCTGTGCTCTTCATACCGACGTTCAACTCCTTTGGAACCACTGGTAATGCCAGTCTGGCACACACCAAGATCAATTCCCTCATGAATTTGGTCAATTAATCTACAATCCTTGGTGTCATGTGTGGTTGAGGTACATATCTTGCAATAGAAAGATATGTTTTTAAAGATCGCGCACTGTAAAAGGGGGCTCCTACTTACATCATGATCCCCATGACATATCTCAAAATTTACCACTATGGTGCGTACTACCTTCCGAGTACATATCCCGCCATTATCCTTTGTGTGCCCTTCTACATCACAATCTATGCACCACATCCCACTGCAAGTCTATGGAATTATGTTGGCAGATAATTTCTCCAACTACTTAGCCATGGCAATGATCTGAGCCTCCATAAATGGGCTAACACCAGTGTCAACACTACCAACTACCTTAGCGCATAAAGTAGCTTCGAACAATTAGCATAGGTCTGTGAATGTTTTATGAGACAAATCCCTCCTAAAGGGTGTGATCATCCCTCCAAAAAACCACTGAGCATGTTATGAAGGGTTGATATCATAAGATAGTTTAGAAAATATATTTTTAAAGCACGAAACATATTCCCACATGCTCTCTACCATTCCTTGTTGGATTTCCTTGAGAGAGGTGATGCTCTTCTGTTCAAACTCAGGTATGTGGAATTCCACCAAGTATACGTTTTTTAGCATGGTATAATCCATAACAGTCTGATGAGGGTCATACTTTCTATACCAACTATGCGTGCATCCTTGCAAGGTTGTTGTAAATTTACTAGCCTTTCGATCCTGGGTCATGATCCCCTTCACACACCATAGCAGATCACACTTATGCACATGCTCTGTAGCATCTTCTATCCCACTGTAATCTGGTAAGTGTAGAGACATCCTGAAAAAGACTTGAGAAGGTGGTTGAGGCCCTTGTCCTCCTCACCCAGTCCCTCGATTTCCTCCAATGTTTCCTCCTCCACCAGAACCACTAGATCCTAAGCCACCAGATCCACCACCTCCACCTCCAGATCCTCCTGTGTTAGGTACAGGGCCTGTGTTTGTCATGCTAAACATTCCCATCATCCCACTAAATAGCACCCTAAAATTTTGTGAACTAGTGCCACTCCCAGTCGTATTTCCCCCACTACTTTCTGACACACTCCCAAAACCACCTATATATGTACCTTGTCCAAACATTCCACCAAATAATGGAATAGTATGTGACACCATAGAAGTCCCACATGAGAAGTTGTATCTTCTGGGTGGCGATCAACTGCTTCCACTAATATAAAATGAATCAACTATACTTTTCCCTTCTTTAAAAAAACCAAGTGCCAAGGTTCGATCACTAGGTGGGGTCAGATGCACACCAATGACTCTTTTTTCTCCATGTGACAGGCTCTCATCAAAGGTCGATGGGTTCTATCTTCCGCGCTTGCCAAGATGGGGTAGCACAGACTGTTCAGGCTCAACATCCTCCATGTGAACCTCTTCTCCCAAAAACATCTACCTCCATAGATCCATCGTAAATGCAACCTCACGTCGTCTCACAATCTCCCTCTCATGTGCTTCACCATACTTGAGCCATCTCTCCTCCCTTTCCTGTTTAGTTGTTATATCAGCCATCTTTCCCCAACCTGGCTTCCTCGCCAAGCACTTAGAGTGGTTTAGAAAACCATTGGGAATGCCTCTGAACTCTTGGTTACCATTAATATTTTGATTTCTAAGGGGATAGCACACAAAAATGATCCTCTAGGCTCCTACAAAAATTCAAACTCAGCAACTTCTGGAAAAGAATACATGGAAATTGTGTATTCCAGAGTGTAGCTAGCCAATACTCCCTTTCACCAATGTTCTATAACACAGGTCCATGTTAGATCAACATCTTGTAAGTTCTGGTATGTTTCTTGGGTCCAAGGGTGTGATTTATAATACCACCCCGACCTAGATGCATACGCCGAGAGCCACTCAAATAACTCTACTGGGAAACAACAAAAGAAGGTTTCATACAACTCATCATAGAGAGTGTCTCCCACCCATCTTCATGTATCAAACTTAGGTCCAATACTGAATGTCTGAGAAAACTCATCCTCCATGCTTTTAAACCAATTTTCAACACCTTCAAGTGTTAAGCACTCTATCATCACTTTTTACACGAACCATGATGTATGTCATGTTCCACTACAACTTTGAAAATAGGTCCTAGCAACGAAACCAAGATATAGTAATTTTTACACCCACCAAGAACAAGGGAACCTCATGCATGTCGGCCTATCACCCATCAGA
This sequence comes from Taxus chinensis, assembly GCA_019776745.2. Classification (NCBI taxonomy): domain Eukaryota; kingdom Viridiplantae; phylum Streptophyta; class Pinopsida; order Cupressales; family Taxaceae; genus Taxus; species Taxus chinensis. Next base: position 477,824,102 of record CM034154.1, on the reverse strand, counting down.
CACTGGGCACTCACCTGAGGCATGGGAGAGGGAGTCGAGTCTCTATTTTATGTGAGTTTAGTGGAAGGCATCATCCATGATCTTGAATTAACTGATTTAAAGGATGTGGAAAATCTATAGAGCTCAGAACAACTTCTATACCCTTTCAGTCATATCAAAAGTAAAAGCACTTAACAGAATTAACAAAACTAGGAAGTTGTAAATCCACAAATAGACTTAACATTCAAATAAGGTTCATGATTATATCAGAAAAAAATCATAATAGAAATATGCAGATAATACAAAGAGAAGATCTTAATACAATTATCATGGTAGCCTTATCATATTCATTCATAACATTACTATAGAATATCAAATAAGGGGAGACCGTAGTCATGCACCATATCTGGATCCATACATGAAGACTTTAGAAACAAAATTTACATTCCCAATTCCCTTATTACATCCTTCCTATAATCATCTACCCCTTTTATCCCATAGTTCTTGTAGTAATTCTGCAGATATTTTCTTCCTTCCTTGTTTTCTCTCCTTTTTCTTTGCTAAGGGTGCACATATATATAGGATTTTGATCTCCAACAAACCCCTCTGTAACCTCAGATCTGGCCCCAAGTGTCAAGGTGTGGATCACCTCAGGCGCATGCCTCTCCATGTCATGATTAGATTTTTGGATCATCTTATCATAAGGTATATTCCTTCCAGGACACCCTATTGCCAGGCTGGAACCTTATCCAAACGAAACACATTCTTCATGTGTTTTATCCAAAAGGCCAAAAATGGCTAAGTCTCGAATTGTGCTTTGTGGGTGCGCGTCCTTGGTTCTCAAAGAACCCTTTTTGAATCCTACCTTTTATGCCTTCACTTGCGCGCTTTCTCTGGCCATGCGCACCTACTCATCTTTAAGATTTAGAAGCTATATTAGGGGCCCAACATTGATGAATGAGTTCTCATAGATGCTATAACATGCCTTGCTACAGTTTTATACGTTCACGAATGTACTTATAGGGAACCTCCTTAGACTGGTATACAGTGTTGTAGTTGATAATGTGGCACTCAATACTTCTGTCCTTTGTTAAATTACAACAAAACTATATTGATCAATTTTGGACTTGAACATTTCTAAAAATATCTCTAGGTCACAAAGTTAGTATTCTATTCGTCAATAGGATGATGAGTAGTAGCTCCCAATGACTTCAGGGGTCGCCATGGTGGCACATCTGGTCCTGATCAATCAGCTTTCAGTCGAGTATGCTCGTATACCCTGAGTCATCGTGAGCACCTTCCTATAATATGAGGGCAAGTTGCTAGACACATGAGCTAGGGTAAACCTTCAGGTTTAAGTGGACTCATACAGTAGTCAAGGCTTTTACCATGGCTATATAATATTGAGATCCATGAGGTCGAAGAAGAAATATTCTGAAACTACGTGAGTAAATGCCACCTAGGAATAGTCAACATGAATGGTATGTAAAAACTATTTGGAAAACCAGTCCAATCGCAAAAGAATCCACTAGTGTGCGTTGTCCTAAAATGTCACCCTAGTCTTATCCAGCCAATCAACCTGAACCTCAGATGTAATCTCTCATCGGTGTACAAATATTTAGATATCCGTTATTTACAATAGAGTTACACTCAGTACCTGGGGATAGGGTAGGAAACCAAGTATATGTAGTATACATTGGAAAGTATTCTATAATTAAAAGCAAACATGAGAGATCGACTTGGTAATCCGAGTCATGGAATGAGAGATCGGTAGTATGATCAAGTCATTATCAGCCTACATATAGTTATCTATTATGAGATTGATTGGCAGGGACTGTGTGTTCTAAAATGATGTTTTATTTAGAACAGAGAACATTATTTTTAAAAAAATTGCATATCCGTTGTTTCTAAAGTCTTATCCAATGGTAATGTTACGCACATTGTTTGACTCTAATAGTCCTGTGAAAAACCTACCATGCATACCCATGCAAACATGGACATAAACATGAAAAGGGCTCTTCCTAACCATTCCCCTTCATCCACTCATCTTATAGGCAGAGGATGATCTTCTCATCAAAGAAGATTGTCCTCTTCTATCTACTAGTTCACTCGCAGTCCAATCAATAGCACTTGTCCCATAAACTTATAAATCCAAACTTCTTCGTATAAAACATCTAGTTGAGAATAACCCCTCCAAGAACTACTTCTTTCAATAGAGGATACCACCTCACTCTATTTATTTATGTCATAAAGTATCACCATGTCACTCTCTCCCTCATGATTCTAGCAGGACCACTTACTCAACCTAAGCCCAAATTTTTCATCTATTCCTTTACCCCATCTATGAATCCCAATCTTCATCATCTTCTCTACCTATAGAGGAAGCTACATTATCCACTTTTCCTAGTCTGCCTCAACGTACCGAAAGGATCCAACTGTCATCAACTCAAAGTATTGGTGAAGTAACTCTCATCAAGCCCCTCACTAACTCCATCAATCATTCTATACCCTCACTCCAAATATCCCACTCAATAATAGAGGCTAAGATCTTCCCTGTCTGATGTGCTCTACTTATATATCTCTATCACAAACAATGAACACTCAACCTCGTTATAGCCCTTGTTGGGGCACCTACAGCTGCCACCATTCTCTCACTTGGTATTTCCTCGAAATTCCTGAGTATATTACCCAAATATCACTGACCTCCCTCTGGGGACGTCTTATTATCCTCATTTGCATCAACAATACTGATGTCCTTCGACATTCCATGACCTAGACCATATGGATCCAGCATATATTCATCAGTATCTATCCATACCTTATGTATCAACCAGTGGTATTAGCCCAACTTCATTATCATTCAATCACCTACGGTACACTTCAATCCTCCATCTTCTCAAAGTTGTACTCCCAACTTTGGACATGGTTATCCTGGTCCCAAGTTTGTGTACACCCCCCTGGTGAAGCTAGACTCCTTCATGATCTTTTGTACTACCAATCGTAGAGGAGGGGGTTTGACACCTATAATAAAGACTTAACCTCTTAGGGCTCACACCGTAGTATCCCCCCACACCATGTCATTGTGTTCCTTCTACTCTTCATCAATCTATCAAATACGAGCATAAGGTTGAAATCCTTTAACACCTCCCTGTAGACCTATGCTCTTCACTAAGGAAATCCAAAGTGTGAAATGACCTATTAACCAAACAATGTTCTTCACCCTAAACAAGATTATGCCTACACCTCCAATTATGCCTAGCACCTTCTTCACTATCTTTATTTTCCCTACATTCTAAGCTACCTAATGACAATTCTACCTTAACAATTTCATGCAATGTCTTTCACCTAGAGGAGTATCAACTTCTCACTCTTAATGTCATTCCCCTACACTTTAATCAATTTGGTAAAGCCTGATAACCCAAACCATTTATTAACCAAATTTCAAGGACATAATTAGTTACACCAACATGATCTCTCCGGAAGTGTCAATCTCCCTCCTCATGAAGGTCACCTACCCCCTTCTCTCAAGACAACCTTGAAATCTCATTCTAACCCTTTGGTAGGATCCTAATCTAACATCCTTGCCCGGTTGTTAGAGACATATGATATATCACTTCCAGCTATTAATCTTTACGATCCTCTCAGACCTAAACCAGTAGGGTTTGACAACGCAAAATTTTTGGTTTATCATCGCTCATCAAGGCATGATGTTGAGAGTTGTAAGGATCTTAAAATATTTCTCCTTCAGCTTTGTAACTCTGATTCTCTCTTTGAATAAAATGATCTATTGGAGGAGGATTCCATTCTTTCTTTTCCCGTCACCACACAACCTAGCCCCAAACCCATTCTACAATATTTTCCTTCACATCCACCTAGAGATAAAGGTAAGGCTCAACAACCCTCTTTTCCTCTTCCTATATTTAAAATTAACATAGTACGTGTAGCCACCTTGTCATAACACACTAAAGACAAAGGAAAGGAAAAAATTGGTAGCCCTTCTACTTCATCTTCACCTACCATGACACTTGCACCTCCCCCCAAGATAACCATCCTTGGGTCAGCACCATCTACTTCTTTTGGGGTCATACATCATTCAATGATCAAATGAATTCACAAGTCCTCATTGAATATGTCTTTATATAACTAGCTTCAAAATTTTGATTTGCATCATGAGCACCTCATTGAGCTCATGAAATCCATTAAGGTTCCACCTAACCAAAATTCACCTATCGCTACCCTCATTACCCCTCATCAGATTGCTTCCATCAATTTCTACAAATCAGAGACTTCCCCTTAAACAACTAGATGATCCCAATCCCAATATTTTCATCTCTTCCTACATTAAAGACATTCGTGTTAAACACATTATAATCGATAGGGGTGATAGTATCAACATAATATCTTATCATGCCTACAAAAAAATTGGCATAATACCTAATTATATTTCTAGAAAACTCGTCATGATTTGTTCTTTTAATGACACCATGACCACTACTCTTGGCACCATCATCCTCCATATCCACGTGGGTCCACAAACTATTCTTGAACTTTTCTACATTCTTGAAAGAGATTTCCAGTATAACATGTTGCTAGGTCGTCCCTAGGTTTGTGCCATGGTTTATGTACCTTCCACCCTTCACCGCTGCCTCAAATTAGAATATGAAGGGGAACCTTACACCATTCATGCAAATCCTCCCCCTTCAAAACCTATAATATGATTTACCATCTAAAATATGTTCTAATACCAATTAAGACATCTACCACTTCTATCACTTCACTTTCCTCATCTAACCCATCTACTAACCCTCTTATCTCACACTCTAACTGATGCCCCATATTCTCAAGATTCATATAGGTTATCTATACCTACTACCCAAGTACCAACCACAAACCAGGTGTTTTTCAATGCTTCACACTCAGAGAATACTACCATCCTCAACATTAACACATTCCTTACTCCTCAGGAGTATGGAAAAATACACCAACACTTGCATTATGATCATCATATAGGAGAATTAAAACTTCCTATTATTCCATTAAACCTCCTTTCCAAACCATAATTTTCTCATCTGACTTCTCATACCTCACTAAAAGAAACTTCAGACTTACTTTCCTTCACCGTTTCCCTTAGAAGGGTTTCAGATTTGGTCATTACGAACAAGGTCATCACATCATCGTACTATTCACAACCAGGAAATATAATGACTATCATGGTTTTGGATTTCCTTGGAATCCTCCTCCTAAGAAGGCCCAAATTACCCTCGTAGAAGAAAAAAATCCTTCCCCACCTTCCTCACCTATCACACCACCTTCTCCCACAGATTATTTGGATCCTGAATCCATTTTGTATAATTTTTTTTTTCATAAACACCATCTCCTTAGGACCTCTGATGTATCAATGTGATGGTGAGGTTCCCTCTCTTGTTCCTCTTCTTTATCTTGACATGTTGGATGATGATAAACATTTTATAAATGTCATTTAATGTCAGGATGATGATTTTATTCTGAGCTATTTAAGTTCGGAGGATTCTTATATTCAATGGTCACTACCCTCTGACATGCAAACCATATTGAAAGAATCTACCATAGAAATCAACATTCACACACATGATGACCCACAAATTCTAAAGATAGGCCAATATTTAGACTTTGTGGAAAAATAATCTTTCACCTCTTTTCTTCTTGATCATAGAAATGCATTTTGTTGGTCTTGTAGTGATATTCCATGTATTGACCATAATATCATGCTTGAAAATATTATAACTATACCCGATGTAAAACCTATGAAACAGAAGCTACATAAAATGCATCTTCACATTTCTCTTCTTATGAAAGAATAACTTCAATGCTTTCTCTCTATTTCCTTCATCCTACCTATTGACTATCCACAATGGGTCTATAAAATTGTTCTTGTCACAAAAATGACCAGGGGACTTTGTATCTGTAATGACTTTTGTGACCTTAACATTTCTTGTCTAAAAGATGAATTTACTCTACCAAGTATTGACTAAATAGTTGATCTTACAGCCAGCCATGAGATGATATCTCTTATGGATGGGTTTCTGGGTTATAATTAGATATTAGTCACTCCATAAGATCAAGACAAAACGACCTTCATCACCACTTGGGGGACATTCTGTTATCACGTCATTCCCTTTGGCTTACAAAATTCTTGTGATACCTATCAGTGCATCTATGACTTACATATTCCATGACATAATGCATGAGATATTATAATACTATGTCGATTACCTTCTTTGTAAGTCCAAGCATCGCGCTGAACGCCTCTAACCATTCAGAAAGTTATCTTTGACTACCTTATCAAATATTATGTTCAACTTCAACCAAATAAGTGTGTTTTTACAGTTATCTTGGGTAATCTCATTGGTTTCATCATCTCTTTGTGGCATATCAAAGTTGATCCCACTAAGATCAAGGAAATTCTTGACATTTCTCCACATACTAACCTTTGGCAGCCTTGTAGCTTACAAGAAAATTTGCAATACATTCGACACTTCATCTCTCAAATTTTAGACCGATGCCAACCATTTCACCATCTCCTTAAAAGGAACATTTATTTCCATTGGAATGATGAGTGTCACAAACCCTTTGAAGTGTTGAATACCTACCTTTCTACAACCTCCTGTGCTCATTCCTCCTAAAGAAGATCAACCATTTTACCTTTAGGTTTCTGCTCCTAACCATTCCTTGGGTGCTATGCTCACTCATCATTATGAGAAACATAAGGAATGCATGATTTATTATATTATTTGTACTCTTCTAGAATACAAAAACTAGTACACTCAAACAGAAAATATTTTCTTATCCCTAGTATTCGTGGCCACCAAAATTCACCACTACATTCTTAATCACAAAATTTTTATCGTCACTAACATTGATCCTCTTCATTACATGTAAGCCAAACCTTACCAACACCAACACACCATTCATTGGCTTATTCTTCTTATAGACTTGGAGTTGGATTTCATTCATCAAAATTCTGTTAAAGGACAAACCATTGTGGATCAACTTGCATATGCTCCTCTTCCTGGGAATTAATCCTCAAAATTCTATTTCCTCGACGAATCTATCACCACCCTCTCCACTGATGATATTGTTTATCAAATGAAATTATTCTTTAACAGAACCAAATGTCACCGTGGGGGAGGTGTAGGGGTCATCATCATTCCTCTTGATGGTGAGTCTATGCCACTATCCTTCAAACTAGACTTCCACTTCACAAATAACATAGCCAATTATGAATCTCTTGTGTTATGTCTTTAAACTTCCATTGTCGTAGATGTTAAATCCATTAACATATTTGGTGAATCTTAACTGGTTGTAAACCAAATCAATGATTCATACCACTATTGTAACGATGAGCTCTGAAAGTATAAATATCATGTCTACCTACTTTTGACCACGTTTGATCACTACCTCATTCAAGCCATTCCTTGATCCATTAAAAAATTTGTAGATACCATGGCTTGCATTGCTTCTAAAATACATGCCTCACCTTTGTAATAAAAAATATTTTTCACAATACAATGGTTGCATTCACCTTATTATATTATCTTTGGACTTAATTTTTGGGTAGCATTGATACTGACCCATGTGACATTCGGTATAAGTAGTTCACTGACTACTTCTCACTTTCAATCATGCCTCCAAATATCACTCATAATGGACGATGAGCCTTCCTAAAAAAAAATTCTTTTTACATCATTATGAAATTTCTTCTCTACAAATTTGGATTTGATGGTACTCTCCTGTGGTACCCCACCAGTTATGAAATCCTATACACCATCAAATAAATTCATGATAGGATTTGTGGGGAACATTTTAGTGGCGTTGTTGTTGAAAAACATATCCTTCGACTTGACTACTATTGGAAAATTCTTAACCAAAACTGTTGTGACTATGTTAAATGTTGTGTGAAGTGTCAGAAGCATGCTAACCTTCATCATACTCCTAATAACACCTTACAAGTGGCTAGATACTTTTGGCCCTTTTCTCAATGGAGTTTTGATCTCGTTGGGGAGATTAACCATCATTCCTCACAATGTCATCATTGGATCATCATGGCGACTAAATATTAGACTAAATGGTTTGAATCCATCCCTCTCATTTCTACTAAAGATGAGAAAATAGTTTAATTTATCAACTGCCATATAATTTTTTTCTTTGGTGTTCCTCATCACCTCATCATTGACAATAGAAAATAATTCATAAATAAAACCCTACTCCAACTGTGTGAAAAAATTGGTATTCCACTCAATTTTTCTTAATCATATTACCCACAAGTGAATGGTCAATCCGAACCTTCTAATAAAAATTTCACCAAAATTCTTATGAAAGTGGTTGACAACACTGGTAAGGATTATTACACGCACATTCCTTTCACCTTATGGGCTTATCAAACCAGTATTCTCACCTTTACCTCTACCACACCTTTCTCTTTGGTCTATAGTACAGAGGCCATCCTACCTCTCGAAGTCAAAATTTCATCTCTATATATATCTCTTAAAAATATCCTCTTAGATGATGTTTTTCGCCAAGAATGTTTTGGCACAACTTGAGCTACTAGAAAAAATTCATTTAAACGCTCTAGACCACCTCCAAATCTATGAAATACACATTAAGCATGCCTATGAAAAATGCGTTTGAGAATGATCATTCAATATCAAATATCTTGTCCTAAAGGAAAATCAACATGTAACCAAAAATGGAGAAAAGTAAACAAGGCAAGTTTGTTTCTAGTTGGGCAGGACCTTATATTTTCACCCATATCTATGGATCAGGAACTTATCATTTATATTCTCTTGAGGGTAAACCCAAACTTGATCCCATTAATGCCTTAACCATTATATTGTTTGAAAAAATTATTACATTACTTTATGTCTCATATATGCTCATCCCTTGAATGAACCTCTCCTTTCACCTAACTCTTATAAGGACCAACGACTCAAATAAATTTGTGTGATTATCCATCACCATTCAGTCTTGTCTTGAATATGAGTACCACAGATATATTCATGGCATAATTATTATGGATACTTTTCGTCCTTCTCAGGGTGGAATCCCATAGTCGTTCGTCATTTGAAACCCATATTTCATAGCTAACCTTTATCATGTTATGGTTTTTCCTTCATAAAAGAGGCTTATACTACTTTATAGTCTTGTCCATGAATACAAGTCCAAAATAATGCAAAATTTTTGGGATAAAAAAAATTCTACTCCTTGAGTAATAGTTCTCACAAGTAGATGATTCCCTCAAATGAACATCTATGTCTCTCTATTGCTGATATATGTAGATTTATCCCTTGAAGGACAGCTATAAAAAGCTAGCCACATGCTATATTAATTTGTACTTGTTATAATAAAAATTATCTTGGAGCTTCCCACATTGATCAAATTCACATACCCTAAAAATAAATAAATTATCTTGGAGATTCCAACATCGATTAAATTCACAAAGACCTCAAGGAGACACTGATATTAATCCCAATATAGACTTCCTGCATCAACCAACCTATGAATGAAAAAATCAAAATGCAAACAAAAATATCAAGAAAATTACAAAATTTTGGTCATGGAATTTCCTATGCTGGTTTTGGGTATCTTGCTAAAGGTGCATGCTGTCCCACAACAAGGATATGCTAAACAAACCACTCCACCATACCTTCATTTATTTACTCCTATCCACTCAAGGAATGTGGTGCTCATAAAACACTTTTTGATTATGTAACTTCTTTCAACCATAGACCTATCAATTGTACAACATATCTAGGGGTTTATATTTATAAGCCTATTTGGTATGGCCGTTATGGTCCTTGCCAACTATGGAGCATTCCACTTCTTTTTGGTTCCCCTCTATCTACTTTTTGTTTCTTCAATAGGATGAGACTCTCGACATTGGATATATTTATTTTATCCTCATCTCATCCACACATATACCCATCATCTAGTTCCTATAATACCATAATACAATAGGAATTAAATCCTACCTAACTTACCTTACCACAAACTACCTTGCCACAATATATCTTACCCAATAGTGCTTGATCTATCTTTCCAATCTACCTTACCCAACCTTACCTAACTTACTTACCACCATCTTATTCTTCCCTATCTTATGGGAGAACTACCTCGACCCGAGGCCCCTTTTGCAAGGGATATGTAGGAAGCACTCTGAAGGTATGGGGTCTTTGGAGGTTAGCTCAAACATTATTTTTTCCCTTCCTATGTGGTATTTTTTTACCTTTACTTTCCCTATTTTACCCCATAACTAGTTTCCATAATATCAATACATTGGAACTTCACCCAAACCAAAGCATCCCTATAGGCTCATAAAAAGCCTCACCACCTTACTATTTCCTTATGGATATTTAGGGGAACATTTTTCTTCCCCTTCACCAACCTGACCTTACCTAAATACCTTCGCTAACCCAATCTAGACTATATGAAAATCAAACTCACTTAATTTCTCTACCATGCGATAATGCTACTCATGTTGTTTAGCATTCTGACCTTACCTTGCCTTGTTTCGTGTCATTTATCTCAACCTGAAAAAAGTAGTTGGTGTTTTTGAACACACCTATACTTGTTCCTGCACCTAGCCTTATTGTGTTTCCAAGATCACATCCTATACCTTGGATACCTGAACCACATCACCCTTTTTTGCATAAACTATTGACCATTTCCAAGTTAATGTTTCTATCCTCTTCAACCTTGTGCCTTGTTGCATTCTAAGTGTGTTTTTGAGTTTGATTGTCTTCACCTTTAGATCACCCCATCATCACCATTTCCTTCACCTACATCTTACCCAAATTTTCATTACCTATCACCTTATCAAACCAATCACCGATTCTACCTTCCACTACATCAGTTCCTTATTTGAGGGGGATCACCTCCACCCTTATATGGGGTAACCTACTTCTTATTTTTTGTCATCGTCACTTATTATACAAGCTACATGAAAAAAGAGGCAAATTTAGACACCCAAAATTTGATTGCAACCATCTAATCCCCTTTTAATTAACATACCCCCTTACCATGACCCATTCCACACATTATTATTAATCTAATCACCCATATTAGACTAATTATTACCTCAGCCCTACACCTCACATGTCCACCTCACCTTGGACCCATTCCAAGGGCATTTAAGTAACTGAGACAAGTTCATCACTCCTAACATTGAGTCATCACTTCACTTAACTAACTAATACTTCTTCTAAACCTAATATTAATTACCAACTACCTCTCCCACTAATTTCTCATGTGATTTAACAAGAATCAAGACTCCTAACCCATAACCTTTCTTGAATCATGCAAAAAAGGGAGAGAAAAGGTTATTTTTAGAAAATAAGCCAATTTATCCCTAACTGAAACCGGTTATTCCTCAGCCGGTGCCAGTCAAGGAATCACCATCGGTTCCTTTAAATAGGAATTTTCAACCCTTTGTTTGGGTTCTCCTTTTCATTTATTCTTTTGGTCAGAATTATTTTATCTTGCATCTTCTTGCATTTTATTGACATCATAAAGATCAAACACAACACCAAAGAATTCAAGTTATTCACCAGAAACCAACCTCTTAATCCATATCCTTGGATCATTCACACATGGAAGTACTCAGTCTCCATTATTACGGAACTAGATTTGGACCCGTTTCTCCTTTGAGCACAATCTCAGATAATTATTATTAACCAAGTCATTGGTTTCATTAACTTTGGTTTTGAATATTTTTCTTTGCTTGCGATCACCTCCTTCCTCTCTTGAATATATTATGTAGCCCCTCTACCAAACACTCTTACAATATGAACCTCCTTACCTTTCCAACCACCTATTTCATCTCTTTGAGCCTTCACCAAAATCCCAAAACCCTTCCTAATCCTTCCCAACAATATATGCAATCAAAGAGAGACAAAACCAACCCCTTTTCACCATTGGCAAGAAATTCCCCTAGAATGGTTGGTTATCTAGCCAATCCTAACTATAACCCAGTTACCGGCATTGATTCCCTGACTGACATCGGTCTCTATGTTTGGCATTTCCCGTCATACTGACAAGCTTATTTCCTCACCCAAAACCTCTCAAAACTTTTCACAAGTTTACCTAGACCTCCATAATACCCTTTTCTACACCTGCAGACCGTATCAACCAACCGTCGTTTCTAGATTTGATCTTATATTCATTATTTAGATTAGATTTAGAGTATTATATTTATGTGAGATACCCAAATCATATAAGTATAGTAGGACATTTAATTTCATGTTATTTGTCTACATTAATTTGTATTAAGATGTCGGTTGACAACCTTTGAGGAAGCACCTCAATTCTAGGATCTAGCACACTCTACGAAATCGACTGACCTATGCTATTAAATCTATTTTTTTGTAGCGATTTTCTTCTCAGGTAGTCCTTACCAATAAAAAAGGAGTGCTCTACAATTATCTTGGTATTAAAAAATGGTGTGAAAAATATTCACAACCTCCAGGTATTCCTCACATACCTTTCCTTTACCTTTTTAATCATTTCATCATATAGTACTCCTATGTGGTGAAACAACATCATATATCATTAATTTTATATTGCACACAGATAAATAAATGATCCTTTTATAAACTTAAATGAGTTCCTTCAAATCCTTTATAGGTGCACCAATTCCTCTAGATCAAAGTACCAAGTCCTCTAGATAATTCCATCTTCTAGGTGATGTAAAAAACTCTAAGAATGGCCCTGGTATTATGTTATTATGAGGTACGAGGGGGAAAAGATAATGAAACTTAGGTCAACCTGGATGAATTTCACACTTAATAGAATTTTAAAAGAGGAAATAATTACCTCCTTTATGATAAACCTAGATGTACACACATCTAATGATTAAAATGTGTTTGACCAATAAATTGTGATCCTAATCCTACACACATTGACAAATGTAATATAATCTAAGACCTATAAAAAATAAAGACCAATATATATAACACTACAACACCAAAAAAAAAATTATACGCTAATTATAACTAACACCAATAAATAATAAACACACAAATACACTAAAAAGGAATATATTATAGGTTTTATTCTTGTTTTTTAATTATAAAAATAATTATTATGCTTGTAATAGTCAAAACTATTTAATCATCATTCACTAACATTAGCTTTTTACCTACCTCATACAGAGAAAATTTATGTCAAAATAAATACCTACCACCTACAAAGAAAACACATGTCAAAATAAATACGTGCCACCTACAAAGAAAATGCATGTAAAAATTAATAACTTCCACCTACAAAGCAAACACATTTTTTATTATTATAGGTAAATGGTTTTAAAGGGACCATACCCTGTAGTACAATAAAAAGGATCAACAACCAAGATAGAAATGAAAGTACAAAGTGGTTTTTTGAAACATGGGTGCCACACCCCAACCATAAGCCAAAAATATATATAATACTATAATAGTACTAAGGTAGGGGCCAACTGCCTATAAGAAGCCCGAAACAATAAAACAGAAGCTTAGAAACAACACAAAATTAGTTGCACAGAGAACATAGAGGAAAAGCAAGGCACTAATTCACAATTTTTCTCTACACCTTAAGTGCTACCATAAGTGCCTTCTAAAGATTCATGGCTTCCCTGAAATTAGTGTCTACATTGTTCTCTCTAAACAACTTCTTAGTGATCTTCCCATTCTTCCATGATGATGCAGAAATCCCACTAACATCATAAATCTAGTTAATATGAACCTGGATTAGATCAAGAACTACTCTTTCTTGTTACTTCTAAGAAACTATTTAGTAGGTGGAGGTTCATCAACAAGGTCATGAAAGATGGGATTCCTATTTTCCTTATCTTTCTTTATCTCCTTATCTTTCTTATTACTTTTGAGAATCCATTTAGCAGGTGGAAGTTTAGTAAAAAAGTCATGAAAGATGGTATTATTAGTTCTAATACGTGGCTGTTGGGGATGGGGAAGAGCTAGAGGAGGGTTGGGGTCATTTGGAATTACATCAAGAATAAATTGGTGAATAAATAAGATGACTCCCTGGTGGAGTGGTAAAACTCACCTATGTCCTTGAACCTCTAAAATAGATTTTTCCTAAGAATGAAAAATGTAATAAGGAAAAATGACCTTAGCATCTCTCCTAAAATTATTTAGCATAACCAAATGGTGCAAGTGAAGGGTGGAGAACCTACCTTCTAGAATAATGTAGTGAACCGCCATGCGATCCACTTCATTAAAATGTTGTGGAATGGAAGATAAGATGATGCCAGCACATTTTATTTGGATTTCTTCCCCCTCGTCCATGAATTTTCTTTCCTCTGCACCCTTGTCAAAATTATTGTGAAAGAACTTGTTGCCCTCTATACTCAAACCCTTGTTGAATTAAATGAACTTCTATTAAATGTTGAATTCTCTTCCCTTAAATTTAATATTTTTATCCTTCCAATTATCTACAAATTTTTGGGAGATATGTTGATCATGGCCCTTGATCCGTTGTGAAATCTATGAAACCTCCAAAATTGAGGGCTTCCCAAAGTTCCACATTATGCTTTCATTTGGGGTCGAAAACTGGTTCTACTCTACATATGGGCCCTCCCATCGTGGATGGAAATGGTGGCAAAGATATTGTAGGATGGAGGTAACGACAAACAAGCCTTTTGAGAACAATTTTTTATCCTACAAGTTGAACTGCTACCCAGAAAAACCCTTCTGCTTACTCCAACCCTATTCCTGAAAACACATACTTGCATTATTCAAGGAGAGGATTAAATGAAAATGATTAGATCTGATATGATGCAGGTACCAAGGAGGAAAATTCCACACGTGCATAGACCTCCACTTAAATTGTAATTATAGCTTCATTAATGATGATAGAATGAGTTGTGTGGTAGAGGTCCTTTTCACTATGCCACTCACTATAATTATCCATGTGAACACTTACATTATTAAGTGCATCAGTGACATAATTACCCTCCCTATACTCATGCTGAATAATAATATTAATAATATTACATAGTTTATTAGTTTCCTTAATGAAATCACTAATGGTCCTATTGGGTGTTTGGGTTCCAAAGAGGTTGCTAATGATATTCAAAGAGTCCCCCTCCATAGTGAGATTGTTTACATTGAGAATCCTAACTATTATGATTCCCCATAGAGTGGAAAGGGCCTAAAAAAAACATGTCAATAGAAAGGAAATTGCTAATTTTTCATTTTAGTCTAGAGAACTAGAGACCCTAAATATTTGGAACAAAGCTGGAAATAGTGTATGCATGGCCGTGAAACTAATATTACCTAGCATAATAGTGATTTGGAATAAATTTAGAGGAAGGAGATGAAAATCAAGTTTGTTCTTATATTATTTCCATATAATTACTAGACATTTTGAAGCATTTTAACCAGGATACAATGATAGGAGGATATGCACTCTTCTACCAAATGCTCCCAACATTTATTCTTTAGAAAATTACAATCCTGTTATTATTTTTCTATTCTTGTGTCGTGCCTAGACCAGAATCTATGGGATTTAAGAAAGGATGACAATTTTTTCTTCCCACAAGAAATGCAAAATGCTTCTGAATACTACAATAGAAATTGGGATAGAAATCCTATTTCTGACGGAATTTTATTTTCTCCCTTCAAATAAGGGTATGACAAAAGCATTCCCTTTATTTTAATTTCCATTCTAATTTTAGCTTCTGTGGGTGCCTTTGCAATCCACATGCGTAAATGATTATCATACCTATTTTGGTTTCCCATATGTGTCCCATTATGTGTATCACAGAGCTTTTGAGGCTACGCATGCAACATCTGCTTACATGAAAATATAAAAACATGGGAACCCTAGAGTTTGTCTTCATATTTGTTTGGAGAGAAAGGTGGAGGAGTGCATATCCTTATATCATTGCAGTCTTGCTAAATTTATGGGGTTTTTGTATTAGATCTATTGTATCACTATATTTTTCACAAAGCCATTTTTTGCATATTCTTTTATCATTGTAGTCTTGTTAAATTTATTAGTTTATTTTTTATCATTGTATTTTTTCAAAAAATAATTTTGTGCACATCCTTCTAAGTTCTATCATTTCATTTCACAAGACGAGTAATTTTTGTGACATTTTGTGAGTCCAAACCAAATTGATGAAGACAAATATGGATGTAGTCAAACATAATGAAACTATGAAGAAAGGAAATTGTGGATATAAATTGTGAAGGTTTTTTATAGATATGGATGGCTATGAAGTTTTAATTAACAATTTACACATGGTTTACTTTGTTAAGTTTAGTGTTTAGATAATAGTGTATGAGTTTTAATCATGAAGAACTTTGATATAGTAGTAAGAGATATGATAATCCCTTAAACTTAGCCATGAGAACATATTGATTCATGGAAGGAAAAAGATGCATTCCTAATTTACATTTTTTAATCATGCTAGAAAATATCACTTTTTGTCTAGATATTAACAAAAGAATTGGTTAAAGGAAGAAAATGCATATAAACAATACTTCAATAATCCATAATTTATTTGGTTATACATTTCAACGTCATTATATATGAAATATTCTTAAAAAAAGGTTTCTCATGTTAGAGGTACATAGTCTTAGATTATGAATATATCCTAAAATACCAAATGTTGCATGTACTAATAACATATAAAGATTTTGGGAGCATTGAAAGTGGTACATGATTTTTTCTCAATGATCTAAGTTCTTAGAAAACTCAATGATTTAGAGACATGGAGAAATGATAATATTTTTGTAGACATGGAGAAAGTTTGGTTTCTTCTCACTAAAGTCATATTTATATTTATTTAAACAAATTTTGTCTTCTTTTATAAAGTTGTAACCATATCTTGAAAGATTAATAAGAATGATTGAGCAGTGGAATTTTTTTAAAATGTGAGAAAACGTAAAATGCACATGAACTCTTAAAAAATGCCTAAGTGGAGATAAGTTTTTGTAGAAGGAGAAATTGAATCTCTATAAAGTTGAAGTTAGTTTCATAAAGATGGTTATGTCCTCATTTTGATGAAGATCATGTTTAGGTTGGACAATGAGATCAAGTCACTTTAGATATTTATTTTAAATTTCCTACCTACGGAGTATATTGATTTAGATATTGATTATCAATTAATATGTATTGATACATGATTGATGTATTGTTTTCAGTTGTCTATTGGTCAGGTAAAACTGACTTAAACTTCTACACTTAAATTTCTATAATCTAATTAGATTAATTACCTAAAAAATAAAATGTCAAATACCTAAGCCATTTTGGCTTGGTTCATGATGTGATTGAGGAATATGTAGATACTTTATTATTTTATCCTTATTCAATTGTTTCACCTAATTTTTTGCTAGCTAAAATTGAGTAGGCAATAGGTTAGTAGGAATACCTGTAATATGTAGGTTGAAGGTTGAATGCGCGCGTTAATGAATTTCTGATCCAATCTGATCGTGAAGAGATTCCCTTTGGATAGAAAAAACTGTAAGAAATACAAAAATACCACTAGATACCATTAATAATATAGGTTAGTGTACTGCTGAGAAAATTCTATATCTACGAAGTGTGATGCTTCCTAGAAGAATGTCAATGCACTTTCAAATATAAATTAATATTGTAAATATCATGAAGTAAGGAAATCCTACTGTAGTTATATGATTTAGGTATCTCGTGTAAATATAACAAGTAAAGATACAATCTAATAGACAATATTATGATTAGATCTGGAGGTTTGGTAGGTTAATCTGGGATTTTCAGGTCTGAATAGGGGTATGGGATTGATCAGGTGAGGTTTGGGGTTGATTGGGTAAGGTCTGGGTTAGTTTTGGTTGATTGAGAGTCTTACTGGTCAAAAGAAATGAAATGATAGAGAGAAAAATATCGGTCCAAGTGACTAGATGTCAGATATAGAGGTTGAAACTGACAATGGCAGTTAGATGACTAGCAGTCAGTAGGGGAAATTGACAATAATTTGATAAAAAATAGTTTTTGGGCTTCTCTACTGATTGTGCAGAGAGTAAGAAGGGTGTGGTTAGGTTCGTAATATTACTGAGAAGACTTGGTGAATACAAAGGGGGAATTCATGGAAGGAAAAAAGGACATAGGTGGTTGGGTTGGTAGATTGGTGAGGAGGTGGAGATAAAGGAATACAGGTAGAAATAAAGTATAATGAAAGAGGTAAGGAATATTTACTTTAAGCAAGAAAAATATGATCAAAATCACAAATACTTACTTGCCTTTACAGATCTGGTAGGTAAAGGTGGATGGTAGTCGTATCTGTGAAGAGATTCTAGAGTAAGTGTCATGGCAGTACTCCCGTAGTGTTCCCATGAGTATTCCAATACTCTGTAAGGAGAACCAGATACTTGTCTTGGGCTTGTGGTTGAGTATTTTGTGTCATATGGATGCTGAGAGGCTTTGGATTTACGTGCTTGAATGCAATAGTTCTCTCAAAACTAAAAATGACCAACCTCAGGTAAAAGGTTGTAAAATTGTATATATAAGAACTAATGGTGGTTAGGTAATCGGTAGTTCCGGTCAAGGGATAATTGACGTCAGTTAAGGCGGATAAGTCTAGGTTTCCCAAAAATAGGTAGATATTTCCCAGATTTGGCATGTTTTCCTAATTAAGTCCATTTAAGGAAGTGGAGTTCTTGTTAGAAAAGGTAAAAAAGATCATAGAAGAAGTCTAATTATGTTTGAGAAGAATTCTTAGTTAGTTAGGTCAAGTGGTGACTTAGTACTAAGAGTGATGAATCATTGTTGAGAGTGATGACTTGGTCATTGTGAGTTAAATTCCCCTGGAACGGGTCCAGAGTGAGGTGTAATGATGAGGTGGAGGTGTAAGGATGAAATTAACTTAATTAAAATAATTAAATCAATTAATAATGTGAGGATGAATATTAATATGGGATGAAGGGGTCATGATTAGTTAAATGTGTTATGTTAATTAATTAAAAGGGGATTAAAGGGTGTGTGACCCAAATTTGGTGTCTACATTTACCCCTTTTTGTTGTCATGTAGCTTGAATTGGTAAGTGATTCTGATAAAAATAGGAATTCAGAGTGTCTTAGGTATGAGTGGACGATTTAGGTTTCCTCAAGTATGGATGAAATTGATCCCCCTCAAACTAGGAGCCGATGAGGTAGGAAACGAATTCAGTGAATGGTTTAATAAATAGGTTTTTAATAAAAACAAGGGTGGATGGGTTATAGGCAAGGGTAATGGCCAAGTCAGTTAATAGATAATGGAAATCAAACACACACACACACACACACACACACATGTATAGATCTCGATAAGGTACCAAGTTGAAGATCTTACAAAATCTACTTCATCAAAGGTCGATATGTTTATCTGAATGAAGTTGAAGTGGTTTAGGTATCCAAGGTATATGATATGGTCCTGAATCGTAAAGCTAGGCAGAGGTGTAGGAATAGGTAATAGGTTTTATCCCAGGGCACCAAAGGTTTGGTTAGGATAAACATCACGACATTAGGAAAGGTAAGGTCATTAGGCTAAACCACATGAGTAGCATCATCGCAAGTTATAGCGAGCAAATACACAAATTTAAATGTCACAAAAGGAGGTTCAATTTAGGGTATGTATGTTAGGGCATAGGTAAGGCCGAGGTATAGGTAAATAACATGTCTCTAAGCACAATTAAGGAAATGTATAGGTAATGTAGGCTTGTGAGATGAGTTTTTAATATGTGTTGGGAAAGGTAAAAAAATGTTTGAAAACATTGTTTTTAGGCAAAGTGGGCATAGTGTGGGTCAAATGGATATTTGTGGTGACTGATGTTAGTTAGAGCTTAACCGACGTCAGTTGGCTATGGCAGTGACATGACCGATGTCGATCATGTCGATTTAGGGCTAAAATAAGGTAAAATCCATGTGTTTTACAGATTCACTTTGTTTCTTTTCCAATTTGTAGGAAAATGACAGAGAAGACGTGGAAGGTTGGAAAGTGATGGTATCGAGGTTGCTAGCTGAGTTGGCAAGATGAATAGCAGGTGATTTGCATTCGATAAGTGCGGATCCACAAGATTGATTGGAGAGATTTTATTTGTTGTGAGGTGAGGATTTTATTTTGTCATGGCAGAGGCGGGAGAGGGAGTGGGAGGACCACTGACATAGATACTAGAGGTGTCACCGTGGAGACGGATCCTAGTAGAGGTAGGACAAAATCCTACACCTCTTGTTATATTTAAAATTGTGGTTCAAATGAACGCAGTTGGGTGGAGGTTGTGTTGTTTTATTTTTGAAATATAGGTTAAAATGGGTGAAATTGGGGAAGGGATATGCGTATATAGCTTAAATAGGATTGGGTAGGAATGTAGGTTTGTATTTGGTGGGGTGGGATTTGGTTTAGGTAGGATTGTGCTGATATTTAGTAATGGGGTATTAGGGATTCATTTTTTGTCACTAAAATAGTGACCGACGTCTGTCATTGGTTAGTTGAAATTGGTTGGTTTTGGCTAGCATCGGTCATTTTTGGGGTGACCGACACTGGTCAAGGTGACCGATTGTGGTCAAAGAGACTAATGTTTGTCACTATATAAAGTGACTGGGTGAACAAAGGGCTAGATAGGAAATTTAAACAAGTGATACATGGGTAGGTGAAGACTAATTTAGGTGGAAGAGGGTAAGGAAATATTTGGTAGGTTTGTATCTGAAATGATTGAGGGTATTAGGTAAGTATGATAATGGAGATAGTGGGCTCATAGGGGAATTAGGTAAAGGGGTAGGTATTAGAAACTAGGTGAGGGGTAGGTATGATTGATTTGTTTTAGGTATTTTTTGGTACAAAAAGGGCTAAGTATGAGGAAAGTTTGAGATTTGAGTAATAGGTGATTGGAGAGGGTCTCAACTTGACAATGTTTGGTTGGATTATGTAGGAGACAGATCAACTAACTATGAGAGAAAGAGTACCACCTCTATTGATACAGATGTGGCCTAATGTGACTGCTCAAGGAGTGGGACCACTTAGCAGATGTGGGACTTAGTTCGATTAGGTGCTAAAGGTGTATAGGCTAAGATCATAGCTTGATGGTCGCTCTCATCGATAGATGGAACTCTCCGATCAATACCTTTCATTTACCGACTGTCAGAGATGACCGTCACATTAGCAGGACAGTGTATAGGATCATGTGGCTTCCTATTTTTGGTGGATCCAATGTACTTGAATTTTGATAGAGGTGTTGGTAGATCCCATAGTGGCAATATTTTGTGAGGTGATGGGCATGCTGAGTTATCACAGTGTGAATCTTAGTTATGGGGATATGTATGTGGCGTATCCACATGAGACCAGGCTATCTATTTTGATGATGGTGGCAGAAGGCTATTTTTTGTCTCCTCAGATTCCAAGGGTGGGGATATTTCCACATGAGCACTGAGTGAGGGTGCTATAGGAAATGATTGAGGAGTGGATATGTTTTTCTTAGGCACCAACTTTTCTATTCGTAGTTTGTATAGGGAGATGATGGGCCTATGATATGTACAGGAGATTTGGTATGTGTTTGTACGTACTATGTTACATTGTTTGGGTGTATGAGCACATTTTGTGTGTGTGCATCCAGTTGGGTTTCCACCATAACGACTGGTTTGGGGGTGGTTTGAAAAGAGTGGGTTTTAGGAGATGGGTGCCATGTCAGGGGCACATCCGAGAGTGTCCAAAGCCATATATGATGTTACATACTACATGTGCAGTTGTTGGAGGGCCTATCAGTGGTGGATATCATGTGGCGGTCATATGTTGATTTTTTCATCATATACTAGGCATAGATGAGGAGTTATTTAGAGGGGATTCTAGTTATTGAGATGGATACAGGGGTGGCATTCCAGTGAGCACGAGATGATACCCGTGGGAAAGGGTCAAACAACAGTTTTTGGACTATGGCAGGACGTGCCCCCACCTTTCCCACAGTACCATAGAGATTACATGGAGAGACCCATGTCTATGCCATGTCCGATTGATCCCACAGGGTAGGAGGATCATGTGTGAGACCAAAGAATTAATGATGAAGGCGTCACCAATGTATACAGGCAGTGGTGGGTGGCACAGCTATGGGAGGCACCACCGAGGCCAAGGGTATCCTGATTTAGCTACAGTCATACGTTCAAAGAGATACATTACAGGGGCAAGTGGCTTCCCTATAGGACACATGTTACAAGGGTTTACATGGACAACTGTCAGGGGCACAGGCATAGGTGACCACCTTACAGGGACAAGTAACGACTCTACAGGCCCAGGTAGCATAGGCACAAGCTCCCGCACATAGGGTGGATATGGGGATTGAGGGTAGGTAGCCTCCTTACATGCATAGGTGGCTTGATTACAGGGTTAGTTCGGCCACTAGCACAAGCCCAGGTTATAGCTTTACAAGCCCAAGTAAGCCGCACAGGTACCACCACAAGCACTAGGATAGGGTCTCATTGTATAGGCTCCTACACTAGGACATGATCCACTTTTGGTATTTGGCATAGTTTGACAGGGGGCAAGTGATAGGCCGATGGCACCATCGCATAGACAATATCCATGGTGAGTTTTAGGGATTCCTTGGATGAGGCTTGCTATTATCAGGATATCACCTACCCACTATTAGCTATTGATGTGCCTTCCTACGCTATGTACCGATTACGATCAGCCTAGCATGCAGGCAGTGATCGAATTAGATCTTAGACTCATAGTTCTGGTAGTACATAGGGGTTCGTCGATCCTGAGAGATGGGGCTCAACTTGAGGTTACCAGATCCTCGGAGACCTAGCCCCTGTAGAGGGCAAGGAGGAGGAGATGGAGGCTAGGCAGGGACCAGCAAGAGGGTGGTGAGATGTCTGGTAGGGCACTCGACTTGTAGGGAGGAGGAGACTAGGTGAGACTAGAAGAGGAGGGCATTAGGTGGGGAAATGATTGATATCCATATCTAGATATTGTACTATAATTTTGATTTTTTGTTATATATAGCATCGGCCTGCGTGCCGAAGATACAATATTTGTTACATGATAGTTTTGAGACAATGATAATTATTTATGTCTTTGTATATATGTATTAATCACAGACACTCACATTATATACTTGGTGATTTTTTTGGATGGATGATGTACTTGTGATAATTTCTAGTGCTATTGTGTATTATGGAAACTAGTTGAGTTAGGCATTATTGAGTCAACGTTATGTAGGAATGATGTAGTCAAGTATAGGCATGATGGAGTTAGGTATAGGCATTGTTGAGTCAGGTACATGCATGGTAGAGTGAGGTATAGGCATGGTGAAGTTAGGTACAGGCATGGTTGAGTCAGGTATATGTAAGGTGGAGTTAGGTATACACATGGTGGAGTTAGGTACAAGCATGGTTGAGTCAAATATAGGCAGGGTGGAGTTAGGTATAGGCATGGTTAAGTCTAGGTAATAGGCATAGTTGAGTCAGGTGATTTATAAGTTACTTATTTTATGGAAATAATGTGTTGTATATATGTTGTAGTTAAATTTCTCAAGTAATTGAGATCATGGAAAAATATGAAATGATTTAATTAGAATATGGTTGTGGTGATAAAATGGTAGGTATGTATGTTTTTTACGATATATTAATTTCCAAGTGTTTGTGTGAATGGAAAACTAACTAGGTTAAAATGTGAATGTAAAGGGGGAAAATTGATTAGGGGAAACAAGTGGCCGAGCTAACCTCTAAGGGCCCCATTCCCTTATATTTCTATCCTACATAGCCCTGATGAAAAAGGGGGCCTCTCGCCTATGTAGTTCTCCCCTAAGCTAGGGAATAATATGATAGGGGATATGAATGGGTTGGTAGGTTTTAGGTATGAATAGGTCTAGATGATTTAGGCATGGTTGAGTATAGATTTAATAGGCATGGTTGAGTATAGGTTGAATAGGCATGGTTGAGTCTAGGTCATGTAGGCATGGTTGAGTATAGGTTGAATAGGCATGGTTGATTCTAAGTTGAATAGGCATGATTGAGTATAGGTTGAATAGATATGGGTGATTTTTGTGGAGTAGGAATTCCTAGAATGTAGGTGTTCAAAGGTCTAGTCCTGTGAATGAGGTTCAATAAGTAAGAAAATAGGTGAATGGTAAGAGGATACAAAAAGCCATTCCTAAGTGGTAAGAATCATTATGAGTCTATCATACCAAAGATTGGTCTTATGAATCATAATAACCTGAAAGGTGTTGCATAACTGAACTATTCCAAGAGTGAAGAAAGTGACAGGATCACAAAATGATCACATTTTTCGCACATCCCTTGAGTAGGTAGAAGATTAGAAAGGAAAGGCAGTGAGGTAAAAGAGGTTGTTTTATCGTAACCCTAGTGTGAGATAGCATGCCTCTGCTGTAAGATACCCAATATCAAAAATAGGCAAGTCCATGACGAAAAAGATATCTTTTTATTTTTTCTTTTGTTTTATAGATTGATCAATGTGGTAAGTCTATGTGGGATGAATAGAATATCTCCTTAAGGTCTTCGTGAAGCTAATCGATGTGGGAAGCTTCAGCATATTTTTATTTTATTTTGCAGAAATAGTCTTCTTTTGGGCTAGACTACGTATAGTATGGCTAGCTTTGTATAGTTGTCCTTCAAGAGAGCAGTCTATTTATAGCAGTAAGATAAAAAGATAGATGTCCTTTTTGAGGGAGTCATCTTTTTGCTACAATTTCTGACTCAAGGATTTTTAATTTGAAAATTCATGTATATTACGTTTGAATTTTTTTTTGGAATTTTAGATCATAGACAAGACTATGGAGAAGTATAGGCTTCTATTATGAAGACAAAACCATAGCACACATGAGGTTAGCTATGAAAGAGAGGTTTTAAGTGATGAACGAATCGTGGGATTCCATCTTGAAAAGTGATCAAAAGTATCCATGAGAATCATGTCATGAGTAGAGTCATGGTACTCATATTGAAGATAAGGTTGAAAGGTGACGGGTAATCACATGATTCTTGTTTAGTTCATTAATCCTTAAAAATAGGTAAGTGGAATGGTGGATGTTGCATCAAGGGACGAGCATTTAATAGAAAAAAGGTGATATCAGGACTTGATTCAATAATAGAATGCTTGAAGATGTAATGCATTAAAGGGCTCAGGTTTGGGTTTACCTTCGAGTGAAGATAGATGATAAGCACCTGATCTATAGGCATGAGTAATGATATAGGGTCCAAGCCAATTAGGAGCAAACTTGCCTCGTTTACTTTTCTCTCCTTTGGTTATATGTTGATTTTCCTTTGGGAAGAGGTCACTGACTTGGAAGGTTCATTCTCGGACACGTTTATCATAGGCATGCTTAATATGTTTTTGGTAGATCTAGAGGTGATCAAGAGCATTTAGATGACGTTTGTCTAATAACTAAAGTTGTGCAAAATAATCCTAGTAAAAATCATCATCGTTATTTGAGTGAGATACGAAGAGATCAAATTTTTACTTTGAGAGGCAAGACAAAATCTATACCATATACCAAAGAGAAAGGTGTGGCAGAAGTTGAGGTGTGAATACTACTGCGATAATCCCATAAGAAAAAAGGAATGTGCATGTGCCAATCCTTATCAGTATCATCAACCACTTTTAGAAGAATTTTATTTAGAGTTTTTTTATTTGATTCAGATTGGCCATTTATTTGAGGATAATAAGGTGAATAAAAACTAAGTTGAATGTTGAAGGCATCATAGAGTTTCTGTAGGTTTTTTTTAATTGTTTTCCATTATCAGTGATGAGGCGGTGAGGAACACAAAAGTGAAAAATAATGTGATGATTGATGAATTCACATATTTTCTCATCTTTTATAGAATTAAGAGGTACTACTTCCACTCATTTAGTGTAATATTCAGTAGCAGTAATAATCCATTGATGACGTTGGAAAGAATGATGGTTGATCTCTCTGACAATATCCAAACCCCATTGAGAGAAAGGAAAAAGGTCTTGTGTGAGCTATAAGGCATGATTAGGGGTATGGTGAATATTAGCATGTTGTTGAAACTTTACACAATGCTTTCCATAGTCAAAATAATCATAGTTTAGGGTTGGCCAGTAATAGCCCAGGTGAAGGATGCACTTAGCAATAGCTAAGTCACAGAAGTGAACCCCACAAATCCTATCATACCCTTCCTTGATGGTGTATGGAATTTAAGAACTTGTAAGGCATCGTAAGATGATAGCATCAAATCCATGTTTATAGAGAAGACCACCTAAGACAACATAGAGAGAGACAGTTTTGAGAAAGTTTTTGTCTATTACAAGTAAGATTGGAAGGAAGAATTGAAAGGAAAAGATAGTCAACAAAATTGTTATACCAAAGGTCACACGGTTTAGTTTCAATGTTTCCTATGATTTTGATGTCTTAGATTAGATAAGAAGGGGATTGTAACCTTTTTACTATGACAAATATTATTGAGTTGGATGGAAAAGTTGGGATTTGAGAAATAAGACAAGCCATGGTATCTACAAATTTATTAGCAGAACACGGGGTGGTTTGAAGTTCATAATGTTCAAAGGTAGTCAAAATAATGTCAACATGATGCTTATAATTTTGAAGTATCTCGTTACGAAACTTGTATATACCATTGACTTGGTTCAAAACTAGTTGATAGTCACTAAATATATTAATTGATTTAAGTTCGAAGGCTATGGTGGTTTGAGTACCTAACACGAGTGCTTCATATTCAGTGATATTGTTAGTACAATCAAAATATAGTTTGAAATATAATGGCATAGGCTCACCATCAAGAGGAATGAGGATAACTCTAGCACCACCCTCACGCTGAAATTTGGAACCATTACAGAATAAGGTCATCTGGTAAATGGTATAATCCAGGGAGAGGGTAGCGAAGGATTCATCAGGGAAATTAAAGTTAGAAGATTGATTTCTAGAGAGAGGTACATCTTTGAGTAGGTCAGCAATTATTTGTCCTTTGACAGATTTTTGATGGATGAATTTGAGATCTAGGTCTACAAGAAGCATGAGCCAACATGTAACACGTTAATGTTGATAGGGATTAGTGTACATGTAATGTAAGGGGTTAGTATTGGTGACAACACGGGTTTTATGGTTGAGTAGGTAATGGAACAATTTAGTGGTGACAAAAACTAAGGATAAGAATTTTTTTTTGGCATGAGTATATCTAGTTTTGTGGTCTAAAAATGTATGACTTATATAATAAATTTATTTCTCCCTTTGTTGCTTGTCATGATGAGCGAGCATGTCTTTTAGGGATTGATCAGTAGTAGAAATGTAAAGGTAAAATGGTTGGTCATCCTTAGGGGGAATGAGAATAGGTGGTTAGAGGAGGTATTGTTTAATGGAATCAAAGGCTTTGTTGTATTCATCATTCCAATTGAAGGAGGCATCCTTTTTGATAAAATTATGAAATGGATGGAAATGGTTGGAAAGCAGAGAAATAAAGCGATGAATAGATTGTAACTTGACTTGCAAACTACAAAGTTGATGAAGGATAGTAGGTGGAGGAATTTTGAGAATAGCCTTGATTTTAGTGGGATAAACTTTAATGCCACACAAAGAAAAAATAAAACCAAGGAGCTTTCCAGAGAGAACAACAAAGACACACTTTTAAGGTTAAAGGTGAACGCAGTATTTGATGAGATGGTCAAAGAAAACTTTAAGGAAAGAAAGGTGCTTGGCCCGATGTTTATATTTGGCAAGAATATTGTCAACACAATATTCTAATATGTTATACATGATTTCATGAAAAATATAATTCATATCCCACTGATATGTAGCATCAAAATTTGTAAGGCCAAAGGGCATGACATGATAACAAAATTTCCCCCAAGGAGTGATGAAGGTGGTTTTTTTAATCTTCCAGGGTGAGTAATATTTGGTTATAACCCAAGAAACCATCCATGACTGATAACATCTCATGGTTAGCACTGAGATCAACTAGTTGGTAAATACTAGGTAAAGGAAAGTCATCTTTTGGGAAAGCTAAGTTAAGCTCATATAAATCCATGAAAATGTGGAGTCCCCATGTCACTTTTATGATAGGAACGATGCTATAAATACATTCAGAATAATCATTGGGTGGGATGAAGCAAACAGAAAGAAGCCATTGGATTTCTTCTTTGACAAGAAGGGAAATGTGATGATACATTTTTTGCAACTTCTGTTTCACAAGTTTGGCATCAGGAATGGTTACGATATCATGGACCATAATGTTTGTGTCAATACCGAGCATATCAACATAGCACCAAGTAAAAGCATTTCTATGATCTTGAAGGAAATAAGTGAAAGCTTCATGTTCAACAACATCTAAAGACTGGCCTATTTTTAGAATGTATGGGTTGTCCTGAGTGTAAATATTGATCTCAATGGTTGATTTAGTCAACATGGTTTTCATCTCAGAAGGTAATTACCAGTGAATATAAGAATCTTCCACACTAAGGTAAGTGAGAATATAATCATCATCCTGACATTAATAAAAATTAATAGAAGGGGTATCATCATCAATCATGTTAGGATACAGGAAGGGAAGATAATATGGAGTCTCGCCATCATGCTGATAAGTCAGAGGTCCTAGGGAAACAATGTTCATGAATTTTTTTTAGGACGAATTGATTTTGGGTCCATAGACTCTATAGGTGAAGGTGGTGAATGGGGTGGGGAATGTTTATCATCCTTAATGAGTTTGACTTGAGCCTTCCTAGAAGGAGGTTTGAAAAATCCAATACCACTGCGGTATTTCTATTTACGAGTGGTGTAAGGAATGAAAACATGGCATCCTTGATCATTGAAACCAAATTCAAAGTACTTTCAAGCACAGTGATGGAGGAAGGTGGGGGAAAAGTTGTGGTTAGTGAGATATTCAAGGTCAAAGGAAAATGGTTGAGTTTGGGAAGGTGGCTCGGGCGAGTAGGTAAAAGCATCAAGTCCCCCATATGTTATGTTTGTGAAAATATGGGGAGGACCATAGGGATAAACCTATCCTATGCACTTATCCTAGTGGGGATGATGGTGAAGTTTACTATACTCTTGAGGAGTAAGGAATGTGTCAATATTATAAAGATGGTACTCCCCCAGAGTGAGGTGTTGAAAAAAACCTTCTAAGGAATCAGTAGTTTATAAGTGGGTAGAGGGAATGGATTAATCACTAGATAGTTGGGAAAAAGAAGCATTATTTGTTTGAGAAGTAGATGGATTGCTTGATGAGTCAGTTTCAGAAGCTCTAGAAATAGTGGGAATAGAGGAGTTAGCTATGGAAGATGTAGTGGCAACATTGTTGGATGAGGCAGTGGCTGAAGAAAAGGTAGTGGTGGTAGAAGAGGTGCATGATATATTGGCCAGCAGAGCCAAAGATGTCCAAATGGGAAGATGAACTAGGTTCAAGTCCCACCGGGTATTCCAAGATGTTTCAGCTAATTTTTTGCTAGTTAAAACTAAATAGGAAATAGTTTAGGAGGAATACATGTGATATGTAGGTTAAAGGTTGAATGCACGCGTTAATGAATTTTTTATCCAAGTTGATTGTGAAGATATTTCCTTTGGCTAGGAGGAATGACCTGTAAGAAATACAAAAATACCATTAGATAAAATTAATAATATAGGTTAGTGAAATGCCTAGTAAATGCTAGATCCGGGGAACGTGATGCTTCCTAGAAGGCTGTCAATACACTTTCAAATATAAATAAATATTGAAAATATCATAAAGTATGGAAATCCTATTATAGTTATACAATTTAGGTATCTCATGAAAATACAATAAGAAAACATAATCTAACAGTTAAGGTTATGATTAGATCTGGAGTTTTGGTAGGTTATTATAGGTTTTACAAGTCTGATAGGGGTTTGGGATTAATCGGGTGAGGTCTGGGTTGATTGGGTAAGGTCAGGGTTAGTTTTTGTTGATTGAGAGGCTTGTTGGTCAAAAGGAATGAGATAACATAGAGATTGATATCGGTCAGGTGACCAATGTTGATATAGAGGTGGAACTGGTGGCTATTAGGTAACCGACGTTGGTAGGGGAAATTGACAATAATTTTATAAAAATGGTTTTTGGGATTCTCTGTGATTGCACAGAGAGTGAGAAGGGCGTGGTTAGGTTTGTAATATTACTGAGAAGACTTAGGGATATAGAGGGGGAAGTCACAGAAGGAAGAAGGGCTATAGGTGGTTGGGTTGGTAGATTGGTGAGGAGGTGGAGATAAATAAATACATGCAAAAATAAAGTATAATGAAAGAGGTAAAGAATCTATACTTTAATTAAGCACAATATAATAAAAATAATGAATAATAACTTACCTTTATAGATATGGTAGATGAAGGTAGATGGTAGTGAATCCATGAAGCAATTGTGAAGTCAGCATCATAGCAGTACTCTCGTAGTGTTCCCATGAGTATTTCAATACTCTGGAAGGAGAACCAGATGCTTTCTTGGGCATATGGTTGAGTATTTTGTGTCATTTGGATGCTGAGAGGATTTGGATTCATGCTTGAATGTAATAGTTCTCTCAAAACTGAAAATGTCTAGCCTAGGTAAAAGGTTGTAAACTTTTATATATAGGAACCGATGGTGGTTAGGTAACCGGTGCTGACAGAGGTATAACTGGCATCGATTAAGGAAGATAAGTCCATGTTTACCAAAAATAGGTAGATCTTCCCAGATTTGGCATGACTTGCTCATTGAGTCTACTTAACGAAGTGGAGTTCTCATTAGAAGTCCAATTAGGTTTGATAAGAATTCTTAGTTAGTTAGGTCAAGTGGTGACTTAGCACTGAGAGTGATGACTTGATCACTATGAGTTAAATTCCCCTAGAATAGATCTAGAGTGAGGTTTAATGATGAGGTGGAGGTGTGAGTATTAAATTAACTTAATTAAAATAGTTAAATCAACTAATAATGCGAGGATGAATATTAATATGGGATGAAGGGGTCATGATTAGTTAAATGTGTTACATTAATTAATTGAAAGGGGAATAAAAGGTGTGTGACCCAAATTTTGTGTCTACATTAACCACTATTTCCTTATAATTTATACCCTTACTCTTAACATGTTAACTTGATTGTTAAAAAAGAAACCTCATCCAGTTAGCCTACAACAATTTCTTTTTATTAAATATTTAGAATAATTTAATTAATTTAATGAAAATTAGTGTTTTAAAAGAACCATAACGCAAGTTTATTTAAGGAAACTACATGAGGTTTGATAATTTCCACATTAATAGGGAGGCCATGAAAATGTATGAATGGTATCCAGGCCAAGAAAGAAAATTATAGACATTAAATCCCATCCTTATATTTCTTTTTTTGTTCACACTCCTACCATGTTCTCTAATTCTAGAATTTGAATAATTCCTTTATTTGGGATTATCCAATAAATTTTATTTAAGAACATGAAGATAAATCTATTATTTTATATTTAATTTACATCCATACAACTAATTTCAGCCAATCTCAGAATATTTTGTAAAGACTGGATTCATATGTACAAATATTCTTCTTATTCCTGATCTATGATAGACAGAAATGAATGATCAGAATATTTTTAAATGGATACCAAAAATAAATCTCCATTCCATATAAATAAATTTCCCCGCTATCGAAAACATAAGGATGCATTCGATTTAGGTAATAACCAATTAATTTACAAGTCACACTTCTAAGTGCAAGCCCTCATCAACTAAAAAGTTTGAGTCCTCACACTTCTAAGTGCGAGCCTTCATTAACTTGAAATTTTGATTCCTCACACTTGAAAAGTGTGAGTCATCAAAATTTGCAAGTGTGAGGACTCAAAATTGTAAATTAAACTATTCAAACTGTTAACACATTACCTTAATGTTAAGAGTGGACATATGCCCATTCTAATCATTGATCCAAAATGTGAAATATTTGAATTTTTTGAATGTGAGGAGGTTGAGTGCAATCTATGTGGCAAGATTTATTTAGAGACTTATTTTTAAATGTTGATTTATATTTGAGAGAGAAAGGAGAATGGATGTAACACTGAAGAGTTGTATCATGTAGAAGACAAGACAAAGTTAGAACATGTGCATTAAAATATGCCTAGAATCTTTATTCTCTAATTTTTAAAAACATTCACACTACTTATAGAAATATTTTATATTTTTTAAAACTACTTATTAAATATTTCAAAGTAATATTTTGGGTAAAGCCCCTACTTCCATCTGAATTCTCCATCTCACACATCATCAACCGTGTGTGATACCTATTGTGCTTTTTTGTTTAGATTACTCAAATATGAACACAATAAAAAAAATAAGATTATCTCAATATGAACACAATAACTGAACTATAAATATTTTCAATTAAGATAAAATAAATATGGAAATTTTTTACTAATTATCTTTCCTAGAATGTAATAACTAGTCTAACATCTGCTAATCTCAAATGTATGTTACGTTACATCAAAGCAATGGAATAATTTCCTTATTTATAATTGTATAATATTGGATGGACTATCCCTAGTAGAGCCAAGTGTTGCAATATAAAAATTTGTGTTATAAACAATATTTATTATGATAACTACATAAGGCTTGATCCTTTTCTAGGGTATGTAATACAACACTTGGCTCTGATATGAAAAGTCCAACTAATATGATATAATTATAAACAAGTTATACTCTAGCCAATTATGATTATAAACAAGTGTAAAACACTAGCAATCAAAAATTCATAGAAATAGTATTTACAATGACTGGATCTAATAGTTGGAGCCTAGAAGATGCTAGGCTACGCAAAGATTTTTTAGAACACAATATCCTATGGATGTGGCTAGTGTCGACTAACTTATATAAATGTATTACTAAAAAAGTGATAGATATTTTAAAATGATTTGGAATAATGAAATAGAGTTGTAAATCCTTTGAGTTAAGACAAAATAAATATGACAAATCACTATTAATTATCTTTCCTGGAATGTAATAACTAACCCAACGTCCACTAATCTCAAATGTTCATTAAATTATATCAAAGAAATGTAATAAACATCAAGATTAGTGCCCACTAGGATTTATTTATCATGTTATAATATTTATTGTATTATTCCTTTTAATAAATTATAAACAAATTATACAAGCTACAATTTATATGAGAATGAGAATGGGCATATGCTCCCACTAGCTTATATTACTTAGAGGTTGCTGGCCTCATGTTCCTTAACAACCAATATCCTTGTGTTGCTTATCGGTTGCTAGCCTTATGTAAATTAGCCTCATCTACCCTTTTATCCCTTAGCGGTCGCTAGCATTGTGTTACTTATACAGTTAATATAAAGAATGGGAAGACGCCCATTCTCATACAATTAATATAGAGGCAGGAGAAAGGGAATCTTCCCATTCTCATATTCATTACATCTATTTTTCCTCTATATTAACCATGTGAGAATGGGAATCCTCCCAATCTCATATTTGTTACCTCTATTTTTCTTCTATATTTATTGTGTGAGAATGAACATTTTCCCTTTCTCGTATTTGTTACCTCTATATTGCCTCTATATCAACTTTGTGAGAATGGGCATCCACCCATTCTCATATCATTTATTTCCTTTATTTTGCCTTTATATTAATTGTCTGAAAATGGGCATATGCCCATTTAGAATATAAGTCTCAGAATGGTCATATCTACATTCTAATAACCCTTATGTCCCTTAACTTCTGCTAGCCTTGTGTTATTTAGCAACCAGGATATGAATCTGAAAATGGGCATTTGTAGCCGCTAGCCTTATCTAACTTAGCGTCCAATAACCTTTTGTCCCTCAGTGCCTTTTATGCAAAGCAAAAACAAATATTAAGTGCATAATATACCATTATGTCACTTAGGGCCGCTAGCTACATGCATATTTTTTTTAACAAATCAATGTAAGCACCCTTTAGAGCTTAGCATGAGTCGCTACGCATTGATAAACCAATGCTTTTGGGTACTATGGGATTGTGTCCTAGTTTTGGGATTGATATTTGATACAAACATCTAGAGAAGATTAGCTGCCTATACCTAGTCTTACTAAGCTCAATTCCTTCCAATGAGTAATGGAGCTTAGGGATCACTAAGCATTTCCTTTCATACAAATCAATGTGAATTATGTGTTTACACAATAGATATCATTATGAGAACCTAAGCTATAAGACTTGATTGCACTCTTGAAAGGTATGTAGTGCAAACATCTTGGTTTTGCCAGGGAAAATGAGATCCAACCAATTCTCAATATAGAGGTCATACCTCTATTTGTACGGTCTCTATATTAACTATGTGAGAATGGGCATCTACCCATTCTTGTATTCTTTACCTCTATTTCACTTCTATATTTATTATGTGAGAATGGAAAATTTTCCATACTCATATTCAATACCTCTATATTGCCTCTATATCAACTTTGTGGGAATGGGCATCCATTCATTCTCCCATACACAAGGCTAGTGGTCGATAAGTAACATAAGGCTAGCAGTCGCTAAGTAACACAAGGCTACCAACCACTAAGAGACATAAGGCTAGTGACCATTAGGTTACATAAGGTTAGTGACCTACAGACTGCAACATTACTCTGGTAGACAATTTTTACAGAGTATTTATTAGAATGGACATATGTTCATTCTCATATAAATTATAGCTTGTATAATTTATTTACATTTTCTTAAAATGAGGACTACAAGAAATATTTTGACATGATATTCCAAGCCTAGCTGTTCAGTCCCTCAGCAGTTTCTAAGTAACACAAGGCTAGTGGTCGTTAAGTTATACAAGGCTAGTGGTCGCTCAATTATACAAGAATAACAACCACTTGGTTGCATAAGGATAATGACCGTAGATGCCCATTATGATATAGACAATATTATTAGAATGGACATATGCCCATTATCATTCTCATATAAATTGTAGTTTGTTGTAGACACAAAATCATGTACTTGGGTGCATTTCTAGGTCCTAAAAGAATACTAGTATTTACATGATTCTCAAGCAAGAAAACTAGTAATTGACAGCTATCTTTGGCCTCTTTTCTGTGTCTTTTATGTTCTCTTTGTTCTTACACACCCTACAACCCAATAAAAACTTTACTTTTTTATCTTTTATTATGACTTTAGACACCAATGCCCAGTCAGGGCATCACCGCTCAGGTGCCCTTATCCCCTTTGGGCGCCCCTGACCTCTTTCTACCTTACTCGCTCTTTTTGGGCCTCTTTTATATTTTGGGCATCTTATTTTCTTATGGGTCAGCCTTCCAGCTGTCAATTACAAAATTCAACCAAAGGAATCATATAAATACATAGTTATGTGTTCAAAATAAAGGACCAAGCTCTAAGCATTATTACTATCACCTAAGCTTGCACTCAAAAGGAACCTAAATAACTTCAAAGCATCCATTTGGCATTCATTCAAGGGACAAATGACTACATTTTTTGCATACACTACATAGGAAGGGGAAGTTCTTTACTCCATCCACACATGTTATACATTGTTACATTCTAGATCTAGCTCATTATCAAGTGCACTTGCATAAGGGCATCATAGGGCACGATTATTACACACACTCACAAGAACTACATGGAGTCTGAGATGTAGTGTAGTGCTTGGTCATAAGTTCACTATGTTGGGTGACCGACGGGGTTAGTTCGACTCCCCATATTGCATCTTTCTTTTTTGGATTTGATGCGGTTTTGTGGGGATTTACAGGTGAACATCTATTTTGCAAGTTACATGTACACTCGGTGATCAAGGTGTGACATACAAGTGACCAACAATGAATATCAATGAGACTGCTGTGACACAAAAAAAATCAATTTATGAGCATTTTCACAGTCATCAGCACCCATTGATGGGTGTCGTTATTCCCTTCATTTAATCAACTCTTTGTTGATGTCATATTCAAACCAGGGGTGGTGTCCGAAGCTATATGCAACAAGAAATCTTAGTGATCTAGTAATTGATGGTAGGTATTTGTTTTCTTTTTGAAAAAAATATTTTCTAGGGGATTTTGGCTCAATGTCTTGAGGATTCCTTGGGCTAAAACCTTATTGAAATCAAACTATGAGAACTTGTTGGAAGTAAACACTCTTTGCATAAATAGACTGTTGGAAATAAACACACATTTGCAAAATAAAATAGATTGTTGTAAGTAAACACACGTTACAGAAATGAACACACTTGCTTTTTGAGAATGTTGAAAACAAATAAGTGTATAATAGACATTTCACATGAACAAGTATACAACAAATTTCCTTTAATCAAATCAATGTAAGATATTTAGATCTTAGCGGTTGCTCTAGGAAATAACTATACCAATAGTAAGATCTGGTTACTTGGATGATTTTTTATTTGATCCATATTTTGAAAATAAGAGACATTAGATATAGTCTCAAAAAGGAATTCTATTTTAATAAGTAATAAAATTAGTTCTACTAAAAATTTTACTTTCATATGAACTCTCTGTGAATTATGTTTTTACACAATATATATATGAGAACTACATAAATATTTGATCCCTCTCAAGGGTATGTAGTGTATATACTTCTCTGTCAGGGTGTAGTCTACAGCCAATTCTCATATTCAGATACCTCGATTCATGCCCTCTATATTTATTGTGTGAGAATGGATTTTCATGGCTATATTCGTTACCTTTGTATTGCTATTATCCCTAATCTTTGTGAGAATGGACATCCACCCATTCTCATGATTGAAAGGATCATTATTCTAAATCTATATTTGTTGGAATAAATAGAATTCTCATCAGTTCCATTCTAAGAGAATTTCTAGAACAAAGAAATCATTCCAGATATAACTATGAGGATTAACAAGCTACATGCAGGAGTTTCGGAACTAAGTCCAAAAGTTCTGGAACAAAAGGCTAGCTTGTAACTGCTAATGGAGTAACTAAGTCTGGAAGTTCCAGAACTGAGCCATAAAACCAAGTGCTTTCAAAAACATGTCAACCACTATACTTTGTTCATTCGACTGATTGTGACCTATTGTAAATATGAACTTCCATTCTTATAAAATTATATATTTTTTAAATGGAACTATATGCCCAAAAGATGGACAATCACATCTCATTATATTAATTGTAACTTGTCATGATTTCTTTCATATTTTCTTAAAAAGAGGAATACAAGATCATTTATTCATTAACATTTTATATTATAAGCCTATCCTTATGTAACTTAGCGCTTAAGACTTTTTATGCTCACCCATTAGGTGCCTAGTCCCCTTATCCATGAGCTGCTAAGTTATACAAGGATAGACGAATAGTTTAGTTTTGTTTAAGTAGTTTTCCAGATTGTACCATTCCCCGATCATAGCACAAATCATTCTTAGAATGGACATATTCCCATTCTCACTCTCATCTAAATTATAGTTTGTATAATATTTATAATTTCTTAAATGGGGGAATACAAGAAATATTCAATTACTCAAATTAAAGTTTAGCATAGCTCTATTTTTGCAAATCATATAATTTTTTACTTTGTGAGAAGGGGAATCTATCCCATTCTCAAATTTGTAAATATCTATATCATGAAATCTATATTTACTATGTGAGAAAGGAAATCTGCCCATTCTCATATTTGTTACCTCTATTCTTCCTCTATATTTATTGTGTGAGAATGGACATGTGCCCATTCTCATATTCATTACCTTCTATTATGCCTCTATATCAACTTTGACATGAAGTGGGTATCTACCCAATCTCATATTATTCGTTAGCTCTATTTTACCTCTATATTAACTATCTGAGAATGGACATCTACATATTCTCATATTAATCACCTTTATTCTGCCTCTAGATTAATTGTGTGAGAATGGGTTTTTCCCATTCTCATATTTGTTACCTCTATTTTGATTCTATATTTATTGTGTGAGAATGGACATTTTCCCATTCTCATATTGGTTACCTCTATTATGCCTCTATATTTATTATGTGAGAATACACATGTTCCCATTCTCATATTTGTTACCTCTATTCTAACCTCTATATCAGCTCAGTGTGAGAATGGGCATGTGCCCATTCTCATATTATTTTTTGGCTCTATTCTACCTCTATATTTAATTGTCTGAGAATGGGCATCTGCCCATTCTCATATTCATTACTTCTATTCTACCTCAATATTAACCGTGTGAGAATGGGCATCTTCCCATTCTCATATTCATTACCTCTATTCGTGCCTCTATGTTAATTATGGCAGAATGGACATGTGCCCATTCTCATAAGAGGTAAATAGAGGTAACGAATATGAAAATGGGTAGATGCCTATTCTCATATAACAATTTATCATGCAAACAATACTATGAGTTTAGTTTGTGAGTGGTAATATCCTTGTTCACATATACATATATAGTAATAATATGTATTTTTCATTATTTTAATACCATTATAAACATTTAAATGGGTCTAAATCAATGAGCTCATTGTGAAAAGTTGATACCATTAAAAATAAAATACACCTTAATATTTAACTTTATCATTATTCATTTTAATACATTTAATAGATTCATTTTAATTTTTGAACTTATTTGAATGTTTTAAAGCACCTATGAAAACAAAGACCATTTCATTCTATACAAAATAAAGAATGTAACTTTTTGTAT
This sequence comes from Taxus chinensis, assembly GCA_019776745.2. Lineage (NCBI taxonomy): Eukaryota > Viridiplantae > Streptophyta > Pinopsida > Cupressales > Taxaceae > Taxus > Taxus chinensis. The sequence continues at coordinate 477,785,556 of CM034154.1, read as the reverse complement.
TGATATGTGTGTACCTGGGGTTAAAATAATTAAAGCATATTACAAAGATATTTCAAATAGAATAAAGAATAATTCTTTTGTGTTTTCATTTGATCATTTAGTCTAATAATTTCATTGGAACAACAAAAGACAAAACTTGTCAGTTCTATTGAACTGACCTTGTTAACTATTTTACACATATAGAAATAGAAAAACTTTGTGATGAATGTGAAAGGATTTGGTTTCGATAATATAAATATTACAGTGAAGAAAAGTCTAAGGGATAAAAGCTATTAGTAGGTATGTTTTGTTTCAAAATATTTAGTTTTCTAATAATGTTTAACGATGGTTGCCACTTACTAGAGACAGAAAAACAAAGAATTTCATCTCAAACATTGATTGTAGAGATAGAGATGGAAAGAATGAACAAATACTACTGAGTTTATATAAAAATATTATGAGCTCTCCTCCAAATGGGTTGAGTTATCAGCGCAACACAAATTAGCAAGATTTTTTGGGTACTCGATCACATCATTTAGCATCCTGGACAAAACCAAAAAAATTGTCTCAATTTATTACAACTAGTACTGATTTTATCTCATTAAAGTACCATAAAATATTTATTATATGATTATGTAAAACTAAAACAATTTTATTTCTGTAAGTTTTTTTGTTACGTTTAAGCATGAAATTAAACAAATGTCTTGTTGTCTATTGTTTTCAATCAAAATTATGTCTTATGTTTGTTTGTTGTTAAATTTAAACAAGGAAAAATGGAATGTTTGTCACTTCTATTTAAAATATAAGATTTGGTTTATGCATTTTTGGCATTAGAAATAAAAGGAAGGTAATAAACGAGATATAGGGAAAAACCATGGATAGCCTGCTCTGCAAATGATGAATTCCACATGAGGTAAACTGAAAAATCTATGTTATATCTTTATATTTCTCCTGCATAAATCTCAGTATCTTTGTCTTTCCTTTTGCTAAATCTATTGAATGTAAAATACCTTGTCCATAAGAGAGGAAAAAATGAAACCCGAATCATTCAAAATTAATTTTTTTATAATGTACATGACCATTAACAATTCCCGCCCAAAAACAGAGCACGAAAATTTTAAAATTTGAATTCAACCTACCATAGTAAATGTATCACATCTACCAACTCTTTTTTTAATGAAAACCATATTTATTAGTTTCTATAATAAGTACTTGAGAAATAAAAACATGTATTTCTAAAATTTTCAAAATAATGCCGCCAAAAATAAAGCAAACTAAAAAATTAAATCCTTATATAATTAAGCTTTATAAAATTTAAACTCTTTTTATATCTATATGCAAATTTAATCTTTGCAAAATTAGAAATCAAGATTGTTTACAAAAAATACTTATTTTTTCAATTTAAAATAGATGCCAATAATGATATTATGAATAATAAATAATATTTAAATATAAGTAATAATATCCTTTCCAATAATATTACTATTTAATTACTAATAAATTTCAAATAGTATTTACTAAGAAAAACTAATAATATTTAATACTAATAAAAATACATTTTACAATGAAAAAAATAATTATTTAATAATAAGAATAATTAATAAGAAGAAATAATAGCTTATCTATAGTATTCCAAATAATATTTACTAATAAAATACTAATAATATATAATGTATTTAAATAAAATATAATAAAAATTAACCATTAATAAGGTGTATTTAGAGGTTAATGGTATCGACTTTTCACAATGAGCTCATTCATTTAGACCCATTTAAATGTTATAGAGGTATTAGAATAATGAAAAATACATTTGTTTTACTATGCACACACACACACACACCTTTTACAAGGATATTACCACTAAAAAACTAAACTCATAGTATTGTTTGCATGATAAATTGTTAGGAATAATCTCTATTTTTCCTCTATATTAATTATATGACAAAAATCATCTGCCCATTATCATATTCATTAACTCTAGTCTACCTCTATATTAATTATATGAGAATAGGCATCTACCAATTCTCATATTACTTACCTCTATTATGCCTCTATATTAATTTTCTGAGAATGGGCATTTGCCTATTCTCACATTAATTTATTTACATGCAAAATACATGTAAAATATGAAAATGGGTAGATGCCCATTCTCACATAGTTTGATATAGAGGCAAAATAGAGATAACGAATATGAGAATGGGTAGATGACCATTCTCAACAATTAATATAAATGCAAAAAAGAAGAAACGAATAATTGAGAATGGGCAAATGCCCATTCTCTCAAAGTTGATATATAAGGGTGGCAGCAATATTTTTCAGAAAATAAATGCCCATTCTCATTATCATATAAAATTTAGTTATCCTTATAATCTATAGCATTTTCATATGAAGGTAACAAATATGAGAATGAGCATATGCCCATTCTCATATAATTAATATAGAGGCAGACTAGAGGTAATGAATATGAGAATGGTAAGATGCCCATTCTCACACAGTTAATATAGAGACATAATAGAATTAATGAATACGAGAATGCTAAATATGCCCATTCTCATATACAATTAATATAGAGGCAGAATAGAGCACTGGGATGAATAATGTGAGAATGGGAACCCTACATGCCCATTCTCACAAAGTTGATATAGAAGGGCGGTACAATAGAGGTAGAATCATGAGATATGGGAACATGTCTTAGTCTCATATAAATTGTAGAGGTAATCTTCTCATTATCATTAATATGTAATGGATGAGAATGAACATTCTCATATAATTAATATAGAGGCAAAATAGAGGTTTTGAATATGAGAATGGGTAGATGCCCGTTCTCAAATATTTGATATAGATGAAGAATAGAAGTAATGAATTTTAGAATGGGCATATGCCCATTCTTAGACAATTACTTATAGAGGCAAAATAGTCCATTCTCAACGAATAATATAGAGAATGGGAGTTAGCAAAGATTCATGATTCTCACATGTCTCTATAAGGTAACTATAGAGGTAATGGGAACATCTTCAATATGAGAATGAGAATGAGACATGTCCATTGTCACCCAATAAATATAGAGGAAGAATAGAGGTGATAATATGATAATGGGAGAATGACCATTCTCAAACAATTAATATAGATCGTAGAATAGAGGCAACGAATAATATGAGAATGGGCAGATGCCCATTCTCACACTAAGTTATATAAGGCTAGTGGCCACAGATATTGATTCTTGTATAGACAATATTCTTAGAATGGACATATGCCCATTCTCATACTCATATTCTGGATGGGTAAATGCCTATTCTCAGAAAATTAATATAGAGGTAATGAATAATATGAGAATGGGCAGATGAACATTCTCACAAAGTTGATTTAGATGATTCCATTTCTCCAGGTAATGAACATGACAATGGGAAAATGACGATTATCACATAATAAATAGAGAAGCAGATATCAATTGTAACGAATATGAGAATGAACAGATGCCCATTATCACATAGTTAATATTAGAATGCAAAATATAGTTAACGAATATGAGAATACAAAATGCCCTTTCTCCTGCCTCTATATTAACTATATGAGAATGGTCATCTTCCCAGTTACTTTATAGTAACTGGTTGCTAAGTAACACAATGCTAAGATACGCTAAGGGACATAAATATAGTGACCTCTAAGTTATATATGGCTAAAGGCTACAAATTCCCATTTTGGTATTGATGTTGAGACTTATCTCAGAGTTCTTTATCAATTCTCATATTCACCTTGATTTATTATTCTTCCTTCTTCAATATTAATACTTATTCAACATTCAGTTCACCTTAATTTTATGTGTTAGGATTTCCCTTAAATTCTATACATCAATGAAAATGTCATCTAAGGGTTTATAGATCACAATTAAGTTCACACTAAGGATTGTATTTCCCAAAATGAAGAAAATAAGGTATTTACAGTTTTTTTGCATGATTATTAATGTTGTTTGAAGAAATTAGAAATTAAATGGATTACCTTCACCTGAATTTGAATTTAGACACCTTATAGTCTCTATAAAGTGTTATTTCAATCGATTTAGAGACTTAATACATTAACTTGATCAATAAATAGTAAAATTTCTACAAACTGGAACCCTGTTTTGGCCTATACGACTTGAGAAAATTCTTTCTTTAAATTATCCTTCCACATGTGTGAGCTAAGGCTGAAATTTTACATACTTTCTTGTCTACTAGAGGTAGAGTAATACTATAATTTTCAATGAATTCTCTTGGCTAATTTTTTTTTATCTTCTTCCCTAGTTCAGGTTTGTGTACCAAAATATGGCTATACAAATGTCAATATTGATATTCAAGACTCTAAATAAATTTTAATAGGCTTCTAATATATTCCTCTTGATATTCAAATTAGATTTAGGAAGTAAAACATCCTCTCTAATTGAGTGTCAATTTAAAACTTGTTGTCCCTTCATAGAGATAAATGGAAGAGTGCAAGAAATCATTCAAAAATTGTAAATGGTTAAACTAACCATTAAATATTATTTTCAAGGAATCTTCATACATAATCCTAAGTCGATAATAATCCTTTATCAATGATTTCCACTTGAATTCTCTTCCAGATATTGGGAATTTTACTAACTATTAAAATAAAATAAAGAATCCACATAAGAATGATCAACCATAGTCCCTAAAATAAGTAATAAACGACCGAATCACTCCTAATGAATCAACTTTAGGGAAATGAGACAAATCTCATCCTGGCACTTAAACTTCTTAAATTATCAACAAATTCCATTTGTTGGCATAACTAAATAATCCTTATTTCCAGAATACCAAACAATTCATTTGCATTCACCTAAACTGCACCTACACAGCCACGGGTTGCAAGCAACTAGGAAGAGGAAGAATACCATGAGAACTTCACATATAAGTTTGAATATGTTCCAATACTAAGTAAATCGAGGATAATCATTATAACATGATCCCTAATGTAAAATAACCATTACCTCCCATAGGCAATAACAAAAACAACAATTGCCATTGATGTAAAAAAACCTACATCATACCTCCCATAAGATAATAAATAATAAGTGGCAATCCTTCCTTGTTGACAATTCATTAGCATTTCCACACTCGTTCTAGAAGAAATAATAAGATCATTATCAGTCATTCCTTGATGATTCTTCAACTATGTATTTACTTACATTTTCCAAAGGTAATAATAAATTACATCTAAATGTCCCCAGTCTTCAAAAGGCTCACATTGGGGTGACCATCAAAAAGGGTAGGATTTAAATTCACCCCATGTTTCCTTAAGGGTGTTACTACTGCACCCAGGTACAATTACCTTCTCTTCATTTGGTTCAATGATTCAATCTCTTATACATACAGTTTCTCACAATTTAAAATGAGTACATGATCATGCAACATAAAATATATTTTCAGATCCACAACATACCACATGGACATCTCAATTTTATATGAATCCCATGCAATCCTATCTCAAGATCTTACAAGTAAGAATTTTATATAGGTTTTAGAGATTGTTATATCTCTTCTCTAATGCCAAACCTGTTATTCCTAAGATGAGAAATTTCAAGGTCCGCAAAACCTTAAGTAAAAATGACACATATCTCCTATATATCCCATAGATGATGACCCATATTAAACAACTAGATGTGTTATCCTTTAGACTACAATAAATTAATAATTCCTAACTATAATTTACATGCAAATAAAAAAATCAATATACTATGCATAAAATGATCAAACCATGGAAAGAGAAGTTCTTATCTCCATTCTTAATACTATAATTTCGAACTTATCTAATACAGATTCAAATAAGGAACATAAAAGAGGAAAATATATGTAAATCGACTTAAAATCGATACGAGTTTCAACTTGGTGATTTAATTCACATGCAAAATCAGCTTGAGCTAGTACCAGAGATCCCACTATTTTGAAAGGTTAATAACCAAACATTGGAAATCAAGAAGATAGCGAATACTAAAATTCACATACATTTGAAAATTATTTTACCCAATCTATTTTTGGACTGATAATTTCAATACTAGATTATTAACATTTGTGAACAAGTGTGTGTGTGCCACGTGCATGTGTGTCCAGAAGTGTGTGTGTGTGTGTGTGTGTGTGTGTGTGTGTGTGTGCTGTGTGTAGTGTGTCCCATGCAATGTGTGTGTGTGAGTGAGAGAGAGAGAGAGAGAGAGAGAGAGAGAGAGAGAGATCACTTGTCTTATTACAATGATATTGAAATGAGCTACATTTTAGAATCCCTGATATCTACTTTCTACACAAGATTGAATCATGCCCTTTCTGTATTTCTAAACAAAACCATGTAAATGACAATCTCATATTTGTAATTTTTCATGGTCTACTAATAATTGACCAACTTAAGGATACAAGCCTACAGGTTCAAGTTACACTTCATTTATTGCATATTCACAAAGAAAATATACATAATACAAAATATAAAATATTAACATCACTTCTCATACCTGGCTAATAGTAATGAGCACTTCTTTGAGCTAGTGTATTATTTTTCCCAAAATGTCCTACTAGCCTGCCACTTTGTTTCTCCTTCACCAAATTATCTCTCATGGAGCTTCTCGGTATGCAAACCATGCATAAAATAACCCAATTTAACACTACTAGGCATCGAGAAGGCATGAAATACATGCCAAGGGAAAATATAGTTCATTCATTGACTTATTGTATTTTTTATTTATATAATAATAGGCTAGGAAAAAAACATTCTAATGGCAATAACAACCAAGATACTCCAAACATTTGTCAAATCATCAACTATAGACACAGAAGTCACACACTTTTTGTAATTATCTAGTCTTGATCACATACTACTACTCATATGATTCCTAAGTAAGAAAGAGTAATGATTAACCCATATCTTTGGCCACTTTTCTTTATCTTTATAATGCTGCTTTCAGTCTTGCACTCTTACTTACTCAGTCCTATCTTTTCATACTTTCATGAATTTTTTCATTCTAGACATTAGCACCTAGCCAGGATGCCAACGCCATTGGGCCCCCCTGTTCCCCTCTGGGTGCCCTTGTCCTCTTTGTCACTTTACTCACACTTTTTGGGTCCTCTATAGCCATTTGAGAATCTTATCATTTTGGTAGCTGGAATTTTCAAGGTTAGTTATGAAATTCAAGCAAAGGAATCAAATAAATATAAAGTTATGTAATCATAATAAGGACCAAACACTAAGACATTTAACTATCTCCACCTAAGAGTTGCATCCATCAAAGGAATCTAAGACCTCCATTTGCATCCATCTAGCTCCATCACAAGGGACAAAAGGGATGGTTATTATGCATACACTTCATAGGAGGGGAGTTCTATTTTATTCCACACACACATCTATTATACATTCTTTACATCTAGCTTACTTTCTCGGCTACTTCAAGTGTGACAGGCAGAAGAGAAACCTAGGGAAAAATTCCACACACACACAAATAACTACATTGGGTATGACGATGCAGTGCAATGCTCAATGATAAGCTCTGTCATTGTCAGATAGTTGAGGATAATATGACCTCTTCATTCTGCATATTTATTTTCAAGGATTTGATTATTTATTTGAGGGTTTTTACATGTTTATATCATTCATTCCATAGGTTTATAGATGACATTTAGAGGAATTCAGTGCAACATACACAGTGAAAAAATATGAATAAGTGTGAACATCTTGCGACCACCTCAGAGGATATTTCATGGAGCATCTTACTGCAGACCTAGGACACCTAGAAACCATGACCTAGGGATCCCACTAATGCACCATTGTATCTATCTCCAGGTGCCCCAGTCTAGGAAAATCTATCGGAATCTACATTTTTCTATGGCTTATGTGTGATGGTATTCACGATGCTTCTGTCTCACATCGGTCTAGTACTTCGTAACACTAATCCAACAATCTCTGTGCAAATCAACTAAGTACCTCGTTCTAACCCTCTTTACACACTAGGGTTTCATAATTCTCATTGCTTAGTTGCTTGGGTATAATTTCAATATTTCAGTATTACATATTTATTTTACTGCTACAACTTGCATCAGATTAGGCTATTATATTCCACATTTTAGAATAGTTATTTTGGTAAAACTGACATCTGATCACTCTTTTGGATACTTCTTTGGCATATCTTCCCTCTATCATGGGTTTTAAAATTCCTCAAATTTATTTGTCTGATTTATTTCAAGATGATATACTAATTTCCACGTTGTTCTATAAAAAATCCTTAGACACCATGTATCTCCCTAGTGATATGCTGCCACATGAAGTGAGTGTTATTTTAGATTTTCTATCTGAAAAACCTAGTCTTCATGATTCCCCCATCTAATCAATCCATGTTGAACTACAATTCAATGCTTTGCATTCTTTATTTTATGGAAAAATTTCAGGATATGGAATCCACGATCGCATATCTTAAATATGAAATCCAACAACTTAAAAACTGCTTCTTAGGATCATGTTTTATCTTGTTCTTCTTCTCATTTTCATTCTATGTATGTCCACATGTTTTCATATTATTGAGCCTCAAGTCACACCAATACCGGATCCACTCACCATTGATCGCAATAATTAAGCAACATGACATTCTTAATGAGATACTTAGTCATCAATTTATTAATTTATCCGCATACTCATTAGGCTATCCTCCTTATCAACTTAGAAAAATATCAAGTTCGACCCATATTATCAATTATCATCGAATCAATGGACACAATCAAAATGTTTTTTATGTGCTATACACATGAAGAATCAAACATCTTGAGACATCAAGGTTTTCTCTCATTTTCAGTACACAACATTCTAATACATGCCCATCTCTAAATGATGACATCTCAAATAGGATCCTAAAGTATGCTCCTTCTATGTCTAATGAGCATCATGCCATTGCTACTCAAGTTCCTTCTACAATAAGTCAAGTACCTCCTAAGAAAATTCCTCTCAAAATCAGTGTAACTCCTCCTACATTCAATTCATCTATAAAATTATCAATTCAACCTAACAACAACCTCCTTTAAAAATCAGTTCAACACCTCTTCCTTTCATTCCATCCACAACATTACCAAGTCAAAACATGCAATCACCTCTCAAAATCATTCCACCTTCTTCTCTTATCAAGTACTTCTACAATGTCATCAATCCCAACTAAGTTACCACCATTCAATATTCCTCCCCATCCTACTCCAGTTACGTTTCCAATCCATTTTTTCAAAGCAACTACTTCTTTTATTAATGGCCAAGACACAATTTCAAATTCTGCCACCATTGCATGTTCCTACTATTGCTTTTTCCATCTACACACTTCCACTAGTTCACACAAACTTGGTCTTATGGTAGGTACAAAAAATGTCACCTTACCCCCTGATGGACACAGGTCATGTTCTTATGTTTCGCTACATGAATTTTGAGGGATCTGCTTACACCTAAGGGAACCCCATTTCTATCTTCACATTACATACTTCATGCAATATCTCTATGTATTTTCATAAGAACTCATACATATATATACATACATATACAACCATTCATTGTTATTCATGCATACAATAAAATCTCTCTTATCACTTTCAAACCCATCACTTAATAAATGCATTACACTATCTATTATACTTCACCACCTTCATGAATCACTTCATCTATCTTATGGTTCTAAACATCACTGTTATTGAATAACTTACAATCGTCACCATGAATTTTATCTTGGGGGGATATGTATTCCTTAATCCCCGTCATTCATAGCATACATTAGTTTGTTTTCCATCTGTTGATAAACATCACTGTCATCTAGTAACTTTTACATTCATCATATGCATCCCCATACATCTGCATCATCATTGCTTAATGACACACTCTTGTGCTTTCAGTTCACACTTGACTATTGAGGGCATCCTATACACATGAACCCCACACATTGCATAAGAGACACTACACATAAGGCATTCTTCACCACATATTGACCATATCATACATTTTACACTAGACATAGTCACCACACATATCTCTAGAATTTCTTAGTCACATCACACATTACACATCTCATACATCACATATCATACACAAAGTACATATTTTGTGTAGGATCTTATACACACTTTGTGTCTTATTAGATCTACACATTCACACTACATATCTCTTAAATCTACTTTTTGCATGCTAAAATCACTACCCTGATGATGCACTCTAGTTCTCATCAATCCATATTGGACTATAGAGGGTATACATATCAAATGGACCTCATCACACTCACATTTTTAATGAAATCGATCATTCACTAACACATTTACACTCGACACTTCACACTTTATCGATCACATATTTTCTATTACACACATTCAGATCATTTCCCAATGATGCAATCTCATTTATGGATCATTCATGATGACTTAGGGGGCACAAATAAACAAAACTCAATGCATACATACACATATAATCAAGGGGCATGATGCCCCTATCATTTACACTGCATTTCATTTTTTACCATCCATAGCATACTGCATATCTTGGTTACATTTACTCTTACTTATGTTTTTACATGTACATCTTATTGCACATGCTAGATAGATATCTTGTATGTCATTATATTTATAATATGCACATACGTGTTCACTTTCCTTTCTAGTTGTGATCACAAGTTCTACATTTCTATTACATGCAACATGGATGCTTGGCAAAATACCTATTACTAGTCCTACAGAGGCTCCTAGGGGCATCCACTTTTGTACACTACAAGTGCTATTGTTTCTTTATTTTCATAGAACATTAATTTATTGGAATATACATGCTTGGACATACTTTTTTATCTTTCTAACATGATAATGGGTGATTCATGTGAAGCATTTATTATGCAGGACTATATATTTCCATGGTTATCTATTACATTACTTGTCAATGTTTGCTTTTTTAATCTTTTTGTGAGATTTTTCCTTTGTCTTGTGTGCACATTTGTCTACTTATGGCTACTATGACCTTGATTGTCTTGCAACATTGCGAGTGATGTCCCATGTTTACAACCCAATTTTCATAGTCTACATTGTCTTCTTGCATGTTTAATTACGTCTTAACTTACACATTGTCTTCTTAACTTGATTTTTCTCTTACACATGCATGCTTTTCTTTTCTTGTACTAACACTTGTCTCCTAGCCACTTTTTTTGTATGTGCCTTGGTTTCTACCAAGCACATTCCCTTCCCTCTGGAGGGCACAGTTTCAACATAGTGTTCGGTCCTCTTTTGGGTTGCATATTCCTTCATTGGCATCAAATTCACCCCAAATAAGGGAGAATCATATGGGTGAATTATTCACCCGATACAGTGTTAGAAACAACACAACACAATTCCATTACGACACAATTTTTAGTTTCAAACAGGGATAATAATAAGACTAGGGTGCTTAGCAAATTGATGTCCTTCCTAAGTGCCAGTAACCAAGGGGCATTACACAGCAATTGGTAGTTGATAATAGTCTACATAACTCCACATAACGGATTTTATAGGGTATACAATCCTTAACACATTCACCATTTTTTCACACCATCTACAGCAATGTCCTACATTTTGGGAAGAAGTTAAATGTTGGAGGAAGACACCAAATGTTTCTCCCTACACTTATTCCATGTAATTGGTGCGATATTGATGCGGGAGCAAAACTTGCAGAGGCCATAACTTTTGATCCGACCGTTGGATCGTCCTGAAATTTTACAGGGTGGTAGATATACATTAGTACTATGCTGGGGACAACTTTGCTTGCAAGGTTGTGCTCATTTTGGCACGTTTTCGGGCTCGTATTCCGTCATCTAGTGGTCTAAAATTGGCTCTGAATGTTTTTTCTGCTTTTCTCTAGGTCTTAGAACTTTAATAACTTTTGTTGTGCTTCGGATTTTTAGTATTTTTACATATTTTTTAGAAATTTTGATCATATACATATGTATTTGACTACTTGTTCATTATTCTTTTTTTCAAGTCTGTCTATATGGGAAGCAGTAGTCAAAATCATGACAACATGTACATCATGAAATCTACACATGCACTTCTTCCCTATGTTCATTTTCATCACCACATTTTGCATTTTTCTCCTCCATGGTATCCATGCTTCACATTTTTTATCACATCATGATTTTTATAGTCCCTAAAGACACTTTCAACATTGATCTACATGGTTATCATGTACACATATCTTATCTAGTCTATGTTACCAAGCTTTCTACTCACCAAAATAAAGTGGGAGAAAATTTAGACAAAACATTAATCAATTTGGGTAATTATCTAGTCCTGATATTTAGTAGCTCAGAGGAAGAGGATTCTTCTGATAGCTATATGGGTTATGCAGGATCACGATTGGGGACTAGAGTCAAATGTACCTAGGATGTCTTTTGTTGTCTTTTTGTTTACCATCCTTTGGGTTTTGTACTTCGAATGTAATTTTCTAATAGCTATCATCTGTTAGTGTTTGGGAACTTTGTTTTATCTGTTATGGAGTCAATCTCTTCTTGACTTGAGCCTTTTTGATAGATATTTTTTGAACTTTGTGAGATTCATTATAAAATCTTATGTACATGTACCTTGGAGCCTTATCCAAGTATTATATATATATATATATAGTCCTGATTGCATACTACTATTAATATGATTCCTAATTAAGAAAATTACTAATTAACCCATGTCTTTGGCCACCTTTCTTTGTATTATGTTACTCCTTTCAGTCTTGCACCCTTACTTTCTCATTATACCTTTTTATACTTTGTCTTTTATCATCATGGACACCAACACCCTCGTCCCCTCTAGGCATCCTTTCTATCCATTTGAGCATTTTATCTTTTTAGTAGTCATCCTTTTCAGGGTTAATTAGGAAATTCAAGCAAAGTACATCATATAAATATAAAGTTATGTAATCAAAATAAGTACCAAGCACTAAGCATTAAATATCACCACCTAAGGTTACATCCATCTAGCACCATCATAAGGGACACGAGGGATGGTTATTATGCATACACTTCATAAGAGGGAAGTTAATTCTATTCCATGCACACATTTGTTTACATCTAGCTTACTTTTCTCACTATCAATTGCGACACACACAAGATCTACTTAGGGCATGTTTCCGCACACACACACACATAAAACTAAATTAGGTATGAGATGTAGTGCAACACTTAGTTATAAGTTCAACATTGTGATAGCTAAGGAAAATATGAACCCTCATTCTACATCTTTATTATCTAGAATTTGATGTCTATATGAGGGTTTTGCAAGTTTGTATTTCATTGCAGGTTTCTAGAGATGTTGGCAATATTGGTGTAACCTTGGAGTGACCAAAGGAAACTAACATCAAACATCTTGCGACCACCCAAAGGATTTTTCCTATTATTTTCCATAGACCCAAGCACCCAAAAGAAGGCCTAGGGCACCCAAGGGCACCCATGTCCCTCTCTAGGCTCTCCAGTCTAGACTATCTCTCCCTGTCTAAATTTTTGTAGGTCTCTGTACAACGCACCGCATGCTCTTCTCACCTAGTCAACACTTTGGTATACTCCAAATTTTATTTTGATTAAGATAAGTACCTCTTTCTCCTCTTTGCAATTAGGGTTTCATAATTTATTGCTTAGTTACTTGGGTGTAATTTTTGTACTTAGTTGCATATTTATTTTACTACTACAATAACATCATATTAGGCTCTTATTTAAAAAATTTAGCTTAATCAATTTCCTTCAAATAATCAATTCCTAGTATTTTGATTTGAGATTCCTACACAATCAAACTCTTTATACTTGAAGCATCTACAACTTTATTAGATTTAACACTATTATGCTTGATAAAAAAAAATTTTTGCAAAAATTCTATCCATTTCACACGCCTTTGACTCAATTTATGTTGACTAGTTATAAACTTCAAAACATGGTTATCAGTAAATAAAACAAATTCTTTAGGCATGAGATAGTGTCTCCATTTATTCAATGAATGTATAATAGGATATAATTATTTATCATAAGACGAGTACCTCTTCTTTGCATCATTCAATTTTTCACTAAAGCAAGCAATAAGATTACCTTCATGGCTTAGAACCGCACCTATAGTACACCCATTAGCATCACACTCAACTTTAATTTTTTTAGAAACATCAGGTAATGCCAAGATTGGTTCCTCTATTATTTTTTTCTTAAGAAAATGAAAACTCTTATTAGCTGCCTCAGTCCATTGGAATTTTTTTATAACCCTTAATAATTTCTACTATTAGAGCACAAATCCCACTGAATTTTCTTATGGATTTTCTATAGAAGCTATCCAAACCATGAAAATTTCATACCTCAAACACACTTTTAGGAGTAGGCCACTTAATGATTTCCTTTACCTTCTCCTTATCCATCTTTAATCCTTCTTGTGAGATCACAAATCCCAAGTAAATTATATTTGTCTTCAAGAAAGTACACTTTTTAAGATTGATTAGTAGATTTTCTTCATGAAACTTTTCAAGGATAAATCTCAAATGCTTAATAGGCTCTTATTTTTATTGTATATATACCAAAATCTCATCTAAATAAACTATGAAAAAATTATCTGTGAAATCTTTAAACACTTCATTTATAATCCTCATAAAGGTACTAGGAGCATTTATCAAACCAAATGGCATAACCAACCACTCATAAAGTCCATCATTAGTCTTAAAAGTTGTTTTCCATTCACCACCCTCTCTCATTCTAATTTTATGATAGCCACTTTTATCTATTTTAGAAAAACACTTGGCTCCACTTAGACAATCCAAAAAATCTATCAATTATAGGAAGTAGGAATCTATAAATTATAGTGATCTTGTTGATTTATCTAGAATCTATGGACATTTTCCATCCTTCATCCTTCTTAGGACTCTAAATTGTAGGTACAACACAATGACTTAAAATATATCTTATCATCCCTTTATCCAATTTTTGTATACCTTCTTCTTGATTTTTTCATTTTCCTTTGGAGTCATCCTATAAACAACCTTGTTTGGAAGATTAACTCTTGGAATAAGATCTATATGATGGCTAATTCTTATAAATGGAGGTAACTCATTAGGAAGATCATCTAATACAATATCCACATACTCATTAAACATATCTTTAATCTCTTGAGGAAAATCAACAATATTGATATTGGTAACACCGCTTTTAAGTTTACCTACTAAAGAAAAATTTACCTCTTCTAGCTTCATTTGATGTAGGAACTCCTTACCACTCAACATCAAGATTGTAGATCTTGATTCAACAACAACCTTATCTTCTTGTAAAGGTTTAATAACATGCTTCTTTCCATCCTTCTCAAAGGTGTACATTTTTTGTCTTCCATCATGCACTACCCTTCTGTTATATTTCCATCATCTGCCAAGTAGGATATGGTAAGCATCCATGTGTATAACATCACATATCAATTATTTGATCTTTATAAGTGCTTATTTGAAAATCTACCTTTCATTATTCATTAACCAAGAGTTAATGTCGTTTTTGTAGCCATGTCACTTTATAATGTGTAGGATGCATTGCCTTTTCCAATCCAAGTTTCTCCACCATCTCTGTTGAGACAAGATTGTCTATGCTCCCAGTATCTATGATGACCTTGCAAAATTTTCCTTTGCTCTTGCATGTGGTCTTGAAAAAATTCTTTCTTTGAGGTGGTTATATGACCTCCTTGTTTGGCTTAAGAAAAATAATCTTCTTCACTAGTGATTCACCAACTTTTGGTAAGTCTTCATGAAACTCTAAATCTTCCATTTATTCCCCCTCTCCACCTTGAATCACATGAGCACCTATTTCTTGGCTAGTTGAAGTATTTTTAGGGAATTCATAAGACATGTGACCTGCATATTTATTACATCTAAAGAAATTATCCAAGAATATTCCTCTTCATTTTTGATAAGGTATTATTCTTATTAGTGCATGGCCTCCTCTTGGACTCTGTGATTTTTTATCTTCCTCTTGATATGATTAAAATTGTCCTCTATTTTCTTGATCACCTCTACCTCTAATATTTTTTCCTTTTCCTGTTGTATATGAAGTTTTCTTCCTTAAAATATTTTATTTGGATTTGAGTGCTAACTAATATGATTCTTCAACTATCGTGGGTTAAAACATGATGATATCATCTTGAATAGAAATTTTCAAACCATTAAGATATCTTTCTACCTTCTCTAAATCATCCTCTATATGTCCTTCTCTTATAGTCAGCCAATAGAACTCTTTAATATACTGTTTCATAAACATGTCTTTTTGTCTTAAATTTTTACGATATCCAGACAAAATAGTTTGATAATCTTTCGGTAAAAATTTACCTAAGTTTTACCACCATTCTGTCCCAATCTCTGATTTTTGTGTTTACTTTCTGGATCCTCTCCTTATGTACTCCATCTCACCAAATGGATGCATGAATCTTCAATCTAATAAAAAACTTGACCTTATTATCATCTGTCACTTCTTCATATTCAAAGTACTTGTCCATTACATCAATCTAGTCAATGAGTTCCTCAAGATCTAGACTACCTTCATACATTGGGCTTTCCATCGTAGGCCTAGAACTAGCCCCTATAATGGCCTTCAACAATATCTCTTCTAGTCTATCTTATTGAACAACTAATTCTCTAGCAACTTCTCCCTCTAGCTCTTCTTTACGTACATCTCCTAAATAAATTCCTCTTCTCTAATACATCTCAACATCTTGGAGTCTTTCTCTGAGATTTCTTATATATTCCATTATTTGGGTACGAGTAACCTGATTAGCTCTTGATCTACCTCTTATTCCTCCTGGTCTTACTCTAGCTGTCATTGTCTTATGTATTTTCAAACAACCTTTCTCTCTTCTTTTCTATCACTACTTGAAACCAACACTTACAAAATTGATCAAGTCCTTTGGTCTTCTCTGATACCAATAATTTAATTCCCAGACTTGTCTTGGAGTTCCTTATCAATTCTCATATTTAGCTTGAGTTCTTATTCTTCCTTCTTCAATATTAAGAATTATTATAATTTCAGTTCATCGTACTTATCCATGTTAATATTTCCCTTAAATTCCATACATCAATGGAAATATCTTCTAAGGTTTTATATATCACAAGTAAGTTCACACTAAGGTTTATTTTTCCAAAAATAAAGAAAATAGGATATTTATAATTTTTTGCCTAATTATTAATGGTGTTTGAAGATGGAAATATTTAAATGGATTCACTTCACCTAAATTCAAAATTATACACCTTACAATCTCTATAAAGTGTGATTTCCATCGATTCAGAGACTTAAAACATAAAATTGATCACGAACTACCAAAATTTCTATAGACTAGAACCATGTCTTGACCTATATGACTCGATAAAATTTTGCTTTTAAAATATCCTTCCAAACATGTGATCTAAGGCCGAAACTTCAAAAAATTCTTCTCTAATAGAGCAAGAGAAGTCTTCTAATTTTCAACCAATTTTGTTGGCTAGAAAAAAATTTATCTTCTGCCCTAGTTCAGGCATGCGTACCAAAATCTAGGTATAAAAATGTCAATATTTATCTTCAAGACTCTAAATAAATTTTATTTAGATTCTTATATATTCCTCTTGATATTTAAATTAGCAGTAGTAAGTAAAAAATCCTCTCTGATTGACTGCCAATTTTGAACTTGTCCTTTCATAGAGATAAATGGTAGAGTGAAAAAAATCATTCAAAAATTACAAATTAACACACTAAATTTTTTTTATAGCAATATTCATACATATTCCTTGTCAATAATAATGATTTACAATTATTTCCCCTTGAATTATCTTATAGATATTGGAATTTGACTAATTCATACATTGAACTAACTCTTAAGAATGCTCAACCATATCCATACAACAACTCAACCATACTCCAAACAAAGGGAGATGAGATAAATCTTACCCTCACACCTAAAAAACTCATATAAAATACATGCCATTTATTGGCATAACTAAATTAGTCTTATTTATCATAAAAAAATCATTTGCCCACCTAAATTCACCTAGTCAATGTCCTTTACAAACACAATTACTCTTACCACAAAATTTCACATACAAGTTTTAATTTTGAACACTACGGCAATGGAGGGAAAACATTATTACACACTCTAATGACCACAAGAACTCTTTATATGTTCTCCATGCTTACATGTGATGCTCCTGCATCAAGTATAGACAATATTCTTATAATGGACATATGCCCATTCTCATTCTCATATAAAATATAACTTGTATTACCTTCCATAAAACTCATGCTATTTCATGCAAGATTAAAATCCTGAAGTTATCAATAAATAATTCATATTCAAGTAGAAAAATGCATATTATGAGCCATTAATTTTTTAAAAGGTTAGTGAATCATTGACACTATAAAAAAATGCATGGTCACTAGAACAATATGCGTACAAGAGTCACTATAAAAATTATAAAAAATAACATTTCAGATGACATGTCTCTACATCACGATGTTGTATAAATACCCTATAAATTATGTTAATAATTAATTTTTTTCACGACTATTACAATCCCTCCATAACCTTCGATAGTACAAAATATCCATTACATACGTATTTCTTATCAGATTTTATAGAGGAAAATCCCTAGCAAACGTTAAGCTCTATTACTATGATTTTTATTTGATTGATATTTTGAAAATAAGAGACATTAGTGTTTCACAACTTCTAATTCATTCCTTCTAATAGTTAATAGATCTTAGCGGTCAGTAAGAATTTTCTTTCACATGAACCGATTTGAATTATGTGGTATACATAATTTATATTATCATAAATAAATAAGTCTTGATCCCTTTTGAGGGTATGTAGTGCAACACTTGGCTCTACTAGGGAGAGTCCAACCAATATGATACAATTATAAACAATGAAAAATACTAGCAATCCATAAGATATACTGATAGTTTTTATAATGACTGGATCTAATGGTTGGAGCCTAGCAGGGCTAAGCTATCAAAATATTTTTGACAATGAAAAAATCCTATGGATGTGCCTAGTTTCCACTAACTTGTATAACTGTGTTACTAAACATCACATTAGCTATTTTAAAATTATTTAGAATAATGTAACTGAAATGTAAATCCTTTCGGTTAAGAAAAAATAAATATGGAAAATGAATACCAATTTTCTTGGTTGGAATGTAATAAATAGACTAGCGACCGCTAATCTCAAATGTTTGTTATGTTGTATTCATTCATGATTAAAACTTATACACTACAAAACACTAATCTTGACAAATTCAACACTATGAATTTTTTTTATTAAAATTATCCTAGTGGTTGTTAATCACATGTGTTCACTATTTTGTATCAAAGAAACAAAATGCTAGTTTCCACTAAGTAACATAAGGCTAGTAACCACAAATACCCATTCTGGTAACTTAATATCTCTTATTGTCTTTTACATAGATTTTTTAAAGATATATATGCTAGTTCTTCCTACATGTTGCTTTCACTAATGAATTTTGTAACAGGAAAATAACTCTTTTCACCACTACACCATACAGAGAAATTCCATTTTTTTTATTAGAGGTAAAAAAGGGTTGAGGGGACCCTACCCCGAACATTGAACACTCTCCAAGAGAGTAGAGGACAACACTACAATAACATCAAAAAACTATAATATAACTTTTCATAGTAATAAGAGCTCTCTGAAGCCCATAAAGTGAAACTAACATCAATAAAAACATAGATAAACTAACAACATAGATGAAAGTAACAACCAGTAACAGAGATGCTGAAAAAAAAATAGCCCAACCTAGGTCATTTGTAGGCTTTTTCAAGCTGTCTTTTTCAAGCCCCTCCAACACCTTAGCCCATTCTTTCGCCAAAGCTTCAATATTGACCACCAAGGATCCTAGGTCGAAACCATCTGGGGTAGTCTTTCTCTTCTTTCCCTGACTATCCATGACATAATAAGTATTGGCAAGATGCCCCAGAGTCTGAAGGTGTTGCAGAGTTGATTTCACCATCACAATGCTCCATTCCATATAACTATGAAGAATTACCTTAGCTTGATCCATTTCTTTGGTTATGACACCAAATTTGGCCTTTAAAACCTCAAGCTCTCCACCCTACCCAAAGATGGTCACCACCTCTGCCTGTTCTTTCATCTTATGCTAGTCATTGAATAAAAACTGGACCGAGCTCTTAGTGAGATGCATATCACCCTTGAGTTCCTCAATAATAGCCACCATACTTGTCAGGTGGTTTTCCCCTTTGATCAAACTAACGTGACCCATAGCCTCAAAGTGTTGTTCCAGTTGAGAGTTAATTGGGGTCAAGACATCCTACTTTCTATACTCACTCTTGGAGTTCAACGGGGAGTAGGGGGTCTACTTAGATTTCAGTTCCTTAAGATTCTAGGCCGTAACCACCTCTACCTCATCTTGGTCATCATTTGAGTCACCATCCTAGGATTCAAAAACGTCACTCAAATCCTTCTCCTCTAAGTCTGAAATAGTGCCATCCGCATAAGCTTCCAGAGCCAACTTGAGGGATCCAATTTTATCAATGTCCAGGTCCACCCTTTTGACCAGGGTAAGGATAAAGCCTTGATGGAGAGGGACAAAAATTCTTCTTGTTTTGAACTATGAAATAGAGGCACATAGGGAACAAAACAAGAAGTAGGGGAAACTAAAAACTTGACCATGCCTAAAATTATTTAGCATAGGGAGGTGGTAGGCATAAATATGCTTGTGATGGACTTGGAGGGTTAAAAATTGAATGAGAGAGAGAGCCACCTCATCATACAGATTAGGTAAAGAAAATATAATGTAATCAACAAAATGAGAGGTGGGATTCTAATTACCTTTGAGAAAAAGATTCAAATCTTCATATGCTTCCTTCTTTGGTTTTTAGACCTCCCTCCCCAACGTAGGAATTCCCATCACTTTTGCCACCAAATCCATTGTAATCTCCATCCTGATCCCCTTCATTTTAACCACAACTCCTTTTTTGGTCACTTTCTAGGCGCTGGAAAAATCCTTTCTTATATTTTCAAAATGCCCTTCGAAGATTTTCAGAAAGGGGGTAAATCCCTTGCTATCAAATAGATCCATAGCTTCATGTGTGACCCATTTAAGATTAGCAAGTTCATTTCTCACAAGATCACCCCCCATTTGGCTGAACAAAAAAAACCTCCTCACAAACAGACCCAAAATCCAGAAACCCAAAAGATTACTCATGCACTAAAAAATGAAGTTTCTATAGACATGGGGGACAAAAAGAGCTCTCCAAGAATACGTGTGAATCCCATCCCTGATCTTCTCATTATTGAGAGGTAAATGTAAAATCATCATACGGCCATCGAGCTTGATGAGATTGACACCCCATGAAAGGATATTATACGTGTGCATTGGTGTCATTTAATAAGTGTGCCCGCACCTTGGGATCAAGAATTTCCTCCTCCTTCACAAGTGTCTACTCAAGCCCATTAACCCCCAAATTGGAAAAGAAGTTTGCCACAACATTTTCCTCCCTATAAAAATGTTTGAAAGTGATGAAATTAAAAGATAGAGCCATTTTCTTAGTACTCTTAATATAGTTATGGTTTGAGATAGAGATGGAGCCTTTCCCATTTATGTTATTAATTATGTTCAAGGAGTCCCCTTCCACTTCCAGATTGGAAAAATTGTGTTGCAGAGCTATAGAAAGACCCCAAAAAATCCTGACAGCTTTAGCGAAATTATTTTTTTGAGTTCCCAAATTGTGATAAAACCTAAGGATAAATCTACCTTTAGAATCCCAAACCCCCCCACAGCAAACACGACCATGGTTTCCCTTGGAAGCCCCATCAAATTTTAATTTTAAACAGTCCTTGCTAGGTTTCACCCAGCATTTGAGTCGAGGGTTAAGACTAGGGGGCTAGAGGTAGTAGGTTCTAGACCCCACTTCAAAGAAAACCTAGATTCAATCTAAAGGAAGGACTTTTTTTGAAATTTCAAATTAGAGAAATTAGACATGATAGAATTCACACAGCGGGCTCCAATTTTGTTGGGGGGTTATTTTTTTCCTTTAAATATTCTTCTATTTC
The DNA here is from genome assembly GCA_019776745.2 of Taxus chinensis. Taxonomy (NCBI): domain Eukaryota; kingdom Viridiplantae; phylum Streptophyta; class Pinopsida; order Cupressales; family Taxaceae; genus Taxus; species Taxus chinensis. The sequence goes on along the minus strand of CM034154.1, from coordinate 477,763,525 downwards.
TTTCCTTATATATCTCTCAAGCCAAATGCATAATAGAGAAGGTCCATAGAAAATTTAAACCCTGGATCTTAAAAGGACTTGACCATTGAATCCACAATAGTTTTATCGAATTTAGAAAACCCCAATTAACTTCAAAAAGATTGAGGATGGTTTTCTTGACAAATACAAGAAAGGGGAAATTGAGGAACAAGTGTGAGGCATCTTCACAATCAGATTCACACAAAACACATCTATTAATCATGTGGAAATTTCTCTTGTTTTGGTTGCCAACCATCAGAATATTGTCACAAATAACCAGCCACCAAAACATATTAATCTTGGGTATTAATTCTTTGACCCAAACACTTCCCCAATTAAAATTAACATCTTCCCCCCCTCTTGAAAAAAGGAGTAGTAGGCACTTTTGACCGAGAAAAAATGATTATCTTCTTTAGTCTAGAATATACTATCCTCTTCAGGATTCTCTTTTTTAATAATAACTCCTCTTAATCTACTGTTAATAGAAGATATATCAATGCTGTTAGAATGATCCAAATCTATGGTTTTCCATTGTCCCAAAGGGTCATCGAAATTGAAGAATTCACAGACCTTGGTTCCATATTTGGTCATAGAATCTCTATAGACTGTTGGGTAAATAGTCTTAAGAGGAAGGTCCTCCAACCATTTTTCCTCCCAAAAGTTAATGGTTCACCCATTTCCGACAAGCCATTTGCAGCCCTCAGAGACCATAACTAGCCCAGAAATAGGAAGAAGCATTAGATTTTTGGGTATAGAAGCACCATTCGTTAGTAAACAAATGAGGCAAGTATTTCTATCTTATAATACTAGTCTAAAAAATCTTTTCCTTTTATAGTCTCCAGCTCATTTTTTCTAGCATAGCTTTATTCGTTTTAGTCCAATCTCTGATACGAAGGCCACCAATTTTTTTGGGGGTACAGACCTTATCCCAGGTGATGAGAGGAATTTTGTCTTTTGATTTGGTTCCACTCTATAGAAATATTTTTTGAATACTCTCCAGCTTGTAGGAAACTTTGGAGGGTAATTTGTAGATAGACATCGTATAAATCGGTAAATTCTTAATAGAGCATTTGAGAAGAACAAATTTTCCAGCTTGAGATAGCAATAACCCTTTCCACCCTTCCAGTTTCTTTAGAAATCTATCAATTAGAAAATTCCAATCAGCATTCTTAGGTTTATCCACCCCAATAAGCATACCAAGATACCGATTTGGGATATTTTTAGAAGTACAACCAAGAATACTAGCAATTTTGATGTTTCTTCTTTCAGGGGTATTGATAAAGAAGATAGAGATTTTCCCATAGTTGATCAATTGATCCGATGCCTCCTCATAATCCTTCATTAACTATTTGAATTTTGTGGCTTCTCAGATAGATGCCTCACAAATCAACATAGTGTCTTAAAAAAAATGCTGATGAGAAACCCTCTGACAGTTGATAACGGGTGAAATACCACTAATTCTACCCTCCACAATAGCCTTATTAAGAGATCTGCTGAGGGTCTTAGCCATAATAATGAAAAGAGAAGGTGAGATAGGATCACCTTGTCTTAAACTCTGCATGCTGTTAAAAAACCCACAAGGGGTCCCATTAACCAGGACTGAGAACTTGGCTATGGAAATACATGAGAGAATAAACTCCTTAAAGTCCTCTCCAAAGCCAAACCTTGATATAACCTTCATAAGGAAATACCAAGAGACTCTATTATAGGATTTTTCCATATCAAGCTTAATAAACATGGATTCCTTCTTTTTTTTTCACCAAGTGGAGGGTCTCCTGGATCGTGAAAATGCCATCTTGGATCTATCTTCCCATAACAAAACCTCCCTATTGATTAGATATAATCATAAATAAAACAAGCTGAATTCTTAGAGCCAAGATTTTTTAGCACATTTTATAAACACAGTTGCACAGACTTATGGGTATGAAATTTTTAAAATCTGAAGGATCATGATTATTAAGGACCAGAGCTAGAAAGGTTCTATTTAACTCCTGAAGCATCCTTTTATTCTTAAAAATTTCTGGAATAGCATTGAAAATATCATCTCTCACAATCTCCTAGAAAGTTTGGAAGAAGAAAGCAAGTAAAACATTAAAACCCGTGGCTTTATCAAGGTTTAAGGATTTTATCATGAATTGAATTTCTTCCACAAAAGGAATTTTAGTGAGCATGAAGTTGTCTTCTTCATTAATCAGATGGGGAATAATGTCAAGAAACTACTCTTCCTTAGAGTTGTTATAATCGCTAGAGGATGTCAGAAGCCTGCTGAAGAAATAACATGCCTCTTGTTGAATTTCCTTAGGGTCATTGAGCATAGCTCCCTCTTCATTTTTAATGAATATAATTCTATTTGAGATCCTTCTTTTGAGAGTGGAGATATGAAATAACTTCATATTCCTGTTACCATCCTTGAGCCACAAAACTCTAGATTTCTGTTTACAAAAAATTTCCTCCTTCCGAAGGATGTTATGATACTTAGCAAGTATATCCTTCTCCATATTTTGGAAGATCATAGTATTTCCCTCATCAAGTGATTCCAGATATCCCTAGAGGAGTGAGATCTCATTAGCTAGGGACTATTTTTTTTTTAAATGTTACCAAAAATACTTTTATTCCATTCTTTCAAAAAAAAATTAACATGAGCAAGCTTTTTAACAATTCTGAATAAAGTCATACCTTGGATTTTTACATTCCACCATCCCTTAACTAAATCAGTAATATCCTCATCTTGTAACTACATCTTTTCAAATATGAAATGGATTCACCTCCTATCCTTAGCCTTGATATGGAAGAGGATAGGATTGTGATCAGATCCTATGAGTAGAAGGGAATATAACCCAACTTCTTTGTTTAACCATCCCCAAGAGATCAAATATCGTCCAATTTTACCTAAATCAGGTGGTCACCCTTTCTTCTGTTAGACTAACTAAATCTACTTCTTCTAAGCTCAACATCCATAAGATTATTGAGGGATATTAAATCTTGAAGGTCTTCCATGATTTCAGTGAGATCAATATTTCCCCCCTTCTTTTCTCTAGGACACAAAGGGGTGTTAAAATCCCCCAAAATCACCCATTCCATCCCTTTGATCACGTTTTGAAATTTGGAGAGATTGGCCCTGAGTTTTTCCCTTTAAATTTTACTATTTGGGGCATAAATATTTGATAAGATACATAAATCCTTGGATTTATTATCCTAAAAAATCAAATCCATATGGTTATTTCTATTAAGAATTTTCATACCTTTGAGTTTTTATTCATTCCACAAAACTACCATACCTTCAGTGGAACCTGTTAAGAAAAAAACTTTGAAATTTATTGCAATACCTTCCACAAGTCTCTAAAAAAGATACCTCCACCAACTTAGTTTCCTGCAAAGCCAGAATGTCAAAATTGTGAGTCCTCTCCAAATATTTTATCAATCTCCACTTGACAAGGTTGTTCAAACCCCTAATATTCCAAGATATTATATTCATTTAATCACTTGGTTCTTTGATCTTCTAATACTTCTTAGATCCATTTTTGATTGGGTTCCATCATCAATTTCCTTTTGAATCTGTTTCTTCCTTGTCACCTGTTTGGAAGGTCTTGTAGACCCAACTATTTTTAGGGGCTCTTCGAAACTTTCCCCTTTGCAAGGAGTAGATAGAGAAGTTTCAATTACTGCTTGGTTAAATTCCCCCTTCTTAGGATTGATAATCTCATAGTCCTCTTTTGTTTGAGTAGATACCGCTTCCTTAATAATGTCATGGATGTTGTTAAAAACCAACTGATTTTTAGTGCCAGGGGTCATAACATCCTTTTCATTAGCCTAAATATTTTCAAAGGGATTTGAAATCATTTCAAAAGACTCATTGAAGCTTCTAACACCCAGATCATTTGAATGAAAATTTTCCTTGGCTACTTGCTTAAGTATACTGTCCATTTTTTTTGTGGAAAGAGCCTTTTCAGCTTGAACATGGATCATACCCTTCTAGAACTGTGGTTCTGAATGGGAATTCTGTTAGGACTTCTTATTCCTTACTTCTATAAAACCTTCCTCATCCATAAAGACATGATTCAAAAAAAATTTCTCTCTAGATTCATTTACATTATTTTCCATTATTTGTATGCCCTTATTAGTATTTATCTTCTTTGGAGAGGCTAGAGGGGCACTTCCTTTTCCTTTTTCCATTTCCTTTGGATGCTTTTCCTGGAATATCTTAGAGTCTGTCATCTTACATTGATGCTTTGCATGCCCCCGTCCCTGATATTTCTCACATATTAGAGAAAAGTTTTCAGAATCTATCTTTTGTTCCCAGTTACCCAGTTTTGATCACAAGGAGATGGATTTAGGAAGGGAAGAGCCCATCAGACAATAGATACAAAATCTCATGCAAACCACTCTAGATTTAGTAAGTGTCGCATTATCGACAACTTAAAAAGTTCCACGGGTGTTACCAACTCCTTTTATACTATTCACATCCAAAAGTTCTAGTGGTATACCTAGGAGTCTCACCCAAACAGGGAACTGATTAATATTCTCTATGTCGGGGTTGAATTTGGGGGTCGATTTCCTTAGGAAGAGGCCAAGTTTCCCTAGGAACCATGGTCCTTCATTTAGGATCCTCTGAGGATCCTTAGAGTTTTTACAACTACATAAGAAAAATCCATTTGGGAGGGTTGTGACATCCATATGCCCCTTAGGTTTCCATTTTGCAATAGACCAAGACCTAATGGAGTCAATATTTTGTCTACCCCCCACTAGTTTTCCTATCAAGGAATTCTCCATTTTACTCAAATTCTAGTTTATAATGATATTTGGGATATCTAAGAATTTTCCTGAAGCATCTTGTTTAAGCTAAGGAATGATTCCAGGACTTTTCTCTTTGTCCAAGCTCAAAATATTTGCATAAGTTTTGGGGGACCCAAACACCACGTGATTCCTATCCACTGAAAGGGTTTTTCACATACCTATTTCCCTTGAAGACTAGTCCATAACATCTGTAAGATATCCAGGAGGAATCTATCTATTGTTAGTCTCCCATCCATCATTGTTCAACCCTTCTTCCTCCTTCTAATCCTGCTCATCCTTTCCACCCACCTAAACACCCTTCCATTTCTTGATGGTGCTAACGATTAGAAAATAAGGGATAAAGAATGTTTTTTGAAGTTTAAAATATTGAAAATTATTAAAATGATATGTGGTTGTTTCATTCGTTGTCAAACAAACATACAATAATTTGTATTCTTTTGAGCATAAAGTGTATATAAGATAGTGTTGTATATGTTCAAGTGGAACAAATAGGCAATGAAACAAGAATATGCTCATTACTTCAAATGGAGTTACAATTTTCTTTATATAAAAAAGGCATGGAACGGTCTATAAAACATCAAAAGTATTCTTGTTATAGTTATGGTTGGAAAATAGAGTCATTTATTGAAGGGGACAAGATTCATGTAGAAATAATTCAAAATATTTGTGCTGGAATTGTAAGTGCATAGAATTTTTTTATTAGTATGAATTTACTTCATATTTTGCACTCCTCTTGAATATGGATAAGGAATTAGGACCGAAAAAATTACATTCCAAAATGTATACAATGTTGAGAGGACAAAAATTGTTAAAGATGGAAAATGATACTTCAGTATCCCACTTTCAAGAGCTCAAGGGATCTACAAAAGAAAAATATTTGTTAAAGCTAGGATAAAATGAATTTAAGAAAAAGGTAATCTACAACATCTGAGGAGATTCAAATTTTTCTATTTCATGAAAATTATTTCAAAATTGATATTAGTCATTATGAAGCTCCTCCAAATTACCAATACCGATCACTTGATTCAATAAGTGTTTGTCTCCTTGTCAGCTCTATATTATGCAACCTAGTGCCTGTTTAGTGGGATGCAATAATGATTCCCTTCAAAAACCCACTAGTGATATTTTTAACATGGATTTTGAGCATGAAATAAAGGATAATGAGACTTAATTTTACATTATTGATGGGAAGAATATTATTGAAGATCAGAAAAATATCCTTACAAATCCATAATTTATATCTGTTTATGATAGAATGAAACAAAGTTCTTTTCATATTCTATCTTCTAGAGAAACATCAGAACAAATAATCAACAATTGCAAACAACATAATATGGAAAACAAAACATGGGTTCACGCACTATTTATTGAACAATTATATAAAGCCAGGTCAAGGTGGATTCTTGAAAAGAGACCACAACATATTGATTCCAGCCATGAAAAGACATAAATCTAGAAGGTATTTATATTTTACACTTAATTTTATTATACATAAAAATTAACTGAATAAAATTTTGAAATTTTATCCTATAACATGTTAAACTAATAAAACTTAGTTTCATGTTCACATACATAGGTTTGAAAGGAAATTTTGTATTTATTTTGAAAATTAAAAGATGGATAGTTTGAACGATAAGCTTCCATTTCTTCTTATTCCAGATGAAATTTGGGACAAGTGGGCATTATTATTTGTTTTTTATGCCAATGGTGGGTTGGCTTGCTACCCAAAAAATATATTGAACCTTATTTCAAGCCTAATTCATTATAATTTCTTACAAAAATTCTTTTCAAAGGTACAAAAGGTATGCCACATGAAGAATTGGATGTCCTTACTGATAAATTTATAAGTGGAAAAGTATGGTTCAAATCCAAATATTTTGTAAAGTTTTAAATATTTATAGATGACTATTGAAAAATAATAAATTAGAATAGATCCATAAGAGAAAAAATTATATCTTATATGCAGACAAGATTTCTATAACAAGTGGCTCTTATGGGATGCAATGCATCTAATGTGGTTAATAGATTTGACTTGCATGAGACTAATTTTTCCCATCTATTTCAAGAGCTTAGAGATGAAAAGATAAAAAAGAAAAGGAAAGTGACTCCTTCAGGGAAAGGGAGGTGACAAAAATCATCAAATTATTTAAAGAATGTTATTGATCTACTTAAACTATATATATCTTTAGTTAATAAAAATTCTCAACTGAGAGAGAAAGATACATATGACTTTACATGTCAATATTTTAATCCTTTTTTTTTAGAATAACATTGAAAGGCTTGGAATACCATCTTTCTCCACTCAATAAAAAATTTGTAATTGCATATTTTTGTAATGTTTTGAGTACTATATCACAAAAATATATTATATATCTTCTAATAATCATTTGGTCAAGTACAATGAGTTGTGTCTACATATTTATACTACCATCAATAAAAGCTTACTTATTTCATACTATTGTAAGCACATACATGAAGAAATTAAAAAAGTAACAATTTCATAAGGGTGCTATAGAATTCTAATGTGGATGGTGGGCTTTAGGAGATGTCATTATTGTTTATCATTCGCAGTGTTCATGATTCAATTGATATAGATGATGAAAATGTGGAAGTGGAACTAGATTGTAAACATGTGGATCCTTTTGATATTATAAAACCTAATGAAAATGGATTTTTCTTACCTAAAAATACGTTCAAATATGAGATATCAATGTATTTTTGGGATCACATGATTGAGAGATAATGTTGATTCATCCCCTGTTATAATTTTATATTGTGGAGAAAAATATATGAAGGAAACACATAATATAAGGAGGACCTCACTTACATATGAAGTGAACAATCCTATGTTAGAGATCATGATTCAACAATATTATAAATATTTAATCCTCCAGGTGAATAGCCTTTATGATGAAAGGAACGAAGAGAATATTGTTCCAAGCCACAATCTCAGATGATAATAGCACACCACATTAGATTTGCAAAACAGAAGAGCTAAAATACCATATATGAAAATCCATCATAATCCATAATGCTCAATACATTACAATAGAATGACTTGAATTATTCAATAAGAAAGATGTACATATAGGAGGAGAGAAGTGAAAATACTACCTAAATCAGTGGTGAAGAACTCCCACTAACTGATATTGGTAGTTAAGTTAACTCGAAAAGACTAGTAAGCTAACTCGACATAACTGAGAAGCTAACTCCACACAACTAGTACACCTAAGCAAGCTAACCCAACAAGTGTAGGGCTAACACAAGTGTAAGAATTATCCTAATAAATAAATAAAAGGATAAATAATAACCTACACTAACACCCTCCCGTAAGCATAGCTTAGGTGAGTAGAAAAGAAGGTGGGTCTTAGCAACAAGGCCTGATGAGGTACCCACGCACAACAACTAGGAAAAATGGACACCGCAAGGTACCCAAAACTAGTAATAACAAAGTAGAGAGAAAAATCCTTCTGCAATATATCCTCAAAATCTCGACTCCAAAAACTTATACAATGTTGAAGAAGTGTGGTGCACACTATGGTCTAAATCCACTACTTGATCATTTAACTCAAAAACAACTAACATTGGGCTTCACCAGAATAACTCCATGCAAGGAGACTGTCAATGGAGTGATGCTGAAAAGTGAAAAACAAACACCAAACATAATTTGATTAACTACTATAAATAGGTGTGCCACGATCCAAAAAACCAAGGCAAAAAGGCAAGGACACGAGATCCAAATAAATAGGAATGCCATGATCCAAGAGAAATCCAAGGTAACAAGGTAAGGGCACAAAACCCGAAGAAGCAGTATCAACACCACACCCTCCCATACTGCAAAATGGGTAGAGTGACACCACAGATCTGTATGAGTTGTCAAAATCAGCTATTCAAACACTGACAAGCTAACAGTGGGCTCCACCAGAATAGCTCCCCCACAAGAGAGACTATCAGCATGCCAAAAAAAGTCTCAAAAATACAGATCCAAAATATCTCAACAAACAAGAGAGATATAAGTGTATACACCCATAGATACAAGAATGCAATACCCAAAATTTTAGGACGTCGAGCTCAACCAAAAATGCATCCACAAGTGATCACAACGCCCTCCCAAATTTGGCACTTTATAATTGAGTGCATATAAATATTACAATTATAATTGAGTAACAATACCTTTTACATTGTAAATATTATAACTGAGTAACAATACCTTTTCCATTTGAAATATGTGTATTAAAATTTCACCAATGCGTAGATCTCGAAAAAATACACAATTTCAAAAAAGAAGATCACCTTAATCTGAGCTACGGATCAAAAGTTATGAGCTCTACAAGGTTTTGCTATTAAAATAATATTTTAATGTTGATCTCTTAAAAAGGTACATGTGACACCCAAATGTCCAAAGGGTAAAAGAGTGCATCCACATGATACATGCTTGCGACCAAAGGATAAAAGCCTGCGCCCAAAACCTAAAATGTCCAGAGGCTAAATCATTGCGTCCAAAAGGTACACGCTTATATCCAATGGATAAAAGAATGCACCCATAGGGTACAGATCTGCGTCCAGTGGATAAAAGACTGCATCCAAAACCAAAATACCCAAAGGGTAAAATAATGCATCCAGAAGGTACACACTTATATCCAATTGATAAAAGAATGCATCCAAAGGGTACAGATCTGTGTCCAGTGGATAAAAGACTGCATCCAAAACTGAAATACTCAGAGGGTAAAAGAATGCATCCAGAAGGTACACGTTTATATCCAATGGATAAAAGAATGCACCAAGATTTGACTATCTCAAAAAATGGTCGATTTTATAGTCGATTCTAGGGTTTTGGCACCTTCTAAATCCAAGTCCACACTCCATTTCGCATAAAAATTCATGTTGCAAAAAATTTCTAACAAATTCCATATACATGAAAAAAATAAACCCTTGCTTGCAAAGAAAAACTTACTAGATGTCTACATCATCTATCGCTCTGATACCATGAAATGAATGAAAATAAGATTGTTCCAAGTCACGATCTCAGATGATAATATCACACCACATTAGATTTGCAAAACAGAAGAGCTAAAATACCATATATGGAAATCCATCATAATCCATAATGCTCAATACATTACAATAGAATGACTTGAATTATTCAATAATAAAGATGTACATATAGGAGGAGAGAAGTGCAACTACTACCTAAATCAGTGGTGAAGAACTCCCACTAACTGATATTGGTAGTTAAGTTAACTCCAAAAGACTAGTAAGCTAACTCAACATAACTGAGAAGCTAACTCCACACAACTAGTACACCTAAACAAGCTAACCCAATAAGTGTAGGGCTAAAACAAGTGTAAGAATTATCCTAATAAATAAATAAAATGATAAATAATAACCTACACTAAAATATGATTCATGTATTTTTTATACATTAGCCTCTTTTATGTGATTGATAATATATAAATATCTCTTCTTAAGAGTTTTTACTTTATGTATAGTTCTACGATTAAGATGCATTTCCTTCATATAGTTTTTTCCTAAAAATTATTTTTCAAAATGATATAAATGGGAAGATGCCCTTTCTTAGGATGTCAAAATATTGACAAATAATATTTATATAAAATTTTGAGTTCAATATTTCTTAAATTCTTCCATTTAAAAAAAATATAAAAAAATTCTACAAGCTACAATTTACAGGAGAATGAGAATGGACATATGTCCATTTTTTGAATATTGTCTATACCAGAATGTGCATCTACGACCACTAGAATTATGTAACTTAGTGGTTACTAGCCTTATGTCCCTTAGCATCCAACATCCTTGAGTTTCTTAACATCCACTAGATTTGTGTTAAACAAGGCCAACGGCCACTAAGGGAAATAAGGCTAGCGATCGCTAAGTTACATAAGGATAGCGACCACATATGCCCTTTTTGGTATATATAATATTCTTGGAATGGACATATGCCCATTCTAGAAAATTTTTATTCTTAGTCTATTAACATATAGATAGAGAATATACATTAAATCCCTCACATACAAAAAATAGTTATAAATATTTATATAAAATTTTGAGATGAATATTTTTGTAATTACTCCATTTAAGAAAATATTTAAAAATTTATACAAGCTACATTTTATAGGAGAATGAGAATGGTTATATTTCCATTCTTTGAATATTATCTATCTAGGTGTCTATGCTCAATGACAAAAACTGTTAAGCCACTCCAAGCATATATGAGCGGAGAACAATATCTAAGCCATGAGATTAATCTATTAGAAGATGTTATTATTCTTGACCATAGCATGATGCCATCCAACCAACAATATGTTCCCCAAAATAACATGAAACTGATGGTGATTAATATTGAACCTACATCAAACCCTACACTATCAATTTCAACAGATGGCTCACAAATAAGTATCCAAAACTATTTATGAATTTATAATTTTTTATTACTCTTCAATGTTGGTTAGAATAAATTTGGTAAACAAGTCTTACTTATAATTCTTATGTGTAGATATAGCTAGAGACAAACTACCATAAGTAGAAATATGTAAAAATATATTGTGAAATACTCTTATTATATTTTAAATCAATATAAGGTAATAATGAAGTCTTGATATTTTTTTTTTGTAGTGCCTCAAAAGAAACATTTTCTTGCTATTGAATTAGAAGGATTGTTAGTACAAAATCAAAATTCTTCAAATTCACATACATTTCAATTAAGGAACGAGCACATTCAACCAAGAACCTCTATTTCCCATTTTCTAACAACTATATCTACACATTTTGAAATAAAATTTTGGTTTGCATTTGATACAAATGTCAATTTAGAAAAAATTAAAATCAAATTAAAAGGGGGAGAAATATTTATTAAACATTTGGAAACAATTTGGAAAACATGAGAAAATCCTTACAAATGTGAAACTATTGTTGTAGTCAATGTAATCAACAAAGGAGTTCCTGAAGATAATTTATGGTGGCTCCAGAGGTTTCTTCTGACAAATATTTTAAAATTAATAAATTGCTTATGTCAATTTGGTTTACAGACCTAGCCTTTATAGGGGATGCAGATGATGTAAGACAAGCGTTAAATCAATGTAGTAATTTTCACACAATAGTTGAATGAATCAATATATAAAATTGTGTTTATTAAAATTTTGTGGTTCTTTTAAGAATTTAAAATTTCCATATGATGTGATTACTATATAATGTTTAGAATTATATTGATAGAAATTAGTTGGTTTTTAGATTTGACAAAAAAATATATCAATAAAAGAATACACTATAAACCATTATTTAATTTATTTGAAAAATAATTGTGTTATTAATTGGTTTTTCAGATCTCGTTCCACATGGAAAGAAGTTATTGGTTTTGGGGTAGAATAATTTCTATTTAGAGTTCCAGGAATTACTAAATTAATATCACTAACAATGCAATCAGATTTTACATATTTTAATGTTATCGATACTTCAATCATAGATTTAGCCCTACATTGTTAAGGATAACACAACAACATTTTGATATTGGATTGTGGTTTTTATATTTGTAGTCAAGAGAACAACATGCCTTCATTCAAAAAATTGACTGACTACAAAGTATTTAATTCATTTTTCGTTTGGGAAAAATGCAGTGTGAAATTAGCAAGAAATTTTTAACATCAATGAAGGGGAATATTGTGCTAGTTTACATAAAAATTATGCAGAAGGTTCTAGACATGCACATTCAAATACATGGATCAGATAACATATTATTTATAGGATAAACAACATGTTTTTTTCATGGCTGAAATGAGGCACTTTTCTATGGATTGTATGTGAGCTAGAAATTTGATTTCTCAATGCATTCCAATAGAATAATATTCATAAACTTATGTACATTGTTAAATTATGTGGTCCACACCCAAATATGCGACGCACTTTGGAAACATAAAAAAGAATAGTTACTGAGATTTTATTGACTTTACTTAATATTGTTACATTGATTACTAAATATAAGTAAATTGGTTTATCACATAACAATACATTCATTTTATGTAAATAAAATTATAACCTCTATTTTTTCCCATCATTTGAAATGAATAAGGTCAAGTTTAATCATAATTTGGAATCTTGTCAATTTTTATTGCTTTGATAATGTTGAAGTAGTTTCAAGCCTTTTCCAAAGATTAGTATAATATGATATGTGGTTCTCGAGGTTAAGAAAATAAACATTGGGAAGTTAAAAAATATACTAGCATAAATATTTTAAATAAATCTATCTAAAAGACATCGATAGATACAAAATAAGTAAATATATTGTTTATAATGCCCACATTTTTAGTTTTAAAGTGTCTTAGTGACTGTTAGTTATATCTTACTTGGCGGTTGATAACCTTATGTAGCATATCGGTCGCTAACCTTATATAGCTTAGCGACCACTAACCTTATGTTACTTAGCATCCACTAGCCTTTTGTAGTTTAGCGGCTGCTAGGATTATATAGCTTAATGATTATTAGTCCTATGTAATTTATCAGCCAACACAAAAAATCTTTTTTTAACTTGTCTCTAAATATCTTTCATTGATTTGTTAAAGCATATAATCCTCTATAGTACAAAATGTCTATAATACACAATGCACATATTTATTAACGGTTTTCATAAAAGATATTGTTATACCAAGACTAACAGTCATTACTTTTTATGTTTATAACATTTATTTGATGCAAACCAAGGATCCATTTGAATTTATTAGAAAAGAATCCCAAATGTGTAAGAAATTTGGGAAATTGAACTCCTGAGTCAATAGTAGAGTTATGCATCTAAATATATAAAACTAACGATTCACTTGTACATGACAATCCAATATTTATAACTGAGAAGAGACTTTCATCTTGAAGATGACGTGAAGATCCAAATGTTTCTTAATGCATGTAAACATTTATGTCCATGTATCCACTATTTTCTCATTATGTAATGTACGTCAATATTTCGTATTTTTTTAACCGCAAAGAATAAAAAATTGTATTTATAATAACACATCATTAATTTTATTTGTTAAATTATTTTTTATTCTAACCAAATATTCAGAGTAAGAGAAAAAAAATTCACCTAAAAATTCTTCTTGCGAAGGCCAAGAAGTGTTATGCATAGATAGGCAGAGATTGTTATTATTAATATCATTCATGTTATTGTTAATGGTATTATTTTACAAACCCTTTGTTGTATATTAGTTGAGCTAAGTGATTTCTAGCATGTTTTCTTCTTGTTTTAACCACAAATATTAACAATTTAAATTTATAATACCACATCGTTATAAACATGATACAAGTATGACAATTATATTTAAGATCATTATATTTGTTAGTTAAGCCTAGCAATTGTTAGCGTATATACATTTTCAAATATATATATTTTTAGAATTTTCTTAATCTTCATAATCCCACAAAAAAAAGTAAAAATTTACTTTTCTTAGTTCACTTACCTCTTTGTGCATGTATAGTAATGGTCTTCTTCAATATCTTAATATCATATTTCATTTGGCAAGTGTAAGGATTTGTACATGTAAATAAATAACATTAAATGAATGTAATTTAAAACAATAAGAATTTACTATTCTTTTAAGACTAAAAACCAGAAACCCTATAATTGATTTCCAACAAAGATGATATGTAATTCCAAAAATATCTAAATTAGATTCCAATAATACTAAAATTAAATTCCAATATCTGATATAAATAAAACCAATATAGCTAATTTCATTTTTTAATCTAGATAGGAAACCAAGTCATGAGTGAAGTAATGCATATAACACTTCTTGTTGAAATGTGTTTTCATGTGTTTTTACAGGGGAAAAATTCACTTGAAAACAAGACAACCATACCCTAGTGTCAAAATTTTCTATGTCATACCTTTCCAAGACACCCCCTAAGTCATTTTATTCCCTATACCGGTCCTATCCTACCATTAAAATTATCCACAAGTGAGTGTAATCCATTCCCCTAGGTGATTTAGGAAGAAATAAAGAATTCAAGAACTTTTGGAGCAATCTCTCTAAAATCGGAGGTTCAAGCAATCTTAGGAGGGGCTATCATCAGCCTTCTTAAGACTAGTGCACTAACCCCTGGAGTGGATAAAACACTAAAATTCATCATGGAGGGGTATTTAAGGGAAAATAACATTAAGGAATATATTTTGGAATATTATAGGAAGTTTCAGAGGTTTTGAAGTTGTTTCACCGAAAGTGGGTTTTTTGGCCCGGATGAGCTTACACCGTTCAATAGTACCTGAACTTTGAGAGGTGATTTTAGGAGCTCCAAAATGAGTTGTGAGTCCAAAAATATATCATTGTAATTAATTTTTAACCATATACATGCTATAAAAACTAGATCAACTTCAAACCCCATGTATTTTTAAGGATAACTCATTCTTTCCATGTATAATGAGCGATCCTGAGAAAAAATAGAATTTTGGAGGTGTTTTAAGAAGAATAAAGTCATAGAACCCATCCTATTTTTCTCAAAATGTATTTTACATGAAATATAATATAGATAAGCATCCAAAAATTCATCTGGGAGCTCAAGTTATGGTCTTTCCAAGTCGCCCTCAAGGTATGTGTTTCGATACTTAGTCAAATTTACAAAGGGACATATGTCAAGCTGCAGCTGAGGCGCAATATTTTACATCCATTATACCAAACCAAAAGTTAAAATGGTGGAAAAAGTGTTTCATCCCTCCTTTATACCCTTTGGTCACTCATATAACCCAAACGACTTATTTTCATTACCTTTTACTAATTTGACTTGCTCCTCCACCAACCCCCACATGCTCATCACTTATCCTGATAGGGCTGAGGTGCAATTTTTTTCACCCATTTCACTAAAAAAAAGATGAAAAAAGGTGAAAAAAATTGTGCCCCACCTCCTTCATTCATGCCAAACACTATAAAAGCCCGAAGTTAGTGCATTTTTGCTCATTTTATCCCCACAACCTCCATATGCTATCAAAATGCTGCCCAATTTTTTCTAGAATCTAGAATCCACCATTTTCATCCTTAAACAATACCATTCATACTCCCATGTTTTTAAAGAATAAAAATATGAAGAAAATCCAAATTTGTGAATAACAAAAATAACTTTTTTTTCTAGAGAGACTTCAAATCCTGTGAAAGAGATTTGCTCATATCTAACAAACCGGTGAACGAATCAACATGTCATTTTTTACAATATTATAATTTTTCAGAGGCCATGAGAATCTAAGAAGACATTTTTGCATGCACACTCAAAAAAATTCGCAGTAAAGAAACCTCAATTTCCCGCAGCAAAAAGTTTGAAAATTAAAATCTCCATTTCACGACATCAAGTAGACTTGAAATTTCAGAGGTGTACTGAAGAGAAAAAACCCATATAAAAAAAATTAGTTTTGTCAAAAACCAAGGTCTATAACCATACTTTCTAAAAATATTAATCTTCCTACATGGGCACATGCTATTTTTAGTAAGCCTACATGGAAAGAAATTTCAATAGAAGTCATGTGCATAGAGGTGATCCAGAAGACCAATCTCAGTGGTCAAAGCTGAAAAGGGTGAAAATTTCCACTGACTAAAGATGTTAAGTTTCCTACATGGGAATTTTCTATTATTAGTAAGTCATATCAAAGAAAAGTCTATGTGGAAGCAATGTGCAAAGAGTTCATCACGAAGGAGAAACTAAGTGCTAAAAGTCAAAATGGAAAATTTCCATTTACTATTTTTAGTAAATCCTCTTTCAGTGTGTACTCAAAAAGTACATCATTCCAAGAATCATATTTTTCATCGAAACATGGAAATTTCATGGAGGATCATCACAAGTATTTCCCACAGGTCATATGGATCGACATTGTAACTTTCAAGAATGTTTTTAAACACTCTTATAATCTAAGTTGTCTATACATCAGGTATCAAGAAGTGATTGTGGTCATCACTGACTAGGGAAAAAATTTCAAAGGTGTTTAGAGGAGAAATATTCACCAGTTTCATAATTCTTTGCTCAAAGTTCTTAATTTCATCAAGGCATTCAATTTAATCATCACAAGGATTGGATTTCCTTCAACCCTTCACTATTCCTCTCTTTCCCCTCTTTCTTCTCTCTCCTTTCTAATTCTTCATTGGGATTTATCATTGTATTTCGTTTTATTTACTTAAGTAACCTATTTTAAAATTGTAAAAGTATTTTCTCAAAATTATAAGAGAAAAACAATAATTTAATGGAAAACAAAAGGTTGCAAGTGGAATATGGAAATGAAGATTCATATGATGGAGGTGAGAGGTCAATTCACATTGCTATAAATTGGGATGGCTTCTCCATTCTAAAGGATCCCAGATTTTGAAAACTTCCACTTTGTAGCAATTGTTGATTGTAGTTGTTGAACTTTGTGTCAATGCACAAGAAATAAGAGCTAAATTTCTTCTATTTATATTTCTCATATTTTCTTTTATTTCTCTCATTATAAAAATTTGTGAATGTAAATGAATAGGAAAAGACTTTTTTTTCTTTTCTTGATAAGGAGTTTTCTAAAAATTTGTGTTCACGGTCTCATCTTGTCTTGATGTATGTAACAAGGTTTTTATTCTTCTATATTGAATGTTGAACTACTCTGGTTATTGGGTTTGAAATATACAATTATTCTACTCATGATAGTAAATTTCCTTCCCTAATTCCCCCCTTTTCTTCCTATCTCGCAGTAATTTCCTCCCTTGTACCCCTATAAAATAATTTTTCCACAGGTTTAGTGGAGTGTCCCTGTGTGATCCTTGGCCTACTTGGCCAAGAAAAAAAATTAAATTTAGGTTTAGATTAGTTACATTCAATAATGGAAGTTGTACCATTTAATGCAGAGGGACATAGCCCTGCGAACGTTGGTGGAGAGACCTAATTTTCCATACCAATTTTTTTTCTCACCAATAGTTTTTGATGAATCTGTTGGGGAGATATTTTCCCAAGTGTACCCAAAAAAGTAAAAAAAATACAATATATATATATATATATATATATTAAAAAAATAAGATTTCAAAATAAAATCATTTTTTAAGGTGACTCCATCAAGGAACAAATCCATGTCACATTCGTTTTCAGCATCACAATGAAGAAATTTATAGATTGGGGTGAAGTAACAATGAGTTATTGCGAAGAATAAGAAGAAGATATTGGGTGAGAAAGGAATATTGTTCATCAACTATGGTTCTAGACCGATTCTCGCAAGGAGGAGAATTCAAAAATACTAAAAAGGTCTCCTACTTCAAGCGATAATCTACAGTTAGACAGAGGAAAGAAAAAATAACCCACTAACAAAGAAGAAGATAAGAAATGGTAGAAATAAGTGCGAATAAGATACAAGATGTTGTGTGAAGCCCAAGAAGAAAAAGAATCTAAATGAAATACTCTCAATCTTGTACAATTGAATGAAAATATTGGAGCCATGTCTTTCATCATCCTCCCTTGGGATTATTTTCTTACATATAAAAATGATGAAATGAAAATCTTAAAAATTGAGTATATGGAAAGAATCATAAACACTATGCTAGGAAATTCAAGTCCCCAAAGCTACCTCGAAATTCTAAAATATGTTAAAGCACTGCAAGAGATGTACAAACAACTTGAAATATCCCACAGTAAGGAAGAAGAAGATGGTATTTTTCCTATAGAGGAAGATCTTGAGGATCATTCATACTACAAATTATTCGTCCCTAGAAGGTTTCTAGATGCTAGTGAAGAAGATCTTATCCTTGAGCCTTCTGATGAAAATAAAATTAGCATTATGGAGGAGGATGAAGGATAAGATTGTGTAGGATCTACTGAAGAATACTTTTGTGACCTCACATAGCTCACTATAAAATTAAGAACATTTTATTTATTTTGTCGCTCTATAGATGACTTTGTTGCATATAGTGATGAAGAAATGAAAATTTTGAAAAGATAATATGTGGAAAGGCTTCATAACATAATAGAAGGGAATTCTGACGCCAAAAAATATCATGAAATTTAGAGTTATGCTTTAGCTTTTCAAAGAAGTTATGAACACCTTGAATCACTTCATGTTGTCAACAAAGGAGAAACTCAAGAAGATCCTGATGATTTTACATAATATGAAGTGTTCATCCCTAGAAGATTCCTGGATGCTTTTGAGGAATGTATTCTCCTTGAACCCTCTATTGAAAATAAAAGAAACACCTTTGAATATGATGAAAATGACATAAAGGTAGAACCTCCATTCATCAATTCTTTCCATCTCGAGGCACAAACCATTGGAATACGAATAGACTCAAGAGAGGGAGATTCTTGTTGCATGAAAGATAATTGAATGATTTTTGAAGACTCTACCAATGATGAAGAAGTACAAGATGACAAGTTCAAAGTAAGCATCAATAATCTCCTTTCAAATTTTGATCTTTCGACTAATGATGAAATGGAGATATGTGAAAAAGTTAAATAAATCCACTCGACATCATGGATCGAAGATGATGAATTAAATATTGTCATGGATGATTTTCCCTCCTATTTTGATTCTTCAAGTGATGTAGAAATTTTGAACAAATAAATGGAGATAGTTTAAGAATAAAATCCAATTCCTAATTCAATCATGGATGATAGAATGGAAGAATCCCACTTCCTTTTCAAACCCGAGGAAAATGAATAGTTTAAACACAACTTCTTCTCACTCAGGGAGAAGAATCATCATCATGGTGAAAAAAAATTCTTTTATCTTTTCTATGAGAAAGAATATTTAATAATGAATGATCAGATGGAATTGAAATTCCTTCCCATACTGTTTCCCCAACATGATCTTATGCTTCCCATCAAGAGGATGATATGGATTTTGAGCTCGAAGGAGTACACTTTCCACAAATCATGGACCTCTTATCGTTGTCATAAGGTGTCATGAATAAAGTATGCCCTTTCCTACAAGAAAGTGAATCTTGGGCAACAAAAATTATGGAATAAGTGAACGAAGATGTTTCAAATGAATCATGGGAGTGTATGGATAATATTTTCATCCATCTCCCATAGGAACAATGTAGATATTATCTCAATAATAATGAAGATGAGCCTATGGAAATATTAGAATAACTATCTGTGGAAGACCTCTTGAAGACCACGGAAGAGACTTAAGACCCTCAACTCAGCCTTGCAATCCTGACTCGGGCCTAGACACATAATGTTCAGTCCATGATTTATCCATTTTTCCCAATTTTATTTTTAATTTTGAAGCTAATTTAGTAGAAATAAAGCATTCAGTAGCTCCAGTATAAAAAATTATAGTTACAGGTATACCAAATAACTTACCTAAAACTTCTATGGGTGTAACTTGATTTTCATCCTGTTTGTCAGCTACTGTTGCGTGTATCTTATGCTATTAATTATGATCATATTTTCTCAAAGGACATTGGTTTGCATAATTATCTTTGCCAAAATTGTAATAGCCTCCTACATGTCCTTTATTAGGCTCAAAATTATTTCCATCCTTAGAGTTATCATGACCCCTATAGGACTTTAGTCTATTATTATTGTTCTTGACAAATTTGTTTTGTATATTAGCAATAGGTTTATTTGCTGCAATTTTCTTGTTATTATTAGCAACAAATTTGTTTTTCATACCAAATTTCTTCCATGGACCCTTTTTGGGTGCAAGGGACAAATAATAATTGGGAACTTTCTTTTTTATTTTTCTTTATGGGCAGAGATTGCTTTCAATTTCTACTCCTACCTTATGGATTTTTCAACAACCCCTTCCATAGTGGTTGGGCTATGAACATCCACTTCACCACCTATAATGGGATTTAATCCCATGCTAAATTTTTATATCCTGAACTTTTCGTTAGTTTGATACTGACGTACATACTTAATAATAATTTTAAACCTCTCCTAGTACTTTGTTACAACTAATTTTCCTTGAGCTAATTTCTGAAATTTAGTCATTTTCTGATCATAGTAAAGTTGTGGCAGTTGTCATTGCCTAAAATAATTTTTAAATTGATCCCAAGTGATGTTTGTTTCATCAATGTTTAAATCAGCCTTACAGATGTCCCACCAAGAATATGCCTCATGGAAAAACTGATAAGCTCCCCATATTTCTTTTTTTTCCTCCAAGAAGTTCCTTATTGTAAATTACTTCTTCATTTCATTGATTCAGTTCTCAGCTTCATCTCCCAGTGTAGTGCCATCAAACTTGGGTGGACTTATACTTTTTATGTCATTAGTGAGTTCAACTACCAATCTTGCCTTTTTATTCTCAGGCTAATTAGGTGCATTCACATTAGCATTGGCTACATTATTGTTATCAACACCCAAATTTCCAACATTGGGGTTGTCCACAAGAGGTGGTTGATTGTTATTTCTAGCATCTTCTTCCTCCTCCTCATTGCCCATTACCTACTATTCAAGTATAGCTAAATGATATCTTGTCCAATAGGGAAGAAAGGATCTCATTGAGTTTTTGAGAAGTAGCTGCTTCTCCACTAGGTGGTGGGTTGTTTGCAGCATTTCCTCTCATTCTAACCATTTTTTGTTAACAAGAAAATTTATGTTTTATCAAATTATGGAAGCAATAGGTCCAAGAGATGCAACCTTCAACCCTGATACCAAGGTGTAACATTCCCATTTTAAGACTTTAGAAATAAGGGAATTTTTTGGTTTTTTTAAATAATGTTCTCTATTCTAAATAATCATAATTTAGAACATGTACATTCCAAGCCAATCAATCTCATAAGAAAAAACCATATGCCACTGTAATAACTCGGTGGGACACCGATCTCTCATTTCATGACTCGATATCATAACGATCTCTCATGTTAACTTAATTATGTGTATACTAAGTATACTTGGTTCTCTTACCCTTTTCAAGGTATTAATTTTTATATTTAAGATGTCTGCCTAAATATTTGTTATCAATATTCATCTGACATCCCACTTCTTAAACTGGTGACATAGGACAACGCAACCAACATCTTGCAATACTTTGGCCAGATATTTTCAACATACTGTTCATGTTTATATCCCTAGATGAAATACTCGTCAAATGGAATATGTCCTTCACCCCACTTCCTCTGTTATCTAGAATAGCCTTTACTGACCCGTGTCATTCTATTTGTTCAAGGTTTAACCCTAAAAAAGGTTAGCAACATAGTTTAGTGTAGAGGACTACTCGTGGCGACTAAAGGCACATAGACATACTCAATCGACCTAAGTCGATTACATGTGTCTAGTTATCCTAAGTCATCATGAGTTTCCCTTGACACTAGATTATGTTTCTAACTCAACCTAGGGTATAACTATGATCAAGTTTGAGTTTATGTAGATATAGCTGATTTAACTCGAAAGGGTGTTGCAACATATCAACTACAACATAGTATCTACATGAAGACCCAAGTCTTCATGAAGGTATTGTACTACAGTTGGCATGTGCCAACATCCAACTAATTTCACCTCATCTAGATGTACATACCTAGGAAAGAAGTTAATGACTTAATTATTTTCCTTATTTAAAGGTTAGTTATAGAAGCCCTACTAAACCACTAGTTTCATTAACCATTAGGGTTACACGTAATAACCATAATTAGGAGGACTGAACTGATGCCTCCCATCAACTGAAAAAATATTTACTACTACCAAAAAGTGGATGGATTAATAGAATTTCAAGTCGTGAACACTACCGTGTTATTGTTCCAAAATCACAAAGGAGTTTACCTTTGCAAGAAACTAATGGCAACAGTTCATAAGTTATTCTAAGATCAACAAGAGATGAAACATAGTGAACATTATTCCTTATAACTATGCCCATAAATAAATCATTACAACATTTTTTCCTTGTGGAAATCACTTATAGATTTCTTCTATTCATAGAAAATGATTTGATAATAAACGGTTAAACAAAACTTACCACAAAACCCATTCAAGTAAAACCCATAAACCAAATCATACTCAGAATAAGAATCCATTCACGTTTTTCACTTTAAAGAGATCCAAAAATCCTTCAAGGAACATGCCCAAAAATGCAAAGGATATATTCCCAAATTATCTGAACAAATATTGTGCATTAGTTAGCATATTACTGGGTAATACCCAGAAGCATTTTCAAAAAAGTGAAACAAAACTACATGAACATGTTTCATGATTTATTTTTTACAACCAAGTAGATCACAAGTTAAACAATCCAAACAAAGCTTCAATAACTTCAACTATCATCTCTAGTTCACACAGTCAAAATGAATTTGAAACCGTAAACCATCAACACAAGTTCTCACAGAAGAACAAGTTAATAGCAGTTTAAACTATCATAACAAGTACACACAGAAAAACCCATTCAAGTAAAACTATTTCAACACATTGAACCCTTACAACATTTAGACAGAGTTGATTCTCATTCTAAAAAACAATCTAAGATTCACAACAGAAAGAGATCAACTCAATATGTAAATGAAACCAAATCATCCTACGAAGAGCAGAGTTATTTTAATGAATCACTTAAATAAAATCAAAACTATTTAATGAGTAGAGCCTATCATGCCTGGTAGAGTTTCTTCTTGATTTGTTGAAGCTTTCCAAGCTGAACTCCAATAGCCTCCTCTTCTCCACGCAACGTCAAGCCATCTCAACTCTTCCACTTCTTCTTATAACTTCCACAGAGTACAAAATAGCTCAAGAATGCAAAAATAACACTAATACCTAAAATAGAACTGTTGGTTCGAAGAACCAAAAAAATCCATGTAGAGCCAAAGCTCGAATGAATTGAAAGACTAAAAAAACCATGTCAAAAACCTTCCATGCATTTTTCCTAGGTGTTTTCTTTGCCAAAAATGAAGTCAATAAAAGAAAAGGACAACAGTTCCCTCCTAAATCTCTATGCCACCGCCATCTATCTTTGGTGATGTGTATTTTCAAATTTTAGCATGCAACTTAACTTGCTGGTGATGCCAACTAAGAATTCCCCCAAACCTCTTGTGCTTCTGCCAAATTTGGTAGTCCTTCATAATAAACCCACAAATCAATTCCATTTAATGCCTTGAAAATTGATGCCACCAATTATGAAAATTTCCATGTAGACCATAGGTACCCCTTAGGTTAGCAATAGCTTAGGTTAGATTATTATTAGGTTATAAAATCAACCTAGGTTATTAGGTAAGTCTTATTTACCTAATTAAATAAACATAGCACACCCCAACTTAGGTTCGATACACCTTAGACTAGGGTCAACCTTAGTGTTATATTATTAGGTCCAAGGTACCTATACACTTCTCAGCGTTTTAACATTAGAAAGAATACCTAAGCCTATCACCTGAACCTTGATGTTAAGCATGTATCCTTAAAGAAGGTTCCTACACAATTATAAACAAGACAAGGCCTAGTCCATTTGTGTCCTTCCTTTTAGAATGCCAAGAAAACAAGACGAAAGGTTCAAAGAATTAAAGCATACCTTGGATAAATGGAATTGATCCAAGGTGTTGTTGTTTACACAAAATAAGTTATGGCAATAGAAATACAATTTCATCATCTTTAAAAGTGAATTTAATTTGTACAAAGAGATGAATTTCCTCGTTATCAAACAACAAAAATCACAACATAATGAAACTTTTCAACAAATGATTAATTATATTGCAAACATGATTTCCAAAAGTCATAAGATTAGTGTGTCATCATGTTTTCCTAGAAGGAAGTCTTAGAGGATAGAGGAATACTATGTATCTACTAAAATGTTATATGAAAGAGGTATACATTTATTTTAAGTAGATATGGAGGTAATCATAATATAATATTAAGGTGATGTATTAGGGAGTTTTAAAATGGTGTAAAGGCATTTACGATGTTATAAAATGACTACAGATCAAATATCTATCACAAGTACCACTACTAACCATCCCATATAGTAATTTTTGGTAACAATTGTTCCCAAAATATCCTTAAAGACATAACTATGGGCAATAGTGTTTGTGAAAAGAAAATGTCGATATGAGTGAAAAATGAGATGTGTATAATAAATTTATCAAAATAATTTACCAACCCATGAAATTTCCTCACCTTTGTTATGTTTTGAGGAATATTCCATATAAGTATATAATTTTTCATTTTTGGGTCTATACTTCAGGTTTATCAAATCACACTTCCCAAGGAAATACATTTTCTCTAGAAAATTCATTCTTCTCAATATTTGCAAAAATTCTATTCTAATAATATCAAACATTATTTTTGAATGGTTATAATTCTCTTTAAAGACCAATAAAAATAAAAATGTCATCAATGTAAAATATATCAAATTCTCCAAGGTATAATCTAAATACCTAGTTTATAACTCACATAAAAGTGGCACGAGCATTATAAATTATTAATGGCATCATTAACCACTTGTATAAACCATCCTTGGACTCAAAGGTTATATTCCATTCATCATTTTTTTAATATGGATATTATGGTAACCACTCCTCAAATCCACTTTGGATAATTTATTTGTACGAACCAAGAAATATAATATTTCATCTATTCTAAGTAATGGATAATGAAATTTTACAGTAGCCTTGTTGATGGATATAAAATCCAAACACATTCTCATTTTTATTCCTTTCTTTAGTGATAGTAGGTTCGGTATCATACAAATAATTATTATTTCCCTTTATTTAAAAAATGATATTTTTTATATCCTAATTAAATTCTAGTGTTATGAGAATGCACGACAATAAAAAGGATATAAGGGTTTACGATGGATATACTATTCTAATAATTTAAGTTCCAACATTAACCATTAAAAATAAAAATAATGCTTTCATATATGTAACAATTAATAAATTAGAAGTAATTTATCAAATACACAAAATGAGAGAGAAGATTAGATATACACTACAAAGAAGGAAGGATATGGATATTAAAGATGATGGAGTAAGTAGAATAAAGATTAAAAATGCTTTCGTACTTATTATAACATTTGAAAATGAGTAGGGGAAGGACTGTATAGTTATAGTATGTTGAAGACATGATTTGTGTGGTTATGACCTAAAACTATACAATCTTGGACTCTTTGATAATATGGAATAGATACTTCTTGTGTTCCTCGCTTATCTAGAAATGAATTTTTCTATATGTCACTCTTTCTCACACAATTTTTGGATCACTTATAATCACCTGCAATAAAGTAAAAACTATAGAAACCTACAAGACCCTTCATCAAATCATTAGAAAACCAAAATGATAAAACATGTGTGTGTGGTTGAGGATTGAATACCATTGGCGTTAATATTTCCAATTAATTAACCAATCCAAGTGTTACACTACATCCCATGGTTGTATGATCAACCCTCAAGTAGTTCTCCTAGGTGCTTTTAAAAGTGTGAATGACTAAAAAAACACCTAGGGGTTACCTCATATATCTTGAAATGACAATAGTGGGATAATTATATAGGTTATAATGTACCTAAAGTGGTAGTATTGTGATGTGGTATGGCTTAACTATGTGACCTAACCCTTTTCTACTTGAAACCATTCAAAAATACTTGGAATGAATTTGTTCTTTCTAGGACATGGCTCTATGACCTTTGCATGCTTGGAAATGGAGGAATATAGAATTTTTGACCTAGCTGAGTGTTTCATACCTATAGTAGGTACTATTTTAATTGATGTGCACTTGATTTGGGTAGTTTAGGAACCTTTTTATTATTTTGGGAATGATGTTATTGGATATTGTAAAAGTTCTGAGTGGGTTATAAAGTAATATGGTCTTACTTATATATCCTTTTATAGGTGAAATATCCTAATAAGTATGAACCTAAGAGAATTAAATGACCTAAAAAATGATATTCAAATTAAAAATAAATAAGGTGAACTTGAGGATCCAATACTGTACAAGCTATCTAATACCGAACCCCCCCCCCCCACGTCATGACCTAGTTGTATGATTATGGATAGACAATGAGAAAATTACAAAAAAAGGTTTGTACATGAAGCACATATGTTGTTTAACACTTTTATCATATAATATTCCTAGAATTGATGACATATCATCATGTAGAGATTTAAAGGTCACATAAGAGCTAAAGAGATGAATTGATTAGATTCCAAATGGGAGAATTTTTGTTAGAAAGGGAGCATGATAAAACTTTACATTTCACAAGGACACGTTACCAAATTTTAGTGTGTAAATTGAGCCAATTTAATTGTGTAATTGAATACTACATTCTTAAGATAAAAATGTACCTGAGTGAAAACACACACACACACACACACACACTATCTTGATCCTGAGTGAAAACAACAATGGTTCTATATTATGTTGGCATTGTCATTCTACATGATGAAACATGCAATATAGAGTGTAGTCAATGTCTATGATAGAAACTGAACATTAACTCAAAATATAGCTAATGCTTGTAAATTTGAATTTTGTAAAAAAGGTAAGGAGAGGAGCCAATGTGCCCCATTTTAGATTTTTGTAGAGAAGAATGCATATACTACATAAAACATAGGACTTTAACAACTTCACCTTATTGGAATTAGATGAGAGAAGAGGAAATATTAGTTTATGAAGAACTCAGATTCCTCAACACTTTCCACTAAACCCATAGACCAAATTGTAAAAAAAAAATATGGGTCCAATTTTTACTAACTTGAATAAAATCATACCCTACAAGGAATGGACATTTTCACTCCCCCATTAGGTGTTATGTAACTTAAATTGATCATGCATATTTTGAAAAATATGAAAAGAGAAGGGGGTCCATGAACCTAAACCCTATTCTTATAGTTAAATTTAAGTGGTGCAGTGAAAAAAGAACGAATTATTCATGCCCTTTATATTTTGAGTTTTACTATGTCATCTATATCTGAAAGTGTATGAAAATACTAGAATAGATGATAAAATGTGGATAAATAAGAAAATATAGATATTTTTATCCCTATCAGGGAACTTCTATCATGGTTAAGACTATACCATGGTCTTGAATGTATTGTATTGTTTTGATCTTTGTTGTATTCTACCAAATTTTGATATATGTGACCTTTTTCAAGGATCCAAGCCTTGTGAACATATCTTCATGTATTTTGAAAAGCATGTGATAAATTATTTTAGCACATGGATCAAAATAATAAATGTGTATCCATGTGTAATAAGTTTTATAATCTATGTAAAATCACATAAAAGGGTAGAATGGTGGCCACCATTGAGAAACTATACCTATAAAAGGTGTTACCCATGGTTGATACCATAGCATGTAAAAAAAGAAATATGCAACACACAATAAACAAGAACACATGTTTAGAAATAGAATTGACAGAGAAAAGTGTCAATAAAGTCTTAACCTAGAGTATTACGAGCATAAAAACAACATAGTAAGTAACAAATATGTCATATGCCATAACAAATATAATAGAGTAATTAGCACAATAGAAACCAATTGTGTCATAAGATAGAATAAGATAACAATAGAAACACTAATATATATGAAAGTAATAAATTTTATATAGAAACATAGTCATACGTTGGCATGGACCCACAAACATGGGACACCCACAGTGTTGAAATAAAATTGAAATATAAGGAACAATGTGCCAGAATCAAAGAAACAACTGCATACATATAAGATATGCATGGATCAAAAATCATGGGACACCCATGGTGTCATAAGACAATCAAAATAATTAGGATATATAAATAAAATGATCATAACATTTTAATCATTCAAGAGAATTGATTCAAACCACATAGTAATCAAGCTAGTAAGTAATCTATATAAGTAGGGAAAACATTATATATGAAACAAGTATAAACAACAATAATAGAAAAAATAATAATAAGATAGGTAGCACTGCATAAGATACATGTGTAGGTCATGTTAGCTCAAACAATAAAAATAAACAATGTGTATAGAACCAAACATGATGAGGAAGGTGTGTGGTAACATGTAATGAAATAAAAGAACTTATATAACATGGGGGATTCCCTCATAATAGTAGTGTAATGAACCAATATATCTTCTATCATCATGTATCACTCTATGTATGTCCTAAATCAAACTCAATGTACTTGTTGAATGCATGTGTGTATAGAGTAAACATATCTACTAAACCAACATGATAAATAATATGTATAAAGTAACAAGCTGGCCAAGAAAATTATAAGAAATTTCTGATTTTGTCTTTCCTGAATGTTTTTGTATTATGTGATTAATTGAAACTTTTTAAAGTGTTTTGAAAAAACCTATTTAAAAGAAAGGGGGTAACAAAATACTCTAGTAGTCATCAAAAATATCATCTATATCAAGGTAAAATTTGATGATATCTAAGGGAGTAAGATACCTTTGAGGAGTAGTGTTCCCATCAGTATCCATAATATGTGGAGAAAGTTTCAGGCATTGTCTGTGAACAATAGGTGTTTCAACAGAGAGATGAAAACATAGTCACTTTCTAGAGGTAGTTGTGATAATGTGAAAATTTCAAATTTGGGGGTTCGTTCGGAAGTATGGTGGAAAAAAATCAAATTTTAACATAGTAATGTTATCAGTGAGGGCCTTACAATGATTAATGTCATGTCTAGGCATGAAGTGTTAATCAAAAAATGGGTTTTCTGATTACTGAGATAAATTTTTAGTAAATCGATACCATAAGATGGTAAACCAAATAAATCAATATCCAAAAATATATATAGTAACTCATATGGTGTATCAAGATGTGTTATATTAGTAAGAGATCAGAAAATAGGAATATAAACAAGTGTATTAATAGCATGCCAAAAAGGGTCAACACTAGCTAGAGTATATGTGTAAAATAAAGCTAATGTACCAGGGATAGAAGTGTATGATGTAATAGATTTAAGATGACAATTCTTAAAAATAGTATCCAAAAAATATAATGAAACATAGATTCATCTTCGTCAACAAGATTGAAATTTGGCTTGCAATAGTTGTCACCAGTAAGTTCAATAGTCTGAATATCACTATATGAGGAACAATCTTCAAAGTTAACATATGGGATTGCATATGTATTATGTTGAAGTAGTGGTTGTAACTAATTAGTAGTATCATAAACATGAATGAGTTCACCTAAAACATATGTGGTAAATTTATCCATATGTATGGCTTGTTGTGGGGGAGTGATAATGGGCGATTTAATCTAATTTAAGTTAAATGTTATTTACAAGTAACTTACTGTAATAAATAATATTTAGGTAATTAAGTACAGTAATATGTAATCATTAATAATTTAACAATGTAAAATCCTAATAAATTGAGAGAGGGACGATGACTTAGCTGAATCTGTACAACCTAGGAATGATTAGAACAGTGAATCTATTATCTAACATTTTAGAAACAATGTCACAAAGGCTTGATGAGGGTTCAAAACCCCAAAAATTTACATGATAGAAGATACTATAGGAGGAAAGGGGCACCCTAGGAATGAATGACTAATCTAGGCACATGTGTCTCTAAAATTCTCAAATCTTGATCTTTTTTGGGTCAGAAGGTCTCCATTATTACTCACTCTTTGTCACTATGATTTCTTTGTTAGGGTGTTAATCACACTAGTAACCTGTAAAACAGATGACTACCTACACATTCCCATAAACCACATCAAATCTAATAAAACAATATGCATAATGTGGATTCGGAATGACCCCAATGGTAACCCAAAGAGATGACTTACAAATGAACACTGCACTACATTAGAGACTCCATGTAGTTTTGTGTGTGTGTATCAGTGTCATTTTCCCTCGGTTTCCCTTGTGAAAGTTTCACTGTGATAGTGGGCTAGATATAGATTGTCCCAAATATATAAAATGTGTGTGATGGAATAGAATAAACTCCCCTCCTATGCAGTGGATGCAAATCAATAAAACCCTTGTCCCTTGTATGAATGTGCTAGATGTATGATTTTTAGTGCTCTTGTGTATTTTTGTATGCTTAGGTGGTGATAGATAATTCTTATAGTGTTTGACCCCTTATTTCATATAAGTAACTAATTATATATATGATTCAATTGTTTGAATTTCATAATTGAAAATTGAAAGGCTGGCCCAAAGTGTTAAAAGGTGACCAAGAAGCGAAATGGACCCAAAAAGTAAGAAGAACAAAGATTGGGATAGGAGCGACTTGGAACTTTTGTCCTAACTGGGAGTTAATGTCTCAGGCCATCAAAAGGTAAATTAGTCAAGCGTCATCAGAACTATAAGATGTGTAAAGCCAGTAAAATGCAAGATATAAAGAAATCAAAAATCCAAAAAATGTTTTCAACCACTAGTTTTCTTGGTTAGGAATCATGTATACATTATTATGCTTTATTACCTAGTAATGTATCCAAGTGCATATATTTTGTGTCTACAATGGGTACTTGAGAAGTATAGGTGAAAATTTTCCAATACTTTAAGGGATTTGGGTTAGCATCCATGGTGCACTCACATCCATCATGTATGAACTTGAGACATTGATGAACAATAAATTGTACTTATCCATAGCATGAATCCAAAGGAGACCCACAAGAATATTATAATTTAAATTTGTGTCCATTATATGAAATGTAGTGGGAAACATCTTGGGGATAGCTAAAATATCAAGAGTGTTAGTGCCTAATGTAGATTGTGTGATTTTATCAAAACTACTCACAATAGTAATGGTTGTGTCAACTAAATGCAAGTAAATTCCCATTTTATTAATCAAATAGGGAAGATATTGAGACCAAATCCATTATCAATCAAGACATAATAAATAAGGAAAAATCAAATTTTATGATAATCATAATAGGTACCCAAGTATCATCATTAATTGTAGGTGGGATATCATATAGGATACATATGATTGCCTTATCTATTACTTTAATTTTTCCATAATAGAGGGAAAAAAAACATGTTGTGTGGTGGAAGATAATGTAGCAATTTAAAAATTCTCATATTATATATCCTTATAGAGTGTAACACCCATGTTATACTTTATCCAAATTAAGGGAATGTTTTTTAAACAAACCTCTTATTCATAATTAATGTCTTCAATGATTTTTATCTTGTAGTAATTAAAATATAACATAATACAATGTTTAAAGTCCATTTGATAACAGATGATAGCCATGTGCATATGTAAGGGTCCATTAAATCTACCTTATCCCCTTGATCATCAATCTAACCAGTGAGTATAACTTATATACTTTTGGTTAAACCATTTTAACAGGTCTTGAGATCTATGTGAAACTCCTACGTGTTAACCTATAAAATAGACAAGTTGTAATCCATCTGGTATCTAACACTAAAAATAAGGGGTATGGTGAATAGATAGTGTAATCAACTAGCTACACTACTTAGCCAATTTTTTAAGAGAACAATGTAAGCTTAGTTTCGTAATTACACTCAAGTCAGTGAAAATTGTCTCCATCATCATACAACCATCTCTAAACAATTATTTGGATCTCAATTTCGTTGTTTAAGAAATTTAATTTTTTTTTCAAAGAAGTAATAACTAAGACTTACAATTTTGTTTGAAATTACGCTATCGGTCCCATCTTAAGGTACCTATGGGAAATATAGTGACCACATAATGAATTTCTTCATTAATTACTCTATACCCTTACCATAGCCATCCTAAGCTAGTATTGATAAGGTTTTATCGAATGGAACGGCCGGTCATAACACCCACACTTCATGTACACTAATTGATATCTTTTTGAGTTAATACTAGGTATTTCTTTACGATAGGATATTAGGTATCAAGTCACATTATCCTTTTCTTGATAGAGAACTATAGTAAATTATCATGCTACTACTTTAATGAGTATATATTTTGTGATATTTCAATATATTGTTAGTTGCTAAGGATATGTTTACTTAATTGTGTCTCACATTTAAATGATCTAATCACATCCTAGTTAGTATTGTTTTAGTCACATAAGTTTATCACTTATTATGAATGATAAAATTAATCTCATTGGGTTGTCATCTATTAATAAATAGAACAACTTATGGATGCCATATAATGTGGGTTTAATTAATCATGTCTCACATAAATTTATTTCATTTAATAATTGTTGAAATGGTTCATGTACTCATATGTCATCATTGTATCATAATTAGTGTAATTTATTTTAACAAGGTACAATGGTACTTTAACTTTTTTTTGTATTATTGTTTCCCATAATGTACTATAAAAATTTATGGCATATTTTTTCATCCATAATGAAACTATGAATTATGCGTTGAATAATAATAACTTATATTGGCATATTGTTGTTAATTACATCTTTTAAACGCTTTTCGTTTTAATAAAGAATGATAAGGTTCCTAAATTTTAATTTTATTCTAATGATATCCATATCATGTTATGGTTGTAAATCATCACATTCTTTCATCTATAATGAATTAATGATCTAGATATAGTTTTATAGATAACATTTAAAATTTAATAAATGTAAACCATACTTTGTTGTAAAAATAACAATAAAAAAACCTTTATAACTCATAAAAAGTGGCATGAACAATAAGTATATTTATTCAACTTTATAAGGATAAATAGATATGTTTCCAATATGATAACATATTAATTTTCTTAGAATAGTACAAATAGACAATGCCTTTAATCCAACTTGCAAAAATAATACTTTCGCATTACAATGAATTACGCTAATCCGGAACATATTTTTAAATAATAATACATAATAAATAAATAAATAAATAATGTGTATATAATCCAGTTATTCACTTCACAATATCACTCCATCCTACACATTGTAGGAGATACAATGTATACATGGTCAGTTCTATGAAATGGAATGATTTATCTTAACTCATCATCTTATTGTGTTTAATAGAAATAAATGAGCATGTTAAGATTTACTTAACTAATAACTTAAAAACTTCATAATTCTTCAATTACGTTTATATATCATTTTTTTACATAGAATGATAATGCAAATGGAGCTATATCTCAACATACTAGCTATCAAAAAATAAATACAATTTTAATATGTTTGAACAATTGTAGTAAAATTAATTAACAAGTTGAAACAATATCTATTTCCAATTATCATATCATAAGAATAAAAACAATAGAGTAACCTTCCCTAATGTTCAAATTCAACAACAAGTAAATCAAACTAACACTTTATTGTTAAGGAGATGAAGCAAACTCATGCTAAATTCATAATCCTAAATTTCTAATAGTTGTCTAGTATCTCATTCCAATAAAAGGTCAAGACAGTCATGATGGTAAGAACAAAATCATTTCTTCAAATCAAGAAGTCAAACAGTCATTATAATTGAATTTCAACCATCTTAATAACAACCCATTTCTAAATGGATCAAATAAATAATCAGTTCATTCTTATTAAGGATGAACTAAGTGTTTATAAACAGTCAAGGTTACAATTATCAAACCATAGAAATTAATTTCACCCAAAAACAACTAGCAAATCATGCTTCTAAACCAAGGAGGATGTAGTATCAACAAATTATACTCAAAACTATATTTAAGACTGAATAGGATATGGTTCAATTAGTTATTAATAGTTGTTAAAATATCATAAAATTGTTCATAGTTGAATAAGGGTAACTGACCAAATTGACCATTATCATCTTTTACAACTAAATGAATCCATATTTTTCCATAAAGACACAAACCCAGAAACCAAAAATGTTAGAAGTCTACAGATTTGTTATTTCCTGACAAACCCATTATGTATTCGATTCTTTTACCCATTTTTAAAGAAAATATCATATTGAAATTGATGATAAAATACATATTTAGAACCATTCAAACACAATAAAAAATCTCAAAAATCATTGTAATATCAACAATCTCAAATATATACATTCACAAAATCTAAACATTCTTTTAATGTAATATTGAAAACAAAAAATTTCCTTTAAAACTTTCTTCAAAATAGAGGTTTAAAAACGACCCAAATCACATTTTTCGAAGATGGGAAATATTTTAAACTAACTCAATAAAAATACCCATTTCTATGTCGATTTAGCAGGCTTAAATCGAGCTAGGATTTGGAAACAATTTCTATTAAAAAAAACAAACCCAAAATGGTAAAATAACAATTAAAAATGCAGATTTAACTTCACACACATACCCATTTTTTAACAACAATTCCTACCTTTTTTATTTCCAAATATGAATAATAAGTAAAGAGGATAATCCAAATTTAGAACAACTAAGAAAACCTCGAACGTACTCATTAATTTCATACTAAATACAACAAGAGAACAAGTAAAATAACTCATGTCTAGTAATGTTTGGATTTCTCTTAATTTTCCCACTTTATTCTTTAAGAATCTAAAACCCCCAATGCATATGCACAGAAAAGTAACTTCTATATTTTCCAAGATAAAAACACCCAAAATAAACAAATATCTCTTTTATTACAGCTTCAGATCTTTCAAGTAATAGCCACAACAAACTTCCCCATTTTTTATCACTCCATGCAGAGCAAAATTGACCACAAAAGAAAAAATATGTATGTGATAATGGATGCATGTCCTTTGGATTTCAATGCAAGCTTCCCACTTCTAAAAACTATGTTTCATTAATGCCCATTAACTATTGACAGTGCCAACTCACCATTCTTCCCTCAAAAGTAAATTTTTGACTTACCAATCCTCCATGAAATGTGTACTACCACTTACATGCAAAGTTTGTTCTAATACCTATTCGATATATTTAATCATTTAAATACCATTTAAACATTATCCATTCCTTTGCACAATCATATGGTCAATGACCATTGGTTTAAACTCTAGTATTTAAAACAATCTACCTACCTTACATGTGGTCAAGGACCATATTAAAAAAATAATAACCATTAACTTGACAATGCCAAGTTACATGGTCGGTAACCATGGTTTTTTTACAAATGATTTAATTTCCATCGTGGTCCAAGATCCACTAAATGACCAACTATTAATTAATAACTATTTTCAATGACGTTAATCAATAATATTAAAAAATTTATAAACTTTGTCAATGCTCGTAATTGTGGTTTTTGACCCCATTAGCAAAACAATGTCATTTACTCCCTTGGTCTATGACCATTTTAAATATAACTTAAACATAATAATATTTACCATGCAATTTAGTATACAATGTAAACATTATAAATCAATAATCAATAACATTTCACTTATTACATTGTCAGTGGTCCATGATCATGGTTATTAATGTCAAGGAGGTTTTACCTTGTAATTATGAAATTTACATATAAACCTTTTCCAATAACAACATCACTCGCTTCTAGTAATGAATTTAATTCAAATCATTATCTTATAAGAATTATAATCAGAAAGTAATAATCTAACAAATCAAACAATCAACAACGCATAATTAATGCAATCCAAAAGATGGATTAGTAAAATAAAACAATCATATAATGTAAAAATTACACATATATACATTTGTGCTTATATATGCATTTATATATGTGTGTATATCTTTTAGCATATACATATATGTATATATTTACATATATAATAACATAAATATAATTATTAAATCCAATTTTATAATTAATTATTTCATCAACCATCGATCATAGTGATAGAAAAAATATTAAATTACAGGGTGTGACATACTTCCCCCCCTTAAAGAAACATCGTCCCAATGATATTACTTAATACAAACAACTATATCAATAGAAAACCAGTCTAGAAATCAATATAATAGAAAAACAGTTCACTTTTTTAAAAAAAACTTGAGAAATTTATAAGAATTTCAGTCAATTATTCCTCATAAATCTTGGTTGTAACATCTTGATAAATACAATAATTGTAAAACAGACAGCTTATAGCAAAAATTTTCCATTCCAGGCAATATTTTTATCAAATAATGATTAATATATTAATTACAGATAATAAAATAATTGTTTTTATCACTAAAATAGTTAATGAAATATAGTTTTAAGTCGTCCAAATTTTCCAAAGCTTCATTATCTTCAAAATATTGGTCCCATTAGACTGTGTATTGCGTAATATCTTGATTTATGAGATGTAACCTGCGCATTTCTAGCACTCGTATAGGTTAAACCACGATGTTTCATGGGTCCTAATCTTGTAAAGAATTATAATTTAGGACATGCATTATATCCAAAACATACTTTTTAAGAAATGAAATATGAAAAACATCATGTATTCTAGAAAATGCAATAGGTAATGCTAATCGGTATGCCATTGGACTTATAACTTCAAGAATCTTTAAAGTTCCCTCATATCTAAGAAAAATTTGGCATCCTCCCTAAATTTAATTGAGTTATTTTTGTATTTTACCCTCAAGAAGACTTTATCTCCTTGCTCAAATTTCCTATCAATTCTTTTAAGATATGCATAGATTTTATGCCTATCAGTTGCTTCCTTTAACCACTCATGAATGAGCTTCACTTTCTTTTCTATTTATATCAACATTTTTGGGCCTACTACCTATCTTTCCTCCATGTTGTCCCATCTGATAGGATTTCTACACCTTCTCACATAAAAAGTTTCAAATGTTCACATTTTCAACGAAGAATGAGAAGTGTTTTTATAGGAAAATTCAACCAACAAAATATATTCTTCCCATCTATATTTTTGGTCCATGTAATAAATTCTAAGCATATCCTCCATAACTTGGTTAACTCATTATGTTTGATAATCAATTTTTGAATGGTAAGCTAAGCTAAAGTATGGTTTTGTTCCCAAATTTAGGTTTTCCAAAATTGAGAGGTCATTATAGGATCTCTGTCATAAATAATCAATTTTGAAACTTCATCCAACATAAAAATTTCATTCACAAACCATTTCCCAAGTACATATGAATCATATTTTAGATTACCCAGTATGAAGTGAGCTACTTTAGTCACTATGTCAACCACATATAAAATCATATCATGCTTTTTGTAGACATTAGAAGTCGTTACATGAAATACAAGCTAATTAATTTCCACTTGTAGTGTGGAATGTTATAGGGGTACATCATACTAGTAGGATTCATGTGCTCTGTCTTTACAAATTGACACTTGTTGACGAGAAAATTTTTCAGGAAGAAAAATTAATGGGTATATTTCCAATGCTATGGGAATCTAAGTCCCTCTATTTGAATGATGTAGCTCCATATTATTATGTGCTTATAATATTGAGTTCTGTAGTGGCCTTATGACTGGGGATCCAAAATGGGCACTCCATTAACCCTGCAGAAAAACTTGTGATCGCTTGCAAGATAGGAATTTTTATAGAAAGAGGGAAAGGGAGTGAGAAAAAGAGAGTGGGATTAACGTTGTAAGTACAAATCAGATTCCTACAACTATTAACCAAAAAATTCCAACACATGTACATTAAAAGAAATATAATTCTACAAATGGAAATAAGACAAGTTAAGATTTAAAACACAAAGTATCTCAAATCCCCTTAACAAAAAAGGAAACAAACTCCTTTCTTCATTGATGCTTGAGAAAAAGTTTACATATTGGGAGTGGGAAGAACATAGAGATGAGAAAATACAGGAATTTATATCTTTTTACTTCTTCACAAGTGATAATCTCTCATTAACACAAAATTGACAACCCACTAGAATGATGATACCTTTACAATTTATAGAACTAGAAGAGACTGTTCGCCTAACCCCCACATGACCTTTCATATTTCGTACATGACTCATGACTTTTCACATTTTTAGGAAAGAATTAAGTCCATTTTTATGAATTATGAGAGACTTTATTACATTATAATCATAAATTTTATTTTTAAGTAAATAATACATAATGAAAAATTTCAACCCCCAATGGAGAAATCAAACATGGGGGAGAGATAAAATGGGAGGAGGATAAGAGAGAGAAATAAGAAAGATATAACTAAGACCTTGAAGAAGATTCCTCAATGATCTAATGGAATGCTCCAATGTGATGAACTTTGGATCCTTGAATGCTTTACACCATGAGAAATGATGATTCACGGACACCTTGAACTTGTGTGTTTAGAAACACTGTTAAATGATCACTTTGATGACCATGGGCACTGCTTAGTGAGCTAAACTCTCAAGTAGATGAAGATCGAAACTGACCCTGCCATGTTTCACTAACAAGAATCAATCCGAGAATGGTGCATTTTATAGTACACATTGAGAGAGTAAGAAAAAAATAATGATGAGTGCACAATTAATAACAGTGAAGAATTCTCGTTCCATAACATGAATTATCACTATCACCATGATCTTATCATTACACACCTTAATGATAAAATATAACAATTCCTCAAACAATGGTGTCATGATAATTTTCTCATCCCATAGACATGGATGACCACCTACTTGCTAAAATTTAATCCTCTACTGGATCTCTCTCGGGTCACCAAACATTTGGTCCTTCAGATGTTTGAATTCCTAGTGAGTGACATTGTTATACCTCACACCTGAATAGTCAGAGGAAAGAGCATGAACTAATTTTACATGTGTAAACTTGAACTTCATGGATTTTGGAACACTTTCTTGTACCTGAAAAGGGGTTTACTATTTTTTTAGTAAATGGTAATTTTCCACCCCTTCCAATTTCGATCACTCTATTGGGCTTTCTAGATGTTCTCTATGTACAATGCCTCCACTGAAACTTCTCTTTGTAAAGACTTAGTTAAAAAAGAAAGTTCCTATGTAGGAGGCTTATTTTTTTTTAGAAATTTGTGTTATAGAACTATGTTTTTGATGAAATCAATTTTTATGATATAGGTTTTTCATTTTTGTTGCTCCTATGAAATTTTATCTCGAATGGTTCTCCAAAATGAGGGATTTTAAAATTCAAAAAATTATCATGGGGAAACTAAGGTTTCTTTGCCACAAAAAATATGGTATGTGCATGTGAAATATTTCACTTAGAATCTGAAGGTGCCTGGAAATGATGATGATTAT
Source organism: Taxus chinensis (assembly GCA_019776745.2). Lineage (NCBI taxonomy): Eukaryota > Viridiplantae > Streptophyta > Pinopsida > Cupressales > Taxaceae > Taxus > Taxus chinensis. Next base: position 477,723,887 of record CM034154.1, on the reverse strand, counting down.
AGAAACTCCCATGTTGATTCATGCAACATTTTGTTATATATGAACAAATTCACCTTGCGGGTTATAAAGTTTTCCTGGTGAAAAAAATTGCTTGAGTCTTCAAAAATTAGGATTTTTTGATGTTTTTCTCTTTCTTAGATCATAGGAACATGAATTAAATTAATGGAGGATGAAAATGGTGAAGGAAGAATTCAAGAAAAATTTCTGCAGATTTTCGGCAGGGCATGGAAAAATGTAGGGGAATGAGAAATTTTTTGGTGAATTGTAGTATTTATAGGATTTGGAAAAATTGAGGGGGTTTTTTGTCCCCATTTTCCCCTTGATTTAGGACAATATGTGAACAAAAATGTGCCTTATCCTTTTCATGACAAGTGTCACTCATGCACTAGCTGAGAGGAATGGAGGGAGGGCTAGAAATGAGTAAGTGGTAGCTAGTTTAGGGTCGTATGGTGAATCAGAAGGGAAAAAAAGGTTGAGGTGATTTTTTTTCCCATTTTACCCTTGTTTTGGGACAATATGTCCACGAAAATTTTCCTTATCCATTTCATTACAAGTGGTGGGCATGTGGGAGTAGGTGAGGGGGTTAGTCAAACTGGTTAAAGGTGTTAGAATGAGTCGTCAGGGTCATATGGTGTGACCAACATGCCAAAAGGGGGGAGGGAGAAAATTTTTTCCTTCTTATCTCCATGTAAAGGGATAATGAGGAAACAAAATTTTTCCTCAGCCTCATGTTGGTATGTGTCCTTGAGAGGAAATTTGACTAAGTACCTAATAATGTACCTTGAGAGGCAACTTGAAAAGCCCATAACTTGAGTTCTCAAATGACATTTTTCACACTTATTTATATTAATTTGAATTAAATGGATGGAATGGGACTCATTCCGTTATTATTATTACAACAACTTTTAAAACTTCATTTTGTCTTGGGACCTCTAATTGTTCTTGGAAAGAATGAGTTGCCTAAAAAAAGCATGGGGTTTATGATAAATATGATATTTCCACCATGTAGAGGACTGAAAATTATTTACATTGATATTTTTTAGGCTCACAACTCATTCTGGAGCTCCCAAAATCACCTCTTGAATTTTAGGTACTCTATCGCGATGCAAACTCCTTTGGCCTCAAAAACCCACTTTTGATTAACTGGCTCCTAAACTTCCAAATATTTCCATAATCTTCCAAAATTAGTTTCATTGTGATTTTGGCTATTAAATACACCTCCTTGATGAATATGGGCATTTGACGTAGATCCATAGATTGTGCACTTGGCTTAGAAATTCTGATGATAGCCCTTTCTAATCTTTCTTGAAAATACACTTTTAGGGATACTGCTTCTGAAGTACTTCAATGATATTTTTCTTCATAAATCACCTACAAGGGAGGATGACACACACATGTGATTTTTTAGAAGGATAGGATAGAACTAATATGGAAAATATCCTAAACTGGGAGGGTGTCTTGGAAAGGTATAACATGGAAATTTTTCAACACTATGGTATAATTATCATGTTTTCCAGTGAATTTTGTCCATGCAAAAACACATGACAACACTCAAGACAATGGGAAACATAATTTTTCATTTATTTCTTTATTCCTTTCTATAATTATTGTCATTTTAAATCATACCAAGTTTTTTCACTCCAGGATGTCGAGAATAAGAAGCATCATGAAATTCCTTCACGAATTTCATTCTAAGGTCATTTCCCAAATGTAAATAAACTCTATTTTCATATCTCAAGACTCCTTCATTATCAAAAATAAAACCTTCATACCTCATATCATTTGGATCTACTACTGACACAAATTTCACACATTGATAATACAAATCAGTATGCATGTGTTTCTTTACTTCATCATAGAAGTATATTGATCTAGTCATTGACATACCTTCATTGTTTCCCTATCTTCTCAGCTATCATGATGAATGGTGCATAAATTTTTATTTCAAGAGTGGTAGTTTGGCTAGGATGAGTAATTTTATATAGTAAGTATCTCTACTAATCCAATTTCTCCTTCAGTTCATTTTTCGTGACCTTTTTCTTTTTGATATTTCGAAATAGATCCTCTAGGGCTACTTGCAAATCCTACTAGACTCATTTTTGGTAGTTTTTCCTTGGGTGACCAATTTTATCTTATAATAAACATAAATTATATCCTCCTTATTCTTATCCACAACTAGCATAGTGATCTCAATGAATATTTCTATAGATTAATCAATGGCGATGTGATAAATTGTATTTTTTTTCTTCATTATGTGGGAAGGAGTTAGATATAAAATGCTAAAATTAAATTGTTCTTGAAGAACTACCTTATCCTCTTTTTTAGATTTTTTATTGTTATCCATAATGGAACAAAAGATGGACCCAACTACTATTTTTAAGAGGGTGAGGAAATTTCCATAGGATTTACACCAGGAGATGATGTGAGCATAGAATCCAAAAGAGAAGGGATTGAAAAAATGGCCATAGGAACTACGGGGAAGGAAATAATAGAAGAAACATGAGGAATACTCGCAACATATGTGGGATAAGTTGGTGGAGAAAGATGAATCTTTAGGGGAGAGCCCATGAAAATATTTATCCTTAATGAAAGAGGTGAGAGATAGGAGAAAACATATGGCATGAGAGATATAAGTGTGGAAGAAGTGAGAGGAGCGGAAGTGAGGATGGAAGATGTGATGATTGGGGACATGGAAATAACATATGGAAGATGGAAATACATTATTTGGTGGATTCTCATTGAAACATTTGTGATCCCCTCAAATATGACATGGGAGGAGATACTTACAGACATATGATATCTGGTGATGGTTGGGCACCAAAATTATATGTTTGCACCAACATGGCATGCAAAAAAGGTCATGAATCAGATGAGGAATGATATTTCTACATTTAAGGAGATTGAGTGGAGATGAGGACAAGAGCACACACATAGTGGAGATACCACTACTAGTCACTCCCCTGCCACGACACATGGACAATATCATGGTCATTCTTAAATATCTGCACATGAATTATCTCATGTTGCACCTAGTCATTCTCATCATAGGATCCACTCCAATCATAGGATCCCCAACAGGAGTCCATGTGCGACTCCTGCCCATTATTAAGGATCTAGGATAGAGGGATAGGCCTAGGGCCATTATTTATTTAGGATAGTTTTGATACATATATCGACTGTTTTGTATTTTAGGCTCATAATTGATCGTTTTGACCACAGTTGCTATAGTTTGATTACATTGTACATGAGAAAGATGATATTATACATACATACATACATACATATATATATATATATATATATATATACACACACACACACATCTTTTTGGTTATGTTTTCCTTTATTAAAGTTTACTCTGTTATGGTTCATTTCATCTATGTACTCTTAGATGGTTAAAAATTTATGATGTTTTATGTTTTAAAATGTATGCTATGGATGATGATGCAATGTGGTAACAAAATGATTTCTTTTTATGGTTATGCATATGAAAACAAATTGTAACTTAGATAATTTTGTTCCCAAGTAATATTTAGCATTTCTATTCCATTGGAAAAATGTGTTGAATATGGTATGATAAAAAGATGAATTCACTCCATTCTTAACTCCACACAACTAGTAAGATGTGAGGGCTCACCACCAATATTCAAGAAGGATGCAAGCTATATGACTTACAAAATGGTGATTTTGAAGGATGATCAAGAGACAAAGCTACAACAAATATCCAACTAGAAACTTGCAACTTAACCCTAGTAAAGATCAGCTAGCTAGTTTAGAATGAAATTTTCTTGCAAGTTTATCTCGACTTAGATTCATGGATGTCATATTGATTGAAAAAATATGGTTTTGAGGAAAAATTCTCTCTTTAACATACACATCTAGTTCATTTTCATGGGAAATTTTATGAAGCACTTTTATTTGTTTACTTTTTCACAACTTGTGATTTATTATTGGGATACCCTACATATTTTCCCATGCTACTAATAAGAAACATGGGCTCAACACCAAGGAAAAAACATAGGCAAGTAAGGGCACTTCCCTCCTTTCCCAATGTCATGATACCAATAAGAAGCATGGGCTCATCACCAAATATTGGTAGGGCCGATAAGTGTATTTTTATTTGCAAATGAAATACATATTTATTGTTTATTTATCTTTTTTTAAATTGAATTTGGATTGTGATTTAGGAGGGAACATTTACCCCTAGCCTCAACCCCACACAATGAGTATGATGTAAGAGCACACCACCAAAGGTTGAGATAGGCAAAAAAAAATTCCGAGTGAAATGTTTAGAATTTTTCTTACACTGAGAGATATTTTTAAGGGAAATATTTGTCATCAAAAACCTTATAGAGAAATTATGGGAAGGAAACATCTAAGTTAGAAGAGATTATGAAGAGAAATAGGCATACAAGTCTTTGTAGAATCACTGTCAAGATTTTGTCTCATGTATTGAAATGATAAACTAGATTTATAAGTTTAAATAAGTTGATCAAGAGTGTAATAAATATGATTTGATATATTTTTCAATGTTTGAATGTTTTAAGAGTTACTTGAAAAGTAAGTTTCTGGTTTATAATTTTGATGAGATGATAATGCAAGTGAAAAAGTGGTATGAATGCAATAATGTACCATGTGGAAATGTAAGTGACTATATGTAAAAATGTTTAAGGTTAAGTGAATTGATGGACTTGCCAAATTCCTCACCCTCAAAGTTACACAAATAATACACAGGATTTTTGAAAGTTCCATTTTCTAGATAAGATCCTACTACCTTGGGTTTAAATTTACAACCCTTTCCTATTTTCATAATCATCTAAATATATATATTTGGTGTGTGAGCATATATTTTAATGAGGCCTTCATAAACCTCTTTTCCAATTTCTCTATGTATCATGTTCATGTGACCATGATGGCGTTGTTCAACTCTACTCCCTATGTAGGGAATACTGATTACAGTTTGCATTTGTCATGCTATGAGGTCACATCTTGTAGACACAATGAGATTGATTTTTGAAATATTTATATCTAGACTAAGGTCAGGAATAGGAGAGGCCCTAGGGATGGCTTTGATATTTATCATCTTATTTTCAAAATCTCCTTCCACTACTATCTCTATCATGTTTACACCTAGACTGAGATCATTGGCAAGAAGAGAGGCTATACCAAGGAAATTTCTAACTATTTTTGGCTCAAATGGGAGGAAGATCAGATCATCACTCTCTAAGATATTCATGATTTCCATTGTAGTTTTGGTGGAAATTGTTTACAAGGATTTTTCTTTAGGTCTCATCTTTATTTACTGTCTCAAACATTTTTCAGACTATTGATCTCAACTTTCAAAACATTATCACTGGTCGTGACTAATTCCTTTGAGGGAAGTGGTTTGTTTAACTAGTTCACAAGGAGCTCATATTATGGCTAGACCCCTGATTTATTTTTGAGATTATCCAAGTGTAGATCAAAGGTTGAATGATCTCCTTGAGCAACACATACTTTTGCTAATTGGAGAAATCTAACTTCTTAAAACAAGTTTGAAGGAATGGCCTTCATCTAGTGAATCCATGGACTGCCAAGGATCAAGTTATAATTCATCTCCTTATCAATGATGTAGAAATATATTAAAATATTTTTTGGCCCAAGGGATACGGGAATAACTATAGTTCCAATTGAGGTAGATTTAAGACTATCATACCCCCACACTGTGTTTATTGTACAAGATAAATTGGTCTCCCCATATCCTAAATTCTACAAGAAAGAGAAAGAAACTACATTCACACCATACTTGTCATCGATCATATATCTCTTGATGAAATTGTTATAAACCCAAACTTATACATATAACATAGGATCTCCTCTTTGATCTATTTCAACGTTAGATGGCATCTTGTTTATATAAAAACAAACCTAGTGTCCCAGTCATTCTATCTTGGAGGATGAATATCCAAGTTAATATGATTTATTTTAGCTCTAGGAGGAGGTGTAACATTGACTAGGTAACTAAGATCTAGTGCACCTAATAATGCAACATGATGCATAGGGAATTTCTTCAAAAAATCTAGAAACGATATGTGAGAAAAGGTTTTTTTCAAATCTGAAATCAAATAATAAGATCCTACATGTTTTTGGACTATAAGAGTGGCATCTTATAATAGGGAATGGGTGAAAAGAGGTTGTGAAGATTACTCCCTTGTCTGATTTATTGCGTTAATTTCTGGTTCAACTTCAAACTCAACTAATCCAAAATCTTTGTGTTGTTTTTTGAGCCGAGGTTGGGGACAACTTGAGAGTATTCATAAGTTGATGCCTCAAGGTCATTATTCCCAATAGGAATTACCTTTTTTATGTTTAGAGGATATACTTTACCATCCTTAGGATGTTTAGGGAATGGATCCCAATAAATTCCTAGGCTTGCATTTTGAGGTGCAATGGGTCCTTTATAACTCGGTTGTGAGATTGTATAAGGATTTGCTAAGTACATTTCCATAAAGAGTTGCCTTTGATTTTAAGGGAGTCTTTTTATGAAATTGTTGCAATCCTTGTAAGTTCTAGCATCATGACCAATCATGTGGTGAGAACCTAAATATAGGTTATGATCATAGTATTTTAGTCTTTGGTTGATATTTTGTTGTTAATTATAACCCCTGTTGTAGTTTTGAAACCGGTTGTTATAATCATAATTCATTTCCCCTTCACAATAATTTTGGTACTGGTTCAGGCCTTGGGTTTGATCTTGTTGATGAGGGGGATGATTCACATCAACCGTATTGATAAAGGAAACAAAATTAGGTCCTCTTTGATTTCCTACATTATTGTTGTTACTATTTTTGGTCTTACCATTTTTGTGATACCAACATTGTTTTCTTGATCAGTAACACCATCCGTGGTAGCACCACAATTACAATTAATTACCATAGGTCCTTGGTTTTTGGCTCCATTCTTTTTATGGTTAACGTTATTTTGATTAGGGGAAAAAAAAATTCCATTTAGACCATAATTCTTACGCCCACTTTCAATAGTGGATTGGTCGATTCCAAGTGCACCTTCCAACACTTCCTCATAACTATAGAAAGGAAAATTCTAGACTTCTTCCTTGGTCTCTCGATTGAGCAAGTGAAGGAAAAGATTAAAAAGCTCCATCTAGTCCATGTTAGGTGTACTTGTAGAGGAGTAAGTAACTTGATGCCATCTTTGGATGAAATGGGTGAAAAATTCATTTTTCTCTTTCCTAATATGCAGAAACTCCCTAATTTCTATTCGTAACAACTTGTTCATGTCAAATACTCTACTGAACTCAAAGACAAGTTGTGTTGGGTTGGCCAAATTTCCTGAGTACCAAGAGGGTGCAAAAAATAGTCAGGTGCGCAAGTGGGGAGATAGACATGTGTAAGTGTTAGTTGAATTATGGTTCTCCTTGGAAAGGAACAACCAAGACTTAGCCAATTTTACATATTACAGGCTAAAAATAGCAAAAGTTGTTGGAGTGCGGATCACATCAAAGAGAAAAGAAAGGAAACTTGGTGATTAATGAATGTCTATTTTTGGAGATAAAGCACATGCAAAGAGAAGATCATAGGTAATGCATGGGATGAGCTAATAGTAAGATTAAAATAGAGTTTATTTATAGATTAATCTATTATTAGGGTTGATAGAAAAGCATGCACTGCTTTATTGATGAACACATGGCTAGTTTTAGAATACAGTCTATTTTGAGATGCATGGGAGGTGAAGCGAAAGTCCCCACCCATATAAATATTAGATAATCTTCATATTTTTGGACACCCTATGATGTAATAGGGTTATGTCGCTTTGATGTTATGTGCGCATGACTTTATGGTGATTACTGTTATGTATTAATCTTCGGTGATGTAATCTTTATGTTATGAATGGGTCATTGTGGATGGATTCTGGTAATTGATTTATATGAGTATAGTGATCACATAGTCCAATTGATCTTATTATTGATTTTATTTTTTTTGTTTCCTTATTACATGTGTTTCCTTATGATATCTGTAATGATCTACATATGAATGTATGCTTGATAATGGTAATCATGAACATAGATGCTAACATCTTGACAAGATATAATAAAGGAGGGACCTGGTAGGATTCACACACTTTAGGTGAGCATTCAGATCTATCTGAATGAAGTGTCAATGCACCCAGGCATTGGGTATAGAAAAAAGGATACATTTTGGTTTTGTTGCTTTTCAAACCATCTGTCAGGATGTTGCATGCATATGGTGTACTAATTCACTCTTGAAGGAATTAAGATTTGGGTTGAAGACAAATAAAATAGGTTTTCACATAAATATAACATTGGACCTGATTTCAATGCACGCAGATGGGTGGAAGACAACCTTTATGACGTGCTTTATGAGAATTTCTTTTGCATCTTTCTAGTAGAGTTATATGAGTGCCTGTCAACATATGAAATATGGAATTCATGGTGTTATAAGAAAATAACTAGACACATGAATATTACTATACTCTTTATGATTATGACATGGATTAGATGAGAACTTCAGATCATTAGTGGACTAGAGTATCGCATGATTATACATTGGAGTATATTATTTCTACTTATATGTTCCCCAAGGAAGCTGAATTTAAGTTTTTGTGCGAACCCAAGGGATCATATTTGTGTGTTATTCCCTTGGTAATCAATATCTTGATGGTAGTTCTAAACTTAGAGTACCTTCCTATGGATAGCTAAACTTCCACCATTCGCAGGGAAAGGATCAATTTTTGTGAAGATGGCAGACCTAGTGATAACAATGGAGAAAGAGGAAATATGGCTCAGATATAATGAAGCGTGAGAGAGGGAAATTATGAAATAGAGGGAGAATGGTAAATCTATGAAGTTTAGGAGAGAGATGGATCATGAAGGATTTGAAGCTATTGTGGAAGATGAGGAGTCACAGTATTTGGTTCTCCCAACATGGGGTAATCACAACATAGAATCCCCTTCAGATTTAGATGAGATTGCATTAGAGGAAAGTGTGAGGTTTGTAGCTGTGCATATGATCTCACCTAGCCACCTTGCTCTTTCACTTGGTGTTCCAAATATAGTATTCCTTAAGAATCAGGTTAGTGTAGTAAAACAAGTAGATATGAGTAGATATCATTTCATGTTGAATTCAGAAGATAAATTTAGTAGTACACCCATGTCATCATAGTAAACATCATTGTTTAGTAGTGTTATGGTAGAAGTGTTCCCATGCATGCCATCGAGACATAATGTTGGTGCATAGACCATAAGAAGTACTATAATATCTATTGCGACCACACATACCATTAGTTTTTAGTCTAGTACCATGATTGGGACACTAGGAAGCACATCAACTGGTATGGTACCCACTACATGAGGGTTGGGTTGATGAAGAGGATTGGGAGGATCAGAATCAATTGGATCAGGTGAGTTTGGAGTTGGAGGAATTACTAGTGGAAGTTTTTGCTCTAGATCTTGTAGATAAATCTCACATCCCCAACAACCCCCACATTAACCTAAATAAGTGTATTATGAGATGTCTCTCTACTTACCAAAATATAGGGGAATTGAAGATAAAAAAGAGAATGTGCACAACTGTGAGTTGTTATGGAACGCTAAAGGAATCATAACTTCGGATAAAAATGAAATTCAATTTGTTACTATTCTTTAAGGGCGCACACATAGCTGGTACAAAAAGTATGACCTGCATCAAAATACAATGGATTATGATCTTCTACGATCTATGGTTCTATCTGAGTTCCATATTCCATATTTTTAGAAGAAAAGTATCAGTGCACTCAAGGACATTAAGCAAGGATTGGATGAGATTATGAGGGAGTATGATGCATGTTTCAAGACCCCATTGTCCAAATTATCCTATGACATTCACCTAATTCAACATACATAGTGGTTTGTTGGAGGATTGCTAACTCTTTTTAGTAGAGGAATCTCTCAAAAGAGATATGTATATCCGTACAAGGCCTTGGAAGTATTTGCACACTAAATCAGTTGGGTGAATTGATATTGTATTAAGCCCATTTTTGGAGGCATAGATTACAGCCATGGTGAAATAGCTGGAGAATATTTCTGCTAATTCAACTCACGAACATGTGAATTGCAGTATGGTGCACAGATTATAAAGTAGAAGGACATACTAAAGATAATTTCCCACACAGGTCAGTACATGTAATGTTATTGGATTGTGATTTTTTTCCATGTGAGCTATGATGTTCGGGAATTCCCTCTATTGCAGTGTACACTTACAAAGAAGGTGTCCATGTATTATGAGATTGTTAAGTTCTATAATCATGACACCATTGACTATAAGTTGATTGATCAAATTCATGAATCCATGGAGATAGGAGTATGCCAGAATAGTGTGGCTAGGGGATATAAGGAGTATGAATGCCATAACCATGAAGGGTGCAACAACAAAAATAATAGGAATAGTGGATTACGAGGTGGATACAGAGGCTAAGGTCTCGGTGGTGGTAGAGGAATATTTCCATGAGGAACTTGTTATACATGTAGATCTCCTGATCATTATCAGTGTGACTGCCCTCATAACATTAATTTCTCATGGTGTGGGAATCCACATAAGTTAGAAGAGTGCCTAGACTTATATGAGCACATGAGTAAGAATAATAAGTAGGAAAAGTTTTTGGGAATGATTAAGATTCAACATGTTATTTTTTATTAGTGGGTGCCAAAAGTACCCCTGATCCTGAATTGTAGACTATAAAGGTTACCACACATGTTGAGGCTACACGCACATGTGAGCCTTTGAAGAATAATCCACTCATTTTAAGGAAGAGGTAATACATGCTAAGTATCTAGATGTTTCACACTAAAAGGAAGTCTATCAGGATATCATGGAAGTTCACAGGGAACTCTAGGGAGAAATATAATGTTTAAAGCAACACACACATAATAGGGATCATGCAAGGAAAGTTGAACTCCTATAGAAGGATTTTTATTATTTGAAAGAGGTGTACAACATGATGTGTCAAGAGAACATCATTCCTCTACTAGGGAAATGACTACGAGAAAATGTGTCATGCATTCGATCTAAGCGTGAAATACCCATAGTTCATGAAAATCTACCACCTCAAAATCATGAATTTGATAAGGAGATCACACTTGATGCAATAATTGATGGGTGGTTATTACAAAAAATTCTTATTGATACTAGCACGGAAGTAAGTGTATTAACTATGGATTCTTAGAATCATATGGGTAATCCAAATTTTTAGCCATCGACAATTGTGTTGTACATGAAAAATAAGACTAGGGCCATGTTGATTGGGTTACTGCAACTATTACAATCCAAGGAGTCAATTTTATTGGGTATTTTGAAGTATTAGAGCTTACTAAAGCAGAAAAATTTCCAACACTACTTGGACAACCCTGGTGCTATGTGAATAATGCATATTTTTTATTTAATAAGAGGTACATATGCTTTGAGAAAGAAGAAGAGCGTGTGATTATACCATTGTTGAATAAGAATGCAATTCCTTATGTTGAGCCCTTGAGTGAAGAACAGATTAATAGAATTTATGTTCAATCAGTGTGTGATTCAGATAATTTGGAACCATCCAAGGAATGTGTGCTTCATTGGGAAGACATGCAATTTGTAATTGACACTACAATTGTTGTTTATGATAACTGGGCTCATAGAACATACAAGATGGTTGGGCATGAAGTGAAAGGTTGAGTCACCATGATGATTAGAGCATGCATGGTGAGGCAGTTGTGATTTAATAGGGTACCAAGGTATACTAGTGAAGGTAACCTCAACGTATTCTTATGTGCCATGGATACTCAGTGGTATAATGAAGGGGATATAAGAAATATGTTGGTCTATAATTTACGCAGGATAGCATCGCGTTAGTGGGAAACAATGTACCTACACAAACATGTGAATTTCATGGGAAGTCTCTTGCCTCTTATCATGTAAAGGAGTGTGAGAGATATTTTTCACAGGGTAAGGAGGCATTACCACCATCACTTTATGAACCTAAGCTCTAATCCACATTACGTGGTTACACGTGCATGGTATGTTAATGCAAAACTTAAAAGAGAAATAAAAAATTGGCAGGAGATGACTTTAGGTATGATCCAAACTTTTGATTACTTTTCTACTAAGCCTCCATTTCATGAATCATTGTAGATAATTAAATGCATCAATTTTTTGAGATAACACAAAGGATGAAGAGCTTATGTTAGAACTGTTTGGAGAACCTAATCTTGAGTAAATGGATAAAAAAGAGATGGTTCCTGCCTAGAAGGAAAAAGAAAAGGTTAAATTGATATGATGATGAGTTTTAAAACTTGGATGTTAACCACACTAAAGGTACACGTGAGGTAATGGAAACTACAGATGAGAAATCATATGTGTATCATGCTCCTATGAAGACAAAGAAGGTTAACATTGGTACAAAGGTAGAACCTAAGGGGGCAATAATTGGTGATTACTAGTCAGAGCAGGAAGTAGCTAAAATTATTGAACTCTTGCATGAATTTAAGGACTTATTTCCATGGGTATATCATGAGTTAAAGGGAATGAATACTTCTTTAGGTGAGATTAAAATCAATATAAAAGAAGGAACGTGTCCTTATAGGAAGATGCCTTACATGATGAATTCTAATCTGTGCATGAATGTAAAGGAATAAATTTATAAAATGCTTAAATCTTGAATAATTGAGGCTATTTAAGAATCTAAATGGGTTATCCCTATGGTTATAAGAATCAAAAATTTTAGAAGGATAAGGATTTGTGTAGATTATAGGGAAATCAATGTTTCATGTGTTATTGATACTTTTCCCAACCCATTCACAGAATAAATTCTTGAAGGAGTTACTAGGAGTGAGATATATTCTTTCACAAATGGATTTTCAAGTTATCACTAGGTGCACATCACCAAGGAAGATCAAGAAAATATAACTTTCACCACTAAATAGAGAAGTTTTGCATATGCAGTTATGCCCTTTGGGTTGAAGACTGTGCCACTAGTATTGTCATGCATTGTTGTTCAGGAATTTCAAGATTATATTCACAAGTTCTTACAGTTATATCTGGATGATTGGATGGTCTATGGTTTAGTCAAGGATTACTATGATAATTTGAGACTTATGTTTGAGAGGTGCAAGCAATTGATCATCTCCCTTAACATTAATAAGTGTAACTTTTCTACACATTTTGGTACTTTACTAGGCCACATCATTTGAAAATAAGGGTTATTTGTAGATCCAACCAAGATAGTTGTGGTCTTGGATTTAGAAGAGCCTAACAATAAAAGTGAGGTGCATGAATTCTTGGGACATAGAGGATATTACAGGAAATTTATTAAGGGATATGCAAATATTATTGTGCCCTTGGAAGAATTGTTGAAGGAAAAATGAAAATTCTATTGGGGTGACATGCAACAACCTGCACTTGAAACACTAAAGAAAAGGCTAACCACTACACCTATTTTTCACATTTCTTCATGGGAAAAACCCTTTCATGTTCATGTTGATACTTCTAGCATGGAAATTGGTGCAATATTGGTGCAAATAGGGGAAGGAATTATGGAACATCCTAAATTTGTTTTACACAGAGGAAGTTGACACACGTTGAGTAAAATTACACAACTACTAATCATGAGGCTTTATCTATGATCTACGTGCTACACAAATTTAGATAGTACTTATTGGAAACATCATTTATTTTCTATACAAATCATATGGCACTCAAGTATTTAGTCAACAAGCCTATTTTTTAAGGGTGCATTTACGGGTGGATACTTCTATTTTAAGAGTTCAATTTTATAGTTGTAAAAAATTGAAAGAGTAATTCAAGGCTTGACCTTTTTTCAAGGATAAATTTTAGAAAGGACACGTAGAGAATTAAGGACACAATGTCAAATGCATATTTGTTTAGGTTAAACTACGCACCCGCATACTTGGAGGATATTATAGTGTTTTTGTGCATTGGGTAGGCATATGAGGGGATGAAGACAATGGAGAATAATTAGATTGCAATACACATGTCTCCTTATTAATTGATTGGATGATAATTTTAAAATTTGGGATGCGATGAAGTTTTTTGCATGTTTTCTACGGGGCATTAACACAAGGCTATTATGGAGGAAGCTCATTGTGGCATAGCAGGACGTCACTATGCAGGTGATGCTACCGTGTACAATATTCTGATGGCTGGAATTTGGTGGGAGACTTTATATAAGTATACTAAAGAATATGTCAAGGCATGTGACCATTTTCAACACCTTGGGAAGCCTATACATAGAGATGAGATGTCATTGTATCAATTTGCAAGAACACAACCTTTTGAGAAGTGGGATATTGATTTTGTAGGTCCTATTTCACTACCTAAGCATAGGACTTGTGCACACTACATTATAACTTATACAAACTATCTGATAAGGTGGGAAGAGGAAACACTTACAAAGGATTGTACAGTAGCTACAAAAACAATACTTTTGTCAAAGAACATTATTACCAGGTATGGCTGCCCATTAAGCTTGACAAGTGATAGAGGGACTTAGTTCTTGAATGAGACAATCAGAATTATATTGTTTTCTTTTATGGTGGCAAACCATAAGAAAAATCCTTATCACCCATAGGTGAATGGTAACACAAAAGCTTTCAAAAAAATCATAGGGTAGACATTGACAATAATATGTGATGTTGGGAGAAAATACTGGGATGAAAAAGTATTAGTTGTACTTTGGGAATATAGGGCCACTTATAAAATATTGAATAAGGCCACACCTTTTCAGTTGGTGTTTGGCATAGAGGTTGTATTTCATTTTGAATTCATGTTGTCATCCCTACATATTGCATGCACACAAGGATTAGCTAATGATCAAGTTATGGAAGATTGCATTAACAAAATAATGTAATTAGATGAGTATCATGCCATTTACCTATAGATTCAGAAGACTTAAAATGCAAGACAAATGGTCTAGCATGATAGACACATAAGTAATGAAATATTTGAAGTTGGAAATATGGTTATTCTATATGATTCCATGTTTTTGCATCACCCAGGGAAATGGAAAGTACATTGGTTGAGACCTTTTGTGGCAATAAAGATAATTGAATCAGGCACTTGTCAATTGTAGGTGCTAGATGGAAACTTATTTCCTAGCTACTTCAATTAGAGTAGGCTAAATCCCTAACATAAATAATTATTCCTATTTTTTGTAATAAGCATTGAAATTTAGATTAATTTTCCTTTTCATGTGTTTATATTCAATTTTTACTACGATTTTTCAATTTAGTTCAATGTTTCATTTTAATAATCATAGTTACGTGTAGGAATATCTATTGAGTTCATGCGTAGAGGAACATGCATAATTTTAGTGTGGGGTGGAGAAGGTATAAGAAAAAGGAGGCTATTGGTGTTAAGAATTAAGTATAGGGTTGGTGCATGCAGGGAAAGATTGTCACAGGTGCTAAGGATGAAGGTGTTTTAAAGGAATTTTTCTTAGATTGAACACCACACATAGAATGATGATCGTACAGTATAACATGAGGCATGAAATAACATGGGAAAATACTTAGTATAAAGCATAAAGGGTTATGTAATTAAACACATGGAGGAGTACATAAAGAGGTCTGTGGTCAAGAAGTAATATGGGCATAAGAAGGTTATCACTGGGACATGGAAGAAAGAAGTGAAAAGTGTGGAAAAATAAGAAATAAGTCATTAAACTTGAATTATGGTGGTAGGTAGAGAGTAATTAGTGTAAGAAATTTGGAAATTATATAAAAGGGGCAAATGTGATTTTATTATTACCTTATATATTTGATTTTTTGTGCTTTGAAGAGTGAATTGAAGATATACTGAGTGGAAAGTGTGATTCTAGTCAAGTAGACCATCGAACCAGTTGAGATTATTCATAGTCATAGTGAAGCTATTGCGTAGGAAATTTGCAATAGAGAATAGGTGTGTAAAGAGAGGGTTTGAGAGGCTAGGGTTTGAATCATGGCAAGGGAATGTGAGCTCAATATTATAGAAGTGGAAAAGGGAAGGGTAAGTAGGTGAGAAGTTTAAATAACACAAAAGAGAGCACATGGAGAAACTACAAGATGAAAGAAGAAGAATAAACCAGAGGTAGAGGTTGAAGACGCACCATAAGGAAGATTCTCTTAGATGTAATATCTTGAGGGGGTCATCATGGGGCATGAATAGGAATCCCATGTTAGGAAGAGAAAAGTAAGTAATTATAACCATCGCACCAGCGCAAACACAGAATAGATTGAGAAGGAGCTGGTGAAAAATATGAATTTATGTACTTGAGACAATAAGCCCATTTACGATGATGAAAGGAAAAATAATTTGGAAAAATCTAGGGTCTTGTATATCTACGAGCTTCCATAATTTGGAAAACCAGAGGTGCTCTATCAATAGTTGATGTCGAAGTTCCATGAGGGGTTTTTCTACTTCACTGGTAAAAGAGTACAACTCACCGCATCATTTATTAGGCAACTTACATCATTAAGGATCTTAGGAACTAAAATTTCTAGCGATATTGATGATGAAGTGGGTGTGGAAGCTACTCCTGTGGAGATTTCTTACTAGAAGGATGGGTGCACTGTGCATATATCCAAGGTGACCAATCTCGCTATTAAAATTGTTGTACATATTTTGACAAATTTTAATGGCCAAGAGCATTAGGGCTAGGTGAATAAGAAATGGCTCCATATTACAAAGAAGATGGTAGAAGGTATTGTGTATAACCTTTATACATTTATAATAGAAATTATAATTGAGAAAATGCACAAAATAGATAAGATCAGCTAGGGCACTATACTTTTGTCAATTGTGATCACATAAATTGGGGTTCTAGATGACCCAAAGGATAAAATTTGGCAGTTAAAGGAAGAAAATAAGTCACTTGTTGAGAGATTTAAAAAATATGCATGTGATGGAACCATGAGCGTTGCCTATAAAATAGGCTATAAATTTGGTATAAGAGGATGCACGAGGCCTTTGAATATGAGTGGCACATACAAAAAATATTTTCCTGCAATGGTTGATGGAGAGGTGGAGTTTTCACTATTCCAGAACTACTGCATTTGAATATTTTAGATTAAGATAGTTAAATGGACCCCATGGTGTAAACTCCCTTATGTATTTACAACGTGTTATTTCTAGGCCTTTGTCAACATATTTTTAGACATGTTAAGGTACCATTTTGATGTACATAAATTTGATTGTGAGTATCATACACTCCGTAATACCTATGTATATCCGAGTCAGTTTTTGTACATTAAAACCATGATATCAGATGATCTCATTATTAATTATATAAATTTTTTGATTGGAAAGATGGGTGTGGCTAAGGTATACATCAACCTTAAGCCTAAATTGGTTAATGGGAAGTATATTGAAAATGAATTCAAAATCCCTGAGCTTCGCAAAGGATGACACATAGTTGACACAATGCAAGAGAATGAGCCCACTCCTCCTAGAACAAAAGAAGAAGGACTTAAGGATGAGGAGGAGGAGATAGAGGATTTTGGTGCTCTAGATCATGATGCTAGAAGTAAATCAACTATGGGTATGAAGAGGCCATGAGAATAAATCCCTCCCAGCCAGGAAGAATAAGAAGTGAGAACAGAGACAGAGGTGGAGGAGATGGGAAAAGAAGAATAAGGCGCCGATGAGCAGGATGATAAGTGGAAGTTAAAAAGAACCAAGTCTCATGGTAATGATTTGGAACCACTTAAGAGGTCACCCAAGTTATCACCTATCAAACCAAGCCCGGAAAAGAAGACAAATACAAGGCACATGCATGTTCCTAGGGGTGACACTAAGGAATCCATGTAAAACATAGTGCACACCAATTATTGATGTGGAAGGATAAGAGGAGATTAGATAATAATAATCCCACCATGACATAGAGGAACATGATGGGCATGAAGAGGAGAAATTTCCCATAGGATAAGAGGAAGAAAAAGAGAAGAGTGAAGGAGAACCATTAGGTGAGCATGGGGGTGCGACAGGTGAGGGCTCAATTTTAGAAGTAAAAACACATATCCCTAAGGGAAGGTAGTCTAATAGGAATAAGGGAGAATAAATTTTGAAGATGTTTGACTTGGTATATGTTAATTATCCCTCAAAAAACATATGTACAAGGTTTCAGATCACCCTTGCAAATCAATAATTATATGGATGGGAATTGATAGATTCCAAGGGTGTAAATATGCACTCTATGAAGTAAATTTACTAGAATATGCAAACACATAAAGAAGAACCTGAGTTCGATGTGAATGAGGAGTATTGTATCAGGTGAAAGATGAAGAAATCACCAAAATTAGCACATATGATGATAAATTCGACTGAGTTTATAGATGAAAAGGAAAGTAATGCCTTGACGAAGATGACAAAAGAAGTGGTGTGGAGGAATTTGGATAAGGAAGTTGTGCTAAGAATTTTACTTGAAGATTATCAAAAAATGGAAAAACAAATTGAGAAACTAATTGTGGTGTGTACAAGGGCTGAGAAAAGGAAGAAAGAAATTCTGGATTTTGCTTCTAAGATTGAGGGTGAGATTTTAGAGGAATCACAAGAGTTTGATGAATAGACACATAAGACCTTCCCTAACACTTTGCACTTTTTGTAGGATTTTGTTTATCTTATTCTCAAGGAAAAAGAATCCGTGTAAAGGAATACTAAGGAGAAAGTGAATACTGAGAAGGAAATAACTAAGAAGATCATAGCATTCAAGATTGCAAAATATGTTGTCGTGCTAGAAACTTTGAAGGGTTAATTGAAGAAGGCAGACTAGGCGCTAGGAAATTTTGAGGATCCTCAACATATCCTTAAGGCATATACGGTGCAGGAAGAGAATGAATTCCTAGTGGCCAAAAAGGACAAGTCTCTAAGCAGATAAAAAAATATAGCCTTAGTTACAAAAAACTGTGACATGTTAAAGGATACAAGGGAACCGCACAAGGAATTATTAAAGGATTTTGATTCCTTGATAGCGTAAAGGATGGATTGTATGGAAGGTATGATCTTAGTCCTGGAAAGAGTTATAAGAGAGATTAAAGATAAAGGGAAAGGGAAAGATATGTCTCTAGATAAAATGGGGAAGGTACTCGGAGATATCCTAGATAAGGTGAAGATGGGGTTAGGAGAGTGGAATAAATTAGAGGCCAATATAAATAAGGAGTACCTTGAGATCTTAGTACCAACAAAGGAGAAGGACACTGACGTGGCTTAAAATATTTTCCATTCTTTATATTTTGAACTTGTATATTTTTTTCTTATTATTTCATTATTTAATCATTTTACTTAGATAAGTTGAGAAACTCCATTTCTGATCTTAGCAATGTAATTATTGTGGGTTAATGTTGGGTTGGGTGAATTTCCTAAGTACTGAGAGGATGCACAAAAAAATCAAGCATGCAAGTGGGGAACATAGACATGCACAAGTGTCAGTTGAAGTAGGGAGTTCCCGGGAAAGGAACAACTAGGACTTATACGATTTTGTAGATTACGTGCTAAAAATAGGAAAAGTGGTTGGAGTGTGGATCAAACCAAAGAGAAAATAAATGAAACTTGGTGATAAAGGAATGTCTATTTTTAGAGGTAAAATACATGTAAAGAGAATATCAAAGGTCACACATGGGATGGGATAATAATTGGATTAAAGCAGAATTTATTTATAAATTAATCTATTATTATGATCGATAGAAAAACATGGAATACTTTATTGATGAACACATGGCTATTTTGAGCATGTAGTATTTTTTAGATGTATGGGTAGTGAAGGGAAAGTCCCCACCCCTATATATATTAGTTGATCTTCTTAGTTTTGGACACCATGTGATGTAATAGGGTTATGCCGCTCTAATGTTATGTGTGCATGACTTTTTGGTGATTGCTATTATGTAATCAGATTTTGTGATGTAATATTTATGTTATGAATGGGTAATTGTGGATAGATTTTGGTAACTGATTTATCTGAGTATGGTGATCACATAATGTAATTGATCTTAGTATTGATTTGATATGTTATGTTTCCTTATTACATGTTTTTCCTTGTGATATATGTAATGATCTACATCTGAACGTATGCTTGATAATGGTAATCATGAACATACATGTTAACATCTTGATAAGATAGTGTAGAGGAGGGACCTGGTAGGATTCGTGCACTTTGAGTGAGCATTTATATATATCTGAATGAAGTACCAACATGCCTAGGCATTTAGTATAGAAAAAAAAATACAAGCTATTTAAAGGAATACGTAGAAGATTTTAGAATCTAATAGTACCAATCTAACGCAATTCCCTCAAAAGTTCTTCAAAAATATATTACCTACTATAGAATCCCAAGGAATAAATTCCCTAATGGCAATAACATAGGCCTTGATATGAGTTTTTGGGTCTCCTTCTCCATTAAACTTAGGAAGATGAGGAAATGGGGATGGAAGCATGAAACCCCATATGATAAAGTCAAGTGGTTATTTCAAATATTCTGTGTAAGCACCCATTACGTAAGACTCCACCATTGAAGCTACTTGGTGAGAAGATAGAGAAGGAGGAGTTAGATAGTTTATAGTCTAGGAATTTTTTGGAACGTATGGAGATCCTTTATATGGCGTATAAGGTGTAGGGAAAGTATACACATCCATCAGAGGGGATTTCAAGTACATATGAAGGTAAGGTAGAACAACACTAGGATATGGACTAGTGGGAGTGAAACCATGGAACACTGAATTTCTCAAAGGAATGGAATTTGAGAGCATGCTTACAACCATCCCTTGTGTAGGATAAGTGCAAGATGGATGAGGACCCATCCCTAGTGTAAAGGAACCCATGATAATATCGTCCAGGTTTAATTTGAGTAGATAACTTTGTTGCACATGATGTTGCATTGGTATGCGTGTATCCCTTACTATCAGTAGGATACCCCATGTTCTACCCTATTCTGTAAATTGGTTACAAAGGTTGGGAACTCACTAGCTCTCTGATCCTCCCTAATAAGGTAAAAATAACATCATGAGGTGAGGATTGAAATCCTTTTTTGGGTACTTGCGGTGTAGGGTTTGGTTGAGAGGACACATGATACCCTATTATAAGTTATTCATTGTTGTCATTATTGTCTTCCTTAAGAATAAGAATCTCTAAATAGGTAGCCGATGCATTATTTTAACATCTCATAGGTGTGAATCTTCATCATATCTAAGGAATCATCTATTGTACGAAAGGGGATTAACAATTCATGGGAAAATGTCATCTTCTATTGATTGGATGCTAATGTGAGGTCTTAAAAAAACTCTAGGGTAAGGATTTGTTCCACCTAAAAAATACATATTGTTTGAATTGGGTTTAATGTAGTGTATGTTTAAAGTTTGAAAAAATCTCCACTCTAATCTCACGTAAATCTTGAGGGGTGTGACATAAATCTAGAGTAGGTGCTGATGTAACCCCTTGTACCTAGTAATGTCATGACCATCTCAAGTAGAGAGAGGGAGTTACTTGTGGTTGGACATAGGAATGTAACTCCCATGACGCATATGACACATTGACACGTATTTGGGAAGGTATCAACTAATGACCCCTAAATGACATGTAGACTTATGATCTTGCCTAAGGTGAGATGACTTACCTTCACCCTTGATGATGTGAATAATGAATCACACTGAATCCTTCAATGACCTGTTCACTAGCTCTTCTATACCTTAGAATCAACATCCAACTCCTAGATGATCTTAGACATGCATTAAAAGGTTCCATGCATGGGATAACAAACACATTTTTAGGATACCCTTTAGACTCTTGACAGGTATCATATCAGGAGATTTAAGGCTCTAAGAGTAGGTAATATGAACCCCTTCAAACTACATAATTTGGAAAAGGGGAAATTAGAGCCTCTTGTTCTAGGTAGCCATGTCTAAATCAAAATACTTATGGTTAAAACATAAAAAAACTTTCCTGATAAATGTTAATACACATGTTGAGTACCCTTTATCTTATTATGACTCTCCACCAAGTATTATAATTTGTATCTTAAATAACAGACAAGTGTGTTTTAACTCACTATTCACTTATCTAAATTAGGTCACTTCTTGGTTAATTAGGACTGATTTGAAATCAAGAGTTTTGAAGTATATTTTTTATTACTGAGCCTATTAATCACTGTAGAAGTTGGAATTACCCTCCTATATTATTCTCATCTACCTTTCAGTAGTTGGTCTAATAAAGTTAATCATATTTTCTCAAACAAATTGACTTCTACAAGAACAATAAAACTACTTATACGCTCAAATAGAAAATTTTACTTAGGGAACAACCGGATGTGGTCATCCCCTATTTTCATTACATGATATTTGGATTATATATTTAACTAGGACAATTTATTATTCTATATCGATCCTTCTCTATACCTATCTATTTATTTAACTAATGCTTCACACTCAGAATCACAGGAAGAAATAATCCCTTACTCAGAACCCTAATTTCAACCTATGTAAATAAGGCTCAAGAATAAAAAAAAGTTGATTATAGAACTGTTATGAATTTTGTGAACAAACTATAAAAAGGTGCTTCAAACACAGAAGAATTCTGCACTTATTTCATTCCCTTGCATTATAACTCTTCTAGGTTGATATGCATTCCATGATATCTCTCTATGAAATACTACTTCAAGTGTGTATTTAAATTCTCTTTAATCTCATGAAGACTCCAAGTTACATATGCTTTCCATTACATAGTTAGGACCGAAGTTTGTGCATCTTTAACTTACCTCTATGTAATATAATAAGACTAATCCATGAAAATTTAACATGATACAGGAATTAACACCTACAAGTGTCATTTTCCACTAATTTGTAGCTCCTTCCACTAAGTTTATAAATTCTACCTATATATAGGATAATTCATCATTTAAGCCCTAAATGTACAGGGTTTGTACATACTGAGAGAAGGGTATTTGACCTTATTTTCATTTTCTTTCCTCCAACCTAGAAATGTTGTTAAGGTTTTTAAAATATTTTATAGGTCTCTAATTATCCTTCTCTATAACCCTCCAATCCTTCTTCTCTACATTCCAATCTTGATAACTATGTAATAGCTACAAGGAACTATGTGATCTCTTAGCATTCACATAGGACTCTGAACAGATGATTGGATGTTGGATCTTAAGAGTATTGAAACACTTCCAAGGGTGTATAATGTAACAATATTTCTATACTACCTAACTATATCACCTCTAATATTCCTAGTTTTGAGTCCCTAGGAATAGGCATTTAAGAAGGGTTTAAGTGAAACCAGGGAATGCATGGGAGGCAGAACAAGGGTTTACAGGACTTAGCCATATTTAGCATCATGGAGTCACTTGAGGAAAAACATGAGGGACATGACTAGGTGTGATAAGTGGATAAGGTTCCACCCTAGAACCTTGGAGGGAAAGGAAAAGCATATTACATGTAAGTAATATTCCTAGAGGCATCATTACAGTTAGTGGAAGGTTTTTCAAAGAGGATAAGCATTCACCAATGGAGGACCACATTGACACTTGGCACATGTGATCTTCTCAGGAGAGAATTCATGGTGGTGGATGCTTAATCCTATTTAAGGTAGTTCTTGGGACAAGATCAAAAAGGGAAAAAAGGGAGAAGGGAGAAGGTAGTACAAGGTCATTAGAAGGTATGTAAGTGTTGAGAGAAGGAGGGTAACTAGGTGCTACAGAAATGTTGGGAAATGTTAAGGGTTTGAAGCTCATGATGTTAGGTCTTAGAGTTCTTAGTGCTAGAGGGTTGTAAGGGATATCATTAAGCCATATGTATGGGTATTGGGGTCCATAAAAAGGGTTATAATGGGAAAATTATAGTTAGGATCTCTGATAAGATTAGTTTGCAGGGGTTAGATCTTTTTCATTTAATGTATATGGTCTGAGATGACCCTTTTGAATGTAGTATGGCTACCAAAGACTCATTTTAAATCAATATACATGGATCTATTTTGTACATCTTGTTTATGGGTGTAAACCCTCATGTTATTTGGCTTTTCATGAATCATATTTGGTTTCTTGTGCTTCATACAATGTTTATTTATCTTTTGTGATGCATTGATGTGTAGATCTATTAGTTATATCTTCCTCCTTTTTTTGAGTAGATTCATGTACTTCTGTTTCTATAAATAATTCTCCATTAATGGTGGAACTCTCTTGAAAATCTCACATAAAGGAGGGTTTCGTCACCCACGTGACACTGGTACCTTGAATCAGGTGAGCATCCAGCATATGCGGGGTGATAAGTCAACGTACTTGGGGTTAGAAAGAAGTATTGAGGGTAAAATAATGACTACATCTTGGTTCCATTATCGGGACCTCTTTTGAAGCTATTGTGAGATAAATGCATAATGACGGGGCACTTAACCTTAGACAGCACCATACCTAGCTTAAAATCATGGAGGATGATTTTTCTTAGAGGTTTAGTACTAGATCTGAGTTTGATGCACAAAAATGGGTGGAGGAAAACATGTATCACGAACTATATGAGACATTCTTTTGTTGTTTCCCAGTAGAGTTATATGAATGGCTATCAACATATGCATTAAGGACAAGTTGGTAATGTATACCTTGTGTTTGGACCCAGGAGTAATATCATCAGTTCAATGATGTCGATCTAATCTAGACCCCTATTTTTGATCAGTGGTGGAGTAAATTGTTGACTAGTTATAACCTAAAATACATTATTTCTACATTTTCTTTCCCAGAGATTGTTGATTTCAAGTTATTAAGAGAGCATAGAGGATCACTCTTACGTGTTATGCCACTGGATATAAACATCTTGGTCATTAATTTTAGTTAGGAAGCATTTCCCATGGCTAGATAAAATATTTTTAAGCAAAGGGAGCGGAAGCTGACATGGTAGAAGGATGGCGGGCCTTACGGAAGAAATGGAGAGAGAGGAGAGGTGGCTCAAGTATAATGAAGCTCGGGAGGGGAAGTTGGCAAGATAGAATGAAGTTGCATGAGTAATGGATTTAGAGAGGCAGACGTCGCAGGGAGGATTTGACATTTGTGCGGAGGATGTGGAACCTGAGCAGTCTGAGCTACCCCATCTTGGAAAGAACAGAAGAGAAAACCCCTTGGCTTCTGAAGAGATCTCATCATATGAATAAAGGAGAAGAGTCATAAATTTTCATCTTAACCCACATGGCGACCAAATCCTGACACTTATTTTTCTAGTTCCTGAGATAAGTTTTGATAATCCAGTTGGTATCGGTATTCATAGTTGAGTGAAACATAGGAGGTATAATTTTTCATTCGGTACATTTATGGCTATACAATCATTTCCTATGTTTGGGGATATTTTGTCTAGCACAACATTTGGGCAAGGTGTGGGTTCACAAGGTTTGAGTATCACGTCTGGGAGTAGCATGGGAAACACATCTAGGAGTGGTTCAGTATCACATACTATCGACATGCATTTTAGCATGATAGTTGGTTCACATGGCATGACTGTGTTTTTCCCCTTACCTATGAAAGGAAGAGGTTTTGGTTGATCTGGAGGAGTTAGCACTAGTGTATCTAGTGGGTTTGGTGGTAGAGGTAACATCATAGGGAATCAAGGTCCTGGATCTGGTAGATGAGGTCCACAACACTATTAACAGGCGTTTTATGAGATGTTGCTCCACTTACTTGATTACAAGGGCATTGAGGATGTCACGAAACATTTACACAAGTGTGAGTTCTTATAGCGCATGAAGGGAATCACTTCCCGAAGTAGAAAGTGAGTCAATTTGTAACTAAGTTGCAAGGATGCATGCATAGCTCATACAGGGATTATGACCCACACCAAATAATGGTGGATTACATTGCACTGCATAATGCCTTTTTGATGGAGTTCTGCATACTTGAGTTTGAACAGAAAAGAATCAGCGCCTTGAAGGAGATTCAACAAGAAATGTTGAAGACTATTTGGGAGTATGACATTTATTTCAAGACTCTCCTATCCAAATTATCTTATGACATTCACCCTTCGCAGCATGATCAGTGGTTTGTCAGAGGACTAATTACATCATCTAGGAGGGTGTTTTCACAGAATACTTTCATAGATCTGTGTGAGGCCTTAGAGGTTGTCATGCATGCGGAAGTAGAAAGAAGCATTGATATAGGATTTATTTTGTTCCTAGAATCCCAAATTGTTGTCATGGAAAATCAGATGGAGAAATTGTCTATGAACTCGGCTCATAAGACTCACAGTGGGTTATGGTGTACAAATTGTGAGGTAGAAGGGCATACAAAGGAAAAATTTCCTTGGAGATCAGTACACATGATGACGGTATACTGTGACCCTTACCATGAAGATCATAATGTAAGTAGGTGTCCACTACTACAGCGTGTGATCCATAAGAATGTGTCTTGCTATTACAAAATTTTTACCTCTACTACTCATGACACCAAGGATTTTAGATTTATTGACCAAATACATGAAACCATTGATCTTAGTGTGTGCCAAACTAGTATTGTAAGTAGTTCCAAGGACGAGGGTCATTATTATGAAGGGCACATAGATAAAAGGAGTCATAAAAGATGCTTTTGCGAGGGATTTAGAGGTCATGGAAACCTCAGAGGTTGAAGAAGTGAGTTCCCATGTAGGACTTGTTACAACTATGGGTCTACGGAACAATATAGGTGTGAATGCCTCGATCTACTACAGTGCTCTTGGTGTAGAAAAAAATACAAGCATGAGGAATGTTCAGAATTATTTGAACACATGTGCTAGAAGCAACAGAAGGATGAGGGAACTGGGATTATGAGCATAAAATGTGTTAATCAATAGTGGATGCCAAGAATATCACATGAGTTAGAGTTAGAGCCTATATTGGTGATGACGTGAGCTAAGGCTGAGTGAGTCAGGGAGGTACCAAATCAGATGTCGTTGATTACAAGAGAAGAAGTGGTACATGGGAAGTATCTGGATCCTATGCATCAGAAGGAAGTATATAAAGAGACCATAGATGTAATCAGAAGTATTCAAGGGGAAATTCAATGTCTCAAAGAGTAATCCAAGAAGTTAGAGCAAAAGAAAAATGTTGAGGTCCCTCAGTCAGATATAGATGATGTTAGATAAGTGTATAAGATGTTGAACCAAGAGAATATTATTCCTTTGTCAGGAGGATGGTTGAGAGATAAAGTACCAAGTATTAGAGGAGAGTGCAAGAGGAAGGTTTTACATGCTAATCTACCTCCCCAAAACCTTGACTATGATAAGGATATTACCTTGAATACATTTTCCAATGGATGGATCCTAAGTAATAATCTGATTGGCTCGGGTGCCAAAGTTAATGTTCTCACCCTGAATGCATGTAATCAAATGGTAATTCCCCCATTAAAACCATCTTCAAATGTGCGTTATATGGCTAATAAGACAAATAAATTCCCTTTGGTGTTTTAAATGTTGTTGTTATCACTATCCAAGGGGGAAAATTCAACTGAGAATTTGATACTTGGCATTTACTGAAGTAGACAACTTTCCAGTGTTACTTGGATGCCCCCGGTGCTATAAGATTAATGTTGACTTACGTTTCAATAAGGGGCATATAAGTTTTGAGAAAAAAGAGGAACATGTTATAATTCCTTTGACATATGGGAATTCAACACTCTATACTGAGCCCTTTGGAGAAAAATACCTAGATAGAATCTATGTGCACACTATTAAGGACCCTAAGGTTGTGCAACCAATTAAATAAGGCATTATTCAGTGGGAATATGCTCAATCTATAAGTGATAAAACTATTTTGGCATGTGAAAATTGTGTGTATAAGACATATGAGTTATTCAGAAGGCAGTTATGAGGCTCAATGATTAGAGTATCAAAGATGCACTCAATCATGTGCCTAGGAGGAAACCAATTGCTAAGTTACACTGGGGGAGCCAACCTTGATGTTTTCCTGTGAGAAATGAAGACCCAGTGGAGATGTGAGGTTGAAATGAGAAGTATGCCTATACCTTCCTCAGGAATGCAACACGTTGGTGGATGACCCATTGCGATAACATTCTAGAATGGTGTGAGGTGAGAATCACATTCTCTATTAGATTTCTCTGAACTAATGCACCTACTGTTATACAAGATTATCATGGGAAGTAACCCACCTCCTTTCACATCCATGCATGTGAGAAGACCTGGATGAAAGGCACAAAAGCATTGTCTCCATATTTATGGGTGCATAAGCTTTTCTCCACCTTACAAGGTTACGTATGCATATGTTACATTCACTCATATTTACACCGTCAAACAAGAAAATGGTAGTATTTGATGGCTAATCTCCTCCAAGATTTTAACTATCAAAGTACTAAAACATTGGTGAATGAGGCACTATAGGTTATTAAGCACCTAACAATGGGAGAGAGTGTCAATGGGGAGGATAGAGTACTAGAGTTTTTGGGTGAACCTAGCTTGGAAGCACATTTTGAGGAGGTACAACTTGAGCACGCATGTATGGAAAAATAGAAAGGAAAATTGGTATACATGATAGATTGTGAAGAGGTGGAAAAATTAGATGCTAACCATACTATGCGCACACGTGAGGTTATGGATAGTGTCGATGAGTAAGTGTGTGCCTACCTTGAACCCATAAAAACCAAAAAATTTAACATTGGTTCAGAGGCATAACCTAAGGAGGCTACTATTATAGATTACTGGATAGAAAAGGAGGTTTCAAATATCATTGATCTGTTGCATGAATTTTAGGTTTTTTTTCCATGTGGGTACCATGAGCTTAAAGGAGTTCACCAATCCTTAGGAGAAATGAAGATCAAGTTAAAGGAAGGTGCGCACCTAATTTGGAAGAGACCTTATCAAATGAATCTGAATTTGTGCATCAAATTAAAGGAGGATATTGACAAGATGATCGCATCATGTATCATTGAGGTTATTGAGGAATCAAAGTGGATAAGTCTGATGGTCATCAAAATTAAGAAGGATGGAAGGATAATTATTTACATTGATTACAAGGATTTGAATGTGGTATGTTTCATTGACCCTTTTCCAACCCCCTTCACCGAGGATATCCTAGAAGGAGTATCTGGGCATGAGATCTATTCTTTCACAAATAGATTATCATGATATCATTAGGTTATAATTACAAAGGAGGACCAAGAAAAGACAATGTTTTCCACTGAATGGGGAAGTTTTTCCTACCATTCATGCCCTTTGGACTAAAGAAGAAGCATGTTGTGTTTTCGCGCATTGTGGTTCAGGTGTTTCAAGACTTCATCCATAAGTTTCTTTAAGTCTACCTTGATGATTGGATGGTTTATGGACTAGTAAGAGACCATTGTGACAATATTTGGTTGATGTTTGAGAGATGGTGACAGTTGAGTATATCTATCAACATTAAGAAATGTTTTTTCGTTACTCCTTTTGGAACCCAGTTGGGGAATATTATATGTAAAGAAGGCTTGCTGGTGGATCCTACCAAAGTCACCATTATTGTGGGATTGGGGGAACCTACTAGCTAGAGAGTGGTGCATGGATTCCTTTGGCATATCAGTTACAAAAAAAAAATTATCAAAGGATATGCCAAGATCTTCGTGCCATTGGAGGGATTTTTGAAGCACAAAATTACATTTTATTGGGGAGAAGCACAGTAAATGACATTTGATACATTAAAGAATAGGCTTATCATTGTGCCCATATTACACTTTCTTTCTTGGGATAATTCATTCCATGTACATGTTGATGCCTCAGGGATGGAAATTTGAAAAGCATTGGCACATCTTGGTGAGGGGAATGTTAATCACCCTCTTTGTTTTGCAAGTAGGAAGTTGACACCAGAAGAGTAGAACTATAATACTATCGATCGTGAGGCATTGTCGATGATCTATACATTTCACAAATTCATGTAGTATCTGTTGGAAACACCCTTTATATTCTACATGGACCACATGACATTGAAGTACTTAGTAAACAAGCCCATTTTACAAGGGCACATATGTAGGTGGGTCCTATTATTTCAAGAGTTTAAGTTTACGGTTGTTGTAAAATCAAGTAAGAGTAATTTGGGGCCTGACTATTTATCAAGGATAGAATAAGGAGAGGATGTGTATAGCATTGAGGATACAATTTCAGATTCACAACTATTCAGGTTACAGTGCATGCCCTTTGACTTAGAATATATTGTTGTGTTTATCAAAATAGATGTGGCGACGAAGGGAATGAATACTTTGGAAAGGAAGAAGTTAGCCATATGTGTTATCCCCTACATGTTAATTGGTAGATATTTATACAAGTTAGTTCATGATGAGATATTTCGTTGGTGCATGTTAGAGCATGAGCTTGTTGTAATCATGGAGGAAGCACATGGTGGAATTGTAAGAGGACACTATGTTGGAAATGCCACTGCATAGAAGATTTTGCTAGCAAGTCTTTGGTGGGAAATAATTTACCAATATTTTATCAAGTATTGCAAGGCCTATGACCACTTCCAATGCCTTGGTAAACTAGAGAAAAGAGATGAAATTCCATTAAGACCGATTACTAGTATAGAACTGTTTAAGAAGTGGGCAATTGACTTCGTAGGCCCTATTTCTCCATTCATGCGAAGGAAAAATATGTGCTATATCATTACATGTACATATAACCTTACAAGGTGGGTAGAAGTAGTGCCAACAAGGGATTGCATAGTGGTAACAATAGCTAGGTTCTTGTGCGAAAATTAGTAGATATGGATGCCCGGTGAGTTTAAAAAGTTATAGGGATACTCATTTTTTTAATGAGATAGTTAGAATATTATTAGCATAATTCATGGTTTCCCATCACTAGACTACCCCTTATCACCCATAAGCTAATGGGACTACTCAGGCATTTAACAAAATTATAAATCATGCGTTAACCAATATTTGTGATGTGGGAAGAAAGGATTGGGATGAAAAAGTTTCTATTTTGTTATGGTCATATCGGACCACTTATAAGAGACTGAACAAGGGCACACCTTTTCAATTGGTGTTTGGCATGGAATATATGTTACCTGTTGAATTCAGGTTACCATCACTATGTATAATGCGCACATGAGGGTTAGATCATGAGCAAGTGCTTGAGGAGAGGATTGATAAGTTGATGAAATTGGATGAAAGGTCAGATATTGCTCACTGGATTCAAAAAATAGAAAATTATAGGCATAAGGCATGACATGATAGACACATCAAGAACAAGTAGTTTAAGGTTTGGTAGATGGTTCTCTTGTATGATTCCAAGTTTCTGCACCATCTTGGGAAATTCAAAGTCCATTGGTTGGTCTTGTACATTTTATCCTATATACTTGATTCAAGCACTCATCAATTACAAGGGTTGCATGGAACACAGTTTCCAAGCCATTTCAATGGGAGTAGGCTAAATCCCTACTTTAAATAATTCTTTGTGTTTTTAAATAAGGTAGTATTTCTAGTTAGCATAGGATTTGCTTTGATGCAGTTTCTATTCTTTTTGTTTCCATTTCTTGTTGCTTTGTTTTTTTGTGCATTTTTACACTGTAGCCACTTATTATTTTCAAAAAAATTATATGCATGGAGGAACATGCATCCATTTTGTGTGGGGTGTAATTATATGACAAGTACTAGAAGTTATGGTTGATGGCTTGGGTTAAAAAATAAAAAACAAGTGGATTGGAAGATCACGCATAGGAGAGGTGAACATAACAGAAGGATGGTTTCAAAAGGATTTATAAAAACCACATACAAGAATGAAAGTTTTAGGAGAAATAGGAGGTAGGTGATTTTAAGAACTGGGATTAGGATTAAAAAAATAATGCCTTTAGCATTGTACACATGGACATAAGGATATGTCGTTCGTAAAGGGTTTTTGTGTGTCTTAAGTTTACCAAATTTTTTCGCATATGATTGAGTGTGGATGAAAACCGCTAAAGGTTTTCATTGAAAAAAATCCACCTTTATTGTGAAAGTACATTAGTAGGTGGCATGGAATTTATTATGGAGAAAAGAAAAAGTTATAAATAGAAGATTGAGGGTGTGTTATTTCCTACCTTGCATTTTAAGTTATCAAATAGATCTCGCGAACTAGGGAATTATTGTGAAGAAGGTTCAAGAAGAGTTGTAAAGATTTGGGTACATAGCTAGTTTTCTCAGTGAACTAGGGTGGAAAGGAGTACACAGGCGTAAGTGGAGAAGGTTGTGTGTAATAATCCCATGGGTGTTATGCCATATTTTGGAAAAAGGGTTTTCTAGGTTAGGGTTGTATAGCTAGGGCATGGGGTTTGAAGGAATTTTTTTAAAGGAGTGGAGCGGTGAAGTTGAGCAGAGCCAAGAAAAGGAGAGAGGAATAAGTTTTAAGGACTCAACAAAGGAATGGTACTAAGTAAAGTAGAAAACATTTCACTGAAGAAGGGAAAGGGCAAGGGAAAACAAGATGTTTCTACCAGTTTCAATGAAGAGTGGTACACATAAATGCAGTACCCGGATGACATATTACTTAGTAAGGAATGGATGTATCATGTTAGAAAGATGTCCGTAAATGATCATAACCATTGAATGAGCACCATAGAGAATGAGATTACCCTATAACTGGCTCACCTTACAAAGAATAGGACACTAGATGGAATGACTATCTATGATGACGAAGTGAAGGTGAAAATGGAGAAGGTTGGGTTGTTGCAACTCTATGAGTTTCCCTATTTATTCAAGCCTAAGAAACTATACCAATGGTTGATGTCACAAGTGCATGAATACCACTTCTATTTTGTAATTTGGAGGATGTGCATAGCCCCCAGCTAATTTATAAGTTCACTAGCCTTATCTACGAAAGAGAATCATTGGATGATGATTTGGGAGAAAAAGAATCCATTAAGAAGATTATTGAGGCTTATGACTACAAGAAGCATTCACGCTACTTCAACATTTATGTAATTACTGACCCGATGATGAGGATGGTCGTCTGCTTGGTCACAGAGCTGAATGGGTAAGAGAGATGGACATAGATCAAAAAGTCCTAGTTGAATGTATACCACAAGATCTCAGAGAGGACCAATTATAACCTCTTAGCTTTAATTGTAGAGGAAATTATAAACTTTGCGTGTGACGGAGAGAAGATCATGTTTGGTAATTTACTCCTCACCATTTTGTTTTTATAAATTGGAGTTCTCGATGTGCCAGATAAGTTTTTTTAGAAATTTTCAAATGAGAACCTCCCCCACCAAGAGATTTGAATAGTATACTTGTGACTCCATGATAGTAGCTCATAAGGAGCTCCTATAAAAGTGATATAAGTGGATGTGCGATGCATTTGGGACTAAATGGAGAATACCTGATAAATTTTCTTCACTAGTACAAGGATAAGTTGATTTCACCATATACCAGCATTTTTGTATTGAAAAATTTACTTTGGTGGATGGCACCAAGAGTCCCTGGTGTAAGTTTCCTTTCTCATTCATGGTGCAATACTTCTAGGCTGGGGTCAATCAATTCAAGGAGGTGAGGAAACTTAGGTTTAATCTAAGTGTAGTGGATCAATACTACTATGAGTTGCACAGGAAGTTAATATACCCCAAGAAGTGCACCTAGGTGGAGAAGTATGTCTCCCATAATGTGCAGATGTTAAAACTAGTAACATTTCCTATTGCAGCGAGGACACCAATGAGGGTGCATTTGTGCCAAGGCCTAAGTATGAAAAATGTGCTTATATTGAAGATGATGTCTTCATTCCTAAGGATCCCACCATGTGGAATATTGTTTTTCCAAGGAAAAGAGAATGAGGGGAGGCTCCTGAGAAAAATACACTGAATGCGTAGACAGTATAGACAATAGGGGTACATGAGTTAGGCACGGGCACAAGTACTTACGTCCACCAGAAGAACTCTCCCATTAGAAAATATTTGTTATAGAAGGAATATTCATCGATAAAGGAAGAGTCACCCGAGAAAAAAGAAAGAGAGAATTCCCCTAAATTGGAGTCACAAGTAAGGAAGAAGAAAAGGGTGACAAAAGGGTCAAACTCAGGAGAAACAAAAATCATGGAGGCCAACAAGGGCGATGAAGATGATGAAGAGTGTGGTGAGGCTCAAAATCATCTTGTGTATGATGTACATGAGTTAGATGAAGAAGGAAATGAAGAAATGGATGAGAACAAGGAAGGTGCTCATAACAAGGGGGAAGTGAGGAAGTAAACATGAAAGATCAGAAGACCCGACCCTAACTAAGGAGTACATGGATAACACTATAGAGAGTGAGGTGAAAAGTATTATCCAATAGTTAGTAGATCACAAAGTAGAGTGAAGCACCAAAGAAGTGCTGAAGGAAACTGAGGAAAGTGCAAGTGTAGGAAAGGAGTATGGGAGCATGGATGGAGACCCCAACTTATACGTAAGTTTCCCAACAACATCACGCACAAGTGGAAAGGGCATGGTAGTGAAGCAAAAACATGAGATAACTTATATTAATGATCCAAGCAAGTTACTACACATGTACTTCAAAAATGCCATGCCCACCAACCAACTCCTTGTTTGATACTCTTTTGATGAACAGGGTACGTACTTGCAAATGAGGAAAATGCTAACATGGGCTTTTGAGTCCCACATTGATGAACCCAAGTTTGAGGTAAATCGTGATGCATTGATGAAGATATCATATGCCAAGGGAGTAAACCCTCTTGTAAATGGCCAACAACTATCAAATCAGAAATTTTTCAATGTGCTCAATAAAGTGTCAGTGGAGCTGGAAGCAAGACTCTTCAGAAGAAATGATAGGATAAGGGTCTTGGAGGAAGATCTTGAGAAAAAGAATGAGGAGAACATTGAGTGGAAAAAGGAGATAAAACAGAAGGAATTGATCAGTGCATAGTTAAGGTATGAACTGAGGGATGAAAATATGAAGGTGTGTGAGTTCCACAAGAAGATAGATTCCATTTCACATGTCATTATCTTGAAACACCCAAACCTAGCCCTGCCTGAGAATAAATATGATTCAACCATGCACTGCTTGGAAGACTTTACCCACATCCTCACCATTTAAAGACACCCACTCACATTAGAGTCAGAAGCGGATGTGATGGAACGCCATAAGGAGGAATAAAATTTAAATATTGGGGAAACAGTGACTCGGTACTCCAAGCTCCATACCGCAGTAAAGACCACCGCATAGATGGCTAAATCCATGTATGAAAATGGTGCTTAAAAAGACTATGTAGCAATCATATTGGTTTCTACACATAAGGTAGATCTGAAATAATTTTAGGAGAAGAACAAAGGTAATAGGGTAGAGCGTGATAAGATCCTAGCTGAAGTTGAGAAGAAGTTGGAAGCAATAAAAAACTTGTGGGGTTCGATTAAGAATAGGCTAAAGGAAATATACCCCCAAGTCACTCACAGGATGGATGCGCTAGGTGATCTTAGAAAGGAATTGGATGGAAATGAACTAATTTTTTATTAAGTACATTGGTGGGTGACCTACTTTAGTGGGATCAGGGAGAATTGGATGACTGGGAGAATATTGAGGTATCCGTAAAGAAGGAGTTGCCACTCCTCATACAGCAATAGCATATTATTCCATTCTTTCATTATTTATTTAGATTATTTCAATTCCACTATTCTTTAACAGAGAAAAATGTTTCTAAGGATGGAGAATACACGTAGTGTGGGGTGATGTTGGACCCTAAATATTGGCTAAGTAACAAGAGGCACACATGCGTAGGATCAATAAATAGAATGGTGCTCAGGTAAAAGTGTGCATGAGAAAGGATTTAAGAAGGACCTAAGTGAATCCAGGGCACGCATGGGAGGAAGAATAAGGGTTTAAAGGACTTAGCCATATTTGGCATCATGGAGTCACTTGAGGAAAAACGTGAGGACCTAACTAGGCATGATAAGTGGATAAGGTTCCAGCCTGGAACTTTGGAGGCCAAGAAAATGATATTCCATATATGGAATATTCCCAAAGGAATCATTATAGTTAGTGGAAGGTTTTACAAGTAGGATAAGCATTCACTAATGGAGGACCACATTGACACTTGGCACGCGATCTGCTCAAGAGAGAATTCATGGTGGTGGATGCTAATCCTATTTAAATAAGTTCTTAAGATAGGAATGAAGGATAAAAAGGGAGAAAAAGGGGAGAAGGGAGAAGGTAGTGTGAGGTTGCTAGAAGGTACAAGAGTGTTGAGAGAAGGAGGGTAATGAGGTGCTACAGAAATGTTGGGAAATGCTAAGGGTTTAGAGCTCATGATGTTAGGGCTTAGAGTTCCTTGTGCTAGAGGGTTGTAAGGGATATCATTAAGCATATGTATGAGTATTGGGGTCTGTAACAAGGGTTATAATGGGTAAATCACATTTAGGATATCTTATAAGATTAAATTGCAGGGGTTGGATCTTTGTCATTTGATGTATATGGTCTGAGATGACCCTTTTGACTATAATATGACTACCGAAGACTCTTTTTAAATCAATATAAATGGATCTATTATGTAAATCTTTTTTATGGATTTAAACCCTCATGTTATCTATCTTTTCAAGACTCAAATCTAGTTTCTTGTGCTTCATACAATGTTTATTTATCTTTTGTGATGCATTGATGTATAGATTTTTTAGTTATATATTTTGCCTATTTTTGAGTAGATGCATTTACTTCTATTTCTGCAAATAATCCTCCATTAATGATGGAACTCTCTAAGTTAAGGAAAGGATACGTAAGGAAGTGTAAAACACATAGAAAATTTTGAAGCAGGGAAAAAGGACTTGGACATCATCATTTGATCTAATAATGTAATTTATCATCATTAAGGATCGTTATTGTTTTGACAATGTAGCACCATACAATTTTGGGTGCTTACAATCACCCTTTTCATTTCTATCATGACATTCTTAGCTTTGAAGGTGGAAAAACATCAGTAATGGCCAATGGAAATAGGAAAATGAATTCCCTCCTTTTGTTTTCCCTAATAGAACTTATTTAGATCAATTATCTACCTTACCATTTCCATGAGAATCCATTTATCACTAGGGTACCTAGAAAGTAAATATGGGGATCCATTGAATCCTCTTATCTGAATCTAAGTAAATATTGTGAATTAGAAGATGATACAACCCCATTGTGAAATAGTGCTCCATGCCATATCAATGCATCTAAATTTGATAAGATCTTTGTCAAATTTACATATGATGATGTAGAAAAAGGAATCATTCATCCTCCATAAATGTTTATGAATCTCTTCTAAAGTCCACTAAGGATAGAAATCATATACTCAATCTTGATTTCATGATTGGTGTCAAAGTACTCATTAAGGATTGGGAGCTTGAGTAACTCAAAAAAATCAACATCTAATCTGATAAAAACCTCCCCATTTTGTTTTTCTACATCCCTTATGTCACCATCATAGTGAATTGAAGTTATAAGCATGAACTATGGAAATTATGTTGAGGGTAGGAAATTTTTTGCAAGTTACAGTACACTTTTATAGATGGCGTGAATCTAAGCTGACTTGGATGGACTGTTTATTCTGCTCCAAAATTCAAGAAGATCCATATTCCCCAATTTAGTATCTCTTATTTGATCTATATTAGAATCAATGTTGGAAGAGGTAACCTCTAATTGGTAGTTGTATTTCATGACTTTATATTTTCCTTTAGTTTATTTTGACATTGGTGTAAGAAAGAGTACTAAAATTTCCCCAAGAAACTCTCTTGATGGCTTCTAAACAAAATTTGAAATGTTCACCTACTCAGCAGCCCCGAATACCCAAAAAACTCTTGGGTGGGTTTTTATCCTTGTTCAATACCTTAAAAATATTAACACCATTAGTTGGGGATTCATACTTGATAAGAAACCTCTAAATCTCAATACACTTTTTAGGTTTTCACACTTTTTGAACACCTCAAAAATCTTACTTGAAGGATTTTGGGATATTCTCATTTGAAATCAACCTACAAATATCAAAAAAATACCAAGCGAGATTTAGGGAATGTTCAAAACCTCCAAAATCCTGAAATACTTTTCAAGTTTTCTCACATGTTTTACAACCCATAAAACTTGAAATACTTAGGTGGGGTGCTTACCTTGACAAGTAAGTAAAAAACCCCAACATGAACTTTGTCTATGTTTTTAACTTTTTTTTTTAATTAAAAATCCTGACTAATGTTAAACTTAGGGTTTTAATTAAACCCATTCCCCCCCATGAAATAAAAATATGAATATTAAACAAGGGTTTGTAATAGGGAATTCATTTTAAGGTGAAAATGATGTGTGAAATGCTAATTTTATAATAATAATAGAATTAATTACACATCAATAATATGTGTGGGGTTCAAATCTAGTTGGAATTCATTGCATTGACTAGGGGATCAAAGATTTAACCACAAAAATGTGGCTTTTTTTGTGCATACAAACCATGAAAGGACCCTTCGTATTACATGGTTTTGGGTTTGAATGACATAAAACATGTTTAAGTGTTGGGATCTTCTGATGTCGTGAACCCCCAAACACCCAATACACTAGAGTATTTTGGGGTTCGAGGTTTGAGGAACATCCTACACTTTATATGTAAAATTTCTTACATGTTTTGATGTCCCAAAATATCAAAAAACTCTATGTATTAAATTTTGGAGTTTGAGGAACACATTACATTTTATATTTATCCATGATTTTAAAGCTCAAAAACTTGAAAAATAAAGGAAATTCACAATTTGGATAAAAACTATGGATTTTTTAGGAAAACAAATAATTCCAAAACTCCCAAAGATAAAAATTTGGTAGGTTGTCCCAAAATTATCATGAAAATCAATTTTGGTGTGACACGTAGATGGTTAAATGAGTTGAATTTTTCAAGGATAATATATTATTTTAAATGAATTGTTGGTAGATAACTATGTGCACCAATTTGGTCTAGGTAAATATTCAGTTTTCTAAATGTCTCTGGAATAACAATGTGATTATCTCTAATATTTAAGATCTTAACCCTTGAGAAAAACCTCCAGTATAAGGATAACTCATTTCCTTAAAATCTCTAGATTAACCACTAATCTAATCTAACAAGTAAAAACTCTCCAAGTTAAGGGGGATAAAGTATTAAATTTGATAAGGATGGTGATACACCAAAGTATAAAGGGATCACTCTCCATAAGATCAAGTAAAAAGGGAAGAACATGGTGATAAAGGGGAAAATATGGGCCACAATCCACACCTCATTATATCACCCTTTAATCCTATATATAAATGACATAGTGGACTGAAATTATGCAAATATAATTCATACACATTATATAATAATAACATATAAAGGTCAAATGAAATAACAAAATCCATATCATAGTTACAAGTCACAATAAACAATATATTGTTGCTTAGGAAATACAAAATCTCTCACAGTCATTGAGAAGGCAATGGATGCATTACATAATTTAACACAAGGGTATTTCATAAAATGAAAAAACTTAGAAACTAATTGGGTGTATTTTTTTTACATTCAAGAGAGGATATTTTCATTTTTTAAACTCATTACATTTATATAAGGAGAAGAGAGAAGAACGTATCTAAAGATGCCATGATAGATGCTTAACTCTCTTGACCCTTCCAAAGTACTCTAGAACTATCTTAGAAGGTAATCCCAAAACATCATGAGGATCCATAGTCATGGGGGTGTCTTTGATTGCAGTTAAACCTTTAGATATTTATGTGGATAAGCTCTAACTTAGATCAATGAATTTCCACGAAATTGGGGAAGATAGATAAAGAGTGAGATACGAAATGTTTTTTTATCATAATCATGTTTAGTCTATTAATAACAACTCATTTATTTTTATACAAAACATTCAACCAATTCTCTTTGTTTTTTGGGGGAATGAGGATAATATACTATCCAAGAAGAATTATGAGACAAAAGTAATCAAACAAAAGATTTTGTAACATATTTGGGCATAAATTGATTAAGAAACGACTCCAAATGACCCAAAAATAATGATTAAAATATCCTAAGTATCTCTATCATTCCCGTTCAAAATTATATTTTAATTAATCCCTCTAAAAAATTCTTCCAATGAGATTGGTCTCATGTCAAACAGAGCCCTAGATGAAAATATATGAGCAAAAAACTAGTCTTGTGTTTAAGGCATAAACTTAGATCTAAAAACCAATGTGGGCTCCTAATTTATTTATTTGATGGAAAAAATTATTTATGATGACCTAAAACCACCTCCAATGTGTAGTGCATTTTAATACCTTTACAATGGTTCTATGTTTTCTCAATTTTGTGGTTCCCATCAAAAGCTATGTCATTTTAAAGAATCTCATCAAATTTGAGAAAATCCTTTATAATGCAGATTTCTAATTCCTTCATAATGTGTAAATTGGAATACTTCAAAATGTGGAATTTTAAATCCCTTATAATACACAATTTTTAATTCCTTAAAGTGTGGATGTTTAAATCCCTTACAACACATAATTTTTAATTCCTTAAAGTGTGGATGTTTAAATCCTTCATTATTTGGACTTGTTCTCCATAGTGTGGACTCTTGTGGATTTTTACCTTTGTGCTTCTTTCCATTCCTTTATCATGACCCAAAACCACATCTAATGCATATTTTGTTTCAATACCTTCCAATGGTACCAATTTTTCTCAATTTGGTGGTCCCCATTAAAAGTTATGGCATTTTGAAGATTCTTGTCAAATTTGAGAAAATTATTTGGAGTGTGGATTTTTAATTCCTTCATAATGTGGAATTTGAAATCCTTTATAGTGTGGAATTTCAAGTCAATAATATACTAGATTTTGAAATCCTTTGAAGTTAAGAAATTGAAATCCTTCAAGTTTTGGTCCACTTTTCTTTGGTATATTACTAACTTGATCTGCAACCTCCTGTGTGTGTGGATTTGATTCTAAGGCCCAAAAAAGGTAAAAAATGGTTAAGACTTTGACCAATTTGAAAATTGGAAACATGGATCTCCTCCACATAATTAATACAAACAATGTTTGAGGCACCAAGGTGTATAGGTTAATGAATAACATTGGGGCCCACATGTATTCATTTTTTTTAACATGTGGCCCAAAAATTAAAAGAATGGTTATTTTTGAAACATTTCTGACAACTCAAAGGATTCATTTTCTTGATAGATGTGAGAACTAGTTTCCTTATTATGGCCTAAAATTTCCAACACTCTAAAAATGTTAAAATCATCCCATTATTTACAACACTCTAATCTTCTCTCTAAATTAATTATAATGGCCTAAAAACTTCTTTATGCCCCAAGATGATTCTCACTTGCTTTGATCCCAAGTTCTTCTCCCCAAAAGTGTTCAAGGTATTTGTAAAATTGTTTCTCTATACATGCAACTCTAAACCATTATGAAAATAATCCACCAGTTATTCAAAAGAGAAGTAGAAGGCATATGGGAAACCAGTTTTCTTAGTAGATGGATAAGGAGATTACAAGATTGTAAGTGTCTATTCAAACATAGATAAAATTAAAGATTAACATTCAAATCACTAAAAATATATATACGTGACTATGGTGACCAAAAAGTGACAAAAAAAACCTTCCTATCATTTTAGACTCGACAAAAATGGAAAATACAACTTAAAACACATATCAAGAGTATACATAATCCATAATCTAAAACTTGAGGCCAAAAAGAAACCAACAATAACAAGGAAACACAAAAATAGAGTAGGAAATAGAAGATATTTGTAGCTATATACATGGATGAAATTTTATAAATAAGGATTGAGGAAGATGTTTTGACTAGAATAGGCAAGATTTCATCGTTAATCTTATCCAATTCAAAAGCATTACTCTCCTTGATCTCTTTAATTTAATAAGGACCACTCTAAATAGAATAAAAATTCTTATTTTTTCTGGCTTGGAGTGGTCTTCATCCCATTTTAGGACCAAATCTCCATCTCTAAATTTTGCAGGGTGGGATTTCTTCTTAAACTATTTTTTCATAGCTTGTTGGTGGTCTTGCAATTTCTCCCTAACTTGTTCTCTATTTTTTAATAACTTAATCAACTTAGAAATACTTATGTTTTTTGCATCATGATGCTCTAATTTTTATTAATTATCTAGATAAAGATCTATAATTTCATGTGGGATGGGCAACCTAAATTCTCTTTTATACTTCTTGGGTGTGATTTTATCATCCCAAAGTATTGTTCTTACTTTAGTGTGCCACTTCCTATTATTTTATTCCATTTTTTCATCATGATTCTAATCATATTTTTATTGGAGGATTTAACAATTTGATGTCCCTGAGGATTGTTAGGAAATATTTATATAGTGCTTCACATATTTATGTGTGTGAATAATAATTACGTGTGTAATTATTATTGTTGAGAGATTATTGTTAGAGATATTATAATATATTGTTTCAACAATATATTATTATTGTTATGTGTGGGTTACGTGAGTTATTCTCACCCCACATAATTAGGCTTGGTTGAGATTTTGTAGTTGAGTTAGTTTCCTAAATTCTAGGGAAACTCCAGCCTATATATTAGGCTATTGTATTGTGTGAAATATGTAGAAGAAATATTATTGTGTGTTAGTCTGTTGCTGCACTTACCTGCGCTTACATTTGGTACCAGAGCGACGTTAAATCTGTGGAAATAAAAAATATGGATTGATTTTGGTCATGTCATGGATCTGGATTCAAATATCAGCCACATTACCTCAAGTTTGCATCGTTCATGAGCTCTCTGTGTCGTTGCATCTGAGAACGGAATAAATTTGTGGCACGGTGACAGTGGCATGGTTGATGCCAGAAGGATCTGAAATTCTTAATCGTGGCAGAGGCTTGTTGATATCGACCATGCACTATGAACGTCTGACCATATAATTTTAATAGTCTGTACAACAGTCACTATCATCTATCAGCCTGTCATTGAGAAATAAGGTTTGACTGCTCCAAATCACGTTATGTAGTATATGGTACAGGTCTTCCTTGCACAATTGATGATTCATCAGTGTTTGAGAAAGTTAAGGAGGCAACGTATCTCCTGCATGTGAAGGTGCATTCTACCAGTTTTGACAGTCGATCCACTTGTCTTTCCTCTCACGCACTTATTGATAATGAAGCCCGATAACTGCTGTTAGGCGTTATCCAACCTATACAAAACTTTGATTGGTCGATATCTTCTGGTGTTTGGACATCACAATTAGAAGTTTTCATTTCTTAATACTTGTGCGCTCATGTCAGATCAACATCGGTGGCTTTGATGCGTAAGTTGTTCAAACTTCATCCTCATCATGGTCAAATCACGTAGATATTTGTTCATTCTTCTTCCAGCCATGTGTAAGAGTATTACCGAGAGTGTCTTCCTCTATAGTCTTAACTTCAAAGTCCATGGTTTATAATAAATACCTAGTGTGTGTTTAAAGATAAGTTTATCATTAGTAACAGTGTCTATTGTATTGAAAATATTTTATGTTAAGTATAATAGGTTTGTTTAATTAGCTTTGAGTCAAAATAAATAAAAGGAGTCAAGAGTTTAGAATCATTTTTATGTTAATTCTTCTTATTGTCAATTACTTGAAAGTTGTCAAAAGTGGTAGAGTCAAAATTCATTATGGGTCAATGCTATTGTAAAAAGTGTCGTCTTCCAAAGTTCGGAAAATAAAAAAAACTTGCCCGCATTTCAATTTTGG
The DNA here is from genome assembly GCA_019776745.2 of Taxus chinensis. Lineage (NCBI taxonomy): Eukaryota > Viridiplantae > Streptophyta > Pinopsida > Cupressales > Taxaceae > Taxus > Taxus chinensis. Next base: position 477,680,285 of record CM034154.1, on the reverse strand, counting down.
ACACATTTTCACTTGTATGTGACATTCAAATTATTGAAGGTATTTTGAGCTTCGTGATCACATCCGGCTGAACTAGCAGCATGACACCGGAGGTAGGAGGCATCGGAGGTTAGAGGTCATTCAGCGACCTCTCGTCAGTTGCCAACGACGGGGCCGCATATCAGCTTTGGTGACATGTGTGTGTGTGCAGTTTGATTTTAGTGCTTCCAGTGTGGTGTGCCTCAGTTTGCAATAATCTTGTTTTAAATAAGTGGAAATTTCACATTAAGGGGGGGAACATGATCCAATGTTCCATTACCAGTATGTCAGCTTTTTACGAGCAACAGTTTTCAGTAGAATTTCCTATGTTATTCCCTGCAGTGAGATTGTGATGAGAGTTGTTGATACTACTACATCATCATGATATCATGGTTGTTAGATATCCAAAAAAACTATCCAGAGGTTGTTGGTACTGTCCTCAAAAACCATCTGTTGTGTGGTTGTTGGTTAACCACTTGGAAAACCATCCAGAGGTTGTTGGTATTGTCCTTGAAACCATCCAGATCATGAGCATGCTACGTAGCGGCACGTTGCAGTACAAAGGTAGGTTTTTCCCATGTTCACACTAAGGGGGGGAATGTTAGGAAATATTTATATAGTGCTTCACATATTTATGTGTGTGAATAATAATTACGTGTGTAATTATTATTGTTGAGAGATTATTGTTAGAGATATTATAATATATTGTTTCAACAATATATTATTATTGTTATGTGTGGGTTACGTGAGTTATTCTCACCCCACATAATTAGGCTTGGTTGAGATTTTGTAGTTGAGTTAGTTTCCTAAATTCTAGGGAAACTCCAGCCTATATATTAGGCTATTGTATTGTGTGAAATATATAGAAGAAATATTATTGTGTGTTAGTCTGTTGTTGCACTTACCTGCGCTTACAAGGATAATAGTTCGAAGAGGTTTTCAAATAAATATCATACCTTAAGGAAAAATCAATTATTTTGGATTTAATGAAAGCCTTGGAATTATATATATAACTATGAGGGGGACCCTAAATCTCATCAAAATATCTTCTAAGAAGTCCACAATGACATTCTCAATTTCTTCCTTAAGAGGTCAAACATCCACCCACCTTTTAAAATAATATATAGCAATAAAAACCCAATGATGTCAATCACTTGAGGGATGGTTCACCATACCAATGAAGTCTAAACCCCATTGAGAGAAAGGTTTATCAAAAATGATGGGTTGAAGTGGAAGGATTTTATTCTATTTTATTCCAGTGAAGAAAAAACATTATGTGTAACTCCTTATCCATTTATAACAATCTAACAAAAAGTGGGCCAAAAATAGCCATCCCTACTTGTTTGAAGATCAAAGTGTCCACAAGAAAACCATTCATGAAACTCTGTAACTACCCTCTCAACTTTGTTCATTTCTACACACAATAACATCACACCATAAATTTTTCTCTTGAAAAGGTCACCCTCAATCAACTCATAGATAAGGGAAAGCAATATGAAAGTCCTTATTTACATTCTATTAAAAGTGTTTGAAAAATTTATAGTATGAAGGTATTCAACCATACTATGAAACAAGTCATTTGCAGAACTTGTCTCTTTTGTAACTTCTACTAACTGGATATAATCTAATTCTTATGTGGGTCCTTTATCCTTAGCCAAGTGTTGACATTGTTCTCTGCATCTAATCATCTTAGTGGAATTTATTTCAATGTAAAAATCCATGATTTTAGTAATCCAATCATCTCTTTTATTACTTATTTTAGTGTTCATAATGTATTTCTTAATGCCAGGATGAGTAATAAAGAATCTAATATTATTGTTAGATAAAAAAATTAAACTTTTTTAGAGATTTCAAAACAACAAAATTTTACTTTTCAAAAAAAATGTATTTTACCTCATAATATTTAAGTGTATGACTTGTAAAAGCTATTGGATTCTATAATCCTATCTGATTTTCATGAGTTAAGATGGCGACATTACTGATCTCCCCTCTAAAGGCATATAATATACATTCTTTTTCAAACTCAGGGTTGATGAGAGTGGTAACATGGGTTATACCTTGTTTTATATTTTCAAAAAGCATCTTGGCATCTTGTGTTCATTAAAAAGTACATCCTTTTTACAACATAAATTTAATGGGTCTTAGAAACCCAAAAAGTTAGTGATGAACTTCCTTACAAAATTGATCTTCCCCAAAAATTACTGCAATGCCTTTTGTGGTGAGGAAAATATACAGACAAGATAGTTGTAATTTTATCTAGATCAATAAACAAACCATTGTTAGATACAACATATCCCAAATGTTTTCCCTGAGGGACAAAAAAGATACACTTTTTATATTTAAAGATGTTTTAAACTCCCTATATCTACTAAATATCTGGTTAATATGAATTATATGATCTATTTATCTATTAGAAAAAAATAGTAATATCGTCTAAATATATAAAAACAACATCACAAGTCATCCCCTTAAATCAAAAGTCATTAACCTTTGAAAAGTAGCACTAGCATTGTATAGTGCAAAAAGAATATTTTTCATAAGAAAATGTCCCCCACTTTGTGGTGAAAGTTATATTATATTGGTCAAACTCTTTGACAATAATTTTATTTTAACCTGAAAACCCATCGAAAAGTGAAAAACTCTCATCCCCTACTACTGATTGTAATATTTGGTCCATTGAAGGTAATGGGTAATGATATTTAAGGGAGTCTTTATTAAGGTCTATGAAATCTACACAAAACTTTATCTCTCCATTCTTTTTCCTTGCAAGGACTAGGTTTGCAACCCAAGAAGAGTGTTTAATGGGGAAGATGATCTTGGATTCAATCAATTTGGTAAGCTATTTTCTCATTAAAGGTTCAATCTTAGGATTAATTATCCTTTATTTTTTGTCTCACTCATTTGGTCTCGTGGGACGATTAAATTTCATGCTAAATGATATTAGGATCACAACCTTTAAGATCATCATAAGACCATGTAAAAATGTCATCATATTTTTGGAATAATTGGATGAAATAATTTTATTATTAGATGTACATACCTTTCAAAGCTTCAAATACTTTCCATTATATATAGCCACATGAAGGCATTCCTCTTCTTTGATTTACAAGTTCCTCTTCTCTCTTTTATTTTGATACTCTAGGGTGACCATGTTTTCTAGAGTAATTAAAACTTTGGGAAACTTGTTATTCTTCAGTTGAATGGTTGATTCATTATACATTTCATGTAACATTGATTGTAAAACTCAAGAAAACTCATATATTTTTCTAAATGAAGAGGGAAATTTTCTCATCACTAACAAAAATATGCCAATGATTGTCATTGTTAGGAATTGTGGGTCTGATTACCCTCTTGACATGTTGGTCTACTAAATTTAAAATATAGTTAAAAGGATTAAATTGATCTCTAATAAAATTCATCCGATAACATTCATATTTATTTCTCTTGGGACAATTAAAAATTAATGGCATCAAAATCTTCTAAGAGGTCCTAAACTTTATGTTTGTAATTTATGAGAAGAAGGTTTTTTAGCTAGGCATTGTGACCTAAATTGTTAAAGAACTAGCTCAACATCCCCAAATATCATCACTTTCTTCATCTTCTTATTTTTATCAATTATTATCCCTTCAATCAGGGATTCATATTTAGCAACATTATTGGTACAGCTGAACTACAACATATGGAAAATAATAGTTTCTCTTCCTTTGGAGAAGATAAGACAACACTTGTACTAGCTCCAACTTTTCAATTTGAACCTTCAAAAAAAAAATTCCATATTTAATCCAAGTCATTCTCTAATTTCAGTAAGCTAGCGATGAAACTATAATCATCCATTAAACAATATTTTTCAAGTCCAGTCTCCTCAAATGCCTCATAAGGATCAGAAATCCATTATTATTTGGCCCATTCATACCTTTTTTCATTATTAAATTTAAATATCACTTTAAAAGGTTACGGGTGAACTTCCATTCCTTCAAATTCAGAGGTTATGGAATAATTCATCTTATTCAGTTTTGGATCATATGTTTCGACATGGATTTAGGTAATTGGATTAGACTTTATTATGATTTTAGTGTCATACCTAGTCTTAAGACATATGTGAGACCAATCCAATGATAAATACCCCTCTAATTTAGTAGAAAAATATATTGACAAAAACAAATAAAAGATATGGGAGGTCTATAGCTGAAATATCTAGAGGGATATCAATATTGGGGTAAACATGTATGGTTAGATTAAGGTTTTTATGATACATGTGTGTAAGATAAAAGTATGCTAAGATAAATAACTAGATATAACACCAAGTAAACATATGAGCTAAGATAATTCAAACTAAGCAACATAATAAATCGTAAAGAGGAAAACTAATATAATGCATCAACAATGAAAAACGCTAAACATTTAAGCAATACTCTTGAAATTTAGATGTTCTTTATAATGTATGATTTACATATAATATGAACCTATCTTGATCATAAGAAATCAATTTATTGTTATCTTAAAATGAGGAAATAATCTCACTAAAATGGCTTAATGGTATGTTTGTATCTTCCATTAGTACTCACAAATGAGAAGAGTTGATGCAAGAATGAACAATATTTTCAAGAAGAAAATGCCTTTATCATGTGTATAATAATATCAGTATAAAAAGTGTGGTGTAAGGTGTGAAGGAAGGTAGTAGGAAGTTTATATAGCTTTCCAATTTGGGAGAAGCTAGAAACCTAGTAAATGTGGGATAAAAGATAAAGTATAATTAGAAACGATAAACATGCTTAGAAAGAATTGATTAGAATTAGCAACTCATGGGAGTTGGAGATGATTTAATTAATCAACTATGATTAATTAATAGGACAGAATAATCTTAGAAAGCTATTTAGAGGTGATTTAGGAGGAAACAGGTAGAATTTGGAGGATTTGTAAGAGCGATTTAACAAATAAGTGGGTTTATTGATTAAATAGAGGATTAAAAAGGATTAATTAACTAATGATAGTTAATTAAAAGAGGATTATAAAAAATGAAGTGTCATTAATTACCATCTAGAAGGAAGTGAAAAGATAGTTAATTAACAAAGTTTTTTTAATTTACCCAGATGATAAGGAATGTTAGCTAATTAGCAGGAAATCACTAATTCTAATGAAATTGAAGGGAAAGACAATAAATGATACAATTTTAGTAGTAAAATTACATAGTCAGATTTAAGTGTTGTTGTCCTCTAAAAATTTCCCCTCTTTCGAAAGTCAAAAATTGAAAAATTTTGAGTTGACACCTTTTTCTGATGTTTTAGTAAAGAGGAAAGTTGAGAAGTTAGAAAAATTTTACATTTTTTTAGTCATTTGAGTAATTTGTGGGTCTTTTAGACATTTTTGTCCCATGTGTCCCAAGTTCACCCGGGCTCTCTGTTCTCTGAAATCTGTTAACTTGTGGGCTTGTCAGAACTTTTTGTTCCAACTATCCCAAGTTCACCTGGGCTCTTTGTTCCCCGATCACCCGCGTTGGTTGTATTGTGCACTTCACGTACTTTGGTTCTTGTCCCAAAAGTGTTTGTGCATTCTTTCCCCACTTTTCCCGTATCGCCCATATCGACCGAGTCACGCTTTCACATCCCTCATGTCACAAATGTACCAAAGGCCATCCGGGCTAATTTTTCCCGCTCTTCCCGATGCTTTCTTTTTGATTTGGTGAATATGAATTTGATACGCATTTAATAACCTTCTCTCTCCTAAAACAGCTATTTAATAGACTGCCCCCTACACATTTTTACACACTACTTTCTCATTGCCATTCGCTCTTTCCCTTGCAAATTGAAATCACCTATTTACGTCCCCATTTCCCTTGCATTCTTCATCATAGATTCAATCTGTAAGTTTTTTTTTCCAAGCACTGTCAGTATGAAGATTAAGTTCTAAGGTAAAGAGCAGGTTTCTCCGCTTGAGTCCTCCATTCCTGATATCAGGGACCGTGAAGTTTGTCACCTGGAATTTGGTCATTTTTGGACTAGGTTGGTAGACCTGAACCCCTCTCCCATGGCACAAATGATTAATGAAAGCGGCCTAGTATTTTCTACTGGTTTCCCAATTTTGGTGCAATGTGCCAATACTGTGCTTTCCTGCGGAGCTCATTTCAACCCCAATACAAGTGAATTGACTAATGTACACAGGGAGATCATCACCAAACTTGATGCCACCACCATTGCCACTACCCTAAGGATCCTCGAGATGGACAATTATTTGGTGATCTCTCAAAACCAAGCACAAGCCCTTTTTGATCAAGACAGTGAAAAATACAAGGTGAGAGTACCAAAGTCATGGTTGAAGAACCCTAAGAAGGGGGCATCCCGAATACCAAAAGCTCTATTTAGGGCCGATTTCAATGAGGAGCTATTTGAATTCATAATCTTGTTAGCTGGTGCAATAAGCTTGTCATCTACTAGCGAGTTCCACTTCTAGATGTGCCCAATCATCAACATAGTGTGTGAAGGTACCCAGAACATCAAATGGGTAGAGATCATCTGCATGAACTTGACAAAGAAGCTGTCTAATGTATAGTAAAATAACAAGTTCTACATGAATTTTTATTTGATGTATACCCTAGCAACATCCAGACAGTGGTTTGGCTTCACATACATTGATGCTCAGAAGGGTGATCCCATATATGCTTACTACCCTCAGTTCACCCTGGACACTAGTAATCACAATTTCAGGAGGGTGAATGATGCTTTCACCATGTACATTGTGAGGCTTCTAGAGAGTGACACTACTAGGATATTTTATGATGAAACCATGAACTTGATAGAAAAGTATGGACCCTACTTCATCTAATTCAAAAGGTTCTCTTATATCAGGCTTGCCGGTTATGAGAGCACTCCTCTCAAGCTCCCCATATTCTGTAATGATAAGACGGCTCTAATTGAGATGTGTAGACAATTGGAAAATTTTCATAGGACTTGCAGAGATAAGAAAATCACTAGTCTACATTTTCCCATATCTTTGGAGAACTATACATGCAAAATAGCTTTGGATGCCTAGAACATAGAGAGATCCCTGGCTCCCATTACTGTCCAATTCTTTAGGGCCAAAACCTATTTCAATCTGGAGAAATTCTTTGAGAAGAATCTCATAAGAAACTACCATCACAGGGAAGACACGGAAGACTACTGGGCTGATTGCATGGATGATTTTGAGGCCAGACAGAGGCATTATGGCAGGTTTCCCCTTCAGCTAATACAAGAGATTAACCTATATCAGATTCCTGAAGGGCTTCAAGATGAAAACTCTGATCTATTGTCATATGAGTATGATAATGTGATCAAACATACTCCCTTGGAAGATTTGGACTGGTTTAAAAGAGAAAAAGATGATTTGGCTGAGATTCTAGCTAGTTTCCTAGTAAGAACCAAAGTTTTGTTTGACAAGAAGGTTCATGAGCTGAGGAAGAATGCAGAATAATCCTCCTCCAAATACACTTTGACACCGAGGAAGGAGGTACAAACACCCAGTTCAGAGGTACCTGTACAGACTCCTCCCACTTCATCAATTAAAGAACCTGAGTCCTCAACACCTTCCTCCTCCACTCAAGTATATCAAAAGAAGGTAAAGGAAGACAAAAAGGATCCTATTGAGGAGGATCCTCTACCAAAACATTCAGAACTACCTTCTGGGCCAAAGAACATCATTGTTCTTAGTGAGAGTGAAGATAGTGAAATGTCAGTCCTTGCAGGAGCTTCAGAAGCCCCAATGGATAAGGAGCAGGAAATTCATAGCACTGATCCCCCAAGCACAATGGATTCCTCCATCCAAGAAGCCTCATTTACTCCACTCACATCTCTATTGGAGGAAACAATGGTAAACAATCTAAGTGCCATGATTACTCTCACTCTTAGTTCTCTTTCTCCTCCCTCTTCCTCTTCCTCCACTTTTGCATGGGTGTAGTGTTTTGTTGATAGTAGGAAGAGGAAGTCTTCTTCTCGGTTATCAGGGCCCAATTTTGATGTTATGGCGGCCTTGTTGGGTAATACTCCTTCTGCTCCTGCCAAGAAAGCTAAAACAACTTCAAGGATAGTAATATATGCCTAAGGTCAGAAATTTCTTGAGGTATCTAAGCCCAAAGTTAATAATCCAGAGAAGGATTTGCAAGCCTCTAATCTAGAACTTTCTACATCTCAATGGGAGAGTCTACTCCTGAAAGAGAAATCCATAACCTGCAGGAAACAGTGACCGAGGTTATTGGTAGCATAGAAAAGGGCAAGCAGACTATAGAGCAGCTAGAGGAGCAGTCTCATATACTTTCTAGTTTCATCAAGTCACTGATATCTAAATATATTGTTTTAGACCCTACCCCATTGACTACCCTTCCATCACCTACGATCCTCAATCAAGATGAAGTCCAGAGCATCAAGGAAATACACAGGTACTCCATCTATGGGAGGGATATGGAGGCCATGGTGGATGACATGATTGTTACAAGGTTTAATTTCATTGGTGAAGCCTTCAAGCTCAACGAGAAGGTAAATATTCTATAACAGAAGCTCTCCTCCACAATTAGAAATATGGATAAAGAACTCAAACTTTGGAGCAGCTGCATAGTAGACCTTCGGTTAAGGGGACAGACTGATGAAAATCTATTGATGGTGAGTAAGGTATTTGATGATGTTAAAGATAATTTTTCAAAGTCATGGGTATTCAGCGTGGAGTGGAAAATCAAAGTGCTGGAAGAGGATTTGGGAGAATTAAGGAATAGGTGGAAGAGGCTTTCAAGAATTTGATGGTCTCTGCTTTCAAGAATATTCAGTGTCACCTCCATGATGAGAATTTACATGTGCCATTCTCCCTCTAAGAAATTAAGACTCAATTCAAGGATTTTGTCAAAGAAAACTTGTTCAAGGAGGACTCCATTACTAAAGATAAGATAAAGGAAATATTCTCCCTCTGATCTTCCATTGAGGAAGCTAATAAAGAATATCATACGCACACCGAGTTCAATAAATAAATGGATAAATGTTTGGGATCTTGGACACATCATTTCCACGTGGCAGAGACATAGCAGAGGCATTGAAAAGGTTTAGACAGCGGATCCTCAAGTTAGTGGGCCCTTCCCAATCATAAGCACTTATTTCCTCCTCCTAGCTTCTCTTTCCTTCTTTTTGCTCATTTAGGGCTTATTGTAATTAGTTGGGGATTTTGTGTCAAGCATCCCTTTAACTAAACATTTTGGTTTAAAGAAGTAGTTACCAAGTGTAACTTATTTGTAAAATTACATAATGGGCTCTCTACGCCATTTTCATGGTTGGAACTTGGCTTATTCTTGAAAGTGTAAAGAGTAACAAAGAAATCAATACAAAAGAACTTCCTTTCCATTTTCTATCTGATCTTGTTCTCTCATTACTATCCACGAATACTTTTGAATCATTTTTTTGTATTATTTCAAGAAAAATTTTATTCTTGTGGATGTTATTTCTAGAACTTTGTGTCTTTGCAATATCATCTTATTGATTCAAATGTGAATGGTTTTTTTCCAAATATTTTTATTCTAGCATGCATAAGGAATTATTGTGTTATCTATAGTTCTAGAGAATGCCTTTCTAATTACTTCATTCCTTTTTAATTTTGTATTGATGATCCATTCTATTTTTGAAACACTTTCATGATATCTAAGTTCCACATTAAAACTATGCATTTTACATATGTAAATAAGCTTATTCTTTAAATAAGGGAACCTATCCCATTAAAGATGAGGGACTTATTGTCCCCTAACTTTTGCTCTCAAATAAGTCCTTTTTGATGACCAACAATTTTTTGGCGAATCCGGTGGGGATTCATTTTCTTAAAACACATTCCAATTCTATGAAAATTTCTTAATCATCCTTTGATCTGGTGACTCCACATTTTACTCATGGAAGCATGGCCCTTGGTATTGAAGGTTATCATTTTCAACTTTTGGAACAACAAGGTTTTCCTTTTCCTTCAACAATAAGGAATAGAAGAGCTCATTCAACACATACTCCTCTTTTTGAAGATAGAACCCCTATAGGTGTTATCCCTTCAGAGAAACTCATCCCTAATCTTCATGCTTTGATTCTTGTTGGTGTTTCAGTTACCCTTCAAGCTGTTTTTCTAAGGATGGAAGCACCATTTCCCTAGGGCCATCATGTTGGGCCTCTCACCCTTCCTCAGCCTTTGCATGAGTTACCTAGAGGTAACAGAAAGAACTTCCCCAAGTTCTGAGGTGATGGAAAGGTACATCCTGATGAACATATTACATCCTTCATAGTTGCATGTGGAGTTCTCAGAGTTGAACATAAATATGTCTCGGTGAGGATTTTTGTAGAGACTTTACAAGACAATGCAACAGATTGGTTCTATCACCTTCAAGCTAGGGCCATTACTGGTTGGACCATGATGAGAACAAGATTTGAGAACATTTCAAACTTTCAGAGGATGTACATGCTTTGCTTGCTCATATTTCTCAAATAAAGAAGGACTCACAAGAACCCATGAGAAAATTTGTGGCTAGATTCAACAAGTTGATTAACAAAATCTCACCAAATACTCAACCTGTAGATAAAATTCAAAAGTGTTTATTCTTGAATGCTCAATTTCCTAAAGTTAGTTATGCATTAAGAAGAGCCAATCTTTCTACATCATCCAAGGATCAGAATCTTTCTGTTAATGTCGAAGATGATTTGATTATGTATGGAAAGTTGAAAATAGACCCTTCTAAATCTATACCTTCTTCTTCCTCCTCTTCCACTCTCAGGCCTAATACTAATCCATTAGTACAAAATCTTGCCAATGATTTCATTGCCATCAAAAATCAATTGGCTCAACACACCCCCTATGTAGATGTTCCAAGGAGGAATTTTCAACCTAGGAATCTCTTTTTCTTTCTTCTCAGACAAGGCTATCACTTGAGAGGCCACCTATCAAGGTCCCTGTTAATGCATCTTGTGAGGTTGAAGAGCCTAAAGATGAAGAGGTTAATGAATACTGTGAAGAACTTGAAGAAGAATTTGATGGAGAGATGGAGGAGGTTGAGAGATCTCAAGTTAATTTCTTCACTATTGAAGGTGTTGATGAGGTAGTAATAGACATGAATAGTGAATCATATGCTATCATGACTTGAGAGTAGACAAACAAAAGGGAGAAAGTGATGCAGCTCCCTAAAAGATCTAAGGAGCATCCCACGACTATCCCTGTGATTGCAAAAATGGGATCTCCTATCCCCACTACATTCACACAAAAGGTGAGTTCTGCCAATATTACTTTTCCTAATTCTGCTACTAAAGTTTCTTCTTCTTCCACTACTCCTAAATCTGAAAAACCTAAGGTTCCAAGTGATGATAGCCCATCCATCTTTGGATCTTTCAATATCATTAATCACCTAAAAAAGACAAAGGTTCAAATTTCAGAGGATGAGTATTATCAAACCCATCCCAAAGCTTTTGCCAAAATGGTTCACTTTGTTAGTTCTCATTCCAAATTTTCTTCTAAAGGTATTTCACCTACTCCATCCTCCACACCCCAACCTAATCTAGTAGCTACCGTCACCTCACCTAATGAGAAGATCAAACCATTCTTTGTGACCCTTTTTATAACAGGCCATACACTTAGCAACTGTGTCATAGATTCAGGAGCATTAGATAATGTAATGCCTACCAAAGTAGCTCATGCCTTGAGCCTAACTCTCACATGCACTTATGGGTCTTGTTATTTCATGGAGAGTAAGGAGGTACCCCTATTTGGAAGAATTAAAGATGCACAAGTAGCTTTTGCTACTCTACCCGAGAAAAAGGTCTTAACTACTATCCTGGTAGCATATATTCCCCCTTTATATGGTATTCTGTTAAGCATGAACTTCTGTAAGGATGTAGGAGGAGAAATTCAAATGGTTTGGTCTCATGCCCTCATCCCAGTTAATGGGAAAATGAAGAAGTTGTTTCCTGAGAAGCAATCTGAGTATATTGTACAAAAAACAGATGATCCCAAAGCACAAATACTTTACAAGGATATGGGGCATGGTAACTATATGATTATGTCCCTGGAGGAAACTCTACTTCCCAAAGGAGTAATTCATGATCCTAATGGGGTTTGGATTTTAGAATTTGATGGAAGTTGTTCCTCATCTGGTTATAGAGCTGGCGTAGTATTGGTGTCTCCCAAGGGAAAATTTCACCCTTTCTCATTCAAACTACAATTTTAAAATACTAATAATACAACAGAGTATGAAGCTCTCATTCTTGGGCTTAATGTGGTGAAAGTAAAAGGTGTGAAGAATATTCTAGCTCATGGAGATGCAAAATTAGTTTTTAAACAAGTTAGAAACCTTTTCCAAGTAAATAATAGGAGGTTGAAGCATTACAAGAATCAGGTTTGGGACTCTATTGAATTTCTTGATGCCTTCTTCATTGAAGCAATGCCTGGGGAAAGGAACACCAGGGCTGATTCTCTTGTTGTCTCAGGATCGTTGTTGATACCTCATCCCAATTTCTCTCAAGATAGGTTTATGATTGAGATGATCCATAGGCCTAATGTACCTTATAACACAAGTAACTGGCAAATTTTCAATGATTATCAACATTTAATTTCTTTCTTAGAGCTCAGGGATAACTTTGAATAGTTATACTTCAAAGGAAGTGAAAATTTGCCTCGTGAGAGTGTGTCTTCCCATGAAGAGGATGTCAAAGAGGAAATAGATCAAGATGGGTGTATCAAACTCAAAGGTAACAAAATTACAAAAGTACTGGTGAGTTTGGAAGAATTGTTTGATAAGCATGACAGGTATGTGAAATCTAAAGCTTCTACTACATCACAACAATCTACTGAGTATGAAAAAACTAATATTGGAAGTTCTATTGACCCCAAGCTTGTGAACATTAGAAAATGTTGTAGACCAGAAGAAAAGAAGAAATTAATCAACCTTTTAAGGAAGTATAAAGATATTCTTGCATATTCCTATGAGGATCTAAAAGCCTTCTAACCAAAGCAGATGCAACATTTCATCCCTCTCAAACCTGATATTAAACCTTTCAAGTAGAAACAAAGGAAATACAATCCCAAGATAGCTGACACTATTTTTTCAGGAAATACAAAAGTTGTTGAAAGCCAAAATCATTTTTCTCATCCACCATTCAACATGGATTGCCAACATTGTGCTTGTCAGGAAGAAAAATGGTGAGATTCATATCTGTGTTGACTTCAAAAATTTTAATCAAGCTTCTTTGAAGGACAACTATCATTTGCCCATGATGGATCAAGTCTTGCAATCTGTTACAGGGTTTGAAATGTTTTCCATGCTTGATGGCTTCTTAGGGTATAATCAAGTAGAAGTCAATACTGCAGATCAACACAAGACGGCCTTCACCACCCCTTGGGGTAATTTTTCCTACAAGAGGATGCCTTTTGGGCTCATTAATGTTGGTGCCAATTTCCAAAGAGCTATGGACTTGGCCTTTGGAAGTTTGAAAGGGAAATGAATTGTTGTATATCTAGATGAATTAACTATATCTTCCAAAACTAGAGTAGATCATTTTCAGCATTTGGAAATAGTTCTCTTGAAGTGCATAGAACATGGGATCTCTTTGAATCCTAAGAAATATGTCTTTTGTGTCACAGAGGGAAAATTGTTAGGGCATGTTGTCTCTAAAGATGGTATAAAAATTGATCCTGAATGAGTTCAAGCCATTCAGCAGATCCCTCTTCCAACCAGCAAGAAGGGAGTGCATTTTTTCTTCGGTAAGATCAACTTTCTGAGAAGATTCATCCTTGATTTTGCAGAACTAACTTTGAATATCTCTCAAATGATGAAGGGAAAACAAAAATTTGGCTAGTCTTCTAAAGGGAAAGGAGCCTTTGAAGGTATTAAGAATCCTATTGCTAGAACTCCTATTCTAGCATGTCCATATTTTAGAAAAAAAATTATTATCTATTGCTATGCCACAAATAACACGCTGGCTACTATTTTGACTCAAAAATATTCTAATGATAATGAAATCCTAATTGCATTTATGAGCTACATTCTTAAAAATCATGATTTGAAATACACAATGAAGGATAAACATGATTTTGCAATGGTTAAAGTTGTCAAGCAATTTCATTTTTATATTCTTAACTCTCACTCCACAGTACTTGTACCAGACACAACTATCAAGTCTATTCTCATGTAGCAAGAGTTTGGATCCAAGAGAGGGAACTGGGTGGCAAAAGTTCAGGAATATGATATTGACATCAAACCAAACAAACTAGTCTGTGGAAAAGGCTTGTGTGAACTCATCACTGAGGGAGCTGGACATGAGTTACCTAAGGATGAAGTTGATCTTCCTACCGTTCTATTTCTCAGCTCAATTGATGAATGGTATGCTGATATCACACATTTTCTCACCTATGGGGAGTGTCCCTCTAATTTTAATGCCAAGGAGAAAATATTAATTAAGTTAAGATAAGCCCAGTATGTATTATGGGAGAATGTGTTGTTCAAGCGTGGGATGGATGGAAGATTTCTAAAATGCGTGGATAAGGAACAACAGAGGAAGCTTCTTTCAGCTTTCCATGGTCAAGCATGTGGAGGAAATTATTGATCTACTATCACTACTCAAAATATTCTTCATGTAGGATACTATTGGCCTACCTTGTTCAAAAATGCATCAAATTGGATTGATAAATGTGAAGCTTGTCAGACCTTTATGGGTAGACCCAAGTTGGTTGCCTTGCCCCTTAAACCGGTCATGAATGAAAAACCCTTTCAACAATGGGGTTTAGATTTTATTGGAACACTTAATCCCTCTTCAAGTTCCAGACATACCCATGTATTGACTGTCACATATTATTTTACTAAGTGGGTAGAAGCCATTCCAGTAAAAAGTACTATTTCTATAGGAGTATGTGATTTTATCAAAGAGAACATCTTGGTAAGGTTTGGTGTGCCAAACAAGATTGTGATGGATAATGCTTAAAAAATTTCTTCAACTGAGATGATGGATTTCTGTAATGGATATGGAATCTCCCTGGCTCACTCTTCATATTATTATCCCTAAGGGAATGGGTAAGCAGAATCAACAAACAAAAATCTGGTAGCCATAATAAGGAAATTGGTTAATGAATCTCAGAGGAACTGGCACAAGAAAATCTATGACGCTCTTTGGGCAGACAGGATTACACCTAAAAGAGCTATTGGGATGTCCCCTTTCCAAGTAGTATATGGAGTGGAAGCTCAATTTCCAGTAACAGTAGAGCTACCAGCCTTGCATTTAATGAAGGCCATTGAAGACACCAGCTTCAATGATTCCTTGGATAAAAGGATCATGTACCTTTATAAATTGAATGAAGACAGATTGAAGGTTATTGATAGAATGTCTACTCACCAACATAAGGTAAAATCCTTATTTGATAAGAAGGCCAGGTCCAGGGATTTCAAAGTTGGAGATATCATTTTACTATGGGATAAAAGACATGAACCTTGTGGTAGCCATGGCAAGTTTGATTCTCTTTGGCTCAGACCTTTCAAGATTAGGCACTTTACTGGTGAAAATTCTTTCTACCTTGATTACATGGATGGTTCTTCTCTCCCATTTCCTTATAGTGGGCAGTACCTAAAATTGTTTAAGTCCTAGGTGAATAGGAAGACATGTGTACATTATGTATAGGGTGTGTCTCCTTTCTTGCTTGTGTGTGTTTTTCCCCCCTTACTTTTTGGTGTGTTTTCTTTCTTTGTTTATGTGTTGTTTTCTGTATTGGTTTTCTTTTGACTCCATGGCCCAATGGATAAGGCATTGGTCTTCCTTCCCTAGTTTTCTAAGAGTTATTGCCTTGTCTCATTCTTTGAATCCAGCCAAATTATCCCTAGAAGGAGCCAACTTTTGTCCTCTCAAAATTTCCCCTCTTTCGAAAGTCAAAAATTGAAAATTTTTGAGTTGAAACCTTTTTCTGATGTTTTGGTAAAGAGGAAAGTTGAGAAGTTAGAAAAATTCTAATTTTTTTAGTCATTTGAGTAATTTGTGGGTCTGCCAGACATTTTTGTCCCATGTGTCCCAAGTTCTCCCAGGATCTCTGTTCCACGATCGGCCATTTTCTCCAAAATATGTTAACTTGTGGGCCCATCGAAACTTTTTGTTCCAACTATCCCAAGTTTTCTCGGTCTCTCTATTCCCCAATCACCTGCGTCAGCTGCATCATGCACTTCACATAGTTTGGTCCTGAATTTCCCAAAAGCATTTGTACATTTTGTCCCCGCATCACCATCATCGCCAGCATCGGCTGAGTCACGCTTTCACATCCCTCATGTCCCAAATGTACCAAAAGCCATCTGGGCTAATTTTTCCCGCTCTTCCTGATGCTTTCTTTTTGAGTTGGTGAATATGAATTTAATACACATTTAATAACCTTCTCTCTCCTAAAATGTCTATTTAATAGACTTGCCCCCTATGCATTTTTACACACTAATTTCTCATTGCCATTCACTCTTGCCCTTGAAAATTTAAATCACCTATTCACATACCCATTTCCACTGCATTTTTCATCACAGATTCAAGCTGTAAGTTTGTTTTTCTAAACATTGTCAGTATGAAGATTAAGTTCCAAGGTCAAGAGCAGGTTTCTCCGCTTGAGTCCTCCATTCCTGATATCAGGAACAGTGAAGTTTGTTACCTAAACTTTGGTGATTTTTGGACTAGGTTGATGGACCTAAATCCCTCTCCCATGGCACAAATGATTAATGATATCGACCTAGAATTTACTGTTGGTTTCCCAATTTTGGTGTAATGTGTCGATATTGTGCTTGCCTGCGGAGCTCATTTCAACCCCAATACGAGTGAATTGACCAATGTGCATGGGAATATCATCACCAAACTTTATGCCTCTACCACTGCCACTACCCTAAGGATCCCTGAGATGGACAATTCTATGGTGATCTCTCAAAACCAAGGGTAGGCCCTTTTTGATCAAAACATTGAAAAATACAAGGCAAGAGTAGCAAATTCATGGTTGAAGAACCCTAAGAAGGGGGCATCCCGACTATCAAAAGCTATATTTAGGGCCTATTTCAATGAGGAGCTACTTGACTTCATAATATTGTTAGCTCATGTCATGGGCTTGCCCTCTACTAGCAAGTTCCACTTCTGAATGTGCCCACTCATCAACATAGTGTGTGAAGGTACCCAGAACATCAACTAGGTAGAGATCATCTGCATGAACTTGACAGAGTAGTTATCCAATGTATAGAAAACTAAGAAGTTCTACATGACTTCTTATCTGATGTATACCCTAGCAGCATCTAGACATTGGTTTGGCTTCACATACATTGATGCTTAAAAGAGTGATCCCATATATGCTTACTGCCCTTAGTTCACCTTGGACACTAGTAATCACAATTTTAGGAGGGTGAATTATGCTTTCACCATGTACATTGTGAGGCTTCTAGAGAGTGACACTGCTAGGAGATTTTTGATGAAGCCATGAACTTGATATAAAATTATGGAGCCTACTTCATCCAATTCAGAAGGTTTTCTTATATCAGGCTTGCTAGTTATGAGAGCACTCCTCTCAAGCTCCCCATACTCTATAATGATAATATGGCTCTGATTGAGGTGTGTAGATGATTGGATAAATTACATAGGACTTGGAGAGACAAAAAAATCACTGGTCTACATTTTCCCTTTTCTTTGGGGAACTATACATGCAAAACAGCTATGGATGCCTAGAACATAGAGAGAGCCCTGACTCCCATTACCGTCCACTTCTTCAAGCCTAGAACCTATTTCAATATGAATAAATTCATTGAGTAGAATCTCAAAATCAACTACCATCATAGGGCAGACACTGAAGAGTACTGGGCTTATTGCACAGATGATTTTGAGGCTAGACAAAGGCATTATGGCAGGCTTCCCCTTCAGCTAATACAAGAGCTTAACTTGTATCAAATTCCTGAAGGGCTTCGAGATGATAACTCTAATCTATTGTCATACAAGTATGATAATGTGATCAAACATAATCCCTTGGAAAATTTGGACTAGTTTAAAAGAGAAAAAGATGATTTGGCTGAGATTCTAGCTCCTGTCCTAGTAAGAACCAAAGTCTGGTTTAACAGGAAGGTTCGTGAGCTGAGGAAGAATGAAGGAGAATCCTACTCCAAAGACACTTTAACACCGAGGAAGGAGTCACAAACACCTAGTTCAGAGGTACCTGTATGGACTTCTCCTGCTTCATCAAGTAAAAAACCTGAGTCCTCAACTCCTTCCTCCTCCACTCAGGTATATCAAAAGAAGGTAAAGGAAGTCAAAAAGGAGCCTGTTGAGGAGGATCCTCTGCCAAAAAATTCATAACTACCTTCTAGGCTAGAGAACATCATTGTTCTCAGTGAGAGTGAAGATAGTGAAATGTCAGTCCCTACATGAGCTTCAGAATCCCCAATGGATAAGGAGCAGGAAATTCATAGCACTGAGCCCCCAACCACCATTGATTCCTCTCTCCAAGAAGCCTCATCTATTCCACTCACATATCTATTGGAGGCAACAGTGGTAAACACTCGAAGTGTCATGAGTTCTCTCACTCTTGGTTATCTTGCTCCTCCCTCTTCCTCTTCCTCCACTTTTACATGGGTGCAACCTTTTGTTGATAGTAGGAAGAGGAAGTCTTCCTCTTGGTTATCAGGGCCCAACTTTGATGTTGTGGTAGCCTTGCTAGGTACTACTTCTTCTGCTCTTGCTAAGAAACCTAGAAAAACTTCAAGGATAGTAACAGATGCCCAAGGTCAACAATTCCTTGAGATAGTTAAGCCCAAAGTTGATAAGCTAGAGTAGGATTTGCAAGACTCTGATCTAGAACTTTCTAGGATCTTAATGGAAGAGTCTACCGCTAAAAGTGAAATCCATAACCTGTAGGAAACATTGACAAAGGTTATTAGAAGGGTAGAAAAGGGCAAGTAGACTATAGAGTAGCTAGAGGAGCAGTCTTAGATACTTTTTGGTTTCATCAAGTCACTATTGTCTAATGATAAAGTTTTAGACCCTACCCCATTGACTGCCCTTCCACCACCTGTGATCCTCATTCAAGATGAAGTCCAGAGCATCAAGGACATACACAGGTACTCCATCTATGGGAGGGATATGGAGGCCATGGTGGACAACATGATTTTTGTAGGGTTGAATTTCATTGGTGAAGCCTTCAAGCTCAATGAGAAGGTAAATAGTCTATAAGAGAATCTCTCCTCCACAATTGGAAATATGGATAAAGAACTGAAACTTCAGAGCAGCTATATAGAAAACCTTCGATTGATGGGACAGACTGATGAAAATCTATTGATGGCAAGTAAGGTCTTTGATGATGTTAAATATAATTTGTCAAAGTCATGGGTATTCAGTGTGGAGTGGAAAATCAAAGTGCTGGAAGAGGCTTTGGGAGGATTAAGGAATATTTGGCAGAAAGGAGAGGCTTTCAAGACTTTGGTGGTCTCTACTTTGAAGGCTATTCACTATCACCTCCACGATGAGACTTCAAGTGTATCATTCTCCCTCCAAGAAATTAAGACTTAATTTAGGGATTTTGTCAAACAAAACTTGTTCAAGGAGGACTCCATTACTAAAGATAAGATAAAGGAAATCTTCTCCCTCCAATCTACCATTGAGGAAGCTAATAAAGAATATCATATGCATACCGAGTTCGATAAATAAATGGAGAAATGTTTGGGATCTTGGACCCAGGCCACTACCAACACATCAGTTCCATGTGGTAGAGACATAGCAGATGCATTGAAAAGGTTTAGATAGTAGATCCTCCAGTCAGTGGGCCCTTCCCAATCATAAGCACTTGTTTCCTCCTCCTAGCTTCTCTTTCCTTCTTTTTTCTCATTTTGGGCTTATTGTAATTAGTTGGGGATTTTGCATTAAGAATCCCTTTAACTAAACATTTTGGTTTAAAGAAGTAGTTACCAAGTGTAACTGATTTGTAAAATTATGTAATGGGCTCTCTCCACCATTTTCATGGTTGGAACTTGGCTTATTCTTGAAATTGTAAAGAGTACCAAAGCAATCAATACAAAAGAATTTCCTTTCCATTGTCTATCTGATCTTGTTCTCTCATTACTATCTACAAATACTTTTGAATCATTTGTCTTTATTATTTAAAGAAACTTTGTATTCTTGTGGATGCTATTTCTGGAACTTTTTGTCTTTGCAATAACATCTTATTGATTCAAATGTAAATGGTTTTTTTCCAAAAAATAATATTTTGGCATGCATAAGGAATTGTTTTGTTATCTATAGTTCTAGAGAATGCCTTTCTTCTCATTTCCATTACTTCATTCCTCTATACTTTTGTATTGATGATCCATTCTATTTTTGAAACACTTTCATGATATCCAAGTTCCACTTTAAAACTATGTGTTATACATATGTAAATAAGCTTGGTCTTTAACTAAGGGAACCTCTCTCATTAAAGAGGAGGGACTTCTTGTCACCTGATTGTTGCTCTCAACTAAGTCCTTTTTGATGACCAACAGGTGTCTACATTTTCCCCTCTTTAGGGTGGTGTAACGTAAGTGATGCCACTTAAAAGATAGTAAACAATCAGAGACAATTAAATTTTTGAGGGAGAATGAGTAGAATGAAGGATTCCCCCTCGAGTGTCAATTGTGTGATAGAAGAGGTTGATCAATTATTGAAAAATAAGGATGAAAAGGTAGTGCGATAGAAATATATTACAGCAAAAGGGATTTGAACTTGACTTGGTTGGCCATTTTTTCAAATGGATTGATTGGAATAGAAACACCAATGTTTTAACAAAAAGAAGGAAAAAAGGGGTAGGGGGAATAAATATAATCCCTATTACCCTAGGTGTTTGTATAAGAAAATGTGGTAGATGATTTGTAGAAATTGAGATAGAATAAATCTCACACATGGAGATAACAAACATTCAGCTGGTGTAGGAATAGTGTCATCTCATCATATTTATTATATGATCAATGACATCAGTTCCATAGAAAAAGTTTATTGAATATGAGGAATGAATCAATGTAAAATATAAAATGTAATGAAATACGAGAAATTAAACACGTAGAATAATAAATAAGCACAAATAAATGTACTCATCAAACAAACAATGTTCAAGATAGTTGTACCAATGTTTTTGTTATCGAGATTCAATTCCCAAATGTTTGAGTTATATGACAAGGGTTAAAAATAGCACCCTAAGAAAGGATACATGTAAAATGAATAAATGGAGGACGTAGAAGTCCTATGAAAAAGAAATCATGCTCTTTAGAACTGTCCCAAGAAACTGCCATAGCAAGAAAACTAACTTTTTTTAATGGAAGGTAGATCAAAATGATCCGCAAGCCATGCGTGAGAACAAGCGAGGACTGAAGAAAGATTTTTTGGGACAAATTTTGATGTTTAAGGACATTGTGTCCTATGAATGATTCAGATGTGTGAACGCTTTTTACCGATTTTTGGATTTCTGAAAATTTTACCCATGTTTTGGGATTTTGATATTTTTACCATTATTTTGGAGTTTTAATATTTTTACTAATATTTTTGATATTTTTACAAAAAAAAAATTGGTTTTTTATATTTTTGAAAGAATGTGATATATAAGAATGATGATATACGTGGGATACCAAAAAAAATCACTAGGAACCAAAAATATGCCTCAGGGAGAAAAAAAGGTCACTAGGAAGAAAATTCATGCTTCAGTGAGGAGAAAACGTTAGTAAAAATGATCATTTAATTAAAATAATCATCATGATGGAACATCAGTACGTGGTAAGTAGAAAGCAAAGGAATGGGTTAGTAGTCTTACCTCGATGAGGTGAGAAATATGAAAAAATAGGGATAAGAAGGTATAAATAGCAAGGTGGGAGGGGTAAAATCCATCGTGACCCATTATTTGCTATTATACTCTACTACTTTTTGAGAGATATTTGTTCTAACTTCTGAGAGAGATGTCATCAATCCAAATTTATACACATCATGATGGTCAGGTTCGAGAGTTTAGGAGGCTTCCTGTAGACTGTGTCCTAGAAAGTAGCACAAAAAAATGATTTTTTAGTGCATTTATTACTCCTTTTAGCTAGGATAAGTTAGCGGGTTAACGCTAGCACATGCCTTTAGGTGCGATAGCATGTCATTAGATGCACTAGTGTGAACACCATACACTAACATGAAAACACAAGTGTGAGCATTAAACTAGGTTTGAGAAAGGTTAGGGCATGCACTAGCGTGGAAATAAAAATATGAGCGTGAAAACACGCATGATAGTGTGACATGCACTAGCATAAAAATGAGAGCATGAGTGTGAAAATACATGCACTAGTGTGAAAATGGATGAGCTAACACAAAAATCCATGTTCCAGTAAAAATTCCAACCTTTTAGAATGCCTTAGAAGAATTTAGGATATTTTGAGAAGTGATTAGAGGAATATAGGAGCAATTAGAAGACTTCAGAAGATGTTTTAATAAGAAATGATGTACATTATTTTTGTCTTGGATGATCCTATAGGAAAGGCTACTAAATTTGGATGTGCGTGAGTGTCATGAATGTCTATAGGAATACGAGCTAACCTTCTCCCGTCGAAAGTACTAAGGATTGATTGTCATTCTTGAGGCCACATGTTTATCTTATATTACACAGTTACCACACATTATGTTAGATCATAGCCTCATGAATACCTTAGAAGAGAGATGGCACAGTGAGATTCATACATTTTTACTACCCACTAGAGAGATGATAGTGACACTAAAGGACATGTACCAAATTCTCAGAGTACCTATGCAAGGTAGTTTAGTTACGTATGATGGGAACCAAATTATAGGACATATCTGGGGTGTGTTTTAGTAAGAGGATATACCTTGATAGGGCATGGCAGTGTACCTATATAGATGTTTTGAGAGTATAGGTCTCACACGATTTCTAGTTTATCTCATAGCTGTTATCATCATCTACTTGCTTCCTGATAATACCAGGACACATTTTCCACTTGGTTTGATAGGATTTGTGCACCGAATAATAGGTGGGAGTTTTTTTTCCTGGGGTTAGTTCATACTGGCCCATTTATACCGAGATTTACATTTGCTAGTGTATAAAATTATGAGGTTCCTGATTCCTATGAACCTGCTACAAAATTGGGCTTGAGACCATATTTATATTAGATTCCCACATGGTGTGCTACGAGTTAAAGTGTCAGATGATACATCTTGCATGGGATGGGAGAAAGTTAGAGGGGACATTTGATATCATATGTGAGAAATTGCTTATTATAGACAAGCTTTTTATGATTTACAGCTACGAATGGTGACCTAGTGACCATACTATTTATACCAGTGGCGCAAGGATGTTGTTGAGCTAAGCATTTCCAAGATTGATCACTTTTTGATAGGAAACCACATTCATATTTTAGATTGGTACCATGTAGAAAGAGTATAGGGGTAGCTTTGTATCATCCAAGGTATCCCAGGGGATGAGATATGGTACATGCGTAGAGCACGCATGAATTTTGACTTTGGGCCCTACATCAGACTACAGAGAGCATGAGAGAGTTATCTAAGTTTCATCACACAACTATGGAATGGATGAGCATAGGTAAGGGACCCAGGTATCAATGTAGATTATGGAGTGTGGTATGTGATAGTGGTGCCTCAATGGATCACTATTCCACAAGAATCCATAGTGGTTGGTATAGTAGCATTAGAAGCAGGTCTTGAGGGTAGATCACTATGGGATATGGCCAAATTAGGCCACCTAGAGGCTGAGGATGAGCTATAGGTATCCTAGGGATAGGGATAGGGTCAATATGATATAGGGCCACAAGTTTAGGTATAGGTGCAGCCGCATGTACAAGTGCAGCCGCAAGTAAACATTCAGGTGCCTCCATCACAACACAGTCCACTGATATGGCCACATGTACATCCATTAACAGTACTATTACAGTAGGTAGGTGTTGGGTTATATATTTTCACTTGGAATGAAACCATAGTCAGGGGACAAGAAAGTCCCTCCTCTTTAATGGGAAAGTTTCCCTTATTGAAAGTAGGGGCAAAACCTATGTACAAATGCACAATATTTCATTTAATGGTGGTTTCCCAACATCCTAAAATGTGTTTTACGCATGAAAATTTATCAATACTTGAGGATAGAAGACTTGAAGAGAGGAGGGAGGAAGAAGAAGACAATACTGTTAGGGAAAATAGATGACATAGAAGACCCTTATATGTATTGAGTAAATGAGATACAAAATAGAACCATTATCATTTATAATAGGCACAATCTGCAAACTCAAAGTTCCCGAGATTGTATAAAACTAGAACACAAAGTTTCTAAGCATGCAAGGATTAAATGATTCACAGATTAGAGCAAGAAGGGAAAAGAAAATAGAGGGAAAATGGGAAAAACCTTTGTATCAATTTCTTTCAATTCAAAGTTATAGTTTTAGAATATCAAAATTCCAACCCTCACAATGGCTTTGAATGAAACCATGATATAGCTCGCTAGAGATGGTTACAACTTCCTCGAGAAAATAAGAAACAGTTACAAATTCCTCGAGCAAACAAGAAACAATTACAAATCATCCCAACCACTCACACCATTTCAAATTCTTGATTTGCAAAGAAACGTTAATGGAAGAAATACCAGACTCAAAATATATGGTCGTTACATTATTTTTCTAGGTAAAATATGGGCCATTCAATCTACTTTTACAACTTTAAATCTGGGCCACCCACGTGGAAGGAATTGATTAGAGTGGGTCTATGGGTGCATTTTGCATTTGGTGCCTTTAAAGCTATGCTAGACTGATATGTGGATAGCTCTGCCAGTTCCTTTATTCTTAGCTGAATTGGGAAAATTTCCTACTTGACCCATGTTGACCCCTAGACATGTGGAGGGTTATCGTTCATTTGAGTTTCCATTTTGGAAATGCCTCTTGAAATTGTGTTGCACTGATGTGTGTCTCCTTCCATCAGTCCTAGACTTTTCAATGGCCAACTCGGTCTCCCCATTGACTTTAACCAAGTGGTGAGTTGGTGCTACTTGGAGACTGACCCTTTGATTTCACTTCTGAAATGGCATCGTGTTGACATGTGTTCCCTTTCATTGGTCCTAATGTGGTGACCTAGTGCTCATTTTAAGATTGTCCCTTTGGTTTCATTTCTAGAATGTGTCGTTGAGTCACATGGAGGCTTCTGCAAACCCACCCATACTTAGTCAATTTCAAAGATCGGCTATGTCTCTTTTTGGACCCAGAACACATGGAGGACTGGCACAAGTTTGAGAACCACCCCCATATTTGAATCTTAAAGTTACGCCGATGATGCACATGGCGCCATCCATTGAGCCTTCCATACTTAGTTTATTTTAACTTGTTTTACCTTCATTTTGTACTTAGGATACGTGGAGGACCTGCACCTATTTGAGGACCTTCACTTGGACCATTTCCCTAGAGTTACATCATTTGGATACATGGAGGCTTCAACTATCACTTGAAACATGACTAAACTTCATCCAATCAGAGATGCCCACATACTACCCATGGATGCTAAGGTAAAAATTGACAGGGAAGATTCGCCTAACATTCCCGACTACAGGAAAAAAATAAAAATAAGGGGAAAGACTCCACTGTTACACCTGACTTTTAAACTATTCTCCATGAATAGGAAAAACTACAAACAAGGCCAGGCCCGATGTGATCCAATACCCCAAGGAATAGACTCAAAATTCTCAAAACTTGACTCCAAAAGAGGATAATTTTGAGGACGACAACAACTAACTCTTTCTAAGGATGACTTGGCTTGGAACAAAGACACAAGGAAAGATCAATAATTTTAGATAACTTTGGGAAAGAGTACCAGTGCCTTATCCATTGGGAAATAGATTCAAAATCAAAACCAATACAAGGCAACACATAGAAGACTTGAAAAACAAACAAAACAAAACTAACCAAAAGGGAAGAACGGAAATGAAACACAAATGAATGACCCAAAATCAAAACACTATACAGAATATACAAAAGGACCACCTAGTTACCTAGGACTTGAATAAATTTAGATACTACCCACTATAAGGAAGTGGGAGAGGAGAACCATCCATGTAATTGTTATTACAAATCTACAGCACCCCCTAAACGACCTTCTGATCTGCAGTCCAGAATTGGGTCATTTAGTGTGATTGCACAACATTGAGTTTTCCGTAAGTGTGGGACCTTGCAAATTGGGAAAACTCTCTAGATTGAGGCTGGTTCCTAATCCTCTATTTAGGTATATACATGCAATTTTTACAGAGGTGCTGATTCAAAATTCCTACTCTAAAACTACCAAGGAGAGATAGGGTTGAGAGAAAACATGGAAATGGAAACAAAACTAAGCAAAAAAAATAGAAAGGTGATACACCAAAGGAGTGTTAGAACTCCTTGATTTGTACAAATTAGACACAAATCATGAAGATGCAACAGTGCCAAAACATGGACAGATTTCACTAGGATGCAATGAACGATCAGAAGACAATGATAAATGCATGAGAGGATTGGAAATCAATCATAAAACATACATTATCATTTCCAGATTTGATACAATACATTGCAATAGTAAAGAGGTAAAAAATGAATTGCAATCTCCACGGGGAGCTCTGAAAATTCATTCAAATCCACCTACTAAGGGGAAAAGAAGAGCTTGCAGAAGCAAGAACATCCAACATTTTAAAAAATGAGCCAAAACTAGCTTTTAATCGATGAAAAATAGAATAGAGGAGAGAGAAATGAGGGAAGCCCATTTTTACATCCACCAACTGACAACATCCATTAAAATGGCAAGGGCACCTATGCAAATCCACTTCCCAATGCATTTGAGCCATGCTAGAGAAAAATGGGTGCCATACTGCATTAATTTTGGTGGTTGGATGGTATTTCTGCATTTTTCCCATGCCAGACACATTTCTTCAATTTTATCCCACAAATACTCCATCAAAAATCAAAATTGATGTAGTCCATCATGTAGATAATTTCACCATACCTTCCAATGACACCAAAATCATGAAAAAACTGAGCTCCGGTTTGAAATATATGGACCTCTGAAGATTAAGGGAAAAAACTTGGCAAAAAACAAAGCCAAACATTGGGGTCGATGCAGGGTCAAACCTTAAAAATTTTCCCTTTTGGAAAAATTTCCCAAAAATCTCTCATGGCTCCTGCTGCTCTCAGACACATGTCATCTTTTGGTTCGATGAGGACATGCAGCCTTCAAAACAACATTCTTGCCCCCTTTGCACAAAATTGTGAAATTTTTCCAAAATTCTCCACGGGCCTTGACAGTCTTGACTGACTGATGTGGACATGTGGTGCCATTCTCTTGGTTCGATGTAGGGGTACGGGCCCAAATTTTTCACCTTTAAGTCTTTCGCGGGCTCACAGGCTAAAACTTCAACTTTGGCTTTGATTTTTTAGCCTCGGCGCTGCTGACGAGTGCCAACAATTTCGCCTCCGTGCCTTGATGTGGGGGCCTTAACTCACTTCCTTCCATTCCTTCCGTGGGCCCATGGGCCGGCTTTGTGACTTTACACCTTTTAGCCAAAAAGGGATAAGTGTCAAGTTTTCTTTCTGTGCCTTCACTCCACCTTGACATGTGGCACTTTCTAATTGGCTACTGGTCTTGTCTAGGGAAAAATTTCCCCTCCAAATTCCATAGAGCCATAACTTGCAAAAACTACAAGGACTTAGGAGGACTTCATTACCTTTCTGGAAAGGTGGAGGAATTTTTCTATCTGATGAAATCATACCTAGAAAATTTTGAGTCCCTGAAGTGTGCCAAATAATTCATTTTATGTACCAGGAAAGGAAAAGGAGGAGGAGTTAGCCAAAAATAAAGCATGGGATTATTTTGGATAACAATTCTAGTGACTCAGAGGGGTCATCTACCTACTAGATGAAAAAGACCAACTACCTTGAAGCATCCATTAGGCATGGAGTCATGATAGATAGCCTGATAACCTGATCCTCTCTTGGAAAAATTCCCTTTTAAGCCTCTTGGAAACCACTGAAAACTGAAAACCGGTTGTGACTAAATGCCAATACAATGCACTGTGCAAGAGTAAAAACCGAGCTCCACAAAAACTATGTACAAAATCATGAAAATCATACATGCTCCAAGTGGAACATGCGGAGTGTGCACAAGCACTTATTCTACTGAAAACAAACCTACCTACTCTATTCTAACCAAGAAGCAAAGGTGGGCTAAACAAACGTTGCAACTGGTTGTGTAAAAGTAGCTTCCCTTCCTTCAAAATTGATAGCCATGTAATTGATTTGGAGATGATCATGGCTGGTGGGATGAGTGCAAAACTCAACAAAAAGTCTGTTCTTGCTACCCAAATTTAGCAAGGTATGTCAGCTAAAAAACAAATTGAATACCTCTTTTAGTTGCTCTGCATTTGGACTGAGGAGGTATTACAATTGATCCTTGGTGCTTTGCATATCATACTCATGCTTAGAAGCAAGCATGACTAGTTGTGGCTTCTCCCTTTGGCTCCAATGAAGCCAAGTACCTTATTCGGAAAGGTCTAATCCATCTTGATATGTTCCCATTTTTTATGAAATTCAACTCCAAAAATGGAGTCTTCTTGTAGACCTTCTTGGATGGATGATGTGGAAGAAGTGGTGAAAATATCTTTCGCTCTTTCCCTTCCTCTTCCCATGAAGAACATGGAAGATTTAAATCTTCCAATCTTGGTTCCAATGATCCTATTACAAAACATAGGCTGCTATTTTCTTCAATGTTCTCCTTTTTGGCAGCAGGCTCATGATGCTTGGAGAGGTGGATGATGAAGGAGAAAATAATATGTAATTTCAATTGGTTCCTCTCCATCAAAACAGTCCTCCAAATCTGATAAACAGATCAAACTACCTCATTGATGTCCTACTGCAACAAAGAGTTTCAACTTCCTCCATGGTGTTCTCTTGATCAACAACTTGTTCACCATGTGTTTCTATCATCCTCCAACATGAAACTTTTCGAAAGATCAAAATCTTCCAAAAATCCAGATGTTTGAAGTGATGAAGTGGGAGAGAAACATGAAGGTATCTTCTATAGTCTGTTTTGCACTCAAAGATTTTGGATCTGCACTTTGTTCTCCTCCACAGCTAGAATGTGCTCCTCTTCTTTTGGATTTGGAGCAGCTTCAACCTTCCTTTGCTACTTGAAAGACAATATTTCTCAATGAATGAGCTTCCTTCCTCTAGTGTTGTAAAAACTGACTTGATCAAAATCTTCAATCTACTGCTCTTCAGATGGACAAGTTGGGGCTGCAAGATCTTCTTTAGAGCTCCTCTATCCATGACTGATTATGCAACTTGCAGATTGGACCAGACATTTTCTTTGGAAGTAGCAGTGACCAACATGGACACCCACATTCATGAGTAAATTGATTGCTGATTCTACTTCTTCATGTTCTTGCTCTTCTTCTGCTGCAACAAAATCAACCTTGGCCACCCCTATGTTCTTCAACTTTAACCTCCTCTGAAGGCTTAACCATCAAGGGGATCTTTGTTATCCCAAATTTGAGCATCCCAAATCCTCAAGTTGTCTATCATTTATCTTCTATTGGGCTCTTGTTTTTGCTGTATTCTTGAATGGCATTCCTTGCATTTTCTATCTTCCCAACATGGATTTGGGAATGCAAGAGGAGGGCTAGATTGTAACTCAATTAATTTTGTAATTTGTTTGTGGTGTTGGAGGGAGGTATAAACTTTTGGATCTTGTTTATTTGGAGGGAATGGCTATTTGGAAGGGAAAAGAGTAGAGAAATCTGAGGTGGGGTGGGAGACTAGGAGATGAAGAAATGGAATCAACTTTTGGGACAGCAGATGGGCAACTTGAAACTTAACACTACTGAGATAAAAAAAATTGGGAAAGAGGAAAAGAAAAACCATGAGATGGCGTGCTTACTCTATTGACAAGGTTATTGAATACTCCTCTCATACACCTCTATCTCAATCAGTCCACTTGTGCAAGCAATGGGGCAGCATTGTCAACAATGAAGTCAAGTTTCTCTTGTGGACTATAATGCCTTGGGAAAGGGAATCCCACCCATGGACATAGGGTGCTCTGCAAGTGATCTCCAAATACTTTCATTTGTGCTTGAGCCATGAATTGCACCATGTTTTCCTCAATATTTCGTATCTTCTCCAAAAAATCTGCATTTTCTTCTTGACTTCCCTCATTGTATGTGTAAACCCTTTTGCTTTTGATATGGTTTCATAACCAAACTCATTTTGGTATTTCTCATATGGGTAAGCATGATTGATTTTGAATTTGTTCAAAATGCTGGATTTCAAGGAGTTGTAAAACATGTTGGAGTTGGGAATGTGTTGTTGTTGCTATTGTAAATTGTAGAATTATATGATGAAAATGAAGTCATGATTGCACAACTTCATGGGAATGGAAGAAGAATGGATAGAGATGGAAAGAAAATGGATGAGAAATGAAATAAAATGAATGGAAAGAAGGTCTGCAATTTCAGGAGATGGGTTGTTGATAAGATGCAGTCACCATATGTGGCTTTGCAAGTGCCTACTAAACGCTGCCAATATTAAACAGGAACACATCAACCTGCAAAAAATGAAGTGGAAGACCTCTTGGGGTCCCATTGGGGTGTGCCAAAACTGTTAGTACAAATCTACAACACCCCTTAAATGACCTTTAGATCTGCAGTCTACAATTGGGTCATTTAGTGTGATTGCACAACATTGTGTTTTCCCTAAGTGTGGGACCTTGCAAATTGGGAAAACTCTCCACATTGAGGCTGGTTCCTACTCCTTTGTTTAGGTGTATGCATGTAATCTTTGCATAGGTTCTGAATTCAAAATTCCTACTCTAAAACTACCAAGGAGAGAGGGTTGAGAGTAAACATGGAAATGGAAACAAAACTAAGCAAAAAAAATAGAAAGGTGATACACCAAAGGAGTGTTGAACTCCTTGCTTTGACAAATTAGACATAGATTATGAAGATTGCAGCACCAAAACATGCACAGATCACCAAAATGCAATGAAGGATCAGAAGACAATGATAAATGCATGAGAGGATTGAAAAATTGATCACAAAACATAAATTATCAATTTCCATATTTGATACAGTACGTTGCAATAGCAAAGAGGCAAACAATGAACTACAGTCTCCATGGGAGGTCTGAAAATTCCTTCAAATCCATGTCTGCTAAGGATAAAAGAAGAGCTTGAAGAAGCAAAGGGTGTCCAACCTTTTACAAAATGAGCCAAATCTAGCTTTTAATAAATGGAAAATAGAACATAGGAGAGAGAAATGCGTGGAAAAATCCATTTTTTACACCCACGAACTGACAAACATCCATTAAAATGGCAAGGGCACCTCTGCAAATCCACTTCCGAATCCATTTGAGCCATGTTGGAGAAAAATGGGTGCCATACTACATTAATTTTGGTGGTTGGATGTCATTTCTACATTTTTCCCGTGCCAGACACGTTTCTTCAATTTTCTCCCACCAAACTCCACCAAAAATCAAAATTGAATAATTCATCATGTGGAGAATTTCACCAGCTTTCCAATGATACCAAAAACATGTGAAAATCTGAGCTCTAGATTGAAAGATATGGCCCTATGAAGATTTAGGGAAAAACTGGTAAAAATGGGTCAAAATTGGGGTCTGTGGGGTCAAACCTTAAAATTTTCCCTTTAGGAAAAATTCCCCAAAAAACTTCGTGCCTCTGCTGCTTGAGACATGTGACATTTCCTGGTTTAGTAAGGACATGTGGCCTTCAAAATAACATTTTGCCCCCCTTTCACAACATTGGGAAATTTCCCCAAAATTCTCCACGGCCCCACTAGTCCACTACTGATGTGGACACGTGGCACCATCCTATTGGTTGATGGGGCCATGGGTTCAATACATGCCTTTAAGTTTTTGTGCTAAAAGGAAAAAACTTCAACTTTCCTCTGACCCCTACCTTGGCACTGATGACGAGAACACATGGTGCCTCTTGATTTGATGTGGGGGCCTTAACTAATTTTTTCCATTCCTTCCGTGGGTCTGCGAGCCAGTTTGTGACTTTGCGCCTTTTAGCCAAAAGTTCTAAGTGTCGTATTTTCCTCTGCACCTCCACTCCACCTTGGCACGTGGCACTTCCCAATTATTTGTAGGCCTATCTAGGAAAAATTTCCCCTATAAACTTGTTATCTCATTTTAGTGATTCTAGCTAAAATTAAAATAACCATAGAATTTTTTTGGAAAAACCTCCTAAAATTGCCCTTTTGAGGAGATTTTCGGGTTTTCATGTTTCAACAACATGAAAATATGTTTTTTACATGCTATATGCAAATTGTTTCCCAAAACCCGAAACCTGAAACAAGTTAGTATTTCAGGTTTTTGGAACTATTGAACATCGGAACATGACTTGCAAAAAGCATGCTACATGTCGCTTGACTTCCGAAATCTGAAACCCGATAGGTTCCTTTGTCTTGGGTTTTTGGAACCTTGGAACATCCAAAAATCTCATGTTTCATGTCATCTATTTCCCGAAACCCAAAACCCAAATTGATAGTTAATCCTTTGTATCAGGTTTTTAGACACTCCAAGCGCGATGACATGGCATTAACTCCGAGTTTTCAGGTAGTTGGCACACGTGTCAAGTGAAGTGTCATAAATGATAGGGTTTTATAAATAGTCCAATTTCACACGTCATTTTTACCAGTTGTAATTTTTTCTGCGTGGATTTTTCATTCTTGTTTCTACAACCTCCAAACCCGATCAAGCTTCTTGATTGATTACATGCTCCGTTTTCAATTATTTTTCAAGATTATTAAAGTTATTTTACTTTTCTTTCTGATTTGAGGTCTTTTGGATTCATATTTGAAATATTCTTTGGATGTTCTCCATCCTTTCCTATTTTTCCTCTATGTTTAGGGTTTTAGGTTGTTTTCTTCATTTTGTGTTGAATTCTATTGAAATTTCTTGTTTGGAAATCACCCAGGGAGTTTCTTTATTTTATCCCATGGAATATACCCTATTGGTTATAGAAAAAATATAAAATTCCTAACTGGTACAATGGCAGGAATTTTGCATGTCCTAACACCTCAAAAACCCGATTCCTTTATTTTTTGGGTTTTGCAGGGTGTTCAACAATCTCCAAGTTCTGCAGTGTATCAGGTTTCTTCAAGTGTCAGACATCCATCAATCTCTGACATACACTCCGCAGTGTATCGGGTTTCTTCAAGTGTCAGACATCTACTAGGATCTGACACTCTCTACGGCCTGTTGGGTTTTATAAAGTGTCTGACAAGACCTAAGTTTCGACACTCTCTCCAGTGTGTCAGATTTCATTAGGTGCTTTACAAATCCTAAAATCTGGATAGTGTGGCGGGTCTATGGGGTTGCTCAACAAGCTTCTAGGTCTAATTGCTCAGATAGGAGTTGTCTAGGTGTTCTTTCTTCAGAATTTCTCATATAAGATCATGGATCATCCAAAGACAAGTCAGACAGGTCAGGGAAGATGAAATACAAGTACCAGAAAATGGAATCCCCCTCCTACATATATTGCAATTTTGACATACGAGATACGGAAATTGGTAACATTGACATGGAGGATTTCTGGAACAAAACAAAAGATTCTTCTCAGAGTCCCTAGATGAATTCAATAACCAATAGTGGCCTCCCTTTTATAAAAGGATTCCCAATGTCTTCTCAATTCCCTGAATTCATTTTGGGATGTGCTTCTAATTATGACTCAGACTCTCACTCAATGAAAAATCAAGCAGGAGAAGTCATAGTGAAGTTGGATGGGGGTTACTTTGATGACCTCTTAAGATTACCCAACTTTCAAGAATATGTTGACGTAGATCTTAAGTCAGCACAGAAATCCTAGGACAAAGATCAAGAAGACTGCATCAGACATGTGAATAAAAATTTCTTGATCAAGGCTAAGCCAGTTGTCTCAAGGTTTCCCAAGTTTGTCCCCAGGAGTGATTTCATCCTTGAAATCAGCAACATCATCACCTTGCTAAGTTGAGTATTTGGACTCCCTGAGTCAAGGGACTTCCAAGGATGGATGTATCAATTCATGGTTATTATGAAGAATAAAAAAAAGGGATTGATTGGAGCATTCTCATAAGTGATGAGATTGAGTCCCAGATGAAGACAGTCTTGACTACGAGAAAATTCTATATGTCTTCGTATGTCACCTATGCAGCAGCTGGCATGAGAAATTATCTAGGATTGGATGCAAAAGGAGATAGGGTAACAGAACACATATATCAGTACCTCCATCAGCTGATAATGAAAGGTTCTGAAGATCAGTTCAGAAGAGTGAACGATTATTTATTTTATGAAAATATCTGTAGGATGAACCCTGATCTAAGGAAAAGAAGAGTCTCTAACGAATCATGGACTGAAGTATCAAAATGGGGTGGTATCTTCTTGTAGTTCAAGAATTTCACATACCTTCGAGTGGTCATGTACCAAGGTGATCCTTTTTGATTTCCTAGATTCCCAAGTGATAAGTTAATCCTAATGGAGTTGGTAAGACAATTTTTGGATTTCCACAAATTCTAATAAAGCAAACACAAGGCTTCTGTATCCTTCCCTGTTTCCATCGAAAGGTAGACATTCTTGATGATGGTCAAAGCTAAGAATGTGGTGTATGAGCTTCAGGATAAGTTGAAGAAGCACATGAAGCACAGAGATGGATTTGATTTCCGAGGAGTCCTTAAATCATACGGGACTTTATATCTACATGTTCCAAGGTTGGAAGATATTTGGGTTGATCTTCAGGATTAGGTTGTCATCTGAAAAAAATACAATAGCAGGTTGAAAATTGAAGAAATCCAGATGTTGGATTTATCTGACATCCTAAAAGGCACTAAAGACAATGAGAGTGTCCTTGATGCCTTGTATGATGGGTTAAAAGAAGATCAATATGTATTCCCGGCCATTGATTGGTCCATTGCTGAGAAAGATTATATCACGGGAAGAGCTACTCAAATTATTTCCTGTACTAAGGCATGGCTCATTTCTTGGGGAATGAGTTATAAAGAAAGGAGTTTTGTAAAGCCAGATGCTTTGGAAGTGGGACCCTCAAAAGGAAAAAAGGAAAAGGATAAGAACCCTTCAAAAAGGCCAATGAAGGTCAAGTTTGTAAGAAAGGGAGAAGATCAAGTAACTACACCATTGGTCTCTCTCCCATAAAAAGTTGAGGTTCTTGATTTTCCTCCACAACCAGAACAAGGGAATCCTCCTTTAAGAGAACAGATTATTCAACCTTCCATTCCTCCTTTGGTAGATAGTTCATCAGAGGTAAGTCTTCCTACCACATCTCAAGTTCTAATTCTGGAATCCTTTCCTCCTCCCAGTCAACCTTCCTTGTCTCAAGATTCTTCACCAAGTTCCTCAGCTATGGATGGTATCTTCTCCAGCCTCTCACCTCTCCCCACTGGACCCCAGTTAACCATGGACATGCCTTCTCCTACTACACCTTCATTCCTTGAATCCACTACTGTAGGTGCTAGAATTATGGTGGTTACCACTCCACAAGCTAATCCTCCTCTACCTGAAGATGTGTTCATAACACCTACAATGGGAGAAAATTCTTCCAATACACCTCAATGGTTAGTAGATCAGACTCCGAGGAAGAGGAAGGTATTTGTTTCATTACCAGCCTTTGATTTCAGTTCCCTCAAGTTCACTCCCACCAAGTTAGCCAAGAAACCCAAAACAGTCTCAAGGATTTCAGTGGATGCCTCAGGGCATAAATTTGTAAATATTTCTACTCTCGTGGCTAATAAAACTAAGGATGATATAATGGTCATAGATTATCAAATCACAATGGTGTCTCTAGGGAAAGTAACAACAGAGGGAGCACAGTAGGATGCACAAGATGCCATAAATGTGTTATGCCAGAAGCTGAGGGAAACTAAGGCAAATAGATATGAGTTAAAAGAGAAAGTATAGTAGCTAACAGAAGTGCTACTCAAGCTCTCAAAGCCTCCTGAGTCAACATCATCATCCTCTACTCCTATCAGGTTTGATTTCTCATCATTACCCATGATCTAGAAGATTAATGAGAATGGGGGAACGGTTGATGAATGGACCCAAAGGCTGCTTCTGCAAGGAAAAGAAGACATCAAGGACACCGTGGAAGTCTACAAATCCTTAGAGGATATAAAGAAGGATGGAGAGAAAATGGATGATGAGTTTTCAGCAGAGATTGGGAACCTAGAGTTGACTTTCGAAGCTCTCCAAACACTGAAACAGGTTCCATCCCGCATCTTGGTCGAAGAAGGCATCATTCCACATGGGGATAAACATTTTCAGCTAACTAATGCCATCATATTTAGAATAAAGATTCTCAATTAAGCTTGTAGAAAATTGAAAGAATCAAGAGATCAATTGGTCGATGGCAAGAACAACTTAAAAGAAGAGCTAGTCAAAATCTGTGCTAAAGTGTTGAGTGAAAGCTCGGGTATCCTACCTATTGATGATCTTTACAAAAATACCCAAGAATCAATTCAGCATGAACCAAATTATGGATTCGACCTAGAAATCATTGACAAGTGTGTGAAAATTGAACATTCTTTAGAGACCTCAAGGAAACTCAACAAGAGACTAACAAATCCTTCCTAACAATGCTAGTGATACTCAGGAAACATGTGAAGTTCTGAGTGATCATTCCACCATGCCTGATGAAAATGAGATGTAGGGCATAATCTGAAAATTCCAACAATTTTGGGACAAGCAGGATTTGTTGGAGGAAGACAAAGATAATGATACATAATAAGCACAATGTGACATGTCATTTCAATCCTGAAATCAACATATCTTTTTCATTTTTGTTTTGTCACATATGAATCAAATTTTGACTTGGTCTCCTCCGTGAGAGTCAAGCAAAATAGGAATCTCATTTAAAAGACTATTTTCTAGGATTTATCCTATTTTCTCTCAACACATTTTATTATAAATAAGAGATGCTTATGCATTCCAAAGGGTTGAGATTTTCATAATATTGAGATCTATTGTGAAGAAGAAAGACTTTGTGTTTTCTTTTAATCATTTGAGGAATAGAAGATGGTGCTATTTTGTAAACTTTGCATTGTGAGATGTATCTTTCTTAAGATATTGTTCTTATGTTCATAATCTTAAGATATTATTTGTTTATCATCTTGATCATTCTAATCATTTCAAATGTTACATTTGTTATCTAAAGCTCGTATGATTATTTCGTGCTCTGTGTTTACTTGAAATAAAATGCATTCCTCTCGTTCCCTTTCCATTGTGTTTTTCCATAATAAGTAATTCCCTTTCCAATCTATTTTACTTCAAAAACAACAATGTCTCCATCTATTGTGGATATGGATTTCGGGATTCTATCCCAACCCCAATGGTTAGATTAGTGTGAATAGTGTACATATTATTTTTGCTATGTTTTAGATTAATAATAAATAGGCAGCCTCACCTATCTTTGAGGAGGGATTTAATCCCATGTACTATGGTTGAACCTCATATTTTGGCGTGACAAAATATCCAACAAACAAAAC
Organism: Taxus chinensis; assembly: GCA_019776745.2. Classification (NCBI taxonomy): domain Eukaryota; kingdom Viridiplantae; phylum Streptophyta; class Pinopsida; order Cupressales; family Taxaceae; genus Taxus; species Taxus chinensis. Next base: position 477,642,749 of record CM034154.1, on the reverse strand, counting down.
TCCACTGAGCTATAACTCAAATACAAGGAGTTAGGAGGACTTCTTTACCTTTCTGGAAAGGTGGAAGAATTCTCTATTTGATGAAGCAATACTCAAAAAAAATTGAGTCCCTGAAGCATGTAAAAAATTCATTTTAAGTACCAGTAAAGGAAAAGAAGGAGGAGTTCACCAAAAATAACCATGGGCTTATTTTGGATAACAATAATCTAGATAAAAAGAGTTCTCTCTAGCAAAATGTCTGATTCTAAAAGGACCAAGCCAAAGAGAATCAAACTTACCATGGCTTCCTCGTGGCTCATGTATTTTTTCCCAAAGAATCATGACGTCTCCCAGTTGGAAAACTTTAGGTCTGGCTTTCTTGTCAAACAAATCCTTCACTTTCAACTGATGAGTTGTTACCCTGTCAACCACTTGCAATCTGTCCTCATCAAGCTTTTCAAGGTATAAAATTTTCTTCTCCAAAGAGCTACTAAAACTTAAATCTTCAATGGTTTTCATCAAATGCAAGGCTAGCAATTCCACCATAACTGGAAGTTGAGCTTCCACACTATACACCACTTGGAAAGAGAACATTACAATTACTCTCTTGGGTATAATTCTATCAGGTTGAAGTGCATCATATAGCCTCTTATGCCAATTCCTTTGAGAATCATTCACAATCTTTCTAACTATGTTCACCAAATTCTTGTTCGTTGATTCGGCTTGTCCATTTCCTTAGGGGTAGTAATCTGAAGAATGAGAAAGTGAGATCTCATACCCATAAAAGAATTCCATCATTTTAGCAAAATAAAAATTAGAAGCATTTTTTGTCACAATTTTTTTTGGGGTCCTAAATCTGATCAATATGTTCTCCTTAATGAAGTTGTAAACTACCTCAGAAGTAGTTCTCTTGACTGGGATGGCTTCCACCCACTTGGTGAAGTAATCTTTTGTAGTCATCACATGGGTATGTCCAGCACTAGAAGGTGGATTAAGAGTTCTAATGAAATCCAATCCCCACTGTTGAAATGGCTCTTCAATCACTATAGACTTGAGAGGAAAAGCAACTAACTTGGGTCTTCCAATAAATGTTTGGCATGCTTCACATTTACCAACCCATTTTAATGCATCTCTAAATAGAGAGGGCCAATAATAACTAGCAAGAAGAATTTTATGATCTATTACAGTAGAGGAGAAATGACCTCCACAAGCCTAGTCATGAAAAGCAGAGAACAACTTATTTTTCTACTCCTTGTCTACACACTTCAAAAACCTTCCATCTATGCCTCATTTGAACAAAGCATTCTCCCATAGCGCATATTGTGTAGACCTCTATTTGATGGCTCTCTTCTCTTTGGCACTCAAGTGAGATGGATACTCTCCATAGGTCAGAAAGTGAGTAATGTCAGCATAACATACATCTGTCAAACTAAGGAACAAAAAAACATGGAAATCAACTCCATCTTTAGACAGCTCCTTGGAAGCTCCTTCAACAATGAGTTCACACAGGCCCTTACCCCAAACCAACTTTGTTGGCCTGATGTCAAGATCATACTCTTACACCTTTGCTACCTAATTACCTCTCTTGGTTCTAAATTCTTACTGAGTAAGAATGGATTTGATTGTTGTATCAGGCATCGACACCATAAAATGAGAATTAATAATGTAAAACCTAAACTACTTGACAGTTTTGATAACTTTAAAAGCATGTTTCTCCATCATGGTGTACTTCATCTCATGATTTTTCAAGACATAACTCATGAACACAATTGGGAGCTCATGATCTTCAATATTCTTCTAGGCTGACACAACAGCTAGGATATTTTCAGTGGCATAACAATAGATAATGAAATATTTGCTAAAGTTAGGGCATGCCAAGACTGGAGTCTTTACAATAGCCTATTTAATGTCCTTAAATGCTTTCATTCCTTCAGAGGACCAACAAAAAAATTTCTTCCCTTTCATCATTTGAGTGATGCTCATAGTAAGTTATACAAAATCGGGGATGAATATTCTTAGGAAATTGATCTTACCAAAGAAAGAGTGGACACCTTTCTTACTTGATGGAAGTAGAATTTGCTGGATGGCCTGAACTCTCTCTAGATCAATCTTGATCCTTTCCTTTGAAACAACGTGTCCCAACAGCTTTCCTTCTATGACACAAAATATAGACTTCTTAGGGTTTAAAGAAATTCCATGCTCTCTACACTTTTGCAATACTATTTCAAGGTGTTAGAAGTGATATTTTCTTGCTTTAGAAAACACTGTCAAGTCATCCAAATACACAACAATGCATTTCCCTTTCAAACTGCCAAAATCCAAGTCCACGGCCATTTGGAAAGTAGCACCATCATTTATGAGACCAAATGGCATCCTCTTGTATACAAAGGTTCCCAAGGAGTAGTAAAGGCATTCTTATATCAATTTGCAATATTCACCTCTACTTGATTGTACCCCAAGAATCCATCTAACATAGATAGAATCTCTGATCCTATGACAACTTGCAATACTTGGTCCATCATGTGGAGAGGGTAGTTGTCCTTTAAAGAACCCTCATTTATATTTTTGAAGTCCACAAAGATCTGGATCTCACCATTCTTCTTCCTAATAGGCACTATATTAACAATCCACATTGAATGGTGGATGGGGAAGATAATCTTAGCCTTCAAAAGATTTTATATTTCTTGGAAAATTGTATCAGCTACCTTCAGATTATATTGCCTTTATTTCTATTTGAAGGGTTTGATCCCGGGATTTAGAGGAATGAAATGTTGCATTTCTTTAGGCTAAACAACCTTAAGATCATCATAAGAGTTAGTCAGAACATCAACATACCTCTTCAAAAAATTCAACACTTTCTTTTTCTCTTCCTGAGTGCAACATTTTCCTATCTCGACCATTTTGGGATCATCAAGACTCCCGATATTCAATTTATTAGTCTCATAATATTGTCGAGATCCTTGGGAAACTTTAGACTTCATATATCTATCATTTTTATCAAAAATATCCTCCAAACTCACCAGCCCTTTAGGAATTTGTTTGTCTTTCAGTTTGATGCATCCATCTTGATTCATCTCTTCTTTAACACCCTCTTCATTTGATGACACACTCTCTAGGTAGATTTTCACTTCCTTCAAAGTAAAGCTGATCAAAGTTGTCTTTGAGCTCCAAGAAAAAAAGCAAATGCTGGTCATCATTGAAAACTTGCCAATTATTTGCATTGTTAGGCACACTGGGTCTATGGATCAGCTCAATAGTGAATTTCTCTTGAGGAAAATCAGGGTGAGGAATCAACAAGGACCCCGAAATAGCTAGACAATCAGCCCTAGTGTTACTTTCCCTTAGCACAACTTCAATGGAAAAAACATCAAGAAATTCAATGGAATTGCAGAGAAGATTCCTATAGTGTTTCAACCTTTTGTTCTTTACCCGATTAAGGTCTTTAACTTGTTTTACAATTAGCTTTGCATCTCCATGAGCAAGAAGGTTCTTCACTCCCATTTCCTTTGCCATGATCAACCCAAGAATAAGGGCCTCATACTCAATAGTATTTTTGGTATTTTCAAACATAAATTTTAAGGAGAAAGGATGAACCTTACCCCCAAGAGAAATAAGCACTACACCATCTCTAGAAACAACTAAAGAGCAGCTTCCATCAAACTCCAAACTCCACACACCATAAGGATCAAGAAACAATTCCTTTGGAAGAATTTTATCCTCTTATGACATGATCATGTAGTCCCCATTCCCAATGTCTTCATACATTATTTGTGCTTTAGGATCATATGTCTTTTGTACAATATACTCTACTTGTTTCTCAGGAAACAACTTCTTCATCTTCCCATTGATAGAGATCAAGGCATGTGACCAATCCATTTGGATCTCACCTCCAACATCTTTGCAAAAGTTCCTACTTAACAACATGCCATAGGAAGGAGGGATATCAAAAACCAAGGTGGTAGCCAATACCTTCTTCTCTGGTAAAGAAAAAAAATCTACTTGTGCATCCTTGATTCTCCCTCCTAAAGGAACTTCTCTACTTTCCATGGAATAGCAAGATCCATAAGTGTAGGTTAGGGTTAGACCCAAAGCATGAGTCACTTTTGCAGGCATTGTATTATTAGATGCACCAGAATCAATGAAACAATTGCTAATCTTATGGCCAACTATGAGGAGAGTCACACAGAAGGGTTTGATCTTCTCATTGGGTGAAGTGACTGCAGCCACAAGGCTGAGTTGATGTGGAGAAGGAGTGGGAAAAAGGCCTTTAGAAGAATGGTCTGGGTTTTAGATTTAGAATTTACAAAGTTAACCATTTTGGAAAAGTCTTTAGGATGGGTTTGATAGAAATCTACCTCAAAAATCTAAATCTTGATCTTTTAAAGATGGCCTATAATGTCAAAATATCTAGATGCGGATGGGGAATCATTACTAAGAGTAGGAGGGGCTTTTGATCTATCAACTTTATCATTTTTTGGACAAGAATTCCTAGAAGTAGAAGTAGAGGGAGAAGGACTAGTAAAGCTTACCTTTTGGGTGGAAGTAGTAGGAATAGGAGATCCATTTCTTACAATCATTGAGATGGTGATGGGGGAATCCTTGGATCCTTTTGCTAGTTGCACCACTTTTTCCTTTTTGTTGGTCCTCTCCCGGGTCATAACAACATATGACTCACTATTCATCTCAGCCACTACATCATCATAATCATCTTCATCATCCACACCCTCAGTGGTTAGTAAATGAACTCGAGAACTACTAGGCTCCTCTAGTTCTTCATCATCTTCCTCTTCTTATTCATGATAGAGCTTATTTTCTTCTTTAGCATCAGGCTCAAGAACCTCAAAAGTAGCATTGATGGGCACCTTGAGGGGTGTACCTTCAATGGTCAACCTGGTTTGAGAAGAAGGCAAGTGGTTCCTAGGCTAAAAGTTCTTCCTTGTAACATCTTGATATGGATCATGCTAAGCCAATTGTTTCTTGATGGCAATGAGGTCATTAGCTAGCTTTTTCACCAAATGATCTGCATTACCTACAGGAGGAGAGGAAGAAGAAAATGCTTTGGACTTGAAAAAATCCCTTTTCAGCTTGCTAGACATGATCAAGTCATCTTTCACATTGACAGCCAATCTTTGATTAGCATCCAAAGTTGCAAGATTTTCTCTCCTTAGGGAATAGCTTACTTCTGATAATTGAGCATTCAAGAAGAAACACTTTTGAATCTAATCAACAACCTAGTATTTACTGGAATCTTGTTAATCAACTTGTTAAAATTGGCCACAAATTCTCTCATAGGCTCATGTGGATCTTTCTTAATTTGAGAAATTTAAACTAGAAAAGCATGCACATCTTCAACAGGTTTGAAACACTGCTCAAATTCAGTCCTCATAGTAGTCAAATCGATGATGGTCCTAATAGGAAGATGTTAAAACCAATCTGTAGCATTATCTTACAAGGTCTCCACAAATAGCCTAATAAAGACATCCTCATGTTCAACTCTAAGGACCCCACACATAACAATGAAGGCTGCAACGTGTTCATCAAGGTGTGCTTTGCCATCTCCTCTAAATTTGGGAAAATTCTTCCTATTACCCCTAGGTAACTCATGCAATACTTGAGGAAGAGCCAGAGGCCCAACTCTTTTTCCCTATGGCTGATGTGCTACCATCATTGGAAATATTTCTTGAAGTGGAACTAAAACACCTACAAGAATTAGGGCATGAAGATCATGGCTAAGTTGTGCTTTAGGCATGCTACTACCAGGATCTTTGTCTCCAATAGGAGGTGTGCTTATGGAATGATCTCTTCTATTTATTCCTGTTGGAGGAAGTTGAAAACCTTGTTGATCCAGGAGTTGAAATTGGGGATCTTCAATTCCAAGATCCCTTCCACCACGAGTGTATCTTAGAGTTGCCAGATCAAATAAATGATCAAATTAGTTGTTCTTTTTAGAAAGGAAATTTGTTGAACAAATCCCCAGTAGAATTGCCAAAAACTATTGGGTTTCATATTTTCACTTGGAATGAAACTATAGTTAGGGGAAAAGAAAATCCCTCCTCTTTAATGGGAGAGGTTCCCTTATTGAAATTAGAGGCAAAACCTATGTATAAATGTACAATATTTCATTCAATGGTGGTTTCCCGATATCCTAAAATGTGCTTCATGTATGGAAAGTTATCAATATGTGAGGATAGAAGACTTGAAGAGAGGAGGGAGGAAGAAAAAGAAAATAATTTCAGGGAAAAGAGATGGTAGAGAAGACCCTTATATGTATTGAGAAAATGAGATATAGAATAGAACCATTCACATTTATAACAGGCACAATCTACAAACTCAAAGTTCCTAAGATTGTATAAAACTAGAATAAAAAGTTTCTAAGCATACAAGGATTAAATGATTCACAGATCAAAGAAAGAAGGGAAAATAAAATAGAGGAAAAATGGGGAAAAATTTTGTATTGATCTCTTTCAAATCGAAGTTACAGTTTTAAAATCTCAAAATTCCAACCCTCACAATGGCTTTGAAAGCCCATGATATAGCTCATAAGATACAGTTATAATTTCCTTAACAAAACAAGAAACAATTATAACTTTCTCGAGAAAACAAGAAATAGTTACAAATTATCCCAACCACTCGCGCCCTTTCAAATATTTGATTCACAAAGAAACGTTAATGACATAAAAACTAGGTTCAAAATATATGGTCATTACATTATTTTTCTAGTTAAAATATGGGCCATTCGATCTACTTTTACAACTTTAAGTCTGGGCCACCCACATGGAAGGAAATGATTGGAGTGGGTCTATGGGCACCTTTTGCATTTGGTTCCTTTGAAGCTACTCTAGACTAACACATGCACAGCTCTGCTGGTTCCTTTATTCTTAGCTGAATTGGGCCAATTTCCTGCTTGACCCATGTTGACCCCTAGACACATGGAGGGCTAGCACTCATTTGAGTTTCCATTTTGGAAATTCCTCTTGAAATTGTGTTACACTGACACGTGTCTCCTTCTGCCGGTCCTAGATTTTTCAACAACCAACTCAGTCTCCCCATTGACTTTAACCACGTGGCGAGATGGCACTACTTGGAGAGTGACCCTTTGATTTCACTTCTAAAATGGCATGGTGTTGATGTGTATCCCCTTTTGTTGGTCCTAACGTGGTGACCTGGCACTCATTTAAAGATTGGCCTTTTGGTTTCATTTCCGGAATGTGTCGTTGAGGCACATGGATACTTCCGCCAACCTGCCCATACTTATTCAATTTCAATGATTGGTTATGTATCTTTTTAGACCTTGGACATGTGGAGGAATGGTGTAAGTTTATGAACTACCCCCATCTTTAACTCTTGAAGTTGCACCAATGAGGCATGTGGCACTGTCCGTTGAGCCTTCTATACTTATCCAATTTTAGCTTGTTTTACCTTCATTTTGTACTTGGGACATGTGGAGGACCTGTGCCTATTTGAGGACCATCCCTTGGACCTTACCCCTGGAGTTGCATTATTTGGATGCATGGAGGCTTCAACTGTCACTTGAAACATGACCAAACCACATTCAATAAGAGATTCCCACATACTACCCATGGATGCTGAGGAAAAAATTGACGGGGAAGATATGCCTGACATTCCCGACTATGGGATGAAAATAAAAATAAGGGGAAAGATTCCACTGTTACGCCTAAATTTTAAACTATTCTCCACGAATGGGAAAAATAGAAAACAAGGCCAGGCTCAATGCGATCCAATACCCCAAGGAACAAACTCAAAATTCTTGAAACTTGACTCCAAAAGAGGGGAATTTTGAGGGAAACAATAGTAGGATAGCCACAGGTATAGATACATGTGTTATATTAGGTTATACAACATGATGTACAAATGATTGATATTCAACATGGTCATATATATGGTCCAAAATCACCTCCTAGAGCATGTAGCCCACATATTGCAGGAGGTGGGGTTGATTGGGATGGATTGGGGGCTACACAAGGGCCACCATAACTTGATATACCAGTCCCAAGTTTTAGATTTATCCCAGCAGTAAGTGTTCTATCAGTGAAAAATTTTCAGATTGAGAGGGACATATCCCTACAACATGGTGATATAGTATTCCTTACAATACAGACCTTGTACCATTGGTTAGAGAAGATCATCGCATATTAAGACCAATCCATAGTAGAGAGATATCAAGTTGTAGATGTGCGAGAGAAACTCAAGACACAGTTGGGGTTTGACATGGCTCATATTATAGGGGAGAACGATGATTTTTATCATGTAGCTAAAGCCAGGGATCTAGTGTATGATTTTGCAGTAGCTTCAGGTGATTTGGTGCATCATAGGGATTTATATCATGTTGTAGTACTGGAGTCACACAAGGTACTTCCATACAATCATATTATACACAGTCGATCAAGATCTAGATTACACAAGCCCTCTACATCTACCAGATTAGTATATATGCCTCACCCTGGTCAAATATAGGGTATGCCAAGTCACATGCCAGGTATTCCTAGTGTCGGTGAGATTCATCCATGACTCTTTATTCATATGGATTCATCTAATACTTTTATTTATGTCTCATGATGAAGGAAAATAAATTATTCAATGTATATGCATGTTTTTGAGTATGCCTCGAGATGAAGGAACATTTTTTATCCATTCACACAGTAGTTTGTCATTGTATTCAAGTGTATCGAGACACATTTTGTACATGTACATTGATTATTTTGAGATTTTATATGATGATGTACTTTTTATGGTATCACATTTGTGTTTATGAGATAACATTTTTATCCATGTTTTTTTTTATGTTGTGGAGGGGGGACAAAAATAGTCCCTATTGCCCCATTGGTGATATTTATATGATGTGATGTTATCTTAGCATACATGTTGATTCTATTTCCATGATGATGTATCTTAGCATTTTATTCATGATATGTGTAGATGTTATATGTGATGATGAAATGGTAATTCACAATGTACAAGAAACTAACACATCTATAAGCAACAGTTAACCAAAATCAAATTTATATACACTGAACAATACAACAAGAATTAATCTAATCAAGTAAAGAGAAAACAAATCTAAGAAGCATTTAATACAAAACACTACACAAAAAAGAAAACAAATAAAACCAAATGCAAACAAATAAGCAAGAAATATTACTTATGTTTTGTGGAACATTTTCTAAGTGTTTTGCACTATTTTGGTATTTTTATTGAGACAATGTTATATTATGTTTGGGTTATTTTGATAGACCTATGTGAATGTTTTTTATGTTTTCTAAAGGTTTTTGGAAACTTATAGAGAATAAAATAAATATGTACATATTCCCCCAGCAATATTTCAGAATGTATAAAGGTGAAATTCACACATATATACAAGACTAAGATCATCCGGATCAAGGCCATAAAGGATATTCTCAAAAGGATCTCAGACATCGGAAAAACACTAGTTTAGGAAGAAGTGATCATGCCCTCAGGTGTGAGATTATTTTTAACAATGAATCCTTGTATGGCACCGGAAACCGATTTTCACCAAAGGGCTTGTCCAAAGTTCAACAATTACGTGGTGTCCATACTTGGATGAATTTATTTATCTTTATTTTTCTGTTTCTTTTTCTGATTATTATACTTTTTTTATTTTTTAAGGACCCTCATGCTTAGGTGTAGAAATTCTTGAGATGCATGGTGTTCATGGGTTCCCAAATTTCATCACCATTAGGATAGGAAATTTTATATTCTCCTAAACAAAACTTAACCACCACAACATATGGTCCTAACTAGTTAGGCTCAAACTTACCTTTCTTCACATGATCTTTAATGGTGTTGAATTGACTCTCCTTAAGAAATATATCTCCTACCTTGAACTATTGAGGTATGATATGTTTTTTTATCTCTGATGAACTTGATTCTTATACAATTTGAGGTGATATAGTGCATTGATTCTTCTTTCATCAAGTAACTCTAGATCGTCTAGCCTATCCACTCTATAGTCTTCATCCTTGTCTAAATAGTCTCTCAAAGATATCTAAACTGAAGGAAGCTCAATCTCTAGGGGTAAAATGGATTCAGTACAAAAGCCAAGAGAATATGGTGTTACACCTGTTAGTGTGTGGATATATCTCCTATAAGTAAAGAGGGTGGGATGGATATGAAGATGCCAATTACGGCTGATTTTGCTAACCATTTTCTCCATTACACAAACAAGATTCTTGTTTGAAGCTTCTTCCTATCCATTACCTTGAGGGTAATATGAGGTTGACCATTTTTGTGGATTTGGAAGCATTGGCACAGTTCCTTCACTTGCTTATTCTTGAAATATTTTTCATTATCAAATATAATGGTAGATGGGATGTCATACCAATAGATGATGTGATTCATTATAAAATTATAAATCTATAAAATAATGACATAGGTGAGACAAACATCCTCTCCCCTTTAATTAAAATACTCGGTAGTTTTTAGGATATGATTATTACCATATAAGGAAGCTAGAGTGAGCTTCCCTATAAAATCTAGTCCCCATTTAGAGAATGGACCTAGTGTCATAATTTGTTGTAATGATTGTGTTGGAGCGTGTTTTATATTTCCATTTTTTTACATAGGAGACATTTTTGTACATGCTGACAGTAATCAATTTCCATAGTAGGCCAATAATAGCCTACTCTCAAAATTTTCTTAACAAGATCCTTCCACTTGTATGTACCCCATACATGGTTCATGCACCTCTTTGACCACTAAGATAGATTCTTCCAAGTTAAAACAACATAATAAATTCCCATCATAGCCTTGATAATGGAGAGTGCTCTCAATTAAGGTGTAATGGGCTATATGTTGGATAAGGTTACATTTTTTCAGAATGGTTAATGTTATGAGGAAAGGTTCCATAATGTAGGTAATTATAGATATCAAGGTACCAGGGGGATAAGGGACCAACAAATTCACATACCAAGCAATATTCTGGCATGTTGTATGTAGGTTTTGTCAAATGTTCCATGCAGGATGCCATGCCATTGTTACCTAGTTGAATGCATCACAAAGATCCAATTGTTTTTTTTATAATAGGTAAAAGATGGTTGAGGGGACCCTACCCCGTACAAAGTTTACAAATATTTAAAGAAAAGGGCCAAGGGAGTATCCATTAAAGCCCATAATGAGACATAGACCAGCCCAAATACAAAACAAAAGTATCCACCATAGAAAAAACAAGCATAGAAAAACTAACAACAAGAATCCAGCAAACTAACAATAGAAGTCCATGAACTAACAACATATCAAAAAACCAAAGAAAACATTCCAGAAAGGAGTACCCTTCATTATTATTTTATCAAATCACCCACCGTATGCATGCACCCATTCCATTCCTTAACCAAGTTAGAAATAGTCAATTTATAGAACTTATAATTCAGCTTTCTTATCTCCACTTTAGGGCCAATTCCTTATTTTTCTTTAGTCTTCACTATTTCCATGGAATGGATCATCTCAGTAAGGAGTTTAAGATGGTGGATAGTGATTTTTAGATTGAGTATGTGAACATCTCTGATCTGAAGAATTATCCCCTTCATCTTCAACATGTCATTCTCCATGGCTAGGCATCTTTCATTAGAATTTTTTAATTACTCACTAAGAACAATAGATTTCAGCTTTTCCACTTTTTCTTGCAACTCCCTTAGGTCAATTGTCACCATGCTGATCTTGTGTCTATTTATGTCGATGTATAACCTGTACAGTTCTCAAATTCCCTCATAAAAAAATTAGATTTGACCACTGAATCCTAGGCTTTAAAACAAGTTCTTTTGGGCAGTTTTGAGGGCGTGTAGGATTTCAATAGCCTCCTCCAATTTTTTAGATCTTTTTTCTCCTGAAGTTTTAGGATCTTTCCCACTAGCCATCTCCTCACTACTTTCCCCTTTACAAGATTCTTCATCTTGATTATCACTAAAGTTAGGAAGGTCAATGTCCTCTTCTTGATGCTCCCTCGAGTCTAAGATAACTTCTAAATTCTCTTGTGGCTCAGAAGCCTCTCCCTCCTTGCACTGCTTCTTAACACATTCCTTAGCTAGACACAATCTGGTTCTTTTTGCCAATAGCCTTCCCCGAAACCTCTAGGATAGGAGTAACTTCAGATTCCCCCGCTAAATTTTATTTATTTAGGTAAGCAAAATTCCCTAGTTTTTTCTTTTTTCAAATGAGGGGAGTTCCCAACTTGAGCAGGGATTTGATGAGGCCTTGATGCAGCAGCATGGTGAAAGTGACTTTCTTGACCTAAGAAATTGATTTACCTAAGGAGAGGTACATAAAATTGGGGAAATTATAGGGCCTGTTATTTCTTACATGGTTCAACATAGGAAAATGGTACCCAAAAAATCACCTTGTTATGACCTTCCAGAGTAATGTAAGCCAAAATAAACTGATCTATTTCATTTTAAGGATGGGGAAAATTCCCTCTTGCATAACCATTATGGAGAGAAACAAACACACCCTTACCTTGCATAAAGCATTAAATATCCTGACTATAGTTTGAATTGGGCTTGAAAGTGCTTTTTCCTTCCTGTGACAAACCCGACACTTTAGCTATAAGCTTCAGAGAGATAGTGAAGGAAAAATTACTAACCCTCACATGGCCTTCCTTCCATGTTTTTTCCACAGCTTCACTCAGTTTTTTCATCATGCCTGTCGAAGATGTTGAAAATTTTTAGCACCCTAGCCTTATCAAGTAGATCCTCTACCTCTTTTGACATCAACAGGATCTTGCTATGTTCCATTCTCACTAAATCTCTGCCCATTCTGCTAGTTTGATTCTTATTGCTATGATGAGAATTATTTCCTTTATTTAGGTTTCCTTTACCACACTTGTTGAAAAACTTCCAAATTAAAAGAAGATCTAACCCAGACCTTGAGATGATGTGAAATGAAGGCTTGCATGAGTCTAGGATTCATAATATCTTGATGCATCATATAGAAGGAATTATTACATCCTCATTTGAAGGTATGCTATTAGGGACACATTCCCTATTCTAGGATGTCTATGAAGTTAGCTTCCATATAGGTAATTTCATCGACCACCTTTAAATCCTTATCTTCCACCCCCTTGTTAGCCATAAATTCAGCTAGTTTTTTTCCTTCCTGGAACACATGTTGGAAGAATATTTCATCAAAGGAGGAAAATTTATACTTAGTGTTATTTATGAAGTATTTTATAGAGATGGAGGCATTATTTTTTCCCTTCATACACAAGATAATGTTCAAAGAATACCCTTCCACAATTAGATGTTTGAATCCTTTCTCTTTCTGCTAACTTCACCCCCCAGAAAATCACAAGTTACCTTCCATATAGGTAATTTCATCGACCAAAATCCTTAGCTTCTTGTTAGCCATAATTGTTAGATTGAATATTTCATCAAAGGAGGGACTTTAAGTAAAAGTAAATAGGCATAGGAGAAACCTTCCTTCAGCATCACCCCCCACAAAAAACATCCTCCTCCTTCCTTCATCATCATGAAAAAATCTTTCCTCCCAATTTCCCCAACTTCCCTTTAGCAGCACCATCAAAATTGAGTTTGATAACCCCTTCACAAGGAGGAGTCCACTTAACCCCTTCTCTAGGGTTATTATTCTTTGGTTGAGGGTCACATGTTAAATTCCATTTCCTTATGATATGTTGTTCATAGTAAATGAATTCCACTTCTTTATTCTTTAGGATAGAGAAATTATTTCTAACAGCCTGTAAACATTATTTTAAAATCAGCCTATTAGGAAGTTTCTTATTATTGAAGATCCTCATGTTTATTTCTTTCCATATTTCCCACCATACATGAACCAAGCTCATTATCCAAAGATTTTTAGCCCTTGGCTGATGAAAGGGCATTTCCATTAATTCCAAGATGATTGGATCTCTGTAGGATTCACCCAACTAACTAAGAACATACCCAAAATAGAAGATAATATGTCATGAGCAAAAGGGAATTCCAAGAACATATGATTCACCGTTTCCAGATTCTCTTCACAAAGAACACATCTATTGACCATATGGAAACCTCTTTTAGTGATATTATCCATAGTAAGGATCTTATTTATCACCATAAGCCAACTGAAAACATTAACCTTAGGAGTGATGTTCTTATTCCATATCTTACCAGCAATTAGGTCTTCTTTGCCAGTTTCCCCCTCAAAGAATAAAGAATAGGCTGATTTGACTGAGAAGATACCATTTTGTTCTCTATGCCACACCACTCTATCTTGATCCTTGTTATTAAAAGACACATAATATTTTAAAAAATTATTGAGGATGACCAAGTGTTCTTTAAATTCCTTCCTGTCCAATTCTATGAGTTTCCAAGTCTGAAAGTTGTCTTGATTTCCCATATAATTGTGTATTTTTTCCCCATATTTCTCTTCAAGAAATCTTGAAATTTGAGGGAATTTTTCTTCAAGAGTAAATTTTCCAGCCCATTTGTTAGTCCAGAAACAAATTTCATTACCTTTTCCTATTTTCCATCTGCTACCCTTAGCTATTATTTCCTTCGCCAATTTATATCCTTCCATATGCTTGACCCATTAAAGGATGCACGTTTGAATATCCATCATTTATCATTTGCATCCATCCAATATTTTTTCCTTAGAATTCTAGTCCACACCCCATTTTCTTTAGTTAGCCTCCAACCAATTTTAGTGAGAAGGGATTTTTTCATTTTAGTCCAGTCTCTAAGGCCAAGACCCCTTTAGTTTTTGGGTTTAAATACTCTATTCCAAGAAACCAATGCGATTATTTCTTTTCTTTTGGTACCACTCCATAAGAAACATTTTTGGATCTTTTCCAATTTTTCAACTATGATCTCGAGAAGTTGATAGAGAGACATCACATACACCGTAAGACTTTGGAGAGAACTCTTGAGTAAGGTAATTTTCCTTGCTTGAGACAACAAATTAGCCTTCCACCCTACTAGATTTTTTTTAATATTTTAATAAGGAAGTTCTAATCTACATTAGAAGGTATTTTGTCCCCCAGTGTAATGCCTAAATAGATGGTAGGGAAGGTATTATAGGCACAGTCTAGAATTTATGCAATCTTCTTATAGCAAATTTCCAAGGTGTTGAGGAAGAAGATAGATCTTTTTTAATAGTTCACCATCTGTCCCAAAACTTCCATGTAGTCATCTAAGACATCTTTTAACTTCTTATAGCTTCAGGGATTGACGCTTCTCCCAGTAAGAATGTGTCATCAACAAAATGCTGGTGAGTCACATTTTCCACGTCATTCGCTGGAGATATCCCTTTTATGTAGCCCTTTCAAGTTTCAACGTTGAGTCTTCTAATTAGAGCTTCAGCCAAAATTATGAAGAGAAAAGGGGAAATGGGATCCCCTTGCCTTAAACCTTAGGAGGTGGGGAAGAAACCACAAGGGGTCCCATTAATGAGAATGGAAAACCAAGTAGTAGAAATACAAGCCTTAACTAAGCTCCGAAAGGCAACATCAAAACCGAACCTATCAAGGATTTTGTCGAGAAAACTCCACGAAGCCCTATCATAAGCTTTAGCCATATCCAACTTTAAAAACATAGCATCCTTCTTGCTAATTTTAGTCAAATGAATTGTTTCTTTAATTGTGATGATCCCATCTTGAATTTGGTGCCCTAAGACAAAACCTCCTTGTTGTTCATAAATGATAGAAGGAAGAATCAATTGCAAATGAAGGGCCATGATTTTTGTGCATATTTTATAGGTAGTGTTGCACAAACTTATGGGTCTAAATTCTTTTAATTCCATGGCATTACCACATTTCGGGACCAACACTAGAAAATTAATATTCATATCCTTTAGCATATTTTTCTGAATGAAAAATTATTTTACAACATTATAAACATCCTTTTTTATTATGTCCCAGAAATGCTGAAAGAAGAAGGCTTGAAACCCATCCGGTCCAGGCACCTTATTGAGGCTAATATGTTTAACCATGAACTCCACCTCTTCCAAAGAAGGGGTAACTGAGAGCATCTTATTTTCTTCAACAAAAACCAAAGAAGGAATGCAATTTAGGAAATCTTGCTCTTTGACCAGATTAGGGACACAATGATTAGTGAGAAAGTTTTGAAAGAAATATATAGCCTCTTTATTTATTTCATCTTTTTCTTCCACAAGGGCTCCATATTATTTCCTGATTCTACTAATTCTAATGAAACTTCTACGCTTTAGGGTAGACATATGGAAGAACCTAGTATTTTTGTCCCCTTCTTTGAGCCAAGTAATTATGGATTTCTATCTCCGGAATATTTCCTCTTTTCCTAGGATGTTGTGGTATTCCGAGAGGAGAGATATTTACTTTTCACATTATTCTATATTTGTTTCGTTATCCTCCCTTTCATTCCGCCTTTGGACATTATTTAATTCATTTCTGATTTCAGATTTCTTTTAAAAAATATTTCCAAAAATTTTCTTATTCAAATTTTTGAGATTCTTGTTGACATTTTGAAGTTTTTTGGTTAGTATAAACATCACAATTCCCTGCACCTTCAACTTCCACCATTTGTTGATAAGATATTTTAGATCTTCACTATGGAGTCACATCTTCTCAAAGTAAAAAGGAGTTCTTCTTCTAGAGGGATTCTTTATCAACAAACAAATCAGGTTATGATCCGACCCTATCCTGGGAAGAGAGAAAAGAGTAATATCCTAGCTTAACCATTCTTCCAAAACCAATACATGGTCCAATCTCACTTGAATATGATGAACACCATCTCTTTTGTTGGACTAGGTATATTTAATACCTTTAATATCAATGTCATGGAGGTAATAATTGGAGATGAAGTCATTAAAATCCTCCATACCAGTGGTAAACTCCTTGGAGCCACCATTTTTTTCCCTGGAGACAAAGGGGTATTAAAATCACCCATCACTATCCACTCAGTACCAATGATATGTTATTTGAAAGTTTAAAGATGTTGCCATAATTTTTTCCTTTCTTTGTAATGAGTAGGAGCATAGATGTTGGATAAGATCCAATTTTTTTGTTTTCCAGATTTCTCATCATAACAGCCATATGGTGGTCTCTTTTCATGAGTAGGGTGACCACATTAAGTGTTGGTTCTAGACCACAAATAACCCTCCAGAGGCCCCTTTGGAACTAACAACAAAATTTTTGAGTTATTCCAAAAGGATTTACAAGAATTTAGGAAAAATTCTTCTTTCATTTTGGTTTCTTGCAAAGCCATTACATCAATTTTCCATCCTTCAATCAAGTCTTTAAGAACCCTCCACTTCACCGAGCTATTGAGACCTCTTCCATTCCATGAAATGAAGTTCATTTTCTAAGATTGGGTTTATTTTTTAAACACCTTTTGGTCTAAACATAGTTGTTTCCCTGAATCTATTTCTTTCTCAGGTATATTTTTTCCTTAATTCAAATTTGTTAGGCCTACCTTGCTTATTGGTGGAACTTTCCACATTAATAGGATTATCTCCTTCTAGAAATTTTCCTTTACCCATAGGGGACATTAAGGAAACTCCTTTTTTAGCAGTATGGGTTCCTTTTCTCTTCCCTGAAGGAGTTCTTTCTAGGGAAGCCCCCTTCTTGCCAGGAGTTAGATCCTCTTATTTGTTTTCCATCTCTTGATGAATAGAGAAATGACCATTCATTATTTCATTTGTGGATAGGTTAATCAAATATCCAAATATCATCTTTTATCCCTTTAGACTATCCAAAATTTCCTTCATCTCCTGTTCCTTCTAGGCTAAGGTCTGGTCCTACACCTTTTCCTCTAGGGTGGAGGCAAACAACAACATATCCTGCTTAGATTTTTGCAAGGAATTTACCTGACCACTGGATTTTCTCCCTTTCTCTTTATTTGAAGCAAATAGCTCCATATTTCGGTCCTTTGGATAATCCTTGGCTGATTGATCCTTCATTTTTTCCTTTACCTTTGATTCAGACCATGACATATTTTTGGATCTCCTTCTATTAACCACCAGGGTAAATCCCTCCTCATTAGTTTCTGGGATTTTAGATGGGGTTCTCTCAGACAACTCTTTTTCTTGGATTCTCAAGGGCTTGAATCCTTCTATATGGTTATTCAAAAAATATTTCTTGTGATCTATTGCACTTTACATGATTCCTTTTCCTTTCTCTTCTTTCCCTTCATTCCCCATCACTGCAATGTACCTCTTGGAGATCTTGAAATTACAGTTATGAGTTGAGTAACCCCACCCATTGCATTTGGTACATTTCACTGGGTAACTCTCCATTTCTATCTTCTACTCCCATATCCCTAGGCTAGATTTGAGCTTGATGCTTTTAGGGATATCCCTATCAACAATCAGATAGATGCAAAATATTGCACAAACTAGTCTAGACATATGCAAGGTTGCATTGTCTATTATAACCATAGAACCCAAATAATTTTCTATTCCTTTGAATATATCTTCATGCCAAAATTCCAATGGTAGATTAGGAAGATGAATCCACATGGAACTGATTCAGATTTTATTTTTCTGGGTTGACAGTTGGTTCCCATTTCTTGAGATACCATCTAAATTTACCCCAGAACCAAGGTCCTTCTTCCAAAACCTTCTGCATATCTTCTTGAATAATGAATTTAAAGAGGAAGAAACCATTTGAACAGAGAACTTACCATCAGGTGTCCTTTTGGTTTCCACTTCAGATTGTCCCACCTTCTAACAACATCGATATTTGGTCTCCCATCAACAAGTTTCCCCACCAAATATTTTTTGAGATTTATTGTAGTTATTTTTAGAAGGGAATCTGAAATTTCCAAAATGCTTTTGGATACTTCCTTAACCACCTGGAGGGAAAAAAATTGGTTCTTCGAGGAATTTCCATTTTTTACTTGGTTCGTCCAAGAGTCCATATTATTATTTGGGTCCCTTTCATCCTAGCCCAGGTCTCAGTAGGATTTCCGTGCAATCATTTTCCCACTCTTTGGTCCACAAAGATCCAATTGTGGCCATCACATCTTCTGATAGATTCTATCCTCTGGGTATCTACTAGAAGGTGATTTTTAAAAATAAGTCTTTTAAATTATCAATTAGTTTCTTATAATGGACAAGCTTCTCATCCTTGACCTTATATTCATCATTCACTTGCTTTATGATCAATTGAGAATAAGTGATAACATTAACATGTTTTATATCCCACCGTATAGAAATTTTTAGTTATGTAATAAGGGCTTCATACCTATCTATACTATTAGTGCATGGGAAGCTAAGTTTGAAAGCTTGAGGAATTAAATTACCTGTAGGAGTGATAAGAACCACTCCTTATCCTAAACCATGAAAGTTAAATGATCCATCAAAGTAAATTTTCCATGTAATGGATTCCTCAATATACATCATAAAAGTGTCAGGAAATTCCAGACTTAAAGGCTCAGTTCCTGGGAAATGGGCTTCAACTAGTTCATCTGCAAGCACTTTCCCTTTGACTACTTTGTAATTGACATACTCTATATCACAATCACTTAATATGATGATTCAATTGGACATCCTCCCAATAAGCATGGGTTTTGATAAGACATATTTAAGCGGGTTAACTTTGGATATGAGCTTGGTTTTATGGTTTAACAGGCAATGATGAAGTTTTTGGAAAGCAAAAAAATGAATAAGAAATCCTTTTCAATTTGTGTATAGTTGAGCTTATAAGATATCAACATGCGAATAAGGTAATAGATGGATTTATCTTCTTGATTTAGATCATACTGAGCTATAAGCGTGCATATTGCAAATTCAGTGGCTGAAATATACAATAGCAGGGGTTCATCTAGGGTAGGAAACATAAGAAAAGGTGGTTTGGTCCTTTAGTAAGAAAAAGGATTTTCATTTTTTAGGACCCCAATGGAAATAAACATCTTTCTTGAGAATATGTGTGAATTAATAACACTTATCAATAAGTTGGGATACAAATACGCTTATAAATTGGATCTTACCCTACAAGATGCACAACTGCTTAAGGTTCTTCGGAGGACGCATACATCTGATAGTTGTGACATTTTTTGGGCCCACTTCAATTCCTCTCCTTAAAATAATGAATCCTAGTAATATTCTTGATAGTACCCCAAAGGCACACTTCTTTCAGTTGAGCCTAACCTTGTAATCTTTGAGACGTTGAAATATACATTTTAGGATCTACGAATATTCTTCTCTAGTCCTCGAATTTCCCAAGATGGCATTACATAGTATTCCATTATATCATTCAGCATGTCATGGAAGGTGAAATTCATGGTAGTTTGATAGGTTGTGCCTATATTCTTAAGGCCGAAGGGCATGACTTGATAACATAATGTCCCCCATGGGATAGTAAAATTTGTTTTATGTTAGTTCTCTTATGTAATCTTTATTTTATTATATCTTGAAACTTCATCCATGAGGGATAGCATTTGTATCCCGCAGTTGAATTGAAAATCATGTTGATGTTGGGAAGAGGAAAATTATCTTTTGGACATGCCTTATTAATGTCTCTGAAATCTATAGAAATATTGATACCAATGGTTTTATTTTGCATAGGTACTACGTTAGATATCCGCTCTGAGTACTCAATAGTTCTAATGAACCCCATTGTTAACAATTTTTCTATCTCTTCTTTTACCAAAAGGGATACATGAGGATGTATTTTCCTTAATTTTTTCTTGATTGGTTTTAGCAAATTTGTGAAAAACCAAGTTATGCACTACCAACGAAAGATCCAATCCACGCATGTCAGCATATGACTAAGAAAAGACATCTAAGAATTCATGAAGGAGCATGAAAAAAGTCTTTTGTTCTTGTGCTAAGAGGGAAGCTCCCAACTTAACCAGTTTGGGCTCATCTTCGGTGCCAATATTTACATCAATGGTCTCCTCCACCAACAGTTTATATCCATCTTCCATACACTTAGGATTTGGGGGGAGGTTAAGATCTTGTTCTAAGGGCATCTCAATGATATTTTCACCCTTAGAGTGGTAAATTTTGTATCCATTTTTTATTTTTAAATTTGTACATCGGATAATGCCTCAAATAAGTTCTCACTACGAGACTTGTATTTTTTCTTTTGATGAGTCTTTTTGGAATTTATTTTTCCCTCATTATATTTCTAATTTTTTTTACTACAAAACTTAGCCTCCTCCCTTAAGTACGTGTATGCATCCAAAATAATAGAGAATCATTTCTTGTGATTGCCAATAGGAATATCATCTGGAAAACCCATAAAATTTCTAATTGCTTCATCATTCTGGAAGAATTCAATTAGTAAATGTTAGTGTTGGTCCCAATTCACAAGGGATGGGTGAATGAGGTCTAATGTGGTAATATTATGGCATATGGTGAAGATAGATGTGTTAGGGAAAAAATTAGTGAAGGAAAGGTCTTCAAAGAGGCTACAGTGGGAATCCATTTTGCAGTCATAATCAAAATAACTATCATCATGATCAAAAGAAGGAGCTTTGACTTCTAGGGGATGGGACCCATACGGTTGAATGTCGATGCCATATTTTTCCATCTTTTGATATATTTTTGGAAGAGGTTCCAACATGCCTTGCTCATTGGAACCACATCCATATCCTTGATATCCCATAGCGTACATCATCTTATTATGGATGGTATACTTTAGAGCTTGATATAAAGAATCCATCTCATTATTAGGAGACTGGGATATAAGAGCGTCAAGTAGTTTCTCATCTACCAAAATGTAACCATAAAGAAAAGTGTCAATGTTTCAATGTTTCCGAGACCATTGAGGCTGATAGCTAGGCCTACAACATGTTTTTGGTAATGGGGGTAGATTGGACATAAGGATGGATTGTTGGATGTTGTATTCTCTACAGCCCATAGGGAGGAACTTCATGTCCCATGTATAGAATGGGGAAATAGACATGGAAGCACTATCTTTCTATGGGCACAATGTATCAGGATCAATGTAGGATTCCAAAGCTTGGGAGTGAACCTGTACAACTATATCTATAGAAAGACACTCATATATAGAGGGGGAATAACCAAATAATTCCCTACAATGTGCAAAGGGTTATGGGTCCCTAAGAATGGTAACTATCTGTCCTTCATGATACAATTTTATACATTAATGGAAAGTGGAAGGCAAGACTTGCATGACATGAATCCATGAGCGAATGAGAAGCATATTGTAGGGTAATTCCAAGTCCAAGATATGGAACCAAGTATCATTAATATTAGGCCCAAATTCCATAAGAAAATTCTATTATACTAGTTGAATGTCACTCTACATTATCATATGCATTGATGGTAATGATATTAGGCTCAAGTTCTGCATCAGTGTGTGTCAGCTTTTTGATTAGTTTCAAGATATAAATATTCAAGCCATATTTTTTTTCCACAAGCACAATCTTAATATTTTTACCAGTTGCAATCACCTCTATATACAAGGTGAGGTTATGGGTATGATCATCCATTGGATTCTCATGTTGACTGAAGGTAATGTGCTCAGAAAGAGAAAGATATGTAACCAAATCTTGGTAACGTGTAGGATCAATAGCCATAGATACTCCTGACCCTTGAAGGGATTTCCTTATGAATGATGGATATTTTAAGAAGATCTAAGATAGAAATCTTATCCATAGTTTTCTCTAGTTTTTCAAGGAGATCATAGTGACTATCCTGAGGAGTAGGAAAATAAGGTTATGGGATAATAAGACGAGTGCTCCGTGTTGTCACATCACATGCTTGTGTCTTAATTTTAATAGTGTTCACTTTATCAGTAATAGGGTGAACACATACAATAAGAGAATCAAAAGTATTAGTTATTTCACCAATAACGTAATTAGCATTTTTATTCTAGGATGATTGGCCTTGATATGAATTTTTATCCCCCTGTTTATGTTTAGGAAATGGCTCTTTGTAAATCTCCAAATTTTGTTAGAAGTTTTAATAGGTGCAAATGAGTCCATTTCAACCTCCCCACTATCTATGAGGTCTTAAATGAAGTGTTTCAACTTGAAACATTTTTCAGTGATATCACCCTTAACATGATGAAACTCACAATACTCGTGGTCTTTGTACTAGGGCAAATTTATTACATCATCAGAAAAAGCATAGTAGTTGGGAACCTAACCATGTTAAACACATCTAATTTCTTTAAGATTGATGAAAAATACTCCAAAAGGGGAGTGAACACTTGATGTTTTATTTTTGGTACAACCGGCCCTTTGGAAAGTTTCAAAGGGGCATTATTTTGGATGGCTTACATAATGTTGTGATTCCAGCACATCCGACATTCTTGTTTTTAATAAATAATTTAGGTTTTTCTTTGGGTTTGGATTCATGGTGGTCTCTTTGAAAGGGCTTTAGATTCCCTTTAGCTAATAAATATTTCTCGATTTGGCTTCTTTTTTCTATGACTTCCTCAAATGTACTTACACAATGCATTTACAAATGAAAATCTATTTTAGGATATAGGTTTGGCACAAAGATACTAACTAGTTGTTTCTCGAGGATACAAAAAGGGAAGCGACTAGCTAACCCTCACCATCATTGGAGGAAACCAGTGAAGTTTTTCATTGTTACGTTATTTGGCTTTACAAAAATATATCATGGTAATGTCACTTTCCATGTAAAATGAAATGTGACACATACATTTTTCTGCTAATTTGGTGAATGTAAAAATAGTAACTTTAGGAATGTGAAGAAACCACTCAAGAGCTTAACCTGGAAGACTCTGTGAAAACAAACAAATGAGATAGTTATCACTGTACAAAAATTCTTGGCAAGCCATGAAGAATTCCTTAACATAATCGTGTGGATCAATGTTACCCCTATATTTATGACAGTTAGGGTAGTCGAAGTGAGGAGGAAAGGGGGTGCATAATACTACTTGATCAAAAGGATAGGGACATATTTCTTTGAATAGGTACTTTTTACTATTTCCTACGTTGCCTTCTTGTAAACTTGTAAGGGGATTCGTCATAAATTTCCATTCTTGGTCAAACATTTGGCCACATGAAGGTGAATCAGGAATATACATGTGATTAGATTATAATGTCTCACCACCATGGATTTATGTGTAAATATCATTATATGTAACCTTAGGTTTTTCATTAAATGGAGTTTTTCCTGTGTCTTTGTGAACATGGTAAGCTAAACTTGCTAATTGACGACTAAGGGCTTTTCTTTGTTGTTGAATAGTTACTCATTGTTTCAATTTTCTTCACGAGTTTCAACTTTGGGTGGTTTTTCATGATCTTCATTTCCTACTCCACCATCATGGGTAATTATAACAATTGGTATACAATAACTACAGTTGTTTCTAGGAGGTGCTTCTTAATTTTTTCCCTTTCCTAGAAGTAGAATCATGTCCAAGGTTTAATATTTCATCAACAATGGGAATGAGATGTTCTAATTCTTCTTCTCCATGGGTCACGTTGATAAGAAGAGTATGGTAAATTTTTTGTGGTAGTTTATCTTCTAATTCCAATACTCATGCAAGAAATTTGTATCAATTTTGAAAGAGGAAGTTTTATATACAGGCTAGGTTAAACTCATAGTTGTCCTGAGGAGATACCGCCTCATTGCCAATATGGTCTATCATAGTTTCCTCTTCACACAAGGGGTCTAAATTTTCATTGAAAAAAGGATTAGATCCTAATCTTCCATGTCCCATTCTAGTAAGAGGAGGCATATGAAATATTTTTATAAGTTCTAATGAATGCACATGAGTATGAAAAAGAATTTAGAAAAAACCTAGCAGTGTAACAACCGCAAAAGCCACAAAGAAAATCAATAAAAAAATCCTAAAGGATGTACTAAATAATTTCCTAATCCACTACAAAGAATGTCCCAAAGGGATAAAGAATATATGACCAAATTTCATTGATGAAATAATATCCCAAGGAAATAATATCTAGAAATTTTTTGAACAAGGAATCAATCGTGGAAAGAGTCTACTCCCTATGTCTAAAAACGTATCTCAAATATTATTACCGACAAGATGATAAAACAATTTCAATATTTAAATAATGTTTTGGATAAACAATAATTAAATACTAAAAAGGGGTTAAGATGATTTTTCCATAGTAAATATGTAAAGTATATATACCCTAAACTTATTTTAATCTAAACAAAGTCTAAGTGTTAGAAATGGAGGTTACAAATGTGGGTAGCGCAACAATACTACTTACATACTTTTAATCAAGTTTTCAGAAAAAGATGTTAATATCAAAATAGGATTGAAACAATGCAAACATAATAACTAAAACACCTTTGAAGACTTAAGAAAATGTTTGAATCAAAAACTAGGTCCAAGTATATCATTGAATCAATATAATGCAAGGAATGTAACAAGATAATCAAGACACTTATGTCGAGTTTGGGAAAACAAGATGTAAGTTTCACAAATGTATTGTTATAATGCAAGCATCGTAACGATGCAAATGGTAAATCAAAGTAGGATCACCTAACTACATTGAGATATCTCGATTATGGGTATCAAGACAAGGTGTACTAAAACATAATGATGTACCAACACACTTTCAACACTTTCCTTCCACAACATGGCTATGTAAGCAAATAAAAAAGTGGTGGACATGATTATTATTGGTAACACCACATGTGTTGCTCTCTTTTGACCAAAAATTTCAACAAGAAAACAAAGGAGATAGAACAAGTGGTGATGAAAAATACTTAGCCTAACTTTAGTAAAGTTTCACCTTGTTTAAAAGCAAGATAGAAACTAAGACAAAGTTTATGCCTTGTAAGTTTTGTGATGAATGACACATGATGAAAAATTCAATGAACTCTCCCCTAATTTCACTAAGAAGGTTTTGACTCTGAAGAAGTTTTTTTATTTATGAAGGATCTTTAGAACATGATGGATAAAGTCAAGTTGGCCCCAATTTCAAATGGTTTCCTAGGATTTTGTTCTTAACACTCTCCAGTACTTGTCTAAGAGAGATACACTTCACTAGATAAATCATAAATGAAGGACCATTACCCCTCATATGGACAACTTGAAGAATTCCTTACAAGTATTTCTAGTCAAGTGGGTAGTGGGGCACTTCCTGTTTCATCTGCTAGTTACCTCAAAGTGTGGAATACTTTGGGGTTCCTGTGGTAATCCTCATAATTAGTTTTATGGCTTATACCAAGATAGTTCCCATAGTTTAAAGAGGATGGGTTTTAACCCTTATCCGAACATGCAAATACAATGTTTTGAATGAAGTGGTGTGTTTTTATCTTTGATTAAAATGTGGTTTAACACGCCATTGAAAATCTATAGCAAATGTTGTTAGTATCATTTTGATCAAGTCTTTGGCAAGCGTATGATCCTACAATCAAAATATTTAGTAGTTTCCTATATAAATAGGACCAAGGTTGCTTTTGACTCTCAAGATCGTCAAAATACTCAAGAGAAGAACATACACAATGATTGATCCAACTAGATAAAAATTCAAAACTTAAATAAAATGACTTTAAACAATGATTTGTAAAAGATTCATTCCCTTAAGAAAAATAAATGTTGAAATTTCCATGTTTAATCTAAATGTTAGAAAAGAAGACTAAATATGCTTTTGATTCTCAAGACCACCAAAGGTGCAAGAGAAGAGCATACACAAACTTTAGCCTATCTTAAGAAAATCATAGAAATACAACATTCATTAAAGAATTTAGAAATGTTGGAAAATTAATTCAAATAAAGACCTGTAAAATAGAAGTCAAATAAACCTGTAAAACAAAAAAAAACACCAAAAATTAGATTATGGAATTTCTTGATATCCGAGACAAAATTTTACACAAAATGCTATCTCATGAGTTTTAATAGTAGTGTAACAGGAAGCATAATGCTAGCACAAGTGTAAGGCTATCAATAGGCAACGAAAGGATATCAATGGTAACATAGGGTTATTAATGGTAACACAAGGCCATCAATGGTCAATGCAGGGCTATCACATGGGGTTTAACACAGACGCGATGGCTAATTCAACACTCACGGGTGAACGACCTCTGTGTGTGATAGAGATGAGTTTTTCAGAAACAATAGCGCACATGAAAGAAATGCTAGTACAATTGGTTTAATGCTACTGCATGAGAATCAACGGTAGTGTAGGAGTTTTAATGTAGATGCAATAGTACTAATGTTAGGTTAGAGCACCTGTGTAACTTCAAGAACATAATATTTTTACAAAAATAATATCAAAAATCTCAAATTTTTGCTGATAACCTTCAATTTTGACATCACTTTACCTCCCTCACACATGCATTAAAGACTCAGCACATACAAACTCAAAAAAGGAGTTAAGAAACACAATATTTATCAATATATGTGAAATATAGGTTAGTATGCAAAAATGAATTTAGCTACAAAAACTTTAGAGAAATGCACATGAGACAAAGGGAGGTCCCACCAAGGTGTGCCATATGTGTGCATGTGAATAAATCAAACTAAGTTAATGAAAATAAACTAAACACCAAGTAGACATCCTAACTATAGTTAATTGTACCAGTAAACACCATGATGGAGCTATGCAAGAACAAAATCTAATCTAATCCATCCACAATTAAACTTGACTAAACACTTAAGCCATACTCTTGAAATTAAGCTGTGATATTCTATTGGTATGATTACTATCTAGTATGAACCTCTCTATGATTATAATGAGATCAAAGGAATGACTATATCCAATAAGAGGAAAGGATCTCACCAATATGGCTTAATGGTCATGTATGAATCTTCCAATACTACTCTTTGCATAAGATGAGGATAGAATAGGATGGAAGAATCAATAAACTTCTTTAATAGTGGAAAAAGCCTCTTATCATATGCATAATGTATTTTAACTGACAAAAGTGTAAAGGTGTAAGCTGTGGAAGGAAGGTAGTAGGTTATTTATATAGCTTTCCAATTTGGGAGAAGCTAGAAAACCTAGTGAATGTGGGATAAAAGATAAAGTATAATTAGAAGAGATAAGCATGTTTAGAAAGAATTGATTAGAAATAACAACTCATTAGAGTTAGAGATGGTTTAATTAATCAACTAGGATTAATTAATAGGCCAAAGTAAGATTAGAAATCTATTTGGAGGTGATTTATGATGAAATAGGTAGAATTTGGAGGATTTGTAAGAGATATTTAAACAATAAGAGGATTTATTGATTAAATGGAGAATTAAAAAGGCTTAATTAACTAATGATAATTAATTAAAAGAGGATTGTGACTAATGAAATTTCATTTATTGGCATCCAGAATGAAGGGAAAAGCTATTTAATTAATGAAGTGTCATTAATTGTCTGAGATGGTGAGGAATATTAGCTAATTAGTGGGAAATCAATAATTATAACAAAATTGATGGGAAATATGATAAATGGTGTAATTTTAGTAGTAAAATTGCACAGTCATATTTAGATGTCTACAATACCCACAATTTTCACAATAGTACCATATTGCTAGACAAAACCTTTGTTACTAGGGGTATAATTCAACCCAAGTGTATCAACAACTTAGCCATGAGTATGGTACTAGCCCCATAATCAATCATATAGTTATGGACTAAATATTTCCCAATCATTTAATCCAAAGGGGTCTGTAGAAACACCACTTCATCATGACAACTAGTACTAGAAGAAAAATTTAGCAGATTGAAGAGGAGACTCTAAAGTTATAGAACCGCCACTATGTGTAGAGTGAAGGTTGTGTAACTTCCCCTCTGTATAGACTGACAGTTATGTAACTACTGAAGTGGTTGTGTAACCTCCATTCTGCATACACTGGCAGTACTTTCACTAATGAAAACAAAAAATTATATCCATGAATTTGAAGTTTCTGGACTATGTCTCTTACTTGTATGACCCTTCTTATTCTATAGTGCACAGGTGGACATGAGAAGAATATATAAATACAAGGGGAGTAACTAGATTTGGATCATCGATTCATGGGAGAAGTGAGAAAGAATAATTTGGTGTTGTAATTCAAATGTAAGAGTAAGGTGTGTAAGAATACAGCAAGTACAGAAGGAGGGTGGTGAAATTTTTTACCTTTCTTCAACTTATTGTAATATTTATCTTATTTTAATTGAATTGGCCACTACACACACACACACACACAAATAAGTAGGAATAAAGAGTGGTTACTCTTCCCAACTAGTTTTCCCTCAATCTAGGGGTTTTCTGGATAAAAATATTGTGTTATGCATTAAATTTTTCATTCTATTTTTTGTAAGTAGTTCTAAGCACTAAGATTCATTCACTAGCTTCCATTATTCTATCATTTTCAAATAATTGGAAGTAGGAACATCATTTTTTTGTCTTGTAAATTTCCAAAGTAGAGGCTTATACATCATTATTAATGATATCTAAATTCGAGGGGGTTTAGGATCACAACTTTCCTCGCTAACATTAGAATGATATAGATTTAATTAATGATAAATCTTTAATTACATTAACCCTTCTTCCAGCATATCCATCTAGCCTAAAATTTCCAAAGCATCCCATAGGGAGACATGAACATTTTTTCTTCATTTGTTCAATGATATCAAGAGGTGTTGTTACAAGTATTTTTTAATTTTGATAATCTATAACTTTCTTTGGTTTTTTTATTTGTTGGCATTTTTTTGTAGAAAAATTGAAGGTAATAATGCATAACCATTCCTTTACACAGACTGGTGGTTGTATAACCATCGCGGAAGTTGTGTAACTTCAAATATATATATAGTGAAAGTCCTCTGACTAATGAAAACAACCAAAATATATCCATGAATAGTCACAAATTTAATGTGTCTGGACTGCATCTCTTTCCTATACGACCCTTCTCATTCTCCAGTGCATGGGAGGACAAGAGAAGAATCTATAAATACAAGGGGAGCAAGTGGATTTAGATCATCGATTCATGGGAGAAGTGAGCAAGAATACTTTTGTGTTGGAATTGAATTATAGGAGCAAGGTGTGTAAGAATAGAGAAATCAAGTACAAAAGGAGGTTAGTGAAGTTATTTACCTTTCTTCAACTTATTGTAATTTGTATCTTCTTTTAATTGAATTGGCCAATATATATAAGTGGGAGGAAAGAGAAAATTCACTTCCATACTAGTTTTACTCAAACAAGGGGTTGCCAAGATTAAAAAAATTACGTTGTGCATTGAGTTGTTCATTTTATTTCCTGCAAGTAGTTCTAAGCACTACGATTCATTCATTAGCTTTTGGTTTTATGTCATTTTCAAATAATTGGAAGTAGGAAAAACATATTTTGGTCTAATAAATTTCCAAAGTAGAGTTTTATATATCATTTTGGTATTAGAGATGAAAATAATATCTAAGGGAATGTGGTATTCATTCTTGTGTGATTTGTATGACAATGACAAGGTCCAAAGGTGAAGAAATATTACCTTGTGATCCAGACATATCTACAAAGAAGTGGAAACAAAGAGTTAGAGATCAAATGGAAGAAGATAACTTGTTCTATAGAATTGAGGTACTAAAATGCACTATGGATAGGGTGTTTCACCACCAAAGGGAACTCTCATATCTATAAAAGATGGTGGTAGTAGAGCATGTTATAGTAGGTATTTACCTTAGCTCATGTTCATCTAGGTACTTTATTTACCTTTATTGTATTTATCCTCACCCACGTATGTGTGTGGATATTTCTTTTATCTTATTTAGATATTAGGAGATATTATCTAGTTGTTAGGTATAGTTATTTCCTTGATCTATGGTATTGACCAGTTCTTTCCTTGATCTATGGTATTGACTAGATCCTTGATGTCTAGTTCTCTCCTAAATCTTTGGTCTTGACTAGTTCTTTGATGACTAGTTATCTCCTTGATTTATGGCTTGATCTATGACCTTGACTAGTTCTTAGATTGTTATTCCTTACCTATTTAAGCAAGGCTCATTCTCAATGTATTGCATTGAGTTCCATAATAATATATGATATTGTTGCTCATTTGTTTGGAAAGGTTTTATGTAAAGCTATTCTAGCGAATTGCTTTCATCTTATTGATCGTGGTGTTTTATTATCGTCTTTGTTCTTGGCTTGGTATGATCTGGTTATCATTCCTTTCATGGTATCAGAGCAGGAGATTGCTATTGACATCCATCTGCAAGTTTTATTTTGTAAATAAATTCATTGTATAGTCATATATTTGGGATTTGGTCATATTTTTTTGCTGCATGAATTTTTATGAAAAACAGAGGCTTCCATTAGATCCAGAAGGTTTGAAAACCCTAAGATCGACTGTAAACTCGGTCGTTTCTATAGACAGTCATTTTTTGTGGGTTTTTGGTCGGTGCAGAATAACACATTGATTTGCCTCAGGATTCATGCCCACTAAAAAAGAATTCACGGGATTATTTTCTTTCGGAAATAAAGGTCACTATGTACATAGTCTAGAAATAGTAATGGATGTGACTTTCTCGAAAACACATGACACAGCCCAAAATAGTAAGTTGTGCAAACACCCATTAAAATCATTAGCCTTTGGTTATATGGTATGGTCATATGAGGGCTTAAAGCTTGTGATTCCTACTATTAGGTGCTTATCTTCAACCCCCTTTAATTTTGTTTATGTGGTGAAGGCAACAAAAATTTATTTTGTTTTAGTGGCAACTAAAATAAATAACAAAGCAAAATAGTAAAAAGCTTGTAACTTTTGATCGGTAACTCGGTTTTGATTGCCGTTTTTTGCAAAAGTGTTTGTTTTTTCATGATATTTCCATTGGATTTATTTATTTTTATACTTGCACTATAATTATAAAGTTCCAAATATGGAGGAGTGTTGTAATCAATTGTGGATGCAATTTCGGCTGCCCGACGTCCTAAATTTTTGGGAGTTGCAGTTTGTACTTATCATGGATTTTGAGAATGATATGCTTTTCTCTGAAGTATGTGGACTTCAAGAGGATATTATAAAATTTGTGGAAGAAAATATATCACTCAAGAAGTGAAATTCTCTTCTACAATCACTCATTCACGATAAGGATACAATAATACACTCCCTGCAAAACAAACTTGCTAGCCTACAACATCACCATCATATTGTGGACAACCATATCTATGCTCCTAGTCCACTTGCAGTTGTTTCTCTTGTACCCATTGACATTGATCTACCAGTATTTGAGCCTGAACCTACTTTTGATGCTTCTAAACCTGTGAGGCTTGTTACTGCATGCTCTTCCACATTTGTGCCTATTACAGTACCACATGTTGTGTATCCTACTTTTGCTTAGCTGCATGGATTTTTTAAGAAGCATACCACAGCATTCAAATCTCAGATGCTCCGTTCTATGGGTCTCACTAGTGGAGTCATTAGAATACATTCACAGGGTATTGTTTTCTCTATTCCACATGTTAAATGGAATTCTCGTCATGACATTGGTTTTCGAGCAAATAATTCATTGGGATCACACATTGAGAGAGCTCATTTTTTTTCCGCTCGACTCTTTCTGATGATCATGAGTAACACATGAGTTTTGCACCTTCACTTAGGCTTGAGAAACCTGAGATTTCAGTTGTCAGACATGATCAACCTGACACACATTCTGATGTTCTTTTGCATGCACCCATTATACATTTTGTGCCAATTCATATGTAGGCATCTTTTTCATCCATCCGTGTTAATTTGGGGTGGATATCTGATCACTCATGGTGGCAACATAGGCATTCATGGAGAGGACTCTACAGGCATGGCTCCTCCACCATTCAGCCTCTTGCTTCACTTTCTACACCTTTTGCATTGTGATGCTTCTTGTTTTGAGCATTTTTCTTTAGCAGGTGTAGTGTATCTCTCTTGTTTGTTGAGAGATTGTGTATCTGTATTTTCGACACTTTTGGCATGTTGACAGTATCTCTTATGGGGCATCTATTCTAGTGCATTCCATTGTTAGTTTTTTATTGTTCAAGTAGTTGTTTTGACAACTTATACAGATTTGTAGCGTCACTCCACCCATTCAGCAGTATGAGAGGGTTTGGTGTTGATCCTGCTTCTTCAGGTTTCGTGTCCTTGCCTTGTTACCTTAGCTTTTCTTGGATCATGATACTCTGGAGTTTGTGTCCTTGCCCTGTTGCTTTGGTTATTATTCTTGGATTATGGCACACCTATTTGTATCAGTTGATCAAATTATGTTTGGTGTTTTTTTTACACTTTCAACATCACTCCATTGATAGTCTCCTTGTATGGAGCTATTCTGGTGAAACCCAGTGCCAATTGTTTTTGAGTTTTGTGATCGAGCAGTGGATTCAAACCACAGTGCACACCAAAATTCTTTAGCATTGTATGATTTTTTGAGCCAAGCTTCTTGGGATTCCTTGGAGTGGGTCTTTACTCTCTTTACTTTGTTTTTACTAGTTTTGGGTACCTTGCGGTGTCCCTTTTTTCCTAGTTATTGTACATGAGTACCTCATCAGGCCTAGTTGTCGGTACTCATACTGTGGACATGCCACTTTTATTTTGGCCCCTAGCTTCACTTGAGGGGGGGTGTTAGAGTAGGTATTTACTTTATCTCTATTCACCTAGGTACTTTATTTACCTTTATTGTATTTATCCTCACTCACTTATGTGTGTGGATATTTCTTTTATCTTATTTAGATATTAGGAGATATTATCTAGTTGTTAGATATAGTTATTTCCTTGATCTATGGTATTGACTAGATCCTTGATGTCTAGTTCTCTCCTAAATCTTTGGTCTTGACTAGTTCTTTGATGACTAGTTATCTCCTTGATTTATGGCTTGATCTACGACCTTGACTAGTTCTTAGATTGTTATTCCTTTCCTATTTAAGCAAGGCCCATTCTCAATATATTGCATTGAGTTCCATAATAATATATGATATTGCTACTCATTTGTTTGCAAAGGTTTTATGTAAATCTATTCTGGTGAATTGCTTTCATCTTATTGATCATGGTGTTTGATTAGCATTTGTGTTCTTGGCTTAGTACAATCTGGTTATCCTTCCTTTCAGAGCAATATTCCATACACTCATTGGTTTGAGATTTGGCCAATAATTTTGGCATAATAAAGAGCCACGTTGAGGAAGAAGATGTGGAAGAGCATGAAGAAGAAACTCTAGTTGAAAGAGAGAAGGTAAAATTGGACCATGCTCATTTTAAAGTTGAAACTAAAGTTGAGATTAAAAAATTTAATGAAAAGTAGATGTAGATTTGATAGATAAATGGTTAATGCAATTATAAGTTTAATTTCATGTGAATAATGTCATTAAGGCACAAAGGTTTACCTTTTCATGTCTCAAAATGGAAGGACATGCTCTGGTTTGGTGGGAAACCCGTCTAGCCACTTTTGAAAATAAGAAGCATCATATTGTTAGTTCTTGGGAGGGTTTTAAGAATTACTTTGAGAAAAAAATTATCCTATTGGCCATAAGACTGACCAGATGATTAAATGGTAGTATTTTAGACAAAAAGACAATCAAAGTGTGCAGTATTAGACTACAGAGTTTCAAAGACAAGCCATGTTTCTCAATATGGACTTGGAGGATGAGGATATTATGACCAAGTATTTGGGAGTACTTCACACTCACCTTTGAAGGAAGGTCATCTCCACAAGCCCAAGGATCTAAATGAAGCATGTCTTTAAGCATATTAAATTGATGATGAGAAGAAACAAGGAGAAACAGAGTCAAGGGAAAAATAGTCAACAAATCAACCATAGAAAAAGAAGGGACAAACAAGTATGAAAATTAAATGGAAAGGGCAAGGTAAAAATACCACTACCAATTTGAATACTTGTAAAGATCTTAAGAATTTCTACAAGAACTGTGATATCAATGGTCATATTGATTCTACATGTTGGAGGTTACATCTAGAATTGTATCCAAAGAACCAAACTAAGAATCCCAATAAATCCATGAAATTTATAAATATAGATGGGGAGGTGGAAATAAAAGATGATTCTAATGTAGACAAGAGGCTAGGATGCATGGCCAACAATATGAACAACTAAGAACAAGAGGAAGAGATGAGTAAGATATTTTAGATCAAAATCCAAATCAAGAAAACTGAGGTAAATGCTTTGGTTTTTACTAGTACTCAATATAATTTAATTTCTGATGTGGTTGTAAAGAAGCTTGGTAACAAAAATATGTAAATTCAAGTTTGGGATAAATTATTACTATATAGATGTATTGGAGGCTTGTGTAATTCCACTTGATGTATTTGATGTTTTTTTGGGACTCCTTACTTGTATATCAGGGACATTGTATTCATAAGAAGGGAGAACCGATACAGATGGGTCAAGGATGGAGTCAATTATAACATTTAGTAACACCGGCGTAAGTCAAAACTTGTTATGGTAAGTTTTAAACAAGGAAAGAGACTAATTCAGGTAAATCATAATCAAATTTATTTACTTTTATTGAAAGATAACCAAGATGGGGTAGAATTTTCATATATTCCTAACAAAGGAATGAAGGATTTGGATAACATAATTCAGTATTTTTAGGAATTATTCTTGACTCTTAGTGGGTTACCACCAAAGAGAGAGGTAAAGCATGAGATTCATTTGTTGTTATAGTCCCCTCTACCAAACATTGAGTTATATCGACAATCTTTGTTGGAGAGTACAAAGGTAAAGAAACAACTCCAAGAGCGAGTAGACCAAGGGGTAATACATTTGAGTACCTCGCCATGCGGTTCCCCTATTATGATGGTGCCAAAGAAGGATGGTTCTTGGAGAATGTGCATCGACTACCATGATTTGGATAAGATTACCATATAGAACAAATATCCACTCCCACACATAGATGGTCTCTTCGAACAACTTCAACATGTAAAATTCTTCACAAAGTTGGATCTCAATTCTAGTTATCACCAAGTTAGGATTAAGGAGGAGGATATATAGAATACTGCTTTTAAAAAATAGGGTTTTTATGAGTGGTTAGTACTTCCATTTGGTTTATGTAATTAACCCGCTACATTTATGAGATTGATGAATTATGTATTGTGGGAATTCATAGATTCATGTGTCATTGTTTATCTAGACAATATTATGATTTTAAGTGTCACATGGGAGGAACATCCAACACATTTTTTGCAAGTATTGTATATCATCAAGGAGAAAAAACTTATATGCAACATGAAGAAGTTTTAATTTGACAAACAATCACTTGTCTATCTTGGGCATGTGGTTAGAAGAGGAGAGCTACGAGTGGATCCAAAGAAGGTGGAAGCCATCACCAACTGGACAACACAAACGGGAGCCAGGGAGAATAGAATTTTTTTTGGAGTAGTACAGTACATGGGTAAGTTCATTATGTGCTTCTCTGTTATTAAAACACCTCTACACACAATGATCGTAAAGAGTAAGGGTTTTGACTAGGGTAAGGAAAAAGACAAGGATATTGAGTTATTAAAATACAAAATTAGTCATGCTCCAGTACTTTCTCTTCCTAATTTGCAGTAGCCCTTTGAAGTAGAGACAAATTCTAGTGATTATGTTATGGGAGTAGTGTTGTTACATGGAGGTAAGCTAGTATGTTATCATTATGAAAATTTCACTTCAACAGCTAGAGGATATTCATTATATGATAAAGAGATGTATGTACAAGTTCAGGAAATAAAGAAATAGAAAAATTATTTATTGGGTGAAGAAATTATTGTGTACTTTAACCACAAGCCTCTATAGTATTTGCAAGAACAATCTAAATTATAGTATACAAGGTACTAAAAATGGATTGGATTCCTTAAGCAGTTCCATTTGGTAATCGATTACAAGAAAGGAAGCATGAATTTGGTGGCAGAAATGTTGTCTAGGCTACCCACACAGGAGAAAATATTCATTTTAGAAACCATCTCTCATATAGATCCCTTCATGAATAAATATTACAGAGAGGCATATTCTCAAGACACATATTTTGGGGTGACATATCAGCAGTTTCAGTCCCAAGGGGCTAAAAAGATGGGTATTGATGATTTTTATCTCAAATATGGGTTGTTCTACTGATGGGGGAAGCTTTGTGTTCCAAAATAAGAAAGGATTTTATTGATGAGGGGAGCACATACCTCAAAATTAGGAGGACATTTTTTGTGTTGGCAAGACCATAGCCCACTTGAAAAGGTATGTGTATTCGCCCAATATACAAGAAGAAGTATTTAAATTCATAAGAGTATGTAAACTATGTCACACAAGCAAACATGAAATTAGGAAGGAAGGTTTATATATACCATTATTGGTCCATACTCAACCTTGGGGGGATATATATGGATTTTTTAGGAGGACTACCTATGTCTAAACATTTTCATGATTATTTATATGTTGTTGTAGATAGATTCAGTAAAATGTGTGTTGTTTATGGCATGTAAAAAAAAGTAATTGAGGTAGCTAAACTTTTGTTTTCTAATGTATGGGTGCACTTTGGTTTTCTGAAGTCTATTGTTTCTAACAGAGATTCTAGATTCTTGGGGAACTTTTGAACTATTATGTGGGACAGGATGGACACCAAGTTATAGAGAAGCATGACCTACCATCCTTAACTAGATGGAAAATGGAGGTGGTAAATAGGACTTTGGTAGATTTGATTAGAGGATACAATACCAAATATCCACAAACTTGGGATGAGTCATTAGCCTACACTCAACATTCCTACAATAGAGCAGTACACACATCCACTATGAAGTCACATTTTGAAGCATGCTTGAGTTATATACCTGCCAACCCATTGGATATTTCAATTGGACAACAGGAAGAGGGGGAGATACATGATTTAGAAGTAACAAGAGTAGCGAATTTTGTTGAGAGGATCAAGAAAATCCATCTCACACTGAAATAATAATTAGAGAAATCTCAAGCCAAGTACAAGGCTAGAAACGATCAACATCGTAGAGAGCACAAGATTCATTTTGGAGATAAGGTTTGACATTACTTGAGAAAGGAGAGACTATGAAGTCAAGAGAGGAAAATTAAGACACTACAGTATGGACCCTTCACCATACTAGATTAGGTTGGAGAGAACAATTTCAAACTTGATTTTCCACACTTCATGTGGATGTATTCAGTAGTAAATTGTGATAACTTGTACCTATATGATCCATCCATTCTTGATAAGGAAGAATAATTTCAGTTATTACCATCCATAGAAGATTGCATCTTGGATTCACAAGTAGATTTGGAGGAGGACATAGTGCTGCAATAGAAAGAGAGATAAGGATAGGTCCACAAGAGTCTTGGCAGGTTGGACTCAAGGGAAAGAAACCAAGGCAAACCTGATGGTACTTGAAGGAGAAAGTGAGGGAATTATTTCTTCATCTACTCCCCCATTAAGATTTTGTGGGACCAAAAATCTCTTAAGTAGGGGGGTGTGATCCATAGGGATATAGAGAAACACCGGTTCATGAGAACAAACAATACTAGAAGAAAAATTTAGCAGATTGAAGAGCATACTATAAAATTACAGAACCGCCACTTTTTGTAGACTGGTGGTTGCATAATTGACCCTCTATATAGACTAGCAATTATGTAACTTCTGAAGTGATTGCAATACCTCTAGTCTAAATATGCTAGTGGTCTTATCACTAATGAAAAAAAAAGGATATCCATGAATATTTGTGAATTTGAAGCATCCCGATTGTGTCTCTTCCTTGTATGACCCTTCTCATTCTATAGTGCATGGGAGGACATGAGAAGAAGATATAAATACAAGGGGAGTAAGTGGATTTAGATCATCTATTCATGGAAGTAGTGAGAAAGAAAAATTTGGTGCTAGAATTCAAATGTTATAGAAAGGTGTGTAAAAACAGAGCAAGTAAGTACAAAAGGAGGGTGGTGATATTGTTCACCTTTCTTCAACTTATTGTAGCCTGTATCTTTCTTTTAATTGAATTAACCAATATATATATATATATGTATATGTGTGTGTGTGTGTGTGGGAATAAAGAGTGATTACCCTTACTAACTAATTTTGCCTCAAACTTGGGGTTTTCAAGATAAAAATCTTGTGTTATGCATTGAGTTGTTCATTTTCTTTGTTGCAATTAGTTCTAAGCACTAAGATTCATTCACTAGCTTTCAGTATTCTGTCATTTTCAAATAATTGGAAGTAGGAACATAATTTTTTGGTCTCATAAATTTCCAAAGTATATTTTTATATATCATGATTAATGATATGTAAAATGAAGGGGGTTTAGGATCAAAAATTACATCACTAACATTATAATGATATAGATTTAATGGGGTTAGGCTTACCTCCTTTTGATTTTTGGGAAAATCTTGAATTACATTAATCCTTCTTCCAAGAGATCCATCTACCCTATAATTTCCAAAGCATCCCATAGGGATACATGAACATTTTTTTTCTTCATTTGTTCAATGATATCAAGGGGTATTGTTATGGGTATTTGTTAATTTTGATAATCCATAACTTTCTTTGGTTTTTCAATTTGTTGGAAAAATTATTTTTCTGTTAGACAAATTCATTGTTATCTTGCCAATGATCTAGGACTCTAAGTCCCTCTTCTTATGTTGTGCAGCTCCAATTTATTGTGAATGAATGAAAAGGGAAATATTTTGTTGGCCAAGAGGTTGGGTATCTAACAGGAACACTGCACTGTACCCATGGAAAATGCTTGCAATGAATTGTAAAGGAGGAATTTTTTGAAAGAAGGGGGAAGAGAGTGAGAAGTTACGTAGGGGGAATTAACTTTGCAAGTAGATAAAAAGATTCTTTCCAAAGCTAATTATAAGTTTCACATTCACAAATTACTGGAAAGAAATAATCAAGTTTAGAATATAAACAATGAGAGGAAACCATGCGCAAAAAGTTACACACATTCATACATCATTAAAATAATAAAATCATTTCTTTATTGACATCTTAACAAGTTGTACAATGCTTAGAAGATAGAGGAAAATTAGATAGGGAAAGTGGAAAAATGTTATCTCTTTTTCCTTTCTCAAAAAATCTCTCTCTTGAGTGCACAAAATTGAAAACTTGTTAAGAATGAGGGTGTCATTACATTATATAGAACAGTAAATGACTCTTTGCCTACCCCGTGTGTCTTTTCAATTTCCTCTTCCACATGTGACTCTTGACATTCCTAGGGAAGAACATTAAGAAGAGAAAAATTTAGTGGTGATTTTTCATAAACTCACGAATATTCGAGTATTTTGAAATTAGAAATGGTGAATTTTTAGGAGTCAGTCACCACCTAATTTTCCTAAAATTTTAGTCGAAAGATAATTTATATGGGTTATATCATGTACTATTTAGACTTATAAATGAACATATGCATGTAGTTCACCAATGTTTTGAATCAACCTGTGTGCATATTTGCCAAAGTATAACACTATAATTTACCACCCAACCCCAATCCTTCTAACCATTACCATCTAGCATCTATTGGCTAGACACTATTTTTTTTTCCCAACACTAATCCATGGCTCCACCCAACTCAAATATAACCTAGAGTGTGCAACATAACACCATCCAAATTAGATAGGATGTGTGTGCAGATATAACACCATGTAAACCATAGATTGTGAAGACAATATCATCCAACTCGTAGCACCGTCCAACCCATAGACCCATCCAACCCATAGCACCCTCTAACTCGTAAACCATCTAACTCATAGCACCATCCAACCAAAAAGATGTACCTCCCAACATCCAGGGACAATTGTTCAGGAAATAATGACAACCTAAAAGCAAAGTACATACATCTATTGGATTTCAAAGAATCTTCTCGAAGCGTGATCAATACAACATCAGGGGTGGGCTCTGTATTTTAAGAGGCATTGGAATTATTTATTGATACATTTGGAAGTAGGTCTTGTTTTCTTATTGTTAAAAGTTATCATAGGTCTACTACATAAAATGAATATTTGGTAATGAAAAAGATGGATTCAAGACAGTTGGTACATCTCATTTAAAATAGAGGAGTCATAATTGCAACCACAAATGACAGAGAGTTTGTCTTTACTATTTTTAGATGTGATGTCAAATAGATGGAGGGGTTCTCGACATGTATTGAATTATCATGTTATTCAACATCGGTGTTATTTCCTCTTTTTGCATTAGATAGAAATATTTACTTGATTGATTTCTATTTTTTTTTTCTATTGGTGAAGGATTTGTATGATGTGCATTCCTGCATTTTATACCTAATGTATTTGACTTGGTTTTATGGAGGTATGTAGTCTAGTTTGATTTTTCACAATTCTATTTATTTGTAAGTAAAAAGGAATGGGTGGTAAGGTTATAATAATCTAGGTGATAAATTTAGTAATAGTTGTTATTAACTGTATACGCTTGTAGCAGATACATCTGAATGTCTTAAATGGTCTTAATATTAAATAAAAATTGTATAGCTATTCGAACAGTATGTTTTTAGTACTGATGATTATTGAATAATGTTCTGATTTCTCCCTTTCCAATGCACTAAATAAAACTATTGGATAGTTTTTGTTAGAGTAGGTATTTACTTTAGCTCATGTTCACCTAGGTAATTTATTTACCTTTATTTAATTTATCCTCACCCACTTACGTGTGTGGATATTTCTTCTTATTTATTTAAATATTAGGGGAATATTATCTAGTTGTTTGGTATATTTATTTCCTTAATATATGGTATTGACTATATCCTTGATGTCTAGTTCTCTCATAAATCTATGGTCTTGACTAGTTCTTTGCTGACTAGTCCTTTCCTTGATTTATGGCTTGATCTATGACTTTGAATAGTTCTTAGATTTCTATTCCTTGCCTATATAAAGAAGGCCCATTCTCATTGTATTTCATGGATTTCCATAATAATATATGATATTATTGCTCTTTTTTTGCAAAGGTTTATGTAAATTTATTCTAGAAAATTACTTTCATCTTATTAATCGTGGTGTTTGATTAGCATCTTAGTTCTTAGCTTGGCACAATCTGGTTATCATTCCTTTTATGGTATCTGATTTCTTGGCTTGGAATAAATGGCATATACTTCTACATTAGATCATGTTGATCCATTAACAACACATAATTACCACACCTGGAAACCAAGAATGGAAACAATATTTAAGCAAAAACGATTATAGGCTTTAAGTTCTTTAGAACAACTAGTGTTCACTAGATAATATGAGAAATTTCAGTACCAGTGCAAATTTGATGAGTGTATGGGTGAGATAGGAACTTATCTAAGTGAAATTATTTTGTTTCATAATAAAATAATTTACCATCCAAAGTTTATAACATTGATCTTACTATTGGTAACGAGGTGTCAGAATTGTGAATGGAGTGGGAGCGGAAGTAGAAGGAGAAAGGTTTTCAAAAACCTAATGCATTAGAATTGTCACAGGATATATGAGACCCTCAAATTGAGGAGATACCGGCCATGGACCCATGTCTGGTACAAGAATGAGGTAAGAATTCTGTCTCTACCACTTAGGCTGATAAGATTCTAGGTTGTAGAATGGAAGTTTTGAATAAGCCGTTTGATTCAAACCTTATGACGGTGGAAAAATATGGGTTGTTAAGTATTGCTATCCTAGATGGGTTAGAAGAGAGAAATCTAGATCACATATGGATTATTCTCTGGTTGGAAAATTTTATTGCTCAAGGCCAAATGTGGAATGCTTTTGGGAATGGGAAAAAT
The DNA here is from genome assembly GCA_019776745.2 of Taxus chinensis. NCBI lineage: Eukaryota > Viridiplantae > Streptophyta > Pinopsida > Cupressales > Taxaceae > Taxus > Taxus chinensis. Next base: position 477,600,257 of record CM034154.1, on the reverse strand, counting down.
GAAAGTGGAACCCGAAGGGATCATTGGAAATTGCTTCATATGTGAATGGTTTTTTATATTTAATCTTTCAAATTTAGAGGAATGTAAAAACATCCTGGTTGGGGGTCCATGGTTTATGGGTAGATCAAGCCTTCTGATCCAAAAATGGAGCCCAAGTTTTGATCCATTTAAGGAGAAACCTAATGAGTTGCCTATATGGGTTAAAATTCTCGGGTTACCAATGGAGTTTTGGGAAGAAGATATCTTATCTACTATTGTTAATGCAATAGGATATCTGGTTGTATTTGGTCCAGTTATGAGGTCAAGAACAAGTTTAATGTATGCTTGTTTTTTTTGTTGTTTTCCATGTGGGTAATCTGTTGAGAAAGGAAATAGAACTTAAATCTAAGTTTGGTGAATGGATTCAAAGGATAGAGTATGAAGCTTCTCCGTTGTTCTGCCAAAAATGTAGGTGGATGGGACATGAGCAGAGGCAGTGTAAGGAGGGTAAGAAAGGTAAACATACTTGGGATAGAAAATAAAAGTAACCATTAAGAGGAGAAGGAACCATTACTTTACCATTAAATAATTTTTCTTCAAATAGTTTTCATTTGTTACAAGTAGAGGATTTGTAGGAAGTTTGTTCGGTAAATGTGGAACTTGAAACAGAGTCTCAGATTAAAGTGTATAAGGATTTTGATTGTGCGGATTAGGATTTTTAAGGAAAGGGGTCTCAAGACCAAAATTTGAATGTGATTGCGACAGGTTTGGGAGTGAAGGAGCAACAATCTAGTCATGAAGGTTTAGACTTGATTTTTTTAGATCTACCATAACAAGAATGAATCTTTTCTTAAGGATGAGGAGGATTTGGCAATGGTTGAGGAAGTTCTTTGCTCTCTAAATCTAGATAGGATTAAGGAGGTGTTGGAAGAAAATAGTATGAACACAAGAAGTGCTCAGAAGAAAGATAAATTTAAAGCAGATTGTGGAAAATTTCTTGCAAGAAAAGGAAATACGTTAAATAGGGATAAAAGGGAGAAAGAAGTGGCTAAAGAAATTGATTTGGGAAGACAATGCTCTAATGAGGAGAGTATTTCACCAAATAAATTGAGATGAAGATTATTTCCTAGAATATAAGGGGTTTAAATAACCCTAACAAACAGAGTATTTTATCTTCTTTCAAGAAAAATAATAAGTTGGATATTTTATTGATTCAAGAAACTAAGATGTTTAGAGAAAAATTGAGTGAGGTGCAGAATAAAGTTTGGTTTAGAGTAGAGCTATATAGTGTTTCTTCTGTGGGAGATTTTGGGGGTCTAGTGACTTTTTGGAATCAAAATGATAGAGAGGAGAGGATGATTTTCAAGTCTCAGCATCATGTTGCTATTTTATTTACTAAAAATAAGGATGGGTCGGAGTGGATTTGTTCAAATATTTATGCTCCCAATTTGGCTGTTGAAAGAAGAAAATTTTGGGAGGAGATTGGACAGTTTTGATGCCAATATAAAGAGGTAAATTCATTAATTGGAGGTGATTTTAACACTCCTTTGTGCATGGATGATAAAAAGGGTGGTGTTAGTATTTATAGTGATAGTATGGGGGACTTTGGTAAATTCATTGCTAGCTGTAATTTGGTGGATGTGGAGTTGAAAGGTTCTCCGTTCACTTGGTCAAATCGGAGATTGGGGGAAAATATTATTCAAATTAAATTGGATAGGTTTCTCATTAATTTATCTTGGTTACAATTCCTTGATGTGTCCTTTATGGATTTACAAAGAATTGGATCTGATCACGATCCTATTTTCCTTCAAAGTGGTGTAACTACTAGTGTTAGAGGCAGGCCGCGTAGATTCTTTAAGATGTGGCTACAACATCCTAGTATTGAGGAGGAAATTAGACCAAGTTGGCAAGTAGTTATTAAAGGTAAACATATGTTTAGGATGGTGGCTAAGTTAAAGAATGTTAAAAGAAGATTGAAATTCTGGAACAAAGAAACATTTGGGAATATCTTTACTCATAAAATGGAGATTATTAAAGCATTAGAGAAGTTGGAGGATGAAGTTATCACTAAAGGTTCTGATAAATATTTGAGAGATAATGAGAAATTTCCTTTGACAGAATATCATAATTTAGAATCTAAAGAGGAGGCTTACTGGAAACAAAACTCTTGTGTGTGGTGGTTAAGGGATGGGGATAGGAATATGAATTTTTTCCATCTAAATGCTTCTATACATAAGATCAATAATACAATTTTGGAACTAGAAGATGGTAGGGGAGTAAGAATAAAGAATCAGGGGGATAATTCACATGAATTTGTTATCTTATTTTCTCATATTTTAGCTATTGGAAGGGAACCTGATATGGGAAAGGAAAGTGATATTGCTAATCTTTTTGAACCTGTAATCTCACATCAGGACAATGTGGAGTTGATCAAAATTTCATCTGTGGAGGAAATATCAACTGCAGTTTTTGACTTGGAAGGGGATAAATCACCGGGCCCGGATGGATTTCCTGCTCTTTTTTTCCAGTGTTTCTGGGATATCATTCATATGGATGTGGAAGATGTTGTTCAATATTTCTTCAGGTATGGTAAGATTTTGAAGGAATTTAGTACCACGTTTATTGCTCTTGTTTCGAAGGTTCATGGGGCTGAAACAGTATATGATTTTAGACCTATTAGTCTCTGTAATATGGTCTATAAGATAATAACTAAGATTATCTCTTTAAGAATTAAAGGTTTGTTAGAGTTTTTTATTTCATTAAATCAGGGAGATTTTGTGGAGGGTAGACAGATTTTGAATAGTGTGTTAACTATTCATGAAGCTATCCATTCGGTGGATGTTTCAAAAAGGGAAGCTATGATGCTTAAGATAGATATGAATAAATCCTATGATCACGTGTCTTGGAGATTTCTAAAAATAATTGTGGAAAAGTTGGGTTTTCATAATCATTTTATTAATTTAATAATGGAATGTATTTCTACTCCAAAGTACTCAATTCTGGTTAATGGGAAATCTAAAGGTTTTTTCTAATCTGAAAGGGGGTTAAGACAAGGGGATCCTCTTTCACCTTTTCTTTACATTATTGTGGTAGAGACTTTAGGTAGACTATGTGCTGATCGTAAACTGAAAAACAAGTTACATGGTTTAGTTATTTCTAATGGTCTTAATTATATAGCTTTACACCAATTTGTGGATGACACTTTAATTTTGGGTAAAGCAACTCAAGTGGAAGCTTTGGTTTTTAAGGTCTTATAGGATTTTGAGGATGTTTCATCAATTTTAGGAAAAGATTTGTTCTCTTTTTTAATGTGGATGTTGACATTAAAAACAGAATTACGGTAGTTTTGGAGTGTCTAATTCAGGTGTTTCCTTGCTCATACCTTGGAAAACCATTGTTTAAAGGAAGAATGCAGTTGGAGAGTTGGAATCAATTTATTATGAGGTTTCAAAAAAATTTGGCAACCTGGAAATTATTTTTCTATCTCAAGGAGGTAAACTTCAATTACATCAAATATGTCTTTAGAGTATGGTGGTGTATGTGATGTCTCTATTCAAAATGCCTTCAAAAATTAGACAGGCTATAACTTAGATTCAGCGAAGCTTTTAATGGTTGGGAACAAAATCTAAAGATAGAATTATGTTGGTGGCTTGGGAAAAAGTTACTCTTCCAAAGTGTGTTGGTAGGTTGGGTTTAAAAGACATCAGGAGTATGAATGTAGCCTTTATGGCAAAACTTGGTTTGTGTTTGGAGCATGAAGATGGTTTATGGGTTAGTATTATTAAAGCTAAGTATTTACATTTTCATCAAGCCTCTTTTTTCTCTAATGTTTCTCTTCCAAATGGTTCCTTTTTTTGGAATGGATTGGGAAAATGTAAAGATATTTTTTTAAAAGGTAGTAAATGGTCTATTGAAAATGGCACAAAAATCAAATTTTGGGAAGACTGGTGGTTAATTGAGGCTCCTTTAATTCACCAAGTTTACTAGAGAGAGGTGGCAGTTTTCTTTCAGTCATCCATGGGAGATTGGATTAGAGATTATTGGGAGAGATCAGATTGGGGTTGAGGTTGGAAGGAATTGGTTTGGGAATGGAGGGAAGAAGAATTTTAGGAGAGAATTAGAAATTTAAATGCTAATCTAAGAGGATTAAATATGCCTATTTTCCAGAAAGAGGATGAGTTGATATGGTCTATGACAAAGGATGGTTGGTATTCGGTCAAAATTGGATATGGTATAGCTAGAAATTGTCCTACTCCTCAACCATTTTGGGAAAATTTATGGGATAAGCATCTTAATCTGACGGTTAATTTGTTTTTATGGTATGTTGTCTAGAATAAATTTTAACTATTGATAACTTACAAGGGAAAGGAATGATGATCCCAAATTGGTGTGTTTTATGCAAAAATGAAAGTGAATCGATTCAGTACCTCTTTCTTCATTGTTTTTTTCTAGAAGAGTTATGTTTCACATTTTGAAAGTTTTTCAAATTTTGTGGCTCTTTCTGGAGATTTTTGCTGACTGGTATAGGCAATGGTTAAGTCCCTTTGTCTCTTTAAGTCTATCCAAGGCCTGGAGTTTTTTGGTGCCTCATTTTCTATGGGAGATTTGGTTGGAAAGGAATGGTCAAATTTTTAGGGATAAACAGAAAAAATATTTGAGAGTGGGGAGTGGTATTCTAGGTGCTCTGAGAAATAATCTTTCTATTATGAAATTTAAAGAGAAAATAGATTTTCCTAGACATGAGTAGGAGATTATTCAAGATTTAGGAATCACTAGTTCTATTAAACAATTTCCTTTGGTGAAGAATGGGGGTAGAAGTAGTGTTAAATGGGTGAACCAAATGAAGGATGGATGAAAATGAATTTTGATGGAGCTACAAAAGGAAGTATTGGTTTAGATAAAGTGGGTGGTATTATCAGAAATAAAGTGGATGATTTGGTTTTAGCATATGTTGAACCTATTGGAAATAAGTCCAATAACTAGGTTGAGGCTTATGATCTGTTGATTGGACTCGTATGGGATAATTTGTTGAAAATTAAAAAGATTTAGGTCGAAGAATATTCCCTATATATTATTAATGTGATGAAATGTCTCTCTAAGTATCATTTAAATATATATTCCATTATAATAGATACGAAGGATACACTTACAAATTTTGAAAATATTTTTTTTAATCATGTGTTTCATGAGGCTAATATGTGTGCTGCCATGTTGGCTAATATTGACGGTCGAATTCATCATAAAAGGTGGTGGTGGGATGAGGTGGAGTTACCCAAGAGTACGAAGGCCGTGATAAATACAAAAAGATAAATTCGAGAGTGTGTATGGGATTTGTGATATATGGGAAATTAATTCACCATGGGTGCAAGTAATTTTCAAAATCATTACTATGTTTGTGCTGGTTTGGAGGGGTCTTTTAAAGGTCTAGATCAATTTTCCTTACAGGTTTCTCCAAGTTTGTTTTAGTGGTCAGTTTTAGATGGGGGAAGCTAGGGTTAGGATTGAGCCTTCCTCATCGGCTAGTTTTGAGAGGGATTCCTTTCTTTTGGATATGTTTAAAGATGGTGGTATTTCTTTTTTTTTTCAAAGTTTGAGAGGAGTTGATGAAGTTATCTCGAGGGAATTTTCTTCAGCTTGGGATAATGGGTTTGTTTCTATGAGGGGTGTGAGTTTATTGGTATCTAAAGATTTCATTGGAAATGTGACCGAGATGGATTGTGGGGGATGTAAAGTTTTCAAAGATAGGTTACATCTTCAATAGGAAGTGAATATCTTTCTGGAAAGATATGAGAAGATCTATTTCATGGAAGATGGTATTACTTGGAAATCTCTTCTAGGGAGGTGGGCTGAAGTTTGCTTTTATATTATGAAGTATATAACATTGGATGGAAAGTATCAGAAGCTTCATTCTCAGCACTTTATGCTCTTGAACCATTTTCATAGGGATCAGAGATTGAGTATCCCCTTTTATTTGTTTAACTCCTAGCAGTTGTCGGTAAAAAAATTTAAAGAGGAGAAGACAGAGGTTCTCCTTCATCAAGGCCTCATTATTTTGCTGGTGGAAGTAGGAAAACCAAATTTATAGACTAGGGGGGTCAATTTTTGTTTGGGGAATGACTGAGAGGACCATATTTATCTTGCTGATAGGATTAGGCTGAAGAAAATGAAGGACAGAGCTATGTAGGAGTTAGATGCGGTGACTTCCTTACAAAAGCTTGTTGGGGATGTCGAGGAGAACATGACCAAGGAGAGTCTGGTGGAAGGAAACATTGTTTTTAGTTTCTTTTCAAGCAAGATTGAGGCCCTTGAGGACTCGATGAGTCATGTAAAATCTAATAATCAAAACTTATTACGGGGCTTGCAAAGGACGAATGTTGAAGTGAAGTTTCTTAAGAACATAGTTGAGACCATGCATGGGTTGATTGCTGAGGATAAAGGAAAAAGGAGGTAGTTGGATGTTAGTTCTTTGGATGATGATGATCTCTAGGGGGACGGTGCTAGTCCTAGCTTGCAAACTAAGGAAAAGTGTATTTAAGGCTCCTTTTTTGACTTTTTGCTAACCGGTTGTGTGGGCTTGTTGCTGTGGTTTTTTGTTTCCATTGGGCTATTCTTGTGGCATCACCTTTTTTATTTTTGTCAGTTTTGTCCTATTTTTTTATAGATACTTTTGGTTTGGGTAGATCCTTAATGTTATATATTTTTTAATTGGCCATTGGAGCCTTTTTTCTAATTATTATCTATAAAAAAACATTCTTTTGTTTCATTTGGAAAAGTATGACTCTCCTTTCAAAATATGAGAGAAATTGGAGGATTTATGTATTAAGGTGGATCATATAAGAGTCATAAAAATTTAAATTGAGATCACCTCTCTTAATCCTGAATATTTTCCAACAATTTTAGAATATCTTACCAAGTTCAATCATTTTTTGACACAGTTGAAGCGAGTGAAAGAGATAAGATATATGAAGAGCGTGTTTACTTGATTCTATCCAAGTTGAGAGGACCATTTCAAATATTTTCTTCAACCTTTTTCTCTAGCATGGATGCCTTAGGTGACACATTCAAAATTCTTTACTTAGAAACGTTTTGTGAAAGAATTACTAGTGAAGAATCCATATTGTCTCACCTAGATTCTTCCACCTCTCAAAAGGCATTAGGTGCATCTAATCCTAAGCGAAAGGGAAAACCAAAAAGTAAAACCAAATCCACCCCTTCTACATCTCAAAGTGCTCTTAAACCTAAAGAAAATAACTCTAAACCCAAGGATTCCTCTAAATCCAAGAATAATTCTATCCTTTCAAGCTCTTTTGTGGGGGTAGTGGTCATGAAGAACATAGGTTTTATAAGTGAATGCAAGTCTTATAGGATGTAGTCAAGAAACACAAAATTTCTATCTCCACTACACCTCCTTCTAATCAGCATGGCAAAGCACTTAATTTTTTTGGGAGATCTTAGTCACTATTTTCAAACAGTTGGGTTATAGATTCTAGTGCTTCTCATCACATGACTTCTTCCAAGGAGTCCTTGTTTCTCTAGGTTTGAGTTATACTTCCAAAATTAAGGTTGGAGATTCTTCCTTTATTTATGTTGATGGAAAAGGTGATATGCAACTTGATGGTGGTAGTATCCAAGATGCACTATATGTTCCTAACATCACTAAAAATTTGCTTTCTGTATATCAAATTTTTCATTCTAGTCAAGGGAAAACAATGAATTTTACACCACATGGGGAAGATGTAAGAAATTTGTTGGAGGCTCACTCACTTATTGCTCAAGGTATTGTTGATCATAATTCTATACTATATCACTTTAATGGTTTTTATGACACTTCCTCTATAGGGACATGATTGGTTTCTCATGTAAATTCAGAGAGTAAGCTTTGGCATGTTGGACATCTCAATTACAAATATTTGAAGGAGTTGAACACTCATGGTATGGTAGATGGTCTTCTTAGAGTTTATTGTCTTGAGGGAGTTTTCTTTAGCTATGCATTAGGGAAACAACACCAAGATCCATTTCCTAAGAATTTGTGAAAGAGATTTTCTTCACCACTTGAGCTTGTGCATAGTGACTTGATGGTTTTTCCTACCCCCTCTTTCAATAGAGCTAAGTATGCACTTACCTTTATTAATAATTTCTCGAGGTGTACTTGGGTTTATTTTCTCAAGTACAAAAGTGATGTTTTTTCACATTTCAAAGTCTTCAAGTCTTTGGTCAAGAAACAATCTTCTAGTTCCATAAAGAAACTTCGCATTGATAATGGGTGGAGTACTTCAGCAATGAATTTTCTAACTTTTTGGAAACTCAAGACATTATTCACCAGGATTCTATTCCTCATACTCCACAATAGAATGGCTTAGTAGAATGGAAGAATAGAACTTTGAAGGAAATGGTTAACTATATGATGTATTCTAGATATTTACCCCCTATATACTAGGCAGAAGCAATTAATTATGCTAACTACATTCAGAATCAAAAACCACACATAGAACTTGAGCATTTGACTCTAGAAGAATCTTGGTCCAACGCTAAGCCATATGTCTCATTTTTTTGAGTATTTGGGAGCCATGCTTGGGCCTTTGTTCTAAATAAGAAAAGGAAAACTTTGGATAAGAATATCAAACCCTTGATCTTTGTAGGGTATTTTGAGGACATGAGAGATTATCAAATTCTTGATTTTGATACACATGACGTTATTTTTAGAACACATGTTCAGTTTGATGAGCACTTCACTCCTCATGATTCTTTAACTTCTTCCATGTCTCCTTTTTCTTCTTCATCTCATCTTGAGGATCCTTTCTTAGAGGAGGTTTATGAGGAGGTTATAGATGTCGTTGAGGATCCTATTACCACTAAATTTGTCACTATGCCTAAGTGGGCTCATACTACAGTTTCTGAGACAACATTCTACATGATCTTCCACCCACTAGGAATCGTCATGCACATTCTACCAGCTCTAGAATTTTGTGTTAGGTAGTTTATGAAGATCCACAATCTTTTTCATAGGCTCATGGGATACAGGAGTGGGATGATGTGATGGCAACTGAGTATTCTTCTTTGATGAAGAATCATAATTGGAATTTGGTATCTCTTCCTAAAAGAAGAAATATGCTTAGGAGTAAGTGGGTATACCAAACCAAATACATGGCTAATGGGTCCATTGAAATGTATAAGGATCGTCTTATTGTAAAGGGTTTTTCACAATTTGAAGGTATTGATTACTTTGAGACTTTTGCACCCGTTGCCAAGATGGATTCCAGGTACACCTTTTACTTTTTATTTCTGCATCACATGGGTGGCCCATATACCAAATGGATGTGAAGAGTGCCCTTTTACATGGAGATTTACAAGAGGAAATATGCATGGAGCAACTGACTAGATTTCTTCATGATTATTCTCTTATTTGTAGGTTCTGAAGGTCTCTCTATGGTCTTAAACAAGCCCCTTGAGCTCGGTATGAGAATATGGATTATTTTCTTCTATCTATTGGTTTTTTTCATTGCCACTCTGATAATACAATGTATCTGCAGCATGTTGGTAATGATATTTTGATACTTGTATTTGATGTTGATGATCTGTTACTTAATGGAAACTCTTCTTCCCACATTCAGACTAATTAGACGGTTATTCCTACATAGTTTGACATGACAAATCTTGGGTTATTGCATTATTTCCTTGGTTTTTATATGTCTCAAAAATATTTAAGGATACATTTGAGTTAGCAAAAGTACACCCATGATCTTCTTTGTTGATTTTATAGGGCTGATTGAAAGCCAAGTCCATCTCCTTTTTAGTTTGGGGTTACTCTTACTTCAACATGTACCACTCCACTTTGTGATCCTACATTATATAGGCATTTGGTTAGGAGTCTCATGTACTTAACCCATACTCGCCCTGATATTTCATTTGCAGTAGGGCTTGCATTTTGGTTTGCACATTCTCCTAATAGTAGTAACTGAAAGGCTGCTAAAAGGATTTTGTGTTATTTATAGGGCACTTTCCACTTTATCCTACACTAAACTAAGGGTTTTACTCAGTTGGTTGGATATACAGATTTAGATTGGGTAGGTTCCATTCATGATAGACTTTCCACTTCTGGTTATCTTTTTTTTCTTGGTTCTTCTTTAGTTGCTTAGGCGTGTAGAAATAAAAAGCTATTACGCTTTCATCTTCAAAGGTAGAGTACATGGAAACATTTACAACAAGTTATAATATTCTTTGGCTTCAATAGTTATTGACATATTTTGGATTCCCACAGGATTCACCAACTATCCTTTGGTGTAACAACTAAAGTAAAATTCACATTTCTCACATCCCAGTTGAGCACCAATAGACCAAGCATATTGAGTTACACATCCACTTCATTCATCAACACATTCAAGATGGAGTTATTTACTCGGAGTACATTCCAACTCAATAACAGGTCACAGACATCTTTACAAATCCTTTTGCATCACCTCACTACCTTGACTTGTGTGGAATGATTTGGGTTTTAGAATTTGTTCTGGGGGGGTGTTCGTGAGAACATCTTTCTTCTTCTTCTTCTTCTTTCTCTTTCCTTCTAGTAGGATTCTTTCCTTCTTTTGGTTTGATATTTCTTCATGGATATATTGTACATGAGTAGCTCATCAGGCCTAGTATTCAGGACTCATACTATGGACATGCCACTTCTATTTTGGCCCCTAGCTTCACTTGAAGGGGGGTGTTAGAGTAGGTATTTACCTTATATCATGTTCACCTAAGTACTTTATTTACCTTTATTATATTTATCCTCACCCACTTATGTGTGTGGATATTTCTTTTTATTTATTTAAATATTAGGGGAATATTATCTAGTTATTAGGTATATTTATTTCCTTGATCTATGGTATTGACTAGATCCTTTATGTCTAGTTCTCTCATAAATATATGGTCTTGACTAGTTCTTTTCTTGATTTATGGCTTGATCTACGACCTTGACTGGTTCTTAGATTTTTATTCCTTTCCTATATAACCAAAGCCCATTCTCATTGTATTTCATGGAGTTCCATAATAATATATGATATTGCTTCTCATTTGTTTGTAAAGGTTTATATAAAGTTATTATGGAAAATTTATTTCATCTTATTCATCGTGGTGTTTGATTAGCATCTGAGTTCTTGGCTTGGTATAATTTGGTTATCATTCCTTTTAGTTTCCCCACCATTTTTGAGTGCAAAGATATTTTGTAGTTATGTAGTGGTATGGGACTAACACTGATATTTTTCAGTTATGTAGTGACATGGGACTAACACCCAAAATTATTGGATTTGTGAAACCCCCACAATGGATGTTATATAACAAAGGAAAAGGATAAAGGATTTAAAATAATATATAGAAATTGGAAAAATAAAACAACGGTGAAAGCTTGATTTGTAGTGCATGAATATGAATTTTAAAATCAACTTAAAAAAAAAATCAACCGAAAGAGATAGCCAACAAACTCAAAGAGATGGATGACCAACCAAAAGCGACAACCAAAAACCCCAAAGACTGGTATATTCCATCTAACCAAGAAGGGATGGTTGTCCAACATTCTTTAAATGATCGACTAACAAGGACATGGTCATCCAACCTTGCAACTATTCGTCCAACATGGATGCACCATCCAAATCTATAGAGGCTTTATTCCGTAACAAAGAGACAATCATCCAACATCCGTCTACGTGTATAAAACCATTGGGAAAAATGGCCTAAAATTTTTCCTTTACCATGAAATGGTTTTTCACAAATTCACCATCATTTTTAAATTCCATTCAAGAGACTTGTCACCTATTTTATAATAATTTTTCAGAGTGGGGTCTTAAAATGAACCCTGACATTACCCTTTTATTAAAATAGGGAAACTTATTACATTTTAGATTATAGTCACATTAATGAATAGGAAAAGTGTCATGATTTCTCACAATGAAGAATTAAAAATGGATTAGAGAAGAGGAAGAATAAAGAGGAAGGAGGGGGAAGAAGATATGCTTCAAATAATGAAGATACCATCATTGATGTAGATCCACCCTGAAGAACATGAAGACAAAAATCCTAACTTCTGATGACCCCTGCAACTCTTCTACACTGATGTGAAGCTTCAATGAATTGTAAACCATTTTCCATCATAGATTATGATCACAAGATAAATCCTTTTACATGATGCACAAACACCCTGGACCAAGAAATGAGTGTTAATAAACATTGTTTCAAAACTTCCCAATGTGAGCTCGGGATGAACATAAGAAATTCTCATGATGATCCTCCTTGACACTTGATTAATGAACTCCCTTATCTCATTGATCTCACTATAAACAACTTATTTCAAAATACCTAGCTCACTAAGAGATGGTGGTGGATCCACCCGCTGTGCCTTACAATTCCCCGCCTTGCTTTCAAACATTGTTGAACTCAATGTGAAGTTTCCAAGACCCATATGAAGTTCAAAATTATCTTTTTAAGACATGAAATCATCACATTATCCCATTAAAATTACAAAAATTGGAAATATGAGTGAAAATAAAGTTATATGCAACTTTATGCTACCAAAATGATGACTTCCTATTTTTAGCAGGTAGGACCATGACCTACTATTTTAAGACATATCACATGTTTTCCCCAATTTCACTTTTTGAACCTTTGGGCACATTCCATCCTCTTTTTTTGTTGATAAATTTCTATTTTTAGCACACTTCTATTTTTAGTAGGTTGTTTTTTGGGAACCTTCTATTTTTGAAAAATTGGTGTTTTTGTCTTACTTCTTATTTTGAACTCTTTCCTGATAGTCTCGGATGATCAAACTTGTAATTCGAGGGACTTACTATTTTTAGCATGTGGGGAAACATAGAATATGTTATTTCTAGTAAGTGGTGAAAATGACCTCAGTTTCTAACAGAAATAAAAATTTTGGATTCATTTCTTTGTCTCGATCTTTTGCTTCAATTTTTGTTGTGATTCGCTCACTAGAAAGCTCAGAAATAGAAAACAAAATTTTCGCCTGGTGAGAACTTAAGGCATGTAGCTACCATGGAAGCCATTAATGGAATCCCTGATATTTTTTGTATTTTTTCTTCTTAACCTCTGATTTATGAAAAATTAGCTTCTATTTGATGGGTTTTTTCTCTAGATGCTTCATTCAAAATATTATCTTCACCCACTTTCTAGATCAACGAAAAATTGAGGAAAAGTAAGCTACGAAACAAATTTTGATTTGTCTTCCATTAATGGTCTAAGAAACCTTTGAATTTTATTTTTTTTCAGACTGAAGGAATTTGGGAGAGGAAGATATGCTCCAAGTTTTGTCATATTTTTCTCTCTGGATTACAAATTATGAGAAATTCTTGAATTTTGCCAACAAGGGTTTGTGACAACAAATGGACATGGTTTTGGCTCAAAAAAATTTATTTTTTGTGTTAAAGTAGTGGGGGAGGGGAAAATATGGATGAAATATGCAATAATGGAGGAACGAAGGCAGTAGAAATGGAAGGAATTGTTGGGCCCCAAAATATCAACTAAGAACAAGAAGGTGCATGGGCGTGCGGGACCTAGTCAAAGAAGGGAGTGCGGGTTAAAGGCACATAAGGAAAAATGGGTTTTGTACTTAGCCATATTCAACATCCTAGGAATCACACAAGAAAGGCATGACCCTTATGGATAAGGTGCCAGCCTGGCAAATGTGGATAAAAAAATAAATATTCCAGGCATGCGATGGAAGTTTCAAGAAGACATCATTGCAAGGAATGAAGAGCTCAAATTTAGAAAGGCATGATCCCATGGAGGACCAATTTGAAACTTGTTGACTGATCTGTAGCTTTTGGAAGGCTTGGCAGTGGATGCTAAGGCTATAAATGTAAGTTCCTGATAGAAGAAAGAGATATACATAAGAGAACATGAGAGATATAAAGAGTTGAAGAGAGGAAAAGCCCTGTATAAACATATGACATATTCTAAGGGTCGGGAATAGGGTCATATAGGGATGATGGAAAATTTAGGGGGATGGATGTGCATTTTTATTTGTAATGTGATGAACATGGTATGGTTTTGATGCATGACTTGGCTTTGCATTATTACATGAGGGTCTGTTATGACCTCTAGGGGCTATAATGTGGTTATTGTACTTGTTGATATGAATATAAGGTTTTTTTATGGAGCATATATGTGTTCAAGAATATAATACTCATGTACGAACCATCTTCATGTGCTACTTGTTAGTTCTCTTACCTGTATATAATGAGATGACAAATCTTTCTAAGTTCATAAGAATGTGGTTTAGTTCTCTTTTGTCCTGCATTTGATTGCATGTCCTATAATGATGCATTCTCACAAAAATCACATAAAGAGAGACTCGGAACCCGCACGTGCCTTGGGTGAGTGCCCAGTGCTCATTGGGTGATAGGTCGTCGCACATGGAATTTTCATGATCTGTGAAGGGTATAAAATTTACTATATCTTGGTTCCATTTCCAGGACCTCTTTTTGAAGTTGTTATGAGAAATGACATGTATATTTTTCCCTGTGATGTGTGATGATAGGGAAGCTGACCTTAGAAAGTGTTGAAATGTGGTTCAAGAGCACGGAGGATGAGTTTTTTCAAAGATTCAGTACTCGACTTGAGTTCAATGCATGTAGATGGGTAGAAGAGAACCTATACCATTAGTTGTATGAGACATTCTTTTGTTGCTTCCTAGTAGAACTATATGAATGGATTTCAACCTACGTATACAGATCAAGATGGTACTAAAGATTGTGTGTGTGAACCCAAGATGACTATCAGAGGTTGTAGGATGCAGATCTGAGTTGGACGCTTACTATTTATCAATGGTGGAAAGGATTATTGGCCAGTTATACTTTGAAATATGCCATATCGGCGTATTCTTTCCCAAAATTTGTTTAGTTTGATTTTTTGAGGGAGCCTAGAGGATCATTTTTGAGTGCTATTCCTCTAGATATGAAGATCTTGGTCATTACTTTGAGTTTAGAAGCATTCTGCATGATCAGCTAAGCTTCTCTGAGAACTAGGAGAGGAAGCTAGGGTGGAGGAAGATGGCAGACATTATGGCTAAAAATGAGAGGGAGGAGATATGACTCAAGTATATCGAAGCTCATGAAAGGAGATGAATAGACAATGTTAGGTTGCAAATTTGATGGATCTATGGAGGAAGACATTATGAGAAGGAATTTAGGTTCACGTGGAGGATGTGGATCTTGAGCAGTCTGTGTTACCCCATCTTGGCAAGCACGGGAGAGAGGCCCCTTCATCTTCTGATGAGATTTTGTCACATGGAGAAAGAAGATTCATCAGTGCACATATGAACCCACCTCATGACCAACCCCTGGTGCTTGGTTTTCTAAATCAAGGGAGAAGTATTGTTAACCTAGTTGGTATCAATGGAAGTTACCGATCAACACCTAGAAGATATAATTTTTCATTTGGAACATCCATGGCTGTGTAAACCATTCCTATATTTGGAAGAATCATCAGATAAGGTACAATTACACAAGCTTTGGGTATCACATCTAGGAGTAGCATGGGACATATAACTGGTAGTGGGAGAATATCACAAACCATCGATGCACAGTTTAGTTAGACACTGGGAACACTGGGCAACAACACTTCTTTTCCTTTTTCCGACTATAGGAGGTGGATTGGGTGGGTCAAGAGAAATAGGACCTGGTGGATCCAATGGATCAGGTGGGTCATGAGAAAACACTAGAGGGAACCAAGGATCTAGATCAGGGGGATAAGGACCCCAGCCACCTCCCCAAGTGTTTTTCAAGATGCCTTTACACTTACTAGACTATAAGGGTATTATAGATGTTGCACAGCATGTGCAAAAATGTGAGTTGATATAGCACATAAAGGGGATGACTACCCTATAGTGGAAGGAAATTAAGTTTGCAACAACATTTCAAGGGTACGCGCATAGTTGGTATAGGAAGTATGACCCCCATCAGACGGTGGTAGAATACACTAGGTTGAAGAATGCCTTCCTAGTAGAGTTACATATCCCAGAGTTTGAGCAGAAGAGCATCAGCGCTCTGAAGGAGATCTAACAGGGAATGACAGAGAGTGTGCTAGAGTATGACACATGTTTCAAGACTCTTTTTTCAAAGCTCTCCTATGACATTCATCCTTCTCAACATGCTCAATGGTTTTTTTGGAGGATTAATAACACCATTTATAAGGGATTTATCACACGAGAATTTCACCGACCCACGCGAGGCATTAGAAGTTACCCTGTGTGCTGAAGCTATTGGGAACATTAAAGCTGGTGTTAGCCCTTTTTTAGAGGCTCAAATTGTTGTAATGGCCAAGCAGTTGGAGAAGCTATCTACAAACTCAATGCATGAGGTTTGTAGTGGTCTTTAGTGTACAAAATGTGAAGTGGAGGGGCATGAAAAGGATATTTTCCCTCGAAATTCGGTGCGCACCATGGTGGTAGACTGTGAAATTTTCCATGGGGATCATGATGCAAGTAGATGTCCCTTACTCCAGCACGCAATCCGCAAGAATTTTTTTTGCTATTGCAAGATTTATACCTCTACAACCCATGATACCAAGGATTATAGATTGATTGAACAAATCCATGATGTTATTCATCTAGGTGTGCGACAGACTAGCCTTGCAAGTAGTTCAAAGGATGATGATCATTATTATGAAGGGCGCATAGATGGAGGAACACGTGGAAGGGGTTTTCTTGAAGGATTTCATGGTCATAGTAACCATGGAGGAGGATGGAGTGAGTTCCCATGAGAAACATGTTATAATTATGGATCTACAAAAATGTGAGTGTCTTGATCTATTACAATGCTCATGGTGTAGAAAGAAGCACAAGTACGAAGAGTGTCTAGAATCTATGAGCATATGAACAAGTAGCACTAAAAATGTAAGGGCACTACTATGGTAAGCATCAAGAAGGATGATTCACAGTGGATGCCATGAGTGGCATGTGAGTTAGGGATAGAACCTGTGCTAGTAATGATGTGGGTAGAGGCGACGTGTGCTAGGGAGATGCCAAGACCAAAGGACACTATTTTCAAGGGAGGAAGTTATACATGGAAATTATCTAGACCCTTCTCATTAGAAAGAGGTGTACTATAAGACTATGGATGTCATTCAGAGTTTACAAGAGGAAATCCAGTGTCTAAAGGAGGAGTCCATGCAACAGGAGTAAAGAAGGAATGATGAGGCTTTATAGAGGGAAATGGATGAATTGAAAGAAGTATGTAAAATGTCAAGGATAGAGAATATAATTCCCTTGCTAGGAGAGTGGTTGAGAAAGAGGGTACCGTGTGCCTAGGTAGAGTGCTTCATGTAAACCTTCCCCCTCATAGCATTGAATATGACAAGGAGATTACTTTGAATGTAGTTGTTGATGGGTGGCTTCTGAGTAATATTCTCATCGACACAAGAGAAGAGGTTAATGTTCTTACCTTAGATATCTAGCATCTGATGGGAAGGAACAAATTATGGCCATCTTTGAATGTGTTGTATATGGAAAACAAGACTAAGGAAATTCCCATTGGAGTCCTAAAGGATGCAGTTATACCCTTTAAAGGGGCCAAGTTCACTAGAGACATTGAATTCTTGGCGCTCACCGAGGCAGACAACTTTCTAGCATTGCTTGGATGCTCATGGTGTTATAAGAACAATGGTAACATGTGGTTTAACAAAGGATACATCAGTTTTGAGAAAAAGGTGGAAAGGTGGGTTATTCATTTAACAGATGGAAAGTCAGTGCCCTATACTAAGCCCTTAGGAGAAGAAGTCCTTGATAGAATCTATGTGTGCTCCATCATAGATCTTGAGATAATTCACCCCATGGAGGGAGTTATCCAACTTGAAGATGCTTAGTCCGTGAGTGATACCAGTAGTGTAGCATGTGACAATTGGGTCTATGGGACTTATGAGGTAATTTGGTGAAAATTAAGAGGATCTGTAAAAAGGGTGATAAAGGCATCCCTCATTCAAGTGCCTAGGAGAAAAGAAATTTTGAAGATACTTAGGAGGGGCATATCCTTAAATTTTCTTACGAGACATGGAAGCTCAGTGGAAAAATGAGGATGAAAGAAGAGGAATGCTCAGCTATAACCTTCTCAGGAATGTAGCACGCTGGTGGGATACACATTGGGAAAACCTCCTAGAATGGCGCAAGGTGAGAATCACATTCTCTGTAGGTTTTTCTAGGAGCAACGCGCCCACGGCTATATAAGACTACCATGGTAAAGAGAGCTCTTTATTTCAAATCCAAGCATGTGAGAAGGCCTGGATGGGAAGCGCATAAGTGTTTCCACCTTCTTTATGGGTGAATAAGTTTTATTCCACCTTACAAGGTTGTGTGTGCACTTGATACATTCATTCGGAGATGCATATTTAGATGGGAAATTGGCAAGAGTTGGTAGCTAATCTCATTCAATATTTCAAGTATAGGAGTACCAAACCATCAATGGATAAGGTACTTCAAGTGATCAAGCACCTTATGATGGGGGATAGTGTTATGGTAGAAGATAGGCTACTAGAATTGCTAGGCGATCCTTATTTGGAGACGTGCCTTAGTGAAAAATAATCAGAAGAGGTACAACTTGAGTGTGCATATATGGAAAAAGAAAAAGGAAAAATGGTCTATGTAATAGATGGAGAGGAGATGGAGAATTTGGATGTTAACCATTTGGAGGGTACATGCGAGGTCATAGATATCATTGATGAGCGAGAATGCACCTACCATGAGCCCTTAAAATAAATAAGGTTAACATTGGGATGGAGGCAGAACCTAAGGAAGCTATCATTAGTGACTATTGGACATAAAAGGAGATTTCAAAGATCATTGATCTATTACGTGAGTTCAAAGATTTTTTCCCTCGTGGGTACCATGAACTCAAAGGAATTCACCATTCCTTGGGGGAGATGAAGATCACGTTGAAAGAAGTTCCACACCTGATTCAGAAGAGGCCTTATCAAATGAATATGAACTTACATGTACGAGTTAAGGAATAAATAGATTAAAAGATAACATCTGGTAGCATAGAAGTAATAGAAGAATCATATTAGATAAGGCCAATGGTCATCAATAAAAATTTGAATTGAATACAAGGAGCTGAATGCGGTATGTGTCATTGATCCCTTCCCAACACCCTTTACTGAAGAAATCTTGGAGGGAGTAGCTAGGTGTAAAGTCTACTCTTTTACGGATGGGTTCTTAGGGTACCACCAATTCAGGATTACAAAGAAAGACCAGAGAAAGACAAATTTCTCCACTAAATGGGGAAGTTTTGCCTACACAGTTATGCATTTTGGATTAAATAATGCGCCTGTTGTGTTCTCACGCATTATGTCGCAAGCATTTCAGGGATTCATCCATAAGTTTCTTCAAGTTTACCTGGATGATTGGACTATGTATGGATTGGTGAAAGACCATTATGACAACCTAAAGCTGATGTTTAAGAGATGTTAATAATTGAGGATATCCCTCAACATTAAGAAATGTGTCTTTGTTATTGCATTTGGAACCATGTTAGGACACATTATATGTAAAGACAACTTACGATTGGATCCCACCAAAGTTGAATTTATTGTAGGATTAGGGGAGCCTACTATTCAAAGCATGGTGTGTAGATTCCTTGGACACATGTGGTATTGTAGGAAGTTCATCAAGTTGGATGCCAATATCATAACTCCCTTAGAAGAATTATTGAAACAAAAAAGTGCCTTTCGTTGGGGAGAGGCGCAACAAAAGGCATTTGACACTTTGAAGGATAAGCTTGTCATGGCACCCATCTTACATTTTCCTTCTTGGGATAAGCCTTTCTATGTAAATTTTGATGCCTCAAGGATAGCTATGGGATAAGTGATAGCACAACCTGGTGAGGGAATTATTGATCATCCCTTGAGCTTTGCAAGTACAAAGTTAACAGAAGCTGAACAAAATTACATAACTACTGAACGTAAAGCATTGTCAATGATCTATGTGCTGCATAAGTTTAGGAAGTATCTATTGGAAACACCCTTCATATTCTACAAATATCACATGGAATTGAAATACTTATTCAACAAACCCACTGTGTAAGGGTACATATATCGTTGGGTCCATCTATTTAAGGAGTTTGAATTCACAATGGTGGTGAATCCCAGAAAAAGCAATTCAGGACCTGACCACTTATCAAGGATTAACTCAAGGGAGGATGTGCAAAGCATTGAGGATACCATTCCAGACATGTAACTATTTAGGTTACGGTGCATTCCCTTAGAATTGGAAGATATCGTAGTGTTTCTAAAAATAGGTGTGACACTGGAAGGGATGAAGGCTCTAGAGAGAAAGCAGTTAGCAATACGCGACACACCTTACATGTTGATTAGTGGAGACCTATATAGATTGGGTTAGGATGAGGTTCTGTGCCAATGCATATTAGAACATGAGCATGCATCCATTATGGAAGAAGCACATGCTGGGATTATAAGAGGACATTATGCAGGAAATTCTACCGCATTGAATATTTTATTAGCTGGGATTTGGTGGGAAACCATCTACAAATATTGTATTGAGTTTTGCAAGGCTTGTGACCATTGACAGCTCCTTGGAAAATGTGGAAAGAGAGATGAAATCACCTTGCAACCAATAGCCAGCGTTGAACTATTTGAGAAATGGGTAATCGACTTTTTAGGACCAATTGCACCAGTCGCGCAAAGGACTGGTTTGCGGTATATCATCACTTAGACTGATTAATTGACATGATGGATAGAGGAAACACCTATAAAGGATTACACCATAGCAAAAAATACTATATTCTTATAGGAAAACATAATCAGAAGGTATAGTTGCCCTTTAATTTTATCAAATGATAGGGGTATACACTTTCTCAATGAAACAGTTAGGATTCTGTTAGCAGAATTTATGGTGGCCCATCATAAGATTATACCATATAAACCTCAAGCAAATGGAACTATTGAGGCATTTAACAAAATACTAAGTCACACATTAACTAATATCAGTGACGTTGGAAGAAATGATTGGGATGATAAGGTATCAACCATTCTATGGGTATACAGGAAAACCTACAAAATGTTAAACAAGGCCACACTAATTCAATTGGTGTTTGGTGCGGAGGCTATTTTACCAGTGGAATTCATGTTACCTTCACTATGTATAGTCTGCAATGGATGGTTAGCTGATGAGAAAGTTCTGGAAGAAATAATTGATAAGTTGATTTAGTTATAAAAAAGGTGATCACTTTCTAGATGGAGTTAGAAGATAGAAAAAGCAAGACAAAAAGCATGGCATGATCATCATATAAAGAACAAGAAGTTTGAGGTTGGCAGTTTGTATTATTGTATGATTCCAAGTATCTGTGCCATCCTGGGAAGTTGAAATTCCATTGGTTGGGATCTTACATCATCTCATATATTCTTGATTCGGGTGCTTTCCATTTATAAGTGCTAGATGGGATGAGGTTACTGGGTCACTTCAATGGGAGTAGGCTGAAGCCCTACTATAAATAAGTCTTCTTGGTGTTTGTAAATAAGGTAGTGTTTCCAATTAGCTTATAATTTCCCTTTATGATTTTTCTTTTCTTTTGTTTCCCTTTCTCGTTGCTTGGTCATTTCATTTTATCTAGTTTTGTACCTTGTGCGCTGGTAACCACATTATTTTTCTAGGTTGTGTATACATAGAGGACCGCACATCTATTTTATTGTGGGGTGGAGTGATATGAAGTACATGCCTATAATACAAGTTTGAGGTGGGAGTGGAAGTTGTGGTGAATGGCTCAATCAAAGGATAAAAAGTGTGTAAGGTTAAGAAGTGCATAGAATAGAGGTGGACGAGAATTGCTGATGTCAAAAAGGCCTTGTAGAAAATAATGTATAAAGGATAAAGAGTGCAAGAACTACATAAGGTAGGTGAGGGTGAAAATTGGGTAAAGGACAGAAGAAGTGCCTTCGGTGCTATTGACATGTGCATAAGAGTCTTCATTCTGTTTGAATTTTTGCATGCTAGAAGGTTAAAAAAGGGTTTTCATGTAAGATGTGGCAAGTAGGTAAGGGCGCTTAAAATCGGCTTAGTGGAAAAATCTGCATTTAATGTTAAAGTACAGTGGTAGGTGATATAAAACTTAATGATGAAAAGAAGGAAAAACTATAAATATGAGGTTGGAAACTTCATTATTTTTACCTTGTGATTACGAAGTATAGAAGCTCTTGTGAACTAGGGCATCCAAAAGTGATTTTTGCAAAGAAGAACCAAAGAAATCTAAGAGTGCGTGACTAGGGTAAATTCGTAAACTAATGTGGAAGGAGTACACGAGTGTGGGGAAATTTGTTAAAGAAGTGTTGTCTTGTGAAAGGATTTTTCCAGTTAGGGTTTGGTGGATAGGACACGGATTTAGAAGGGTTTCTTCGCAAGGTTGAGCTTTGGGATTATACATAGTGGTAGAGTAGAGCAAGGGGAATAATTATTAAGCCGACTAGAAGAATACCACCAATGAAACCAACTATTTCACCAAATAATACAAAGGGATAGGGAAAAGGAAAAAAGGTTGCTACCATCGCGAGCACCAACGAGGAATGGTACACAGAAATGTAGTACCTAGATGGGGTATTGCTAGGAAAATAATGGGAGTCACACCTACGGAAGATGACCATAAGTGATTATAATCATCATATGAGCACAACTAAGAAGGAAATGGAACTCGAGTTGGTCTGACCAACTAACAATATGATGTCAAACAGAATGCACATTTACAATGATGAGGTGAAGGTCAAATTAGAGAAGGCAGGAATATTACAATTGTATGAGTTGCCCTACTTTGGAAAACTTGAGCTCCTTTACTAGTGGCTGATGTCACCCATGCATGAAGATCATTTTTATTTCATAAGGTTCAAGATGCGCATCACACCACAACTTATATGCAAGTTCATAGGCCTCAATTGTGAAGGGGATAACATTGCTAATGATCTGAGTGATAAGGAAGCCATCAAGGATACTGTAGATGTGTATGACTACAAGAAGGGTTCGAGATACTTTGACATATCAAAAATACCAGACCCAGTGATGAGGATGGTTGTGTGCTTGATAACCAAGCTCAATGACCCAGAAAGATGGGCATAAGTAAACAAGGCATGGCTAAACGTATGTCAGAAAATATCAAAAGAAACCATCTACAACTTGTCTACTTTCATCACGGATGAAATTATAAGTAGTGTGCAGGAGGGAGAGAAGATACTCTTCGGTAATGTAATCCTTAATATTTTTTTCTCAGAGACTAAAGTGCTTGATGGACCAAAAAAATTTGTTTAGGAATATCTAGAAGAGGATCCCTCACCCGCAAGAAGTTTTGCAAAGTATACTTGTGAAACCATGATGGCCGCTCACAAGACGCGCATGGAGAAATGGTATAAACAAATGTTTGACACATTTGGGGCTGAGTGGAGAATCCCAGAGAAGTTACCCATGCTCGTGAATGGAGAGGTATAATTTGCAATATATTAACACTTCTACATTGGCAGATTTAGGTTGACAGATGAGAACATGAGTCCATGGTGCAAACTACCCTTCTCCTTCACCACATTATACTTCCAAGCCAGATTTAATCAGTTCAAGGAGGCCAAGAGACTAAGGTTCAACCTTATTGAGGTAGATACAGACCACTACGAGCTGTGTTGGAAGCTGGTCTACCCAAATAAGTGTGCATACGTGGAGAGATACATCTCCCACGAGGTATAAATGATGAATTTTGTAACAGTACTAATCGCTGGAAGAGCTGCAGCAAGGATATACCTTTGCATAAGGCCAAATTTTGAAAAAGGTGCTTAAATGGATAATTTTATCTCCTTCCCTAAAGACCCTACAGGAAGGAATAAGGCTGCATCTAGGAAGAAAGAGAGAGAGAGAGAGAGAGAGAGGAGATGTAGAAGAAACCATGTGTTCAGACTACACAAGAGGTAAGTGTGCCAGACACAAGGACTAAGCCTAGTACTTATGTATAGAGGAAGAAGTCCCTAGTGAAAGAAAATACTCCAGAAGTAGAGGCATCGCAGCATGAAGATCCCCTCACTCAGGAGGAACTACCTAGGAAGACATTATCCATCAAAGATAAAGAAAGAGAAAAATACCCTGTATTGTAATCCTCAGTAAGGAAAAATCAAAAGGTGCGGATGAGGATGATTCAGAAGAAATGGAAGACTTAAATGCCTACATCATTGAAAGAGATGATGATGAATATGAACTAGGAGGCGGAGACCATCCCATCTATGAAATACATGATTATGAAGAAGATGAGGAGGAGGATGAAGAAGAGGTTGAGACCCAAAACAATGGGGTATGTGCAAAAGAATTTACAAAATAAAAAAGAACCCCAAGCCTCACAAAGGAATAAATAGATGAGGCTGCAAAAAAATAAGTGGAAAAAATCATCAAGGACCTGGTGGAACAAGAAGTGGGACACAGGGCGAATGTGGTAATGAAGGAGGCTGAGGAGGAGAGCGTAGAAAAAGAATATGGCAGTATGAGAGGAGATCCCAATTTAGCTATTAGCTTTCCAAAGGCCACGTGCACATGGAGGAAGAGCACAAAGGCATCATAACTTCAAGGAATGGGCTACATTGATGATCCAAACAAAGTTTTTTGCATGCAATTCCAGAGCACCGTTCCAATGGAACATCGTTTAGCTATGACTTCATTTGA
Organism: Taxus chinensis; assembly: GCA_019776745.2. Taxonomy (NCBI): domain Eukaryota; kingdom Viridiplantae; phylum Streptophyta; class Pinopsida; order Cupressales; family Taxaceae; genus Taxus; species Taxus chinensis. The sequence continues at coordinate 477,575,605 of CM034154.1, read as the reverse complement.
TGAGGAAGGTGCATACCTATGGAAAAGGAAAATGTTGTCATGGGAATTTGAGTCCCACACTGATGAGAAAGAATTTGAAGTAAGTCAAGGGGCATTGATGCAAGTGTAAAAGACAAAAGGGATAAACCCCTTGGTGAATGCTCAGAGGTTGAAAGATGAACAAATTTGCAACGCACTCAACAAAGTCTTAGTTGAGGTTGAATCCAATATTTGGGAGAAATGATAGGGTAATGTTCTTAGAGGCAGAGCTGGAGAAAAAGGAATAAGAGATCTTTGAGAAAACCAAGTACTTGAAGCAATAAGATCTAATCAGTGCTCAATTAAGGAATGAATTGATAGATGAAAAGGAAAGAGTGCACAAGGCATAAAAGAAGATAGAGATGATCACAGATGTCATTTTCTTAAAGAAACCAGACTTAGCACCTCCCGTGTAAAAGTATGGGTCATCCTTACAATGTCTATAAGAATTGACCCATATACTCACCATGGAGAGGTGACCACTCACCCTAGAATTAGTGGAAGAGGTGTTAGTGTGCGAGGAGAAAGAAAATAAGATGAATGTTATGGAGATTGTTTCTTAATACAATAATATCCACGCTGATGTAAAAGACATTGTGTAAATTGATGAGGCCGCCTATGATAATTGTGCTGACAGAGCTGAAGTGGAAAGTATCCTAGTTACCACCCTTAAAGAAAAACTCAAGGAGTTCTAGTAAAATAACAAGGGGAATAGGGTAGAGCGAGACAAGATCCTAGATGAGGTAGAGAAGAATTCAGAGGCCATTGAGACCTTACGGGGTTCAATCAAGAACTGGCTAAAGGAATTATACCTTCAAATCACTCGAAGGATGGATGTGCTCGAGGATTTGGGAAAAAATATGGTGGAGATTGTAGAGAAAATGAGCGCTAAGGGAGAAGATCTTAGTTTTGAAGAAGTGAGTGCCCTGATTGGTAACCTCTGTCAAGAAGCATAGAATGAGGTCGACAATTGGGGGAAATTAGAATCTGATTTAAGGAAGGATTTCCCTCTCCTCCTCTAGAATTAAATAAAGTTCCCCATTCTTTCATTATTTTCCCATTTCTTCATTTCTTCATTCTTCCATTCCAACCATCTGTAAGGATCCACCATTCTTTAATTATTTATTGAAAAGAGTTTCCGAGGATGGAGAATAGGCGTAGTGTGGGGTAATGTTGGGCCCCAAAATATCAGCTAAGTACAAGAAGGTGTGTGGGTATGTGAGACCTAGTAAAATAAGGGCGCGTGGGTTGAAGGCGCGCAAGGAAAAATGGGTTTTGTACTTAGCCATATTCAGCATCCCAGGAAGCACACAAGCAAAGCATGACCCTTATGGATAAGGTGCTAGCTTGGCAACTATGGATCAAAAAGGGAATATTCTAGGCATGCAATGGAAGTTTCTAGAATACATCATTGCAAGGAATGAAGAGATAAAATTTGGAAAGGCATGCTCCCATAGAGGACCACTTCAACACTTGGTGACCAATCTGTAGCTTCTGGAAGGCATGGTGGTGGATGCTAAGGCTATAAATGCAAGCACCTAAAAGAATAAAGAGATATACGGAATACATTAAGAGATATATAAAGAGTTGAAGAGAGGAAAATCCCTATAGAAATGTATGGTGGATTCTGAAGGTTGGGAATAGGGGTATATAGGTATGATGGCACATTTAGGGGGATGGGTGTGCATTTTTCTTTATAATGTCATGTGTTGGTACCTAGATTTAATCTCCTTCACAACTTGAGCAGCATCATGGATTTTACAAGACACTCAGAGGTAGATAAATGATTTATATGTCATTTTGTAGCTAGGGAAGCAATTTATCTGACTTGTTAGCACTCAGGATTTGAAGAAGTGGGTAGCACCTTGAAATAATTTTGATCTAATCCTCACTATTTTAGGTTATGCCTTTCAACCAAGGTAAGAGAATCTATATTGCAGCCACTGTTTTGTGAAGGAGTTGGAGATATACTTATACTATGCATATTATATGGAGATGTCTTTGGGAAAACATGATCAATTTTCCATTATTCAAACTCAACAGAGCTGTCACTACTAAATGATGGAAATGCTTTCAAGACAAGGCTGAGGCTACTAGAGACATGGTATGATCTTGAATTGCTTTGTGCATTTTTGTAAATGGATTGTATTCTTTTGTTGACACACAATGTAATGCAGGGGTAGTATGGGGTATGATTAGTTATTCTAAATGAATATTTGCTGGGAGATTTTAGACAAGACTAACCAGAATTTTCCAAATTCTTTGAGGACCTTTGCAAGAAATTGGTAATACCCACACAACAGAATGTTTCAAAAGGGTTGAGATACTCCTTCAAACAGGATATGTGCACCAAATGGAGGCCCAAATCTACACTCTTCCACACAATATTTGATAACCCACCACAAAATCTTAAAGCAGATGAACCAAAAAAGTATCTAGAAATCTCTATTTTATCATGACCTAAGGTGCACCCAAAGGCTTACAACAATCTCTAAATTCAAGGAAGGTAAAGTGATTTTAGATTTGTTTATCTCATTATCATATGAAATATCTTATGAATGTGAGATTGCAGATGCCACTAAACTATCAATAAGAAATGAGACCATGTATGATGAAAATATTTTTCAAACACAAGACTAAAATAGGAGCAAGAAACACAAATTAAAAACATTTTGGAACATAAGTGCATGCAAATTTTGCCAAGAGACAACACAAAATAATTCAGAAATGATCAAATGTATCAGCAAGGGAATGTTATAAGAACAATCTTAGAGCTTGTTGATGGCTTTACAACTGAAACCAACTAAACATGATACAAATCTGATGCAAAAAGGAATGAGAATTGGTTCTCAGGTGGTTTCTCAGAAAATGGGCTTCTTCCCAAATTTTCTCGTGAAATTATAAGTTTCTTTAACCTTTTGCATGTCTAAAAATATGCATTATATAACTTTCAATTACATTTGATCCTTCTTTCCCAAGAAAAGAATATGCCCATCATCAAGTTTTTTACAAAATTCTAACATGATTTGTAGATAGGGACATTTAACAATTTTGTAACAAAAGTTGCCAAGTGTTTCTAAAATGGCGAATCATTACAAATCCTTCATCATTATCCATTATGGAGGCACATTATTCATTCTCCAAGCATGCAGACCCCTTTCATTTCATTATTTCATCCTTATGATTCCAAAATTTGATTATGTAACTTTATAGTTTGATATTTCATGTTTTACACAGGACGAAGTAAAACTTATTTGAAAAACACCTCAAATCTACAAATTACTCCCTAAAACCACTTGCATTGGTCTTTGCAGGCACAAACAACATGAATTCACCAAAGATTCGATGAAAAATGATGCAAAATTCACATTTCCACACTTCTTGGAGAAAACATGGTGGCCAAAAATGAAAATGTATAGTTACCCTTGATCTGCTCTTTCTCCTTCAATTTGGGCCCTCCACGTGTCAAAATATGATTGGGAATGAATTTGGGCTCACTTATTGACTTTTTAACTTTTTTGGAAAAATAGAAAAAATTGAATTTTTTCTCCACCCCTCCGCCCTTGAAATTTGGTGATGACACGTGGCATATGGTGGGTCCCATTAGGATAGTGGCTTAATTCTGCACATTTTGACCCTTTTTTTGGAATTTGAAAAAAATTCACTTTTTTCCCCATGGGCCCACACCTCCACCTTTTTCCTTGACACGTGTCATGCTCTCTATTGCTAAAATTCCACGGCCTTATTTCATGTTTAAATCCCTTTTTTTGCCAAGCAAAAATTTTCCTATGTTTCTTTCGCGGGCCCATGCCTTTAATTTCTCCGTGCAACGTGTCTCCTTTTGATTTTTCATGGAGCCACACCTCAAATTTTCATTCTAAGTCTTTTTTGCAAAAGGGAAAAACTTTCCTTTTGCCTCTGTTGACCCGCCAACCCACTATGCCCTCGCCACGTGTCCATCTCTTATTGGAGTGGAGATGCATCCCATTTGTTAACATTGATCCATTTGAAGTTAAAACTTCAAAGTGGCCCCAAAATCCACCCCCCATTCTACCTTTTCAAGGCCACGTGTCCACCTGTGATTGGCCACACGGCCACGCTTCAAAAAAATTCTTTAACATTTGTTCCTCCAAAGGCAAAAAACTTCAAAAACCTCCGCCATCCCCATCCCCTCTGCCATTGATTTCTGCCACATGTCCTATGATTGGAGCAAGGATGCATCTCATTTTTTAAACTTAGAAAATAGAGATAAAAAATATCTAATTCCTCCATCGGCCCACTCCTCCATTTTTGGTCTTTTGAGGACACGTGTCCACCTGTGATTGGCTGCAGAGCTTCAGACCTTTTTGTGAATTTGAAAATTTTGCAAAATAAAGTCTAAAAACTCTAAGGGAATTTGACCACCCACCATCCCTCAACCAATTAGAACCTACCAAATTTCCAATGCATGCTAAGGAAGAATTTGACGGGAAAATGACGCCCGTCTAGGCGTCAAAATACATAAAATACCATGAATGCCCTAGAAATTGATTTTTTCACCAAGGATGGAATTTTTTCGAATTAGAACCAGAAAAAACATGATTCCAAGAATTTCTCGACCTTGGAATCATATTTTCAAATACATATAGGTATAAAACTATCATTTTTAAGCTTCCATGATTAGGAAAATGGAAAAAATGACATAGCCCACAGATTTGAAGAATTCAGTGAAAAAATTAGGGTAAACTTGAGTATTCGTGCAAAATGGGGCATGTCAAATTATTTTCAAATGGATTAAGGCATGGGAACAGATGAAGCAACTTCATTTTACCCATTAAAATAGTAGAAAACATTTCAGGAAATGTGGAGTAAAAATAAAATTAGGGAAAAATAATAGAGGATCAAAATGGACACCAACATCGGCTCCTACTTGGGGATGGGCACTCCCGTGAGTGCCACAAGAACAATAAGTAGACCAAGTGCCAAAATAATCCATTGGGAAAAGGAGTCATGAGCCAAAATCACCAAAAATCAGCTGAGAACCTGACAAAAATGGCTGCCACACACCAAGGCAAACCACAAACCGACAAAACACCAAAAATAGAGTGAAAAACCAAACACTATACACTATACAAGTGGTGCATAATTCTTTAGATGTCTGCCATTAATAGGAATTTCAAGAAATTCCCCATCTAAATCTTTGAGAAAAAAGGTATTCTCACCAATTCTAATATCATGGAGTAAGGGCCCATCCATAATGCATCAAATTTTCCATGTTTGCCCTTATCCTCATTTCTGCTATCCCATAACAAAACCAGATCTCTAATATTGAAGGCCCTAGGAGTGACCTTCTTGTCAAACAATATTTTCAAATTCTCTCTAAATCTGATATGCCTCTTGTGGGATGGTCTTCTCTCTTCATCTAGCTCCACAATTTGATTGATCCTTACTTCATATGGACTAACCTCTTGATCCTCAAGTTGCTGAGAAAACAAAAATGAAGATAATTGCAGATGTAAGGGTAGCAAGGCTTGAGTTCCATACATCAACTCAAATGGGATCTTACCATTAGCTCTCTTGGAAGTGATTCTATCAACCCAAACTATAAATTTTAGTTGTTCACCACATTTTCTCTTGTTCAATTCCAAGGTCCTCCTAATGATCTTCAATAAGTTCTTATTGTTAGACTTAGCTTGTCCATTACCTTGGGGGTTATAGTTTGAATAATAAGTCAGATTGGTCCCATACTCCCTGCACATTACCATCAAAGGTTTAGCTCTAAAACACATGGCATTATCAGCCACAATCTTGATTGGCACACCAAATATGCATATGATATTATTCAACAAGAAGTCCATAACAACTTGGTGTGTTGCTTTCTTGGTGGGGATTGCCTCTACCCACTTGGTGAAGTAATCTATGGCTACAAGGATCCATTTATGTCCAGCACTAGAAGGGTCTAAAATCTCACCAATGAAGTCTAGGCCCCACTATTTGAAAGGATCTTAAATTGATACAGGCTACAAAGGAAGGGAGCCTGAAGATTTCATTCTTCTAGAGAAACGCTGGCAATTTTCACATTTTCTGATTAGCATGGTTGCATCTTTGAAGATAGTAGGCCACAAATAACCAACCCTCAAAACTTTGTGTCTTATAAGCCTTCCAACAAATTTTCCTCCACAAACTCCCCTATGGAAATCAGCAATCACTTTGGGAGCTTCATCTTCAGTTACACACTTCAAGAGGACACCTTCAGGGTTCTTCCAAGCCAGCCCAAAGTCAGTGATGATGTATTTTTGAGAATCCAGCTTGAGGGATCTTTTCTAATTTTTATTTAAATGATTAGGATAACATAGGTTTTTGAGGTAAAATATTATATCCTTGTACCACTCACAATTTACCAATTTCTCAAGAACATATGCCCTTTCTTCCTCTACTTCATTCACTTCCACACTCTACAAGTTGCTCTCAACCATGAGCTTAGCAAGACCCAAACCTCTTACCAACTTTGTGGTTTGGATGTCCATATCATACTCTTGTATTTTTTTCACCCATCTACATATTTTACTTGAGATCTCCATCTCTGATAAGATGTCTTTTACCATGGTGTGGGGAACATAAGCAAAAACTTTTGAACTTAGGATATAAGGCTTGAAAACCTTTGTTACTTTCACGAAGGAAAAATCTTGTTTTTCCATGATTGTGTACTTTAACTCAGTAGCTTTTAAAGCCTTGCTAAAGAAGGAAATAGGCCTCTCAGCCTCATCTTCATCCTTTTGGAGAAAAATATATGCAATTGTATTTTCAAAAGCAAAGGAGAAGACTTGGAAAGGCTTCTTGTAATTCGGAGCTGCCAAGACAAGTGCATGTTTAAGTGCCTCTTTGATTCCTTCAAAATCCTGAATAGAATCCTCCTCCCACTTGATAACTTGACCTTTCTTTAACATGCATGTGATAGGAAGAGTCAACTCAGAAAAATTGGACACAAACCTTCTAACAAAGTTGATCTACCCAAAGAAAGATTGGATACCCTTCTTCGTTCTTGGAATTGGCACCTTGCTGATTGCTTCTATTCTCTCCAGATCAATCATGACACTAGCCTTTGAAACAATATGACAAAGTAGCTTGGCCTTTTTCACCCCAAAGTGACACTTCTTTTGATTGAGAGAGATTCCAAATTCTCTACATCTGATCAACATTATTTTTAAATACTGCAAGTGATCTTTTCTGCTCCTTAAAAATACAGTCGCATCATCCTGATAAACTGCAATGAAGTCTTTTATATAACCAAAAAAAGCAACATCCATTACTCTTTGGAAGGTAGCTCCAGAATTCATGAGACCAAAAGGCATTCTCACATAAACATATGTTCCCCAAGGAGTGGTAAAGGAAGTTTTAAATCTTTCTGACTCCTTGACAACAACCTGATTATAGCCAGAGAAACCATCCAAGGTGGACAATAATTCAGATCCAATCACTAACTGTAGCATGTTCTCCATGTTTAGCAAAGGATAATTGTTTTTCAATTAAGCTCTATTCAGATTTATGAAGACTACACAAAGCCTGATATCTCCATTCTTCTTTCTGACTGGCAAAAAGTTTGTAACCCAAGATGAATACCTTTTGGGATGAATGATCCCTCCCTCCAGTTTCTTCAATTCATCTTGCATTTTCATGGAGATGAGTGGATTAATTGGCCTTTGCTTTTGTCTGAATGGTTTGGCATTTTTCTCATGAGGGATCTCATGCTGAAATAAGTCTTCTCTATATGCTTTCAGCTCTGAATATGACCAGGCACAAAAGTCTTGATATTGTTTCAACAATTGAAGATAGGACTATTTTTCTTCCTTGTTTAAAATACTGTCCAACCAAATTTTTCTTGGTTTTTCCTTTGTTCCCAAGTCATGCTCTTCCACATCCCTTGAGGAAAATATGCTTCTATTGATGATGCAATCAGCATTGCTAAAATTTGACTCAAGAGCAACAAGACCTCTAGGAATGGTGTTAGTTTCCAATTGGATAATATCTTTTCCAAAAAAAGTCTATCTTCCTTCAGTCACACACAATATTGGTTCCCAATCAATATGCTGATCTTAAAAATCACCTTGATTTTGTAAGAACCTTTGCACTTGAGCATCATTATTAAACACCTGCCAATGCTTGATGTTGTCAGGGACAGTTGACCTAGTTAACACTTCAACATTGTACTCAAAATAAGGTGAAATGGTGAAATCTTCAAATCTTGACCCCAACACTACCAACTTTTTAGTAGCAACATTCAAAATTTTGTCATGGTGCACAATATTGAAGGAATCAAACATCTCAATTAGATCCCAAACTACATGCTTAGACTACTTCATTTGCTGATTTTTTGTAGCATACAGTTTTCTTATTTGTTTGAAAACTAGCTTTGAATCTCCCTTTGCAATGATTTCCTTGACACCATACTTCTATTCAATTCTCTAACCCAACAACATGGCTTCATACTCAACAGTGTTGTTAGTACATTCAAAATTAATCTTGAAGGAAAAAACAAATTCTTCTAAGATAGGAGAAATCAGAATTACACCAGCACCATTTCCAAATTTGGAGCAAGATCCATCAAATAGCAAGGTCCAAGGATAAAATACCTATTCAAGTAACTTTGACTGATCCATTTTGTGTTCTTTTCCATCAGCAAACCCAATGGAATTATTAGCATCAACATCAACAAATAATACTTCATAAGAAGCATTGTTTGGGTCCTCAATTAGATGCAACATTTCCTTTTATCCATAGAGCTTGATAAGGCTACCCTCAATGGGAATAGTGGCAATAGGCATATCCATTTGGACACTCCCTCTAACACTTGCATCCCACTTTCTTGACAATAACATACCCCATTTGGCAGGGCAATCAACAATCATAACACCTAATTTTAAATTCCTCCCGGGATAAGATGCAAGCTGCACAACCAAACCCTTCACACAACCAACAACTGGCACTTCTCTTGATTCCATGGCCTTACACTTTCCATAGGCTACTGTCACTTTGATATCCAACTCATTCATGACTTCTAGAGGCATGACATTACATGATGCACCAAAATCAAACATACAATTGTGAAGTAGCCTATCCTTTATGATTAAAGTTGTGAAGAATGGATCAACATTTAATTGGGAATCAACCAAAGATGTCCCCAAATATACCTCAGGTGTCTCTCCAAAATCCTCTACTGCTGGTGGTGTTTTAAGGTCAACAATGATATGAGGAGGAATCTCAACAACATTTACATTTCTTCTTGAGTATTCTTCTCTTCTTTCAACCAAAAGTACTAAAATGCTCTCTTCTTATGCTCAAGAATCCTAAGCAACTCAATGATTAGAACACTCACTTTGATTTGGCTTAATACTTGGGCTATTTCATAGGGAAAACTCTTTGGAAAAATAGCATTAGAAGGGAGACAAGAAGATTCATCAGATGGCATGGGATTCTTAGCAGCTTGGGCATGAGGAGGACTACAATTTTTTCTTGGAACAACAGAGCTTTTGACAAGTGTTTCTCTCCTAGGAGCTTTTTCTAGAATTCTTGTGAGAAAGGGTGTTTTAGGTTTGGCTTGAGGCCCAACTCCTTTAACAACTTTTCTTCTAGTGTTATAGTCTTTCTCTTGAGCTACTACAACATTCATCAACAATTGTTTATCTTCCTCTGAAGGTATACCACCATCATACCTCTTAATCATCAAAGCTCTTAAGTATTCAAAGTCATTGTTAGGAATTTCAAAATCTTGCACTACATCAACTTCAAGAGTATGAGGGGGAAGAAATACTTGTACCCGTTTGATGTAATCCCAAAAAGTTACAGCTATCCTTGCACTTATTGCTTTAGTAGATGTTGCTCCTCCTTGTGGACTTGAAGAACAACCCATCATACAAATATCATCATCACTACCATCATCATTATTGGCTTCACCTTCTTTCTGGTCCACTTCACATGGAGGATGGGGTAAAAAACACCTATCACACCAATCAATATCAACAACTTCCTCAATTGCAGCAACCCTAGCAGTCAAGGGATCAGGTAACACTCTTCCTTCATGTGCTTGAGGATGTCTATTTGTAGACCCCATGGGTCCTTTTCCTCTATCATCTACCCTTTAATCACCTCTATGATGATTGGAAAATATTTCATGGTTTTGTGCTCTTGGCTGACCTTGTGAAGTTTTTCCAATTCCTTTCTCAGCTCTTGCCAACTTATATGATATTTCTTTGATTGCCCCTACCAAAGTTTTCAAAACCTCCTCTAAATTAGCACCCTTTCTAGCTTGAGGTTTTTTAGGGTTTATCAACTTTACACCATCTATATTGAGAGGTTTTCCAATTTCTTTGATATTGTTTTCAATTTGAAGTGTCATGGTGAAAACTTGTCTTAGATTGGTAGGGTTCTTGTCTCTTAGGTAATAGGTTGCCTTTTTATCAAATGCATCTACATATTTGATTAAACAAGACTCATCACAAGGCCTCAGACTAACATGAAGCCTTCTCAAAGTTTTGTTAAACCTTGTGTTAAAGTCATAGATTGATTCATTGGATTCTTCTTGATATTCTCAAACTCAAACAAGAGAAATCTAGGATCAGTCTTGTCACCATATTGCAACCTAAATGCATTCTTCATCTCAATCGAAGAATCAATTGAATTATCAAATAGAGCCTTGTACCAATCCCTAGAATGATCTTCTAGTGTATGAATGAACAATTTAATATACACAACTTCAAACTCTATATCAAAATCTTCCATCATGTTAACACAAAGTTTGAGATGCTGATCACCAGTTATTACATTGTTACCTTGGAATTTTGGAAATCTATTTCTGACATCTTGTGGGACAACATTTGGGTAACCATCCATTCCATTAAATTCTATAGGACCAAAGGTGTTAACAACAAATGGAGGTCTAGGTTGAGCCATATTGTTTGGTGGAGGTGATCTTGGGGGTGACACAAGCTGATGAGGAGTGGAAGGTCTTTGGGGCTCAAGAATGTGATTCACAAGACTGGTATTCTCTAAGTGCTGATTTTCTTGGAAAGTTCTATTTGAATTGAAACACAGAGGTGCAGATGAGAAAAAACTTACCCATTACAGTAGAAGGACCTTCACTAGCTGAGGCAAACAAGTTTATGAGAGGATTTCTTGAATTAGAATCACTTGAAGAAGAGTGATAATCCTCTACAAAAGTCTGATCTCTCTCACTAATGGATATATATTTTTTTGATGTCTAACCTTTAAAAACCTTCCAAACTCTTCTCCCTTCCAAACCTAAGTTTCTTAAATCTATAAGCAACTTCTTAGAAGAGTCTCTAATGAAGAGAGATATTCTTCCTTCTATTTTTGTAGAGATTAGCAACACCAAAGTAAATGATAGAAAAGTTAAGACACTGGTACTTATCAAGATCAGAACAACATGGAGTCGCCACTAAGAAATTTCACCCTATTTGTGTAAATACACTAAAATAATCTGTCAAATATCTATCAACACTGAAAATCTTGCCAAAATTTATAGATCAGACCTTCCTTTCTTTGAATTTATCAATCACAAATGCAAATGAAGTGTAACTACTACTGGAAACTAATAAAATTTACAGGCAGAACCTATATCTTCACTTAATCCTTACAAGTCTGATTATAAAATGATGCTTCAACACTGTATTTACAGAATTTTCAAGGGAATTTACCAGGGTTTGATATGCATTCAAATATCTCAAATATGTATGCACATGGATCAGATTAAACTAAGAGAATATCAAACTTAGAACTCTACTCTTCATTCCAATCTTACAAATCTGATCAGAAGATGATACTCAAATTTTGTAATTGCACATAAATCACACATGAAGTATTACCAGGGATATGAAATACTGAAATAATGAATAATGTTCCCGGAAATGATGCCAAAAACGTGTTGGTGACGAGCTAAATAGACATGCACTGGAAAATGAGTCAGCAAATCAATCTCAACAATGCAAATTATTTCCCAGGAATTCAAAACAAGTCCCTAGAAATGGTGCCAGAAAGGTGTTGGTACCCAAATTTAATCTCCTTCACAACTTGAGCAACATCATGGATTTTACAAGACACTCAAAGGGATATAACTTATTTATATTCCATTTTCTAGCCGGGGAAGTAATTTATCTGACTTGTTAGCACTCAGGATTTGAAGAAGTGGGTAGCACCTTGAAAGAATTTTGATCTAATCCTCACTATTTTAGGTTATGCCTTTCAACCAAGGTAAGAGAATCTATATTGCAGCCACTGTTTTGTGAAGGAGTTGGAGATATACTTATACTATGCATATTATATGGAGATGTATTTGGGAAAACATGATCAATTTTCCATTATTCAAACTCAACAGAGTTGTCACTACTAACTGATGGAAATGCTTTCAAGAAAAGGATGAGGCTACTAGAGACATGGTATGATCTTGAATTGCTTTGTGCATTTTTGTAAATGGATTGTATTCTTTTGTTGACACACAATGTAATGTAGGGGTAGTATGGGGTATGATTAGTTATTCTAAATGAATATTTGTTGGGAGATTTTAGACAAGACTAACCAGAATTTTCCAAATTCTTTGAGGACCTTTGCAAGAAATTGGTAAGACCCACACAGCAGAATGCTTCAAAAGGGTTGAGATACTCCTTCAAACAGGATATGTGCACCAAATGGAGGCCCAGATCTACACTCTTCCACACAATATTTGATAACCTGCCACAAAATCTTAAAGAAGATGAACCAACAAAGAATCCAAAAATATTTATTTTATTATGACCTAAGGTGCACCCAAAGGTTTACAACAATCTCTAAATTCAAGGAAGGTAAAGTGATTTTAAATCTATTTATCTCTTTATCAGATGAAAGCTCTTCTGAATGTGATATTGTAGATGCCACTAAACTATCAATAAGAAATGAGACCATGTATTATCAAAAGATTTTTCAAACACAAGACTACAACAGGAGCAAGAAACACAAATTAAAAACATTTTGGAACATAAGTGCATGTAAATTTTGCCAAGAGACAACACAAAATAATCCAAAAATGATCAAATCTATCAGTAGGGGAATGCTATAAGAACAATCTCAGAGCTTGTTGATGGCTTTACAACTAAAACAAACTCAACATGATATAAATTTTATGCAAAAAGGAATTAGAAATGGTTCTTAGGTGGTTTCTCAAAGAATGGGCTTATTCCAAGATTTTCTCGAGAAATTCTAAGTTTCTCCAACCTTTTACATGTCTCAAAACATGCATTATATAACTTTCAATTACATTTGATCCTTATTTCCCAAGAAAATAATATGCCCAGCATCAAGTTTGCTACAAAATTCCAACATGATTCGCAGATAGGGACATTTAACAATTTTACAACAAAAGTTGCCAGGTGTTTCTAAAATGGTGAATCATTACAAATCCTTCATCATTATCCATTGTGGAGACACGTTTTTCATTCTCCAAGCATGCAGACCCCTTTCGTTTCATTATTTCATCCTTATCATTCCAAAATTTGATTCTCCAACTTTTTAGTTTGATATTTCACGTTTTACACGGGCCTAATTAAAAATTATTTCAAAAACACCTCAAATCTAAAAATTAATCCCTAAAACCACTTACATTGGTCTTTGTAGGCACAAACAACATGAATTCACCAAAGATTTGATGAAAAATTATGCAAAATTCACATTTCCACACTTCCTGGAGCAAAAATGGCAGCCAAAAATGAAAATGTACAGTTACCCTTGATCTACTCTTTCTCCTTCAATCTGGGCCCTCCACGTTCAAAATATGATTGGGAATGAATTCAAGCTCACTTATTGACTTTTTAAAATTTTTGGAAAAATGGAAAAAATTGAATTTTTTCTCCGCCTGTCTGCCCTTGAAATTTGGTGATGACATGTGGCATATGGTGGGTCCCATTGGGATCGCAGCTCAATTCTGTGCATTTTGACCATTTTTTTTGGAATTTGGAAAAAAATCACTTTTTTCCCCATGGGTCCACACCTCCACCTCTGTCCCTGACACGTGTCATGCTCTCTATTGCTAAAATTTTGTGGGCTTATTTCATGTTTAAACCCCTTTTTTCGCCAAGGGAAAATTTTCCATTTTTCTTCCGCAGGCCCACGCCTCTAATTTCTCCCTGCCACATGTCTCCTTTTGATTTTTCATGGACCCATGCCTCAAATTTTCATTCTAATTCTTTTTTTCAAAAGGGAAAAACTTTCCTTTTGCCTCCACCAGCCCGCCGACCCACTCTGCCCTCACCACGTGTCCATCGCTGATTGGAGCGGAGATGCATCCCATTTGTTAACTTTGATCCATTTGAAGTTAAAAATTCAAAGTGATCCCAAAATCCACCCCTGATTCTACCTTTTTGAGGCCACGTGTCCACTTGTTATTGGCCATGGGGCCGCACTTCAAAATTTTACTTTAACATTTTCTACCTCCAAAGTCAAAAAACTTCAAAAACCTCTGCTATTCACATCCCCTCTGCCCTTGATTTCTATCACATGTCCTCCTCTGATTGGAGCAGAGCTGCATCTCATTTTTTAACCTTAGAAAATAGAGCTAAAAAATATCTAAGTCCTCTATTAGCCCACTCCTCCATTTTTGGTTTTTTGAGGACACGTGTCCACTTGTGATTGGCTGCAAAGCTTCAGACCTTTTTGTGACTTTAAAATTTTTGCAAAATGAAGTCTAAAAACTCTAAGGGAATCGGACCACCCACCATCCCTTGGTAAATTATAACCTGCCACATTGCCAATGCATGTCGAGGAATAATTTGACAGGAAAATGACACCCGTCTGGGCATCAAAATACAGAAAATGCCAGGGATGCCCTTGAAATTGATTTTTTCGCCAAGGATGGAAATTTTTTCAAATTGGAACCAGACAAAACATGATTCCAATCATTTATCAACCTTGGAATCATATTTTCAAATACATATAGGTATAAAATAATCATTTTTAAGCTTCCACGATCGGGAAAATGGAAAAAATAACATAGCCCACAGATTTGAAGAATTCAGGGCAAATATAAGGGCAAACTTGAGTATTTGTGCAAAATGGGGCATATCAAATGATTTTCAAATGGATTAAGGCATGGGAATAGAGGTAGTAACTTCATTTTACCCATTAAAACTTTAGAAAATGTTTCAAGAAATGCAGAGTGAAAGGAAAATTAGGGCAAAATAATAGAGGATCAAAATGAACACTAACATGATGAACATGGTATGGTTCTGATGCATGACTTGGCTCTGCATTATTACATGAGGGTCTGTTATGACCTCTTGTGGCTGTAATGGGGTTATTGTACTTGTTGATATGAATATAAGGCTTTGTTATGGATCATATGTGTTTAGGAATATAATACTCATGCATTTCCTTCTTATATGAACCATCTTCATGTGTTGCTTGTTATTTCTCTTAGATGTATACAATGAGATGAAAAATCTTTCTAAGTTCATAAGAATGTGGTTTAGTTCTCTTATGTCTTGCATTTGATTGTCTATCCTATAATGTTGCATTCTCACAAAACTCACAGAGAGAGACTCGACACCCGCGCATACCTCAGGTGAGTGCCCAGCACCCGTTGGGTGATAGTCCGACATGCATGGGATTTTCTTGATCTGTGAAGGGTAAACAAATGACCACATGAATGAAGAAAATATGGTAGTAGAATCTTTCCATGTGCATGTGTGCAGGTAGAAGAAGAAACACTGAGAAGCAACACTAAATTTAAAAAGTTGCAACTTTATTCAATTAGGGAAGGAGTGTACTTTCTTGTATAAACTGTCCCAAAAATTTTGGTTGTTCATGCAAAACATTGTGCCCCCTTCCCATTAGGCCACTTTTAGCGATGTGATTTGTAGTTGAGGATGAGATGGGGGATTGAAATAAAACACTTGGCCAATTATCAGGGTCACATAATTGATCAGAGGCTTTAATGGGAGAGAGCACATTTTTGTGTAAAAAACATTTAGGAATGTTTGTGCAAAAAATTTTACCCCTCTTTCATTGGGCCACATGGTGCTGCGTGACTGGATGGAGTTGGGGGTTGAAAATTAATGCATAGGGGATTAAACTTGTAAAAGGGGCTGACAAGCGATTGCATCATGACCTAAGGGATTAAATGGTATGGGTGCAAAAAAAAATTCACCAAAATTCCCAAATATTTTGGAAAATTGGTGCAAAAAAGTGAGCCACTCTCTGGTATGCTCAAATTTCCAAGCTTGAAAATTTTCTAACTCTTGAACCATACCTCAGAGGGCATCTTGTCAAATGAATAACATGAGATCCCAGACATATTTTCACATGCTTTTTTATATGAAATTGCATGGAAAATTAATTTTGAACACAATTTTTATGGTCTCATACCTTGATTCTGCATGAAACCCTTTGAGAAATATGATTTTTCTTCAGGCTCAAAGGTTGTGCATGCCGAAAATAGGTTTTTGATAAAACCGCCTAAGTCTTGTGAAAAAATTTACACTACCATCCCCTAGAGATCTGAATTATCTTTCTGAAAATATTTATTTTTTCTCCTAAATCCTTACGGAGCTCCCCAAATCTCTTCCCAAAGCTCAGCAACTACCTCACCCTCCAAGACCCACTTTTGTTGAAACTACTCCAAAAATTTTGAAACTTACTAGATTATTCCAAAACCAATTGCAAAACATTATTTTATCTTTTATACACCTCCATGATTATTTTAAGTCTTTAATTCTACTTTGGTAGCTGTGCACCAACCTTAGGAAGGCCAGGAAGCAACCATTTCTTAAGCTTCATAGAGAGCATGTCTTGAAAGATCTTATTTTGGAAATGCTTGAATAGACTGGATATCCCTAAATCACCTATAAACATGATGAAACAAAAAATTAGCATGATTAGATAGGGGTAATAATATTTACTTAGTGATTAGAGTGATCTGGAGGATGATACAAGATGACCTTTAAGCAAAAAAATCAACTTTAGGGTATGGTTTTCATGCTTTCAAGTGTGATTTTTTCCCTTGAAAAAACTCATTAAAACAATTGGCTTAGACTTGTGGACACATTGTGGATTAATTTTAGCTAGGACATGACATGAGATCCATAATCTCAATCCATAACATTTACCAATTCCTTATCCATTTGGCTATAGAGTCATACAACTTGTAAAAGATAAACAAAAACGAGGAACACACACACTAACACCCACAACTGAAGTGAAACATGCCACACACAACAAAAATGAAGGGAAACAAACCTAAATCACTTATTGTAAAATGTGGGACACAACCCACTTTCATTTAAGTGCTCTTCTCTTCTCAGAGGTTACTCCCAGGTTGGTAACACTAAGCATTGATGCTCCACAAAGCAATTAATTGGTTCAATAAAGTATCCTCCTCTCCTCAAATGATTATGAAATCCAGATTATTTCATGAATGTCTGTGTAATTTTTAGGAGTGAGCCTACATGATCTTCTTGAATCTCATACCTTTTCTTAGAAATCCAATTACCTTAATTCCCTTTGAAATTAGTTTTAGAATGCCAGTTTCCTTCCATGTTTATCCACATTGCTGATATCTCATTGAGCATCCCATCATTTCCCCAAGGATGATTTTTTTTCAAATTATTTGAATCTTATGAGCCCTCTTGATTCCCAAATTTATGTTCATCAACATCTTTTCTACAAAGATCCTATAGTTCATCCTTTTTACTCATATCATTATGAGGTATTTGGAAATTATGTGAAGTGTCACGCTCAACCTCATATGTATCTTTCATGGCCATGGATTGAGGTAAGAGGTCAATACTTATCTTGGGATCTTCCATGATTTCTGTTACCTCCAATATTTCTTGTACAAAATTACTTTTTGGTACTTCCATAATCTCATCTTTGCATCCGTTCAAAAAATCTTCATTCGTAAATTCAAGGAAATCATTGGAAGGGATTGCTTTATTATATTGGAGATCATGAAATTTTACTAATTATTTAGGGAGGGGATCCTCAAACTTGATATCCTCGTAATCCTTTTCTTTAAATTTTTCATTATATAAAGAATTATCTTCTTCAAATTGGAAAGAAAACACTTCACTTTCATCATTTCATTCATCACCCATTGGCTTAGGAGAATATCATAAATCTCATCCTTATTAATTTCATCATGAAAAATATTGAGATTGGTAGAGGATTCCAAATTGGATACATGTTTGTCTTGTAGATCCATATCTTGCATCAAGAGTTCAAGATTGAGCTCAGGGTCTTCTATTTCTTTTGTAGCTATTAGGAGTTCTTGAATAGATTGTTCTTTCAAACCTTCCAAGGTATCATCACAAGTTGGCATTGTATCTTCATGGATGACATGATCGAGATAATATTCATATCAAAATGGGAATGAGAATATATATTCTTCATGAATAAGTATACAAGTTGATTTTTCCATTTGAAATTCATCCAAAGCAACTTTTTTTTCATGGCTCGCATCATCCAGAAATTTAGGGCTATCCTATTACAACTCAAAGTTCCTCAATGCTTCTTCAAGATCCATACCTCTCTAGGAAGGAATGATTGGTCCTATCAATATGGGAATCTCATCCTCCTCTTTAGTTGTTAAAAAATAATTCAGCCTCCTTCTATTTTGGTACAAAATTTTGGCTCTTGGATTTCCTACATTTTGCACCATGTATCTCATCTTCTTCTCTAGAAGAAAATTTTCCATGTCTCCCTTAACTGGAATGATCATAGAAGACTAATTCATCTAGATATTACCTCCCAACTGTTGGCATAATATTTTACTTCGCAATATTCCAAATAAGGCCAAAATTTATTCTACCAAGATCATCATTGAGACCTTCTTGTCCAGAAATTTAGCGAGAGCCACATATGCATGAATGACCTTCCCTAAAAGTGGTACCTCTTCTAAATCCATGGAGTAAAAAGAGCCATCGTGCTGATTCATGATGCATTTGAGGTATTTTGTGACCTTCACAGTCATTACATTGTTAGAGGCACTAAAATCTATAATGCAATTGTTCAATATGTATCCTCCAACAAGGAGGGATACGTAGAAAGGATCAACCTTGTCAGTATTTTTTGTGCTTCAATAAATTATGTTCTATTATGGAGGTGTAGGTGGGTTTGGTATTAGTCCTTTAGAAATAGGATTTGCATAATTTGGGTTTGAAATGTTAGCATTTAAACTACTACTCTTGATATGCTAGAAAAATATCTCAAATTGCTTAGGGTGAGTCCTTAGGTATTCGGTTTTAGAAATTTGAATTTTGGTTATATTTGCATGTTCTACAATATCAAAAGGTTTCAATATAGATAAGGGGAATGAAGGGATAAATTTTGGAGTCAGGACAATCCTAGAATTATGGGTAAATGTTTAGGGAATAGAGGTTGTGTTGAAAGGTAAAGTGGAATCTTTTGAAGCACCATATTTTGGAGGAGTTGGTTTAGATTTAGTAAGATCGTTGGAGGACTTACTTGGAATTGAATGGGCCATCTTGTTTGGTATAGGATATTTATCGAATATGGACTCCATGCAAGGTGGGAGAGGAGATCCTCGACTGATTATTTTTTTTGGTAGAGTCACCACAAGAGGATCTTCACTCTTCTTCATCGTAGCTATAGTGGAGGAAGAGGCTCCCTTTTTAAACTGAGAGTGGGTGAACACAACACATAAGAGGCTAGGTGCATTTTTGTCATGATCTTCATCACCTCCATAGTATTCAAAAAATCTTCTTTGTGTGTCATTCTCTATTTCTTCAACCTCTAGAAAATCACCATATCCACTTTCTTGTTCAATATGTTCTTCATCTTCTTAAATCCAGAAAATTACATTGATCGGTGAGGCCTCCAAGGCAAGCCTTCGGGGTGCTTCTACAATCTGATTTATGTTTCTTTGAGGAAATATTTGTTGGAAAATTTCCCTCTTCAATGATTCCATTTCATTTTCCAATTTCTATAGTAACGGATCAATTCTCTCATATCCACAATGCTAAGACTTACCATTTGAATGGTTCTTGATCTTCTCAGATAGGATGATGTCATCTTTCATTGCAATGACAATTCTTTGTGCTTCTGCTAGATTCCTTGGTTAGACCCTTCATAGGAATAATCCTACCTTCGTTGATTGAGAATTAATGAAAAATATTCTCATGTTATTGTAAGATGGAGAATCCTCTTCTGGTATTATCTTGAGTAACTTGTTGAAATGGGCCATAAATTCTCGCATATTCTTCTTTTCATCTTTCTTCATTTGTACTAATTATACGATGAGGTCTTGGAAATCTTCAACAAATTTAAATCTTTCTTTGAAGAAGGTCTTGATGTCATTGCAACAAGTGATGGATATGATAGGAAGGAGATATTCCATGAAAAATATTACAACAACATCTTCATGTTTGACTCCAATAATTCCACATGATCTGATGAAGGTCGATATCTACTTTTCAGGGAGTTACGTGCCACCACCTTTGAACTTTGGAAAATTATTGTGGGAATATATTGGTAGCTTGTGAAGGGGTGGTGAGAGAGAAAGTGGGCATGTATTCCATCCCCATGGAATAATGGGTTGAGTTATTTCTAGTTCATCCACCACTGTTGTCTCCACTTTAGCTTCTACAAATTCTTCTTCTTCTCCCAATTCTTCTTTTGGTTCTTCTTATTCCTCACCACAGAATTCAATGTTCAATGGTAGTTGTAAAATGAGAGAGTTTGTAGGAGTATCAAAAAGAGATTGAATGGGATTACCATGGGTACCACTTGTTGATTCAAATGGGAATGAGTCTTGAGAGAAGTAGTATGGATTATCTTTGATTTGTTCTTACTAATTTTTAAAATCCTAAAATGTGGGGTCAACAAATCCTCTCAATATATTCAACCTTGTGTATCTCCTTTCAATCACCTTTTGGAAAATATTGTAATGGGAATATGAAAGGAAACTTTGGAATATGAAACTTCACTTGTAGGAACCCACATTGTGTCTTTCAGCAATGGATTTCCATGAACTCTTTTTTTTTCTCAATATTGGATTCTTTTGTATTTTTGGAATATTTTATTTTTTAGTATTTTTTTGTGATCATATTTTGGGTGCATATTTTTTCCAATTTTACCCCATGGCAGGTGCTAAAAGTTGTTGGTTAGAAAAAATTTTAGGTAGAAAAATTAATGGTTATCTTACCGACGCTCTAGGAATCTAGGTCCCTTTTCTTATGTGGTGTAGCTCTGCTTTATTTTGAATCAACAAAAAAAGGAAATATTCTTTTGGCCAAGAGGTCGGGGATCTAACAGGAACACTCCACTGTATCCATGGAAAATGTTTGCAATGAATTATAAGGGAGGAATTTTCTGAAAGAAGGGAGAAGGGATTGTGAAGCTAGGTGGGGGGAACTAATTTTGCAAGTAAAAATTCATATTCTTGCCAAATCCAATTATAAGTTTCACATTCATAAATTACAAGAAAGAAACAGTCAAGTTCAGAATATCAATGATGAGATGAAAGCATGCAAACAATGTTTCACACATTCATACATCATGAAAAGAATAAAATCCTTTCTTTATTGGCATATTCACAAGTTGTACAATACTTAGAATATAGAGGAAAATTAGATAGGGAAAGTGGAAGAATGTTATATCTTTTGCCTTTCTAAAAAATTCTCTCTCTTGATTGCACAAAATTGACAACCCCTTAAGAATGAAGGTGTCACTACATTATATAGACCAAGAAATGACTATTTTCCTACCCCCCATGTGTCTTTTCACTTTCCTTTTCCACACATGACTCTTTGCATTCCTAGGGAAGAACATTAAATCCCCTTTTCTAAAATAAGGGAAACTTATTACATTTTAGAATATAGTCGCATTAATGAATAGGATGAATGTCATGATTTCTCACAAGGATGAATTAGAAAGGTGGTAGAGAAGAGGAGGAAGAAAGAGGAAGGAGAGAGAAGAATAAATTATCCAAAGAATGAAGATACCTCCATCATTGATACGGATCTACCCTGAAGAACTTGAAGATGAAAATCCCGGATTCTGATGACCCCTACAAATCTTCTACACTGATGTGAAGCTTTAATGATTTTTAAACTATTTTCCCTCACCAATGATGATCACAAGCTAAATCATTTTACATGATGCATGGACAACCTGGACCATGAAATGAGTGTGAAGAATATTGTTTCAAAACTTCCCAATGTGAGCTCAGGATGAACATAGGAAATTATCATGATGATCCTCCTTGATACTTCATTAATGAACTCCCTTAGCTCATTTATCTCACTCTTACAAACTTATTCCAAGACATCCATCTCACTAAAGAGATGGTGGTGGATCCACCCATTACATCGTGCGATGCCCCGCCTTGCTTCCAGACATTGTTGAACTCAATGTCAAGTTTCCAAGACCCAGACGAAGTTATCAATTATATTTTTGATGCATTAAATCATCACATTATCCCATGTAAATTCAAAAAATTTGAAATATGAGTTAAAATAAAGTTATTTGTAACTATTTTCTCCTAAAATGATGACTTTATATTTTTAGTAGGTAGGACCGTGACCTGTTATTTTAGGACATGTCACTTGTTTTACCCTGATTTCACCTTCTGAACCTTTAGGCACATTCCATACTCTTATGTTATTGATAGATTTATAATCCTGGCACATTTCTATTTTTAGCAAGTTTTTTTTGGGACTTTTTATTTTTGGAAAATTGTCATTTTTTTCCTACTTCTCATTTTGCAATCTTTCCTAATTTTCCTGGATGATCAAACTTGCAACTCGTGGGACTTAATTTTTTTAGCTTGTGAGGAAGTATACAATATGATATTTTTAGTAAATGGAAAAAATGACCTCAGTTTGTAATAGGAACAAAAAATTTGGATTTATCTCTTCTTCATGATATCATGCTCTAATTTTCACTGTGATTCACTCATCGGAAAGCTCAAAAATTAAAAAAAATGAAATTTTTGCATACTAGGGAAGCCATTAATGGACTCACAAATATTTTTTTAATTTTTTCTTCCACACCTCCAATTTATGAAAAATTAAATTCTCTATGATGGGTTTTTCTCTAGATACTCTATTCAAAATCTTAGCTTCACCCGCTTTCTAAATCAATGAAAAATTGAGGAAAATGAAGTTATGGAACAAATTTTTATTTTGTTGAAATTAATTTCCTACGAAACCTTTTCATTTTCTATTTTTTTCAGCTTGAATTATTTTTGGAGAGGAAGAGATGCTCCAAGTTTTTTCAGATTTCACTCTTCAGATTGTAAGTTATGAGCAATTCTTCAATTTTCCCAACAAGGGTTTTTAACAGGAAACAAACATGGTTTTGGCTCAAAAAACTTGATTTTTTGTGTTGTAACAATGGGGAAGTATGTAATATGGATGAAATATTCAATAATGGAAGAATGAAGGTAGTAAAATTGGAAGGAATGAATAAAATCAGGCAGCAAAAGTTTTTCATGTGCGTATGTGCAAGCAGAAGGAGAAGCACTGAGAAGTAGCACTAAATTGAAAAAGTTACAAATTTATTCAATGAGGGAAGGAGAATTTTTTCTTGTCCCAACCATCCCAATTTTTTTGTATGGCTGGTGTAAAAAAGTACAACCATTCCCATTGGGCCACTTGTCACGATGTGATTTGGATTTGAGGATGAGAAGGGGACTGGAAATAAAGCACTTCGCCACCTTTCGGGGTCACATGATCGATTAGGTGATTAAATGGGAGAGGAGAACATGTTTTGTCCCAAACATCCAAAAATTTTGTTATGGTTGGCGTATAAAATTTCTCCCCTCTCTTATTGGGCCATGTGGCACTGCATGAGTGGATGGAACTAGGAGCTAAAAACCAGTACATGGGGGCTTATACTGGAAAAAGGGGCTCGAAAACGGTCGCATCATGACCCAATGGATTAAATGGGAGGGGGAACATTTTTTTCACCAAATGTACAAAATATTTGGGTTGTTTGGTGCAAAAAATTGTGCCACTCTCTGATTGCATCAAATTTCTAAGCTTGAAAATTTTCTAACTCTTGAACCATACCTTAGAGGGCATCTTGTCGGGTGAATAACTTGAGCGCCTATACATCATTTCACATGCTTGTTTATATTAAATTGCATGGAAAATTCCATTTGAACACAATTATGATGTAATCATACCTATGTTCTTCCTGAAACCCCCTGAAAAATAGGTTTTTTTTGGGCTCTAATGTTGTCCATGTTGAAAATAGGTTGTGGATAGAGCCATCCAAGTCTTGTGAAAAAATTGAGACCACCATCCCCTAGAGATCTGAATTATATTTTTGGTGATATATTTTTAGCTCCTAAATCCTTACAAATATCTCATAATTTCTTCTTGAAGCTCAAGAGCTATTTTTTACACTGTGCACTTCTTCACCCTTGAGGACCTACTTTTGCTATAACTGCTCCAATTTTTTTGAAACTTCCCAGATTCCTCCAAATCCAATTGTACAATAGTATTATCTCTTTCATACACCTCCATGATGCTTTTGAGTCCTTATTTATACTCGGGGGGTGTGCATTGGCCTTAGGAAGGCCAGGAAACAACCATTTCTTAGGCTTTATAGAGAGCGTGTCTTGAAAGATCCCATTTTTGAAGTGCTTGAATAGACTGGATATCCCTCAATAACAAATTATAATTCATAGAGAGGGAGGATAATATTGGCACATGGATTAGGGTGATCTATAGGATGGTATGGGATGACCTTAAAGAAAAACATTTGACTGTAGGGTATGCTTGTAATTCTTTCATGTGTGAATTTTTCCCTTGTAAAAACTCATGGAAATACAATTATAGGATAATGTGAAACTACAAAAATATTTTATATCTTAGGTTGGTGAGGTGAAACCTCTTGTGGTTTTGATCTTTCTCCTATTAAAATAGATGTCACCTGATCTCTAGATGCTTGAACTTACATCATCAAGATTCTTTTATTTGATCATGTATTATAATCAGATCTCACTTGTGGTTTTTGAGATCCCTCAACTTGATTAGTGACATAAAAATATTCCTCTTTCCTATATACCAGACTCTCAATAGTTGTTAAAGCAGATGATGGTTATGGATCATTCATTTCATTAGGTTACATAGAAGAATTCTAAACTGTCGAGGCTTGTGTTGCTAATCCATGAGAGAAAATGTTAGAACCATAGGGTTTGGAGAAAGTATAACACCATCTCATATCTTTAGCCATGTTGTGTTTCACAACGAAAAATTCTCTATTAGGATTAGTATGATGGGTTACTTGGTTACCAAGGTCTTTGAGTGGGCGGGGCTTTCTACCTTTTCAAATTGGTCTCTTCATTTTCCATATTCCTTTGCATGAACTCAAACTCATCTAACTCATTATCAGAGGTACTAGGGATGGTTTCTGAAATTTTTTCAATATCATGTTGGGGCTGAATTATAATAATGGGTGTTAACTTTTGGAAATATGACATGGGGACCTTGGAGCTAGATTATAATCTTAGAAAAACCTATTCTTAGTTGAGATTGTAATATTAAATGCATAAGGAAGGACTACACCTCCCATAGATTGGATCAAATAGCAATATAAAAATTGAAATCCCTAAGATAGTATAAGAAATATGAATGTGTATAAGGACATATTAAAAGTGGGATTATATTCCAAGACTTACAGAATCTATAGATAAAATCATAAGCATCCTTAGTAGATGTCATCTTTATTATTGTTAGCTTCTCCATAAGTAACATGTGGTCACTCTTTTCTAATAATTATATCACTAAGCTTTCTGAAATGTAAATAGAATTGGGAGGAAGGCCCCATACCACGTTAGGGATTTCCTTTTAAGGAAGCTACCAAGAATTTCATTGCAACTTCTATTTGGGTTATGTAATGAAAGTAACACAAGTGGGTTGTATCCCTAAGATGATTAGTAGGATTATCATGCTTCCTTGCCATGAAGTATGGAATACTTTTGAGATAATTATTTGTGAGGTCATTCCACACATTTAAATATAGTGGGTTATCGGCATTGAAGGTTGGAAAAGCATGATTCCTTGGATGAGACATTGTATTTAAGGGTTAAAGGCTGCTTTGCAGAATTTTTTGAATGAAAAACATGTGGGGGAATGGAGAGGAATCTATTATAATTAGGGGTTCTATCATATATTTGCATAGAACTACTCTTATGTTGTTTGGGAGAAAATTGTAAGTCTCAAAAGTAGGTTTAGTATAACTACTTCTTGTGTGAATATTTCTCATATACTTCTAGAAATTGGAGCTTTAAAATAGAGACAATAGATTCACCAAGTGTTTAAAAAAATAGGTTTATAAACCAAATAAGAGCTAATGAAACACAAAATCTTAACTGAAGTTTACAAGAACATCCTAGAGAATACTGAGAAACCTCATAATATGTAAACAAAATAGAAATAAAGGGTCCCATCAGCCGTGTCAAAAATTATTTGTATAAATTTATGTGAAACCTTATAATTTAGTAAGTTATTCAAGTGTCTGAAGGTATCTATAACTACAATGGGAGTATCTCTATGGTGTGGGACTTTAACCCTTGATATAAACCTCTAATATAAGATAGGATCATTTCCTTAAAATCTCTATATTAACCACTAATCTAATCTAACTAAAAAAATTATACATGTTAAGGGAGAAAGAATACTAAAATTTGATGAGAATGGTGATACACTAGAGTATGAAGGGATCACTCTCCCTGAAATCAAGGAAAAAGGATATAACATGGTGATAAAGGGGTAAATATCAGCTACAATCCATACTACATTCTATCAGCCTTTAATCCTCTATATTGATGACACAATGGACTAAAATTATGCAAATATAATTCACACACAACATATAATAACTATAGATAGAGGTAAGATGCAATAGAACAAACCAAAGGATAGAAAGGAATCGAAATCAATAATATATTATTACTTAGGAGATACAAAATCTCTCATAGTTATTGATAATGTAGTCAATTCATTGCACAGTTCAACACAAGGGTCGAGAAAAAACTCATAGCACTCAAAAATCGATTGCGTAGCATTTATTTACATTCAAGAGATGATCATTTCAGTTATGAAAATCATTACACTTATAGAAGGATTAGAGAGGAGAAAAGATCTAAATATTTGTTAAGAAGACAGAATGTTTCTCTAAGGAGAAGACACAAAAAGGATGCATGTGGGAACAATGCTCATTTGAAGGTGCAGAGAGATAGGGAAGGAAGCACGTGCCAAACCACTTTGTCTCAGGACTTAGCTGATTTTAAGGATAGGGGATATTTTTGGAGACAACATGTGGAGCACACATAGAGATGAATACTTTCACTAAATGCAATGGTATTTTTGGAACAAGCGGATGTTAAGTACCATGTATGGATTAAGCTAATAATAAGATTTCTTCTTAGAGTTAATGTAACATCTTTGACATGGTTGTTACTGTGATGACTTCCACTCTTGACATTGCAAATGTTGACATGTTATTTGTCTTAAGAAGGTGTACTATTATGAATTTTTCAAATCATGTTTGTAATGCATAATTCTTTATTTGTAGAAAAGGTTCACTCTGTTGTGATTTCTGCTTACTTTAAAATGAGTCCATTCATCTCTTTGTATAACTTGAATTAACTTTTAAAAATATTATGAAATTGTATTGTTGATGTCATAACTTATCTTGTGTTAACAGAAAAACCTTGGATCAATTCCATTGATCTAAGGTATGCTTCAGTTCTTCTTACCAATTCATCTTGTTGTCTTAGAATTTGGAAATGGAAGATGAACTTGGATTGAGCCTTGTTTTGTTTTATGAAGGACTCTTCTTCAGAGATCCTTTTTTAGCAACATGCTTGAATTGATAGGATTGGGTCTTCTTGTTAAATATTAAAACATTGAATAGCGTATAAGGACCTTGGACCTAATAATAAACTACTAAGGTTGATACCCTATCCTAAGGGTTAGATCTAACATAAGTTGGTATGTTCTATATTTATTAAGTTTAAAAACAACCTACGGTAACTAAAGACTTACCTAGGAACTAAGGTTGATTTTATAACCTAATAATAATCTAACCTAAACTATTGCTAACCTAAGGGGTACCTATGGACTACTTGGCAAGTGGCATGGTCAGTGGCATCAGTTTTTAAGGCATTAAATGGAATTGATCTTGGTTTTAATTACTATGGAATGCCAATTTTGGTAGAGGCATAGGGATTTTAGTGGATTCCTAGTTGGCATCACCACTAAATGGAAATTGCATGCAAAATTTGA
This sequence comes from Taxus chinensis, assembly GCA_019776745.2. NCBI lineage: Eukaryota > Viridiplantae > Streptophyta > Pinopsida > Cupressales > Taxaceae > Taxus > Taxus chinensis. Next base: position 477,547,313 of record CM034154.1, on the reverse strand, counting down.
AAAGAAGGTATTGCCAAACATAGATGGCAGTGGCGTGGAGAAATAGGAGGGAACTGTTGTCCTTCACATTAATTGATTTTGTTTTTGATGAAGAAACCACCTAGGAAAAATGCATGATGGGGTTTGGTATTTTTGTTTTGATCTTCAGTTGATTTTGAGTTTTTTCTCTGCATGGGGTTTTTTGGTTCTTTGAACCAATAGTTCTATTTTGGATATTACTATTATTTTTGCATTCTTGAGCTATTTTGGACTCTGTGGAAGTATAAGAAGAAGTGGAGAACTTGAGGTGGTTGACGATGAGTGGAGAAAAAGAGGCTGTTGAGGCTTAGTTGGGAAATCTTCTATAAATCAGGAAGAATCTCTATCGGGCATGATAGGCTCTACCCATTAAGTTGTTTTGCTTTTTCCTAAAGGTCTTCATTAAAAGAAATCTTCTCTTTGGGAACAAATGAGTTTATATATTATGTTTGATCTTGCTTTTGATGCTAGTATTTTTACCGTATTTTTATGTCTGGATTCATTATTATGATGGAAATATGTTTTGGGTTTTGTATCCTTTGTTTGAAAAATGAATTAATCATGTTTAACTTTTGTTTGAACTTGAGTTGATGATAAATATTTCTATATGCCTGTTAGAGTTGTGTTAAATTGGATAGAAACTCGTCTGAGGTTGAATTTGAATGAAACACCTTGAGTGCAATCTATTTTTTTTTAGCATGGTTGTTATTTTAAACCTTCTCTTGTGATTAGTGGGATAATTTGTTGAATTCAATTTCATCCTCTTTGTTGTGAGGAAAAGGTGGTCTTGGTTTGTCTTCTTAGTTCGACTGACTGTGTATGTCTTGGTATTTTCAATAAAATATGAGATGCAGTTGCTACTGTAGGAGATCATGGTAAAAAAATGTTGAACTGTAGAATAAATCGATGCATATCTAAGCTTGAATGAATATTCAAGGGAAATAGACTTTAGCGTTTCTGGGTTTAGAATCTCTTCTGAACTCAACCTTGTGCAAAAAACTCATGGTCGTGCTGATGTTTCGTTTGTCTCCCTCTTGAGTTATGAATCTAGGTTGAGTTTCATTCCTCCTATCCTAGTTATCTATTTCAATGTTTATTATGAAGATACTTAGTTCTAAGTTGGCTTGATTGGAAAGTTTTTATTGTTAAGTCTTTCTCTCACCCTTTTCACTCACCATAAATGGATGGGTAAGCTTATGGTGTTATCTCCTTGAAAAGGAAATATTTTCTCAAAAAAGGATATATTATTCAAATGTTACTATGTCTTCTTTATTAGGAAACTAGGCTAGCTTCTTGAACTGGTGTAATCATTGTTTAGAAGGAATATCACTTTCAGATAATAGCTTTTTTGCTATAGTGGTTGTTATAGATTATAAGTTGGATTAGTGCATTGGGCTTCAATGGTTATATGGGGTTGATTTTTTACTTTTCATTGGGTGATTAAATATGTTTGCGGTTATTTTACATCTCAAGAAAGAGTACCTCAATTTAATGAATGAGTATTGAGACCTCATCTCTACCATTATTTGATGTTATCTCCTCTTTCTGTTATGAGTTATGAAAGACTAGGAAGACCTATTCCTTGGCTATTCTATTTTTGTTATCATCTATATCTATTAGGTGATGGTTTCTTGTAGTTTGGGGAGTTAAGGAATTTGTAAAACTGTCCTCCTTGATTTCTGAAAGGTAGATGTATGTTGATATTTGTTCTCTCTATTTTCGAGACAACTATCTAACCTAAGTCTAATCTAAACTCTGTCAGGATTTAAAATGGAAAACAAGAAAGACAGGACTTTTCTATATTACATTCTTGCTAGGATCTAGAGTGAACAATATCCTTGTCTTTTCATTCAATATTACACCTATATCACTCCTAAGGAGGGAGCTGACATGTTTGGTTTGTAATATATATTGAAGGATTGCAGGATTGATGACTGATTGATAAATCCCTTCATTCTTCTCTTTGACATTTACTTTGGTAAGGATATACTCATTTGTGATGTGTGATTAGTTTCAAGTGCATGTCAAATTTAATTCATCCCTTTTCAAATCTGATTTATGTTGATCCTAATCTTAGGTTTGTTTTTTACTCTAAATTTAGGATATATATTATTTTTAGGAAACTCTTTCCTAAAGGTGTTGTTGGTTCATCCTAAATTTTATCCTAATTTTTGATTGAGCTTGGAATTTTATGTTTTAGGATGAAGTTAAGTGAGATAATGTTGAGATAAATGTATTATTGTTCCATATAATGTAGACTTGTTCCTAAGAGATATTAGTGTTAGTATCTTATCAGGTCAAATGGAATTAATTAAGGTGTATATCATCAAAACTCAATAAATGAATTTTTTTTTGAAATTTTTGGGAATTATTATTTATTTGGATTAATTTTTTAATTATTTCTATGAAATCACTGGAAGTTGAATCTTATTATATCATGATATTTTCTTCATGATGATATAAATTCTCACTTTATTTCTCTCTCTTTTATGACTTGTATTTCTTTATGATATCTCTTTTTGTAATGCTTTAACTATTTCATAAAATCAAAGTTCTCTTTATGAAACATTTAGTTAAAATCACACCATTTTAATGCTTATTGCTTATCATGCTCAGTTCAATGAACTAACCCATGCTAGCAATTTTTGGAGATGGACTTTGTAAGTGGTAAAGGAGACAAGATATTTTATGATGTTACTTTTGTTTACCAAAGAGACTAGATATTTTATGATGAAATATGAATCATTATTGAAATTTATTTTTTGAAAAGGAAAGTTGTATTTTTAATTGATCTTATTAATGTTGTTTAACACTACAGATGTTTGAAGTGTTTAAGCTTACAATGTATGAATTCCACTTGATGAATGGAAAAGATAGTGGGTTTATCTATACTTTATGTGTCATCTTCTTGTATATTCTAGGAATGGAAATGATAAGCGTATCTCTATTATTTTATTTATATATCTGTAATGAAACCTCTTGGGTTGATTTAAAACACACTAGAGGATAAAAGTACTAGATATATTGTCCTTTTATTAATGCAACTTAATAAGTTTGCATTCAGGATAGGTCATTTAATTAAATCACTATGGTTTTACTAAAATGATGTTAATGGTAAATAAAATCATGATGATAACTTGTAAAATGTTAGGAGGTTCCAATTGAACCTTAATTAGTATTTAGAAAAGGAAAGGCAAATATTCTGCAATGTTAGGTAGTCTGTTTAAGACATTTTGGAATTAAATCCTAATGTTATCTTGGAAAGAGGAAGGTTTTCTTCCTCTTGACTAATTTCTTAATCTGAATAAAACAAATGAAACGAATATATATATATAATAGTAGACTTCATCCCAATGAAGTCTATTATAAAAGGATCTGATTCAAAACTTAAACAAGATAAGACTTAGATTAGTTAATTAAGCTTATATCACTGTTAGTATTCTGAATCTGTTTGTGAAAATGAATCATAAATTGGAATGTTAATGAATTAAAAAAAAATCTTCAGAAAGGGGTTTGGAGGTAGATGTATCTGCGTAGTAATTATAATTCAGTTATTGCTTATAACTCTAATGGTTAATGAACCTAGTTGTTTAGTAGGGCTGTTTTAATTAACCTTTAAATAATAAAAATAATAAATTCATTAACTTCTTTCTTGAGTATGTACATCTAGATGGGATGGACTCATTCGGATGTTGGCACATGCCAACTGCAGTACCGTATCTTGTTGAAGAACTAGGTATTCATGAGGATGTTGTGTTGCAGTTGACATGTTGCAACACCCTTCAAAGTTTAATCATCTAGATCTACATAATGGATAATTTTAGTGGTGAATATTCGTAATATGGAAAAAAAATCATTTTAGGAAAATTTGAAAAGGCAATTTTTTCAAAGCGGGTCGGTGTCTTGTTCGCCTAAAATTTACAGTATAATTTTTTTTAGGGTCAGCTTCACCTTCATTTGAAAACATATCCTATAAAAACCTAGGTAATTCGTCGGGTAGTATACTACGGTACTACCAAAAGTAGCTTACCAAATTACCAATACCGTGAATTTTGAACTCGCATACTCTTAAGCACTAGCGATTGTTGTTAGCCTATTAAGGTTAGTTGTTGATGCATAATAGGGTTATAGTTGACGCGCGACAAGGGGGTAAGTATTTGATGCGTAAGATGAATAGAGTTGACGCATGACAGAGATAATGACACCTTATTGACATGCAATGGAGAGATTTGGCACGTGACAAAGCCAGTTGACACCTTGGTGACACACGACTGAGATAGTTGACGCCTTGTTGATGCTCGACAGGGATTACCATGGTTGACACATGATAGTAATTTTGAATCTGACTCACTGAGTCACTACTTGGTTCTTTTGCTGACGCAAGGCTCTGTTCAGAATAATGGAAGGTGTTATTCCTAAGAATGTGAAGACCCTAAAAGTAACTAAGAAATCTCAAAATACATTGTTCAATTATTTTGGAAACTCTACTAATATAGATATCGAAACTACCAACAACCATATAGCTGCCACCAGAAAGAATCATAATACTAACTATGTGGAAGGTATTATTGAGGTGGACATGCATTCTACACAGTATCAAACAAATGACATCTACGATAATATGCCAGATATTGAATATATTCTTCCTCTTGGGGTGCAACTAGAAGTGCATCAAGATATCACACATAAATTCTTAGCAAAATGGAACATAGAAATCAAATTCAAATTCTGGTTCACGAAAGAGGAAACCAGGTGATTTTGATATTGCTCAAAATTCTACTCAAAAAAACCATTGAAAACAAACAAGAATATGTGGACCATTGGCAGGTCATACAAGTTTGAATGGGAAGCTAAATTTCCATTTATCGAACCTGTACAATCATCTAATTTTGAAAAGATCCCATCTGAATGTACATGTAAAATATGTACGTGTAAATTGGGAAAGCAACAAAAAATGCAAATGAAGCTGGACACTATAGAAAAATATTGTGGAAAACAATATTTGACTATAATCGGGGTGGATAGCCAGAAAATCAAAATAAACAGGTGGAAAACTAAAAAAATAATGCATGCATGTTAGATATGTAGCAGATTATGAGGTAGAGCACAAAAAATGTAGACATCTTGTGGAAAAGGGAGGAATGATCACATCACAAATTAGTAAGATGAATCAAACAAATCTACATGTAAAACTCATACAATTCTCTACTTTATTTCACATACTAAAGAAAGGAAGACCAATTTCAGATTTCCTCAATTTGAAATTTTTGTAACAATATAATAGAATGTTGAACATACCTCAGTCTCATTGGTCTGAAAGTAGTGGATGGTAAATGGAAAAATGCCTTTCAATGATAGAGAAGGAAGATTTGAAAGAGAATGTAAAAAAATCAAAGTTTATCTCTCTTTCAATTGACGAAGTTGTAACAGTCGACAACACTGCATGGGTATGTATCCACGTCTATACTTTAGAAAATCATATAAGGACACCTCATCTATTGGGTGTTATGAAAATGGTTGAAAACTGTAATGCCGAAAACCTACATAAAATAGTTGTTTCTCATTTGAAATATATTGCTAGAATGACTGATTATGAAATTGCTATGAAGTTAGTATGCGTTGGAGCAGATGGTGCATCTATCATGCAAGGTCACTGAATAGGGCTATGTGTTAGATTACAAATAATAGTGGCCCCATATATGCTACCAATTCATTATATGGCTCATAGAATGAATTTATCGTATAAAATGGTAAGCAACCACAAAAATGTTGCTAAATTATAAGACTTTATAAGAGAACTTCAAGCCTATATGGAAAGCAGCCCAACGCGATTTCTTGAGTTCTAGAAATTTGCAATTGGAATTACAGATGGAAAAAAACTTCTGAAAGATGTTGAGACTAGATGGATCTCTTTGTATGAACCTGCATGCAAAGTTCATGAGGAGTATCCTTCGTTGGTTGGTTTCATGCACAAATATCATCATGAAGTTGATAAGGTAAGGGACTTGTTGTTCCATTTAACTTATTTGGAGACATTACTTACATTGGTTGGCATTATTCCAATGTTGCAGGAGATCAATACACTGATGAAGCATGCACATGGGAGATTAATCTATATTGTGGATTTTATACGGATGAGAAAAATGGTATGTCAAAGTCTTGATATCTTGTATTGTTCCCAAGATAGTTTTGATACACCTATTTTTTAGAATTGGAAAGCTTTATTAGATCTTAAAAATCCCAGTAACTATTTGAGATTTAATATCCATGATCACCTCTGCATCATTATTAATGGGAAGGACATACCATTGCACATTTTTCAAAAATGTTAAGATATTACAAGATCAGAATGAGAAGATGTTCCCATGACATGTAATCTCTTTGAGTCTATTATAGTTGAAACAAGAATAAAGCTTAAAAAAATTTGAGAATCCTTATCATCAGAAATAAGAGAATGTTTCTCAAAACATAAAATTCTTGAAGCCATGGGTGTGATGAATCCTATTTTTTGGAATACTGAAGGTGGTCTTGTTGACTTTATAAGAAATCATTTCCATAAATGTATGGGTATAATAACGGAACATTTCACAAAGACTTCAGAGTTCAAGGGTATGGAAATCAAAGGTATATTGAATGATTATTTATTAAAATTTCAATCAACAATTTTTACAACAACAATGAGGAACCAATATAAAAATTTAGATGAACCTTCTAAAATTGGTGCTATTACAAGGTTGTGGCGAGTAATATATCAAATTTCTATCTTAAAAGAAGATATCAGTGAATATTTCTGATTATATGAGTTCTGCCAAACAATGATTTTGGGGTTTGTGGAGGACGAAAAGGGTTTTCAGTGCATTATCATTTATAAAATAAAAACTAAGAAACAGGTTGGATAAAAATATGGAAAGTTGCATGAGGTGTTATGTATCTCGATACTCCATGGAAACCTTTCCTTTTGATAGAGCAATTACGCATTGGAATTCCCTTTGCGAAAGAAGTGGTGTGAATAATACAGCTACAAGTATAACTGTTCCCAATGTTGAGAGTGGAATTGGTGCATTGTCACACTCTACACAAGAGAACATCAAGTTTGAAGAAGCTATTGATAATGGATTGTTTCAAATTTAAACAGGTATCTTCTTCACCTTAATCTTATTATTTGTCACTTCAAATTTGTTTCAGCTCTTTTTATCATTAAAGATGTTACAGGTATATATATTTACATTTATCTATATACAAATTTTTTATTTTTTTTGAAAACATGGGTTGACATCCATCTGAGGAAGCTGGTACTTCTCAGGACTGATAATGTGAGGAAAATCACCCATCTATCTACTAATCCATTTCTCGTATTGAGTTTTCTTAAAATAAAGATCTAGCACATTACCAGTGATGATTTCACATTCATCTAAAACACTAGAGGTAAGTTAAACCCTATCATATCATCTTTCTTGATTTCTTACAATAATGTTTAATTTATTTTTTATATTTGTAAAATTCTTTGGTATATTTTTTAAACTTTGTGGGATAAAATGACACAATTAAATTTTACAGAGGAAGATTTTTCCATATTATACAATTCATAATCCACAATCCATTATACTATTCATCATCCATGATCATGCTAGAAGCTAAATCTACGTCCACATAAAATTCATCATCATCTATATATATCATATCATCATCATATCATTATCATAATCGTGACACTACAATTATTATTAAAACAATTATTTATCTATTTTAAATTTAAAGAAATGTCTCTCTCCTAAGACATTCCATTTTTTAAAAATAATTATCCATTATTGTCATTCATCATCATCTATATCCATTCTAATGTCATCATGATCATATCATTACAAGTACAGAGAAGAAGAATTATCTTAAAACAAGTTTAAATGTCTAGAGAACAAAAATTATCGTGCTTGAAGCTAAATCTACGTCCACATACAATTCATGATAATCCAAGTAAACAAGAAACATACGTCATCATCCCTATCTAATTCAATCATCATTAGAACTAAACCAAAAAACATAAACTCCATATACAATCTAGAAATTCTATACATAATATATATGAAGTTATAAAATTAAAGATTATATAGTATTTCAAATTTTCAAAGGCTATCAAATCTAGATAATAAAATTCAATATTTCAAGTTTCCACAATCAATAATAAAAAATTTCAACACTCTTTTTATGTATCCATTTCAACTCCTGTGCTCTTTTCCCCAATGGTTTCTTCGCATGTGGTTGTACCCCTTTCCCCAATGGCAGAAATAACCCTAGAACTTATGAGATCTTCCGTAGCACTGTCCACAGTTTTAAAAATTATTTCTTCTTGCTTTGTCACATCTCCATGGGACAACAAATTTGGATCAGCTGTTGCCTTAGCTTTGAATAATATTTCAGGGTTGAAGTTGTGCTCTTTAATTTTCCGCTTCAGTGTATTGTTTTATTTATTAACCAAAATAATATTTTCCTTCAAATTATTCACTGTGGATAAACTATTCTTCGTTGTTTCCAAGTGAGCTTGGAAAACCTTTGCTTGACTCTTCAAATTTTCATATTTCAACTACACAAAAAAAAAATGTCAATTCAACATATTACTAAAATAAGAAAACTTTTAATTAACAAAAATTATTGTTTGAAAGGTATAATACTTATGACCGCTCTATCTCTCTCGGCATTTACAACTGCTACCAGATCCTTGTACTTCGACCATCTGTTAAAATATGCCTGGGCCTCAGCACTAATATTTTCCAATTTGTTTAATTTCTTATCCAAAATGTCATCTTTATAGTCGTGACAGTCCCACTTCTTACTTAGGTAAGTAAGGAATCCATCTTCCCAGGTTGATTCTGGACTGCAGCGTATAAAATATCCCTTTTCCAATAATTTTCATAATGACTAATAATCTCATTGATAAGTACTTTATCCCTTCTCTCCCATTCTATGAGCTGACTGATATGAGGTAGAATAAACTCATTGATATGGGATTGACAATCATAACCAATTAAGTTCTCCAAAGGAAAAGGTAACAATTGTTCACCATCTGTATCTAATGAAGATGATCTCACTGGAGAGGTATGGGGGATTTTGGGTTGATCAATTGCTACTTGTTTCTACCTTTGGGTGGCCAGATCCTATTTGTGATAAAATTAATCAAGATTTAGAAAAATAAATCTAATGCGAAATGTAATTCAATATGGTAAAGTATGTTTAAATTGAATTATACCTGCTATCCTTGAATCATCTCATAGGTATTGAAAAATCCAGTTGGGTCATTGCTATCAATTCCCAAGTAATCTTCATCTAAATTTATATTATTCAAAACCAATGTGCTCGTTGCACTGGGCAAGCCACGAAGTGAGAGGGTTGGAATTCGAAAGGAGGAGGCAATGTTTAGTATCATACTAGGGGCCGAAGCAATTGGCATGTGTTTACCAATGTTCTTTTTTCTTGATCCTCTGGTTGGCATTTTAAATACTATTGGTTGAGGGGGGGGCGGTGCCACTATTTGAATTGAAGGAGGACTGAAATGTGCTAAAAAATTCATGAAAAAACATATGAAAAACTAGAAAACAATGCAAAAACTACAAAATTAAATGAAGTAGTATTCAAAACTTGTACCTTGTTATTGAGGGGTAGCTTGCCACGGTGCTAAGGGTGGTCATGTTGGAGTAGTAATTGGTGGTTGTTGAGAAGATACAAATGCATGCGACTATACTAAGTGAGTTGGGGAAGATGGCTAAGTTTCTGAAACACACCTATGGTCCAAAGTCCCTATAATGTTATCAACATTGAATTGTATTTCAATTCAATTGGGTAAAATTTAACTTGGAAAATGAAAATACAAATTTGGAATCTGTAAATAGTAAATGAAAAGGTATTACTTCTCATGTGTTTAACAAATTAAAACTATTGGGGGTTCGGAGAGGAGTGATCTTCCATTTTAGATTGGGAATCTCCCGAAGCCTCAGTATGTTGTTGGCCTCTTCCTCTTGATAACACCTTTTTTTGGGGAAGGGCTTCCATAAATCTTCTCTACAAATAGGAAATTGTTAATACATGTGCACAATGTAATGTAAAAATACAAACTTAATAGTTTATACCTGTTGTTCTTCAAATGGAATTGAAAACTTCATCAACGCCTCGTCAGTGCAAGTGAGAATTGGTTTGTCTTTTAAATTTAAAAGAGCCTTATAATAAAGGCCAAGGATATAGTTTGTGGAGTAAATGATAGGTTTTTCTAAAAGCTTTGCATTTATTATGTCATTTCTTATTTTCTTGATAAAAAGGTGCACCAATCAAATTTTTGTTTTACGATAGTTGCAACAATGTATGCAATGGCCTAGTTGGTATATCTATTTGTAGACCCTGAAAAACTATTCTAGATTGAAAAAAGGAAATCATTGCAGAAATAAAGTGATGTACAATTGCTTGCATATCCACACCATGCCTGGATTTATTGACATGAGCTACAAATGCCAAAAAATAGTGGGAATTAATATAACATTAAATTGTATCACAATCAAAAACTAAATTAAAAATGACGAATGAAAATGAATTATACTTACAATCAACATGGAAATTGAACTTCATTTCGAGATATTTCTTATTGTCTTTAACGAGTGTTGCCTTTATTGTAACAAAGGGTAAATTTTTGAAAGGAAGGCATGTAAACCGATGAATGTCAGTTGGTTCAATACCGAATTGAAACAATCAGCTATCATTCATAGTAACATAAAGCATGTTTTCCTTTGTATTGTAAGATGAGAGAAGGTAGTTAAAAATATCTTGGTCTATTTCAAAATGGGGCATCTTAACGAGCCCACTAAACTCACATACATCGATTAAATCATTTTATTCTTGTAAAACAGTCTGGATGTGGGGGCACAAAGGATTCCTGTAAATGATCTTACCCATGGATAGGACTAGATTTTCCTCTTGATTTTTTTCTTGAGCTTGCAGTTGGGATGCACTTATAGTTTCCATTGTAGTTGTGCTTGAGTCTTTGAGAATGATGGATTCTTGTATACAAAAAAAATTGAGAGCCAAAAAGTGTAAACGTGAAAATGACCTACGGGAGGGTATTTATAGGAAAAATCTAGGGTCAATGACATTTATCAGTACACGTCAATAAGGTTCGTTGACATGCGTCAACAAGGGCCATTGACATGCGTCAACAAGGGCTATTGACGTGTGTCAATGCCCCTTGTTGACGTATGTCAATGGCCCTTGTTGATGTGCGTCAATGACTAATTTTGACATGCGTCAATAAGGGCCATTGATGCACATCAACAAGGGTCATTGACACACGTCAACAAGGGGCATTGATGCATGTCAATAGCCCTTGTTGACGTGCATCAATGGCCCTTGTTGATGTGCATCAACATGACATCAGTGAGCTCTTGTTGATGTGTGTCAATGAGGCGTCAGTGTTTGAAAATCTTTAGTCTCTCTGGCTCGAAAATACTGGTGAAAATTCGGTTCTAGAAAACTATCAAATTCTCCTTTCACTAAAACTGGTTCCGGGGATATTCACTAGGTATTTTCCACCTCCAATTTTCTAGAGGTGTCTTAAAATGAACCCTGATCTACATAAACTCAAACTTGCTCATAGTTCTACCCTAGGTTAAATTAGAAGCATAATCTAGTGTCGAGGTCAACTCACAATGACTTAGGATAACTAGAAACACGCAATCCACTTAGGTTTATTGAGTATGTTTATGTACCCTTAGTCACTGCGAGTAGTCCTCTACACTAAACTATGTTGCTAACCTTTGTTAGGGTTAAACCTTGAACAAATGGACTGACAAGAGTTAGTGAATACCATTCTAGATAACGTATGAAGTGGGGTGAAAGACGTATTCTGTTTGACAAGTATGCCATCTAGGAATATCAAAATGAATAGTATGTTGAAAATATTTGGCCAAAGTATCACAAGCTACTAGTTGCGTTGTCCTACGTCACCTAGTTTAAGATACGTGAGATATCAGATGAATATTGGTAACAAATATTTAGATAGGCCTCTTAAACAGAACACTTAATACCCCAGAAAAGGGTAAGAGAACCAAGTATACCTATTCTACAATTCAATGAGCTAACATGAGAGATCGGTATGAAACGGAGTCAGGAAATTAGAGATCAATGTTTCACCAAGTCATTACCCGCTGCATATGGTTGTCTGTTATGAGATTGATTGGCTATGGAATGTGTGTTCTAAATTATGATTATTTAGAACAAATAGAGAACATTATATACAAAATAAATCCCTTGTTTCTAAAGTCTTAAAACGGGAATGTTACATCTTGGTATTAGAGATAAAGGTTGTAGCTCTTAGACCTATTGTGTCCATAATATGATAAAACTTAAATTTTCTTGTTAACAGAAAATAGTTAGAACAAGAGGAAATGTTGCAAACAACCCACCACCTAGTGGAGAAGCAACTACTACCCAAAAAATTGACAATATCCTTGCTTCCCTATTGGACACAAGAGATGGTTTGGATGTACTTGAACACCAAGTCATGGGGCAATGAGGAGGAGGAAGAAGATGCTGGTAATAACAATCAACCATATCATGTGGACAACGCTAATATTGGAAATGTAGGCATTGATAACAATAATGCATCCAATGCCAATGCCGATGCTAACGCTAATGCACTTGATCATCCTGAAAATAAAAAGGAAAGGATGGTAGCTTTTAACTCACTAATGATATAAAGAGGATAAGTCCACCCAAGTTTGATGGCACTACATTAGGTGATGGAGCTGAGAATTGGCTCAGTAAAATGGAGATTTACTTTGCAATACGGAACTTCTTAGAGGAAACTAAGGAAATATGGTGAGCTTATTAGATCTTTCCCATGAAGCATCTTCATGGTGGGGATAGCCATGCAATGCTGAAGCTATACATTGATTGAAATAGACATTACTTGGGATCAATTTAAAATTTATTTCATGGCAACGATGGCTACCACAACTTTATTATGATTAGAAAATGATTGAATTTTAGAACTTATCCCAGAGGAAAGTTAATTATAACAAAGTACTGGGAGAAGTTCACTAAACTCCTTAAGTATGTACCTCAGTATTAAACTGAGCGAGAAGTTCAAAATATGAAAATTTATCATCGGATTAAACCCCATTATAGGTGGTGAGGTGGATGTTCATAACCCAAACACTATAGGAAGGGGTTGTTGAAAAATCCATAAAGCGAGGAACAAAAATTGAAAGCAATCTATACTCAGAAGGAGGAAATTAGAAAAAAAATTCCAAATTCTTCATCATCTTTTACACCTAGAAAGGGGTCATGGAAGAAATTTTGGTATGAAAAATCAAATTTGTAACTAATGAAAACAGCAAGAAAGCAACATATAAATAAACCTGCTGCTAATGTATGAAATAACTTTTTCAAGAACAATAATAATAGACATAAGTCTTATGGAGGTTCAGAATAATAACTTTAAGGCTGGGAAATAAATTTGAGCCTAATAAGGGACCTATAGGAGTTTGTTACAATTGTGGAAAGGATAATTATGCAAATCAATGTCCTTTGAAGAAGAATGACCATAATCAACAGCACAAGATACATGCTGCAGTTGCTGACAAAAATAGGTATGAAAAGCAAGTCACACCTATAGAGGTTCCAGGCAAGTTATTTGGCATACACTATGTAACTATAATTTTTGATATTGGAGCTACTGAATTTTTTATTTCTTCTAAATTAGCATCAAAATTAAAAAGAAAAGATGGAAAAAAGGATAAATCATGGGATGTACATTATGGAAATAATGTTGTTCATACAGTTAATATGTGTCTTTTTAGTAGTAGTCCTTGACTTACCTTGTTTTTCCACATGAGGTTGACCTTTATGTTACTCCTTTGGGGTCTTATGATGTAATCATAGGTGTTAATTGGCTAGTTGAGCATAAGGCAAAGGTTGACTGTTATGAAAAACATATTAGTTATTTGGATGATCTGTAGAAAACAAAATACATTCAGGGTGTAAAACTTGAAATTTTAATTAGGAAATTGTCAGCTATACAACTTTAAAAGGCCAAAAAAAAAGGATGCACTTTGTATGCAGTAGAAATTTTTGAAACAACAGAAGAAAGTAGCGAATTCTTAGAAATATATCCACTACTACGAAATTTTAGTGATGTATTTCCAGAAGACTTACTAGGTCTTCCATCCAAATGGGAGTTTGAATTCATGATTGAGATAAATTTGGGAACCAAACCTTTTTCCAATGCACCATATAGAATGACTACCATTGAATTGGTAGAAATTAAGGCACAGTTGTAAGAAATTTTGTCTAAAGGTTTGATAAGACCGAGTGTCTTACCTTGGGGAGCACCGGTAGTTTTTTTGAAAAAGAAAGATTGAACACTTAGATTGTGCATTGATTATATGATGTTAAACAAAGAAAAAATTAAAAATCGATATCCACTTCATAGAATTGACAATCTGTTTGATCATATGTGTGGTGCATCAGTATATTCTAAAATAGATCTTCGATCTAGATATCATCAGTTGAGAATAAAGGATGAAGATATTCATAAAAAAAACTTTTAGAATAAGGTACATACATTATGAATTCATGGTTTTACCATTTGTATTAATGAATGCACCTGTAACTTTTATGAATTTAATGAATAACATTTATCAAGAATACTTGGACAAATTTGTGCTTGTATTCTTATACGATATTCTCATATACTCTAAAAGCATTGAAGAACATCATGAGCATTTGAAAATAGTTCTAGAAATATTAAGAAAGAGAAGGTTGCATGGTAAGTTGTAAAAATGTTCTTTCTATGAAATGAAAGTGCACTATTTGGCTCATGTCATAAGCAAAGATGGAATAGCGGTAGATCCCTCAAAAATTGTTGTAATAACTGAGTGGCCTACACCTAAGAATTTACATGAAGTTAGAAGCTTCATGGGTCTTTTTTATTACTATAGGAAGTTTGTTAAAGAATTTTCAAAGGTCATTGCACCAATAACTTCATTATAGAAGAAAGATAAGAAATTCGTGTGGAATGAAAAATGTGAATCTACATTTAAGACTCTGAAGAATCAATTAACATCATCACCTATTTTGGTTGTACTTGGTCCTAATAGAGACTTTGTTGTTGTAACAAATGCATCTGGGGAAGGTATCAGAGGTGTTTTGTTGCAAAATAATCATGTTCTAGCTTATGAAAGTAGAAAAATCAAGTTACATGAACTGAATTATGCTCCACATGACCTAGAGTTTGTTACCATTGTTCATGCACTTTAGGTATGGAGGCATTATCTTCTTGGTAGACCTTTTGAACTAAAAATTTATCATCTTGGGTTGAAGTATATTTTTACTCATCCAAATATGAATGTAAGACAATGAAGATGGTTAAAATTTCTATTACAGTATGATTTTGACATAAGTTATATTAAAGACAAAGAAAATAGAGTTGCAGATGCTCTAATTCATAGGAAGCACATTTATGCTCTTATAACATTAAGAAATCAATTTAAAGATGAAGTAAAAAGCTTCATGGAATTTGATTCTTATTTTTAGTAAGTAAAAACATCACTTGTTGCAGATCCAAATGAATCAAGATATAAAGGTTTTCACTTTGACAACAAAGGAATCTTGAGGTTTGAAAATAAAGTATACATACCTTTGTTAAATGAATTAAGAAAGAAATTGTTAGTTGAAATTCATAATTCACCTTTTGTTGGACACCCTGGAATTATGAAAATTATTGCTAATATGAAACATAAATATTTCTGGAAAGGGATGAAAAAGGACATGATTGATTTTGTGACACACTGCTTAGAATGTTAGCATGTTAAAGTTGAACATATGTATCCAACTAGTTTACTATATCCTCACAGCATACCGCAACATAAATGGCATGTAATAAGAATAGATTTTGTACAAGGGTTGCCTATGTCAAGAAATAAACATGATATTATTCTAGTTATTGTTGATAAACTAATAAAGGTAACAAATTTTATTACTGGTAATATTAAGGATGATTCCCATGTTTTAGAAAAATGATTAGTGCATGAAATTTTCAGATTACATGGAGTACTTGAATTGATCATATCCGATAGAGATCCAAGAATGACATCTAGATTTTGGCAAACACTTAATGTAGCCCTAGGGACTAAGCTAAATTTCAGTTCTACATACCATCCAGAAACAAATGGAAAAATTGGAGTTAATCAAGTTTTAGAGGATACGTTACGAATGTATTGCATGGATCAGCAGTATAAATGGTAAGAGTACCTTCCATTAGTTGATTTTTCTTATAACAACACATATCATGCCTCTCTGAAAATGGCACCTTTCGAAGCATTATACGAAAGGAAATCTAGAACTCTAGTTAGTTGGGATAACATAAAGGATAGAGAGGTAATTGGGCCTAAAATTCTTACGAAAATGGAACATCAAGTTAAAATGATTCATGAATGCTTGAAGGAAGCAGAAGATAGGAAAAAGAGTTATGCAGACTTAAAACATGTTGATAAGAAATTTGAACTTTGTGAGAAGGTCTTTCTGCGGATTAAACCGAAAAAGAGTTATATAACTTTTGGCAGGGCTGCCAAGTTATCACCTCGTTATGTGAGACCCTTTGAAATTGTTGAAGTAATCAACCATGTAGCTTATCGTTTAGCTGTACCTCCTATTTTATCACGAATGCATGATGTTTTCCATATTTCTCTATTAAAGAAATATGTTTTAGATTTATCATATATGTTGAATTGGAATCCCTTGCAGGTCTAAGACCCAGAAATAATCATGGTTAAACCCATTTGAGTGCTAGAAACTCACCAGTTGCACTTAAGATATCATGAAATAAGTCAATGTAAGGTCCAGTGGGACCAATTTAATGAAGAAAGTACAACTTGGGAAAGTCTTGAAGATATGAAAACTGATTTTCCATATTTTTTGAACATAATTGATTCTATAGATTGATAAAACATTAATATTTTATTCATGTTATGTTTATAAATCTACTAGTCTTGGGAAGATACTACACTATTTAATAATGGGACAGCTATTCTAATGCTGATTATAGAATTTGAATTTCTCAAATATAGTTTTGTTGCGAATATATGAATAGAAGGATGATAATTTAATTTTATCCTAAGACTTAAATTGTTTGACTAAGTTAATCATCGGGACGATGATTATTTTTAGGGGGGAGGTATGTAACATCTTTGAGATGGTTGTTACTATGATGACTTCCACTCTTGACATTACAAATGTTGATATGTGATTTGTCTCAGGAAGGTGTACTCTTATGAATTTTGGAAATAATGTTGGCAATGGATAATTCTTTATTTGTTGAAAAGGTTCACTCTATTGTGATTTCTATTTACTTTAAAATGAGGCCATTCATCTCTTTGTACAACTTGAGTTCACTTTTTAAAAGAGTATGAACTTGAATTGTTGATATCATAACTTATCTTGTGTTGACAAAAAAACCTTGGATCAATTCCATTCATCCAAGGTATACTTCAGTTCTTCTTAATGTTTGTCTTGTTGTCTTGGCATTCAAAAATGGAAGATGAAGTTGGATTGAGCCTTGTTTTGTTTTGTGAAGGACTCTTCTTCAAGGATCCTTGTTTAGCAACATGCTTTAAGTGATAGGCCTATGTCTTCTTGTTAAATGTTGGAATGTTGAATAGCATATAAGGACCTTAGACCTAATAATAAACTATTAAGGTTGATACCCTAGCCTAAGGGTTACATCTAACCTAAGTTGGCATGTTCTATATTTATTAAGTTTTAAAAGCAACCTAAGGTAACTATAGACTAACCTAGGAACTAAGGTTGATTTTCTAACCTAAAATATTGCTAACCTAAGGGGTACCTATGGACTACTTGGAAAGTGGCATGGTTGGTGGCATCAATTTTTAAGGCATTAAATGGAATTGATCCTGGTTTTAATTGCTACGGACTACCAATTTTGGTAGAGACATAGGGA
Organism: Taxus chinensis; assembly: GCA_019776745.2. Lineage (NCBI taxonomy): Eukaryota > Viridiplantae > Streptophyta > Pinopsida > Cupressales > Taxaceae > Taxus > Taxus chinensis. Next base: position 477,529,303 of record CM034154.1, on the reverse strand, counting down.
GTTTAGTGGACGCCTAGTTGGCATCACCACTAAATGGAAATTGCATGCAAAATTTGAAAAGAAGGTATAACCAAACATAAATGGTGGTGGTATGGAGAAATGGGAGGGAATTGTTGTCCTTCACATTAATTGATTTCATTTTTTGCGAAGAAACTTCCTAGGAAAAATTCATGGTAGGTTTTGGTATTGTTGTTTTGATCTTTTGTTGATTTCAAGTTTTTTCTCTACATGGGGTTTTTCGGTTCTTCAAACCAACAGTTTTATTTTGGATATTACTATTATTTTTGTATTCTTGAGATATTTTAGACTCTGTGGAAGTATAATAATAAGTGGAAGAGTTGAGGTGGTTGACATTGCATGGAGAAAAATAAGTTGTTGAGGCTCAGTTGGGAAATATTTTGCAAATCAAGAAGAAGCTCTATCATGCATGATAGGCTCTACCCATTAAGTTGTTCTTCTTTTTCCTAAAGGTTTTCATTAAAAGAACTCTACTCTTGGGGAACAAATTATTTTGTATATGATGTTTGATCTTGTTTTTGATGCTGGTATTTTTATTGTATTTTTCTATATGGATTCACTGTTGTGATGGAAATATGTTCTAGGTTTTGTATCCTTTGTTTGAAAAATTAATGAATCATGCTTAACTTTTGTTCAAACTTGATTTAATGAGAAATATTTTTGTATTCCTGTTAGAGTTGTGTTAAACTATATAGAAACTCGTTTTAGGTTAAAATTGAATGAAACACCTCGAGTGAAATTAGTGGGATAGTTTGTTGAATTTATTTGTATCCTCTCTGTTGTGAGGAAAAGGTGGTCTTCTTTTGTCTTCTTGGTTTGACTCACTGTGTATGTCTTGTTATTTTCACTTAAATATGAGATGAAGTTGCTACTGTAAGAGCTCATGGTAAATAATGTTAAACTATAGAATAACTTGACTCTTGTATAAGCTTGAATGAATATTGGAGGGAAATAGAATTCAACATTTTTAGGTTTAACATTTTTTCTAAACTCAACTTCATGCACGCTCATGGTCGTGTTGACATTTCACTTGTCTCCGTCTTGAGTTATGAATCTAGGTTGAGTTTCATTCCTCCTATCCTAGTTGTTTGTTTCATTGTTTATTGTGAAGATACTTGGTTCTAAGTTGGATTGATTGGAAGTTTTTGATTGTTAAGTCTTGCACTCACCTTTTTTGTTCACCATTAATGGATGGGTAAGCTTACTATGTTATCTCCTTGAAAAGTAAATAATTGCTCAAAAAAGTACAAATGTTACTCTATCTTCTTTATTTGGAAACTGGGATAACTTCTTGAACTGGTGTAATGTAGTCATATTTCCAGCCACCAAGAACAAGGGAACCTCATGCGCACCATCCTATCACCCAGCGGGTGTTGAGAACTCAACTGACGTGCGTGAGAGGGAGTCGAGTCTCTCTTTTATGTGAGTTTAGTGGAATGCATCATTCATGGTCTTGAATTAGTGATTTGAAGAACATGAAAAAGCTATAGAGCTTAGAATGGATTCTATACCCCTTCAGTCATATCAAAAGTAAAAGTGCTTAAAAGAATTAACAGAACTAGGAAGTTGTAAATCCACAAATGGACTTAACATTCAAGTAAGGTTCATGATTATACAAAAACAAAAGCACAATAGAAATATGTAGGTAATACAGAGAAAGTATCTTAGTACAATTGTCATGGTAAACTTATCAGATTCATTCATAGCATTACTTATAAAACATCACAGAAGGGAGACCGTAGTCATGCGCCATATCTAGATCCATACATGTATGCTCACAAAACAAAATTTTCATTACCCATTCCCTCATTACATTCTTCCTACAATCATATACCCATTTTATCCCATAGTTCTCACAGTAATTTTGCAGAGCTCCGCTACCTCACTTGTGTCTCTCTATTTATTTTCCAAGGGCGCACGTATAAATAAGCATCTGCGCTCTAACAAACTCCTCTACAACCTCAGATCTAGCCCCAAGTGTCAAGGTGTGGGTCACCCCAGACATATGCCTCTCCATGTCATGATTAGCTTTTTGGATCTTCTTATCGCAAGGTATATTCCTTCCAGGACACCCTATTGCTAGGTTGGAACCTTATCCAAACAGAACATGTTCTTCATGTGTTTTGTCCAAAAGGCTGAAAATAGCTAAGTCTCGAATTGTGCTTCGCGTGCACATGTCCTTGGCTCTCCAAGAACTCTTTTTAAATTCTTCCTTGTGTGCCTTCACTTGCACGCTCCCTTTGGTCGTGCGCGCCTATATGCCTTTAAGATTTGGTAGCTACATTAGGGGCCCAACATTACCCCACACTTCACCTGTTCTCCACCCTCGAGAACCTTTTCAAGGAATGTAGTACAAAAATAAAAAGACCCTGCCTTGGAAAAGAATGGAGGGAAAGAAAAAAAAGAATGGGAGAGAGAAAGAATAAAAGGAAATTTGCCTAAAGAAGAAGGGGAAAATTTTGCCGTAGGTCGGCCTCCAGCGTATTCCATGCGCTGACTTTATCTTGCGCTCTTGTGCAAAGGTCGCCAACCAATGTGCTCACCTCATTGAAGGTTAACCCTTCCCATTTTTTGTTAATGGTCTCCACCATAGTCTCCAGTTCCTTATCGTGATCTTCTAAGACATCCATCTTCCTCGTAATGACCTTGTAGAGATCTTTTAGCTGGGTTTTGATTGAGACTCGCAAGATCTCAATAGCTTCAGAATTCTTTTCCACTTTGGCTAAGATCTTTTCTCACTCATTTCTATTGCCTTTATTCTTTTCCCCGAAGTCCTTCAGCTCGGCCTCATTTCTGGGAAGCAGCATGCTCGTCACCTTGTCTTGATCATTACAATGTTCATAGGTGACCCCCATGGTTTGTGCAGCTATATTCACATCAGTAAGCACCTTGTTGTATTCAGCCACAAGCACGATGACTTTCAATTTTTCCTCCTTCTCCAAGTAGGCAACTACCTCCTCTGCTGACTCCAAGGCCAAAGGCTTCCTTTCCATGGTGAGGATTTGAGTCAAGCCCTCTAAACATTCCAGGGAGGATCCATACTTTTTTGTGGGAGGGTTAAGGTCCAGTGCTTCATGATAATAGCTTGAGAGATGAGCTCCACCTTCTTGGAAACTTCACGTACCCTGGCCTTTTCCTCTTAAATCTCCCGTTGTAGTTGAGCATTTATTAGTTTGTCAAGGCTGAGGTCCTTCGTTAGCTTAACTACTTCTTCCTTCCTTTTCTCTGACAGGTCCTCCAAGACTATAACCCTGTCATTTCTGCAGAAGATCCTAGCCTCAATTTTCATGGAGGCTTTGTTGAGCATGTTACACACTTTCTCATCTGATAGTTGTTGCATGTTTATAATGGGGTTGTCCCCCTTTCCTTTGGATAGTGCTAGTATCGCTCCTTGGTTAACCTCAAACTAGGGCTCATCAAGGTGGGAGTCAAACGCCCATGATATCATCTTCCTTATGCGTGGGTATCCACCCTCAAGATCAAAGGACTCCATGGCGATGAGCTCCTTGGTGGGCATGGTACTCTAGAAATGCACACGTAAAACTTTGTTAGGGTCATCAACATATCCCATATTATTATTCCCCCTCCACATGTTTACTTCCCGTGTGCACGCCCTTGGGAATAGTTACTGAAAGAGTTGGGCCTTTTGTGCTACCCACACTCTTCTCCCTTTGCTCTTCCTTGAATTCACCGAGCACGAGCTCCGCACTGCACTCCAACTCCTCTTCGACCAAGGTATTATTTATCTTCTCTATCTCCCTTGTCATTTTCCCATTCACCTCCTCCTGAGTGAGCTTGGGCATATCTAGCTCCTTGGTACTTGTCCCCTCACTCCTTTCTTCACTCTACATGCCTTCCTCCCCTTGGGCGTCCTTCCTCCTTAGAAAGATGAAAGCATCATTTGTATCTTCTTCTCCCTCTTCCACCAAATCGTGGACATCAATCAAATCCTGATCCACCTCCGACTCTTCCTCTTCATCATCATCCTTTTTTCCTATATAGGTGTTTGGGTCATCTGTATCTTCAAACTCTTGTTCTTCCACCCCCTTTTCTTCTTCCTCTACTAAAAATTCTGGGGTTAGGGATGTGGTCTTTTCTGAGGGCTCCTCAGGGGATGGTGGCTTCATAGGTTCTAGGCTTTTCTCCCTGACCACCGTTATCTTCTTCTTCCGAACGTAGGTACTTGTCCTCACGGTACCTACATCTTGCTTCTCCACTACCCTCTTTTCCTCTTTCTCTTCCCTCTCCTTATGCTTTGGTATAGGATTCTTTCTGCCAATAGGGTCATCTGGGATGGATATCTCATTCTCCACGTACGTGCCCTTTTCAAACTTTGGCCTTATGCGTAGGTAAATCCTTTTGGCATTGCTCCCAAAAATAGGTAAGGTCAAAGGCCTTACAATATGCACATCCTATGACACGTATCTTTCAATGTACACACGCTTCTCTGGGTAGAACAAATTCTTTCTCATTTCCTTGTGCTCTCTGTCAAGGGTGGACAACTATAGGTTTAGTTTCTTCAATTCCTTATATCTATTTAACCCCGCTTAGAAAAATTGGGCAATAAACAAGAATGGAAGTTTGCACCATGGACTCCAACTTCCATCCACCAAAATGAACCTGCCAATACAGAAGTGCTAGTAGACTGTGAACTCTGCTTCTCCTTCAGTCGCCGCAGGGAGTTGTTCAAGGATCCGCCATTAATCCCTGAATACATTCCTAAGGTGCTTATACCATTTGTCTAAGCGCGCCTTGTGTACCCCCATCATTGATTCACATGTGTATTTCTAAAATATCTCTACAGGCGAGGGATCTTCAACAGGATACTCCCATACGAACTTGTCAAATGCATCTGACACCCCAATTTCTGAGAACACAATTGTCAACAGAATGTTTCCAAATAGGATCTTTCCTCCCTTCTCTGCGCTGCTTATGATTTCATCTGCTATGTGTTGGGAGATTTTATATATGGTTCCTTCTGCGACCTTCCTACAGACATTCAGCTAGGGATTTCTCACCTGGGTCCACCTTTCTTGTCCATTCAGCTTGGAGACAACGTGTGCGGCCATCCTCATCACTAGATTGCTGATATCCGAGACATTGTAGTACCTTGATGCCTTCTTCAATTCTTGGGATGCTATGGTTTATTTAATTACCTCCTCATCCTAGAGGTCATCTATGAGCGCATCCCCTACATAGTTTAGGCCTGTGAAGTGTGAAATTAGTTGGGAAGTTATGTGTATTTTACACCCTATGAAGCAGAAGAAGTCTTCATTTACGCGTGTCATCAACCATTGGTACAAGTTCTCGGGCTTCCTAAAATATGGCAACTTGAAAAGTTGGAGAAGCCCCACTTTCTCCATTTTCACCTTGACCACGTCACTGTAGATTGGAAACTTGTCAGGTGTTTGTTTATTTGTGGGGTGCACCAACTCCAGCGCTATTTCCTTCATGATTGTACTTGACTGGTGATTGTAGTCAATCATGGTCATCTGTCTTATATGGGACTTCCACTCTTGCCCTAGTAAAACCCTATTCAGGTATTACATTTCTGAGTACCATTCCTCATTTGGATCCATGGGTATTTCTTCTTGTTTCTTATTTCCTTTTCCTTTGCCCTTTCCCTTCTTGGATTGTTCTACAGGTTTACCTATTGGTTTTGTGGTCATCATTGCACCCTTTTCTTTCATTCCAAGGTTATCTTACAAGTTGTTTGAGCGTTTTCCTTGTGCACCCCATGCCCTAAAACACAAACCCTAATCTCTAATTTTTGTCCTTCGATCACGGTGCTTCTTCACAACGTTACTCACACCCGTGAATCACTTCTGCTCTAGTTTGTAGATCTAATGGACTAATTACACTTATGTTTTTGGGATTTTCCTTCACATGAGTCAGTTCTCAAAACCCTAGCTCTTGAAACAAAATCACTCTTCTTGTGTTCATAAAGTAGAATAATGATTTGCCCATTCTTGTATTTATAGCTTTTCCCACTTTTACACATTTAAGGCTAGGCTACCTACCACTGTACGATAATGTTTAATGTGGTGTTCTCAAAAAACACCTGACATCAGTGCTTCTCCTTACGCACCCAATCCTTGCGTGAAAATTTTTTCACCCATGCCCAATCCTTGTGCGAAAATGTTTCCACCCGCGCCCAATCCTTGCGTAAAAAATTTTCCAACCTTCTAGCATGCAAATAATCCATCTTGACAGAAGACTCTTGCGTGTGTGTTACCAGTGCCAAAGGCACCTCTTCCATCCTCATGATTCTTGCTTTCACCTACCTCGTGTTTTTACACTTTTTGTCCTTTGTACGTGGATTTCCAATGTAACCTTATTTTTCCAAAGACCCAAATCCTCCTAGTAGAATAACTCCAAGTTTCTCTTCATCATCTCACCCTACACTAAAATGATGCACGGTCCTCTATGCATTCATAAGTCAAAAATTAATAAGGTTACTGGTGCCTAAGGTGCAAAACAAAACAACAATGTGAAAGGGAAATACAAGAAAGGAAAAGCATAAAAGGAAATTCTAAACTAACTGGCAAAACTACCTTATTTACAAACACCAAGAAGCATTATTTATAGTAGGGCTTCATCCTACTCCCATTGAAGTGTCCAGGTAATTTTGTTCCATCCAGCGCTTATAACTAGCACGCTCCCGAATCAAGGATGTAAAATTACATAAGGACCCAACCAATGCACCTTCAACTTTCCAGGATGGCGTAGAAATTTTGAATCATATAGCAATACCATCTGGCCAACCTCAAACTGTTTGTTCTTAATATGGCGGTCATATCATGCCTTTTGCTTTGCCTTCTTAGTTGTTTGGCTCCATCTTGCTAGTGAGTGCCTTTCATCCAACTTTATCAATGCATCTATTCTTTCTTCTAGCGCTTGCTCATCGTCCAACCCTCCTACGCATGCTATACGTAGAGATAGTAGCATGAATTTGACCGACAAAACTGCTTCCATGCCAAACACCAGTTGAAATGGTGTGGCCTTGTTCAATAATTTATACATTGTTCTGTATGCCCAAAGAACTACTGACACCTTGTCATCCCAATCCTACCTACCCACATCACATATCTTAGTCAATGTGTGACTAAGGATTTTGTTGAATGCCTCTGCAGTCCCATTTGTCTAAGGGTGATAAGGGGTAGTCTTGTGATGGGATACCATGAATTCTGCCAATAGAATCTTGACATTTTCATTTAAGAAGTGAGTGCCCCTATCACTTGTTAAACTTAATGGGCACCCATACCTGCTGATATTTTTTCCCACAAAAATCTAGCAGTTATGGCTGCGGTGCAATCCTTAGTGGGCAAGTCCTCTACCCACCTTATCAAATAATCAGTATAGGTAATGATATACCACGATTTAGTCGTTCACACAGCCGGTGAGATTGGTCCGAAAAAATCTATTGCCCATTTCTCAAAAGGTTCTGCACTTGTGACAGGGCGCAAGGGCATCTCATCCCTTCTTCCAGGTTTGCTAAGGCACTGGCAATGGTCACAGGCCTTGTAAAACTCAATACAATCCTGGTGAATCATCTCCCACCATAGTCCGATGACTAGGATCTTACGTGTGGTTGCGTTCCCCGCATAGTGTCCCCCAACAATCCCACCATGGGCTTCTTCTATTATGGCCACATGTTCATGTTCTAATACAAACCAGTGCAAAACCTCATCACAGCCCATTTTATACAAATCCCCATTGATCAACATGAAGGGAGTGGTGCGTATGGCTAACATTTTCCTTTTCAGTGCATTCATCCCTTCGAGCACCATACCTTCCTTGATAAAAATAGCAATGTCTTCTAACTCCAAGGGTGCACGCCGTAACCTGAATAGTTGTGCATCTGGAATGGTTTCCTTGATACTTTGCGTGTCCTCTCCCGAATCAATCCTTGATAAATGATCCAGCCCACAATTGTTCTTTCTAGGTTTTACCACCACTTTGAATTAAAATTCCTGAAATAAAAGTACCCAATGACATATGTGCCCTTGCAACACGACTTTGTTTACTAGATACTTCAAGGCCATATGGTCAGTTTAGAATATGAAGGGATTCACCAGCAGATATTGTCTAAATTTTTGGAGTGCATAGATCATTGACAATGCCTCACACTCGGTCATTATATAATTATGTTCTGCTAGTGTCAACTTTCTACTTGCAAAACACAAGGGATGATCAACAATCCCCTCTCCTGGTTGAGCAAGAATGGCTCCCATTGATGTACCAGAGGCATCCACGTGGACATGGAAAGGTTTATCCCAGGATGGGAATCATAGAATAGGTGCGGCGATAAGCCTTTCTTTTAGAGTGTCAAATGCCCTCTGTTGCACTTCTTCCCACTAAAAGGCACTCTTATCTCTGAGCAATACTTCCAAATGCGCGGTAATCCTTGCATATCCCTTGATGAAATTTCTGTAGTACCCAGTGTGTCTAAGAAATCTGTGCATGGTGCTTTAGCTGGTGGGCTCCCCTAATCCCACAATAACTGCAAGTTTTGTGGGATCCACCAATAAGCCCTCTTTACATATGATATGTCCCAACAACGTTCCAAAATGGGTTACAAAGACACATTTTTTGATGTTGAGGGAAATCCTCCACTGCCAACATCTTTCAAACATCAATCTCAAGTTATCACAATGGTCCCTTACTAATCCATACACTGTCTAATCATCCAAATATACTTGAAGGGAATTATGGATGAAGTCCTTAAATTCTTGTACCACTATGCGTGAAAATACAATGGGAACATTCCTCAATCCAAAGGGCATGACCATGTATGCAAAGCTGCCCCACTCGGTGGTGAAAGTTATCTTTTCTTGGTCTTCCTTGGCAATCCTTACTTGGTAATATCCCAAGAATCCATCCGTAAAGGAATAGACCTCACACCTAGTAACTCCTTCCAAAATATCTTCAGTGAAGGGGGTGGGAAAAGGATCTATGATACAAACAACATTCAATTCCCTATAATCCATGCATATCTTAATCCACCCATCCTTCTTTATGCTTATCACCTTTGGAATGATCCATTATGACTCCTCCACATCCTCAATGATACCAGATGCTATCATTTTGTCTAGCTCTTCTTTAACCCTTATGCGCATGTTAGGATTCATCCTGTAAGGCCTCTTCTTGACCAGGCACACACCATCTTTAAACTTTATCTTCATTTCCCCAATGAATGGTGGATTCCTTTCAACTCATGGTATCTTCACAGGAATAAATCCTCGAATTCGCGCAAGAGACCGATGATCTTTGATACTTCCTTGTCTGCCCAGTAGTCCCTAATGATAGCTTCATTGGGATCCTTCTCCGAGCCGATGTTAAATTTCTTGGTTTTGAGTGGTTCATGATACGCATGCACACACGCATCCGCACTGTCAACTACCTTGTGCCACCCAACCGAATGGTCGACATTTAGGCTCTCCATCTCCTCTCCATCAATAACGTATACCATCTTTCCTTTCTCCTTTTCAGCACATGTATGCTTGAATTTTATGTCTTCTGGTTCCTCCTCTTTAAACCATTCTTCCAAGCTAGGTCCACCAAGTAAGTTTACTAATCTATCTTCCACCATTTTGCAATCCCTTAGAGTGAGGCGCTTGACATCCTACAATGCCTCATCAACCGGTTGCTTGGTACTTTGGTACTCGAATGTGTGAACCAGGACAGCTGCTAATTTCTACCAATTTCCCATCTAGTGGCAAGTTTTAGAATGGATGTACCAAGTGTGCACGGAACCTTGTACTGTCGAATATAGCTTGTGCACCCAAAGGGAGGGTGGTAAAGCTTTTGCGCCTTCTCCCCAAACCCTTTCACATACCTGGATATGGGAAGAGGTGGGTTCATTGCCATTGTAATCCTTGATAGCGGTGGGTATATTGCTCTTCGAGAATCAGATAGTGTGCACAATTCTAACTTCACACCACTCCAATAAGTTTTTGCTATGCACGTCCCACCACCTCGCTATTGTGCCTATAAAAACATAACCCAACATACCTCGTCACTCATCCTCCCTCCATTGAGCTTCCATTTCTCTTAAAAATACCTCAGGCTATGCATCCCCAGAATACTTGGTTATTGCCTTTCCTCCCAGGTACCGAACTGTACGTGTCGTTGTTACCTTGGTCACTGATCCTTTCAGATGTCACCCAATCATTTCATAAGTCCCATGTGCCCAATTATCACATGCTATACTGGTAGTACCACTAACAGATTAAGCATCATCAAATTGGATAACTCCTTTTGTAGGGTGGATGGTCTCTGGATCTCTTATGGAGTGCACATATATCTTGTCCAGGAATTCCTCTCTAAGGGGTTTAGTATAGCGTGTAAACTTTCCATCAGCAAGTGGTATAATCACCCTCTCTTCCTTGTTTTCAAAGCTTATGTACCCCTTGTTAAACTAGAGATCGGCATTATTCTTATAGCACCACGGGAACCCAAGTAGTGCTGGGAAATTATCTACCTTGGCAAGTGCCAAGACTTCAAAGTCCCCAGTGAACCTAGTCCCCTGAATGGCAATGTTTGCATCCTTCAAGACACTTATGGGAATTGCCTTTGTATTATTTTCCATATACAACACATTTGATGATGGTTGTAATGTAGGTCTTCCCATTTGATGCCAAACATCAAAAGTGAGAACATTAACCTCCACACCTGTGTCAATGAGGATTTTGCTAAGCAGCCATCCATCCACTACTGTGTTTAAGGTGATCTCTTTCTCATAATCAAGCCTGTGAGGTGGGAGGTTTGCATGCAGGATCTTCCTTTTGTGCTCTTCCTTGGTGCGTGGTACCTTTTCTCTTAACCATGCTCCTAGCAGGGGAATAACATTCTCCTACCTCAGTAGTTTACACACCTCCTTAACCTCGTCCAAGTCATCCTTTGGTGCTTCTATTGGTCTACTTTACTCATCTTTTCTTGTGTTCTCTTTTAAGCATTGGATCTCCCCTTGTAAGCTTTGATTACGTCCATGGTTTCCTGGTAGACTTCTTTCTGGTGAGCCAGGTTTGGATACTTCCCATGTACTACTTCTTCCCTCGAAACCATAGGTCTCTACCTAGGCACTTCCCTTGTGCGCATGGACTCTGCCCTTGTTGTTACCATAACAGGCTCTACTTTTGATTCACATATTACTCGCGGGAGCCATTACACGTCAGCCTTCTTAATACTCACCTTGGTAGTACCCTTATCCTTCCGGTACTACAGACTCATATGTTCATATAACTTTGGGCACTCTTTGTACTTACGTTTTTTTCCACACCAGTAGCATTGTAGAAGATCTAGACATTCGCACTTATAATGATCTGTGGCTCCACAATTAAAGCATGTTCCTCGTAGAAACTCACTTCTTCCCCTGTGGTTACCATGACCACAAAATCCTTCGCGAAACCCTCTTCCATGTGCACCTCCATCTCCACGCTCTTCATACCAACGTTCATTTCTTTTGGAACTACTAGCAATGCCATTCTGGCGCACACCAAGATCAATTGCCTCATGAATCTAGTCAATCAATCTACAATCCTTAGTGTCATGTGTGGTTGAGGTACATATCTTACAATAACAAGATACGTTTTTGTGGATCACGTGCTGTAACAGGGGGCACCTACTTGCATCATGGTCCCCATGACATATTTCACAATTTACCACTATGGCATATACTACCTTCCAAGTACATATCCCACCATTATCCTTTGTGTGCCCTTCTATATTACAATCTATGCACCACGTCCCACTGTGAGTCTCTGAAACTATGTTGGTAGATAATTTCTACAATTGGTTAGCCATGGCAGTGATCTGAGCCTCCAAAAATGGGCTAACACCAATGTCAACACTACCAACTTCCTGAGCGTGCAAAGTGGCTTCTAATGCTTTGCGCGGGTCCGTGAATGTTTTATGAGACAAAGCCCTCCTAAAGGCTGTGATCAACCCTCCAAAAAACCACTGAGAATGTTGTGAAGGGTGGATATCATAAGATAGTTTAGAAAATAGAGTTTTAAAATGTGCATCATATTCCCACACGCTCTCTACCATTCCCTACTGGATTTCTTTGAGAGAGTTGATGCTCTTCTATTTAAACTCAAGTATGTGGAATTCCACCAAGAACGCATTTCTCATCATGGTATAATCCAAAATAGTCTGACGAGGGTCATACTTTCTATACCAACTACATGTGTGTCCTTACAACGTCATCATAAATTAACTAACCTTTCGATCCTGGGTCATGATCCCCCTCGTACGCCATAGCATCTCACACTTATGCACATGTTCTGTGGCATCTTCTATCCCACTATAATCTAGTAAGTGTAGAGACATCTCGAAAAAGACTTGAGGAGGTGGTTGAGGTCCTTGTCCTCTTGATCCAGTCCCTCGGTTTCCTCTGGTGTTTCCTCCTCCACCGGATCCACTAGATCCTGAGCCACCATCTCCACCACTTCCACCTCCAGATCCTCCTGTGTTAGGTACAGGGCCTGTGTTTTTCATGCCAAACGCTCCCATTGTTCCACTGAATTGCACATCGACAGTTTGTGAACTAGTGCCAATCCCAGTCGTATTTCCTCCACCACTTCCTAATGCACTTCCAAAACCAGCTGTATATGTGCCTTGCCAAACATTCCACTAAATACTAGAATAGTGTGTGAAGCCATAGAAGTCCCAAACAAGAAGTTGTATCTTCTGGGTTCCGATCGATTGCTTCTACTGATATCAAATGGATCAACTGTACTCTTCCCTCATTCAAAAAAACCAAGCACCAAGGTTCAGTCATTAGGTGGGGTCGGATGTGTGCCAATGACTCTTATTTCTCTACGCGATGGACTCTCATCAAAAGCCACAATTTTTTCTCTATAACGCTTACAAGGATAGCGTATCACAGACTGTCCAGGTTCCACATCCTCCGCGTGAACCTCAACTCCTTTCCACCATGTCTTTCTTCATAACCCACTTGTAATCCCATGTTGTCTATCGATATCCTTTTCACACGCTTCATTATACTTGAGCCACCTCTCCTTCCTTTCCTTTTCAGTCATTATATCAGCCATCTTTCCCCAACCTGGCTTCCTCTCCAAGCACTCAGAGTGGTTTAGCTGGCCATAGGAAATGCCTCTAAACCCATGGTTACCATCAAGATTTTGATTACTAGGGGGATAACATGTAGAAATGATCCTTTGGTCTCCTGTAAGAACTCAAACTCAACAACTTCTAGACAGGAATATGTGGAAATTTTGTATTCCAGAGTGTAGCTAGTCAATACACCCTTCCACCAATGATCTATAGCACGGGTCTACATTAGATCAACATCTTGTAAGTTCTGATATGTTTCTTAGGTCCAAGGGTGTGACTTATAATGACCACCCTGATCTAGATGTATAAGCTGAGAGCCATTCAAATAACTCTACTGGGAAACAACAGAAGAAGGTTTCATACAACTCATGATAAAGAGTGTCTTCCACCCATCTTCATGTGTCAAACCCAGGTCTAGTATTGAATCTCTGAGTGAATTCTTCCTCCGTGCTTTTAAACCAATCTTCAACACCTTCCAGGGTTATTCTTTCCATCATCACTCTTTACACAGATCATGATGTATGCCATGTTCCACTACAACTTTGAAAAGAGGTCCCGACAACAGAACCAAGATGTAGTCACTTTTGCACCCACTAAGAAAAAGGGAACCTCATGCATGCTGGCCTATCACCTAGTGGGTGCTAAGAGCTCACCCGAGGCGCATGAGAGGGAGCCGAGTCTCTCTTTTATGTGAGTTTAGTGGAAGGCATCATTCATGGTCTTGAATTAGTGATTTAAAGAACATGAAAAATCTATAGAGCTAAGAACAACTTCTATACCCCTTCAGTCATATCAAAAGTAAAAGCGCTTAACATAATTAACAAAACTAGGAAGTTGTAATTCCACAAATAGACTTAACATTAAAGTAAGGTCCATGATTATACAAGAATCAAAGCATAATAGAAATATGTAGGTAATACAGAGAAAGGATCTTAGTACAATTGTCATGGTAACCTTATCATATTTATTCATAGCATTACTTATAAAACATCACAGAAGGGAGACCACAGTCATGCGCCATATCTGGATCCATACATGTATGCTCACAAGTCAAAATTTTCATTCCCCATTCCCTCATTACATTCTTCCTACAATCATCTACCCATTTTATCCCATAGTTCTCACAGTAATTCTACAGAGCTCCACTACCTCACTTGTGTCTCTCCCTTTTTCTTTGCCAAGGGCACGCGTATAAATAGGCATTTGAGCTCTAACAAACTCCTCTGTAACCTCAGATCTGGCCCCAAGTGTCAAGGTGTGGGTCACCCCAGGCATATGCCTCTCCATGTCATGATTAACTTTTTGGATCTTCTTATCAGCAAGCTATATTCCTTCCAGGACACCCTGTTGCAAGGCTGGAACCTTATCCAAATGGAACAAGTTCTTCATGTGTTCTGTCCAAAAGGCCGAAAATGGCTAAGTCCTGAATTGTGCTTCGTGTGCATGCGTCCTTTTTTCTCCAAGAACACTTTTTTAATTCTACCTTGTGCACCTTCACTTACGATCTCCCTCCGGCCATGCGTGCCTACGCGCCTTTAATATTTGGTAGCTACATTAGGGGCCCAACATTACCCCACACTTCACCTGTTCTCCACCCTCTTGAACCTTTTCAAAGAATGCAATACAAAAATGACAAGGCCCTTCCTTGGAAAAGAATGGAGGGAAAGAAAAAAAAGAATGGGGGAGAGAAAGAATAGAAGGAAAACTACCTAAAGAAGAAGGGGAAAATTTTGCTACAAGTCGGCCTCCAGTGTATTCCATGCACTGAATTCATCCTACGCTCTTATGAAAAGGTCACCAACCAATGTGCTCACCTAACATCGAAGGTTAACCCTTCCCCTTTTGTGTTCTATGGTCTCCACCACAGTCTCCAGTTCCTTAGCGTGATCTTCCAAGGCATCCATCTTCCTCGTAATGACCTTGTAGAGCTCTTTTAGTCGGGTTTTGATTGAGACTCACAGGATCTCAATAGGATCTTAATTAAGATGGGGGAAAATGTAGACACAGTAAATCAAGCACTTTGTTGTATATTTCGAGTCCTAATCATTATATCACTAGATCGTAATGATTCCTAAGTGGCTATGCTTTCTATGAAATCATCGACTTGAAGTCTTACACTCCTTTCGCTGTCTGTCTTTTCATTACTTGACATTTATGACTCTGGAAACTAGTGCCCATCTATGATGCCAATGCCTAGGTGTCCGCATCCCCTCTAGGCACCTTTGACCGCTTTGTACTTTGCTGCACATGCTTTAACTGGTATTCATAAAATCTAGTTCTATTTGGGCATCATGTTTTTTACTAGTCAGCCTTTTTTAGTGGTTAATGCTTATCATGCCCATTTAAATGAAGGGACCCATGCTAGCAATAAATACAAAGCTATGGTATCATAATAAGTGGTACCAAGGACACTAAGCATCTATCTATCATGTTACCTAAGGTTTCATCCAAAGAGACATTGATATTTTATGATGAATTCAAAAATCCATCTAGCTCCACACAAGGGACAAGGGATTTCATTCTTCTGCAAAAAATTCATAGAGGGGAAGTTCAGTTTTCCATACACACATCTATCTACATTTTCTACATCTAGTTAGTTCTCAGTATCAAGTAAAAATCACACAAGAGCCACATAGGGCACGATTCTACACACATACATGCAGAACTACATTTGTATATTGTGGGAATGAAAATGATAAGTGCATCTGCTAGAATCATATTTAGTATCACTCAGTCAGGTGAACCACTCTTGGGTTGAGTCTGAATCAAACTAGAGGATAAATGTACTATATATAATATCATCTTATTAATGCAAATTGATAAGTTTTTTGGGGTTTTGTTGGTGATTATTTATTATCACAGGTTTCAGGTGAAATAAAATGAGGTCTAGTGAAGTACATGCGAGCGAATTTGATAACCAATGAGCATATTACAACCCTATGAAATTTCATTTCACAACTTCTGAGCAATCACATGTGCCCAAAATAGGTCTCTAGTGCTCTAGGTGCTCTTGCCCTACATAGGCTCCTTGGTCTTGGCATTTCTGACACTCCTGTAATTCCTTATGGGTCTAATTATGACATCCTACTTCTCTGTTCCAAGATTTTTCCCAACTCGGCACAGCTTTGGCTTCACCCTAATGAAGTCTATTACTAAAAGTATTTTATTCAAAACTTCATTTACAAGCTAGGGTTTCAAATAAGTTAAATTAAGCTTATTTTTTTGGATCAAATATGTACTTAATTGTTCATATCATTGTTTTGGTACATATTTATATTTAGAATGTTATTTATTTCAATATTTGCTTAATCAAATATAAGGGTTTGGAGAAAGAAGAATCTGAGTAGGTACTATAATGCACCCCATAATTGCTTGTAAGACTAATGGTTATTAAACCTAGTTGTTCAGTAGGGCTGCTGATATCTTCCCCTTTGAAATGAGGAGAGTAAATATTACCTATGAAGAGATTATCCTCTTTAATACTTTACATAATTCTATGGACCACACCACCAAAGATGGACATGGGCCCAATATTTGAATATATAGACATAAGGTACAAAAGAGAATGAGTGCCCCATGTTCTTCATATGTGTTGCACTACTAAGTAAGAGTGTGTAGTATGTTGAAATATCAATAGAGAAGAAGACCCAATCCACCAAAACACTTATATTTTCCCTAGCTAAAATTAGAAGCATAATCTGAAGTGTTAGGAGTAAAATCATGATGTTCCTCTATAAACTAACTAATACACCGTGTCATATGAAGTTACGAGATCTATGCCAAAATGTCTATGGTATCCTTATTCACCGTTGAAATCAAAACCTTAAGACTAGAAATATGGAGTTTTTACCCCTAGGGAAAAACCTTGAACATAGTAGTGTCTTTATGGTCATGAACTTTTTGTATGGTCTTGAACCTATGTCTTTTATACCAAAATTTGATATCTAGAGATGATTTTGAGAATCTTTACCTTATGAAAACTCATGTCTAAACATGTAATTCTACCTAGAAGTGTAGAATATGTACCAATGAATTCCCCCAATTTAAGTCATGTGTGATACAGAATTTGAGCACATGGCCCACAATAATAGATGAATGCCCATGCATTATATGTATAAAATCCTATAGGAGAATGTAGATACAAATCCCTTGAGCATTTGACTCTAGATGAAGCTTATTGGTTAGTAGAAATATGGGACTTAGCAAAAAACATACATAAGGTTTGCATGGAAGAGAAGAGCACATTCAAAAGTGCAGGAGGATTGGGAAGGAATCACGCATTGAGGATAAAAACAAATTTGGGACTTAACCGTTGTCACGATGATGAGCTATTTTTGGAAATAGCATGCCGAACACAAAAATTGGTTAAAGACTTACGCAACATGCATTGGCTTTTTTTGGAGGATCGACTACGAAGTGCTTTGCATGGGTACATGCTAAGAATAGATTTACTACCAATAGTTAACTAGAAAATTCTATTATTAGCATACTTACATGTGTGGCTATTATTGTAATGACGCGTGGTTAAAAATAACATGCGACCTATTTTGGGAATAGATACATGATGAAGAGCAAGTCGCCACCTTTATAAAGATGTAGTAAATTGTGTAGGATAATATAGTATGTAAGAACTGAGTTATTGTGAAGTTATGCTACCAAATATGTTGCGCGCATAAACTCATGGAGATTACTCTATAGTGTAATAAGCTTCTGTGTATTTATCAATGTTTAAATGCAATGGAGTGTATTGGATGAAATAGAGTATTCTATTAGATCCTGAGTATAATATGGTTCTTGCATGCTTAGATTTCATCATAGGTTATCATTTAAGTTCTATTATTCTCTAAGATCTAGATCTGAGTATGCTAGGTAGAATGTTATATTAATTATGCATATGAATGCTTTAAGTATTCATGATGCTAACATCTTGCAATAAAAACCCTAAAGAGGGGATTGGTACCTTTGCACGCTTCAAGTGAGCACTCAGTCTAGGTTGAGTGATGTGTTAGTTTTCCTGGGCTATTACTAGTGAATTCTAGGCTCCATCATTGGTTTCGTTTCTGGGACCTATTTTTCAATTGTTTTCAGGATGGTTCATGATGAAGATGTATTGGTTGACCCTAGAAAGTGTTGAGGAGTGGATACATGACCTAGAAGAAGAAAACAGTTAGAGTTTTAGTAATAGATCTGAGTTTGACACACGCGCATGGGTAGAGAAGAACTTGTATAATTGTTTGTATGTTATTTTCTTTGTTATCTTTCTAATAAAAATGTATGAGTGGCTGGTTGCTTATGTGTCTAAATGGAATTGGAGGTATTGGACACTTGCCTACATACAGGATGAATTTTAGGCCCTCTATGATGTTGATCTAATTTTGATGCATGGTGTACACGTAGTTCCGTGGTGTTCTGAATATCTATATTTCGGAGTAATCAGTTTCTACTTACTCTTACCCAGAGGTAGATGAGTTCCAGTTTTTATGTTATCCCAAGGGAACTTGTTTACAAGGAATTCCACTGGCAATCAAAATATTGATGGCAACCCTAAACTTGGAAGAAAAGTTGATGGCTAGATAAACCCTACCACGCATGGGGGTAGGAGCAGGTTTGGTGAAGGATGACGGACCTAGCAGTAGAGAGGAAAAGAGAAGAAAGGAGGCTTAAGTACAATGAGGTGTGTGAGAGGGAGATAGAGAATCATCATGATATTGCAAAATAGATGGCGTTGAGGAGAGATATGGATCATGAAGGATTTAGAGCTCATGTAAAAGGCATGGATCTATAGCATATGGAACTCCCCCATTTGGGAAATCATGATAAGGAACCCTCCTCGGCCTCATATGGAATCGTGCCAATAGAGACAACATGGGCCACAGGCGCGCATCTGAATCTACTTGGCAACCTAACCCTTACGCTTGGTTTTCCAATATCTAATACAACCAGTAGTCAACAAGTTACTTTAGGGAGTAGAATAATAGGAGTAAATCAAATAGAAAGTGCATCTATGGCTGGAAAAACATCTTCTTCTTTTTTAGAGATACCTTTTAAGGTGCATCATTGGGACAAAACTCAAGTGAACAGAATTTTGGACTCACTTCTGGGAGTAGTACCACCTTTTAGACTATATGAGTTTATTTTAATACCACTATTGGGCCACAGGGCAGTACATCCACTAGTCCACTTTCAGATACAAGTGGAGGATCAGGGTGCAAAGGTGGCTCTAGTTCTAGTGGATCTGGTGGGTCTAGAGGTAGAGGTAACACATGAGGTTCTAGATTAGGTGGGAATGGTCCTCACCAACCCCAAAATATTTACATGGAGATGTCACTTTGTCTTCCAGAGTATAGGGGAATAAAATATGTTGTTGACCATGTGCACATATATGAGATACTATGGCATGTGAAAGGGATTACAACTTCTGAGCGCAAGGTAATTCAGTTTACAACTACATTTTAGGGACATGCTCATTATTGGTACAATAACTTTGAACCTAATCAGACTTGTGTAGATTATGCATCACTACAGGATGCTTTCCTTAAGGAGTTTTATATCCTTGAGTTCAATTAGAAGAGTTTAATTGCCCTCAAGGATATTAAATATTGAACTACTAAGATCATTCAGGAATATGATGCCCATTTCAAAACACTTATGTATAAAATTTCATATGATACCATGCAAGACAAAATGCACATTGGTTTGTTGGGGGCTTGATCACACCATTTAATAGGGCATTGTAACATAAGACATATACAAACCCACGCAGAGCACTTAAAGACACATTATGCATTGAGGTAGTCAAAATTATAGACACTGGAATAATCCCATTCTTGGAAGCACAGATTACAGCTATGGTGAAGCAGTTAGAGAAACTATCGGCCACTTCAACACATGAGATGTGCATTAGGATTAGGTGTATAGATTGTGAAGTGGAAGGGTACACTAAGGATAATCATCCCTGTAATTCAGTACGTTCATTATTTCTAGACTGCAAGATATGTCATTTAGACCATGATGCAAGCCACTTCCCATTATTACAACGTGCGATCAAAAAGAACTTATCTTGCTATTGTAATATTATCTGGTCTAAGAATCATAATACAAAATACTATAGATTGATTGGTTAGATCCATGATACCATCGACATTGGTGTGCAACAGACTAGGGGTATCAGATAACTCTAAAATTAAAAGTTAGCACCGTGATCGTGATCACACCCAAAGGTGCTACTATTGGAATGAGGGACGCTTTGAAGGAAGTCATGGTAGAGGTCGAGGATACCATGGTGGATTCAGGAGCGAAGGTCATGGTGGTGGATGCGGCAATTTTCCTTGTGGAACGTGTTATACATGTGGATCTATTGACCACTACAGGTGTAAATTCCCTCAAAATATTACTTTTTCTTTTTGTGGGAATAATCATAACTATGAGGAATGCCCAGACTTATATGAGCATCTTAGCAAGCAACATAAACAAGAGAACAAGGGCACAAGGATGGTTAGAATACAACACACCATGGAAAATCAGTGGATACCAAAGTTGGCACCAGAACCTATGGTAGTATCTGTGAAGATTACTATACGCACTAAAGTTTGCATGCCAGAGAGACATTACAATAGAAACCGACTATTACTAAGGAGGAGGTTTTATATACAAGATACCCATATCCTACACACCAGAAGGAGGTTTATCAGGAAACCATGGAGGTAATCAGAAATATTTAGGGTGAATTACAGTGTTTAAAGGAGCAATCACTAAATTTGGAACAAAAGAAGGCAACAGAGATGGTCCAATCAAATGTTAATGATTTTAAAGAGGCATGCAAGATGCTACGCAAGGAGAACATTATTTTGTTACTAGGGAATTGTTAAAGGGAAACACTTCACACATAGGTATTGAGACTAGATGGAAGAGCCTACATGTTAATCTTCCCCCTTATAGCTTAGATTATGACAAGGATATCACTTTGAATGTTGTTTTGGATGGGTGGATTTTGAGAAATATATTTATTGACATAAGCACGGAAGTGAATGTGATTACTTTAGATGCATGGGTGCAGATGGGAAGACATCCATTACAGCCATCCACTAATGTATTGTTTATGGCTAATTAGACTAAGGCCACTCCGATCAGGATTTTAAAGGATGCATCCATTATTATAGAAGGAGCCAAGTTCACGGAGGACTTTGAGGTTTTTACACTTATAAAAGCAAACATCTTCCTAGATCTACTTGGGAGACCTTAGTGTTATGCAAATGATGTTGATCTACAGTTCAACAAGGGGTATATAAGTTTTGAGAACAAGGAAGAATGATTTATTATCCCTTTAACAAATGGAAAATCTACACCTTATGTTAAACCTTTGAGTGAAGAAGACTTGAATAAGATTCATGTGTGTGTCATTTGAGATCTTGAAGTACTTGAGCCATCTGAGGAGGGAATCCTCTAGTGGGAGGATGCACAATCTATTAATGATACTAAAATTATTTCTTGTGATAATTGGGTGCATGACACCTATAATATGGTTGGGCAAAAAGTAAGAAGTGCCTTTGCACAAAGGAGAAAATCTCGTGGAAGAAGAAATATGTTAGTGTATACCCTGTGTAGCACGAATAAATCTCATGTACGAATCAAGTGGAAAGAATAAATATGTTAGTGTATACCCCGCGCGGGACAAAAACACACTGGTGGATGGTTCTCCGGGATAATCTCATAGAATGGAATGAAGTAAGAATTGCTCTAACAACCTGGTTTCTCAGGAGCAATGTACCCACTCAAATCTGCATATATCATGGTAATCATCTTATTCAACACCATATTAAGTAGTGTGAGAGACTATGGATAGAGGGGTGTAAAGCTTTACCACCTTCACTTTGGATGCACAAATTTTATTCCACTTTGTAATGTTTCGCATGTGCTTGGTATGTTTATGCGGAACTGCATAGGGAGACTAGAAATTGGCAAGCATTTATTGCAAGAATGGTCTAGACTTTTGACTACTTCTCTAATAAACCTCTAGTAAGATAGACATTATGATTTATGGAACACTTGACTATGGGAGACAGTGAAAAGGATAAAGAACTCATTCACGAGTTATTTTCTGAAGAAGAACCATGAACGTATTTTGATGAAATAGATGAGAAAAATGCCAAACTATTTAAGCATGCTTGCTTTGAGAAGGAAATATGGTCTACATAGTGGATAATGAAGAAGTAGAAAATTTGGACATTCATCATTCTAAAGGTACGCGCGAGGTTTTAGACAGTGTGGATAAAAATGTGCGTGCCTATCATGAACCTATGAAAACCAATAAAGTGAACATTGGCACATATGTTGAACCTAAGGAGACCATAATTGGATATTATTGGTCTGATTCTAAAGTGGAAAAGATAATTGAGTTACTACGTGATTTACAAGAATTATTTCATAGCGGCTACCATGATTTAAATGGGGTGCAAGACTCATTACGAAAGATGAATATTAAGCTAAAGTAAGGTGTGAGCCCAGTCAAGAAGAGACCTTACAGAATGAACACTAACCTGCGTGTAAAAGTTAAACAAGAAATTGACAAAATGCTATAGTCTAGAATCATTAAGCCCCTAGAAGAATGAGAGTGGGTTAGCCCCATTGTAATCAATATAAAGAAAGATGGTTATATTAGAATTTGTGTGCATTACATGGAGCTGAATGTTGTATATGTGATTAATCCTTTTCCTACGCCTTTCGTTGAGGAAATATTAGAAGGAGATTCATCGCGCAAAATTTATTCTTTTACAAATGGATTCTCTAGGTATCATTACGTAAGAATTGCACAAGAGGATCAAGAGAAGACAACTTTAACCACTAAATGGAAAATATTTTCATATATGGTGATGCCCTTTGGTTTGAAGAATGTGCCTGATGTATTTTGGTGCATAGTTATTCAAGAATTCCAAGATTTTATTCACAAATTCTTACAGGTTTAATTGGATGATTAGACGGTATATGGGCTTGTTAAGAATCATTGTGACAACTGATGGGTGTCATTATTCCTTTCATTTAATCAAATCTCTATTGATTTCATATTCAAACCATGGGTGTGTTTAAAGCTATATACAAGAAGAAGAATCTTAGCGATCTAGTAATTGATTATAGGTATTTTGTATTTTCTGGGGGATATTTTCAATGTCTTAAGGACTTCTTGGTTAAAAACCTTATTGGAATAAAACTATGAAAACATGTTAGAAGTAAACACAATTTACAGAAATGAATTGCTAGAAATAAACACACTTTGCCTTGGAAGTAAACACACTTTACAGAAATGAATTGTTGGAAATAAAAAAACATTATAGAAATAAACACACAATTGAGAACACTTGGAAAATGATTGCAAAGAAATAAGAACTTAATATACAACACCTGCAGGGACAAGTCTACAACATATTTCAACTTAAGGAATTGAAAGTGATAAAGAATTAAAAGATCTAAACTATTTTCTCTCAAAATATAAATACCAACAAAAATGAGGATCCTGGTTCTTGGAGGAGTGGGCCCTTGCTCCGCCTCAAAATAGGATTGGAAAACTTAATTTTCTCTCAAAACAAAATTTTTTATTTTATTGATAAATTGTTCTGCGTTACAAAAGATGTGTTGGATATGTGTATATCAATATATATATATCCATCCCTTGTTCTATATCTATATTCCTATATCTA
The DNA here is from genome assembly GCA_019776745.2 of Taxus chinensis. Lineage (NCBI taxonomy): Eukaryota > Viridiplantae > Streptophyta > Pinopsida > Cupressales > Taxaceae > Taxus > Taxus chinensis. Next base: position 477,505,514 of record CM034154.1, on the reverse strand, counting down.
ATCTATCTGTAGGTCTGTATGTATATACTTCTTCCAGGGGTGCATTTATGGTCGTAACTGTTCCATTGATATGATGGAACTAAATCATGCCCAGAATAGATGCTAAATTGGAACATGTCTGGATGTACAGCTGTGTGATGATTATCCTAGATCTTTAAGTATGGAGGGTAGAAATTATTCTAATCTTCTCCTAATTTATAGCATCATTGATTTGACAAATCACCAACCGTTTAGAATAGATTCTTATCAGTTCCGGAACTTTAGAAGAGTTCTATAACTGAAGGAAATCATTCCAAGTCTGACCAAGAGAGTTCCAGAACTATCTGCAGGATTTCCATAACTAATTCTAATAATTCTAGAACTAAGTACTAGAGTTACAGACTTAATTGTGAAAGTTCTGGAACTAGGTGATAAATCTTGTGACTGTGTAATGGAGTTTTAGAACTAGCTTGGAAGTTCCAGAACTAAGTTGTATTGAAAAAAATGATTTCAAAGACATGTTGACCACTTTATACTTCGTTCTTCCACCTGATTGTGGCTTGCTTTATTACAAAACTAAATTTCCAAAACACTTTGTTAGGAATTACAAAGATTTTAAATGTTAGAATCATAATAAAAAAAATATGGAAAATTACATCCTAACTCATATTAGATCAAACAAAAGTTGCAAAATGCAGTCAAACTTAATAAAAAGGAGAGTAAGATGAGATCATTTATTGTACATTTAACGGGCATATTCTGGCCTCATCATTTCCCCCATACGTACTTGTTTTTAAGTCCCTTTACAAACTTTACTCTTGAAATTTGGGGTTATATATTCTGCATTCCATTTGATTGCTTAGGTCAAATGGTTGGAACTGAATATCCCCATGCTTTAATTCAGAGGTATTATAACCTTCTCCTACTTCTACTTTCCTCTGTCATTCCTCAAATTGAGTAGGATCTTGAGGTTATCTTTTCTACCATGGTAACATGGGGTGAGAAGGAGTGGAGGCCTTGTTATCATTCCCATCCATATGCCCCTATTTTTTTCATTGATCTGAGTAATTACTGTACATAAGGATTTTTATTTATGTAAACTCCAGATTAATTTTGTGGGAGATATTAATTCCCTTCTTCTCAATGCCACCGAGAGAAATTCCCATCTTTTCAAACATGACTCATAAATATCTTCAAAATTTTCCTCTTCATAAGATGTGATGACATTAATACTTCTCTACAAATTGGCAAGATAAGGTTCCTTGAACATTTTATCAAATGCATGGGATCTGAAATGTGTAGAAAAGGCATATAGTTTACCATAATGATATCTCATATAGAAACTAGATGAACTCACCTTTAAGAGATGCTCTGACTCCCTTTCCTTCATGCAATATGATTTTGAAGAACAGAAACAAATGCATTAAGATGGCTTTCCCCTACATATAAACTGATCATAAAACCTAAGTTCTTTTCCAGCATAAAATTGAAGAGATAGAATTTGCAGAGAATATTTTCCTACTCTGCATTGGCTAAGGGATACGCTTTTGTGAAATCACAATCATTTTTTATTTCATGTGGAAGGCCACATTCTATCCTTGATAACTTCCAACGAATCAATTGTTCCTCCAAAAACACACTATGTGCAAGAGAAGGTCTCCTCCATGCAAGTAATTTCTCACCCATCATGCAAACCATTTGTATTTTCACAAGATATTTAAATTTTTCATTTTCTTCTTTGTAAAACTTTTCTTCCCATTCTTTTATTTCTTTATTATCTCCTTCTGTCTTGCTTTTCAAGTCCTCATTGGATGTCTTGGATTCACTGACTTCTCTGCAAATATCATCCCTTACTTGTCTAAGTAGCCAATAAGTTAATTCAGTTTGTGCAAAGACTGTTGACAGAGTAGTTTGCTTCCTGGAATTTTGACATTATTCCTCTTTTTCCATTATTTGTTGTTTAAATCTTGTCAATTCCTCATTTTTGTCAGTGAGCTAAGTTTTTAATTCCCTAATGACCATTTCTCTCTATTCTAATTTAAGTTTGAGAAAATTCAACTCCTTATCCTTTTTGTAATAGTGAGTTCTTCTTTGGAAAAAAATAGGTTTAACTACTTGTTTCTCTTCTTTCTCTGAATGTTCCTTGGGGATTAAGCATTCTTCTTCTACCAGAGGGGATTTCCCTTTCCATTTCCAAGATGCCAATTCATCTTCTTCATGTGATTGTGATGTTGATTCACCCATCTCTTGGAAAAATTATTCCTCAAATCTCTCATCTTATTTTTCTATCTCTGTTTGGCTTGATCCAGGAGGAGTCATGGCCATGCTGCCCAAAATATCAGCAGCTTCCTTTTCTAGCCCTTATTGATCTTCCATCTCCTCTGGAATTCTCTAGAACTTTTATGAATTCTCCTTCTTTGAGGAGCCTAAAAATGTATAGAAATGGGTCTCCTCCTAGAGCTTCTTCTGATTTTCACCTCTTTCTCTTGCCTAGGTGAACTGTCACTATCAGAGATAGATATTAGCTCTCTTGTAGCTACTACAGAGGAAGGAATTTCTTTAGAAGGTGTTGGTTGGATATTTTGTCACACCAAAATATGAGGTTCAACCATAGTACATGGGATTTAATCCCATGTACTGTGGTTGAACCTCATATTTTGGTGTGACAAAACATCCAACCAATAGTTTTTGGCAACTCCACTGGGGAAATACAGATTGATAAGACTAAGCTTTTCCTTTTGGTGTCTGAGGACTCTGTATTTGCCTTATTTTCAAGAAGATCCATTTTCCAGTTCAAGCTAGCTAGGAAGATTTTCACTCAGTCAAGCCAAGCCAGGGGTGAAACTGATCCATTCTTTGATCTACTTTAATAGCATAATTTCATGATTTCACCCAACAGTGTTGCATCTAGCCAAGCAAGAAGTTCTTTGCCCATCCGAAGGACTCAGATTTCTTAAGAATAAGAAGTTTCTACAACTTTTCATCCATTATTCTTGTCAGATATTCATATTCATGTACACACTTCATTTAGAAGAAGGGCAGCACAACTTGTGCCTTAGGGCACAGCTATTGGTCCTCTTTCCCTTACTCCACCATTGCATGACCTACCTTATGGAACACAAAATAATATTCCTAAGTTCAACAGTGATGGAAAACAACATCCTGACGAACACATTGTCTCATTCTTTGTTTCATCCAGTGTTCTTGGGGTTTCTCATGAAGATGTCTCTGTTTGAATCTTCATCAAAATATTGCATGGCGTAGCAGCGGAATGGTTTTACCATCTCCAAAAGGAATGCATTACCAACTAGGCTACCATGAGATCTTTATTTGAAGAAAGGTTCAAACCAGCTGAAGACTCTCATGCCATCTTACACACTTGAAGAAGGAGTCTTACGAACCCATGCGGGACTTCATAGCCAAATTCAACAAGCTGATCTGCAAGATTCAAGACCTTGTTGTTCCTACTCTTGAAAATCAAAAGTGTTTCTTCATCAACAATCAACCTCCTGATGTGAGCTTCTTGTTGAGAAGATCTGTTATACCCGATTTGTCCACTGCTCACGCTACATCCATTGAAATAGAAGACAATCTTATTCTGGCTGAAAAGATCAGAAGAGAATCATCCAAGCCTAAAAATAAGAGTTCTTCTCAATGTACTATTGATCCAATGATTCAAAAGAAGGCGAATGACTTGATCATCTTAAATAATTAAATGTCTCAACAAGTAACCAATATTCCTTATCAGGATATTCCTAGATGGAATTTCAACAATGCCAACAGTGCTCCCGCAAGAGATAGGAATCAGTTGATCACTGCTCCCACCAGGCTGGCCATTGAAACTCCTCCTATCAACACAGTAGTTGAAATAATTGATGAGGATGAGGAACCAGGAGATCATGAATCTCATGAATCCTTCAAAGCTTCAGGATATGATGATGATTCTTTCGACGATTTAGCTGGTGACTCCAACATTGGTTATTTGGAATATGAGAAAGATGAAGATGAGCATGATGGACAATAATTTGTAGTTTTCACTCAATCCCAATCTTAGAAACCCAGAAAGCTAGTTGAAATCTCCAAGGATAAAAGTAAGGAAGCTCCCATAGTTATGGAAAAAAGACGATCTCCCATATTAGCACAAACTGAAAAAGGAGATAACGAAAAAAGGTAACTTCAACTTCCAAATCTCTTTCTCCTGCTTTCAAGGCCAGTACCCCAGCTCAGACCAATGTAACCAGAATTGAGCCCTCCATCATTCCTTCATATACTACTTTTGACATCATTTATCACATGAAGAAAACCAAAATCCAAGTGTCGGAAGCCAAATACCTTCAGTCCAACCCTGAGCAATTTGAGAAACTTGCCAAATTCATTAGAAGCAAGGATGTTATTCCTCCATTTTCAAAAGGAATTTTTCCTAGCTCCACTCAGCCTTTACCTTAGAGTAATATGAACTCTTCCACTTCTTCAGGAAATATTGAACCGTTTTATTTGTCTTTACTTATAAATGGTTTTAATCTCAACAATTATACAATTGGCTTAGGAGCCTCTGATAACGTTATGCTCACAAAAGTAGTTCATACCCTCAGACTCACACTAACTAAATCTTATGGATGATGTTGCTCCATGGAAACTAAACAAGTCCCCTTGATTGGCCAAATCAAAGATGCGCAATTTGTGTTTGTTGCATTTCCAGAAAAGAGAGTAAAAATGACTATCCTAGTTGTTGATATTCCAGCTACTTATGAGATTAATTTGGGAAGATGATTTTGCAAAGATGTTGGAGGAGAAATCAAAATGGATTGGAAAAAATTTAAAATTCTAGTAAATGGATTTCCTCATGTTCTTCACCCCAAAGCACAAGAAAAGTACCTGGTTACTAAATTAGATGACCCTAAGGCTCAAATTCTATTTGAAGATGCAAGCTTGGCTAATTATTTCTTGACATCTGAGGTTCCCTCTATAGAAGTGAAAGAAGAAGATCCTAATTTTGTTTGGACCCTTGAGTTCGATAGGAGATGTTCAACTACTGGTTCAAGTGCTGGTGTAGTTCTTATATCTCTAGATTTCGAGATCTTTCCCTTTGCTTTCAAGTTGTAGTTTGATAATACTACTAACACAACTGAATATGAAGCTTTGTTATTAGGATTAGAAATGGCAAGACAAAAAGGAATCCGAAATCTCAAAGTACAAGGAGATGCCAAGTTGATTGTGAATCAAGTAAAGGGAATTTATCAAGTAAAAAATGACCATCTAAAACATTATAGAAACAAGGTTTGGGACAGCATAGAATGCTTTGATGCTTTTTTCATTAAAGCAGTCTTAAGAGATTACAATGATAAATTTGATTCCTTAGCTATTTCTACATCTCTTCTTCTTCCTCACCCATAGTTCAAACAGGACACATATACCATTGAGATTGTGTATCGTCCAAGTGTTCCAGATAACTCATCTCATTGGCAGGTGTTTAATGATGACCAACAGGTATTGTCTTTTCTGGAGAAAGCTGATAATTTCAGTGAGCATTATTTTGAAGGATTAGAATCAGCTTTCCGTGAGTCTATCTCGAATTCATATCAAGAAATTGATGGTGAATTCATCCAGCTTAAAGGAAATAAGATTCCAAAAGGATTAGTTTCTCTGGAAGGTCTGTTTGACAAGCATGACCGGTTCATTTAGGGTAAAAGGAAAGATTAAGGTGCTTCCTCATCAAAGGTAGATCAAGTTAACTTGGGCTCCTCTGATCAACCATGGATGGTAAACATCAGTAAATGCTATTCTCTGGAGAAAAAAGAAAGATTCTCTTCACTCTTGAAGAGATATATGGATGTCCTAGCATGGTCATATGTGAATCTAAAGTCTTTCAATCCTAAGGATGTGCAACATAGTATTCCTTTGAAGCATGAAGTTAAACCCTATAGGCAGAAGTAGAGACATTAAAACCAAAAGATCTTAGGGAATATTTTTGTAGAAATTTAGAAAATTTTAGATGCAAGGATTATCTTTCCGATCCATCATTCCACATGGGTTGCAAACATTTTCCCTGTGAGAAAGAAGAACGATGAAATCTAGATTTGTGTTGACTTCCAAAATCTCAACTAGTCTTCATTAAAGGAAAATTATCCATTTCCCATCATGGACCAGGTATTACAAACTATCACTGGAACATAAATGTTACCCATGCTTGATGGATTTTTAGGGTATAATCAGGTTGATGCGTAGCTGCTGAAGATCAACATAAAACAATGTTCACCACTCCATGGGGAACCTTTGTCTTACAGGAGAATGCCTTTTGGTTTGATTAACACCGGGGACACATGTTTCAAAGGACTATGGACTTAGCTTTTAGAGATTTAATGGGAAAAGGTCATAGTTGTGTATTTAGATGACTTGATGGTCTTCTCTAAAAAATTAAGTGATCATTATGATCACCTGGAATAGGTACTCTTAAGGTGCAGGTGTCATGGGATTTCATTAAATCCTAAAAATTCCATGTTTGGAGTGATAGAAGGAAAGTTGTCTAGGTCATATTATGACTAGAGAAGGAACCAAGATCGAATCAGAGAGGGTGAAGGCCATTCAAATCCTTACCCTACCCACAAGAAAAAATGGGGTGCACTCCTTTTTCGGGAAGGTTAATTTCCTAAGAATATTTGTACCTGATTTTGCTGATAAAACCAAGGATATCCTCTGGGATGATGAAAGAAAAAAATCCATTTTGATGGACCACTGAAGGGAAGCTTTTGTTTTGAAAGATGTCAAAAAGGTAATTGCACATGCCCATGTTCTAGTATGTCTAGACTTCAAGAAATATTTCATCATGTACAGTTATGCTTCCGCTCATATAGTGTCAGCCATCTTGATGTAGGAAAATGAAGAAGGAATTAAAGCTCCCATCACTTTCATAAGCTACCCATTGAAAGAACACTAATTGAAAATGTCAAAAATTGAAAAGCATGCTTATGTGGTGGTGAGAGCTAGTGAAACATTTTTAGGTATTATGTGCTAAGTTCTCATACCCTCGTTCTCATTCCTGATATTGTAGTTAAATCCATCTTGACTCAACAAGAGTTGGGTAGTCAATGGGGTAACTGGATAGCTAAAGTCCAAGAGTATGACTTGGACATCATACCTACCTATTTGGTATGAGGAAGGGGCTTATGCCAATTGATTGCAGAAAATAATTCCGAGAAAGAATGCGAAAAAATTGAGGATACCTCTTCGGAATTGCCAATGGTGCTTTTTGTGAGCACAACTAACGAATGGTACACAGATATTTATTTATTTTTGACTTATGGTGAATGCTCCCCACATTTAAGCCAAAAGGAGAAGAGGAAAATTAAGTTGAGATCTACAAGATACATTCTATGGGATAATGGAATATATAAGAAAGGTATTGATGGTGTATTTATGCGCTGTGTTGATAAGTCTCAGCAGGTGAGGTTGCTAGAGTCCTTCCACAATCTAGCATGTGGATGAAATTTCTCCTCCTTCGTGACAACTTATAAGATCCTACGGGCCAGGTACTATTGGCCTACTCTCTTTCGAGACTCAGCAAAATGGGTGTCCAAATGTGAGGCTTGTCAACATTTTGTTGGTCACCCTAAGTTAGTAGCTCTTCCCCTGAAACCTGTGGTGATTGAAGAACCTTTTTGCCATTGGGGAATTGATTTCATTGGAATATTAAATCTTATCTCTAGTGCTGGACACAACTACATGCTCACTGCCATAGTCTATTTCACCAAGTGGGTGGAAGCTACACCCCAACCTCTAAAGCTATCTGCAACTTCCTCAAGGAAAATATAATTGTCAGATTCGACATTCCTCACAAGATCGTGGCTGACAACGATTCCAATTTATCATCACATGAGTTGAAAGAATTTTTTTATGGATTCAGGTTCATGTTGGCTCATTCATCTAACTATTACCCCCGAGGTAATGGTCGGGCTGAATCAAGCAACAAGAACCTGGTTACTATAATCAGAAAGTTGGTGGATGAGAACCAGAGAACATGGAACAAAGTGTTATATGATGCGTTATGGGTAGATTAGATTACTCTGAAATGAGATATTGGGATGTCTCCCTTCCAAGTGTTGTATGGAATTGATGCTGAGATCCCTATCTTTGTAGAGTTGCCCACCTTACGGTTGGCCAAAGTAATTGAAGATGAAACTTTACAAAATTCTATCAAGAAGAGGGTTATGTACCTAGCTAGGCTAGAAGAGGAATGAAGCAAGGTGGTTGATTGCATTACAAATCATCAAAGTAAAATAAAGAAGATATTTGATAAGAAATCAAAGCAACGCGACTTCCAAATTGGAGATCTAGTACTTCTCCGGGATAAGAGAAGGGAGCAGAAAGGGATGATTGGAAAGTTTGATTCTTTATGGAAAGGACCTTTTAGGATTCATCAGCTGAACGGTGAAAATAGCTTTTGTCTGTCATATCTTGATGGAGATTTGCTCCCTCTACCTTTTAGTGGTCAACATCTGAAGTTATTCCATCAGTAATGCAAGATACTCTCTTGCATTATACATAATTTGTTTTCAGTCATGTGTTTGCTTTTAATTTTCTTTCTTTGTTTGCTTGTTTTTTGTTTTCTTATTTTTTAGACTTCATAGCCCAATGGATAAAAGTAGAGATTTTGAGTTCTCTTCCTTTGATGTCACAAAGAAAGTCCCCAATTGGAGCCAGCTGTTATCTCATTTTTAGTGATTCCAGCTAAAATTAAGATAACCATAGAATTTTTCTGGAAAAATCTCCTCAAATTCCCTTTTGAGGAGATATTTGGGTTTTTGGGTTTTAACAACATGAAAACATATTTTCTGCATGCTTCATGCAAATTGTTTCCCGAAACCCGAAACCCAAAACAATTCAGTCTATCAGGTTTTCAGAACTCATAAACATCATAACATGATTTGCAAAAAGCATGCTACATGTCGCTTGACTTCCGAAACTTGAAACCTGATATGTTCCTTTGTGTCAGGTTTTTGGGACCTTGGAACATCTAAACATCTCATGCCTCATGTCACATGTTTCCTGAAACCAGAAACCTGAATTGATAGTTAATCCTTTATGTCAGGTTTTCAGGCACTCCAAGCATGATGACATGGCATTAATGCTGAGTTGTTGGGTAGTTGGCACACGTGTTAGGTGAAGTGTAATAAATGTGAGGACTTTATAAATAGTTCAATTTTACAGGTCATTTTTACCTATTATACTTTTGCTGCATGGATTTTTTGTACTTGTGCCTACGACCTTCAAACCCGATTGAGATTCTTGATAGGTTTTCAATTATTTCTCAAGATTACTGAAGGTATTTATATTTTCTTTCCGATTTGAGGTCTTTTCAATTTTTATTTGAGATATTATTTTTGTGTTCTCCTTCCTTTCCTATTTTCCCTCTAGGTTTAGGGTTTTAGATTGTTTTCTTCATTTTATGTTGTATTCCAATGAAAGTTCTTGTTTAGAATTCACCCCCAGGGTGTTTCTTTATTTTATCCCATGGAATATACCCTGTTAATTACTAAAAAAACTAAAATTCCTAACTGGTGAAATGGAGGGAATTTTGCATATCCTGAAACCTCAAAAACCCGAGTCCTTTGTTTCAGGTTTTGTACGGTGTCCAACAACTTTTTGCTTCCACCGTTAGTCGGACTTCATCGATTTCTTAACAATCTCCAAGTTATGCCCTTCTATCAGGTTGTTCCAAGTTTCAGACATCTATCAACCTCTGACATACACTTTGTAGTGTATCGGGTTTCTCTAAGTGTTCAACATCCTCTGATCTTTGCTTTGTGTCGGGTCTTGCGAAGTGATCAACATCTTCTGACTTTTGCTAGTATACCAGGTTTTATAAGGTGTCTAACATATACTAAGTTCTAACACTTTCTGCAGTCTTTCAGGTTTTGTGAAGTGTCTGAAAAGACCTTATTTCCGACATACATTCTAGTGTGTCAGGTTTCATCAAGTGCTTTGCAAGTTCTAAAGTCTGGATAGTGTGAAGGGTTTGTGGGGTTGCTCAGCAAGCTTCCAAGTCCAATTGTTCAAATAAGAGTTGTCTAGGCATTCTTTCTTTAAGACTTCTCATGTTGGATCTTGGATCATCTAAGGATAAGTCAGAAGGTTAGGAAAGATGAAATACAAGTACTAGAAAATGGAATCCCCCTGCTACATAGATTGTAATTACAACATTCGAGATACTGAGCTTGGTAACATTTACATGGAAGACTTTTGGAACAGAACCAAGGATTCTTCTCAGAGTCCCTAGATGAAGTTGATAACCAACAGTGGCCTCCCTCTTGCCGTAGGATTCCCAATGTTTGCTCAATGCCCCAAGTTCATTTTGGCATGTGCTTCCAATTATGACTCAAATTCTCACTCAGTGAAAAATCAAGCAGGAGAAGTCATAGTGAAGTTGGATGAGGGTTACTTTGATGACCTCTTAAGATTACAAAAATTTCAGGTCGATGTAGATCTTAAGTCAGCATAGAAATCCTAGGATAAAGATCAAGAAGACTGCATTAGGCATGTAAATAGAAATTTCTTGATCAAGGCCAAGCCACTTGTCTCTAGGTTTCTTAAGTTTATCCCCAGGAGTGATTTCATCCTTGAAATCAGCAACATCATCACCCTACTGAGTCAAGTATTTGGACTCTCTGAGTCAAGAGACTTCTAAAGATGGATGTATCAATTCATGGTCATTATGAAGAAGAACGAACAAGGGATCGATTGGAGCAGTCTTATAAGTGATGAGATTGATTCCCAGATGAAGACAGTATTGACTACTGGAAAATTCTATATATCATCATATGTCACCTATGCAGCAGCCGACATGAGATATTATCTAGGGTTGAATGCAAAAGGAGATAGGGTAATAGAACACATATATCGTTACTTCCCTCAGCTAAAAATGAAGGGTTCCGAGGATCAATTCAAAAGAGTGAACAATGCTTTCTTTTATGAAAATATCTACAAGATGAACCCTGATCTAAGTAAAATAAGAGTCTTTGACGAAGCATGGGATGAAGTATCAAAATGAGGTTGTATCTTCTTGTAGTTCAAGAAGTTCACATACCTTCAGGTGGTCATGTACCAAGGTGATCCTTTCCGATTGCCCAGATTCCTAGGTGATAAGTTGATCCTAATGGAGTTGGTAATACAATTGTTGGATTTCCACAAATTCCAACAAAGAAAACACAAGGCTTTTATATCCTTCCCTATTTCCATCAGAAGGTACATGTGCTCGATAATGGTTAAATCTAAGAACATGGTGCATGAGCTTCAAGACAAGTTGAAGAAGCAAATGAAGCACAGAGATGGATTTGATTTCTGAGGAGTCCTTAAATCATATGAGACTTTATATCTACATTTTCCCAACACAGAAGATATTTGGGTTGATCTTTAGAATGAAGTTGCCATCCGAAGAAAGGACAATAGTAGGTTGACAGTTGAAGAGATCCAGATGCTAGATTTATCTGACATCCTAGAAGGCACTAAGGACAATGAGAGTGTCCTTGACGCCTCGTATGATGGTTCGAATGAAGACCAATATGTATTCCCGGCCATTGATTGGTCCATTGCTGAGAAAGCTTCTATTGCAGGGAGAGCTGCTCAAATTCTTTCCCGTACTAAGGCGTGGCTCATTTCTTAGGAAATGAGTTATAAAGAAGGGATTTTTTAAAAAATATATACTTTGGAAGTGGGACCCTCTAAGGTAAAAAATGAAAAGGATAAGAACCCTTCCAAGAGGCCAATAAAAGTTAATTTTGTTAGAAAGGGAGAAGATCAAGTAACTACACTAGTGGCCTATCTCCCATAAACAGTTGAGGTTCTTGATTCACCTCCACAACCAGAAAAAGGAAATCCTCCTTTAGGAGAAGAGATTTTCGAACCTTACATTCCTCTTTTAGTTGGAAATTCATCAGAGGTAAGTCTTCCTCTTATCTCTCAAGCTCTAATTTTAGAATCCTTGCCTCCTCCCATTCAACCTTCCTTGCTTCAGATTTCTTCACCAAGTTCCTCAGCCATGGCTAGTATCTTCTCTGGCCTCTCACCTCTCTGCACTAGACCCCAGTTTACCATGGACATGCCTCCTCCTTCTTCACCTTAATTCCTTGAATCCATTACCACAGATGTTACACTTGCAGTGGTCACCACTCCACAAGCTAACCTTCCTCCACCTAAGGATGTGACCGTAAGACCTACAATGGGAGAAAATTCTTCCAATATGCCTCAATGGTTAATAGATTAGACTCTGAGGAAGAGGAAGGTGGTAGTTCCATTACCAACCTTTGATTCCAGTTCCCTCAAGATCACTCCTACTAATTCGGACAAGAAACCCAAAACAGTTTCAAGGGTTTCAGTGGATGCCTCAGGGCTAAATTTGTTGAAATTGCTACTCCTGCGGCTAATAAAACTAAGGATGATATAATGGTCATAGATTATCAAATCACAAGGGTGGTTCTAAGGAAAGTAACAACAGAGGGAGCACAACAGGATGCACAAGAGGCCATGAATGTGTTGTGCCATAAGCTAAAGGAAACTAAGATAAACAAAGATGAGTTAAAAGAGAAAGTACAACAACTAACAGAAGTACTACTCAAGCTCTCAAAGCCTCCTGAGTCAATACCATCATCCTCTACTCCTATCAGGTTCAATTTCTCATTGGTACCCATGATCGAGAAGATTAATGAGAAGGGGATAACGGTCAATGAATGGATCCAAAGGCTGCTCCTACAAGGAAAAGAAGTCATCGAGGACACCATGGAAATCTACAGATCCTTGGAGGATATAAAGAAGGATGGAGAGAAAATGGATGATGAGTTTTAAGCAGAGGTCAAGAACCTAGAGTTAACTTTTGAAGCTCTCCAAATTCTGAAACAGGTTCCATCCTGCATCTTGGTCGAAGAAGGCATCATTCCACATGGGGAAAAACATTTTCAACTAACCAAAGCCATTAGATTCAGAATAAATATTCTCAATGAAGGTTGTATAAAATTGAGGGAATCAAGAGATCAATTGGTTGATGGAACGAATAACATAGAAGAAGAGCTAGTCAAGATCTATGCTAATGTGTTGAGTGAAAGCTCGAGTATTCTACCTGTTGATGATCTTTACAGGCAGATCCAAGAATCAATTCATCATGAACCAACTTATGGATTCAGCCTGGAAATCATTGACAGGTTTTTGAAAATTGAACATTCTTTAAAAACCCTGAGGAAACTCAACAAGAGACTGAAAAAGCTTCCTAGAAATGCTAGCGATACTCAGGAAACATGTGTAAGTTCTGAGTGATCATTCCACTGCACCTGATGAAAATGAGATGCAGGGTATAATCTGAAAGTTCCAAGAATTTTGGGACAAGCAGGCTTTGTTGGAGGAAGAGAAAGATGATGAAACAAAATAGGCATAATGTTGCATGTCATTTCAATCCTGAAATTGACATGTCTTTTTCATTTTTGTTTTGTCACATAGGAAGCAAATTTTGACTTGGTCTCCTGCGTGAGAGTCAAGTAAAGTAGGAATTTCATTAAAAAGACTATTTTCTAGGATTTATCCTATTTTCTCTCAACTCCCTTTATTATAAATAAGGGACGCTTATGCATTCCAAAGGGTTGAGATGTTTGGAATATTGAGATCTATTGTGAAGAAGAAAGACTTTGTGTTTTCTTTTAATCATTTGAGGAATAAGAACTAATGATATTTTGCAAACTTTGTGTTCTAAGATGTATCTTTATTAAAATATTATTCTTATGTTCATAATCTTAAACTATTCTTTATTTAGAATCTTGATTGTTCTAATCATTTCAAACATTACATTTGTTATCTAAAGCTCGTATGATTATTTCATGCTCTGTGTTTACTCGATAGAAATTACGTTCCTCTCATTTCCTTTCCATTATGTTTCTTCCATAATAGTAATTTCCTTTCTGATCCATTTCATTTCAAAAGAGCAATATCTTCACCTATTACGGATATGGATTTTGGGATTCTATCCCAACCACAATAGTTAGATTAGTGTGAATATTGTACATATTATTTCTGCTTTGTTTTAGATTAGTAATAAACAGGCAGCCTCACCTGTCTTTGAGGAGGGATTTAATCCCTTGTACTATGGTTGAACCTCATATTTTGGCATGACAAAATATCAAACCAACAATTTTTGGTGACTCCACTGGGGATGCATAGTTTGCATTTGTTGCACCGCGCCTGATGAAAATGAGATGCAGGGTATAATCTGAAAGTAAAAATCAAGGATACTTGATTGGCCAAATCAAGGATGCACAATTTGCATTTGTTGCATTTCTGGAAAAGAGAGTAAAAAAAACTATCCTAGTTGTTGATATCCCGACTGCTTATGGGATTCTTTTGCGAAAATGCTTTTGCAAAGATGTTGGAGGAGAAATCAACATGGATTAGACCAGAGATAAAATTCCAGTAAATGGAGTTCCTCATGTTCTTCACCCCGAAGCACAATCAAAGTACCTGGTTACTAAATCAGATGACCCTAAGGCTCAAATTATCTTTGAAGATACAGGCTTGGGTAATTATTTCTTGACATCTAAGGTGCCCTCTGTAGAAGTGAAAGAAGAAGATCCTAATGTTGTTTGGACCCTTGAGTTCAACGGGAGCTATTCAACTTTTGGTTCAGGTGTTGGCGTAGTTCTTATATCTCTGGATTTTGAAATCAACCCTTTCCATTCAAGTTACATTTTGATAATACTAATAACACAGCTGAATATGAAGCTTTGTTATTAGGATTAGAAATGGCAAGACAAAAAGGAATCTGAAATCTCAAAGTACATGGAGATGCTGAGTTGATTGTGAATCAAGTAAAGGGAATTTATCAGGTAAAAAATGACCATCTAAAACATTACAGAAACAAGGTTTGGGACAACATAGAATGCTTCGACACTTTTTCCATTAAAGTAGTTTTAAGAGATTACAATGATAAATTTGATTCCTTAGATGTTTCTACATCTCTTCTTCTTCCTCACCCACAGTTCAAACAAGACACATATACCATTGAGATTGTGTATCTTCCAAGTGTTCCAGATAACTCAATTCATTGGCAGGTGTTTCCGATCCATCATTCCACTTGGGTTGTGAACATTGTCCCTATGAGAAAGAAGAACGGTGAAATTTAGATTTATGTTGACTTCCAGAATCTCAACCAATCTTCATTAAAGGACAATTATCTGTTTCCCATCATGGACCAGGTATTACATACTGTCACTAGAGAAAAAATGTTATCCATGCTTAATGGATTTTTAGGGTATAATCAGGTTGAGGTAGCTGTTGAAGATCAACATAAAACAACATTCACCACTCCATGGGGAGCCTTTTCTTACAGGAGAATACTTTTTGGTTTGATTAACACTGGAGCCATGTTTCAAAGGGCTATGGAATTAGCTTTCAGAGATGTAATGGGAAAGGTCATAGTTGTGTATTTGGATGACTTGACGGTCTTCTCTAAAAAATGAAGTGATCATTATGATCACTTGGAACAGGTACTCTTAAGGTGCAAGTGTCATGGGATTTCATTAAATCCTAAAAATTCCATGTTTGGAATGATAGAAGGAAAGATGCTAGGTCATATTGTGACTAGAGAAGGAACAAAGATCGACCCAGAGAGGGTGAAGGCCATTCAAAGCCTTACCCTACCCATAAGCAAAATTGGGGTGCAATCCTTTTTTGGGAAGGTTAATTTCCTAAGAAGATTTGTACCTGATTTTGTTGATAAAACAAAGGATATCCTTGGGATGATGAAAGGGAAAACTCAATTTCGATGGAGTACTGAACGGAAGCTTGCTTTTGAAGAATTCAAAAAGGTAATTGCACATGCCCCTATTCTAGTATGTCTAAAATTCAAGAAATATTTCATCATGTATAGCTATGCTTTCGCTCATACAGTATCAACCATCCTGATGCAAGAGAATGAAGAAGGAATTGAAGCTCCCATCACTTTCATGAGATTCCCATTGAAAGAACATGAATTGAAAATGTCACAAATTGAAAAGCATGCTTATGTGGTGGTGAGAGAAGTGAAACATTTCAGGTATTACATACTAATTTCGCGTACCCTCATTCTCGTTCTTGATACTACAGTTAAATCCATCTTGACTCAACAAGAATTGGGTAGCAAACGGGGTAGCTTGATAGCTAAAGTCCAAGAGTATGACTTGGACATCAGAATTACCAAGTTGGTATGAGGAAGGGGCCTGTGCTAATTGATTTTAGAAAATAATGCTGAGATAGAATGTGAAAAAACTAAGGATACCTCTTAAGAATTGCCCATGGTGCTTTTTGTGAGCAACACCAATGAATGGTACACAGATATTACTTAGGTAAGAATTGGACAAGACAATCAAGAGAAGATAACTTTAACCACTAAATGGGGAATATATTCATATATGGTGATGCCCTTTGGTTTGAAGAATGTGCCTGATTTATTTTGGTGCATAGTTGTTCAAGAATTCCAAGATTTTATTCACAAATTCTTACAGTTATAATTAGATGATTAGACAGTATATGGGCTTGTTAAGAATCATTGTGACAACTAATGGGTGTTCTTATTCCCTTCATTTAACAAACTCTTTATTGATTCCATATTCAAACCATGGGTGTGTCTAAAGCTATATGCAACAAGAAGAATCTTGGTGATCTAGTAATTGATTGTAGGTATTTTGTATTTTCTGGGGGATATTTTCAATGTCTTAAGGACTTCTTGGTTAAAAAACTTATTGGAATAAAACTATGAAAACCTGTTGGAAGTAAACAAACTTTATAGAAATGAATTGCTAGAAATAAACACACTTTGCATAAATGAATTGCTGGAAATAAAAAAACATTACAGAAATAAAAACACAATTAAGAATTCTTGGAAAATGATTGAAAAGAAATAATAACTTAATATAGAAGACCTACAAGGACAAGTCTAAAAAAAAATTCAACTTAAGGAATTGAAAGTGATAAAGAATTAAAAGATATAAACTATTTGCTCTAAAAATATAAATACCAACAAAAATGAGGATCCTAGTTCTTGGAGGAGTGGGCCCTTGCTCCGGCTCAAAATAGGATTGGATAACTTAATTTTCTCTCAAAACAGAAATGGGTATTTTATTGATAAAATGTTCTACATTACAAAAGACATGTTGGATATGTGTATATCAATATATATCCATCCCTTGTTCTATATCTATATTCCTATATCTAATCTATCTACAGGTATGTATGTATATACTTCTTCTAGGGGTGCATTTATGGCTGTAACTGTTCCACTGATACGATGTAACTAAATCATGCCTAGAATAGATGCTAAATTGGAACATGTCTGGATGTACAACTGTGTGATAATTATCCTAGATCTTCAAGTATGGAGAGTATGAAGTCTTCTAATCTTCTCCTAATTTATAGGATCATTGATTTGACAAATCACCAGCCATTTTGAATAGATTCTTATCGGTTTTGGAAATTTAGAAGAGTTCTATAACTAAAGGAAATCATTCCAAGTCTAACTGAGAGAGTTCCTGAGCTATCTGCAAGAGTTCTAGAACTAATTCTGATAATTTTAGAACTAAGTACTAGAGTTCCAGACATAAGTTTGAAAGTTCTAGAACTAGGTGATAAATCTTGTGACTGTGTAATGGAGTTTCAGAAATAGCTTGGATGTTCCAGAACTAAGTTGTATTTAAAAAAATGATTTCAAAAACATGCTGACCACTTTCTACTTCATTCTTCACCTGATTGTGGCCTAATTTATTACAAAACTGAATTTCCAAAACACTTTGTTAGGAATTACAAAGATTTTTAACGTTAGAATCATAAAAAAAATATGGACAATTACATCCTAACTCATATCAAATCAAACAAAAGTTGTGAAATGTAGTCAAACTTAATAAGAAGGAGAGTAAGATAAGATCATTTATTGTACATTTAACGGGCATATTTTGGCCTCATCATTTCCCCCATATGTACTTGTTTGTAAGTACCTTTACAAACTTTACTCTTCAAATTTCAGGTTATATATTTTGCATTCCATTTGATTGCTTAGGTCAAATGGTTGGAACTGAATATCCCAATGCTTTAACTAAGAGGTAATATACCCTTCTCCTGCTACTACTTTCCTCTGCCATTCCTCCAATTGAGTAGGATCTTGAGGTTATCTTTTCTACCAAGGTGACATGGGGGTGAGAAGGATTGGAGGCCTTGTTCTCATTCCCATCCATATGCCTCTATGATTTTCATTGATATAAGGAATTAGCATACATAAGGCTTTTTATTTATGCAAACTCCAAATTATGTTTGTGGGAGATATTACTCCCTTTCTTCTCAATGCCACTGTGAGAAATTCCCATATTTTCAAACATGCCTCGCAAATATCTTCAAAATTTTCCTCTTCATAAGAGGTGAAGGCATTAATACTTCTCTACAAATTGGCAAGATAAGGTTCCTTGAACCTTTTATAAAATGCATGGGATCTGAAATGTGTAGAAAAGGTGGATAGTTTACTATAATGAATTCTCATACAGAGACCAGATGACCTAGCCTTTAATAGATGCTCTAACTCCCTTTCCTTCATGCAATCTCATTTTGAAGAATAGAAAAAAATGCATTAATATGGCTCTCCACTACATACAAATTGATCATAAAACCTGAGTTCTTTTCTAGCATGAAATTGTAAAGATAGAATTCAAAGAGAAGATTTTCCTGCTCTGCATTGGCTAAGGAATAGGCTGCTGTGAAATCAAATTCATCTTTTAGTTCATGTGGAAGTCCACATTCTATCCTTGACAACTTCCAATGAATCAATTGTTCCTCCAAAAACACACTATGTGCAAGAGAAGGTCTCCTCCATGCAAGTAATTTCTCACCCATCATGCAAACCATTTGTATTTTCACAAGATATTTAAATTTGTCATTTTAATCTTTGTAAAACTTTTCTTCCCATTCTTTTATTTCTTTATTCTCTTCTTATATCTTGATTTTAAAGTCCTCATTGGATGTCTTGGCTTCACTGAGTTCTCTACAAGTATCATCCCATACTTGTCTAAGTGGCCAATAAGTTAATTTAGTTTGTGCAGAGACTGTTGACAGAGCAGTTTGTTTCATGGAATTTTGGCATTCTTCCTCTTTTTCCATTATTTTTTGTTTAAATCTTGTCAATTCCTCAGTTTTTTTAGTGGGTTGAGTTGTTAATTCCCTAATGACCATTTCTCTTTGTTCCAATTTAAGTTTGAGAAAATTTAACTACTCATCCTTTCTATAATAATGAGTTCTTCTCTAGAAAAAAATAGATCTTGTTTAACTTGTTATTTCTCTTCTTTCTCTGAAAGTTTCTTGGGGGTTAAGCATTCTTCTTATACCAGAGGCGATATCCCTTTCCATTTCCAAGATGTCAATTCATCTTCTTCATGTGATTGTGTTGTTGATTCACCCATCTCTTGGAAAACTTGTTCCTCAAATCTCTCATCTTATTTTTCTATCTTTGTTTGGCTTGGTCCAGGAGGATTCATGGCCATGCTGCCCAAAATATCGGCAACTTCCTTTTCCATCCCTTCTTGATCTTCCATCTCCTTTGGAATTTCTCTAGACCTTTTATGAATTCTCCTTCTTTGCGGAGCCTCAAAATGTATAGAAATGGGTCTCCTCCTAGAGCTTCTTCTGATTTTCACCTCTTTCTCTTTCCTAGGTGAACTGTCACTGTCAGAGATAGATATTAGCTCTCTTGTAGCTACTGCAGAGGAAGGAATTTCTTTAGAAGGCACAATAGGTTTTGTAGTTTTAGTCCTTCTTCTAGATCTTCTTCTTTTTGGTATTTCCTCTCCACCTAGTTCTTTCTTTTCTTCTGTAGTGGCATCAATTTCCAAATTAATTGCAAGAGCAGAAGGAGTTTCTATTACTATCCTGAGAATAGTAGGGCTCTTCTTAAACTTGCTAAGAAATTTCTCCCACATTTCTTCTCCATTTTTCTTCGAAAGGAAATGGTGTTGGCACACTAAATTCACTAACCGATGATGTCTGATTATTCCCACATCTAAGGAATACCTCTAGGCTATTGTATGGATGGATTCAAAAAGAAACCCTAGAAGGTTTACTATATATTCTAGTTTTGTAGCTCCATATCTAAGGTATATGAGGATCTTAAGAACTTCTCTTCCTACCGACCCGAATTGACCATCATAGGTTAAACACTTGACTATCCAAAATGCCACTCTGTCAAAGCGTTTGGGAAAGCTTTCCCTTCTGAACCCTTTTATGATTTTCTTTGTGTTGTAAATATATTGGGGTTCAACTTCCACCTTTTTCAGTAGGGTTTCAACTAGGTCTTTTAATGTTCCTCTGACAGGGTTTGGGACATGTACAATTAGCACTCCAGATACATTACTTATTATATTCGCAGAAAAAGGAATTAAAAATTTTCTAACCTTTGTCGTGGATTTCTCTAAATTTATAATGAATTCTCTTACCAATTCGGTGTTATACTTGGGGAACTTCCTCAGAAATTCCAGCCATTCTACCTTTTGAAAGATAGCTTCCATTTCTTCATCTGTAATGAGCTAGGTATCATCCTCTGGTTCTAACTTATTTTTAATCCGCATGATACAAAGGTAATTCAAATTTGTTCCCCTTTAATCTTGTGTGGGTTGGTTGAAGAACCCTTCGCTTAGTTGTGGAACTGACGAATTTAGCTGTAGAATTACTATACTTATCTATGGAAATTTTGTGTTGTAGCTACACAATGTAAACCTAATTCGCTGTTTCTTCCTTAAAGTTTCTTTGCAACTAGTTTTAACTTTGTTGATTCCACACTAATCATAACTCATTATAACTATACCGCTAATTTATTCCATCAATATATTTCTCATGATTACTCACTTTTAATCTTGATGTACAATAGATGACTCATCATATCAACTTTTAAATCAAATCTAATCACACATAAAAACTTTTAATCTAACCTTTAATAAGTTAAAGACATAATTACCATCCTTGATGATGTAATCCCTCCGTCATGATGACTCGTCATTCCTAAAAGTGAAACAAAAGGAAAACTGCTAGAAAAACTACTAGAATTCCAAATAATTATTATTTTTAATTAGCCATTTATTTGAGAAGATCAACTGCCATTGTTGGTTTTCAATTGATCTCTGAGAGAAACATTTTTTGGGGGAAGAGAATGCCATTTACTGGTTTTCACTCTCTTCCCTTGTTTTTTATTTTTATTTTATTTATTTTGGAGGGGGGAAGAGAACGCCATTTACTAGTTTTCATTCTCTTCCCTTTATTCTAGATCTATCCATATGATTATTTGATCATTTTGGAAGAATTGCGTTCTTCTATATGATCAAATTCTTTGTCTCCTTCAATATGGCTCAAGAATTCATCCTTAGTAGGAGGCTTCCTATAAAGTTTTAGCCCATGTCCATTGACCAAGAGTGTTCTTCTTCTTCCATCAATGGGAAGTAACTGAATATAATCGTTGTCAAATATTTTCTCAATCTGATAGGGTCCCAACCATTTGGTTCTCAATTTTTCTTTGAATTGTTGGTACTTAGAATCAAACAGCAATGCCCAGTCTCCTACTTTGAATTTCTTTTTCTTGATATGTGTATCATGCCATTGCTTCCTTTGATCTTGGATTATCTCTATCTATTGAAGTTCTTCCATCCTTAATTCATCCAACTCATTGAGTTGAAGGATTCTCTCCTTTTGAGCTGCATCCAATTCAATATCCACCTTAACTGTTGTCTTTAATGTCTGTAGTTCAAAATCAATAGGCAACAAGGGATTTTTCCCATAGACTAACTCATATGGTGAAAACCTTGTTGTATTTTTCCAAGTTGTATTGTAATCCCAAATAGCTTCAGGTAGTCTCTTTACCCAATCTCTTCTTCCTACTTCAATTGTTTTGATAAGGATGTTTTCTAATTCTTTGTTCGTTACTTCAGCTTGTCCATTTGATTGTGGGTGATAGGGAGATGAATTCCTATGATAGATTTGATAATTCATTTTGAAATCTTATATCATATTAGACATAAATTGTGGTCCCTAGTTTTAAACTATTCTCCTTGGTGCTCCAAACTTCACCATAATTATCTACCAAAGGAAATCAACAACTACTTCTTGAGTGTCATTTGTTAAAGCCTACACTTCTGCCCACTTTGTCACATAATCAATACACATAAGAATATGTTCCTTCCCTTGTGAAGAAGGACTAAAGGGACCAAAAAAATCCAACCCCCATCTCTCAAATGGTTCAATCACTACTTGAGGTTGTAGAGGCATTTCATTGGTAAAGGTTGGTTGTCACATCCTTTGACAAGGGTCATACCACCTGATATATTTGTTCACATATATGTAAAGATATGGTCAATAATAACCAGTGTCAAGTATCTTGTGAGTTGTTCTTTTCACTGAATAGTGTCCTCCACTTGGTTCATCTTGAGGATGTCAAATATTTCATCTTCTCTTACACACCTATGTAAAAACAAATCAGGACCACATTTAAATAGCATTCCATTTAACCATTTGAATTGTGCACTGGTTTTGATTAAATTATTTATTTTTTTCTTAGTGAAAGGAGGAAACTTCCCTGTTGTAAGATAATTTTCCATAGTAGCAAACCATGGTCTATCAGCTGAAATAACAAACAATTGTTCATCTGGAAAGTTGTCCTTGACTGAATCTTGCTCCCCTATAGTGGTCAGTCTTAACAAGAAATCAACTACCACATTAGATTTACGCGGATTGTCCACAATGGTAATATCACATTCTTGTAAAAGAAATAACCATCTAATTATTGTACCTCTAACCACTACTTTGTTCATTAAATATTTAATTGTTTAGTGATCTATATGTACAAATATTTTGTACCATGTAATGTAATGTCTAAACTTATTAATTTCATTGATCATAACAAGAAATTATTTTTCAATGGTGGTGTAATTTATTTCAGTGGGAGTAAGATTTTTTCTAAGGTAATAGATAGCATACATTTTCCCTTCTTCATCTTTCTGTCCCAAAATTACACCAATGGAATTATTTGAGGCATCTATTTGGATATGAAAATTATTTTCCCAATTAGGTCCTCTCAATATTGGGGCAGTGATTAATCTTTCTTTGATTTATTCAAAATCATGTTGACACTTTTCATCCCAAAAAAATTCATAGTCCTTGGTAAGCAAATTAAATATGGGAGTAGCAATTTTACTAAAATCCTTGATAAAGCATCTATAGTACCTAACATGTTCTAAAAATGACTTGATATCAGTGGTGGTTTAAGGAATAGGTAAGTCTAAAAAATTTCTAATTTTGTTTTAATCAACCTGAATTCCTCTTTTTGAAATATGGTGTCCTAATACAATCCCTTTATCAACCATCATCAAACATTTTTCATGGATAAGAGACAAATGGTTTTTCTCACATATTTTCAATACTCTGTCCAAATTTTTCAAGGCATCATCAAATGTATCTCCATACAAAATGAAGTCATCCATATATACCTCTACACAATCATTTTTTAGGTCTACAAAAATTGCTAAAATAGCTCTTTGGAAGGTTGTTGAAGCATTGCATAATCCAAATGGTAATACCCTGTAGGAAAATGTACCCCATGGACATGTAAATTTAGTTTTATCCTGGTCTTCAGCAGCAACTCTGATTTGATTGTATCAACTAAAGCCATCCAAGAAAGAAAAGTATTGTTTTCCTGAAAGGTTGTCTTAGACTTGATCTATGAATGGTAAGGGAAAATAATCTCTCAGTGTGGCTTTGTTCAGTTCCTTATATTCAACACAAGTTCTCCATTATCTATTCTTTTTAGGGACAATTACAAGAGGAGACACCCACTGGCTATCTGAGATAGGGTAGATAAAACCTACTTGTAATAGTTTTTCAATTTCTTGTTTAACTATATCCCTTAAAGCTGGATTAATCCTTCTCTGAGGTTGCCTAACTGGTCTAATGTTTTCAGTATAGATGTGATGGGTACAGATACTTGGGTGGATTCCTTTCATATCTTTGTAATCCCAAGAAAAATCTTTAGAATGTTTTTTAAGAACATCAAATAGTCTAGTTTCTTCATCGTTCTTCAACCAGTTATTAATATTCAAAATTTTACCTGGTTGAATATCAACATGTTTGGTTTGAGTGTATGATGAACTGATTTGTTAAAAGGGTTGCATTAAATTATTTAGTGGAGATGCATGTGGCAACAACATATGATATGTAGCAAGATCTCCAAAAGTTCCTTGAGACAGAATGCTAGACAAAGGATTGTAAGAAGATTTATGATACTTATCTTGTTGTAGGTCAAACTCTTTATCACTGTTGCTTTCCAAAAATTCTTCATCATCTCCTAATATATGTGAAGTTGAAGCTAAAGATTATTCCTCTCCCTAAGAGAAAGCTCGTTCCTCCAGAGTGAAATTATCTTCATTTTTAGGGAATTGTTATCGGTGTAGTTCCAAAACTAATTGTGATGGTTCTTGAACCAACTGTGATGGTTTTGGAACAGATTCTACAGGTTCTGGAACTAATTTCATAGGATCCATAACTATTCCTAACTACTCCAAGGACAATTGGTGTACATTCAGTGGTTGATTAATCATATCTTCTACTTCTCGTACGTGATCCTGCAATGTGATCATGGCCAACCAAGAAAAATTTTGTTCATTAATATTAGGATTATCAACCCATGATTGCTCTTGATTATCAATAAAAGGTCGTGCAGAGGGATATAATGAAATTTTATTAGAATTATTACCATTTTAAATAGTCATATCACCTGACCTGCAATCAATTAAGGCAACAACTATAGCTAACCATGGTCTGCCCAAAATAATGGGATAACACAATGTTTTACCTTTTGGTTGTAATATAAGGAATTCAACTGGATATTCCCATGACTCCACCATAACCACCACATCTTCAATAACTCCTTCTAGCTACTACAGACTGGTCTACCATCTGTAATATGGTGTTAGTAGGTTGTATACCTATTAATGGTGATTTTTTTAGAGTGTCCACTGTTATTACATTTATAGATGCTCCTAAATAAACCAAAACGTTATGTATATCTTTATTCCCTATAGAGACAGAAATAATAGGGCTTCCAGGATCTCCATATTTGGGAAGTAGGAGCTTTCCTGCTAATAAATCAACAAGTTTCCCATCTACCTTAATAGTCTTGGGGTACTACTTTTTTCTTCCAGGCCTTTGCAAACATAACATTTTGATTAATTTGTTCATATCTAGAATTTCTTTAATTGCTTGTAATAGTGGTATTTCAATATTCAATATCCTTAGTTCCTGCACCAATTCAGATTCTGTGATTTCTATAGCTTCTTTAAATCTCTCTGGAAATGGAGTCTCAGTATATTTTCTTTATGGTTACTTATCTTTTTATTTTTCATCTTTCTTGGGGGCAACCAGACTAGGGGTTTCAATTTCTTCTATCATTTCAGTGATGATAACAGGTGGAAGGCTAACTATTTTTCTAGATCTAGTTTGAATATCCTTACAATCCATGGCATTTATATCAACTGATTTTTCTAGTTTTGTTCCACAGACATGAGTTATTTGTTTTTTTCTTGGGTTTTCTATTAGCTATGCTGGCATTTGCATTTGGACTACATTTTCAGCCTGTGAATTTTGTGATGGGTCACCCATTATGGCTTGTTGATTCTAATTAGGATATGTCTTCCCTTGAGCATAGTTATTAGGGACCTATCTAGGTTATGACCAAGCATAAGGATTTCCTTGACCAGCCCAAGGTTTTTGATGTCCCTGGGTATACCAAGCTTGACTTTCCCAATCCTGGGGATTCCAAGTTGCCTGAGGGGCCCAAGGTGGTTGTCCCCAACTTTGTGGTACTATTTTATCCAAGGATTAAGAGATGAACTTGGCATGAACTATCCTTGGGTAGGTTATCTCTGGACAAAATTCAATTCTTTTGTTGTGGGTGATGTATTGGTTTGTTTGAGTTGATTCTTTAGGAGTTGAAGAAGAGAACAAGTTTGAATATCATGTTCTTTAGATTCATAGATAAGACATACTTTTGTTTTATCCAAAGGACATTCCCTTATTACATGCTTCTTCCTGCATTTAGGACAATACATAGCTAATGGTTCACTTTTTGCATTTGCTTTAGCTTGTAATCCATCCATAGTAGAGGTTAATTGAACCAAAATGTTTGTTTTAAAGTTTTCTAATTCATCCACTAGTTTGTTCATATATGGATTCAAACTTTTCACTAATTTTCCCTTCCTAGGTCCACCCTTTGTTCTGGAATAGCTTCTACAAATGTCTTTAATTTCATTCATCCTTAACTGATCAATGTTTCCACCTCCTATCAGGTTAAGAGCTTCCCTAGATTTATCTTCCAATCCTTTAAGAAAAATGGTTTTACTTAACTCTTCTTGAAGTATTAATCCACACATTTTACTTACAAAGAGGAATCTATCCAAATAATCTTCTATATTCTCATCCTCATCCTACTTGATTTTGAAAAATTCTTCCTTCCTATTTTTCCTTCTCCAGTAATCTTGATATTTGTCTAGGAAGGCATTTTCCATTTGTGCCCAAGTGGTAATATAGTTGGATGTGAATCCCATGAACCACATCCTTGTTGCATCCTTTAGAGTGGATGGAAACAACTTGAGTTTCTGATTATCTATTTTGTAGTCATAGATCTAACATAGTACGTTAAACTCATAAAAAAAATTGGTCAGGGTCTTTAGATGACATCCCTCTAAATGTGGGTAAATGTGCAAGTGAAATATTTTTCATCGGTGTATCATCATCATCCAATTGAATTGGATACATAAAGGTCCTATCAGGTTCCCTTTTAGCTTCTCGTGCCATTTCCAAAGTATTTTATAAACTTTTCTCCCAATCAATGTGGTATGTGATCTGCTTTGGGGAAGGTGAAAAATCAGGAGTAGGAGGTTGAATACTCAATTGAGAATTAAAACTTACCCTAAATGGATATTAAGAAATAATACTTCTCCTAAAAATTCTCCTCCCTTCTGGTGACTGATCGAAGAATTCCAAAGGTGACAATTCTGCTTCTTGTCTTATAGGGGATAATGGTGCCTCCAATTCTTGGTTAACTTCCTTATTTAAACTAGAGGATGATGTTAATTCTTGTTCAAATATATTTGGGATAAATCTACTCTTGAAGTCTCTTATTCTACTAATAAATTTTGTGATAGCTTAGGGAATATTTCTTCAATTACTAAATGTCTGATTGTTGCTCTTGTTGACACCTAATTAGAAAATTCTAACTAGTGGGTCCCCAGAAATGGTGCCAAAAATGATGGGTGTCATTATTCCCTTCATATAATCAAATCTCTATTGATGTCATATTCAAAATAGGGGTGTGTCAAATGTTGTATGAAACAAGAAGAATCTTAGCAATCTAGTAATTGATTGTAGGTAGTTTGTATTTTCTGGGGGATCTTTTCAATGTCCTAAGGACTTCTTGGTTAAAAACCTTATTGGAATAAAACTATGAAAACATGTTGGAAGTAAAAAATCTTTATAGAAATGAATTTCTAGAAATAAACACACTTTTCCTTGGAAGTAAACACACTTTGCAGAAATGAATTGCTGGAAATAAACAAACATTATAAAAATAAACACATAATTGAGAATGCTTGGAAAATGATTGCAAAGAAATAAGAACTTAATCTAGAACACTTGCAGGGACAAGTCTACAACAGATTTCAACTTAAGGAATTGAAAGCGATACAGAATTAATAAATCTAAACTATTTGCTCTAAAAATATAAATACCAACAAAAATGAGGATCCTGGTTCTTGGAGGAGTGGGCCCTTGCTCCACCTAAAAACATGATTGGAAAACTTAATTTTCTCTCAAAAAAGAAATGAGTATTTTATTGATAAAATGTTCTACATTACAAAAGACGTGTTGGATATGTGTATATCAATCTATATCTATCTCTTGTTCTATATCTATATTCCTATATCTAATCTATATGTAGGTCTGTATGTATATACTTCTTCTAGGGGTGTATTTATGGCTGTAACTGTTCCACTGATACGATGGAGCTGAATCATGCCCATAATAGATGTTGAATCTAAACATGGCTGGATATACAGCTGTGTGATAATTATCCTAGATTTGTAAGTATGGAGAGTTGGAAGTCTTCTAATCTACTCCTGATTGATAGGATCATTGATTTGACAAATCACTAGCTATTTGGAATAGATTCTTATCGGTGTCGAAACTTTAGAAGAGTTCCGGAACTAAAATAAATCATTCCAGGTCTAATTGAGAGAGTTTTGGAGCTATCTGAAGGAGTTCTGGAACTAATTCTGATAATTCTGGAACCAAGTAATAGAGTTCCGAAACTAGGTGATAAAGCTTGTGACTATGTAATGGAGTTCCGAAACTAGCTTGGAAGTTCTGCAACTAAGCTGTATTGAAATAAATGCTTTCAAAAACATGTTGACTGCTTCATACTTCTTTCTTCTTCCTGATTTCGACCTACTTTATTAAAAAACTGAATTTCAAAAACACATTATTAGGAATTACAGAGCTTTTAAACATTAGAATCATAATCAATAAAAGATGTATAATTGCATCCTAACTCATATCAGATCAAACAAAAGTTACAAAATGCAGTCAAACTTAATAAAAAGGAGAGTAAGATGAGATCATTTATTGTACATTTAACGGGCATATTTTGGCCTCATCAATAACTTGTACCTAATGTTTGAAAGATGCAAATAGTTAAACATCTCTTTAAACATCAAGAAGTGTGTATTTTCTACACCTTTTGGAACTCTGTTAGGGCATATCATCTACAAGGAAGATTTGTTAGTATATCCAGCTAAGGTTGTAGTTATTGTAGTCCTGGAGGAGCCTACCAGTCAGAGTGAGGTACACGGATTAATTATCCATAGAGGGTATTATAGAAAATTTATCAAAGGATATGTAAAAATGTCTACACCCCTAGAGGAGTTACTAAAGGGAAAAGGGACATTCTGTTGGGTAGAACCACAGTAGCATGCATTTGAGGCGCTAAAGGAGAGACTTACCATAGTGCCTATTCTGCATTTCCCTCATGGAAAAAATTGTTTCATGTACATGTGGACACCTCTAGCATGAACATTGGCATAGTGTTATCTCATCCTGGGGAAGGTATTATAGATCATCATATCTTCTTTGCTAGTATAAATTTTACTCCTATAGAACAAAAGTTTACAACTACAGAGCGTGAGGATTTTTTGATGATCTACATGTTGCACAAATTCATACAATATTTGCTAGTAATACCCTTTGTATTTTATACAGATCACATGGTATTAAAATACTTGGTAAATAGGCTCATTTTACAGGGGCACATATGTTGATGGGTTATATTATTCCAATAATTTGACTTCATAGTCATGGTAAAATCAGGTAAAAGTAATTATGGCCCAGACCACTTATCAAGAATTCAATGAGGAGAGGATGCATAGATAATTGAAGATACAATGTCGGAAGCACAATTGTATAGGTTACATTGCACACCTTCAGAATTGAAGGATATTACTATCTTTTTTACGCACATGTATGGTGCTATAAGGAATGAAATCCTTATATTATAAACAAATTACAATTCACGTTACACCTTTCATGTTGATCAATGGTGACTTATACAAACTAGTCCAAGATGAAGTATTATGTCAGTGTGTATTAGAACATGAGCACATGGATATCATGAAAGAGGCTCATGACAGTAATGCAAGTGGGCATAATTTAGGTTACGTCACCGCACACAAGATTCTACGCACTAGATTATGGTGGGAGACCCTGTATAAGGATTATAAAGAGTATTGTAAGGTGTGTGATCATTGTTAGCATCTTAACAAACTTGGACAAAGAGATGAAATTCCTTTGAGGCCTATTACTAGTGCAAAGCCATTTGACAAATGGGCAATAGAGTTTATGGGTCCTATTTCTCTAGCCACACATACAACTGAATCACGCTACATCATCACTTCTACAAATTATCTTACATGATGGGTAGAAGCAACACCTAAAAATAATTGTACAACATCTATAGCAGTAAGGTTCTTATGGGAAAATATTCTTACTAGGTATGGATGTCCACTGAGTTTGACAAGTGATAGGGGAACACACTTCTTGAATGAGACAATCAAGATATTGTTGGATGAATTTATGGTCATGCACCATAAGACTACACCTTATCACCCTCAAGCAAATGGGACTGTTGATGCCTTCAACAAGATATTGAGCCAGACCTTAACAAAAAATTGTGATGTTGAAAGGAAAAATTGGGATGATAAATTTTTTGTTGTACTTTGGGAATATAGAACAACCTACAAAAGGTTGGATAAGGCTACACCCTTTATGTTTGTGTTTGGCATAGAAGTAGTTCTTCCCATGGAATTCATGTTACCTTTTTTATGTATTACACACACGATAGGTCTAGTTGATGAGAAGTCATTAGAAGAAATAATTGACAAGTTAATACAACTTGATGAGAGGCACGTCATAGCACATTAGAGTCAGAAGCAGGAAAAGACCAAGTTTATGGCATGGCATCACAAACACATCAGGGATAAGAAGCTTGAGGTTGGACAGATGGTACTTCTTTATGATTCCAAGTTTCTATGCCATCTAGGTAAACTTAAGGTGCATTGGTCTCGACCATATGTTATCACTCACATCCTTGAATTGGGAACTTGTCAGTTAGAGGTTCTTGATAAAACATGGTTACTCAATCACTTTAATGGGAGTAGGCGGCGGAAGCCATACTATAAATAAGTCTTCTTGGTGTTTGTAATAATTTTGTATTTCCATTTAGTATAGACTTTCCTTTTTGTATTTATTTTAATGTATTTCCTTCTTCATCACTATGCTTTGTCAATTTAGTTCATTTTTTATGTAGTAAGTGCATTTGCGTGCTAGAAGCTAATTACAATCTGAGGAATTTTTATACGTAGAGGACTACACATACCATTGGTGTGGGGTCATTGTTATTCAAAAATAGGTACACATGAGAACATACTATTACAAGTGCTATTCAAAATTGGAAGGGACCTGCTAAAAAAATATTTCTCCTAAGGAAGACCATAGCTGGAAATAAATGAATGAACAATATAATGTGAGGTAAGCGACGGCCATAGAAAATACTAGAGGAAGGCACAGTGGTGAGGTACTTCAGCGTATGGACATGTGTAGAAGGTAGGAAGGCATACTGGAAGGTTATAGTTTTGGCGCATAAGTATATCACAAAGAAATTGGGAAAATGGTCAATTAATGAAAGCATCGGTGGTAGGTAAAGGAGAAATAAATGCAATAATTTTTAGAAACTCTATATAAAGATGTGATGTGGGTTTATTCTTACCTTTGCGATCACAAGTATTCGAGTGATCTAGTTGCAACCAAACCAAGAAAAAAGTGTTGAGGTGTGGAGATTTGTGAAACCAGGTGTGGAGAGAAGATTTGTGCACATAAGTGGATTACATAAGGGTTTGAGTGAAACAAAAGCATTTGGAAGAAGCTAGGGTATGTGGTTTCAATCTAGGGCATGAGAGCTTACTCGATAGAGGAAAAATGTGATATTTTTACCATGTAACCAAGGAAAGCACCTAGAGTAGGAATGAAGGGGAAGAATAAGGTGGAAATCAAGGTCGAAGATGCTCCTAATTATTTAGAAATGTAGTATCCAAAAGGAGTGATCATTGGATAGGATTGGGATTCCCATATCCACAGATGCAAAGTAAGTGACTACAATCACTACACCACTGATAATAAGGGAGAGTTGGACGCATTGTTGAATAAGAAGATCAACAAATGCATGGTGGATGACGTGCCAGTGTATGACAATGTTGGGGAGAAGTTTCTCAAGAAGGTAGGGGTATATCAATTGTATGAACTCCCATATTTTGGAAAACCAGAAATTTTATACCAATGGCTTATGAGCAGAGTCCATGAGGAATTCTTCTATTTTTTCGTATGGTGGGTAAGGATCACCATGCCTTTGATTGCTACGTTGAAAGGATTTAAGGTCACATGGACAAAGGTTAGTAGTGATCTAACTAATAAGGAAACTATTATAGCCATAAGAAAGGAGTTGGGATATGCCAAGGATCCATGTGAAATGGACATCAACAAATTAAGGAAGTACCTTGTGGTGTAGGCAGCCAGGCATTTGCTCACTAGGCTGAATGATCAGGAGATATGGTCACATGTAAATACCATGTGGATACGTATTGGGAATAAAATGTCACAAGGATAAATGTATAATTTAGATGGATACATATAAGAAACAATTATTGAGGAAGTGCGCAAAGGTGAAAAGATAAGTTTTGCACTATCTTATTATCTCCTATGTTTATAGAAATTGGAGTGCTTAATGGGCCAAATAAAAAAAATTGGGAATACCCCATGGAAAATAAGTCCCTCACAGAGAGGTTTGAGAAGTATTTATGAGAAGGAACAATGATTGGCCCATTCAAAAAAAGGGAAGAAGTATGGTATGATCAACTTTGTGTGGACTTTGAGGAGGAATGGCACATTCTAAAGAAGTTACCCTTAGTAGTGGGCAAGGAAATGTAGTTCACAGTGTATCAACATTTTTTCATGGCGTGGTTCACAATAAAGGATGGGACATGGAGTCCCTGGTGTAAACTCCCATACACCTTCACAACGCGTTACTTTAAGGCAGCAGTACAGAGGTTTACCGATGTGTGTGGGTTAAGCTACTACGTGGACAAGGTAGAATGTGACTACCATACTCTAAGGAAAACATATGTTTATCTAGGTTGATCTACCTATATTGATAGGCTTATTTCTGATATTATAATCATGAAGATGATAAGTTTGGATATTGGGGATAGTGGGGCCACCCTAATCTATCTTCAACTCAAGCCTAGGATGGAAAATGAAAAGTATGTGGAGAATGAGTTTATGCTCCCAGGGATGCATAAGGGTAATCACACGGTTGAAAATGTGGCAGCTCCAAAGTCTACCTCAACCATAGAAGGAGATAAGGAAGAAGATCTCAACAAGGATAGTGGAGGCTTAGACCATAGAGGTCAGAGGCAGCCCACAGATAAATTGGAAAGTGAGCACACAGATACTCCCCCATAGACACAAGGAGGGGAGAAAGACTTGGACGTGGGTACAATCTATGAGGAATTCCAGTTTAGGAAAGGTGTTGAGAAGAACCAAGACCTAAGGCATAGGAACATCTTATCCTTTACGAAGGTCACCTCGACTCTCCCCTTAAAAAGAATCACCTGAGGGAAAGAGAAGAAGAAATTTAAAGCTTAACGAGGAGGATGAGGAGTCCAAAGGTATCATGTCAGGAACTTGGGTTCAACCTGAAGATGTGGAGGAACCCTGGGATGAAGAAATCAGAGATGAAGAGGAAGAGGTGAAAGAAGAAAACAAAACTATGAAATAATAACCCAGTGTGTGTATTATGACTCAGGTAGGAGAAGGACCAACTCTAGACCTTGACACCTAGGTTCCTAAGGGGCCAAGGACAAAAAGAGAAAAAGCAAGTGAAGAGTATGGGCTATACTGATGACACAAGAAAAATCATCTGCACCTTATTCCAAAGAACTGTGGGCCATAAGGAGTTATATGGGTGGGTGTAGACACTAAAATTATGTCACACTCCCCCTTCGTCCCTCGACATATAAGCCCCCCTTTATTACATCTACCTAGCCATGACCCCCTTCACCATACTAATATTAATTTAATTAAATTAATGCTTTATCCTCACTATATTTATTATTTAAATATCTTATTTAAATAATATCTACACAAACAATTCACTTAGACACCTCACCAAGCTAAGTCAACCTAAGACCTATTCTTAGCAAGTTACCATAACTAACTAAGACTTACACACACCCTAAAAATCAATGCCTACACTCCCTCTAACCACATTCCCGCATGCTCACAAGAAGCTCCCAATATAATCCGTGAGATAACAAAACAAGATCTGAAGAAATCAGGAGGATCTCCCTAAGTTTAGTAAACCTAGAAAATCCTACCTTGACCAACGTCGGTTTCCCCTAACCGTCGCCGGCTAAGCCGGACCGCCATCGGTTACCCCTTTTAACCCCAAAACAACCTTATTCTGAAGGTTAGAAGCAAGTTGGGAAACATTGGGAGAAGAGTGAATGAGCAAGATGAAATATCAAAGAGATAACACATCTTCAGAGAGCCAATTCCAGTAAGAACTGACATCCAAGGAAGGAGATTGAGGATCTTCTCCTACACATCCTTCCCAACCACATTCTGATCTATCCAAGCAAAAGAGGAGTATGCATGCAGCCCATGCAGAATCTTTTCTTCAATTGGTGATCACTTGCAACATTCAAACCCATCATCAAAACCTCCATCCTTCACACATATACTTTCAGGAATGAACACCAAGTAAGTACAACATCATACTTTCCTAGTTATTTCATTTTATCATTATTTTATCATCCATTTTTTATCTTGTTCCCTATTGATCATATCCAACATTTTGTACTTCCATAGACCCATCAAAACCTCGTAAAAACCTATTCCAGTCACCCAATACCTCTTCTCGACCAGCCAAATCCTTCGTGTAATCACAAAGGAGACCAAAACCCCATTCTATGACGTTTCTAGATCTCACAGTAACCAACACCGGTTATACCTAACCGCAGTCGGTCACCCCTGACTGATGTTGATCTTTGTGTTTTCCTACATATCCTTAAACAGAGACCTATCCACCCAATTTTACCTCACCCTCACTCACTTGTGACCTACCCGAGACCTTTATCAGATTTGTAGAGACCTAGAACCTATCACTTGACCTGTGGATTCTATTCTAGCTTAGCCTGTTCGATTAGATCTATTTTCTTATTGTATTTTTAAGTGAGATACCTAAATCATTTCAAAATAGCAATAGGATTTACCTTGTTTTCAGAATTAATTTGTTTAAAATAGTGGACTGACAGCCATCTAGGACGTATCATACTTCCTAGATCTAGCTCACACTAGGCAGTTCACTACCCATATTGTTTAATTCCTTCTGGTGGTCTTGCTTTCATTACAGGTAGTTCCTCCTAGCCAAAAGGAAGCTTTCACAGTCAGCTATGGATTCGGAAGTCATACGTGTGCAATAACCCATCAACTGACATTTGAACAAGTATTCCTCCTATGCCTGCTACCCTATCTGTTTCGTCAACAATTCAAAGAAACACTCTAAGAAAAAAAGGTGAAACATTTTGGCACGCCCGGTGAGACCCATCTGGGGTTCTTTGCATTTCATTCATTCCTAGGAAAAAAATGTGTGTTTTTCTCCCTTCTAAAAGCATACACACAAACTTTCTTCCCTGGTAATACACTCCTTCTTTCTATTTGATCTAAAGGAAAATTTTCTTTTGGTGTATTTAAAAAGAATCATTTCTTCATTTTTTCTACATTTTAGTGAAAGAGCATCCCTCTTCCTCTTCATCTTATTATGTCATCCAATTTCATATTTTCAATTTGGGTTTAAAAACAACCACATTTCATTCTAATTTTCTGCATTAGCTCACATTAAATGAGGGCAACCTATATGCTAGAGGTCATGACCAGCTGATGGTTGACAAATGAATCATAGAAAAGCACTTCTATCCTTTTCTCTTTCTCTAATTCTTACCAAATTACACAAAAAATTCAAAATACATACATTCTTAAACAACATCTTACCTAGAAGAAGTTATAGGTGATCACACGATCACAACACAGTGGGCACCCATCTCGCTACTCTGTCGAGTCATACTTCAGAGCGAAGCCCACCCCCACCATAGAAAACCTGAAACCTCACCCTTTTGATCTCCTTCTTTACAGGAAGCCATCCTCACCAAAAAATCTATTTCACAATTCATGTGTCAGTCCCTAAATAGCATAAGCTAAACAAATGTAATAGAATAGGCACTCTAGGAACGTTCTTTCGTAGTGTCCTGCTTGATTTACATTTTGAGGTGAGAGTTGTCGATCATTATTTTTGTCTTTCCTCACACACTCACAATCATATTCAGTGTATTCTGACTTCATCTGAGTGTGTCTGGACCACATCTATATCATTCTCAGACTTCTGGGTTTGATTCAACACCAGATTTCTAAATCATAACCATTTTTCTCATCATTGTTTCAATTTCACAGTAACCATCATCGATCACCTCTTACCACCATCGGTTAAACCCAACCGACGTCAGTTCCAGGTCCTTTTGTTAACCTACTCAAAAGGACAGTTTCACTTCACTTTTTTTTCCACTTTCTAGTCTCTGTTACTGTCTTTTTTTTGTTCCCATTGACGTTTGACACATCCCCATATTTGGCATACTTGTCAGATTTTGCCTTCTACCTCGTTGTTTACTCACTGTAAATTTTCTACAGTGACCGGAAATGGTTACCTCTGACTGACATCAGTTTTCCCTAACCGGCATCAGTTAGCCTATTTCACATTCCACCCACTATTTGTTACTTCATCCAAATTTTTTTCCTACTATTCTCTATACCATTTACAGAGAAGTAGCCCCACCTGATCAGTACTGGTTCACATGGTACTGACCCGAAGACAAGAGAATTCCCTTGTGTTCCATGTCAGTTGTCAACCACTCCCACCTAGTCCCTCACCACCTTCTATTTTATCACTAGCCATGGATCCCATCTAGCCTACTACTATCACTACCGGAAACGAGGAGTTTGCACGAATCCTTGACCAAAATCCTGTCGCCTTGTAGTTTTACCTCTCCCACTCGTCCACCCAAGATGCCTCAGGTTAGTTGATATATGGCATGCCCGTATCTATCCCCCTGACTCTTGCACCCACTTCTGCATTGGTTCCATCTGGTTCAGTGTTTCCCGCTTCCACTTTACCCCCAGTCATTTCACAGTTAGGTTCTATACATGTTATGACTGTCATGTCTATTACCTCTGTAGCACCCATTACATCCACCATACCCTCAGCGGCTACCCCAAACATGACCTCATCTACCCCTAATGTCTCATACATACTCGTAGCTACATTACCACCTCTAGCGTTGGTGACTCCTACCCCATTTTAGAACGTGATTCTTTCTATTCCACAATCATTAGCCCCTATTGCTACTAGGGTTACCACAACCCTTCCACCCCCATATACATACTACCAACAACCACTTGTTTCATCTATCATTCATTCCAGGTATGTACCCCCTATTTCATTACCTTCTTTTCCACCATCTTACATGGTAGCCCCATTTACAGGAATGAAACCCCCATTATATACCCAAAACCAACCTCCTCATGCTATAGGAGGCATCTAATCATCACAACCCACCAATGACCTAATTAAATTGATGATGAACAAGATGCAAACACAGGAGGCATCAGTTTCTGGCTCCTACAACACTCTCACTTATGATGAGATTTGCAACAAGCCTATTCACCCATCCGTTCATACCCTATGCATTGGGAAATGCCTAAATTCAACCGCTTCAATAGTAAGGAAGACCCACAACAACATTTGTGCTCATTTAAACATGGATGTTATTTGATTTCTCATGATGATGCCTTACTTTTGAGAACTTTTCCCATGTCCCTCACTGGACCAGCATTAGATTGGTATAGTGGGTTACCCAAATACTCCATATTTTCATTCAATCAGGTAGCCCAATCTTTTTTGGATCATTTTTCTATTAATATCACCAAGAAAGTTACCATGACCGATCTATATTCCACACGTGAGTATGAGGATGAATCTATTGAAGATTTTGTCACTCACTAGCGCAGCTTGATCAATAACCTTACCTTTTAACTACCACAAACTAAACTTATCGAGCTCTTTACCTGAGCTTGCGCTAGACATATCTCCCCAATCTTGCAGGTCTAAAATTTCTGAACATTCGATGAGGCCTTCACTATGGCACGAAAGTTAGAGATTCAGGCCATCGAAGAGAAGAAAATCTAATTACAAAATAATAATTTGGCATTCAAGTCAAATGAAACCTCATCTTCTTCCAAACCTCCAACCAATTACTCAAAGGCTAAAGGTACCACTAACGCAGTGGTACTCAAGGCCAGCCCAGCTCATCCATCCAATCAGGCTACACCCTCATCTAATTTATCACCCATACAAGATTTTTGATTCAGACAAAAGTAGCAAAAATATACCCCAATTGGGGAACCTTACTCTTATATCTTAGAAAAGCTTATCAAAGCTGGCACCATCACCCTTCCACCCATAAAACCACACACTAGTTTTGACCCTTCTCGCCCCATGCCCGTGTGGTATAAGGAACAATATTTCTGTAACTATCAATGAGAGAAAGGTCATAGTGACGGAAATTGTATCACTTTTAAGAATATTGTCCAAGAAATTCTCGAGAAAGGTGAATTGACTGTGGATAATCCTAATGCCACCCCAACCAAAATCTACAAATCTTTAAAAAACCATTTCCCAATCATGCCCCTTCATCCAATCAAATAGGTCAGACATACACTCACAATACCCATACTCGTGAGGTTCATGCAATCTTTAACAAGGTACCTGTTGCCTCTCAATTACTTCACATCCCTTCCATAGAGGAAATCCTAGCCTAAAATCCCCCTTCCATGTCTCAACCAACCGTCACTGTTCCTTCACCAATATAAGAACACCCTTCATCTCCTACATCACCTCTAGAGGAGTCTTCTACTAACATTGAGACCATCTCACCCCTAGCTTCTCCACTTAGAGAGCCCCCACCATAGCTCCTCAACCCACAGAGGAGCACCCATTACCTCCTCCACCCACAAAGGAGCACCTATTATCTTCTCCCCTCGCAAAGGAGCACCCATTACCTCCTTCACCCATAGAAGAGCACATATATATTCCTCCACTCATAGAGGAACTCCCATCATCCCTTCCACCCATCATAGACCCGGTGGAGATATCTTTTCCTCTTAGCAAGCATTCTCCATCAGCTACCCAACATCCAACAGACCTACTTTCAGCTCTCTTACCCACGGAAGATGAAGTTGGCTGATTCCCCATCTCTAAGATGTATTTTATGGGAATTCCCATTAGGTCTTCACCAACTCCACCCAAAAACGTGCCATTCTCATGTTTGGTTGATCACTTAGAGTATGTGGATAGAGCTTTGTTATGGGGACGCCTCTTACTCCCTTTCTCAACACAAATGTAGAGATCCCTCGATGACACCTCCACTATCTACCCAAGCACATTTCCATCCATCAAACCAAATACAACCATTGTTGTCATAGCCCCTTCCACGATACCCACTAGCACTCACACCACACCCTTACCCATAACCCAACCTAGACCTAAATCCAAACCTATACCCACAACATTTACCTCCACTAAACCTATTACCACTTTAGGGGTCACCCCAACCACTAACCTTACTCATCCACCTATTAAATTGGATTTAGCTACATCCTCCAACGTCAATACCACACCTACTCCAACACCCAAACCCAAGAAACAAACTCATTAGTCTCATATCCTAACTACACCAACCACACTCACACTTGTCCCGTCTACCTTAAAACCTCAGCTGCCCAACATGGTCAAGCACCCTTCACCCATCCATAAACCAATAACACAACCACCCATTCCTGACTAATAGATATCTAACCTACCTAGGCACACAACACGACTCATACCCTCACCTGCAGTCTCTTTACCACCAATACCTCCGATACCTTCAGTCATTGCTTCACTACCCACTACACTTCAGCCATTGTCCCTCACACCTCAAGCATGAACCATGTCATCTACCTTCATAGCACCCCCATTATCCCCATGGGTAACTCACCTTCTTCCTCCATCTGATTTCCCTTCTAGACCTCATACACCCACATCACCTTTACCTAAGAAGGTGTAACCCAAAAACAAAACCCCATTACCACACAACAAGTTAGTCAAAACAAAACCACACCCTCCTACCCATCCATCTACTATAACCCTACCCAAACAAACCTGACAGATACCTCAAACCACATTGGCACCTAAATATATAGCTCGACCCCTTCCTACAAATCCAAAAACAATTCCTCGACAACCAACCACACTTACACCCAAACCCACATTCACTTCCCATTATGATCCACTAGTAGGTTCTTATGCCAAAATTTTAACCAACCTCCTCGAGACTTATGTTATCACATTACCACCACTCCGACCTTACGACCCCTTCAAACCCAAGCCAAAAGGGTTTGATAAAACTAAAATTTGTGCATACCATCATGTGTCAGGGCACGATGTGGAGAACTGCAAAGCCTTGAAAATCGTCCTTATCCAATTGTGTCCACCAAAAACCAACTTTGATGAGGACGACCTTCTGGATGAGGAACCTGCTTCACCTACACCCATTCCCACACTACCCACTCAATAACCACAACCTCCACCCTCACAGCTTCTAGAACCACACATAAAGTTTGAAATTAATATGGTTCGCATCAGAGAACTTGCCATGCCACCACCCAAATGTTGTTGCACCCAACTGACCTCACAAGGATTTTCTCCTCCAATAGGTTTTTGTCCTTCATGTCGTTATACTACTTACCCTACACCTTCTCCATTTGAAAAATTCCCTCAAATCAACATGGTACATGTCACTAGGTGTGCGCAGAAGGGTAAACAAAAGGTAGCTAACCCACCAACCAATCCTATACCCAACATACCATCTACACCCATACCTAAAATAACTATCCACGGCCCCACATACCCCATTTCTAATGGCGACACACATCACACCATGCTCAAACAATTACACCAATCTCCCCTCAAAATGTCCTTATACGACCTCATCCAAACCTCAGAATCCCATCGTCAATCCCTCATGGAGGTTCTTCAATCTATTGAGGTTTTACCAGATGACCCTACACCCATAGCCTCCATTATCACACCCCATCATGTAGCCTCTCTCACCAAATTACCACCTTTATCCCCACCTCACCTTGTTCACCAAGTGGCCTCCCTCAAATTCTCAGAGGCAGAGATCACGCCATACCAAAACGATGACCCGGCCCCAACCCTCTTCATCTTTATCCACATTGATGACATACGGGTGCACTGTTCGATGATTGATGGAGGCACTAGCATTAACATCATTTCATCCCATGCATTTTCTCAAATGCGTATCCCTGACAATTACATGCATAAACAACTGGTCATGTTGCATTCATTTAATGATGCTATCACCTCCACACTAGGCACTGTCATCCTTCACATTCATGTGGGCCCCAGTACTATTCTAAAATTGTTTTATGTTTTGGAGGGGGAATTCTAATATAACTTGTTACTTGGTAGACCCTGGATATGTGTCATGGGTTGTGTTCCCTCCACTTTGCATCATTGTGTAAAGTTTGAACATGAAGGACACACTTATACCATTCCAGCTGACCCATCACCTTTCAAAACATGCAACATGCTTTACCAACCCAATGATGTACTCATACCGGTCAAGTCATCTACTTTCACAACCAATACCGCTTTACCTACACCTACACCCACACCTACCAGTACAAACTCGGCTTTCACTGCACATACCTCCTCCACGCCTACCACTGCTATAACCTCCATG
Organism: Taxus chinensis; assembly: GCA_019776745.2. Lineage (NCBI taxonomy): Eukaryota > Viridiplantae > Streptophyta > Pinopsida > Cupressales > Taxaceae > Taxus > Taxus chinensis. Next base: position 477,463,944 of record CM034154.1, on the reverse strand, counting down.
GCTAACCCATTAGCTTCCCAATCCATTAACACCACCTCCGCATTGACCTCCGACACATCACCCATACCAGCTACCCACATACCAACCACTGATCCCTTAGAAGGTGTTTTTTAATGCCTCACTCTAGGGGAATACCGCCTATATAGTGTTAACACTTTCCTTACTCCACACAAGTATGGAATCCTTCACTAACACCCTCACTATGATCACCGTATAGGAGAACGCCTCCTTTATGGTCCTCCTCATCTTCGTACTAGTATCACTTATGGGGGACTTGATACTACCACCTACACACCTAAACCACCATCACAACCCCACCCATTTTCCGCTGACTTCCAATCACTTACCAATCACCATTTCACCCACACCTTCCTTCACCATTGTGTGTGGAAGGGTTTTGGTTTTGGATTTTATGAGCAAGGCCGCCATACTGTTATTCCATGTACCACCCGCAAACATAATGACTGGAGTGGTATTGGCTTCCCTGACCCTTCTACCAAATAGGCCCGCATTGAATTCATTGAGGAGTCTAACCCTTATCCACCTTCATCACCACCCTCACCGACGGATTCAATGGATCCTGAATCTATCCCTCCTAAATTTTTTTTCATAAACACCATTTCCTTAGGGCCTTTGGCTTATCAATGCAAAGGCGAGGCCCCTTCCACTCTCCCAATCTTGTATCCTAAGATGATCGATGATGACACACTGATCATTAACATCATTTAATGTCAGGATGATGAATCCATACTCACCTAACTTGGTGCAGAAGACTCATATATTCATCAGTCGTTACCCTCTGAGACACAAAATATGTTGGATGAATCGACTATTGAGATCAACATTCATACTCAGGACGACCCACACATCCTAAAGATCATACAATCTTTAGATGCTGCTAAATAGGAAGCCATCACTTCCTTTGTCCAAGATCATAACCACGCTTTCACTTGGTCTTACGCAGACATGCCCAATATTTACCCAACCATAGTGGTCCACAATATCATAACTATTCCCGATGCCAAACCTATCAAACAAAAGCTAAGGAAAATGCACCCTCACATTGCTCTTCTCATCAAAGAAGAAATTTAGCGTCTTCTTTCCATTTGCTTCATCTTACCCATTGATTATCCTTGTTAGATTTCTAACATTGTCCATGTCACTAAAGCAATAGGGGGACTCCGTATTTTCATGAACTTCCGTGACCTCAACCTCACCTGCCCAAAAGATGACTTTCCCTTGTCCAGTATTGATCAACTGGTTGACCTTACCGCGGGTCATGAGATGCTATCACTCATGGATGGTTTCTCAGGTTATAACCAAATTTTTCTTTCCCCAGAAGATCAGCATAAGACCGCATTCATTACCGCTTGGGGAACCTTTTTCTATCAAGTCATGCCTTTTTCCTTAAAAACGATGGTGCTACATATCAGCGTGCTATGACTTACATCTTCCATGATATCATGCATCGCATATTGGAAGATTATGTGGATGATCTCTTGGCTAAATCTAAATGCCGCATCGAGCACCTCATTGTCCTCGAAACAATTTTTGACCGCCTCATTAAATATTACGTCCGTCTTCAACCTAAAAAGTGCGTCTTTGTTGTTCTCTCAGGAAAACTCTTGGGATTTATTGTTTCCCTCCGTGGTATAGAAGTTGACCCCACTAAATTCAAGGCCATTCTGGAAATGCCTCTGCCCACTAACCATAAACAACTTCGTAGCCTGCAAGGTGAATTACAATCCATTCACCGTTTCATTTCACAATTATCAGATCAGTGCAACCATTTCATCATCTGCTTAGGAAGGATGTCTCCTTTAAATGGGATGATGATTGTCACAACACTTTTGAGGCCCTAAAAAAATACCTTCTCCAACCACCCGTACTCATTCCACCCAAAGATGATCAACCTTTTTACCTATACCTATCAGCTACCAATCATTCCTTGGGAGCCATGCTCACTCATCATGATGAACAGCATAGGGAGAAAGCGGTTTATTACATAATCCATACTCTTTTGGACTATGAAACCCAATATAACCACCCAGAAAAGCTTTGCTTAGCCTTAGTTTTTTTTGCCACCAAAATTTGCCATTACCTACTCAACCACAAAACCTATGTTGTGACCAACACCAACCGTTTACACTTCATGTACGCGAAACCCTATTAAAATCAGCACACCACCTGATGGCTTATGCTTTTAGCTGATATTGACCTCGAATTCATTCAGTAAAATTCCATTAAGGTCCAGGATATCGTTGACGAACTAGCTAACACACCTATTTCCAGGGACCAACCCTCTAATTTTGACTTTCCGGATGAATCCATTGCTACCCTTTCCCTGGATGAACCCCCTTACCAAATGACACTATTCTTCGATGGTTCTAAGTGTCATCATGGGGGTGGAGCTGGTGTTATCCTCATCCCTCTAGATGGAGAACCCATTCATTTGTCTCTCAAACTAGACTTTGAATGTACCAACAATATTGCCAAGTATGAAGCGCTCGTAATAGGTCTCTAGACCACCTACGCCCTTGATGTCAAATCAATCCACATCTTTGGTGATTCACAATTGGTCATAAACCAAGTCAATGGTATGTACCAATTTCGTAATGAGATACTTCAAAAGTATAAACATCATGTAGAAATACTTTTGACCACCTTTGATCATTACACCCTTCAAACCATCCCATGGTAAACCAACAAATTTACAGACACTATGGCCTACTTAGCTTCCCAAATACCTTCTTCCCCTACCGATTCCAAAATATTTGTCATTGTACAATTCCTCCATTCACCTTCTTATTTACCTCACGATTTTTACTCAATCAGAAATGAAACCCTTGACCCAAGTGACCTTTGGTATAAACGCTACTCCGACTACATTTCCCTCTCCATCTTACCTCCTAATCTCACCCGTAACAGACAACGTACCTTCCTTAAGAAGGTCTCCTATTTTGTTATCCTGGGGGGACTCCTCTATAAGTGATGCTTTGATGGCATTCTCTTACAATGCCTCACAAGTTCTGAAATTCCTTATACCATCAAGGAGGTTCATGATGGCATATGTGGAGGTCACTTTAGTGGCCTTGCCATTGCTAAGCGTATTATTTACCTAGGCTATTACTGGTTGACCCTTAACCATGATTGTTGTGACTATGTCAAATGCTACGTGAAATGTCAACAACATTCCAACCTTTGTCATACACCCAGTCATGCCTTACAGGTCACTCGTGACCTTTGGCCCTTCTCTCAATGGGGTTTGGATCTTGTCAGAGAAATCAATCCTCATTCTTCCCAATGCCATCAATGGATCATAACTGCTACCAAATACTACACAAAATGGGTGGAAGCCATACCACTCATCTCCACGAAAGCCAAGAAAATATGTGAGTTCATTAACCATCACATCATTTGTCACTTTAGTGTCCCTCATCACCTCATCATTGACAATGGAAAACAATTCAAAAACAAAACACTACAAAAACTTTGTGACACCTTCGGCATTCAACTTAGTTTCTCCTCACGTTATTACCCACAAGCTAACGGCCAAGCCAAATCCACTAACAAAACCCTCAATAAAATTCTCATGAAAGTGGTTGATGATATTGGGAAGGGTTGGCATACGCACATTCCTTTTGCTCTATGGGCATACTGCACTAGTATTTACACTGCCACTGCGGCTACACCCTTTCCACTGGTCTTCGGTACCGAGGCTGTTCTGCCTCTTAAAGTCCAAATCCCCTCACTTCGTATTTCTCTCCATAACATGCTTACTGATGATGAATTTCTTCAAGACTGCTTAGCATAGCTAGAGTTATTAGACGAACATCATCTTAACGCTCGGGATCACCTTAAATTTTATCAACAACATATCAAACGTTCTTATGAAAAACGTGTTCATGAACGAACCTTCTAAGTTAGTGACCTTGTTTTGAAAGAAAATCAACATGTAACCAAACCAAAAAAAAGTAAACGGGGAAAATTCACTCCTAATTGGCTTGGACCATACATCGTAACTCATACCTATGGATCAGGTGCCTATCGTTTGTCCTCGCTTGAGGGTAAACCCGAACCTGAGCCCCTTAACACATTACATCTTCAAGCATTCTATTGTTGACTCATTTTCCTACCTCACCCTATGTCTCTTTACAGTATCATCCCTTGATCACTATCCACTCGATCCATCTCCCTAATGATTAAACAAGAATCATGTGATTACCTGTCACCCTTTTTCCTTATCTTAAATATGTGCACCACAACTCTACACATGGCATGATTCTCATGGATACTTTTTATCTTCTTTTAGATGAAATCCCATGGTCGTTCACCCTTTCCTTCTCAACAAGAACCAAATGCTTCGTTATAGTCTCATCCATGACTTAAAAGCCAAAAAAAACAAAATATGAATCCCTCATAAGGACATCTTCCAAAATAAGGGATTAACTCCTTAAGTCAAACTTCAAATATAAAAGATGAATCCCTCAAAAGGACATCTTCTACCTCTAATTATCACTATGAGTAAACTGCTCCCTCGAAGGATAGCTATAAAAAGCTCACAACTCTCTACATAGTCTTTCCAAAAAGAAGACTATTTTCTCAAAAATCAAAATTCAGAAGCTTCCAGCATTGATCAGCTTCACGAAGACCTCAAGGAGACATATATTCCTCCTGTATATACTTCCCGCATTGATCAGTCTATCTACAAAGTCAAATAGAAAAAAGAAAAATAAACTTTTTCGTCATGGACTTACCTATTGTGATCTCGGCTCTATTTCGCAAGGTATTCTACTTCCCATTTTATGACCCAATTACCTACACCTCTTTACCCGTTGCATTTTCACTTCATACCTCAAGGGACCTACTGAACCTATGAAATTTGGTGATCATGTGACTATTCGTCACTCTTAGAATTATCAATCATGTAATGTCTTTTGGGTCTTATGTTCATTAGCCTATCTATAGATGTGTTTCATACGTTTTGATCCTTGCCAATCGGGTGGCTTTCTTGCCCTCTCTTATCTTTTCTCTTCTTCATTACCTTTTGATCTTCTTATATAAGACTAGAGCCTCGACACCTGTCTTTTAATATTTTCTTCTCCCACCTCAATCAACCTAAAATCACCTTTACCTATCTACCTATTCTCAACCCTAACATCAATGCCCTCAACCTAATTATACCTATGACCTGGAATCAATACTACCTATCGACCAAATATCACCCATACCTATCTACCTATATTCCACCTCACCTAATTAACCTTGACCTCATCATACTTATGACCTCAACTATCAACCTAACTACCTATTCTTCTATCTTCTCATATTCTTTCCTAGCTTATGGGATAACTACATCGGTCTGAGGTCCCTTTTTGTCGAGACTATGTAGGCAGCACTTCCAGGGCATGGGGGCCTAGAAGGTTAGCTCAGACACTCTTTACCCTAACCAATTTTCCCCACTTTTACCTGATTTCCTGTTCATATCAAAAACCTCAACATATATACCATATACCACATGACTTTTACCACTTATATTATTTCACATTTTCATACATAACCAGCATTTTCCACATTTTACACCATCTCATGCATTTATATTACCATTTTTTACCAAAATACCTAAATGAACACCATGCCTAAACCAAGTTGACTCCATCATGCCTAAAAAAAACTTGACTCAATCCATGCCTATTACCTAACTCGATCCATGCCTATTACCTGACTCGATCCATGCCTAAACCAACCTGACTCGATCCATGCCTAAATAATTTGACTCGATCCATGCCTACACAACCTGACTCAATCCATGCCTAAAATGACCTGACTCCATCATGCCTAACTCACCTAATTTCCACCCATATAAAAACAACAAACCCATATCTCATCTAATACAAATCAATAAACCCATATCTCATCTAATACAAAGTAACAAATCCATATCTCATCTAAACACAAGTCATAAACCAATATCTCATAAACACATAAACACATCACCAAATACCATGTATCTCCTCATATATACATGTGTGTATCAATACAATGTACACCCATCTCACATAAATGTGTATCTCCAAAATAATCATCATCGGATTGCAGGCTGCTATCCAATACAAAAATGTCTTCGGCTCGTAGGACGGTATCATGTACAAAAAATAAATACAATATTTCTTCGGCTCACAAGCTGGTATACATCCAAAATCCAACAATACCAAAATAGGTGATATACTATCTCACATCTGCTATAACATATCTTCCTCATCTGTAGTGTCGACAATCCCCTCTGATCTAGAGCGGCAACTCGCTATTCTCAATCTACCACTAGATGGCCCGAAATCTAATGCTGACCCTTGTGCACTAATAGATGTCCTCTAATCTCTCCTTTGGGCTCGCTGACCACCTACACTCTCAACACTATACGTGTGAGACTGTTTCTACTCACTCGAGACTGTCCGTGGTGGTCTCATCACACCATCTACTAATATTTGCAGCTTGGGCTCCTCCTCCTATACTTATTCCTGAGGTTCTCACCTCTCTACCTGTATCTACGGCTTTGGCCTCTAAGCCTGTACTTATGACCCCTACCTCCCAGCTATCCCTACCTGACCCTGCCTCTGTACGGCCCATCACTGGCTATATGCCACTGTCACCCCTGCATCATCTGTACAATGGTCTACAGTCTACTCCTCCTCCCCTGTCAGCTATATTGGATGGGGTGGAGACAAAGGTCTCTCCACCTCCTCTCTCCTATACTGTGGGAAGGGCGGCGGTACATCCTACACTAAACCAAACTGTCACCTCACTCGGTCAATAGGTATCATCTCGTGCTCCCCGACACAACATCCCTTTATCCATCTCTGTAACTGTAGTCCCTCTAGCTCTACATACATCCCTTTGTAAGAGGGATAGGTCACATAGGGTTTCCAGACTATATCCACACTAGACAGGCTCTCTAATCTCTGTCTATAATATGCTACGTCGTATGTCACCAGGGCTCTCTGTACACCGTCCTCCGGCACCCATCACCTATAACCAACTCAAATGACTCCCCGCTCAAATGCATCTGGCCAGAGCATGCCTGTCGGTCACACACACACAATGTGCTCATAGGCCCAACAGTGTAGAAGGAAAATGCAACACATATTGAATCTCCGTAATCACCTGTAGGCCCATAACTCTCTATATAACTACACCAAGAAAGTCGGTTCCCATGCAAAACTGGTATGATCAATCATCATGTCCCAAAGGATACCCATCAACGACCGTGTAAATCTCCCTACCTCTGAATCTGGTAATGCGAAACACCTAATCACCTCCATCATCAACACTGTCAACCTCATCTCCTCATGATGAGCAACATAAACCTCTCGGTAACTTAGGCTAGTGTTGTGGTAGTGCAACTCACCCACTCTCTCTCCAAAAACCTCATCTATACACCTCACCTCGACCTCTAATATCACTGAGTAAACCTGGGCTCCACTAATTGGTAGCCTCAATATCCTATATATATCCTCTAGAGTGATGGTCATCTCCCTTATCACCAAGTGGAAGGTGTCGGTCACAGAATCCCATCTCTCGATGAGTGCGACCATCCGACTCTGCTCTCTCACAACCCGCCCATAATGGTGGATCCCAATCAGGTCGACATCATCAAAGTGACTCCACTCCTTGAAATTCACCTGCTCATGCAACTCTATCAATATAAGTGGCTCCTAGTCCCTCATCTGCAGCTCATCTCAGGCCTACATCCAACCAAAACTATGTATTAATACACTTTCCCAACTTACCCTATGTTCACCCCCAAACCACCTATTCTTCCCAAAACCCCTTTACCCTAATCCTTACCTAACCCACCCATAACCCATCCCATCTCTCTTAACCCAAACCTTTACATATCTTACCCTACCCATTGACCATCCATTTCCACTACCTAACCCATTTTTGCCTATTTCTGGCCTCATTTCCTTATTTTCACACTGACTCTGGCTACCCATAACCATCACTGGTAGCCTTTAACTGCCATCGGTCACCTATGTTATGATCGATGCCACTTCTACATGACCGACATCAGCCGATAGTGATCGATGTCGGTCACTGTGGTGTCAAACAACACTGAAACCCCTGACCAAACTTTTTAATTTTTGACCAAATCAACGTAACTACCTAACCAAATCTACTTAAACCTTCCCTAATTCCCTTCCCACTCCTATTGACCTACATTCTAACCTCCCCCAACCCAATTATATCTAATTTACCTCCCAATCAAAAATTCAAAACTTCCCCCCACTTTTTTATTACAACTCATATTTAAACCTACTTAATCAATCAAATCATTAAGCGATGATGTGGACGTTACCTCATCCCTCTGTCGATGTCATGGTGGTATATATGGCCACTATACAGGTGGAGTACCCGGCCCATCTCCTACCTCTACCATCGAGCCAAGAACAACCAATCCTCAGCCACATGAATCATGCCACCTGATCTCGTAGCCCCACCTCTCACTCAACCACTCTCATGTATGTGACTCGCCAACCAATCTCTCTGTCGTAATCTTTTGACCTCTTCCTCTTTTCTATCTTGTTGTCCTTTTCTTCTTCTTAACAATGCACAAATTAATTTCAAACCACGGGTTTTTCACTTTTTATATCCTACCTGACTCAACCAACATCAGTTAACCCTTGACCGTTGTCAGTCTATTGCCCTTAATAACCATCGTTGGTTCCCCTACACCGTCATCAGTTCATACCAACCGATGTCAGTTACCCTGAACACTCATTTCCCTCACATTTACCTCATTTTCCTTACCTCCTCTTTCTTTTTCCTCCCCTACACCTACCTGGACCACTTTACCTTCACCTTCTTCAACCTCCTCATGTCTGCTATTGACACCTCATTATTTTACCCCTACCTCAGTCTTTCCCGTGACGTGATCTTTGGCCTCACTAGTGACCTTTGGCCTCGGACCATTACTAGTGACCTTTGGCCTCATGTGTTCGTTATACCTTGTGGCATTGCTACCTATGTTGTTGACGTAATGACCTTACCTAGCCTATTTCCATGACTGTTTATCCTGACCCTACCTTTGGTGTACCGGAACATACCTAAACGTTCATGCACCTAACCTATGTTGTGTTTCCTGACCTTATCCTATACCTTGGATACCAGATTCTCTTCACCCTTGTTTGGATAAACCTATCAACCTTAGCTGATGTAAAGTTTGCCTGCTCTTTAACCCAGTAGTGTGCTGTAATTTATACATGTGCGTGTATTTGACTGCTGCTACCTTTGACCCTAACCCATTACCTAGATCACCCAAGTAGACCTTTCACCCTCTTCCCCTACACCCACTTACCGTTTCCTCACATTTATCTTTTATCAAACCACTCACCGCTTTAGCCTGCTGCCTCGTCAGTTCTTGGTTTGAGGGGGATCACCTTCACCCCCACATGGGCCAACCACATCTTATTTTTGTTAGCATCGCTTACCAATATAAGCTACGTAACAAAAAAGGGGCAAAATGTAGACACTAAAATTAGGTCACACTCCCCCTTCGTCCCTCAACATATAAGCCCCCCTTTATTACATCTACCTAGTCATGACCCCCTTCACCCTACTAATATTAATTTAATTAAATTAATGCTTTATCCTCACTATATTTATTATTTAAATAATATCTACACAAACAGTTCCCTTAGACACCTCACCAAGTTAACTCAACCTAAGACTTATTCTTAGCAAGTTACCATAACTAACTAATACTTACCCAAACCCTAAAAATCAATGCCTACACTCCCTCTAACCACATTCCTACATGCTCACAAGAAGCTCCCAGTCTAATCTGAGGAAATCAAGAGGATCTCCCTAAGTTTAGTAAACCTAGAAAATCCCGCCATGACCGACATCGGTTTCTCCTAACTGTCGTCGGTTACCCCTTTTAACCCCAAAACAACATTATTCTAAAGGTTGGAATAAAGTTGGAAAACATTGGGAGAAGAGTGAACGAGCAAGAATGAAATCTTAGAGAGATAACGCATCTTCAGAGAGCCAATTCCCACAAGAACTGACATCCAAGGAAGGAGATTGAGGATCTTCTCCTGCACAACCTTCCCAGCCACATTTTGATCTATCCAAGCAAAAGAGGAGTGTGCATGCAGAAGATTTTTTTCAGTTAGTGATCACTTGAAACCTTCAAACCCATCATCAACACCTCCATCCTTCACACATAGAATTTGAGGAACAAAATCCAAGTAAGTACACCATCATACTTTCCTAGTTATTTCATTTTATCATTATTTTATCATCCATTTTTTTATCTTGCTCCCTATTGACCATCTCCAACATTTTGTACTTCCATAGACCCATCAAAACCTCATAAAAACCTGTTCCAGTCACCCAATACCTCATCTTGACCAACCAAATCCTTCGTGCAATCACAAAGGAGACCAAAACCTTGTTCTGTGACGTTTCTAGATCTCAAAGTAATCGGCACCGGTTATACCTAACCACGGTCGGTCACCCCTGACCGACACCGGTCTCTGTGTTTGCCTACATAGCCTTAAACAGAGACCTATCCACCCAATTTTACCTCACCCTCACTCACTTGTGACCTACCTGAGACCTTTATCAGACCCACAGAGACCCATAACCTATCACTTGACCTGTGGATTCTATTCTAGCTTAGCCTATTAGATTAGATCTATTTTCTTATTGTGTTTTTAAGTGAGATACCTAAATCATTTCAAAATAGCAATAGGATTTACCTTGTTTTCAGCATTAATTTGTTTAAAATAGTGGACTGAAATCCATATAGGAAGTATCATACTTCTCAGATCTAGCTCATGCTAGGTAGTTCACTGCCCATATTGTTTAATTCCTTCTAGTCGTATTGCTTTCATTACAGGTAGTTCCTCCTAGCCAAAAGGAAGCTCTCACGGTCAGCTATGGATTCAGAAGTCATACGCGTGCAACAACCCATCAACCAACATTTGAACAGGTATTCCTCCTACACTCGTTACCCTATCTATTTCGTCAACAATTCAAAGAAACAATCTAAGAAAAAAGGTGAAACAGTGGGAACTGATGGATCTAGATATGGAAACTATGTGTACAAGGAAGCAATTATCCTATTCCATGCAGACTCATATGGAGGAACCAAAATTTTACGTATGCGAGGAGTCCCATGTCTCATGAAGAGTGAAGAAGGAGCCCCATAGCAGGCACATAACGATAAAACCTACTCTAATGTCTAATGAGATGTCGGTAATGCAATGGTAGAGGTATTTGCTAAGGTGGCATGGAGAAACATTGATAAGGATACCATCATTTGAGTGTTTCTTAAAGATAACAAGGCTAAAACTGTATAGATAATGCGTTTAAAGGAAGAGAAGGAATGAGAATGGGAAAAGAATGAAGCCTTCGTCATGGTGGAGGAAATTGGTGCTCACATCCTTAAAACAAGGCATCATCTAGAATCTTAGGTTCCAAAAAAATTTCATTCTGCTATACATTATGTGCGCACTTTGGTTGATTTGGTGTTAGATGACGGACCAATTCGGATGCCCGTACCAAAATATTCTGAACAAGAAACAGAGAGAGAAAAGGCCTCTATGATTAGAAATTTTTCAACTTAAGAAGTGTTGTTAAAAACTTTGAAGGATGCGCAGAAGAAATCTGACAAGCTGTTAATTAATGTACAGCACCAGAAGCAATAATAAGGACCAGAAATCTAGTTGAAGATATTGAAGTTTTAACAATGATGAAAGATGAGACACTAAGGCACAGAGAAATATTGGCACTGGTGAAACAAAATCATGAGGCCCTCGCATCAGCCTAGGATCCACATAAAGAGAGGATTGATGAGATTGGGAAGCTCATAGTGGAAAAGATGGACCTCCTGGAAGGAATGATGTCAGGTATGGCTAATGTTTTTTGGGTACTACATGATGAAAAAGAAATTTTTACTCAAGACGAACTGGATTCCATAGCCACAGATATTCCAGAGTGGAGAAGGACCACGTTAAGTGACTGACAGACATTGGAGGCTGAAATAAAAAAATGAATATCCATAGTTAATCCTCCCAGTTGAAGAAGAGGGTGTTGTAGAGTGAATATTCATTCTTTTGTACAGTGTTTCATTAATTCTTTCATTCTTTATTATTTATTATTGGGAACATAAAAAATAAATCCCATTATCGGGATGGCAATGTACTTTAGTGTGGGGTAATGTTGAGAAGATAGAATGTTTCTATAAGGAGAAGACACACAAAGGATGCACGTGGGAACAAGGCGCGTTAGAAGGCATGGGAAGATAAGGAAGGAAACACACGCCAAAACACTTTGGCTCAGGACTTAGCTGTTTTTATGGATATGGGAATTTTTTTGAGATAGTGTGTGGAGCACACATAGAGATGAAGACTTGCGCTACATGTAATGGTATTTTGGGAACAAGTGGTTGTTAAGCGCCAGACATGGTTTAAGCTAATAATAGGATTTATCCTTAGAGTTAACTATAGGACATCTATTATTAGAACACTTGCATTTTGTGCATGTCATTGTAAATGTGTATGGTTATTATCATCATGCGACCTATTTTGAGAAGTGCATGGGAGGTGAAGGGCAAGTCCCTACCTCTATAAATATGTATTGAACTATGTAGTTTAGGAGAGACTGAATTATTGTAGAGTTATGCTATTGATCTTAATACACAAATGACTTATGGAGATACTTTATAGCGTAAGAATATTATGTGTTTTACAATGTTTAATGCTATGGAGAATATCGGCTGGATAATGGTGTTAGAAATAACTAAATCTGGTTCTTGTATGGTTAGCCTTATTATAGTTATTGTTTAGTTCATGATTCTCTAGGATCTAGATCTATTTTATGCACTGTGAAATGTCTATGTTTGGTTATGGATCTGAATATATATTATCATTATCACACTAACATCTTACACAAGTAAATCTAAATACAGGCCTGGTACCTTTTCGCGCTTCGGGTGAGTGCTTAACTCAAGCTGAGTGATGTGTCAATGCACTTGGGTTTTTCATAGTGGATTCTAAGTTGCATCAAGATTCCATAAGAGATGATTAACCTCGTTGACCCTTCCAAACTACTCGAGAACTGGATCAGAAGGTAATCCCCCAATATCATGTCAATCCATATCTATGGGGGTCCCTTGGATTGCAAGAAACCTTTAGATAGTTGCTATGTGGATGATATCTAACTTAGATCAATGAATTTCCATGAAATTTAGGGATATATATAAAAAGTGAGCTACCAAATGTTTATTTTTGGTTATAATCATGTCTAGACCATTGATAAAAGTTCATTTCTTATTACACATAACATTAAATCAATTATTTTTGTTTTTTAGGGGAATGATGATAATATACTATCCAATAAGCATTATGAGAAAAAATGAATTAAACAAAATCATATGTAACTGATTTGGGCATCAATTGATTAAGAAAACGACTCAAAATAGCCCAAAACTCTATGTTTAAAATAAAATATCCCATGTATCTCCATAATTCACCTTAAAATTTATCTTTTAATTAATCCCTTGGAAAAATTCTTCCAATGAGACTAGTCTTGTGTATAATGGATCCACAGATCAAAAGATATGAGTAAAAACCCAATAGCTTGTTTAAGGCATAAACTTAGATCCAAAAATGGTTGTGGGCCCCTAATTTGGTTATTTTATCACAAAGTTACTTATCATGACCCAAAACCACCACCAATGTGTAGTTCATTTAAATACCTTTCCAATGCCACCATTTCTAATTTCATGGTCCCCAAAATAAGTTATGGCATTGTTCAAGAATCTCATCAAAATTGAGAAAATTATTTGTAGTGTGGATTTTCAATTCCTTCATAGTGAAAAATTTGAAATACTTCATAGTGTAGAATTTTGAATCCTTCATAGTGCATAATTTTAAATCCTTCATAGTGTGTAATTTGAATTCCTTTAAGTGTGGATAATCAAATGTTTCATTATGAGGACCCATTATTCTTTATAGTGTGGATTTTAAATTCCTTCTTGAATTTTGTCCTTTGTATGGATTTTGGATTCTTGTGGATTTTTCCCTTTTTTCTTCTTTCCATTACATTATAATGACCTAATAATTAGCTCCCTAGGTGTGGTATTCCTTAGGTGTTATACCTTATTTGATCTTGAGAAAACTTTGCAGACACAAAATCACGCACTTTGGGTATCTATTTAGTCCTCATCACATACTATTATTCATATGATTCCTAAGTAAGAAAAGGACTAATTAACCCATGTATTTGGACATCTTTGCTTGTTTTCTATTGCCTCTATTGATATTACACTCCTAGATCAGTTTTTATTTTCACACCTCAACATTTATTATCTTGGACATCAACACCCAGCCAAGATGCCAACGGCAAGATCCCTCATCCCCTCTGGGTGCCCCTGACCTCTTTATACTATACTCACATATTATGGTTCCTTTTAAGTAATTTGAGAATATTATCATTTTGGTAGTCAGACTTTTCGGGGTTAATTACAAAATTCAAGCAAGGGAATCATATAAATATAAAGTTATGTGATCATAATAAGGGACTTAGTATTAAGCATTAACTATCACCACCTAAGGTTTCATCCAAAGTCTATTCAAGAGCATCATAACATCCATTCAAGGGAAAAGGACTACATTATTATGCATAAACTTCATAGGAAGGGAAGTTATTTCAATTCCATACACATATCTATTATATTTCTTTACATCTAGCTACTTGCTTGTTATCAAGTGTGACACACACAAGAGCCACCGAGGGTAAAATTCTACATACACACACACACACACACCTAGAACTACATTGGGTCTATAATGCAGTGTAGTGCTCAATTGTAAGTTCACTTGTTTGAAAGTTGAGGATAGTCTGACCCTTCACTCTTTTCTTTTCATTTTGACATTTGGTGCACTCTTGATGGTTTTGCAAGTCAATATTTCATTGCAGGGTATTAGAGACATCAAAAATTATTGTGTGACCTACTAGAAACAAGAAGTGAAGGAAATAAAAAATATCATGACCCTATAAAGGAGGTTTTATTTGGGTTTTAGCAGTCACAGGAGCCCATAGTAGGTCTATGGAACCCGCACACACCCATGCCTCTTTCTAGTCACATTAGTCCAGGTAGATCTTTTAGTCGCACATTTTTTTGAGGCTCTGTGCAAAACTTATGCCTCTCTATTCATTATTTCATTGCTTCGGCACAATACATATTTTGTTGTGAATCAACTAATTCATTATATCCCTTCTTTGCAACTAGGGTTTCATATTTTCTAACTTAATTTTCTTAAGTCAATTTTATATTTCATTGTTCATTTATTTACTGCTACATTGCAATCAGATTTAGGCTTATATTAAATCTATATTTTTCTTAATCATTTTATGTGAACCCAACATTTGAATCCACCTTGCTTATAGGAATTTTATCATATTTTTCCTATGCCTCAATATTATGGAAACTTTATTGAATCCCAATTTAAATACCTTAAATGATCATATCATTGACCATGCTTAGGATCTAGACTTGATTTTATATGTTTCTCATGATCAAGCCACCAATATTGCAGAGCTTAATGATTTTTATACCATCCTTACCTCCATTTCCACTCAACCTCCTATTTCCACTCTTCTACCTACATCTATTATTATTGCTTCAGTTCTTACTTCCAAAAATCACTTCAATCCATTTTTTCTCACTCATTGCAAGTATCTTCCACTGGAACTCAAGATTTATCCTCTCTTTATCAATACCTTCAAGCACAAATTTTTCAATTGCAACAAGCTACTTCATGTACATCTCCATCTTTGGATTCCAGACTACTGCTTAATTATCCTTTTACACCAACCATTTCCACTTATACAATTCCACCTAATTTATTCATCCCTAAGTTGTCCATTTTCGATGGCCATGGTGACCCATAAGAGCATCTCTGAGAATTACATGTGGCATGTATAGATTTTATAGATGATCATGTTCTTATAGCAAAGATATTTCCTCACAGTCTTCATGGTTATGTGATGCATTGGTTCTATGACCTACCTTTACACTCAGTAAAGTATTTCACGCATCTAGTCAATGTTTTTATATCTCATTTCTTTATCAATATAGGCTCTAAGATCTCATATGCTCAACTTTCTCAAGCTAAACAAGGAGAAAACAAACATCTAGTGTATTATGTCTTTAAAAAAAAAAAACTTAGCTAATATATATAATGTACTTACAGACTTTGAACTTCAAGATCTATTTTTATAAAGTCTATTATCACCGATTCAGGAGATTTTTCTCTTTGATACCTCTCTGACATTTGATGCTGACCATTTGTGTCACACTCTTAATCTACATGATTTTTTTTTTCTTTATCTATAGGTAACCTTAAGTATCAAGAAGAGGCTTCATATTTTGTGTGTTTTCAAAGTAAATCAACTTTCAAGCCATCCATAAAACCTATTGAATCTTGTTTGTAAGGAAAATTACAGATAAATGAAGACAATTGAATAAACACGCACAATTACCTTCTCCATGTTTATCAATTGTCTTCTACAGAATGGATTTGATGGTCTTGTTGGAAGCTTCAGACTGGCCATTTCATTGTGGGTAGTATGGTGTAGCCCATTTGAGGAGGATATGGTATTATTTGGCTAGTGATTTGACATGCCTATTCTTGAAGGAGGCACCATTATCAAAGAAAATGGAAGCGGGGATGTCAAAACAACAGATGATGTGGTTGTAAATGAATTTATAAATATTGTACCCAGAAAAATAGGTAAGAGGCATAGCCTCAACCCACTTGGTGAAATACTTTGTAGATGTTATATAGAATGTATGGCCATCGAAAGATGTGGACTTTATTTTTCTAATTAAATCATTCCCCCATTTAGAAAAAGGCCATGGTGAGGTGATAGGATGTAAGGCTTGGGAAGGTTCATTCATGATTAATGAGGTCACTATGCTTCTGACACAGTTCACATTTCTTTACATAGTTGCATGCATCGATCTCCATTGTAGGTAAGTAGTACCCAACATACAAAGTATTCTTTGTAAGGACCACACCTTTACATCTAACCGTAATTGGTTTACCTAATTGTTGTCAGTTTCCTACATTTTGAGTTATTTTACCAAAAACAACACTCATCACTTTTATATTCTTTCTAGGATTTATCAGATACATCTTCATATCTCTGGGTCTATGAAATCACTGTAAAATCTAGATTTTCCTTCATTTTTATTTGTTATTACCACATTTATACAACTTTTGATTATTCCACGGTAACTTGTATCAGTCACCCTAACCTTCATCAATCACCCTCTATCACTGTCATCGGTTAGCAAACCATCGTCGATTCCTGTGTTTTAATTTTTCAATTAAAAAAGCACCTTTTTTCACTTTCCAGAACTATTTTTCTCCATTTTTTTATTTTTTTGTGTCATTTACAGATATTAGATTACCATATCTACATTAAATCACATGGTTTTGACATGTAGCCATGCCAACGCCCTTGTATTCCATGCAAGCCTTCAACCACTCCCATCTAGCCCATCGTCACATTCCATTCTATCACCCATGGATCCCAGTCATCGTATCACCATCCACACTGGTGAAGAGGAGTTCACAAGACTCCTTAACCAAAACCCTGATGCCTTATGATATTATATTGCAAATTCATCCACTCGAGATTCATTAGAACAACTAGTTTACGACATGTATGTGTCCATTCCTCCTGCCCTCGCACCCACTTCTGCATCAACTAGCACTATCTTGGCCTTCCCTTCTTCCACCTTACTACCCATGGTATCGAATCTTGACCCCACATCATCAATATTTGTTTTACCTATGACATTTTCCACACTCTTGACGTCAGTTTCTCCTATGGTGTCAACCATTCCTTCATCAGCCCTCTTGAGTGTAGGCCCATCTGTACCTACCACCTCTTATATACCCATTTATTCTCAACCACCCACGATGTCGAAATCCTACACTCCCTTAAAAAACATTTTCCTTTCCATCCTATAGTCTCTCCCTCCAATTACCATGAGAGTTGTTACATCCACTCCACCTACCTATACTTATTACCAACAGCCTCTTGTTTCATCTATTACATATTCGAGATACGTGTTAACTACATCTATTCCCCCCTCCCAATTCTCATACTTGACACCACCATTTAATGGGATGTCATCCTCATCATAAACTCATCATCTACCCCCTTATACTTCATGGGGTTCCCAATCATCACAACCTACCAACAACCTTATAAGTATTATGATGGAAAAGATGCAGACATTGGAAGCATCAGGTTCCCACTCACGTACCTCTTTTAGCTACGATGAAATTTGCAATGAGCTCATTCATCTATCTATTCCCATTCTTCTATACCCTATGCATTGGGAAATACCTAAATTCAACCAGTTTAACAACAAAGAGGACCCACAACAACACTTGCAGTCTTTCAAACATGGGTGTTATCTAATCACTCGTGATGACAATCTACTCTTGCGGACATTTCCAATGTCCTTGACATGACCAGCATTAGATTGGTATAGCGGTTTACCTAGGAATTCAATTTACTCATTCAACCAAGTGGATCAAGCCTTCTTGGACCATTTTTTAATCAATATCATCAAGAAGGTCACCATTACTGACTTGTACTCAACACAACATTTTTGAAGGAATTTTCGTTGTCTGTGATGATTTTATGAGGAACAATGAAGTGACAAATGATGTGTTGATAAATGAAATTAACGATCTAGTTAGCTTTTGTAGTTGTGAGTGGAATGGTTTCCACCCATTTGGTGAAGTACTCAGTAGCAGTGATGATAGAATGATGACATTGAGAGGAATGTAGATTGATGAGGCCAATGAGGTCAGTCCCCATTGTGAGAAAGGACAAAGATCCTGAGCCAACTATAAATCCTGAATAGGAATGCAAATAAGACTAGAATCCTACTGGCATTTTGACATTATTTCTTAGCACATTCACAAAAATATTGATTAAGGGAAGGCCAATGATATCCTAGGTGAAGAACATGTTTAGATGATAGCCAAACCGACTAAAATGTCCACCGCAGATGTCGCTTCGTGGAATTATTGGATAACACAGGAAGATTCATGAGTTTTAAGGCATTATAAGAAGAATACCATCAAATCCACATGTTTATAGAGGATTTTCACCGAGGATGACATAAAAATTTGTGCATTCAATAAATGAACTTCATACCATTCTTAGATAGGTCGGAGGGGATTATAGATTGAGATAGATAGTAAAATATTTGAGAGTACCAAGAGATGTAGATTGATTGGATTCAACAAGATTGACGCGAGGGAGCTTACTAGTATAAGATGGCTTATTGATACAATAAAAAATAATGGAGAGCATAGCTTCCTTCTGTAGTCCAAGGGATGAGATATGTGAGAGATTCCATGGTGTATGCAAAACGATTGGAAGAACAAGGAATGGTTTGGAGAGTATAGAAATCAAAGGTCTTGAGAAGAAATTTGACAATGTCCTTATATTTTTTAAGGACCTCATTTTTACATTGATAGGTTCCTTTCCTTTTGGTTGATGATAAGTTGGGACTCACCATAAATATCAAGGATTTGGACTCCGAGCATGATAGAAGTTTGAAGACCTGAGATGAGGGCTTCACAGTCAACCATGTTGTTAGTGCATTCAAAGTTAAGTTTGTAAGCAACGTGAATAGAAGTTTTCCAAGGAAGAATGAGAATGACACCTATGCCTCCCTCTTATCAACAATTGGATCCATCAAAGAAAAGTGTCATCTTGAGGGGAGAATATTCATGATCGATAGTGTTGATAGATTCATCAGGAAAATTTTCATGATGAAGGTGGTTATCAGGAAGAGGGGCTTCATCTAATTGGTCAGCGATAGCTTGACCCTTGATTGATTTATGAGAGATTAATCCTACGTCAAACTCAATCATGAGCATGAGCCATCGATGTGATCATTATGATAAGGCTTAGAGTGCATGGTTTTGAGAAGATGAAAGCTAGTGACAACATATAGGTTTTGTGATTAAGAAGATAGTGGCGAAGCTTGGAGGTGGAAAAGAAAAAAAGTGTAACACATATTTTCAGATTCAGTGTAGTGAGTCTCATAATCATGAAGGGTGTGAGTGATGTAATAAACAACTTGCTCCCTGCCTTGCTCATCACAGGTGTGCCAACATGACACCTAGAGCATGATCAGTGGTAGAGATTCAGTAGAGATAGAAACCCCGATCCCCCTCACTTGCGGATGTAGGTAAGCACATGTCGGGGATATGAAGATAATTCTTGAGGTATTGAAAGGATTTTTGACAATTATCATCATAGTTGAAGTCAATGTCTTTGGGAAGAAAATGATGGAAAGGTTGGCAACGGTTAGAAAGTTGTGAGATGAAATGAAAATTGATTGAAGTCGGCCTTGAAGATTGCAAAGTTTTTTTAGATTAGAAGGAGGGGGCATCTCAAGGATGGATGTTTTGGAGGGGTCAACTTCAATACCCTGATAGAGATAATGAAGTCAAGGATCTTTCCAGTTAAAACTCCAAAAACACACTTGGCTGGATTGAGACGAAGGAAGAAGTGGAAAAGGTGCTAAAAGAGGATTTTAAGGACATAAAGGTGATCGTGTTGATGCTTATATTTACCCAAGAGGTCATTGACATAGTCCTTTATTGTCTTATGGATGAGATCATGAAAGATATAAGTCATGGCCCGTTGATAGGTGGCTCTGAGTGTTTTTCAAAATGAAGGGCATGACGTGATAGAAGAAATTCCCCCAAGGAGTGATGAAATAGGTCTTATGTTGGTCTTCTGGTACAATGAGGATTTAATTATATCCATAAAAACCATCCATAAGAGAAAAACATATCATGCCTCCTACGGTAAGGTCAATGAGATGATCAATGTTAGGGAAGAAGAAAGTTCATCTTTAGGAAAAACAAGTTTCAAATCTAATGAAAGTTTGTATAGATACATAGAACTTTCCATAAGATTTGGAAATGGGTACAATGTTGGAAACCCATTGTCGGATAGTCGATAGGAATGATGAAGTTAGCTGAAATAAGCCATGTTGTAATTCCTCTTTGACAAGGAGAACAATGCGAGGATGCATATGATGAAGTTTTTGCTTAACTGACTTAGCATCCGGAATGGTAACAATTTTGTGTACAACAATAGAAGTATCGAGGCTTGACATGTCAGTGTACGACCATGCGAAGGCTTGGCTATGTATAGAAAGGAATGTTGTGAAAGACTCAAGATCATGTGAATCAAGGGATTGAACTAAATTTGAGGATGTGGGGATCTTGCGGAGTACTTATATTGATGTTGATGGTGGATTCATTTAGAAGGCTGGATATACTCGGTAGTAAGGTCTTATGAAGATAGGAATCTTTTGTCCACATATAGGAAATGATGGATTCATCATCGGTGAACTTGACAATTTTAATGGTAGGTGAATATTCCTTTACCATATCAGGAAATCAAAGAGGGAGGGGCCTAGTTTTCCCTTCACATTAATAAGTGACCAATCCCAAGGTGATGGTGGATATTAAAAAACAAGGTAGAGGAAATGGACATGATGTCATCTATATCCATAGGTTCATGTTAGATGGAGAGGATGGGGGATCTATGTGCATAAGAGATGAAGAAGAAGGTGGGAGAGTGTTAGTGGGTTGTACCTTGAAACCCAATCCAAACTTCTCATGGGGCTTATGAGATTGGTCAATGATAAGGTCGTGCATGCCTTGTTCATAACACCCCATTCAAAATCCTTTCCATGTGCAACGATGGAGATAAGTGTAAGAAAATGATTTGTTGTAAAGAAAGTCAAATCCATTAGTGTAAGGATTGGTGTGTGGTTGAGCATCAAAGTGAGAGGAAGGGTGATTGATGCCACCATAGATGAGATTGGTGCAGCAATGGGGAGAACCAAAAGAAACAATATCCCTGACATCAAGTTGATACATTGGAGATTTATCGGGTCTACCAAGTTGATGAGATGTGGGAAAATATTGAGGGTGATGAGGAGATACTCCCCTAGTGAGAGATGATCCATCACTTTATCTATAGATTCATCATTATGAAGTTTAGATGTAGAGACAGATGAGCTAGTGGATGCTTCAAAAGAATATTGTTTGGGGATAAACACATTGTTAGGTTGACAAGTCATGCGACATGCTTTGAATGGAGGAGTGTTTATGGCGAGAGTTAGGATTTTCCCCTCATGTTTGTACTTGATACAACGATGAAGGGTGGAAGGAACACAACACATGCATGAAATTTATGGTTGTCAAAGTAGGATATTGTATTAAACTCCCCCTCTATAATATAGAAGGACCTCATGGAGGAGAATTTTTCAATGACCAACACATGAGGAAGAATAACCTTGCCCAAAGTGGGGGAAACAACATCATTGAAAATGCGAAGGACGTTGAGAGATTGGCCAAAAATGGAGTTAAGGAGTTTGAGTTGATCATATGTGTGGGATGAGATGATATTTATGCTATGCTCCATTGTCTATCATGGAATGCTAGATAAATGTATCATTGATATACCCAGTGATTAAAAGTGGGAGGTCTTGGTCTTCAGGTGAAATGTCAAGAATTTCAGAATTGTCAAAAGATATGGCGGTAGAAGTGAAGTAGAAAGTTCTCTAACAAGGTCATGTAAAAGGCTAGGTATTGTCACTAGGTGTAGGGATACGCTTTAGAGATTCTTTGATGAGAGCTTGTATATGATTGGGGGAGCTTTGGATGAGCTCATAGAGTGACATCTTGACTAGGGCCTGATGAAGCTATTTAAAAATACTTTGTTCAATGGAAACAAGTCATGGGGTAGCTAAGATAGACACTTTGGCTTTTAATGAAGAAGGGGAAGGAGTAGGCTCACTAGAGGGAGTGGTGACAACAACCTTTGACTTATGTTGAGTAGGCAATTGAAAATCATTGGGTTGAGAATGAGTGGTGATCCAAACAACATTAATAAAGAGAGGGGGGCCTTCTTTGGGAGAAGTAGTGTTTGAGGGAGGAATGACAATGAAGGTCTTGGATGAGTGAGGGGACTTAGAGATATTAGATGATGGATGTTTTATTAAAGAGTTGTGAGGGGAGGTGGATGAACTAGTAGATGGAAGAGGATGATATTCTTCGATGAGGAGATCATATTCTTCAATGAGATTATGGATTATAGTTTGAAGGGCCTTATAATGTTTGGTATCATGTCAAGGAGCACAATGATATGTAAAAATGAGATTAGAATCGAACCATGAAGGTCTTGGTCCACGTGAATTGAAGGATTTGATGGGGGGAAGGGTGATTGCAGATGCTTGAAGTATGTGTTGAAATATTTTTGTGTAGGAACTAGTGGGGGTTTTTGGAGAAGGGGTTATAGATGAAGTGGATTTGAGAATGGTGGATGAAGGTAAGAGGGATGGTTTGATTTGAGGAGGTTTTGTGGGATCCTTTGATTTTGAACTTGATACTTGGAAGAAGAAGAAGTTGAATTGTGATTAAGGATTAGATTTAGAAGGGGAAATGGATCATCTTTATTGTAATTTAGTGATGATAGGTTTTTTGGATGATTTTGATTTGAATGTTGATTTAGAAAAAATGGTAGACGATATTGATTCAAGATTTTGACTTGAGAATAGGAGTAGATGGAAGGCCTAGCCCTAAGATGGATGGAGGTATACTTAATATTGATGAAAATGAATTGGATTGTTTAGGATGATGAGAGTTCCAAATGAGGAGGGTGCTCTGAGTTTTTTTAGATGAGTGATGGATTTTTATATAGGAATGTCAAGTTTTTAGATATTTGTTGTGATGATTTTCCCTTAGAAGGGATAAAAATGATTTCAATCGACAGAGGTCCCTTTAAGATAAAATTAGATGATTTATATTTCATTTTAGATGCGGATATTGAAAAATGGGAGTTGGTTTTTTGGATGATGATAATTTATTTGATAATATAAGGAGTTAGAGAATGTTATGGTTTTTAGGGGTGTTGATTGTTGTAGGAGTGGCTGAACTTATGGATGGTTGTAGGGATATAATTTTTGGTTGTACTAAGTGAGGATATCTATGTGTAATAGATGCTTTAGGAGAATGATTTGGATATGGACATGAGTTTGTCAAATATCAATGTGGGCATGATGCTATAGTTGTAGATGTGGGGATGTGAAGATAATGGTGTTATGAGAGGTGTTGTTATAGATGTAGGGATGATGGACTAGATATAGATATGGATGTTGGAAGATAGTAGATGTTGAGATAGGTGAAGAAGTGTAGTATATTTGATATGGATGTAGGTGTAAGTATTCATAGATATCATACAGATGTAAAACATAGGTTTAGTGTATGATAGGTGTACATGAAGGTGCAAATTGAACCATAGATATAGGTTTGGCAATGGGTGAATGTAGATGATAGGTGTAGGTGAAATAGCTGATTCACCTGAACTGCCTAGCCGTATTGAAGTATGAGCTATATAGGTGGTTGAGATAGGGGAATGGAGGTGACCTGATTATGCCCAGGTGATGAAGTTGATTAGGGTAAAGGGTGTTGATAGTATGAGAATTAGGGATGAGATGGGAGGAGGGATTTTCCAACTTATTATCACTGTGGTGGGTAAAGGTATTTTGAAAGCATAAGGGGTTGATTGCCAAGGTGCATTGAGATTTTTTGTGATGATTGTGACCATGGTCATCTATGTAGATGATTTACCATAAGGTATCCTTCGAGGCTGAACCATGTGGTGGGTTAAGATTTCAAAGGGTTGTTGATGATGTGGATATTGAAGATGGGAGTGATATTTACATGATAATGCTTTGTTGAATATCCTAGAAGGATTCAGGTCACGAGTCATCAAAGAGGAGCCCTTTAATGGGAGGCTCAGTTGATATGTAGAGGTGCATGAAACTTGATTTTCTAAGATAATATAGCTGTGATAAGATTCTTGTCCTTGTACTGCGTGAGGAATGTAAACTCAGGTAATTGATTTGTTTAGAGGGATGATTGGATGGATGGACTTGGTCGAATGTCGATGTGGGCATGATCATAGTTGTAGAAGCCACTTGAAGATAAATGATATTAGAGCTTGCACTTTTAGACATGCCATTGTATGTGATAAGAGTGTTGAGATAGTCCTTCGCACTTAGGTGAGGGTCAAATTAAGAGTTCAATCTTAAGATGGCCAGTACTGGAAAGTGGCAAGTAATTAGATGATCCATATGCCATGGTCCTCTAGGTTTGAAATGATGTAATAGATCTCAAGAGTAATGGAGTATAATGGATGTAGAGGTAACTGTACGATGTAATTTGATGCATTATAGTCTGTGGAAAGGAAAAATCTACAATTAGATATAGGTTGCCACGCGTGTCTTGGTGAAAAAATAGGTGAATGTTGTGGAATTTCATTATACCAATTAATGCGTGTTGATGGTAATAAATGGGGAAGGTGAGATGTAAGGGGGTCTTTGATCATGAGTTGGATGGTAGGGGAAAGTATGTTCTAAAATGTCACAAAGGTGTTGATTGTGGGTGAATCTGTGCTATTGAACTCAGATAATTTTTGGAATGCTATCTACCAATCTGGAACACGAGATTTATGGGGACAAGGATTGAAATGGTGCAAAGTACAAATTTTTTCATGTCGAGACAAGGTAGACTTGGATGCCTAAAGGCATAGCAGGTGCTTTAATGTTCCTTGCTAATTGAATGCAGGGTTAATGTCGTGAGTCATCATTGGGTATGTATGAGGGGAAGTTGATTAAGATGGGGACAATGGATTGATTGTTCGAATATAAAAGTATGTTCATGGAGTAAGGTTGGTTTTGGATGAGATTAGTATAACTTGAAGGGTGGTTCTAGGAATAACACTTGTATGAAGATCATTGGATGTATGGGGATGAGAGATTGAAGGCGGATGAGGACTTGAATATGATAGTAGATTGGTTATTGTTTGGATATGAGGATTATAATGTATTGATGGATGAGTAGGTTTTTGTCTCGAAGTGGTTTATGGGGATCAAAGCTTGTTAGATGGATTTTGAATCATAGGTTGTGTAGGGTTATACGTATTAGGAGCCATGGTGATGATATATAAGATTGATGGGATTATTGATTGGGAAATATTAGAGTGATGATAGGATTCACACAGAGGATTTTTTACGGGTTTGTGTTGGATTTAGAAGGATGGGGTGGTTGAAGCTGATGATATTAGATTGATTGATGCCATGTACATAATGAAAATGATAACTGTAAAGAGGTTTGGTTATGGGTTGATTAAGAAGGATCTTGTGAATGGTGTTCATAGAGGAGGTGGATATAAGATGGTTTGATTTTGTTGCAATTGATTGGATAGGGAAAGTGTAATAGAATCTTAGTAGATGATTAGAGAGGGATGTGGAATAACCGTAATGATGATGAGGTGATGGGGATAGAAGAGGTGTCAGTAGTGTACTAATGAAACCGAAATTGGGGGGAATGGGAGCACAACTGTCTTGGTCAGTGAGTTTGAGTGAGCATGGGAGCCATGTTATTGTTGAGATCCATCACTAAATTGTTCATCGGCTCTTGGTAAGAAGATAATGAGTTAGGAGGTAAGAACCTCCATGGGACTCTGAGTGAGGAGGATAAGGATAGATTTGTTATAAGAGAGGAGGACCATCAATGGGGAGTAGCATGGGTATCCCTCCTAGGAAAGGTAATCATATAGAGCTATAAGAGTTTGTACATCCAAGGAGATCGATTATAACTTCCAAGGTACACCCACAAGGTCTTAGATGGTGGGAGGTCCAAAACACTCCCATAGAAGTGGCACGATGGGGGTGTAGTTGGTCTAGATGGAACCTTTGAGTGGTGATAAATAAAGGGGTTAAGGCCTTTAATATGGGTGTTAGATTGGATAACTTGAGAGTTCTTAAGATAAGGAATGTTAGACCATAGGTTGAGTAACGTATGAAGAGGTGACCAAAGGGGTGGAAGAGATGATATAAAGGGTTGAAGTTTGTTGGGAAATAATAGTATAAGTAAAAATGTTGTTGGTTGTCGTGGTTTTTTTTTTTTTTTTGCTTGAGAACGTGTAATAACATGCATGAAACAAATAATAAAACAAAAAAACTATGTTTTTTAATTACTTCAAACAAGTCACGCAACAAAGTTTTAGTTATCTTAATTATTAGAAAAATGTGAGGGAGAAAGAAAAATGGGCTTGAAGGGAACCTAGGAAATGACAAAACTATGGATAGTTTTGGGTAGTTTTGGATGGAGTCGTCAATATATCCAAAGGTACATGAGGCTTGAAGTGGTGATGATTATCAATACGTGGCTTGATATTAGGGCCCACCCCTTCACTTTACACACCGCAGTGATAAGGATTTCGGGTGCTAAGCCTTTATACCTATAATCAAAAAAATTATTAAACAACCCGAACACCATGGCAAATTTCCTATTGGGTGATGAAATTCCAATAGTTACACTTGGAAGAATATGTTTAAGATGTGTAGTTTTGATGTGTGTGTTTTGGAAGAGTGTGATAAAAGTGTATGCAAAGTATTAACCTCCTAACTAGACTAGATTGCCAAGTAAATACGAGGGTTATTTTTAAGTCCAAAGTGTTATATTCGATGAATACACTCAAACAAAGAAGGGAAAAAACAATGGAAACAAGAGAAAATAGAGAAAAATGAGGAATACCTAGAATAGCTCTTTTTTTCTTTTTCTAGTTTTATTTTTAAAACAAGCACAGTTAATCCAAGAAAATAAATCCAAAAAACATGCACACACACAAGTAAACCTACTACCTAGGCGAGATTAGTAGAAAAGGAGAGTAGAAGAAAAATGGAAATTGAAAAATAATGAAAAGAATCACCAAAGAAGGGGTGGAGTCCTACCAGGCGTTCCATAATGTTAAACCAAGTTTTATTGCTTTCCTGTTTTAGATTACTGAAATGGTAAAAAAGAAAATAAAAAACTCCTATATTGAGAGGGTTTAAGAGATTACCTCATAGATTAGAAGATAATGGATACGATGAACATAATAAATGGATCCTCCTTACAAAAAGTTAGATGACATACACACCAAAGAGAACTCAAAAAATAAAATTATTAGTAGATAGATGAGTGGGTTTCCTGACAATGTCAGTCTCAAGAAGTGAAAACTTCCTAGGATGGATGCCAACCAAATTTTTGATAAAGGATAAATAAATTAAATGATAAATAATTAATATGATGCATCAAAATCTGAACTGAAATAAAAAAGTTGAGATCCAATAGATGAAATAAAATACAGATTTGATCTAAGTAAATGTAAACCAAATCAAACCTAGGCGGGTCAACGGTGACCCGAGGATGATGAACCCAGTTGACAACGATTGTAGTAGGATGAGCCAAACAATAAGCAATACGGGTAGATTTGAATGACTTAGAAGTTGATCTAAAATGGGTGATGATGTTGTGATGAGGTTGAGATGATACAGAGATGTCTGGATCTGATTTTAACAGAAAGGATGTAAGAAAATCATGGAATTTAATGATGAGTCAAATGAATACTAATTCGGTTGACAACGACCGGGTTGAGTCTACGATGACTAGGTGTGGTAAATGTCAAATCTGAGGTAACATGTAGGTAGAATGACTAGATCTAAGGATCTTAAGGACTGTAAGCTAAGAAAATAAAATACATGATGGGAAAATGATAGTTAATGAAATGGACACAGACTAAGTTAACAGCGACCAGGGAGGGGTGGCGGTGACTGAGAAGGGAGTTGGGGTTTGATGAAGGGAAATGGGCTGAAAACGGAAGATAAGGAAGACTAAATGGATGACAGATGAATGGTAGGACTCTGGGACAACTAATAACCTGTAAATAAGTTGATGTAAAAGACGATGAAATGGCCAAAGGGCTTCAACAAGCTTTAACTCTCCAAGATATCCAATGAAAACATGCAAGGGCTCCAAAGCAGCTTAAGATGACAATAACAACTCCAAGGAAGACAAAGAATCGCAATGAATTTTGCAAGATATCTTCAGCTCTCAAAACTACATCCTCAAGAGATGGGTGAGGGGGGACTTATAGGGTCAATGGCGACCCTCATGGGTCACCGGAGACTGCAAGAAACCGTTAATTTGGGTTGTGGGATGATGCCCAACTCGATGCAAATCCGCCCAAAGAGGGTAAATTATGGTTTTAAGGTGTTTAGGTGGGTTAGGATTGTCTAGGGATGATAAAAGGTCATTGGGAGATAAAAATGAAGGTGGTTGGGTGCTTAGGGATGATAAAAGGAGAGCATAGGGAGGATAAAAAGATCAGGGAATGATTTAGGGATAATTAAGCATGATTAATCAAAAATTAGAAAGGGTAAATGATAATATAACTGGTTGATGGGATTATCCCAATAATTGTGATTTAAGGGGGAAATATGGGATTTAAATGGGAACGAGGTGAGTATGTGCATGATGATAATGAAAGAGAGCAAACGCATGGTGAGAGACTAGTGATACCAAAAATTGGTGTCTACTAACAAATACCAGAGAAGCCATTATGTTAGACAAAATTATTCACTGTCTATTCATCTCACTCTCACTCGCCATAAACACGAGCTTATTCAACACCTTCACTTAAAATGTTAGGGTTGGTGGAATCAACTTCCCATATTAGTTTATTGACCTTATTTATGTTAAGGTGTAATGGGGTGTGGATATCTGTTGGATGTAGAAATAGGAATTAATGATGCCCCACTTCCCCAATCTTGGCTGAGGTGGCACAACATGTGGTTTAGTGTGAGGTCGATGTTGTGTAGGAGTTGCATAGTGGTAAGATATGTGTTGTCGTTGAAGGTGTTGGTGTCTACTTAACTTAAGATGTTATTTAGTGTTTGGTGTTATGATTTAAAACTTTGCAACATGTAACCTTCCCACATTTTACATATCTTAAATTGTTCATAAAAGCTTTATAAATTAATGGATATAAATAAGAAGCATGCACCATATAATGTCATTTAATATAACCACATCCATTATATCCATTTATATATTTTTATTCCTTTATCCTTCATTAATTTCCTTACCATTTGTATCTCACCCCACAATTCGTAATTTTGATATATGTTTAACAAAAGAACATAAGTTATAACCTTACACCATTGAAGTATTTACAACCCTTTTATGTTAAAACTACATGGCTATATGTTAATAAAACAAAAATGAAGTTTACATGGTTAATGTATGCTCTATGAGACCACACTTCTTTAAGGCATTTTATCCAATAGTTGGCTTGCCTTATGTATGGTTCCATAATTTGCGTATATGTCTATCGGTTTGTTCACAACTACAATATATAACAAACATACAATTTCATTTGTGTTTTGATAGATGTCCATACCTTGTTCTAAAACTCCTATTTTGGCACAAGTTGGGAGGATGTCGAGAATGGTTGATGGTTTTGGTTTTAAACATGTCAGTTACATTTTCATAAAGGTTTCCAAGGCCTTTTCAAATAATCTATTGTGTACATATCTTGTGGCCATGACATCTCACGAGACAACATTTTGTCGAGGTATTTATTTGAAAATCCTTAAAACTTGTCCATGAATACCATTTTTTACCTATCTTGCAATCACCACAGTCCATACACTCTTGTTAATATTCTTTACTGGCTATAACTTCGTAGGTGGATTATAATCTCTCACCATATGACATCATTGACAAGCCTACACGCCTCTTCAAAGAGTAAAAAAATGGTATAACATGTAGGAGATGTATGCAATTCAACTACAAAAATGTCTATAATTAGCTTACCCATGAACCAAACTCTATGAAGGTCACTTTTTGGATTATGTGTAAAATTACATAGGAAAGACTTATGTTTCATTGTTAATCCTATTAAGATCCAAGGCTGAGTAACTACGAAGAAAGAAATGCACCAATTCAACACCCAAATAACACATGACAAATGTGTTTAGCTTTGATATTATAGATATTAAACACATAAAAATACGTGTTACATGCTTCAATGAAGTTATAGATGAACATTACAACAACGTTCAAGTTGGGTATGTATACAAGTTGTCTAGTGGGATTGTTAAGTATGCCAATACCTTGTACAATAAATTTATAGCCAAAGGATAGAGTTTATTTATGGATTAGGGCTTATTGAGGTGAAATAAATTTGTGCCATATTCTTGTTGGTGGCAAATTTATTAATGTCCTTGCCATATCCTTATTGGTGGGAGATTTCATGAATTTTGGGATTGCTTGTTCAATATGTCAAAGGTGAGGGAGATTGTTTACACCCCAATTAGATTTAACATGACAAGTGATTATTATGCTTCATTAACTTCCAACATTAATTACCATAATTAAAATAATGCTTTCATACTTGTAACTAATATGTTAAACAAAATACAAACTTGATCACACAAATAAACGAGTGCACTTAGTTGATTACAAATGATTTGGGGAAGCTATGGGAGGATGCACTAGTGAAATAGGAAGATCTAAACTTGATGATGCTTCGTTATGGAGATTGGGACTGAAGAATGACCTAGGCCAGAACTGTACACTTCTGTCAGGATCATATGTACAGTCTTGACCCTTCTATATGGCCTTAGACCTACTTGGTTTATGAATTTGTAACTTTCAGACATTGTTACCTCTTTGGAATTATTTGTCACTGTCAATCCCTAATTTTCGGTCATGTTGCAAAGCTCTTTGAATATTTTGAACATGATCTCAAATGCTAGCCGTAGATGGGAAGTATTGAAAAAAAAAACATTAGTTAGGTCGTTGAAACCCTTATGCATCACTGAAATTGGCACTACTCCTAAGAAGTCTTAAATCGCATGTTGTTCTCCACCTAGAATGTGATATTTGAATGAATGTAACTAGATTTGACAACCATATTTAGCAATGTTTGAGATGAGATGGCACTTGTTAAAATTCTTAGGAAGAGGTGTTTGAGTGTTTGTGGATGAAAAATATTGATGTCTTCACATGGTAAGAAGCTTCAGACCTATAGATATTGATGCCTTAATGAATGTAGATGTGTTATTGTGAGATTTAGGGAGCCTCAGGTGCCTTTTGCAAGTGTTGGAAGTGAGTGTATCAATGTAGTGCCATAAGATTTATAGGTTAGCAAATAAGGTAGTGTTTACTTGCCTATATAGGGTTTTCATAAATGATTTATCGAAGAAAGGCTGACCCAAAGAGATTAGAAGATCCAACAAAAGATATGAATTTGAAAGCAAAGGTGGAGGACATGTTGTTCCAAGACTGTACAAGTAGGCCAAGACTGGGTATATTATCCTATTAAGGTCACTTTTTGGACTATGTGTAGAATTACATAGAAAAGAATTACGCTTCATTGTTAATCCTATTAAGAGCTAAGACTGACTAACTACGAAGAAAGAAATGCACTAATTCAACACCCAAAAAACACATGACAATGTGTTTAACTTTGATATTATATATAATGAGCACACAAAAATATGTGTTACATGCTTCAACGAAGTTATAGATCAATATTACACTAATGTTCAAGTTGGGTATGTATACAAGCTGTCTGGTGGGACTGTTAAGTGTGTCAATACCTTATACAAAAAATGTATAGCCACAAGATAACATTTATTTCTAGAGTGGATTTTATTAAGGTGAAATAAATTTGTGCCATAATCTTGTTGGTGGCAAATTTATTAATGTCTTTTCCATATAGCTCGTTTGATATGTCAAAGGCGAGGGAGATTGTTTACACCCTAATTAGATTTAACATGAAACATAATTGTTTTTTAATGAATTAGTATAGTAAAGGATGTAAGGGTTAGCAACAAGTGATTAATCTAATTAATTAAATTCCAACATTAATTACCATAATTAGAATAATGCTTTCATACTTGTAACTAATATGCTAAACAAGATGCAAACTTGAACACACAAATAAATGAGTTCACTTAGTTGATTACATATAATCTTGGGAAGTTATGGGAGGATGCACTATTGAAATAGAAAGATCTAAACATGACGATGCTTTGTTATGGAGACTGTGACTGAAGACTGGCCTAGGGCAGAACCATACACTTCTGTTAGGATCATATGTACGGTCTTGACCCTTCTATATGGTCTTAGACCTACTTGGTTTATGAATTTGTAACTTTATGTCATTGTTACCTCTCTGGAATTATTTGTTGCTACCAAACCCTAATTTTCGGTCATGTTGCGAAGCTCTTTGAATATTTTGAACATGATCTCAAATGTTAGTCATGAATGGGAAGTATTGTAAAAAAAAACATTAGTTAGGTCGTTAGAACCCTTATGCATCGTTGACATTGGCACTACTCCTAAGAGGTCTTAAACTGCATGTTGTTCTCCACCTAGAATGTGATATTTGAATGAATGCAACTAGATTTGACAACCATATTTGGTAATGCTTGAGTTGAGTTGGCTCTTGTTAAAATACCTGGGGATAGATGTTTGAGTGCTTGTGGATGAGAAAGATTGATGTCTTCACATGGTAAGAATCTTCAAATGTGTATAAAGTGATGCTCTGATGACTGCAGATGTGTTGTTGTGAGTTTTAGGGAGCCTTGGGTGCCTTTTGCAGGTGTTTGAAGTCAATGTATCAATGTAGTGCCATAGAATTTCCAAGTTAGTAAATGAGGTAGCGTTTACTTGCTTATATAGGGTTTTCGTAAACAGTTTATAGAAGAAAGGCCAACCCAAAGAGATTAGAAGACCCAACAAAGGATATGAATTTGAAAGCAAAGCTGGAGGACATGTCGTTTAAAGACCATACAAGTCGACTAAGACTTGGTATACTATCCTAGCCAAACTATATGACCTTGACCAGGGAAAGAAAACATCCAATATGAAGTGTGGAAGTTGTTACTTGATGTTTGTCTATGAATTTTGTGCATTGTACTCTTAGAATTTGACATGTCATTGGTGCAAGGATAAGTAAGCTAAACAAGAGACCTTAGAATGTGCCAAACGGGAACGAGAAGCTGCATTCTCAAAAGTAACAACGTCAAAGAGTGAATTGCCAAATTTGAATGTCTACAAAGACTTTGTGACCACGACTCCAACCCATGCTTAGCATTGATGACCATTTACACATGTTTATGTGTTTTAAACTATAATTTATTGAAAAGTTCATAGCTTCCTTTGTAAGTTTCTTCTTGATAGGTGACAAATGGTGTCACAAAGATTTAGACATGGCCATAGTTTATTGCGATCTTTACGCCTATAGGGGTGACATTGCAATGGAGGCGACCCTCTCATTTAAGAATCATCCTAATCCATTTAATTCTAAATAAATTAGGTTTATGAAAAAAAGGAACTCCATTTCTGTATCGTTGATCCAAGGGATCAACTCCTTGATTGAGGAGTCTTGTAGATCACAACATAATACTTATCAGAATGAGGTCTACTCGATATGAGTGTGGAATGTAAAGAATTTTAATTTATCTGTACATTATGCTAATAACGGTGACACCCCAACCTCCATCTTTAGTTCGAGCAATCCCGATGGCAATGATAACGTACATACTTGGCACTGTGGGCTTGGAGCATCTTGGAATTGCTTCTATGACTCTCCAAACCTTATGTACCTTACTGTCCAAGTCAAACATACCTCTTCAATGCATCTTGAAATTGTTTTGACGACTCTACAAACCCTCATATTTAACTATCGATATAACATTGCGCCTCCTTTAGGTACGAGCGCTAAGTAATAAATATGTTAACAATAACATTTGATTGGATGACACATTAAAATTATTTAATCAAAAACATTAAAAAATCTCCCCATGCATAATTACTCTTAAACATAAGAGAATCAAGAAATAGAAAATCCTACCTTCAGCAATAGTACCTCTTTTATGGGGCCCCGTAAGGTCCACAAGGCTACCAAAGACATCCTATGGGACATCAGATCTTGTTAAATATGGTGACAGCTGATCTTGTTAAAGTTTTTTTTGTGACATTTCGTGTTGGTGAGTTTGAGCTCCTTGATTATTCAACCATATTCTGGTTCAAAATATGTTGGAAGGAGAGCCAAATTTGATAGCAAAGTAGTTGGGAAAGTGAGTGCTGTGCAGGAGAGGCGAAGTAAAGGAGCGGCATGGAATCGGATTCGATTGTTTTAGCCTGGTAATGTAATGTAACATCTGTGGTTACTAGTACGAGTGTTGAAACATAATTATATATGGTGGTGCAGGGGCGCTGGAGAGGACGGGCAGCTGGGAGTTGGGAACTCGGAGGACAGGGACACGCTCTGCCAAGTTCATCTACAATTAGAAGAAGCGCCTCTTGATCAAGAGCAAGAGCAAGAGCAAGAGCGTGTCATTTCCGTAGTGGCTGGGAGTCGAAACTCTCTCGCAATTTCTCAACACGGTCGGGTGCGTACTGGGTATTAAATAACTATATAATAATAAGAGAATGAATTAATTCAGTTGGGGTTAATGCGATTGCAGCTGTACACGTGGGGATGGAACCAGCGGGGTACTTTGGGAACGAAGACCAAGTCGGAGAGCACTGACCGTCCTACACAGGTGAGGGCTCTTGCAAATGTTAAAATTGTGCAGGCGGCCATTGGTGGCTGGCACTGTTTGGCTGTCGACGACCAAGGCCGCGCCTACGCTTGGGGTATGTACCTACCTTTCTTTCTTTGCCTATGCTGCCTTTTTATTTATCATTTAAATGAGAAATGGAGGACCGTAGGTGGAAATGAATACGGGCAGTGCGGAGAAGAAGCCGAGAGGAAGGAAGACAATAGCAAAGTGTTAAGACGGGATATACCCTTTCCCCAGCGATGTGCTCCTCAGCTTCGTGTCCGTCAGGTACCTTTTTCTCTGTCAACTGACAGTCTCTTTTTTCTCTCAGTTTAGCCATTCTACCCGCGGACCCTGTGGTAGCCGTTTCTCTTGGTGTTTCTCTGTTTTGGGCTATGTTTTTGCTGCTCTTTGGTGTTCAGTTTGTTGTCGTGCTCAGACCCTAGTCATGGCGTCTCAGTTGTTTTTCAGTTCTCTAGCTGTCTTGCGTCTTTAAGACTTTACCAGTAAGTGTTTTGCCTGTTAATAGCTATTAATTAGGTTTGATTGTATATTTTTTTAAGAGTCTTTTTGGATTACTGTATTTGCACCTTGTCTAATTGACAGTATCTCTTGAACTATGTATTTGCTGTTTGAATTCAATATAGAGTGTGAGATCCACACAACCCTCATTAAAGTAAGCAAAAAATGCCAATCACTTGCAGCATAACAAGAAGCTTGGTTACCTACTTACTAGGTATATTGTAGCGAACTTGCAACCTTAGCAACCACAAATATAAAAGAAAAAGAACCCCGACTTGGATTTTTCCATTGTTCATATTTCATCAGTCAAAGAGGTGTGGACGTGGATAGCATAGCTAGTGGGAGTGGCACTCTTGCTGCTACCACTGCATGTGGTTCCAATAAACCAGATGCTGATTTTGGAGCTCTGGATGAAGAGCGATGCGATGATTGATTTTGAGTTTTCCGAAGTTCTATGTAGTATGACCATTGACACTCAAGACACCTACTTGGGGTCTCATTGTATGCCGGTACAGGTTAATGACCCAAGAAAATCAAGATGACTTCTTAGGGTGTCAGTGTACGAGTTAATAAACTTGGACACACCTTGAGGAGTGATCAAGAGCCATATGGGATCCATGAGGAGAGATGCTGACACCAAGTCTAACAGGGTGGACACAACATGGTTGACACATAGTATATATTGGACATCATCATAAACCTATAGTAGAATAGTTTCATTAAAGTATTTTTTACATTATTTTTCCTCTAAAGAAACTTCAATTTACATCAAGCATATTTACAGATGCCATTTCTTTTTACAGCAACTTTTCTAATTATTTGAGTATATTCCTATCTATTTTCATGTCTTAATACATTCTAGTTAAGGATTTCCAACAACATATAAGAATATGTCACAACAAATTAACTGTTATAATAGAAAAATGCATGAGAGAGAGCAAAGCAAAGACTGTTCCCGTTTTTAGCTTCCTGATGGCAACTTAAGCTCAGCTAATGCATTATTTCTTATGCAAGCTATTTGCAGGTGGCCGCTGGAGGTACACACTCTGTAGTGCTTACACATAATGGGCATGTCTGGACATGGGGTCAGCCATGGCCTCCAGGTGATATGTATGTTCTTCACTGAGCTTGTTTTTTCTTGGTCTATTTGTAATGTATGTTTTTAAAGCTATAGCTTGAGCATTTGTTATGCCATTGCTTTTTAAATTTGAAGTGAGTTCAGTATGATGCAAATTTACAGAAAAACTTTGGTCTCATCAGAAAGCAGATATCCACCCCCGTGCGGGTGCAAGGCTTGGAGAATGTACGGCTGATTGCAGCTGGTGCATTTCATAATCTGGCACTCTTAGAGGAAGGGCAAGTGTGGGCTTGGGGCAACAATGAATATGGACAACTTGGGACGGGGGATACCCAGCCAAGATCGCAGCCTGTTCCCGTTCAAGGGCTTTCTGGCCTTATTTTGGTTAGCATTAAACCTACAAAGAAATCCATATTTTATTTTTTAATTGGCTTTTTCAAATGCATATAAATCCATTAATGAATCTGAATGAAGCACTTCCGTTACTAAAGCACAGGAATTTGTTACGTAAGGTTTCTGAGTTGGATCTATCAAGGCCGAGGGCTGAAACAGTAGCTCATACTTATTAAGAATTTAATAAAAACATTAACATGGTCGAATCCGGTACACTACATATGAAAGAAACAAGACTCATATTGATGATCTTGGCATGATACTGGTACTAATATCTCAAAAATATCTCTTGAATCAATCCTCTGATTGAATCCATGGGTCTATTCTACACACATTATTGTTGGGACATATAGGAAACAAATTTAGACCAATGTTCCATGTCCACAATGAACTGTACTTTGTACAATTGCTGGACATGTTTATTTGCTGCTTTAACAAATTTGATCAGAGTTTCCCTTTCAAACAAAAACTTGTTCACGTGGTTGATTGTTTTCAGTTGAATTCTAAATTCGGGGATATCTTATTGTTTTTTCTTTGTCATTGGTACAGAATTTTCCCAACGACTAAACCATTTGTTGGTGGTCATAATTAGATTTAAATTACCAATCTGCCATTTTGTAATCCTCCGTCCTTAGAATTCATGGTAACTTGATCTTTTGAGATGAAGTTAGCCCAAAGACACTCCTGGTAACTCTGAACATAGTTACCAAATCCCAGATCCGGCTGGATCCGGAATTTTCAGCCAAACTGGATAAATTCGGTCCAGTCAGCCCTATTTTTTAAAAAAAATCATTTAGCAATAAAGGACACCCAACTTCCTTATATATTATTTTATATTAAATATTTAACTTTTAATATTATGTTATTAATTCGTCATTGCTTTATTGTCAATTCTACTTATATATAAATTACGTTCACATCTAATATGTATTTTTTTCGGATCAGTTTTTTCCAAACTTTTTCAAGAATTCTGGATTTTCGGTATTTTGTCCTCACAAATGGATCTGGATTTCCAAACTTGGTAACTATGATTCTGATACGCTTGAAATCATGCATGGTCTCATCTTTGAGAAATCCTCTCCACAAAGGTGAGGAGGGCAGCATTTCTATTTTGTACCTACTGGCAAAGTGTCAACATTATTTTTGAAATTCCCAATATTCTAGGCATGACATGGTCTGCTAAGTCTTCACTAAGAGAGTCAAACTTGCCTAACTGATAATGAGATTGATCTCATAGAACTCTTAGACTTAACTATTTGTAGAGAATGAAAATCACAACAGGATGTAGTTTGTGACATTTCTTTTGTATAGTGTATGATCATTCATGTGTCTCCCAGTGGAGCTTCTTTCCATTGTAAGAGGCCCACAAAATATGCCATATTCTCATTCGATCCACAAAAGGTTCTAGGCATTTTATATTTTGATAAGGTATGTAAACAAGATTAAATCTTGTGGGATTTCACTCGTGTGTGGTAAAGTCATCTAAAGATGGTCTCCATTAGTAGTCATTACTCTAATACCTTTCCCTTCTGTGTATTTTTTGGTAATAATCGCAAGGGATATAAAATTGTTAATTTTGCTTGCTGCCATGTAACCCAGCTAGTGTTAGTGAATCTTGTATTATTTGACTTTTTCTTGATTGCTAAGCTATAACATCTTATGGAGTAGCAATCGACCGAGTATTTTTGGCTTGAATGTAGTTTTAGACTTGAAAATACTTTGGAAGTCACAACCATTGTTTGCGAGATTTTGGGACCTATGCTTTGTATAAACCTCTTAATTAGTCAAGTGAAAATGAGGATTCTGTGTTGTTTTGTCAGAGAGTTTTAGTTATGTAACAATAGAAAAGCTTTTCATCACTCCATTTTTAATCTTCCTAGAAAGTCCCACAGCCTCCATTTGCATTCTAAATGTTATTTCTAAGAAATAGCTTTGCCAAGCTCTATGTTAATAGACGGTCCAGCCAATGTTTGGCTATGATTCGCTTTCCTGCTATGTTGCAGGGGTATGTCCTCTCCCCCACCGTACCCTCTTGGTGCATTTCTGGTACGGATGTGCTGGGGAAACATACCCAGTATGCCCAGGTATGTACCTAATGTACCCGGGTGTACCTGTGGTGTTTCTGAGCTGCCGTTGCATAATATTTAATGTTTTGCGTTGACTCAGTAAAAGGAAACCATAAAAACTCATATACTATTAAAAAATTCAGACCCTAAACTCCACTAAAACCTATAAAAAGGCACTCAAGCATTAGCAAAACACAAACAATTCATTTTGAGGAAGTGGGAGTGACATGCAGGTTTTTGATTTTGAGGAAAATCTAGATGATATATTTTAGATTATTTGTATTCATATTGACATGATATTCATATATCATATGTGTTATGCCACATGTTTGATGAAAATGTTAAAAATTTAAGCATAATGAATTCTTGAACCTTGATCCTATTATATTTTTTAAGTTTTTAAATTTCTTATGGACTAAAAAATAAGTATACACACACACATATTATGTATGGACAAACCCAAAACGCACCCAAATCAAGGTATTTTGAAAATCGATGTATCCGCATTTCGAACCTTTACCCGTACCCCTATCCTAGCAACATAGCTTTTCTCCAATTTTCCCCAGATTTTACTCTATATCCCATAGTTTCACAAAGACCCTAGTCACAAGCATTGACTTTGCTAAATTTGTAATCTTTCTCAAGTATCCTGCAGTTGAGGGAAAGGTCCAAACTAAGTAGCCGGAACGTTTTGGATACGGGAGAGGGTACGGAGTATCCGATACGCGGAAACGACAATTTTTTTTTTGACCCCGGATATGGCGTATACGACAATGTACAAAAACTATATAAAAATTAAAAAATATATAAATTTCAGCCTTCTAAATAGGAATTTAATTATTAACCACATATTATGCATATGAAAGACAAGTTATAAGCTAAATAAGTGAATAACCACAACAAACAGGCTAGGATACCGATAAAACTTAGAAATTTAAAAGCGTAAAAGTTAAATTAAAATACTTAAATCGAACATAATGTGAATGTCATGAATCTCATGATATATTAAATTCAATCATAGATCAATATTCAAATTTCAAACTATCTTTCATTGTCAATATTCATCATATTCCTCTTCATCAAGAGGATCAAGATCAGCTATATCATCATCATTACGTGGTTCATTAGAACCACGTGGGCTCGAACCACTCGCAGTAGGCCCACTGCCAATTGCACCCCCTTGTGCATGTAGGTTTTGTGGTTCCACAAAACTCTCCTCATCATCATATGCTCCATGGTGGGAAATGGAAGCATCCACGTCAACTATCTCTGGATCAATGTCCCAATGTCTTGTTGACCCTTCCTTGTACTCCAACTGCTTGTGGGATAAAAGGCGCAAGTTGGAATGTATGTATACCAAATCTTCAGCCCTTTTAGCCCCCAACCTGTTGCGCTTCTGTGAGTGGATGAAACTATATGTACTCCAGTTGCGCTCAGAGGAAGATGAACTTGCAACCTATTAAGGCAACCCAAACTTCAAAGTCAATGCAAAGTTCAACTTCAAACTTAAATTTAAAAAACTAAAAGTTATAACAAAAAAAGGAAAGAGAATAAAAAATTAAAAACTTACCTGTGCCAAGACCTTGATTAGAAGAGGTTGCAAGTAAACCGATGCATGACCATGGAGGTACCACCACATATGAGCATCCATTTTGTATTTGCTCCGAAAAGTGAGAAGGCTATGACCTATTTCTGTTATGAAATTGCCAAACTCTACCATAACCTGGTCTTGGGCCTCAGGATCAGGGAAGAGCCTAACCAATGCCGCCATATATCCCTCATTGACTTCCGCATCCCTGTATAGTGCTACCCTCCCTAGCAAGGAAAAGATCTCTGTGCTATAAAATCTAGGAGTCAATGCAAAAGCCAATAGATGTAATGGGGTGGTCATTTTGTTCCACCGCTCAATGAGGATTGACTTCACTTGTTCGAAAAATATTTCCTCAGGATCTTGTTCTTTTGCATTTATGACGGCTTTTATCTTCTCAATCATTGAGTCGATGCTGTCACATATCTCTCCTAGACATGGCTGATCTGTGTCAGTAAATCGGATCATGCTCATAATGGGCTCCGTAAAACTCAACAAATATTCCACTCTATCCCACCAAGGGTTCTCTAAGATCATGTTCTTTACTTTTTGAGCCCCGTTGAGTGTTTGATTGCCTCCATACAAACCAAAGATCGGAGGTTACCATCCTCATGAGTGCCTGTCGCACCTTCATAAGTCGTCTCAAGACGATTGTGTGTGATGCAAACCGAGTCTCAGCAACCTAATAAGAATGAGGAACAAAAATAAAAAATAAAATTGAAAACTAAAAGAATACTAAAAAACTTATATTTAAATTTTAAATTAAAAAAAAGAAAGAAAGCTTTTCTTTACCTTCAGTAGCTCTAACTGCGAGAATGATCTAAAAATGCCCTATGACATGTGGTGGTTGGTGATAAACATTTGGATCTCTTTAGCTTTTGCATACAGTTGCTGGATCCACTCTATTCTGCTTGCCATCTTCTTTAGCATTAAATTGAATGAATGCATGGCACATGGTGTCCAAAAAATATGCCCATACCGTGCCTCAACTAGCATTCCCGTAGCTTTGCAATTTTTGGCGTTGTCTGTTATGACTTGGACAACATTTTGAGGCCCCACTGCCTCAATGGACTCGAAGAGGATGTTGGCTATGAATTGGGCATCCTTCACTTGCCCATCACAATCAACCGCTTTCAAAAACATTGCTCCCTTGGGGCATACTGCAATCACATTGATTAAAGGGCGGTTTCTTGCATCTTTCCATCCATCATAAACGATGGACAAACTTGTTTTGGCCCATGAGTCCCTAATTGGTTGCAAGAAGGTTTCCACATATTTTTTTTGTTTATCCAAAAGGGAGTTGCGAATCTTCTCATATCCTGGTGATTTATACCCTTTTGGTGCCTCATTGATGGCTTTCACCATCTCATGCCAATAAGGTGATCTCACAACATTAAAAGAAAGCCCATTAGCATATACACACCTTGCAATGTGTTCATCTGCAATTTCCCTGCTATCATTCTGAAAGGCCTTTTCCAATGACCCTCTTGTCTTGCTTTTCTATCTTGCAATGGAAGCATCCTCATCCGTGGAGGTAGGAGCCACGAATGGATTTGGCATGGCCACAATTGGGGATCCACTAGGTGATGGGGCAACAGGAGGCCTCGTTGAACGAGATGAACCTCCTCTTTTGGCCAATGGATGACTTGCTCTTATAGCCACATTTGCCTCTGCATCTTCCTGCTCTTTGAAATATGCCAAAACTTTTGCTTTTGGCACCCTAACATTATTCCTCCCCTTGCATACTCTTATACCATTACCCGTTATGGCACACAAGTGGCTTTTCACCCTACTATAAGAGTCTTCAAATACTCCATCACAATCATTGCATTTCCATTCAAAACAACCACCACCTGCAAGTTGTTGAACTATTGTTACATGCCTCCATAATGGTGAATTTGGGTCAAATTCCCTGACCAAAAATTGCCCAAAAGAAGCAGAACTTGTTGCCATTGTAGAAGTACCTACAAGATTTAAAAAAAAAAGCAAAGAAAACAATGACCTGCATTGCAAATTAAAAAAATTAAATAGAAAGAGCAAAAAAATGATGAACATAAGGAAAAAAAATGTAATGTGTGAAAGATTAAATAACAAAAAAAAAAAGAGAAACAAGGTTAGAAATTTAAAAAAAACTTACCTTCACTTAGTAAACCACAAATCCTTAACAAATCTTCCTCCTTTGCAGCGCCTCACACTCCTACAAGCTTAGCAATAGCTCCCCAGACCCTAGACAAGCACAATGCAATTTTGTTTTATTGTTTAAAGTTAGCTTTTAGGGTTTAGATTAGAAGAATATTTAATTTTTAATGTTATTGGGATTTTAACACATGAAAAAAAAACAAATTTAAAAAGTTGTATTTTGGCTTGGGAGCGGCGAAAACACTGTGGAAATGCCTGGGTACAGCCTGTGCCGTACCTGAATGTTTCCACAGTCCTTTCCCCGCTCCCTGGCCGCTCCCAAGTTGCTTTCGCTCCCGCACCGCTCCTGGTACGTTTCGAGCACCCTGGGGGTGCCGTATCGGTAACGTAGGGTCCAAATAGGCATTGCAACCACATCTTCAAATGCCTCATGGTCCTTTGAATTTCCAACGCAATTGGTCAGAAATACGCTGTCATGGTTGAAAGTTCTCTTAAAATCACTGGACCATAGATCCTGAATGCACTTGACTCACCAAGTACATCACATAGGACCTTCAATACTTGCTATGTGTGAGGTAATGATCTTGTGTCTGACTAGGGTCTGCACCAACGCATCAAATTTTCCATTATCACTACTCTAATCTATACTAAGTTTTTATCTATCTTTTGATATGGCATATATTTCCCCATACACTAAGTGTGCCCTTCTTGTCATGTCTTGTGATCACATAGGATCTTTAAGTCTAACAATAATTCCTATTTTGTTCTTTTCTTTCTTAAAAGCGAAACGGCTATGATAAGTTAAATATGTGGCGTTTTGCTAGAACCCTTTAGTGGTCACCCTACTTGCATC
Source organism: Taxus chinensis (assembly GCA_019776745.2). Lineage (NCBI taxonomy): Eukaryota > Viridiplantae > Streptophyta > Pinopsida > Cupressales > Taxaceae > Taxus > Taxus chinensis. The sequence continues at coordinate 477,419,718 of CM034154.1, read as the reverse complement.
CACAATTGAAGGAAACAAAACATACCAGAAGTGTTCCCAGAAGATTCACTTGATTTATGCTCTATCTTTGAATTACCCTGAGTGTTTAGATTTATGTTTGTTCTGCAGGGCCTCCCTTGGTTTTATCTAGTCGGATTTGGATCTGATGCTAGCTTCTCTTGCCCTCTTTACTTGACACATTCAAGACTGGCTTTCTAAATTACCCGATTTTTATGTTTTTTCGTGTTGGAATAATCTGCCTCAAGTTCTTTGGTTTGGCCTATTTGGTCTGCATGTCTACTTTTAATCACCTTTCTTGTCTTTGGATGTCATTTTATCTCATATACCTTGCAGAATTTGATTGTATGTTGAATAGCAGCCTCCTATACTATCCAAACCACTCATCCATATGGTTTGGAACTAGGATCTGAATTCTCTCAGTTTGCAATGAAAACTACACTTCCAAAGGAACAGCAATTGTAGAATAGTAAACACCTACCGCAGCATAGTGATTCAGATTCTAGGATGTCGTTGGGACACCACTCTAAATGAGGATTTATATGTGTTATATGCATAAGCAAAAGTGATATGAACAAGTTTAAGGATAGAGAAAACAATGGAACTGGATCAAAAAATTAAATTAGTTTGTGCGTTATGTACATATCATTCTCTTGGGGGAGATGTATGGCTGCTTATCTTCTACCATCTCATTGCTATTATACATAGATTACAATGTTGTGAAGACTTAAAGAACCATTCTTTATGTTGAACCACCTGGGCTTCTATGTGTGACTCTTCATCATCTTCTGAACCACTTAGAGGTGCCACTTGGCATGGTGCAATGTGGGGTGGAGCGTCCACATTGCTGATGTACAATTTGGATGTTTTGTGCAGGGACTAAGCTGCATGGTATGTCTTCAGGTGACACCCTTTTGGATGATGTTGGGCAGAGGTTATGTGGATGGTGTTGAATGGTGGCTGTTCATGGAATTGTGCTAAACGATGTCGAGGTTGATTATCAAAAACTTCACTACATGACGTTGCCATGCAGACCCGCTACGGGAACCTGTTGACCCATGCTGAGGCTCCATTCCTTTTTGGTTGAAGTGTGCAATGTTGTCTTATGCAGTGTGCAACATGCATCCTGGTGTGGCTGCACTTGGATCACACATCACATTTAATTTGAATTAAATATAATATTGTAGAGTAACTATTGAAGTAAATGATGTATAAATGATAAAATATAGTAATGACACAAGCAAACTAAGATGTAAATTATGAAACCCTAAGCAAGAGATAGAGAGATAAGAGGACTTAGTTGATTTTTGGCAATCTGGAACTGATCTGGATAGGGAGAAGTGATGAACAGATGTAAGAATGTCATTATTGATCTCTGTAAATTTGGAATGCAGGAATGAGGTGACACAGGGGCACCCACGAGTAGGATGAAGGGCACCTGGGCACTGATGACTAGATCTGGGTGCACTGGTGACTACACAAAGCTCAGAAATATTGGTTCTTGTTGTGTCGCAAGGGTGTTGTAATTGTTCATTGTTGATCGCCTAATGTTCACACTATGATCATCGAAGGTACCTGTAACCTGCAAAAGAGAAGTTCACCTGCACAAGCCCACAAACCACATCAAACCTAAAAAGGAAAATGTAGAATGGGGAGTCAGACTGACCCCGACGGTCACCCCGAGAGTGAACTTACAACCGAGCACTGCACTACATCTCAGACTCCATGTAGTTCTTGTGAGTGTGTAGAAATTGTGCCCTAGGATGCCCTTGTGCAAGTTGCACTTGATAGCGGGTTGTAGCTAGAATGTAGCAATGTAGTAGAATGTGTGGATGGAATAGAATGAACTTCCCCTTCCTATGTTGTGTATGCAGAGTATGCAGCCCTTGTCCCTTGAATGGATGCTAGATGGATGCTTTGGAGTGCTTTAGGTGCCTTTTGAATGCAAGCTTAGGTGATGATAGTAATGCTTAGTGCTTGGTCCTTGATTTTGAACACATAACTATGTATTTATATGATTCCCTTGTTTGAATTTTGTAATTGACAACTGGAAGGCCAACCCATAAGTGAAAAAGATGCCCAAAAGATAAAAGAGACCCAAAAGGAGTAAGGTGGAAAAGGGTCAGGGGCACCTAGAGGGGATAGGAGCGCCTGAGCGTTGTTGTCCTGGCTGGGCGCTGGTGTCTGAAGCCATAAAAGATAAATAAGTAAAATTTTGAATGGGTTGTAGGGTGTGTAAGACCAAATAGAAAACAAGAGACAAAGAAAAGAGGCCAAAGATAGTTGTCAATTACTAGTTTTCTTGCTTAGGAATCATGTAAATGCTAGTATGCTTTTAGGACCTAGAAATGTACCCAAGTGCATGATTTTGTGTCTACATTTTCCCCCACTTTATGTTGTTGAGTGAATACTTGATAACATAAAGTAGATAAGAGATGTGTACCTTATGATCCTGTAGATATTGTGGTGAATATCATGCCGAGTGGACAAGTGAAGCGTGGAATGATGCAAAGTGAAGCGTGGAGACTAGGAAAGGAAAGTGACCCTAGGGGTGAAGCGTATGCATTGATTGTACCTATTGTTGTTTGTATTTGTTGTTGTAGGTTGATTCTTGTTGTGTATTAAGGATGGACCTACAAAAGAAGAGCAAAAGATGTAGTCAAAGTCCTGTATATGATAAATCAGAGAAAAGTATGCAAAAGTATGTAAAGTATGTAAAAGTAGTAGTAAAGGAAAGTGTGCACCTGATGTAAAAGAGTGTAAAGGATATAAAAGTGTCTTGTCTGTGAAGAGTGATGATTTTTTTGGGCAATCTCATGCCAAGAGTGAGTTTTTTGGGTGATCTCATGCCAAGTGCGAGTTTTTTGGGTGATCTCACACCAAAGAGCAAGTGTTGGGGAGAGAGGTCTAGTGTTACTCTCCTTCCATGACTCTTCCCAATAAGCACCACTGTAGATGGTACATCCCTGATTTGTTCCTGTTGTCCCGATTGTTCTGAATTAGATTGTTCAATTGAAATGGATTGTAGGAGATAGAATGCATTTGTAACTGGAGGACTGTGCCTGTAACTGTAGAACTACTCTGAAGACTTCTGTGAACTGTGTTGATCTGATAAGATGACTGTATGTGCCCCAGGACATTAGCACCTAGGGGAGGACACAAGTGCCTAGGCACTACTGTCTGAGTCTGGGCGCTGGTGTCTGTGTTGTGTTGAGGACCCAAGTCAGATTTTGGGTCATTATGTGACTGTGTTCCTATGTTGTTTCTGTACTGTGTTGACCTGAACTGTAGCTATGAGTGTTGTAGGGGTGATTTGTTCACCCAATGTATGCCCCCCTCGTTTGGGGTGCATGTGACACATTAGGAGTGTGCGGCCCAAAAGAGAGGACCTGATGTGATCTGAAGTGGATACCTACAGGGGGTAGGGGATGTGCATGGTAGAAACCAAGGCACATGCAAACAAAGTGGCTAGTAACATGTGTTAGTAGAAAAAGTAGCAAACATGCAATAGAAGACAATGTAACAAATAAGTGTGTAGAAAATATAGACCATGAAAAGTGGGTTTCAAACATGGGACATCACTCACAATGTCACAAGACAATCAGGGCCAAAGTGGCCAAAAGCATACAATGATCATACAAGACATAGGGCATAGCCCACAAACAATAACATACAATAGGAAAACAATGACAAGAAAATGTATCAGATAACCATGGTGGCATATAGTCCTGCAAGAAAATGCTACACATGAAGCACCCATTAGCATGTTAGAAAGATAAAAAGTATGTCAAGGCATGTATGTATCAATGGAAAGTAATGTGCTAGTAAGAATAAGTAGTAAATGATGAAACAATAACACCTGTAATGTGTGAGAGTAGTAAAGGTAGATGCCCCCAGGAGCCTCGGTGGGACTGGTAAAAGGTACAATGCCAAGCATCATTGCAGCATGTAAGAACCTGTAAGAGATCTGCATTCACTCCAAAAGACCAAGTGAACGCACATGTGTGTATATAGAAAGATAATGACATACTGAGTATCTGACTAGCATAGTAAGCAAAGTGCATCATGTAAGTAGTATAAGCAAGCAAGAGTAAGTGCAACCAAGATATGCAAATGCAGTGTATGAGTGTGATGGAATGGTATGCAATGTGTGAATGTGATAGGAGCAGTGTGCCCCCCAATGGATGTGTATGAGATGAGGTTCATTTATAAAATACCCCTCAACAATCAAGAATGAACCATAGAACAAGAGTGTGTCATTGGGAAATGGTTTGAAATGTGTGCTAGAAAGATAGATCATGAAGCATAGAGCGTGAAAAGTGAATGTGGTGAGGTTCATTTCAGATTTAGACCCTCAGCAGTCGAGTATGAACCATGGAACTAGAGTGCGTCATAGGGTAATGATGATACAATGTGTATCAAGATGTGTAAGAGTAATGAGAAAGATTAATGTGAAGCACAGAGCATGTAATAGTAGATAGAGATATAGAGAACCTGATGATGCTAGGAGGGGGGGAGAAAGCATGATGCCCCCCAAGTGTGAGAAGGATAGAAGGCTATCCAATGATAGTGAAGGGCAAGGGCCCTCCACCCGATATCCAAGGAGATAAAGGCATGTGACGATGCTCTAAGATCGGTGGAGTATGAGAGTAATGATGTACATGTGAAGGAGAGTGAGGTGGTGAACACCTATGTGAAGGGGTTTCCCGAGTAGGGGACTTAGGCTGACGAGATGGACTAGTGGACTGATGAGGACGACAAGGTCATGAAGTAGGTCGAGTGTGAATAGGAGAACTAGGTGTAGAATGTGCCTTAGATTTGAGAGGCCCAGGAGGCCTAGATGTTGTAACTGGTGGAAAATATCATCAAGACTAGGTTTAGGCAATGGTGTGCATGGTGGAATGCCTTTAATAGTGACAACTTGTTTATTGTGAATGAACTTGAGACACAAATGATTCATGGAGGGAATGGCTTGGGTGACATGGAGCCAAGGAAGACCTAAGAGCATGTCACAACCTTTGATTGAAGATGCCACAATGAATGACACAAGCATGGTAAGAGGCCCAACTGTAATGGGAAGCCTGATGTAGCCAAAAGAATTAGGAACTGGATATGTGATATTAGATATTGGACATTTGATAGCCATGAGAAGTGCAATAGAGCACACACTGATAGGAGCCATTGGATAGATCATGGTGTTATTGACAGTATATGAACCAATAGAAGCATTGATATGTAATGAATCAGAAGTGAATGTAGCATGATAATCATGATCTGAAAATGAAATGACTGGTGGTGATGCATCAGCAGAAACGACAAGGAAGTCAATGGGCCCTGATGAAGGAGGGGGCACAACTCGATATGTATGATTAGCAGAAGAATCAGGAGCTTGTGTGTCATGCTTAGGAAAAGGTCATTAAATATTTTTAGCTTTTTATTATCATTGACTGGCTTAGAAGTAGATGGCTCAGGGAGCTCAAGTGAATTATTGTCAATAAGATCTTGAATGAGATGCTTGAGTTTGAAACAGTAATCAGTAGAATGCCCAATGCATTGGTGATAGTCACATTTAGCATTTTCATCATAATTACGGCCACAGGGGTGAGATGGATCAAGATTGAGTGGTGGTGGAAGAGTGATTAGATTGCTTTCAATGAGTTGAGGCAATAGAAATCGAGGTGCATAGGGTAATTTGGTGAAAGTATGCTTTGGAGGTTGCCATTGAAGCTTTTCAGGTGGAGAGACAACATTAACAGTTGCCTTTGCTTCAGTGGGCTTAGGAGATGGCTTGAATGTTGATTTAGCTTGAAACCTATTAGAAGAAGATGAAGGAGTATCATGATATTTTAATTTTCCCATAGATAGGAGTTTGACTTCATGCATTTTAAGCATATGGCATAATTGATCAAATGAAGGAGAGGTCTCAAAGATAACACTCTCCTGAAGTGGTGGTAAGAGGCTTTGAACAAAAAGATCTTGCAATTCTGAATCAGCAAGTACATTGGTCATCTTAGCTAGATTGTTCTTGTAACGTAAAACATAGTCAGCTAGATGCTCATTAGATCTTTGTTTGATTTGAGCAAGTTGTGCATAAGAGATCTTGGTGCCGATATTGATTGAAAAGTGAGCAAGAAAAGCATCGGCTAGATGCGTAAAAGAAGTTACCAAATGAACAGGTAGATCATAAAACCAACACATGGCATAATCTTGAAGACTTCTAGGAAATAGCTTAGCTAGCAATGTATGATCATCCACATAATCAAGACATGCCACATGAAAATATTGAGATGCTCTTGAGGGTCACCATGGCCATTGAAGGTGGGCAACTTAGGGGTGACAAAGTTAGGAGGAAGTGGATAAGTAGAAATGGCAGGTGTAAAAGGGGTGTGAAGAAGTAATGAGGAATCAAGAGATGGAGAGGAGCATGAAGTAGCTTGTTGTAGTTGACGGATTTGAATTTGTAGATCCTGATATAAAGAAGCTAGGTCATGGGTGCCAGAAGAGGAACCAGGTTGTGTATTAGAAGCATTGGGATGGAGGAGGGGAGTGGTAGAAATAGTAGTGGAAGTAGGAATGTTAAGGGGTTGGGTGGAGGCCATGATAGCCAAGGAAGAACCTAAAAGAGGCACAAAAGCAACATCTCGAGAGTGTTTGGAAGCAAGTAAAGCATTGAGAACATGTGAAATATGCAAAGGGTTGGTGCGTAAAGCTTGACAGAAATTAGTGAGCTTGTCTAATTGTTCTTGATCAACATTAGTGTCCTCATCATATGATTGTTCACTATCAGAGGTTTCAATGTTTTCTAGAGGAACATTCTATGAGTTAGAAAAGGGGTTATCAGATTCAACCATTGATTTATAAGATTTACGAATAGAGGGAGGAAGCTCAATGTACTCAAAGGAACCAAAATGACCACTACGGGTGACAAGCATAAAATTCGAAAACCTAGAGGGAAGGTTGGATTCAAGCATTGGGTTCACCAAATGATTTAATTTAATTTGAATTAAATCTAATATTGCAGAGTAATTATAAAAAATAATGTATAAATGATAAAATACAGAATGACACAAGCAAACTAAGATTTAAAATATGAAACCCTAAGCAAGAGAGAGAGAAAATATGAATTAGCTGATTTATGCTTGAATCTTGGAACTGATCTGAGGTAGGGAGAAGTGATGAACAAGATGTAAACAATGTCGTAATTGATCACTATAAATTTGGAACTCACAAACAAGGCTAGGACAGGGGTGCCCATAGCAGGACAGGGGTGCCTGGGCTGATGACTGCTTCTGGGCACTGTGACTGTGCAAAAGCTCATAGATCTGGTTTTTGTTGTGTCACAAGGGTTTTCACAGTTATTCTCCTTGTTGATCACCTGATGTTCACTATGATCACCAAAGTACCTGTAACCTGCAAAATAGAAGTTCACCTGCACAAGCCCACAAACCACATCAAACCTAAAAAGGAAAATGTAGAATGGGGAGTCAGACTGACCCCGACGGTCACCCCGAGAGTGAACTTATGACCGAGCACTGCACTACATCTCAGACTCCATGTAGTTCTTGTGAGTGTGTGTAGAAATTGTGCCCTAGGATGCCCTTGTGCAAGTTGCACTTGATCGCGGACTGTAGCTAGAATGTAGCAATGTAGTAGAATGTGTGGATGGAATAGAATGAACTTCCCCTTCCTATGTTGTGTATGCAGAGTTGATGCAGCCCTTGTCCCTTGAATGGATGCTAGATGGATGCCTTGGAGTGCTTTAGGTGCCTTTTGAATGCAAGCTTAGGTGATGATAGTAATGCTTAGTGTTTGGTCCTTGATTTTGAACACATAACTATGTATTTATATGATTCCCTTGTTTGAATTTTGTAATTGACAACTGGAAGGCCAACCCATAAGTGAAAAAGATGCCCAAAAGATAAAAGAGACCCAAAAAGAGTGAGTAAGGTAAAAAGGGTCAGGGGCACCCAGAGGGGACAGGAGCACCTGGGCACTGTTGTCCTGGCTGGGTGCTGGTGTCTGAAGCCATAAAAGATAAATAAGTAAAGTTTGACTGGGTTGTAGGGTGTGTAAGACCAAATAGAAAACAAGAGACAAATAAAAGAGGCCAAAGATAGTTGTCAATCACTAGTTTTCTTGCTTAGGAATCATGTAAATGCAGAAGAGTACAACTATCATATGTTACAAATATTATGTCATAGACTCATAGTATAATACTCAAAAGTACATATATGATATTATCATATTACATAACCAAAATGGCAACTCAATAATCACTATCAGAGTCCTTTGAGGGAACACTTGCAAACCGCTCCTCTTCACTAGAAGTATTTGTATCAACATCATCTACATATGCAAAGGAGATATCAACCAATCCTCGTTGCTCCTAATCTTTGTCAATCTGCCTTGAATCCTCAGGATCCACATCCCACCGTAATGTTGGGGTCTCCTTGTACATAGGTGTTCTGCAATCCATGAGACGCAAGGCACCATGTACAACAAGTTTCTCTATTCTCTTAGAGGTAAGTCTGTTCCTCTTAAGAGAGTGGATCCACCCATATGTTGACCAATTCCTCTTAGAAGCAGAGGAACTAGAAACCTGAGAAAGAAGACAAATAACAAGTGTACATAGCAATCTTGCAGGTCCATACAATCGCCACCAACTAACTGGACTCTCTTGTGCCAATGTGGTCCTGTCTATCTTTGCCGATTTTTTGTAGCCTTCCAGATAAGCAAACTTGAGCCAATCAGTTTTGACTCGTGAACCATCCTCTGCATTATACATTTTTTTAGGGCTTTCAAGAAACCCTTCCTCACCTCCTCATCATCTATAGGGACAACTCTCCTAGGCCTCTTAGTATACCACTTCGGATTTAGTGCATACTCGTGAACCATCCTATGTAAAGGGGTATTCAACTTCTCCCATCTTCTGCTCAATGATGGGGCTGAATATGGTTTTGGTAGAAACTCCAAGGTGGGGACACCTTGTCCCGAAGTATACACTTTGGATTTAGCCTTCATCTGCAGCCAAGTATACTGGGGCAATACATTCATATATTTCACTCAAGGTTATGGGCTCTCAGAATCCCCATATTTTATCACAACTGAAAATTTGGAAGATACTATGGATGTGATATATCTCACATCTTAAGGCTCCAAAATGTCCCATATTTTATCACCACTACTTTCACCTTCTTCGAAAATGACTTTGTCTTGGACCCATCCCACCTAGACACTTTGATGTCATGACCATACATTGTAAAGACTCTTGCAACTCAACCATCCTATCCAACAAAATAAAGTAGGATGCAAAACATGTGTCCACTGGCTTGAGGAATTCCTTCCTCGAAAAGTTGTGAAAGAGTGCCAATGATGTATGGTGGTTGCAAATGAACATCTGCACCTCTCTAGCATCTACCACTACACTTTTGACCCAATTAATTTTTCCAATGTCATTCAATGCATTGTTCATGGCATGCACACAACATAGGGTCCAAAATATATGTTGGTAGTTTCCTCAACAAGCTTAACATGCTTCCCTGCACATCTAAACTGCATCTGTGATAACCTGCACAACATTGGTGGGGCCAACCTCCTCAATGGCATCTCGCAAAATGGTGAATTGGAACTTTGCATCCTTCTTTCCTGAACAGTCAACTGTCCTAAAAAAGTAAGGACCCTCTCTGTATGAAATAATGATATTAATGAGTGGGTGGTGTCTGATATTCGTCCACCCATTCATGATGATGTTGCAACCGTGAGAAACCCATGTGCACCTCATTTCCTCCATCAGTAAGTTAACCTTGGAATAGTTCCTATCCAAGATTGTGGTTCTCAACTTCGTGTCTCTTGGGGGCACATAACTTACACTTGCTTTGGCTACCTTAGCCATAGCCTCCTTGTAATAAGGAGAGTAACAATCATGAAATGGGATGCCAATGGCATAAAAGAATTTTCCAATGGCATCATCAACCTCTTCCCTAGCCTTTGTATCATACATGTCCACAATTGGATTGGAGGCCATGACCTTCCTCTTCCCCTACTACCAAAAGCATCCACTTCAGTCACCTCATAAGATGTTGCTGCAATATTTTAGAAACCAGTATTAGTTCTTTGAGAGTGAGAACTAGAAGGGGTGCCAATAACACCATGGGCATGAACTGCTGGAACTTTTTCTATGTCGTATCTCCATTATACAACCTCACCATTTCTTTCCCTCTCTTCAAGTGATAGCTGTCCACATAGGCCTACACCTTTCCCTGAGATGTGCAATAAGTGCACATTCAACCTAGTAATGCTGCCTGACCAAGTCAATGAGCATATATTGCATTTCCATGTTTTAGTCCCCATGAAATGTTTGATCTAGGACCCTCAACAATTTGAGCAAATTGTTCAAAGGTTATTTTTTTGTCAAATGATCTTGTAGCATACTTGTTCAAGATCGTGGAGGGGCAACTAAACTTGTCAACACTTCCATGTGAATTATTAGGTGTTACTGTTCTTTCTTTGTCCTTGCACACCCATCTCATCACTCATTTCCATTTCACATTTAGTTTCATACTCGTTGTCTGAACTCATTTTGGGGCTGCAATAATTAAAAAACAGCAATATAACTATACATTATAAAGTTTTTAACACACTTTGCATTTAGAATTAAAAAAATTAAAAAATCAACACCCTTGTTTAAGTTTTTTAATTTTAACCATACTTGCATTTAGAAATTAGAAACACAATGCACAAATGGCAAATGCCATTGTTTAACCCAATTTTCATTTGGAAATTGAAAACACCCACAGCAATGTATGCATTTAGAAATTTTTAAAAAACAATGCAATGCCCTCCCTTGTATAACGCATTTTGTCCCTTGTATTTGGAAATCCAAAAAAAACAATGCAACAAAAATAAAAAAGACAACCATGCCCTTCCTTGTTAACCCATTTGTTGCTTGCAGTTGGAAATAGAAATAAAAAAAAAACAACGAACGCATGTAGAAATTAAAAAAAAACAACCAATGCCCTCTGTTGTTTATCTCATTTCCTCCCTTGCTAATTGGAAATTAAAAAAAAAACAAGCAATGAATGACTCATAACATTGTACAAACCTATGAATGCATCTTAGAAATTTAAAAAAAAGCTTGCAATCCGGAATGCTCTTTCCTCTTTATCTCATTACTCTTTGTTGATTATCCAAATAGAAAATAAGTTTTTTGAAAGGGACAAGGCGAAGTACATTAGCAAATTAAAAAAATAAAAGCAATGCCTTCCCTTAGGAAAAAGAGTTTATCTCACTTTGAACTTTGCATTTGGAATTTTTTTTAAAAGCAAAGGGTGATTGTATATGCATACCTCTTGTTCTTGCTCATTGTACTTACCTCCTTGTTCTTGCTCTTGCTCCTCTTGCTCTTTGCTCTTTCTCTTTTGACTCTTTGCTCTTTGCTTTGTGTGATTACAATGAGTGTGAGATGTGCTTTTTATAAGTTTTTTAGAGGCTTTTAAGGTTAGGGTAAAATAGTAAAATATTAGAATTGGTTAGAAGAACACAACCATTATCAATTGAACATGCTAAAGAGTCTTTACAACACTACCATAAGCTGACAACACAATCATTAACATCATAACAAAGTTGGATATCAAAACATGTAATTAATAATGCGGTGATGACAATGTGTAATGATAACAAGATGAACTACATCACCCCATTTTTGAAGCAAGTTAGAATCCCTTATGACACAACCCAGATACAAAATGATAAAAGTAAGATTGAAGAGGGAAGACAAAAGCCATTCTTGGAGGAACATCTTTAGATGTAGAAATTGTTGCTGTTTAATTCTAGATAACTAGGCAAAAAATACTTGTGCAAAAAGTCCGAATCTGCTAACATGGGCGGTGGGCTGATCTTTTCGACACAAAAATATTGACTGAATAGCTTAATGAAAACCCCTTATTCCAATTACTATTTTTTCCTTTTTCTTTCAAATCCATCTATAACTGGAAAGGCAAAAGACGTTGTACAAGAGACAATGAGGTGGATTGCAAGGGTGTAACTGTGTAAAGAATGTTATGACTTATGCAATTTGAAGGGGTGTATGAAAGATAGAGGAGAGGGAAAAACAAGGATATTGGAGGCCATAAGTTGTAACAACATGAGCATATGGTGCATGATAAAGGGATGTGCTGCCGTCATGTGAAGTGAGCACACGAGATGGGAATTGTGTTGTACGGCTAAGTCACAAGGTACGACAATTTTCGGGCACGAATTTCAAAAATCGCCAAACTTTAGTGGTTAAAATTAAATCCGTGAATATTTGTTCTTGTTCGATCCCCAAAAACCCTAAAATCTCGACCAAGCTATATAAAAACGCTGTTTCCCATTACATATGGCTATGACTCTGTGAATGCTTTTGAACTGGTTGAAGGGCTTTTACAATGAGTTTTGAAGGACCTGTGTGAGGAGAGAAGGGTCTGCAATGTTCAAACTGACGTTGTTGGGTAGAGATTTCAACATTCGAATTGGCATCTTGAGCAAAATTTTAGAGTGGAGATCGAGCCAAAGTATGAGTGCTGAACTGAGCCAACGTGTGATTGCCGTTTTGACCATTCTTTGTTATACACAACCCTGCCATTCACGACCTGCAACATTCACGAGCCCACTATTCTGTTGAATTTGCAGAGCTGTTCGGGAGGAGAAGCGACTGCTTAAAGAGGTAGGTTTAATGTGTTTGAAATATTTAATAGGTTATGATTTAAGTATTTAGTTTGTTTTATTATTAATGTATTCACTTTCGTTGCTTAAGTTTAGGGTTTATATTTTATTTAAAAGTTTATACTTTATTTTAGACTTTAGACTTTTAAAAATTCATGTAATTTTATGTTATGTGTGGAATTTTTACTTTTTAACAAACAACTAGATTTAACTTTCATAAAAATAATATAATATTACGTATAAAAATAGTTAATTTTTTTTTGATATTTTAAATTTTAAATATAAAAAACTTTTACATTTTTTTTTTGCAAAATCTATTTATTTTGGTATTTTAAAAGTGTTCATTTAAATTTATTAAATATATATATATAATTATATAATTTTTAATTTTTAATTTAAATCTTATTTTTAATTTAAAATTTTAAATTTATAATATGCTTGTTGATATTTTAATATTTATAAATTTATTCTATTAATAATATATATTTTTGTTTAATGTAAATATTAAATTAATTTTTTTATTTAAATGCAAGTTGTAATTCATTGGGTCCCCGAAATCAAGCGCTGAGGGATGGAAACATGTGAGCTACAAAGGTAACAACATGAAATGCCGCTTGCGTGGTCATGTTTCTACATGTAGTTTAACAAGGGTAATGGACCACGTGGGATTTGAGGGGGTTGGGGAGGAGGGGTTGCTTCATGTGGATCAGTGACTTTGGAAATTAGAACTGTTCTAGAGAAAAACCAATCATCTTCGATTTTAGGAAAGATGCAATCTGCCCAAAAGAAACAAAGAATCCAAGAGAACATGTCTAAGTTCATAACATTTGTTGTGTCTTCTTCTACCAGTATGCCCAAGACCTTAACAGGTGGATCAACAGGGAGTGGAACATTGAACAACTTGTGGAAACCAATAGAAAAACATGTGGATGATGCATTAGCTGATCTATTTTATTCAAGTGCCATTCCATTCAATGTAGCTAGGAATCCACATTTTCAAAATGCAATTTAGAAAGTTGTAGAGTTTGGCAAAGGCTACACACCTCCTTCTTCAAAGGCTTCCATAACAACTCTTTTACAGAGGTCAAAAGAGAGGGTGACTGAGAAATTATCTGAGGTCAAAGCCTCTTGGAGGGCAACATGGTGCGCAATATTGAGTGATGGATGGTTAGATATATGTCAAAGACCATTGATTAATGTTCTGATGGCTTGCCCTTAAGGTGTTGTCTTCTTGAAGGTGATAAACACCATGAACCATAAGAAAACTTTAGAGTGTATTTTTCAAATATTAGAGGAGACCATTCTTGAAATAGGTGTGGAAAATGTGGTTAAGTGGTTACTGACAGTGCTGCAAATTGTGTGGGAGCTGGAAAACTGATTATAGAGAAGCACCCACAAATATATTGGAGTCCGTATGCAACACATTGTTTGGATTTGTTTTAACATGACTTGGCTAAATTCCCATGGGTACATGAAGCAATTCACAAAGGGAGAGCAATTGCAAATTTGATAAGAAATCACCGCCTCACATTGAATCTCTACAGGCAACATGCATCAAAGGAGTTGTTGAGGCCATGTGAAACAAGGTTTTCTTCATTTTACACCACTTTGAAAAGAGTGGTTGAAGAGAAAGCAACTCTAAGGTCTGTTATTTGTTCCAATGAGTGGGAAAATTTTGTGCTTTCTAAAGGTCCAAAGGGGAATAACATAGAGCAAATTGTTTTAAATAACAATTTCTGGGAAAGTACAACAAAGGTTCTAAATGTTTGTGAACCAATTGTTGATGTGCTTTGCATGATTGATGGCAACACCCTTTGTCTCGGTATACTTTATGAGAGCATGGACCGTTGCAAAGAAGCTATTAAAAAAACACTAAATAATGTGGAAAAAGACTACATGGAGATATGGAATACAGTTAATTCCAGATGGAAAACGATGCACACACCTTTACATGCAACAACATGTTATTTGGAGCCTAAGTTATTCCAGATAGATAGAGAGAGTGATTTTGAGGTTAAGACAGGGCTTTATGAAGCCGTTGATAAGTTTGAACCAGATCCGACAACCACAAGTCTAGTTAGACATCAGTGTTGGAAATACAAGGCAAGAGAAGGGATGTTTGGAATGTCAATAGCTAAATATGACATGTCACGAGTTGACATGCTTGGGTACAAATGGTGGAGGTCCTATGGAGCACAAACACCATAATTGCAATGCTTTGCCATCCGAATATTGAGTCAAGGAGCAAGTTCATCAACTTGTGAGAGGAACTGAAGTTGCTTTGACCACATCTATTCTAAAAAGAGGAAGAAGTTCTTGTCTAGAAATTTGGGAGATGTTTATATTTGCAGCAATTTACAATTGTCTATGAACAACACAACAAAAGACTCCACCTCTTCTTTGCAACATCAAATTCCAGACGACACAACGGATGCAGATGAGCCTGACTTTTTTGATGATGAAATGGGTGCTGCTTCTAGTGATGATGATACTGCATCAACTCAACCAAGTGCCCTTGATGACTTGGAACTTTTTTGAAGTTTGAGTCTCGACTCCTAATTGTAACTTGTTGACGATTTTATTTGTTCCTTTATGTTGCCAGGAAACCGAAACGGAAACGGGTACGAAACGCGGAAATGACAATTTTCAAAAAACCTTGGATACGAAACGTTACGGGAAACGTCTGTACAATATATTATATATATATGTATAGTACTCATTTTATAATATTTTATAAAGCACTCAAAATATTTTGTATTCATTGAAATTTGAACTTCTAAAGAGTCATCATTCAACATGGTTACAATTTCAATGATTCACATATGCAATGCTAAATGTTAGTTTAGTGAAAACTGAATTTAGCAAGAGAAAAATGAGAGTGTGATTTAGAATGGACCCAAGATGTCATTATATAGCTTTTAGGAAGTGTCTTTAGCAAGTCTAGGTAGGTAGATTAGGTTTAGGTTCATTAAATGAAGTTTTTTTTAAATTTTTTTAAAGTTATGATGCTTAAAAATTCGAAAAAGTGGTGGAAACGTTTCGGTGGCGTTTCTCCCCATGTTTCACGTTTCGGAAATGTTTCTGGGCTGAAACGTGCCCCCCTAACCATTTCCTGGCTTCACAGTTGTTCCTTATAGTTTAACTTTGATAAACATGGTTTATAAATTTAAGAAAGACATCTTTTTATATAGATTTCACGTTTATATAGTAATGTTTTAGCTATTTTGACAATTTTGTGCATTTATATCTTATTTGAAAATTATAACAGTTAAATTTAATCACGATTTTTTTTTTCGAATTTTATCATTGCCGAACTTGATTTGAATTTAATCCTCGCCGAACTCAAACTTGAACCTTGTGACTTAGTTGTACGGTATAACATGCAAAGGGTGTACATAAGAGAAAAGAGCGTATGGTTTGGGAAGAAGAGGGTGATGAGCAACCAAGTCTAGGCCATATAGTAGTTAGGGGCAGTGTACTGCCAAGATGGGGGTATACTACCCATGCACAAAGGATGTACAATGGGAAGCATATGGTTGAGTGATTGAGGCTGTGCCACGAGAGTTTTGCAGCATGGTTGGATGCAATTCTTTTTTATGGACATGTGTTGGAAGACTTTTGCTTTGGTATATTGTCTGTTTGTTGGATGGCCATACAACGATGGTTGAAGGTGGATGTACAATGATGGGGTTCATTCATAAATTTTGATTTTCTTATTTTTAGATTCATGTTTAATTTCTCCTAAAATTTTATGTTGAATTTGGAATATTTTAGGCTAATAGGCTTGAATTCTTGTCAATGTCCAATAGCAAGCAATAGGGGTATGGTAAGAAAAGTTTGCGACACTGGGCAAATACCATCGCAATTCATTTTTTGCCACATATACAAAAAAAGGATTTCTCTCAAAATTTAAAAATTTGGCACGAGAGATAACGAAAGATGAATATGAAAGAACTCTTAACATTCTTTTAAAATACTGGATGCTCAGGATAATAAGAAACCATTTTCCTTTTGTTTTTTATAAGAGGGGCAAGGAAGAGGAGAGGTGAGTGCGGGAGAGGGATATGTTTAAATATTACCTTTCAACCTTATAATGGCATCGAGAGGTGTTGTTGCTAGTAAATTGAGGGTGTTGAAAGGACCCACATCCTTGTACAATTGAGGATTTTTTGAGAGGATCCACAACCTGGTTACAATGAAGGGGACCACTATTAGGAACCCAATTGGAGCAACCATGAAACCATAGTGAAGATGCAGTGACCAACGAAAACAACCGCAGCGAGTGGGACCAACTATCAGTGATGGAAGCAAGAGGAACGACCACCAGTGTTAGTAGCGAGAGGAGCAGCCACTGGTATTAGTAGCAAGCGGAGCAACCACCAGTGTCAGCAGCGAGAGGAGCAGCCACGACAACAGTGAGAGGAGCATCAACAGTGAGCGGAGCAGCCACCAACGTCAACAACGAGAGGAGAAGCGAGAGGAGGAGCCACTAGTGTCAACAACGAGAGGAGCAACCACCAACGTCAACAACGAGAGGAAGAGCCACTAGCGAGGAGTAACCACCAGTGTCAGCATGAGCAGAGAAGCCGCCTCTAGCGGTGAAACCACCTCCGAGGAGGATCGTGCCTCAGGGGATTTGAACATGGGTGGGCAAGCACACAACCATGTGACTTGACCGCACCACTCCCAACCCATCGGCTTGTTGTTGCTAGCTTAATCCTTTTTATAGATTGAATTTTCTAAATAGTACCATTACTTTAATAATTTATGATTTTGCTCTATGTTGAACAAATAAGAACTTATGCATCCCATTTGATTATTTTGGACATCAAATTCGATGATGTCCCGTCCTTGCCGAATTCTATATGATTTTCAGTTGAACACATTTGTGGCACATTTATGCTCTATATCATCCAAATTTGCTAGTTGCTTTACTTAATTATTCATTATTTGGTGGATTTTAAGTGGCTATAGCCAAAGTACTTCAAATTTTCTTGACTATACATCCCATTGACCATTAAATTTAATATTAACACCCCAGACTTGAAATTTGTGTGCTTTAAATATTTATCATGCCGTACTTCATCTTTCTAACACAAGTGTCCTTGGAGTAAAATTCATGTGCCGCAAATTTTGGTTACAACAATAGTTTACCGTGACATAGCCTCAGTCGGTCTACATGCCACAACTCTTCATCTAGAGTGAGCATATTTGCATCCAATTGTACTTTAGGACTTATCCATGCTTAATGAGGTCATACATAACCTTATATTATAATTGTATCCTTAGGCCTCACTTTCACGCTCATTGTAGTTAAATTTGTGAACTTTGTGCCACCTACACTTAAAAATGGTGGGCCAAACTTTGCATCCTCATTATTGATAGTTGATTGTGACATTGATAGCTCGAAAGGACTTGTGGTTATCTCTTCTCGAGCTTTCTTTTATCTCCATAATTTTAGTGCTATTGCAATAAGGTTAGAACACCTCAGTCTTCCAAACACCTCAGTCTTCCATTTGCCAATGGAACAAACTGTTGAGGGAGTTTGTCTTTCCTTCAGATCACGGTTGTAACTCCAATATTTGTAGATCGTCTCGCTCCATGGCATTTAAGGGCACACAATTTCGGAGTCCGATTCTGAGGAGTCAAATGAGTTTGCTTTCTCACTCATTACGTAAATCTTTAAGTCTATTATTTATTTCTAGCCCTTGTTTTCAATGTAGAGTAAAATTTCTATAAGTTGTGGTTGGATTTGGGTGCTATCAAACAATCACTACCCAATAATGCATCCTAGGCTTTCTCTGCAATTAGATGGCTCCAAAATTTAAAAATAAAGTGGGGTTTCAATAATTATCTTTTGCCCCATCAATACATCCAATGCTTTAATGCCATGGAATGTTGGAGGCCAGATGGCTGGCTTCCCAAAACTTTTTCAAGTGTCTTTTCGAAGAAATTTTATACTCGAACCACCATGTAAGGTTTTGGTCAAGTATCTCCATATACACTATTGTTGACCATTGGGCTAGATTCATTGTTAAGAGCATGGGGTCAATCACTTGAACACCAAACAATCGGGTATTAGGTATTGGTTCATTGTTCTTGCTCTTGTTCTCCCCATTTATTGACTCTATCCCAACCGACATTATGTGTGTTGTTGTATGCTCCATGTTAGGGCGAATGCCTTCTATGGTAGTAGTTATATCATTCTCGAGTTTCATAATGCGTTGCAATAGCTCAAATTCCTTTACATGTACAATGTTATGCAAGGCTTGTCGCAATAGCTTTGCTCAACTCGGGTCTGCTTGTCATTTTACTTGTGTGTTCATGTGACTGATGTCGTTCTTCAATTATTGCCCTCTCGACTTAAGCCCTTGCTTCGGTCCATCTTTCCTTCTTTGTTCTTGGGTATGGTTATTCACTTTCTTTGCTTGTGCTCTAGTGATTGCTGTATCCCTCCTCATCCTTGATTTCCAATGATATTTTGATTTGTAGGGAAATCTTTCGCAACCCCACTTACACTTATGACATTGCAAGATTGATCATCATTGGGAGTTGTATTGAATCCGACCACCACCACCATTGTTATTGTGACATCAATAATTGTTCCAACTTTGGTTGTGGCTGGTGTCGATTTCTCCCTTTGTATGTAAAGTACTTGGTGCTCTTATTTTGCAAACGGTGTGGGCTAAGTCACAAGGTTCGCCGAATTTTTTGGAAAAAATTCGAAATTCGTCGAACTTGACACATGTCCCAAAAAATTCGCCAAAATTCGTGCAGTTCACCTGGGGAAAATCGTAGAAAAAGGCGGGACAGTATGAGCGGGAAAAAGACGCGGGGAAAATGCCTAACACATCCTAAAAAACCCTACCTCCGTTCTGCAAAACACATCAACTGTTTTTGCTTTGCTTGGGCGAAATACAACGAATTTATTAATGTTTTTGCTGGAGGATACAGTCGCCATCTGTTAGTGTTTTTGTTAGTGTTTTTGCTAGAGGAACAGCAAGCATAAAAGTCAAATTCAGTCGCTTCTGGAGGTGGATGTTGGCAGTGGTGTTGGCAGATTCAGTCGCTTCTGGAGGGCATTTAGATTGCAATCTGCAGGACGTTATCTCCTTCAAACAATTTCATATGTTTTTACGTTTTTCTATTTTTCGAACTCAAAGCCGAATTTTTTTTCGAACTTTTGCCATTGGTCGAACTTGAACCAAATTTTATCTTTGTCGAACTTGAACGCGAACTCGAACCTGGTGACTTAGGGTGTGGGCAATCCTTAATTGAATGACATGTAATTTGAAAAATCTCACAACACTTTTCCCTTGGAAATTTATATTGGTGTGACCTTCTACTTCACATTTAGTACACCAATGATCCTTTCCTTTATTCTTAGTATCTCCCTTAAGCTCTTTCATCATTTAGAGCATGTCCCTCCTAAGGGCTTGCACTAATCCTGGTTCATTATCATTGGAGTCATCATTGTGTTTGCTCCTCCTCAAGCGTGAGGATGTCGTATTCTCACTTCGATATCCATCACTACATGCGTCCTCGTAAGACAAAGGTGGAACCATCTTCATCTCTCTCCACAATGAGGGTTCCAACCCCTTAATGAATCACTACTTTTTTTAGCTGTAGGTTGGTTCTTTCTCAAGTTCTCTCAACAATTCTTTGAGTCTTCTATTACAGGCTTGCACATTCTCGTGTTTACCTTGCTGATTATTATAGATTTATGTGACAATTTCATTGTCACCTCTAAGGAACTTGAATTTCTTCTTGAATGCTTTCCCTAATCTATCCCATGACAACTAATAAGTTGACACTTTTGTAAACCAATTAATAACCACTCCCCGAAGTGTGGCTGGGAAATACTGCAACCAGTGATGTTCATCTGTTCGCCCACTGGCGATCCAGATTGTGATGCATGTCTTGCAAAGTTGCACTGAATCTTTAGATTTGTCACTAGTAAACTTTGACAGCTTTTAACTTTTTTAGAGATGGAATTAATAAGGTGCCCATGGTTGGGGGCGTCGGGTGCCTCTGACATGGCTCTTCGAATATGATCCTCGTCAAGAAGGTTTGTGTTGGACGTTCCTCTGCTCTCCCAACATTGTTGGACACATCCTTATACTCAACCACCCCTTTGGTATCGAGTTGTACACTATTTTGCTCACCGTTAGGTTCCCTTTTTTGTGCTACTTGTTCCAACTTGTGTTGCTTGCCTTGGGGTTTTTGGTTTTGAGTATTGAATTAGCGTATCTTAAATTCTGTGAATATTTGTCTTGCACGATTTGTTCTTCTTTTGTGAAGAATTCATTCTTCAACTTTGTCTTAGAATTAAGACTTCCCTCAAAAGGAGGGGGATTAGTCAAATTCTCATTGGATTGTGTGGGTTGTTCACTTGATTTTTTTGTGACAGCTCCCAACCTAGCCTGGTTGGCAAGATGAGCACTTCTTCCCTCTAGAAGGGGCAGTTGTCTTACAATCTCAGCCCAGTTCTTATTCATGCGTGGCGTAGGGCCCTCTGCTTCCTGATTAACCCTTTCTTGGTTTGGGCTGTGGCTTTGACTTCTACTTATGCTTTGGCCTTGGCGTTTGCTTCAACTATGCACTTTTGTTGATGGATTTTTAGAGTTGGCTGCCTTGCAACCTTTGTCTTCTTTCTTGTTCCACCAATTGAGTAGATCATTTAAGTTCTTTGTCCACCTTGTGACTCTGTCGTCTTCTTCTCTTGCATTTATATGGAGTCAATCAATTAAAATGTCGGCAAGATGAGCACTTCTTCCCTCCTGAAGGGGCAGTTGTCTTACAATCTCAGCCCACTTCTTATTCATGAGCGGCATAGGGTCCTCTGCTTCCTGATTAACCCTTTCTTGGTTTTGGCTCGGGCGTTGACTTCTACTTATGCTTTGGCCTTGGCGTTTGCTTCTACTATGCACTTTTCTTGATGGATTTTTAGAGTTGGCTTCCTTGCAACCTTTGTCTTCTTTCTTGTTCCACCAATTGAGTAGATCATTTAAGTTCTTGGTCCACCTTGTGACTGTGTTGTCTTCTTCTCTTGCATTTATTTGGAGTCAATCAATTAAAATGTTGGTCTTCTTTTTCTCAACTACACTTCTCTTTACACCATTATAAATTTTTTATTGTCATGCTTCATATTTATGTTCTGCACGAAGATCCTATAAGTTAATGTAGTGCCTCAAAGTCAATGGTCATAGTTGATGAACCTCCACTTTTGACCCGATGTATGTAACATTCTATTTATATGATAAGAGACTGGAGATACTAAAGAGAGTCCTTACAATACTACCTAAAGCTGACAATACAATCATTAACAACATAAAAAGCTTGACTATCAAAACATGCAATTAATATTTGCATTGATGATGATATGTAATGATAACAATATGGATTATACTCTCAATAGCTATAATGCAATCATAGGACTCCATCTAAGAAATATTAAACTCACCAAGGATCTTATTGCTTAACCTAAGGTCACCAAGAATCATGATAGTGTTGATCAAGAGCTGATTGAGCCAAGAACCAAGTTTTCCAATTGCATTGGCGTATGCTGAGGGCACACCTCGCAACTTGGCGATTGACTTAAGCTAATCTACCCTAGCTTGAATCCTCTTTTTTTCCTATTGAACCAAGTGTATTGAGCATTCAATTCTAGCTATGTTTGGCCTAGTCAACATTTAGGAATACTTAAGTTCTTACCCCAATCCGTGTTTATCTTAACTTTTTCATTGTGCTAAATAATCCCCTACAGTGAGTCACCATACCCTTTGACTCGGCTAAAAACCTTTCAATACTCTGTTGGCCCATAATCAATCCAATGTGACATCTATTCGCATAATTGCATTCTTCCAAGAGTGTCATTTGGAACATAAAGGTGCAGAAGTCCAATATAGAGAGTACAAGCATGTACATTATGATTGTAGACAACTAGGGTGCTATATCATACACCAACTCACTGCAGCCTTCTTTACGATTTGTCATAAAATATGTCAATGGTAATTTCTGATTGTCTGTGTCTGTAGCTGGAAATATGAATCGTATCCCTCCCGTAGGAAGAGGTCATTAAGGTGAAGGCTGGGAATTGTGGATTTGATTGAGGCCCTCCTACATTCTCACAAAGCTTACGTCACATTTGAAAACAGCAGGTTGGTTAATTGTTATTAAGTTCCTTCTTGGGGACTGGATTTTTTTTTCTTCACTATGATGTATGAGGAAGTTAGCAATTTTGATATTGCTGGTTACTTCCTGCTGTATCTTCTTGGTGTTCTTTCAAGCTTTCAGATCTCCCTGTAAAGTCTTGCCCTTCTTTTTCTTCGACTTGTTTATTTGAAAACTATTGTGCTTCCATGATTCCATCTATTAGTTTGAATGAGACCATTATGGCTTTTCTGGAGGTCAGTATTCACTTTTTGACTTCACTTTTATCGTATTACCTTGTGCCTATTTGTACTGATGTATGCTTATTGTTCCTTTGGCCTGTTTTAATTTGCCACCTATATATCTCCACTTGTGACCAGCTCTACGAGCCTTTAATTGTTGTTTGTTCCCTTCCAGTCTTGTGTAGGTTATGTGGTTCTGTGGTCTTGTTTTGGTTTACAGGGAAATCTTTAATCTTATGTTTCGGAGACGAACAAAATGGAATATCACAAGTATGTGTAAACCAAAAAAACAGTGTGTATGTGTTTTTTTGGGGTTCAATCTTTTAATCCTTGTCACCCCAGTTTGCATACAATGTGTATGTCTTTATCCATTTCATCATCTAGAGGAAGTATAAAAGTGAAATCTGTCTTTGCAGTTGGTTTACAATTTCCTTGATCTCATCATCACCACCCAAATTTGTGTCAAATTCTGATATCTGAGAATTGTTCCCTTCTGAAGTTGGAGGGAGGGGTCACTTCGTTTTTTAAAAAATCTAATAAATTTCTCTGTGCAAGCCATTTTAGTTTCTACCTTGATGTGGGTTGGAGGACTCACCGTGTGTCGTTTTATGAAAATATGTTAAGCTTTCCTATTATGTGTCTTTGTAACCTGGGGATGCAAACTGGCATCATTCTTGAGTTCTTTTCTCTTTTATTGTAAGGCTTAAATTGCTTGAAAAAGATAACATCTTTTCTTGGCTAATTGTTGTTGCCTTCGACATCTTAATTTCAACCTGCAGTTTTAACTCTTGCTTAGACACTTTTTGGATCCCAGTTGTCTGATCTTCTCTTGGATCCTCATAGAATAAAAGGTTATTGGGTATGAAGGTAAGCTCCCCCATAGAGATATCTTTAATGCCATTTTCTTTGGCTGCGGTCTTATTTAAAAGTGTCATAAACAGCATTTTGCAGGTGGGTTCTCTTGAAAGTCTATCCTCCATAGCTAAGGAACAACAGCTGTAATTGGAAGAAAGACTGGGACAAATATTATATATGCCTAACGGAGAAAAGACTGTAAGAGGGGTTTTATTAAAACTCGTGTCTTTTTACTTAACAATAGAAGTGTAAAGAAATATTTATGACTCACTGATTGATGCAGTGTTCACAGAACTCGATAGAAAGAATTCCTGCAACCAGAAAATGAACAAGAATTGAATTAGAGACTTCCATCTGAAAATAGAGATGGACCCTGCAAGTAAAATTCTCTGCAAATGTAGCACATAAAACTTTGTGCCATATCTGATAATATCTATCTCAAATGGAGAGGCTGCTGGAAAAAATGCTTTGCAAACACTGAATTTTACATTAAGATAAACTTAGGATATGGAGACTGGAAAACATTGCATGCAACAATTCATTCTAGAAGATATGGGTGGAAAAGCATGGCCGTATATTACTGTTAATCACGGTATGACTTGTAACCTAACCGCATAACTATTGCTGCTTCTAGTCTAATTTAATAACCGGCACAGATCCATACTTAACCTAGGTCCAAGATTTTTGCCAAGAGGTAGTACTTTAGAAGTTTATATATATTTGCTCACATGATGGAGTTTGATGGTATCCTTCAGGACCCTTTTTTGGGAATGTTGCCTGCACAATAAATTGATCAGCATCTCCTGTTAGGGTGTTAGATTCATGTATGTGAAAATTTAAAAATTGCAATGCTGTAATATACTTGTGCTTTTTTGTTGGGTTTGCCGATAGTATACATCGGTTGAAGATATCAAGGTTCTGTTTGTATGCCTAGCATGTCTTTGAGGAGTCGAGAATTATCTCTCTAGAGTTTTAATAAGGTCATGTCTACAGGTAGGTACTTGTATCATTCAAATTGTCTGAGGGAAACATCGGTGAGATTTCATTTGGATGTTCTGGCTGGTTCTTGGAAAATTTAATAGATATTGTAATAGGCTACTGTGATTCAAGTCCTAGCCTGCAATAAATATTATTATTTGTTACTGAAGCTCATCAAGATGATATTATGTGCTGTGTTGTGAGGTTCCTGGAATAATCTGCAAAATACAAACTATTGTTGTAGTAGCCATTCTTAGCTCTAAAACTACAAATTTAGTTTTAGCAATTAGAGGTAACCTGGTTTAATCTACAGAAATGTAGTCAATGGAGATGAAAATAGATAAATGTAAGTAATTGTGTGAAGAACTGTCATGCCCACATTTTCCGACCCAGAACACAGCTTGAACCTGGGTAATTTTATTTTTTATTTTTACTTGTACACGACACATTTAGTACACACGACAACAACACATTCTCTTTTACAACACAACAAGACACAACTCACGACAAAACATTACCAGGCTTACTAACAGACCATTTCATATGATTTACACATTTCCATTAATTTCTTAATTCCTCACTTATTATGCGAGTAACAACTTTTCTTTCACAACACCATGCAAGTATGACTCACCACATATACACTACTAGGTCGATTATAGTTTCTTTATTTCATTCAACTTGCCACCATCTAAATAATTATTTAATTCCTTGTTTTCGATAAAGAGTACACGAAGATTCAATCTTACCTAACCAGACTTATACACGACAAAATTGATTTGGTTCACTTCCGTAGCATAACACACTTAATATTCACGTCAACACAAGCCATACAAGCACTACTCAATTTACATATGTAGGGAACATTTTATTACGTGTTAATTCTTTTACTTAGTGAAACACATTTCAAATGCACCAGGATATCGCTAGAACTCATTATTGGTTTAGGATTCTATAAAGGTCAATGTGCTTCTCTCAAGGAGTCCTCTAGGAGGGTCCGCACCTTCCTTCATTAAGCCATCACATGATTATCAATGGGTTCAAGGGGGAAAGAGTCTCTAACTCTAGGGTACACACTTGCCAAATTCTTATTGAATACAATAGGTCATTACAATATTAGAAGATTTCACACACGCACATCCTCATAAGGAGGTCTAAGGAATAGGGTTATCCAACTCCACTAGAGGTAACAAATTACAATCTTGGAGTCATTACCAAGATTGATCATATTTTTCTTAAGGAGACGTTAGCCTAAACTGATATTAATTTCAATGGCTCTTAAATTATTTGTTGAACATTAAGCTATTTGATACACAAGATTCATGCGGAGGATTCTCCCACTAAGGTGCAATTTGCGAAACACAATGAGTTCCAACTCAGAAAATAGCTTGAAGAGGGGTGACTTCCAAGTTTGAGGCCTAAAGGCCTAGACAACAGTGGAGGGTCACGCAGGTATTACCCTTTCTATGTAGTTATACAAGATAGAGTGATTAGTCACTTGCTAATCACTCTAAGTTAGGAAGGAGAGTTCACTATGAGGATGGCGTAGAACAAGTCCCATTTTACACATAAGCCAAAATTAACTCGGGCAATTTCAACAAGTCCTTCAACACATGATTTAGGGTTTGACTAATTGGTTACGACTCCTAGAGAAATATCATAATGATAGGTTTGGAGGACAAATTTAGTTGCAATGGATGTTGTTGTTTCATTTATTTTTAACCACGTTTTTTTTGTTGCATTATAATCACAACATCAATGATGACCAATTTCCGGAATATATTACAATCATTTGGTACAACATGCTTCACATAAGTGCACGATGATTCATGTAATATCCCTGAAAATAATTTCTAACAGATCTGCATATATTGTTAAACCCTAGGGCAGCAGTACTAAAAATCTAACTTTTATAACAGCAGTGATACTATGATTTTTTATATAAAAACAACGAGCCATAATGCGTAAAAATCAATTTTTATTTATTGAATATGAACCGGCTACGATAAAAATACCAGAGTCTTAATACAATTATTTGGAGCTGAACTGCCGGAACACTTGCACCCTAAATTGTCACTACAACCCCTGAAATGGAATTGCCCAGCTAAAAAGTGAGGGATTCCGTCCTCAAATCTGTGTGTAAAGGAGGGTTTTCGTCCTCTATTATGGAAGTAGAAGCGGAAGCTACTTATAGACAAAGAAAATAATTGATGAATTTTCAAGATGTTTCAACAATAAACCCCAAATCTATCTTTTAAAATCTTCAATCCTTCTCCAAAGTGGGTGCCCCCTTCTGGAAATACATGCATGCTCCATAAACAATTAAAAAATAATATAATTTCTCCTCCATGTTGGTGTCCCATCCTAAAAATAGGATTAAATAAATTTGAAAACACTTTATCCACCTTCCATCCAAAAATTAGGACTTCATGCAGCCTTCCCTAACTTTGCCCCCCTGTATTTATTTATTTATTAATTCTTACTATGGTGCCCAATAATAGAAGTCAACCTTCTATTATTATTTTATTCTATTAATGCTTTTTGGATTGAAATACAATTTAAGTGTCCTTTTCCAATTAAAATATAAAAATATCATTGGATCACTTAAATTTATTTATTTTCCTCTTTTAATTTCCCCTTAGCCTATGGAAAATAATACAAATAGGCTTTAGGTATTCAAGATTAATTAATTTTGAAAAGGGGACATTACAATCCACCCTTCCCAGAATTGCTTGCTCTCAAGTAATTGCAAGCCGGGATCCCAAATCCACCTTGGGAATCTGTATTTCCCAACCCTCAATGCTTCATGTGATGCCGACATAAATGATTGTGCAAACTGCTGCTGTTCAAAAAACTGTTGTCCAAATTGTTGCCAAAATTGTTTATCATTAGTTGTTGATCTGAAAATTTCAGCAAGCTCAATGCCAACATTAATATTTGCTGTCATTTTCCTCAGGTGCATGTTTTATGCTGCAAGTTGTATCCTTCACCCTATCTTGAAATGACATAATAGGGAGCAACAAATCTAAAATATTCTTATACCTTAGGTTGTAATCAAAGTGCTCACCTTCCTGTGCCGGAGTAGGAATTGTTGAGATACCTTCAACACGTCCATCTTTAAGACTCAAGACTCATGAATTAGTACTAATCAAAATGTTCTCCTCCAATGCATATCTAACCATAATGCTACTCTGAAAATCAATCAATGTTTTATCCTTTGGAAGTTCAGAGGATTGTTCATGATTTGGTGCATCTTCTTCCATCTTGAGCTTGTTGTATCCAACAAGTGATGTAATTTCCCCCATGACTTTCTCATTTTTATTTTTACATCTATTTTGCAAATCCCCTTCATATGGCTCGAATGCAATCTTTGGGAGATTGATGGGTGCTCCTTGAACATGAACATCTTTTTCAACTTCCTCTTGTATGGTGGATTCCTTCATGCGTTGGTTCCTCTCAATTTCTTGCTGCACAAATTGTTCTTTTTTCTTTTTCAAACCTCTTATGTATTCACACAACCCTCTTTTATTTGGATTCTGCATTTTGAGTGACTGTAAGTAATCATCAAAGGAAACTTCAGATTAAAGATAATCAAGTATCCCTTGATACTGGTCAAGAATTATGGGGGCCTCAAGTTTGTACTTTTCCATTTTTTACCAACACCTCTTGAATAGGATCAATATTTTCTTCCTGCTGTAAGAACTTTGCTTGAATAAACATTGTCATGGATTCCTTCTTTATCCCATTGTTAGTACCTAACTTCTCTGTCACTACCTTGCATGAAAGTCAAAGCTGCAATATATTTTTTTTAAATGGTTTCTTTTTTTTTTTTTAATTTCCCTTGCGCAAGTGGGGAGGAAATTTGCTATGATACCATTGTAATATCCTTGAAAATAATTTCTTATAGATCTGGATATTTTATAAAACCCTAGGGCAGCAGTATTAAAAATCTAACTTTTATAACAACAATGATAATCTGATTTTTTATATAAAAACAACGGACCATAATGTGTAAAAATCAGTCTTTTATTTATTGAATACGAATTAGCTACAATAAAAAAACCAGTGTCTTAATACAATTGTTTGCAACTGAACCGGCGAAACACTTGCACCCTGTATTGTCATTGCAACCCCTGAAATGGAATTGTCTAGCTGAGAAGTGAGGGATTTCGTCCTCAAGGAGGGTTTTTGTCATCTATTACGGAAGTAGAGGTGGATGCTTCTTGCAAACGAAAAAAATAATTAATGAATTTCCAAGATGTAATGTCCCCTTTTCCAAATCGAAGACCTTTGGCCCATTTTGTTGACCCGACGGCCAAAGGAAAAATATAAGGGTAACTTAAGTCACAATAAATTTTTATAAGTGCCTAAAAGAAAAAAATAAAAGAAAAATATTAAAGCACTTATAATTATTTATTTGACTTAATATAAACATGCACTTATAAATTAATGTTGTAATATCTAGAAAGTGCAGAAGGGGTCTAATATTATTTATATCCTTCCCAGGAAATATGGTGACTTACCTAGGGAAGTGATCATGACAAATAGAAAGTAAAAAGGCCCATTCCTTATTTTATATCCCCTCTAGGCAAAAGTACGACTTGCCTAGGATTAGAATATTGGGGAGGTATTGGCTCTATGTTATATTTGTATCCTCCCTAGGAGGATTGGCGAGTTGTCTAGGAAAGACTATATTAGCTACCTAGAGGAAAAAAAAGACCCAAAACCATTTTGTATTTCCCCTAGGAAAGATACGACTAGGCCCCTATTGGGAAAAATTGCATAGAGAATTGTGCTGCAGGCTGATTGGAGGTTAAAAAGGCTTCCTTTGAGTCACTTTGCCTATTTAAAGGTGAGGTCGACTTAGAAGAGGCATGCTATGTCATTTTATATTTTGCAATTAGCTTGTAAGCTGAAGCTCTTGGGCTGTAACTTCTGAGGACGAAAACCCTCAAGAAGCTTGGTGTAAAGAGAACGAAAACTCTCTTTTGCACTCCTATTTTGCATTGGGAATTCAGGTAAAATCAGGTTATCGAACTAATAATTTTGGGTACTGCTGGAACGACCTATTGTGGGATAGATTGTGGCACAGTTGGAGGACATAATATTCAGAATTGTGTACCTGCTGTTCTGAGTTGTTCTTCCAAATATATTCCTACTTTTCTGTAGCTGATTCGTGAGTCCAAAGCACCTTCAGGATTTGTTGTAACTCACGTCTGGGTCTGTAGACTTATTTAAATAAAATGCAGCAGTCGGGCATTAAAATTCAGACTTCCTTGGATGTCTTTAATGGTATTCTCTTGGCTTTTACTTCTTAAATTTATTGCAGCTTTAACAGATCTGAATACAGTCCTGTTTGATGTCTCTAATGATACCGGTCTTCTATGGTTCAAGTCGCCACTTCCAGTAATTAATTACAGCAGTCAATAACTATGATCTTTGTATGATTTTGTATATGTATTACGATCTAAATGGTCTCCATAATTTCTGCAAACATTTGAAGTGGAAACATGAAATAGAGGTGTGCTTTTTGTGAGTATAATACCAATACCTTAGTCGCAATTTTAAGGTTAAATCCTGGTCTGCATACAAAATTATTAGATTTGCTGTTCTGTTTGAGTTAAAACTCTTTGGGGTATAAAGAGATCCATTTGGGGATCTTTCACAAGATGTTTCACAATGAACCCCAAATCTGCCTTTATAACTTCCAAACACTCTCCAAAGTTGGTGCCCCCTTTTGGAAATACGTGCACACCCTCATAAACCAATAAAATAATACTTTTTTTGCTCCTAAAGTTGGTGCCCCAGTCTAAAATTAAGGATATGCAATATGAAAAATCTTTATCTTCACTTTATCCTAAAAATAGGATCTGATTTCTCATGCAATCTACTCTGTCCTTGGCGCCCCTGTTACAGACCGCTTATTTAATTATTATCCTAACTTGGCACCTAATAATAGAAGTACATCATTCTTTTATTGTTTTATTCTATTTCTGTTTTTTAAAATATAATTCAAGTGTCCTTTTTTGAAATAAAACATAAAAATACCCTTGGACCACTTATTGAATATATTTTCCTCTTTTAATTTCCACTTAGCCTATGGAAAATAATAAAAATTGGTTATAGGTATCTAGAATTAATTAATTCTGAAAAGGGGACATTACAGTCCGCCCTTCCCAGAATTGCTTACCCTCAAGCAATGCCATTCCAATTCTCTCATTCTGAACCGTCCTGTAAATACCGGGATTCCAAATCCATCTTGGGAATTTGCAATTCCTAAACCTTGAAGCTGCTGGCTTCTGTTGCACCTCTGATATGATTAGGAAACCATGCACTAGGTGAAGCTCTTTCAATAACCTCAATAAAAGAGTCCAAAGTAGTGGAATCATGCATCAACTGGGATCTGGAAAGTACTAACAACAGTAATACCCTCCATTCTACTAGCTGAAATTGATGTTGTAACTCTGTTAGTGATCCTAATGATTACCACCTCTTTCCCATTTCCATATTATGAAAGTTTTGGATGAATTCCCCCCAACGAATGCAACCATTGCACTCCTAACACCAATTCAATCTCTTTCAAACCAACAACATAAAAATCATCACTCATTTGATGGTCATCCCATGTGAAGGTAAGTTATTGAACCTTTTTCCGGAAAGCTATGGTAAAACCATCAATTGTAATGACACTGAAACCTGTTACATCATTTGTCATCCCATGTGAAGCTATGTTGTTCAACCTTTTTCCGACAAGTTATGGTAAAACCATCAGCTACAATGACGTTGAAACCTGTTACATCATTTGTCTCCAAATATCTCCTATTCACCAATCCTTCATTTATAAAATTGTGGCTTGCCCCACTGTCAATCAACACTATAATGTTTTGCCAAAGAATACTCCACTAACCCTAAAGGGTTGATATTGTAGTATACCTATGAGTCTGACAAGAGTGCTTCCTACAACCAGTGGTTCTTCTTTTGAGTCTTCATTCGATATCATTTCTATGTAATGCACCTGTCCCTTTGGAAGACACCTATGACCCGGTCCCCATGGATCCCTGCAAGTGAAGTATAGTTTGTTCTGCCTAAGTTCATTTCGAGTCTCATCCCCCTTTTTTCGTATCAGCTTAACATGTCTTGCCCCTGGCTTCCCCACAGAAGATGTTTTTGGCTGTTCGGAAGGTATTGTCCTTAGCTGCGGCAAAGGTGGTGTTTTTGGCTGCTAAAAAGATGTAGTTCTTTGCTGTCTTATAGGTAGAAATTTCCCTTTAGGGGTTGTTATTTTCAAAATCCAAAGCCTTTTTGATGGCTCCTTGTAGAGAAGTAGGGCTGAAAGCTTTCACTAAACCCCTAAGAGATTCAGTTAAACCTTCCATAAACAAAACAACCAGTCTCCTCTCTGTC
The DNA here is from genome assembly GCA_019776745.2 of Taxus chinensis. Classification (NCBI taxonomy): domain Eukaryota; kingdom Viridiplantae; phylum Streptophyta; class Pinopsida; order Cupressales; family Taxaceae; genus Taxus; species Taxus chinensis. The sequence goes on along the minus strand of CM034154.1, from coordinate 477,387,388 downwards.
ACATCAGGTAACATCACATAAAACATCTAAAATTCAGCTACATAGTCATTTACCGAATGTAGTTGTTTGAGTTGAGCTAATTCCCGGAAATGAATTTCTGGATCCACTCTGTCAAATCTCTCTATCAACCTGTCACTGAAATCACTAAATGAGCGGATTAGATTGTGTCCTTGTGTGATTAGCCCATGGTACCACCACTCATGTGCTACACCTTTCAGATGAAGGGTTGCAAATTTGATGGCTTCTTCTTCCATCATTTGCCTGAGTGATAAGAAGGTATCCAACTTTTATATCTATGCACGAGTTGTACTCTTGCGAGAGTTGTCAAAAGTAGAGAGTGACAACTTCCCTAATGCCTGTTGTAGGTCTCTCTGATTAGCTGGTGGTCTAGGATCAACTCTTGGTCCACTCCTGCTTTTTTTTTCAGACTGATGAAATTAGTGAGCGATATAGCCTCTTGAATCTCACTTGGAAGTGTACCCTGTACTCCTCATAACTAGCATCAATATCATTTGCTATAGATGGTTGAGGTTCTATTTCTGGAATTGCTTCCTCTCTGTGAAGGAAATCATGCTAGAAAGGCCTGGCAATAGAATCGGTGATTATCCTTTGAGTGTGCTGGTTGTGTTTCACTCCTGAAAAGCTTCCCTCACCGTTTGGAGCCCTTTGCACATTCATGTTTTGCATGGTGTAGACAAACTGAGCCATCATGGCAGCTAATCGTTCTTGTCCCTGCTTGAGCCTATTGAAACGTACATCATCTGGGTCTCTGTTACCCATGACTTTTGGCTGTCCTGTAGCTTTCTTTTTCTCCCTTTGTTGGTACCCGACTTCTCAGTCACCAACCTGCATCAAGTTCAAAGCTGCAATTTTTTTTTCTTCACTTCCACAGGTTGGGAGGAAATTTGCTGTGATACCAGCGTAATATCCATGAAAAAAACTTTCTAACAAACGTGGATTTTTTATCAAACCCTAGGGTAGTAGTATAAAAAACTAACTTTTAAAACAAATTAATTTGTTTTTTATAAATAAAAACAACAAACCATAAAGCGTCAAAATAGTCCTTTATTTATTGATTACGAACCAGTTATAATAAAAATACCAAAAGTCTTAATACAATTGTTTGGAGCTGAACTGACAGAACACTTGCACCCTGAATTGTCACTGCAACCCCTAAAATGGAATTGCCTAGCTGTGAAGTGAGGGATTCCGTCCTCAAATTTGTGTGTAAAGGAGGGTTTTCGTCCTCTATTACAAAAGCAAAAGCGGAAGCTACTTGCAAACAAAGAAAATTATTAATGAATTGTCAAGATGTCTCAACAATAAACCCCACATCTGCTTTTATAAGCTTCAATCCTTCTCCAAAATGGGCGCCCCCTTTTGGAAATACATGCATGCTCCATAAACAATTAAAAAATAATATAATTTCTCCTCCATGTTGGCACTCCATCCTAAAAATATGATTAAACAAATTTAAAAACACTGTATCCACCTTCCATCCTAAAATTAGGACTTCATGCGACCTTCCCTAACTTTGGCTCCCCCTTTATTTGTTTATTAATTCTAACTCTGGTGCCCAATAATAGAAGTCAACCTTCTATTATTATTTTATTCAATTAATGCTTTTTGGATTAAAATATAATTATAGTGTGCTTTTCCAATTAAAATATAAAAATATCATTGGACCACTTGAATTAATCTATTTTTGTCTTTTAATTTCCCCATAGCCTACGGAAAATAATAAAAATAGGATTAAGGTATTCAAAATTAATTAATTCTGAAAAGGGGACATTACAATACACAAATTCTCAACATGATGTTAATAATTTAATTCTCTTTTCAACTAATGCTAAGAGTATAGCTACCCGAGTATATTCGTAACCATCCATTCCCATTTCAAGTGAAACATGTAAGTCATAAACTAAATGCAAATATAATCTTTGAGATACGTTTCACCCACAAGATGCATGCGGAGGTTGATATGCTATGTTCGAGTGCAATTACTAATCCCAATGGGATCAACCTATTTAGTAAGTGGCTTAGAGAGATATGATAACAAGGGTGGCAATTACCATACAACAATGTAGGACCACACAAGGCCTTACTGTTTTAGCCCCCATATGGGGTGAGGAAATGTATCCAAGCTTGACCTTCAAGGAAAGAAGCTCAACTATGTTATAGATTTACTATAGAGTTAATCATATCACGTCTTTTGCTATTTGAAACTTTTTGTAAGATGTAGTTTAAATGTGATTTCTCCAAGACGATTAGATCGAGTTTAAGCATATAATCAAAGTAATCAACTTTTCACAATGCATTTTGCATACGCATCAATTATTACAACCATGCTATAATCTCAGAATGTTCATTAATACACAACCGAAACTATCAATTACTAACTATGATAACACCAAGTACAATCATTACACTTTGATCACAATTTCTAAACCATAACTCCACAATATACATATCTTCGAAACAACATTAAATTTATAAAGACATCAACATATGCCATCTTCAAAACTTGCAACTCCTTCATCCCCTTGTTCAGGACCCCTGCATCAACACGGGTCAACACCAGTTGGCATGGACTTACCCTTTCCTATCTAGCTATGAAAACACACATTTAAAAACTTTCCTCTCCCAAAGTATTCACAATGATTTTACACATTTAAGTAGGAAGGAAGAGAAAGAGCTTATTATCTTCTCATAATTTGCATTTTATTTATATTTCCGAGTTCTAGAGAGAAAAAAGAAAGGAGAGAGCATACATTTTTTCACACTATTTTCGAGTTCCTTTATAAGTTAAGAGTTTAGAGAGAGAGAGAGAGAAAGATGTCATTTTTACGCATTCAAAATTCTATTTAACATTACGAAAAAAGTGTTTCTAGATAGATAAGTTAACTTCTTTTAACATTTCCCAACAATAATTTATCAAAACACACCAAGGAAGGTCTTGTGGAACCAAAATTTGGGTCAATGCCCTAGTAACAAAATAGTTCAAACTAGCTAAAACAGCCATGGAATGGCTTTTGAAAAGGGTCGATAATCGTGCGAATGAGAGAAGAGTCACTTATAACCTCTTCCCCCATATAATGAGAATACCGAGGAGCTGAAATATCCAAAATCCGATAAGCGGCGCTCATTTTAGAGAATCTGTTTTGAAGCGGGTTGGGGAAATTTGGCAATGTGCACTTAGGCACCGCAAGCCTAGTTGGTTTTGAGACTAGTGCAAAAAAAACACCAAACAAAGGTGTAGGTATTTTGTTTAATGGTTGTTTTGGTAACTCTCATTGCCACACATTCAATTCGAAAAACTACAAAAGTGAAGGTTAGGGATGCTTAATACGTATCGATTCCAAAGTGGACTTATAACTTTAGAGAGTTGTTTTGGGGTGGACCGCAAGCCTAGTTGGTTTTGAGACTAGTGCAAAAGAAACACCAAACAAAGGTGTAGGTATTTTGTTTAATGGTTGTTTTGGTAACTCTCATTGCCACACATTCAATTCGAAAAACTACAAAAGTGAAGGTTAGGGATGCTTAATACGTATCGATTCCAAAGTGGACTTATAACTTTAGAGAGCTGTTTTGGGGTGGTTCAAAATTTAGTTAAATTTGGCGCTTGCTCGCACGACTACAAGTCTGAAGCCCATCTTCCTCGCTGGAGTTCCATTTCATATAAGGTAAGTGTATGTTTAGGTGGTTCGCAAAATAACAAGCTTGAGAGGGGGGGGGTTATCCTAGTTATTGGTCTTTGCAAGAGCAAGTTGGTTTTATAAATTATTTACGGTTGCTGTATCATGTAACCTCCATCCAATTAACATATATGCACCAAATTTAACCACATCTATAAAACAAATATGAAAGATAAAATAAATATACGACAACAAACTAGAAGGGAAAGCAAAAATCCATGCTTGAGGATGGATGGCAGCTGAACATGGCTTCCAAATGATGTTTTCAACAACCCCATTGTGTGCAGATCCCGTGGTCATCCAATTAACATATATGCACCAAATTTAACCACGTCTATAAAACAAATATGAAAGATAAAATAAATATACGACAACAAACTAGAAGGGAAAGCAAAAATCCATGCTTGAGGATGGATGGCAGCTGAACATGGCTTCCAAATGATGTTTTCAACAACCCCATTGTTTTCAGATCCTGTGGCCATGCGATTTGGAGACTGCATTTCTTTTGGAATTGATTCGGACGGTTCACATGCTTGTGTGGCTTCCATATTTGCATACATATCCACCCAGAGCACTTGCATTTACAGGAGGCAAGTTTGCTGTCCATTTTGTTTTGGATGATTGTCGATGCTTTATTTCAAAACTTCCATTTCAGCACAAGCGAGGAAGTATGTTGCTAAAGGAAGAGGGCGTGGCACTAAGCTTGCCACAATGCCTCTAGAACCTTACATGAGAATTAAAAGAGAAACAAAAAAAGAGTAGGCATATCAAGAGCCATTGGTCTTGTTTTTTCTGGTTTTATAACAACACGAAACTGAAATAAAATCGAACTTGTGGAGGGATTTAGATCTACTGTCACAATTGTTCCTTGCCCAGGTTTGAATATGTTTCAGAGTGATTAGACAATGTGTAGTTAGGTTGATTGCTGCAACCAAGGCTTTTTTAACAAACCCATTGTGCGTCCTGCAGATCTAGCGCCCCCATCACACTGCCACGCCATTGCTCACACCCACCCTGCTAACACCCAGCCACGGCGTCAGCCTTCTAGCAGCTCTGCTGCTCACTCCATGCCTCTATAACCCTCTCAAGTGCCTCCATTTGCATACCCTCTGCCAGGTGGCAACAACTACAACAGATGCCAAAAAAATGCTTTTCTTTATGCTCTGATGGAAGTCCATAACATGTATCAAAGCTCCCAATGCCATTTGTTGACCATGGCAGCCACCACTCTCAAAACACAACAAACACAGAAGACCCTAAAAATAAACTTGATCCGTTTCTTGTATTTTTATTTTTATTATACTTTTAGTCTATTTTTATTATCCTCTCCTTTGTTTTATTTTTATTTTTGTCCCTTCTTTTCCTCTTTATTTTCTGAAAACATGTTTTCTTTATTTTTAAATATTTATATATATTTTTGTTTTATTTATTAATTTTTAAATAACATTTTTACTTTATTCTATCAAATTTTCAAGAACATGAATTAATTAAATCTCGTATGGAAAGCCACCAGGGCTGAGGAGGTTAAGGTTCACGTTCAAGCTTTCCAAAACACGAGATTCACAAGTAATGCCTTTAGAGTTCAGCCATCGTTTTTATTTTTATTATATTTATAATATAGAGTTTAACAATGATCTCAATCGATTAAGTCGTAAATGAAGGTTGGCGTCCAACGCCAACCTAGGTTCTTGACGAGGTATGTACGAATTAATTATTATTAATAATGCTACAACGATTTTCTTTATATATTAAACACGATCTCGCCTGTAAACGTAGGCCCACACCAAAACACTAAGCCGGGTGCTAGGTGAGGCACTTACAAATTGACTCACAAACAAAGGTTAAACTTTTTAGCATGAACATGCCATTCCAAAGAGTTTAGAGCATTTGTCAACTAATTTGCAAATGTAAGTTGTAATGAAATTACTTAGATAGATTTGAATATCAACAACAATATAACACCAAAAATGTAGAGAAATGATCACAATATGCAAGTAAAATGACTTAGCCACTTCGAGGGGGCAACCTCCAAACCATATATTAAGACTCAAGTGCTTAATATGATGATAATCTACTACTCTCTAACTCATATATATACCCTACGCTATGCAAGGTACCAAGGCTGACCTACTAAGCATATGAAAGCACAAATAAATATGATATGACATGTTAGGAGATTATGTTAGCCACATGTCCGCTATACATATCTTGATATATGACCTAGGATTGAGAGCATAACACGCCTCTCCCCTTCAAAGCAACATTTTTCAAATGCTGGCAACTTCTGGAGGCCACTACACATGAGCGCAATCCTCAATGTTGATGACCCTTGGATGCTGGTATATGAAATCTTCTTCCTCCCATGTTGTAGCTGCATTGTCTTGAGTCTTCCACTCGTTTAAATACTCGTGAATTACCTTCTTTTGTTGGTGCTTACTGTGTTTTTTAACTCCTTGACCCTTTAGGTGGATCTTCAAGTTTGAGATGGTGAGTGGGGGATAGGAAATAAGGAGAGAGTATTGGACAAAGTGACTTGTCTCTCATAGGTGTCTGTGGCTAATGGGCATATATTCAAACAATAACTAATTACTTTCCCACCCCTTTCCTTGACAATTTGGTGGTATTTGGGCCAAAGATTGTTTTTCTTCCACTGAAAATAATGGTGTTGTTAGGGCCCTTGCTTATCTGCATTTGATGAGAGCTCGCCCTTTGAGGTGACTTTACACATAACCCTTTTAACTCAAACATGTTTGCCTTTGAACAAAAACACATGAATAAATCCTGGAAGTTAATTTCAATTGTGCCCAAGGTTTTGAGCCATTGGACTCCCAAAACAATATCTTATCCTCCCATTAGAATTAAAAACATAGGGGAATCAAGATTATAATATCCCTTTTCAAGTTTGATACTATGATATTTCCATGAACAATTAATTATACCTGCCATCTGTAACCATGACCTGAAATTCTGGAGTTAGGTAAATAAAACAGTTCAGACATGCCACCAAATTATTATTGATAAAATTATGTGTGGTCCCTTAGTCAATCGATACTGTTACCTTATGTTCCTTTAGAAAGACCCCTTACCTTGAGGGTTTGTGGGGAGATAACACTGTGACATTGCATGGCAAGAAATAGTAGGTTGGGAATCTCCAAACCCTAGTTCAGACCACTTTTTTTTCTTCAACTTCATCTACTTGTACAACAACTTTTTCTTCATCTTTACTTCATCATCAATGGCCTCCATGTAGAACAACTTCTTTTCAACACATCTATGTCCTTTTGTTGTATTTTCTATCATAATTGAAACATAAGCATTTTTGTCATTTCTCTTCAATTTGTTTAAGGGTCAATCCGGTAGGCTAAGGGAATGATTGTGCTGAAATGCTATGATTTTTGAATGAGTTCCTTTCATTAGAAAGGATTTTTTCCTTTTCCTTACATGCCATGATAATAGAATAAGAAACATTAACTGGATCAAACATTCATACCTCATGTTAGATGCGATCCTTGAGACTGCCAAAGAACAAGTCATTCATATTGTCATTTGTAATTGTCTCCACACGCAAGGACAAGCTTTGGAACTGTTGAATATAATCCTTTACTCACCCTCATTTGTCGCAACTTTCGCCAATTGGCTGAAGTAGTTCTCGGCCACACTACTACTATAGTGCGCTTGCACCTCCTGTAAAAATTGACCAGGTGACATTGAGAGCCTTCTTCTTCTTTTGAGCACACAACCATCGATACCAAGTGAATTGTTCTGGTTCTAGATTTAACGATGCCGTAGTAACCTTTTGCCCAATTGGATTTGATGTAGATCAAAGAAATTCTCCATTTCAATAATCTAGTTGAGTGGGTCCTTGCCATCAAACTTGTCACATGTCCACCTTTGGGAGTAGGTTCCATGGCCTAGAATTAATTAATGTTGCTTACTCTGGAGGAATGTGATGTTGTATGCCTGAATCATGAAGAGAATGTCCTGTTAGATCCTACTTGAGTTAATGTGAGAGGAAAACAACTCAATGTTTTTGCAAATCTTAGCATATCTCCCTCAATGCTTTTGGACATCTTAGCCATATCTTGCTTCAATGCTTTTCAATATCTTCTTTGTATCATCTTTCAACGCCTCCACCTCTCCTTGGCATGTTATGACACATCAGATCGGCGTCTCCATTTCATGGTTTTCCAACTCTCCATCAAGGGTTGGTATTTTGTCATCCACCCAAGGAAGACACAACATCCAGAAGTTTGCACCTCCTTCTAACTTTGATTTAGCCTCCTTGTTAGGAGTTTTCCTAGAGTGGCATGACCTTTTCCTTGGCCTCTAGTCAATCTCCTTGCCATGGCAATTAGGGTTTAGGTTTTTTGGATGATGTCAACCAAATAGACACAAAACTGCAAAGAATAGACACCCTTTAAAGTTTTGATAACTTTCCGAAAATGTAATAAGATCTCAGAAAATTTCCAAAAATTGCGGCCTATGGAGCAAATTTGTAAAAAACCCTAAAATAGCAATAACTTATCACAAAACGAATCAAACGACAATAGCTGAAATTTGGAGGGTAGACTTCCTCTGCTTATGTCACAATTCTCTAAACAAATTACAAAAAATGCGCAATTAATTGTGAGATATAGGCGAGTCCCTAAAATCGGGGTTTCAACCTTATTCTGGCTCAGGAATCAAAGCTTTGATACCACTTGTAAAGAAATTACTTAGATGGATCGTAAATAATTAGAAACAATAGAACACCAAAGAACACCAAAATAGTCAGAGATAAGGATCACAATATGCAAGTAGAAAGACTTAGCCACTTCGAAGGGAAAACCTCCCAAACTATACAATAAGACTCAAGTACTCAAATATAGATGGTGAAGTACTAGTTACTAGCTTCTATATATACACTACTTATGTTATAGTAATGTACACTTAGGCCGATCTACTAAGCATATGAAAGCATAAATAAATATGATATAACATGATAAGAGATTATGTTAGCCATAGGTTGGCTATAAATATCCGATATATGACCTAGGATTAAGGGTGTAGCATAAGTCCACCACTAACTGCTTGTTGGGTGCTCCGGGAGCAGCCAAGGAAAAGGAAAAGCATTGGACTCACATAAAGCTAGAGCACAACGACTATGGAAAAATTGTGTCCACATTTTGAGAATCAACGTTTTGGGTCTTTCTTGTTGACCCATCATTGAGATAATTAGTATCGCGAGTTGCCAAGTGAAACCAAAGAACAATAAATACAGTTTTATTGGTGCCGAGATGCCAAATCAGCTTGATTAAGAAAATGATATTGGGATTGCAGTCCATCTTAATTGTGTTTTTGATCTATGTATGCACAGTTTCCAAGATTGGCTTAGAATCCATCTCTCTTCCTCATTAAGAGTATTGGGGTGCTTCTTGATCGATGTTTTGGGTCATTCTTCTTGACCCATTACTAGGATAAGTGATTTTGGGTAATTCTTCTTGACCCATCACTAGGATAATTAGTATTGCGTGGATGCCAATTGAAACCAAAGACCAGCAAATACACTTTCATTGGTACTGATGTAAAATCAGCATGAGTAAGAAAATAGGCCGATTTTATTGTGTTTTTAATTTATGTGTGACCAGTTTCCTTGATTGGCTTAGAATCCATCTGTCTTCCCCATTCAGATTATTGTCGGCACAGCTTCTCTGATGCGTTGGTTTGTATATTGATCAATTCTGTTGACGGCTCTTGTATTCTCAAGGTACATGTTGTGTGTGTTAAGTGTTAACAACTAAAGCATATTTATTATTATGTACTAGCAAAATTATGGCACAAATCCACACAGTGCCTCTGGATTATTTTTTGGACTGAACTGCCTTGTTTCCCTATGCATGCATGGATGCCCCAAGGAGCAGGGAATTAGATACAACCCTTTTATTGTGCCTAGGATTTAGTCAGTCTTTTGTAGTCCAGAGTTTGTTTTTAAATGAGAAGGTAGGGGTTAAAATGGTTTTGATGTCTCTTCTTCTAAGGATTCTGAAAATTTTGTTTAGTCCTCTGAATGTAAAGAAGGTAAACTTGAGGTTTATTTTTGTTGTGCTTTGATTATTTCCAGGGTGAGGTTGTTGATTGCTCTCTAAAAGGATTTTCTAATTTTTCAGTATTTATATTTGTCCCTTTGAGGACTTCACTAATTTTCCAGTCATACTTTTTCAATGGTCTATAGATTAGTGTATTAAGGATATCATTTTTTTGAGAAGGATGATGGCGCGAATTTTCCCCTAGATAAAGATATGTGTGAATCTTTTTCCTATGTAGTTGTCGAGCAAGTAAACACTAGAAAAGGAAAACAACCATCTTCCTCAATTTCCATTATAAATCATATGTGACCCAATTGTTTATTGAGTTGTCCAAAAAACCTACAAAAAATTATTTAAACCACGTTCAGTTTATGCTGGTATCATGAACATATCTTTACAACTGTACAGTTTATGCTGGTATCATCAACATATCTTTATATGTTTTGGTTTTATGGGGAATGAATCAATTTATCTCCTCAAAGTTCTGCATAAGTAGGCTTTTGCACATTGGGAGATAGTTGGGGGGCCATAGCAATTGCTATTGTTTTATTATCTAGATCATAACGCATGGTAACCAACTGAAACGTGTTGTCTATATTTGAAATATGGTTATCTGTATATACTATATATGTTGCTTTCTAAGACAGAAAAAGCGAGTTACCATTAGTTTTTGTCTTCTTGCTTGCATTGGTTACAACTCACTTATAGCCAAGTCAAGAGTTCCAAGAAGTTTACCTTTTCTTATTTATATCTATTCAGGACTTCAGATACATCATTTTCAATGCAGGTTGACATTGCTGCAGGAGGGTGGCATTCCACAGCGTTAACTACTGATGCAGAGGTAATCTCACATGCACAACATTCAAAAGTGGTTTTCTATGAGCTTCTTACATTCTTCATTTGCTTTCAACATGGTTTTGTGCAAATTTTGTGTCTAATCTTCAAAATGTGATCATTTCAACGTCACATCTACGATGAACATGTAAGATAAAGTTAGAAAATGCACATTGTTTGCACATCACCATTTATGCGCATTTTATTATTAAGTTTTTTTCATGACTACAAAAAATAGCTTTCAATAGTAGTTCGCATTCATTATGTGGTCAAATTATTGTATCTAATGTAGCTCCTAATCTCTTATCTTCTGCATATTGAAAAAGAAATTTGTAGGGATGATTATTTCTCATGCACCATTTCAGGCTTCCTACAAGTGAAGCAATAGGAGATATCATTGGTAGAAAACAGTTATTCGAATTGGATTATGAAGTGTAAGCAACATAAGCTAATTAGTCCAAAATTCTCAAGATGATGTAACTTGAAATGCCTCCTAAAGCCTCTTGTCAAGAAGAAAGATCAGATAGTATGGGGGTCTACAAAGATAGAGTTGGCTCTCAGGTGACCTGGACCGCTTAGATGAGAAGACAGTGGGCTCATGTTTTTAAATGAAAGTTTTGCAAATGTTTGCAAAACCATCAGTGTTTCTAGGCAGCAATTGCATAAATGGTAGTGTATGCAAGCGGAGATTACGTAGTTGCCGGTTCCTTCTGGGATGGTTTCGTAAGTGTTGGTCAGATGAATGATGGGTTTGCCTAGCATTAAACGGCATCTTGGCCTTAAGATAAAAAATATGCATAGCAATGGTTGCAAATGGTGTCTCTTCCTCTTTTTGAATATTTGCATCTTCCTTTGTGAGCTTCTCATGTTGAGAATTGTATAAATATATCCTTAAAAGGTCATTGTATGTATCAGTTAATGGCTTCCTAGCAGTTTTTCTTCTTGATTGAGTGTCTTAAAGTTGGAGTATGATAGGATATGTGAATGAGCAAGTTGGACATGTTGTTAATGTGAAGAGTGTCAATGAAGGCCGTGAGAAGGTAGTATACTTGTAATTGCAAGAGGAGATGGTGGCGAGAGGAGGAAATTCCTCATTCTTTGGAGTTTTCCTGCGTTGGGTTTCTCCAAGCTAAACCTTGTCTTATGCAACTTTGTTTGCTGTTGTTTAGCAGTTGTTTTCTTGCTTTGCTTTCATGTTTTGATTTCCTTTCAGTTGACATCACTAAACAATTGAAATTTTAAGCATGTTATTGACTGTTTTAAGGAAATTCATTAGCAAAAAGTAAGTTAGTTAATCAAGTGTTGCTATTAACATTTAAGATTCATGTTGATGAGTTAAGCATTGAATATCCATTGCTAATTAGGGATCAGATTGGTAGTAGAGCTAGTTTTTGTTTGCTGTGTCGTTTGTGTGGTGCGACTGTTTTGCAGATTTATGCCTATTACCTACGCAACTAATGCCTGTGGATAAGATGATTGATTTTATTGCAGTAAGAGATATCCACAAGAAGGTGGAATAGACAAGTGAGAAGCATGTCTTATGAGGGAGAATACCTCAATATTATAAAGAGAAATTCTGCAAATTGGAAGAAGATGTTGCAAACATTTCTATGTCCATGGTCAAGCTTGATATGTTAGAGAAGATTATGGAGGTTCTCAAGAGGAAGCTAGGAGTCCATATGGAGACCCCCAAAGCAAGAGGAGATGAAGACTTGAGACCGCGAGAAAGAGGAACCCTATAGCAACCAAACTCAACCTCCATTCAAAGTGGAGGCTAAGATAGAAATTCAGCCTTATGAAGGTGAAGTGAATGAGAAGAAACTTAATCACTGATTAGCCCAATTAGAGGTATATTTAGTTTACATTATATTAGTTAAGCACTACAAGTTTATTTTGCAAGATTGAAGCCAGCTAGTCATGCTTTAACTTGGTTTGAAAGCCATGTTCATTCCTTGGTTGTGAAAACGTTGCCATCAATTTCTAAGTAGGATGAATTCGAAATGTTGATCAAAAGGCAATTTTACCCTATTTGTTACGAAGAGGAAAGGTTTATTAATTGACAATATTTTAGGCAAAAGCAAGGCCAAGAGGAGAAACACATTTGCTTAAGAGGAAAAGTAAAGATCAACTTATTGTCAATCTGTCTTTGATGAGTTGCAATTTCATATATAGAATTTGAAATCACATAAGTATGTCAAGCAATTTCTTTGATTTGAGTGTAGTTGCACCTGTCTGTGCTCTCGCCTTGAGTGCCTTAGATATTTGTGGAACTCCGTCCAGTCACAATCATGCAATACAACATTGATGCAACCGTCAAAAGTTGAAGAGTCAAAAATGGAAGCTCAATCATTTCAACTTCCATAATGGTTCTTTAAGCCTTCGTGACCTTGTAATATTATGTATACATGTTTGTATGAGTAGATTGCATAAGATATTAAAAGATAAGCTGCCATATATCTCACTCGAGAGCATGCCATGTGGCTTGTACAAAATGCACAAATTAATAAAACTTTATGTTTTAGTTCTATTATTGTCTCTATTCTGAATCTTTATTCATGTTGCTTCTGCACACTGTTTAAACTATTTTACACCTAAGGACACAAAATAATCAAGGACGATAATTCATGTACTAATAAATGATAGTCCTAATCAGACCTGAAGTATTCTAAATTTGGAAATATAGAGACAGTCTAATCAATTGAATGTGTAAGAGTGTGAATAAAGGAACAATCTAACTTGATTCTGCCAATAGATGAATGCATAGTGGACCTAGGAGTTGGAAATGGGGTCAGAGAACAATCAATAGGCTCTGTAAATTTGACTTTTTGGAAATCTGCTTCGGTCAGGTTCATAGAAGTATGGTTAATGTCGTTGTTGAAAGCGTTTGCTGATTAGATCCGGATTTGAAAGCATCTTAGCGGGTCAGGTTCGTGGCTGAACTTGTATGAGGGCTATAAATCTGTCCTCTACTGCTTTGATGAATCTGTAAGCTCTAGAGGTGGTTTGCCTCTATCTAAACTTCTTGGTTTTGGTTCTGAAACTATGCACTGACATGCGATAGTACAAAATTGAGTTCTCCTTGGCTCGAAACCCTGAAAAAATCAAACAAGAAGACCTGATCAAATGTTCTCAAGCCATGGCTTAGGCCGATGTCTCACACACCCGTTTCATGAGAGCACTACTCTACATATTGGATGAAATCAAGGGGGTTGAATTAAGGTCGATGTAGCTCTCCCAAAATGAGTGAGATGATATCACTCATTGTTCCTATATGAGATGCAACTACAAAATCAGTAAACAACCTGAAATGCTCCTTCTCTTGGCACAAGTCACTTGGCAACATGCAACTTTGATTGTTATACTTCAGATTTAGCTTGTGGACTGCTTTCATGCTAATATTGGAAGATTTAGGATAAGAGTAAGCCTTTGAATAATGATCTCAAAGGTGATTGATTGATGTGTATAGCCTCTAAGGCATTTGTATATGTATCAGACTTTTTGTTGGTTTCCCCACCCAATCCGTCCTTAAAGCCACGCCTAGGCTGACCTATAAGAAAGATGCCCATTTTAAAAAAAAAACGGCCATTAGGTAGGTGGAGGCTAGGTTCGGATAGAGGATGATAGGTTCATGTTTGAAACCGTCCAAGGGGGACAGATTCGTGGATGAACTTGTTCAAGGAGCTATGGATTCGACCCAAGGGTCAGAAACTCAGAAATAAAGAATGGAGAAATGTCTGTGTAGGTGAAATGAGATTCTTGTATAGATAGTAAGTATCTTGAGTGTGTAGTTTTAGCAAATGAGGCTGACCTAGTGGACGTGAGGGTATAACTAGAAAGGGGGAAATGTGTGCTATAGGAGTCAAATATGTGCTACTAGTCCAAATGTCTAAAAAGGTGTTAAAAGCTAATGTTGCCAAGTTCCTCAGACCAAAATTAGGGTACTACACATACACATATAACACATCCAAATTCTCATTTAGGGTGTTGTCCCACAAACCACTTGGGATTTAGATCAATCTTGAGAAGCTTTCGAATAAGGCAAATGAGGACAATGTTGAGCATTTTAAGGAGGTCACTTTTCTTTGGTAGTAGTTGGCATTAAGGATAACTGGATAAGTCTATCCAAAATTAGGGTACTACACATACACATATAACACATCCAAATTCTCATTTAGGGTGTTGTCCCATGAACCACTTGGGATTCAGATCAATCTTGAGAAGCTTTCCAATAAGGCAAATGAGGACAATGTTGAGCATTTTAAGGAGGTCACTTTACTTTGGTAGTAGTTGGCATTAAGGATAACTGGATAAGTCTATCCAAAATTAGGGTACTACACATACACATATAACACATCCAAATTCTCATTTAGGGTGTTGTCCAATGAACCACTTGGGATTCAGATCAATCTTGAGAAGCTTTCGAATAAGGCAAATGAGGACAATGTTGAGTATTTTAAGGAGGTCATTTTACTTTGGTAGTAGTTGGCATTAAGGATAACTGGATAAGTCTATCCAAAATTTGCACATCCTTTCTTTTTTTTTGATTTTAAAACGCTTTTGACCGGAGCTTTGAACCAGAGGGTTAAGGGGCCCCACCCGTACATAAAAGAAAGAAGAGAAACGGAGACCACAGACAGAAGGAACACGGTCGAAGACCGAAGGGCCTCCGAGGAGAGAAGGTAACTAGGAGGGCCGAAACGAAGCAGGTCGGAGCAAAAAGTACAACCAAAATAACCACGAAAGACAAGGAGGGAACTAAGACAAAAGACGAAGAACAAGAATGGCTAGAAAGGGAAAAGGCCACCAACGAGCGACAATCTCAGACCCTGTCACGAGCTGCACCACCAGCATTGCCTCCAGCACGCCGAGAAGCTTCTCGATGTAAGAATAAAAAATCGACACTTGCACGGTTCCTCAACTCGTTGAGGTTGTCGATGGCGGAGTGAAGAGGGAAAAGGGCCGCATCAATATCCAGTGGAGCAATAAGATGAGGATCGGGGCGACCATGCTCGAAGATAGTGTCAACATTTTCTGCATAATGAAACAAAGCCCTATATTGACCAGCAAGCCACTGAATACCCCTCCCGGAGCCGATAGCTAATTCATCGACTTCCTCGATCCATAAAAGGGGATCAGGTAATTGAAAATCCACCTACTCATCGTGAAGGCCACCCCGGTGAACAAGGTAGGTGATGTCCTCTGCCATAAATTCCACATTGGCTGGAACAGGATGAAGAAGAAGGCAGAAAGAGACGAAGGTGGCTGCAATATCGGAATTAACACGAGCTCTGTGCGATTCAAACATGTAGGACTCCCCCAAAATCTTTTTGATAGCTTTGGCTTCTCTGTGGGAGGAGTACCTGAAGACATCAGAGAGACAATGTTGATCAATTGCCGAGGAGAGCGCCAATTCCGGTTGCTCTCCACGAAGAGAGGAACGGAAAGCCCAAGAAAGCCATGAAAAGCGAACCAGGAAAACCCAAAAAAAAAGATGGGAGGAGTAAAGGCTGACGACCGATTAAAAAGCTAAGACGATAAGGGCACCATTATTAAGATGATGTAAACCTGCTCTTCCTTCGCGTGAGATGATCGCAGATAAGCCTGACCAGACTTTCGGGTTACTTGAAGTTTTGATGGCGTCCGACGTATCAATGGCAGAGTTGGCAAGTAAATCGGCGGCACTGTTTGCCTTGCGAAATGTGTGATTGATGCTCCAGTTCTTGAGTTTGCTTAGCCAATACAAGATGTTGGAAATATAAAAATTAAGGTGCGAGGATGTAGCCGAACCTTTAACAATAACATGCACGATGACTTGCGAATCACCTTCAATCATGAGTGACTCACAACCGTTGTGAATTGCAAGTTTAAGCCCTTCCAGAAGGGCTTGGGCTTCAACTAGATTGCAAGTTCCCTCATTGAGGGGATGGAACTTGCCACAAGAATTTCACCATTCTCTTTTCTCACTAGGCAACCTGCCCTGGATTTTCCTAGGTTACCTCTTGATGCCTCGTCGAAATTGAGTTTATAGAATCCTGGGGGAGGTGGCGTCCACCGCGCATTTCTTCTTCTGAGAAAATTTTCAAGGTGAGATAAGCCTTGACTAACAATCGAGCCAAGAGAGGGGATTTTGATGAGGGGCCAAGTTTTCCTGATCTCAACATCACGTGATGTGAAGTTGGGATTATTGAGGCTGTGAATGCTTACATTTTTAGAAACGACAATTTCCAGTTTATTAAAGAACAAAGGAAAACTGGAAACCTCCTCCCTAAAAATGCAAAGATTACATTCCCACCAAATGTGCCATATCAAAAGGAAAGACACAATATACCAGGTGGAGCTAAGAGAGCTTTTACCTCCCAACTTAGGCCTAGCTTTTAAGGTGTCCACAATGTTCCTACATGGAGCCCAAGCTAAGTTAAGCTTGCCAATTAACCAATTCCAACCCTGAACAACAAAGGGACAAAAGAGTGGTAGACGCTCAATATCTTCTTCAGCATTGTCACAAAGGACACATTTAGAAAGACCAACAAAGCCCCAAGATCTTCTGCAGAGTTGCGTGAGTGTTTTCATTTTAACAACAAGCCAACCAAACATGGCCACTTTCAGAAGGATCTTGGAATTCCAACAACCGTTCCAGTTTGGAGCCCCTTTACTAGACATGGAGATGAGATTAGCATAACCAACTTTGACAGAGTAAGAGCCTGAGGTGGTGCCTAACCACAACAACGAGTCCTCTTGAGCCTGCCATATTACTTTTCTATGGGAAAGGGCCTCTCTGAAGGAGGATATTCAAGATCGGTCAACCCAAGATGAGAAGGATCCTTCCAAAGCAAAGAAGGGGAACCATCCAAGTTAGGAACACCATAGTCGGCCACTTTGTTGCCCCAAATAGCCTTGGTTATGTTCATAACTCTATTCAAATTAGGATTTAAATTAAGGGGCTCAAACCTGTTCCAACTATTTTCCCAGAAATCGGCCCTTAGACCATTGCTGATTTGCTAAGAAATATGGTCCGCGATGCTATGCCTGCATTTACAAAGAAAATTCCAAATATGCGATCCCCAGGGAAGATCTTCGCTGGAGAGTAAAAACTCCGGATGGCCTGCTTAAAGGTATTTATGAGAAAGAACCTGGAAAGCCAACCTTTGGGGATTGGAGATAAAGTTCCAAACTAATTTGGCGCCAAATGCCAAACTTTGTAGAGCCAGGTCGATAACTCCTAGACCACCTAAACTTTTGGGGAGCTTAACATCATCTCACTTCACCAAGTGAAATTTCCTATCTTCGTTGTTACCTTGCTAGAGAAAGGTTCTGACAATTTTCTCAAACTTGCTAAGGACAGATTTGGGAATGTTCAACATAGAGAGCATGAAGATAGGAAGAGCACAAAGAACTGATCTGATAAGAAGAGCACGACCAGCTAGAGAACATGAAGATATGAAGAGCATAGAGAATTGATTTGATAAGAAGAGCACGTCCAGCTAGAGAGAGCCATTTCCCCTTCCACGATTGCAATCTTAGGGAAAGGGACCGAAGCAAATCATCCCAGAGAGAAGCTCTGTCTGCTTCAGTGAAAAGGGGGATGCCAAGATATTTGTGGGGTAGAGAACCCAACTCAAAACCCACAATAACACGGATTCTTCTTTGCAAACGTAGAGAGACGTTAAAGAAGAAAATGACAAACTTGTGAAAATTGATTACCTGACCAACAACTTTGGAATAGGAAACAATGATATTGTCAATAACTCGAGCCTCTGAGACAATAGCAGTGCCAAAAAGAAAAGTATCATCTACAAACTGCTGATGGGAAAGAGGAGGGAGATCCGTAGCGATTTTAATACCAAGTAAGGAGCCATGTGCTATGGAGTTATTAATGGCTCTACCCAAAGCCTCAGCGATGAAAATGAAGAGAAAAGAGGACAAGGGGTCACCTTGTTTGATCCCACGACCGCTGGAGAAAAAACCTTCCGCTGAACCATTGACCAGGACAAAGAAGCGGGTGGAGGAAACACAATTAAAGATTCAACCACAAAAGCGGTCATTGAATCCCAAACACTGAAGATATTTGAGAAGGAATCTCCAATTGAGG
Source organism: Taxus chinensis (assembly GCA_019776745.2). NCBI lineage: Eukaryota > Viridiplantae > Streptophyta > Pinopsida > Cupressales > Taxaceae > Taxus > Taxus chinensis. The sequence goes on along the minus strand of CM034154.1, from coordinate 477,368,705 downwards.
TGATCATACGCTTTGCTGAAATCAAGTTTAATCATCATGCTAGGTTGAGAGGAAAATTTGAGAGAGTGAATGATCTCATGGGAGATAATAATACCGTCAGAAATAGACCTGCTCGGAATGAATCCGCTTTGTTCTTGAGCAATAAGTTTATCCAAAAGAGGCCGTAATCTAAAGGCGATTGCTTTAGAGATGATTTTGTAAGTAATATTATAGAGAGATATAGGACGGAAATCATCCAATTGCTCAACAGGATTCTTTTTGGGGAATATGCAAATAAAGGTGTGATTCATTTCCCCTATAATCTTCCCTGATTTTCTAGATTCTTCGACAGCAAGCCAAATATCATCACCAATCTCATTCCAAAAATCTTGAAAGAAGGCGGGGGAAATCCATCAGGGTCGGGGGCTTTGTCTCTCCATGGAAAAAACAATTTTGCCAATTTCCTCTTTAGAAAAGGGGGAGAGAAGAACGTTGTCCTCTTCATTTACTGTTTTCTGAATCTGATCCAAAAAAGGTTGTTGAGCAACGAAAGAAGAAGTATATTCATCATTTAGCAAATTCTGGAAAAAAGACAACTTCTTCCTTAACAGAAGCTTGGGAAGAGAGCCAAGTACCATCCTCCAACTTAAGTTTGGAAATGTAATTCTGGTTTCTTCTAGCCTTAACCGACGAGTGGAAAAACTTAGTGTTCTTGTCTCCATCTTTCAGCCAGGTCTCTCTAGATTTCTGCTTCCAATATGTCTCTTCTTTAAGGAGAAGATCCCCCAATTCTTTGAGAATCTCTTTTTCCTTCTAGTATTCCGCTTGATCCATGCCATCCTGCAATATGTTTTCGTTCAAAACTCTGATCTCATTTTCCACTCTGCATTTTTCCAGGAATATGTTTTAAAAGAGTCGTTCCAAACAAGTAAATTTTCCTTAAGAAGAGCAAGTTTTTAAGAAAGAATGAACATTCTGGTACCATTTACACCGAAGGATTCCCACCAACTTCTAATCAAATCAGGTAAATTGGGGTCATGCATCCACATCAGTTCAAATTTAAAAGGGGATCTACGCGGAGGAAGGTCAAACTGAAGGTGAAGAGCAATAGGAAAATGATCCGAACCAGATAGAGGAAGGACTTCACTTTCGATGAGAAAATTATGCTGAAGCCAAACATTAGAAACCAGGAAATGGTCCAATCTAACTGCCATGTTGCCGAAACCCAACCATCTATTGGTCCAGAAGAACCAACCCCTCTTTGGCTCTAAATCTAAAAGGCCCGAGTTCTCAACAAGGAAATAAAATCCATTTGAGAATGAGGTGTTGGTGTAATTTATGGGTTTGCACACTTTACTCTAATTCTCCATTTTCCATTTTTACTCCAAAACATCCTTGTGGCTCGAGTTGAAGATCTGTAACTCGTTTTTTCAGTTGGATGTTTTCAAATGCCCTCATTGTTGTTATTCTGCCCCATTTTTAAAACAAATCTCCAGGTTTCCCCTTTGTTGTGTCCTAACTTCTTCATTTTTCGGGATGAGCCGTTATTTCCTTTGTCAAGTTCATGCAAAAACTCGAAATGGAGGGAATCCGAGTCATTTGTTGCTAAAATCCTAGTCCCCAGGCCTACATCATTGTGAAAACGTGATTTAGTTGATTTAAGGCGAAAAATCTATCTTCTTTGTGAAAAAATTCGATTTCAGAAGCATCCCCTGCGTTTTTTCATTTTGACGGGCATACGGGCATGTTCTACCCGTCAAATTTATCAAGGCAAAGTTTATGCTGACATGGTAGGCTCTCATTGGCCGGGTGTGGTCGGAAGAAATGTTATAACTTGTCAAATTTTTGATTTTTGGTGACGGGAGAATTTGCTCCGCGGCCCCGCATTTGCCTAGTGTGCCTACACGGCATGACTTGATTGGTCAGATGGAGCAGCGAGTGGCGGAGGTCACTTAAAATTTTTGCCTTCATTTTTCGAAAATTTCTCAAAATCAAATTTTTGCCCGAAGGCCCGCAGTGAATGGCATGATGACACGTGTCGAGGGAGATTGATCGGAATAGAGGGAACTTGGAAGAATTTGAAAATTTTTGGTTTCAAAATGCAAAAGGAAAAAATTTGCCCGGGGGTCTGCACCTAATGCAAGGTGGACACGTGTCCAAGAAAGGTGGCATGGATGGGCGGAATTTATGGAAATTTTGAAGTCTTTTAACTTCAAAATTTTAAGGTTACAATTTGGCCCGACGACTTGCGCCCAATGGAAGGGTGACACGTGGCACAGGGATGTCAAGCAGGGAAGCGAAGAGTTGAATTTTTTCCAATTTTTGGCTCAGAACCCCAAAGAAAAATTTGGACCCGATGGCCCACACCAATGAGAATGTGACATGTATGCACAGGGATGAAATGGAGAGGCGGAGGCTTGGAGGAATTTGAAGTTTTTTAAACTTCAAAGGGTAAAAGGAAAAATTTCGGTTCAAGGTCCCGCCACCAATGAACAACGGACACGTGTCCGACTTTTGATGGAAATTCAGAGCGCGGAGGAAAGATGGAAAATTTTCCAAATTTTAGCGAAAAATCTCAAAGAGAAAAATAAACCTGCGGAAAAATTTGGAGTTTCGGTTCTGCATCGAATAGGACAGCGACACGTGGCATTTTTCAAATGTCAAAAGAGAGATGTCGGGCTTGCATGGAGTTTTGATGCTTGCGGAGGAATGAAGGCAAATGTGATGAGTCGGCTCCGCCTCCAATGGAAGATCGACACATGGCAGAGAAACAACGGGTGTTCGGGCCCGCGGGGAATTTTGAGAAAATTTTCCTTTTTGCGAAGAAGGGGCAAAGTCATCATTTTGGCCTGCGGTTTTCAGTAGGGCCCACATGAGGACACGTGGCACATTCAGGGGGCAAGCGGGGAAAAAATTTCAAAATTTTCTCGAGGTCAAAAGGAGTCGTAAATGCAAATTTTAAAAAAGAAGGCCCGGTCCAATGGTATTTGGACACGTGTCCCACCTCATCTAAAAGGCAAAAAGGTAATTTGGGCGCTTTTGAAGAGGATTTGGATCTGCCACGTGGAGGGTTGGCATTTAAAGTTGATTTTAATCAACGGTAGCTGTGCATTTTCGTTTTTTGGGCGCCATTGGAGCTCCAAGAAGTGTGGAATCGTCATTTTTGCACCAAAACACATGAAATTTTATATGAATCTGCATCCCTTCTGAACACAATGGCATCATTTGTTTGAGCTAATTTGGTGCCCGATAGTGTTTTTCGTGAGATATTTTTCTTAGCCCGTGAAAAACACGTGAAAGGTAAAAATGAAAAGTTACAGAGTTAAAAATGATGAGGGAAAAAGGTGAAAAATGATTGTAAATGCATGCTGGCATGGTGGAATGCCAAAAACGTGACCCTGGGATGGATAAGGATCCGAGTTCATGCAATATTTTAAAATATTTGTGCATCTCTGGCATTTGGCGAGCTGTTTCACAGTTTTATATCATTTTTCATCAAATGGATAGGGTTTTGTGACAAATTTGATCCCCTTGGCATATTCTTTGCTTGGGATGCAAGGATCCAAGATGGCATAGGGTATATGATGCAGTTTTGGAAACATTTTAGAGGTCTGTTGAGAATTTTGGAGAAAAGAGAAGAATTTTCACAGGGAAAACTGGAAGAAGTCCATTTTCCTTTTTGAGAAATTGCCTGAGAGCCATTTTGATTCCAGTTTGCATCAAATGTTCATCATGTTGAGTTGGTTTCAGCTGTAAAGCCATCAACAAGCTTTGAGATTGTCTAAATAACTTTCCCTTGCTGATATATTTGATCAAATTCTTGGATTAACTGGTTTTATCTCTTGGAAAAGCTTGCATGCACTTGTATTTCAGTATTTTTTCAATTTGTGTTTCATGCTCATGTTGCAATCTTGTGTTAGGGATCTTTATTGGTCATACATGGTCTCATTTCTTGTAGAGGGTTTGAAGGCATCTGCAATCTTCCATTCAGAAGAGCATTCATTTGAGTGGAGATAAACATATTTAAATCCGTCTTACCTTCCTTGTAAATTGAGGGTATTTACAAACCTTTGGGTGTACCTTAGGACATGATCTAACAAGGGGTTCTGAATGCTTTATTGATATTCTGCTTCAGGCCTTTGTGGCAGGCTATCAAAGTTTGTATGGAATAGTGCAGATTTGGGCATTCATTGTGCACACATCCTGGTTGAAAGAGCACTTCAAATTCATTGAAACATTTCTGCTGTTTAGGTGTTGTAATTCTTTTGCAAGGTTTCCCAAAGAAGGTGATGATTTCTAGCTACTCTTGTTCCAAGGTCTCTCATCATAATTTCATTTTAAACTAACTCATTCCACCTACAATGCCCCTGCATCTGCATTGTGTGTCCACAAAAGAATCCAATCCTCTCACAAAAATGCACAAGGTTGATCAGGGTTTTATCATGTTTTTAGCAGCTCTAGCTTTGTTTTGAGAACATTTCCATCATTTAGTAGTGACAGCTCTTTTGAGTTTGGATAATGGATATTTGATCATGTTTTCACAAAGCCTCCTCCACACCATATGCAAAACACAAGGATATCTTCATCTCCTTACCATATAGGGGCTGCAATACAGGTTCTCTTGCCTTGGTTGATAGGCACAACCTAAAATAGTGAGGGTTAGATCAAAACCCTTATGGAGGTGCTATCCACTCCCTCAATTCTTGAATGCAAACAAGCAGATAAGTGTGATCCCCGGCTACAAACGACATACAAAACATCTATCTATCCTTGAGTGTCTTGTGCAGATTCATGATGCTGTTCAAGTTGTGAAGGAGATTAAATCGGGATACCAACATGAGGTTGGCAACGAATCCCACCTCGTTTATCTTTGTCGGAAAGGGTGGCATTAAAGTCTCCAGCGAGTAAAATTTTTTTATTGGCAAAAGACCTAAGGTCTGCTTCCAATCTAGACCAAATTTCTCTCTTCTTGATAGGATTAGAAGGACTGTAGATGTTACAAATAAGGAAAGACTCATTAGAGTGCTTTACCTGAACCTTGCACCATTGAAAATTTAGATCCTCAGAAAGAAGGTCCATAGATAATTTACTGGTCTTCCACATGATACCCATACCACCGGACGTGCCTTCAGAGTTGACAAACGCTTCAGACCATCTTTTCTAACTACGCGACCAACCTGAAATACAATCATCTTTGGACATTTTAGTTTCTTGAATTAAGCATAAATTAACGGCCTGTTCAATGGCATAACGCTTGAGAAGGCGTTGTTTGTTAGGGCGTTTAAACCCCTAACATTCCAGGAGAGGATTCTCATTCTTTCTTCAAAGAGGACTCGCCTCTCCTACTTGATGAAAGAAAGAAAGTGCCAATTTGCTGTTGCTTACCAGCGGCAATCTCCCGCTTTGAGAGTTGTTCTTTAGAAGGCCGACCTGGAGGGTTCATAGGACCAAAATCGATACGATTGATAGCAGGGGTTGGGAGGATGGAGCGCCGAGAACAAATTTGAACTTCCCTATGATGTTTGTTCGAGTCAGGTGCCTCTTCCACACCAGCCTCAAGTGCGTGAACATCCTCTGCTTCTCGAGCGCACACCCATTTCTCTAATGAGTCCGCATTGGCCCCGTGCCCTATTTCCAAACCTTCTTGAAATAGTGCAAGGATTCGTGTAGAGTCTTGCACCATCGACGCAGTTTCCTTGACAAGGGAGATGGTTGCCGAGTCAAGAAGCAGAGGCTTGGAGGCCTGGTTACTGCAAGACTTGCCTAAACGATTTGCTTGATCAACTTGAAAAGGAGTCAAGTTCTTTTCAACAGATCGAGGCTTATCGATTTTTTCCACATGGCATTACTTGGAACAAGACCATTCTTACAATCCTTTTGGAAGTGTCCCTTCTGTTTGCATCTGAAACAACTAGAGGAAATCCTCTCATATTCGACCCTTTGAATTCATTTGCCTGATGGGGAGGATATTACAATATATTCCTGCAGTTTTTTGGACATGTCTATAAAAACACAGATCCGAGCGAAAGCCGAAAGAGAACCTTCAAGAGAAACAGGGTTGATGCGTATGACTCTACCCAAACTAATGCATATTTTAGTCAGGATTTTGGGGTTCCAGTATTCACAAGGTAGAGCATATAATCTCACCCATATCTGAAGCTCCTCCAATACCACTTGCTCCGGATCAAAGTTAACGCACCAAGCATGAATGTGGATGCAAGAGTCAATGAATAAACAATCTTTTCTGGCTAGAGTATCATCTCTCTGAGCTTCACTTCTGAAAATAACCAAGAAGAATCCTTTGGCCAGGAAACGAAATCTCAAACCGCTACCCCATTGAATGTCGCACCAACTGTGAATCCCATTGGAAGACAGACGACGACCTACAAATTTTGTAAAGATCGCCCTCGAACTAAGGAGTTTGAGCTGTGCAGAAAGACCATCGGTGTCATCGAGAGTGATGGACACATATTCCTTTGACAAAGAGTCCTCATTGTCCTTACTACTCTCGAAGGCTCCAACTGAGGTGGTTTCCGACGCGTGCACCCTGGGGCCCAGGCGCCTGAGCAACTCAGGTGGTAGACCAGCCCCTGCTTTCCTGCCCTGATCGTCATCAGAACGACCAGAGAGGAAGAGCCGTTGCCGCCGTTGGAATTCAAAATTGGCTCCCGTTCCACTTTTTTTAGGGAAGATATCAACATTAAATTTGCACATCCTTTCATTTACTGAATTTCCATTATGTTTTTGCTCTTTGAAAAGTATGACGAGCATGTTTTTTTTTTATTGATAAAGCGGGTTGAAGGGACCTGTTCCCTTTAAAAATCAAGGCCTAAAAGCCCCGAATCGATTACTAAATTCAGCTGGGCCTATACCCCCAGATTTATTATTTAAAAAATACCCCTACGAAACAAAGAGCTTTAACCAAACCATCGAATAAAGACTATTTCCCTTCCTGGGACTGGAAATAGCCTTCAATATTACTTGTACGACCTTTCTTATTTTTCCTATTCTTTACCTCTTTCCACTTGTCGTACTCTGTTGAAATTGTAAGCATAAGATCACCTGGATTTGTTGGTACCATCTGGTTATCCAACGGGGATTCCGGCACCGAATCTGAATTTGCTGGAGAAAGCCCCCTTTTTGTTCCACTAACCACAATAATCCCCTGAGATTCCTGAACTGTGTCCTTCTCGTTTTCCACTCTTTCCTCTTGTCTTATTCTCGGGACTGGAATTGCAGGGATCTACCTTAAATGTCGCAACATCCACTAAATCCGGAACCAAACATCCCCATCCTTTGGTCGAGGCCGAGCCACTCTTCTTAGTTGGTCGCTTCTTCCACGGAAAAGAAGCTTGCAAAGGACTAGGGTTTCTGCAATTTCTACAACGGAATGCCGTGTTTTCGTAATCCAAAGGTCGCAGATACTAAACATTTTCCAAATTTTAAATTAATTCGATCTGGCAGCCCTTTGCTCAAGTTGACTTCCACACACCTACGAGCGAAGGAGCACAGGCCCGCATGAGATCTGTCCAAGTCTTCTTTAATAAACCTACCCAGGACATTTCCTGATATCTTCCAAAGCATACCAAAGGTGCAGGGGAAGGTTGGAAAGTCTCACCCAAACCGGTGCTTTGGAGATCGAAAGAGTGTTCGGATCAAATTCAGGGAACCATGGAGTCAAAGAAAAACCAACATTACCCTAGAACCACGGTCCATCTGACAGGCAACGCTGGTAATCCTTCGTTTCCCCAAAATGAACCACAAAAAAGCCTCTAGAACAAAGGGAAATTTCGCACTTCTCTATCCAGTTTTGAAAAATCCACTGGTATAAATTTGTAGAGGAAGGCCATAGGCCATTGAAGCGGCCTATTATGGCATCCCGAGATAGATTTTGATAATATTCTTCCACCTCCAACCAATCAATGACCAGCGAAGGAATTTCTCCAGCTTGATCGACCGAAAACACCTGATTTCCTGCAATATTATCATTAGATTTACCAAGAGCAGATTTGAAAGAGACTCCAGGGTTGAAGCTCCCACTGCCCTGAGCTTCTCTCCCAACATTTCCCTTGGCCGCACCACTAACCCCCCCATAACCACTCCCAGCTGCTGATTTGAAGCTCTCCTTACCTTTTTGAGGGTTAGGGTACAGATTTCGCCCTGCCCCAGCTGCAGCTGAGCTGTCCAAGGGAGCCTGATTGCCTCCATAAGCCCTACCACCATGCCTATCTGATTCCCTTGCCAACCTCCTCTCCTCTCTGCCTGACCGATTCGCATATTCAGTCTTCTTCGCACTCTTGTTGGTGTTCGCCATCCTGGTCCCGATGAAATTTTCATATATAAAACTTTGGATGGTATACACTTTTATTATACCAGAGCTATGAACTGGAGTGGTGGAGGAGCACTTTCTCTAAGTGGGACATGGGGGTGGGCTTGGGTCCTTAATGTCCGCCGAGCGATCCGCATTCGAAGTGCCCCGCTATGTTTCGCTTGGTCCATATGGAGAAGTTCAACCCCTACCTCAAGGTGTCCCCATGGCCACTTATTGAAAGCATCCAATGAACTCAATGGGAATGGGACTTGGGTTGATGATTAACAATTACTTGTAACTCACCAATAGCCCAAGACCTTGAGTTCTTCAAGTATGACGAGCATGTTAATAGCTGGACTTGTAGCATTAATAGTATGGAAGACAACTAATTTTGTCCTTCAAAACTTTTGAATGAATTAGCTAAGCATGATGAATTGCTTGACAAATTGCAAGGGGATATTAAAGGAACATCTAGTTGCTTTTGAATGTTTCTTTGCTCCATTTGATGGAAATATTGGAGGAGGTTTTAGTTGTTTATCATAAGATGTTTCTTCCTCTTTTTTGATTATTTTTTCTAAGATCATTGAGCCAAAAGGATCGTGAAAAAATCATCTTCATAAGCTAAACACAATACAAAAGAAGGGTTTGACATATCAACAAAACTCTGAGGGGAAAATCTGAGGTAGGTTGCAAAGCACACACACACGCACTTACGCGTGCGCGCGCACGCACTTTGGAACTCTACGAATCACACAACGCATGCACGCATGCACCTACTTTGGAACTCTACGAATCACACAATTATGCTATTCTACTTTCAACTTACGAAAATGACAGATTTGCTTGAAGATTAGAGCTTTAGTGACTGATTAACTAGTGCTTAGGACATAATTGTAGAGAAAAGCTAAAGAATTCTACACACAACACAAAATGTTTTTATCCTGGAAACCCCCAATGAGGGAAAACTAATCAGGAAGGGCAACTACTCTTTCTTCCCACTTCAATTAATCAAATTTTACATATTACAATAAGTATGAAAAGAAGCAACAATGGAAACCTTCTCTCCAATTACTTGCTTGCTTTGTTTTCTTACACCTTGCTCCTACAATTCCACTCCAGCACTGAAGAATCTCTGCTCACTTCCTCTCATAGTAGTACTGTGTGTCTTGATCTCTTTGGATCTTCGAATGCCCAATTCTCTTGCTCCCGTGCACTGGAGAATAGGAAAGGTCAGGGAGGGAAGAGACACAGTCGGGCGCTTCAAATTCGCGTCCATTCGTGCTCCATTCTTCTTTTCTGTTCAGAAGTGTCGAGACTGCCGCCCTGGCTGGGCGGCGGTTCTGCAACTGCCACTTTGCACAGAGCTGCGGTTTCTGTCCAGAACCTCTGTTTACCTCATTTTCTTCATTTTTCTTCAATTCTCCTTCTTGGTGCTGATGGAACTGATGATGTGGTGTGTTTTTTTGGATCCCTATGGATCACACCTCCCTTTCTTAGGAGGCTTTTGGTCCCACAAAAGCTTAGTGCGGGAGTGATAGAGGAATCAACTCCCTCTCTTGCTCCTTCGAGTACCATTGGGTCTGCCTTGGTGTCTTCTCTTGTCCAACCTTCCAAGACTCATGTGGATCTCTGGTTTGCTGCTCCAGTGCTACATCCTCCTCCGAGTTGCCTTGAGTACCATCCTCTTTGGAAGGCAGCTTCTGTATCTTTCCTTCTTTGTCATGCATAGATGACGTTAGTAGGTGCGATCTCTTGCAACTTACTATCGCGTGTATCTGCATGAAGTATGGCTTGAAGGTTTCCTTTCCAACCTGCTCAAGTATGGCGAAGGTCCCATACTGTAGTGGTTTAGTCCTTGCTTGTCTTTGTCTCTTGAGATGGATTGGCCGAATCCTCTCCATGTATGCTGCTGCTATAGTCACCACCGTTCATTGTATCTCCTCTTCTCCTTGCTGCCCCACGGTCAGGTCTAGTGAATCCGTAGGTAGATACGTTGACTACATAGCGGAAGTTTGTTTTGCTCCTTGAATGAGCAGTTCATGTGGTGGCTTCTTCTGCAAAAACTGACAAGTGCTATCCAAAATATCCGTGCCCTCAAGTCCATTTTGCTTTTCTTCCAATGAAAGTAAACAAAACTGATGATTTGCCTAAACAAGTCTTTGTGCTTGGCTGACACTTACCATAGCCTTCTTTGATTTGCTCTGGTGTGCCCGGATGTTGAAAATGACTCTGTCCTTGACCCATCTGTACCGGTTCTCCCTCCTTGTGAACACATCATCCCTGACATACAAGTAAGGACTTTCGAAGACAACATTAAATGCATCAAGTGGAATGATATCAACCTCTAATACATCAATATATTGGGTATTTATCCCAAACTGAAACTTACACTTTCTTGTAAGTTGTATTTCTACACCCCTCCTCACCCATCCCAAATGGGTATGGACGTGGATGCGCATAAGTCTCTAGGCCAAGCTGTTCTACAAATGCATCAGAAATCAAATTTGACCGAGAACCAGAATCTACTAAAGCATTTACCTTAGTCTTCTTGATTTGGATTCTGATTTGAAATAGCTTACAAAACTCTTCTTTTGCACCCCCGTACATGTTAGTGGCTGTGCATCCCAGCATCTCGTCTATATCCGAATCGTCCTCAATCTCCACCTCTCCTTCTGTTTTCACAGTGGCCATGGATTTCTTGGAATCCTTGGTTCGGTGCTTTGGGTGTAATTTCGGATGCAATTTCCAACATGTGGCGTCAGTATGTCCATTTATATCACAATTCTTAGGATCTTTACAAGTATGCAAAATGGTAGCGGCATGTTTACCTTTCCATTTACCTTTGCTACTTGTCTTCCCTTGTTCTTTTTCCTACTGATCTGTTGATTGGTCTTCCTTTGGCTCTGTCTCTCCTTGCTTCTTCTCGTCATCAATGTAGTATGCTTGTATACAAGCTTCATTGAGATCCTTGGGCTTCGTGGAGATTACCTTCTTTCGAAGGTGAGTGTGAAGTCCTCCCAAATAATTGGTCAGAATGTCCTCATCCTCCAAGTCCATATTTAGCAACATGGCTTGTCTCCGAAACTCCGTGGTGTAGTCTTGCACGCTTTGACCGCTGCCCTGTCTAAAGTACTGCCACTTAATCATTATGTCAGTCTTATGGCCAATAGGATAGAAGTTAGCTCTAAGCAATTCTTTAAAACCCTTCCAAGTACTGACAATAGAACGTTTCTTCTTCTCACAAGTGCCTAGATGGGTTTCCCACCAAACCAGAGCATGACCTTCCATTTTGAGACGTGCAAAGGTAATCCTTTGTGCCTCAGTGACATTATGCACACTAAAATAGACTTCCAACTGTTTTAGTCATTTATCCAGTAATTCTGCAACTACTTGTCCTTCAAAATTCTTTATCTCCACTTTCGTTTCAACTTTAAAAGGTGTATGAGCAGATTTTACCTTTTCGCTTACAATTGGCATCTCTTCTTCACGCTCTTCCCATTGTCCCTCTTCGTGGCTCTTTCCGAAACCAATTTTTTTGGCCAGTGCTTGAACCACTGAGTCCATGGAATCTTGCTTAACTGAAGCCGCCTTTTGCAAATCTGAAAGCTCTTCTTGTTTTCTATACAATCTATCCATCATGGTCTCTAGCATCTCAACTCTACGGACCAAGTTATCTTCCTCCATTTGAGCTCAAATTCTCTGTTTCCGCTTCTTCGTAGAAATATCTGGCTCGCAAGGTAAAAATTCTTCGCCTTTGGACCTTGTCACTGTCATACAAATCACAAGAAAGAATTGAATACCACAATCCTGGATATATAATCAGCTCTGATACCAAAATGATCCGTAAACTTCTACTTTGGAACTCTACGAATCACACAATTATGCTGTTCTACTTTCAACTTTGGAAAATGACAGATTTGCTTGAAGATTAGAGCTTTAGTGATTGATTAACTAGTGCTTAGGACATAATTGTAGAGAAAAACTAAAGAATTTTACACACAACACAAGAATTTTTTATCCTGGAAACCCCAATGAGGGAAAACCAGCCGGGAAGGGCAACTGCTCTTTCGTTGCACTTTAATTAATCAAATTTTACAGATTACAATAAGTATGAAAAGAAGCAACAATGTTAACCTTCTTTCCAATTCCTTGCTATGTTTTCTTACATCTTGCTCCTACAATTCCACTCCAACATTGAAGAATCTCTGCTCACTTGCTCTCATAGTAATACTTTGCTATTTGATCTCTTTGGATCTTTGAATGCCCAATTCTCTTGCTCCTCCTTGTATTTATAGCCTTCTGCCATGTCCTCTCATGCACTGGAGAATGGGAAAGGTCAGGAGGGAAGAGACACAGTCGGACGCTTCAAATTCGCGTCCATTCGTGCTCCATTCTTCTTTTCCGTTAAGAAGTGTCAAGACCGCTGCTATGAGCAAACTAGCGGTTTCAGGACTGCCGCCCTGGCTGGGCAGCGGTTATTGGACTGCCGCCCTACAAGGTGATGGTTCTACAACCGCCACTCTGCATAGAGCGGCGGTTCTGTCCAGAACCTCCGTTTACCTCATTTTCTTCATTTCTCTTCAATTCTCCTTGGTGCTGATGGAACTGATGAAGTGGTGTGTTTTTCTGGATCCGTATAGATCATACACACACACACCTACACGCACACGCACACGCACACGCACACGCACACCTACACCTATACCTACACCTACACCTACACCTACAACACATCCACATAAAACATGTACATATACACATACTACACATACACATATAACACATCCAAGTTCTCATTTAGTGTTTCATCCCACAAACCACTTGGGATTCAGGTCAATCTTGAGAAGCTTTCCAATAAGGCAAATGAGGACAATGTTGAACATTTTAAGGAGGTCACTTTACTTCGGTAGCAGCTGGCCATTAAGGATAATTGGATAAGTCTATCAAAAATTTGCACATCCTTTCATTTATTGAAGTTCCATTTTGTTTTTACTCTTTGAAAAGTATGATTAACATGTTAATAGTTGGACTCTTAACATTAGTAGTATGGAAGACCCAACTAGTTTTGTCTTTCAAAAAGTCTTGGATGAATTACTTAAGCATGATGAATTGCTTGACAAATTGCAAGGGGATATTACAACAAGATCTAGTTGTTTATCAAATAATGACATTTCTTTGCTCCATTTGATGGAAATACTACAGGACGATTTAGTTGTTCATCATAAGATGTTGTTTCTTCCTCTTCTTTTGATTATTCTCTCTAAGATCATTGATCCATAAGGATCGGGAAAAATCATCTTCATAAGCTAAACACAATACAAAAGAAGGGTTCGACATGTTAACAAAACTTTGAGGGGAAAATCTGAGGCATGTTATAAAATTGCCACTTTACATAGGGTGGCGGTTGCGTAACCGTCAGTGTGTGTAAAGAAGCAGTTTTGCAAACGATGTGACGACTACAAAATTGTCGCGATGGTTACGTATCCACTGATCTGCTGAAATTAGTAGTTTCTCCCATGTTGATAGCACAAGCCAATAATGGCCAAGAAAACAATGATGCTTCTAATTACTCCAACTTTTGGAATTCTTCAGTGCACGGAAGGACATCTTAGGCATGTTTAGTAAGAGGCACAAGGACGAAGGAAGGTGTTAGTGATTAGAGTAATTGGTGTAGTGACATATATCTCCACGATTCGATTAGCCTTCCTCCACCTTGACTCTCCCTGAATAAAGAGGAAGGTGGGTGAACTATATTGAGGTCGGTGGGGCGTGAGGTCGGAGTTCAAGATAGCCCCCTAGAGTTGAGCCGCTGCCCCCTATATATATGGTGAGTATAGGGGTTGGGTCTGCACTATCGTCGAATCGATACCTGTCGGGGGAGCCTTGACTAGACGTTTGGTCTTGAGCCTAGTTGCGGTTTGTACCCGAGGGGGGGAGGGGGATTGACTATCAACTATCCATCATGCACTCGACCATCCCTTGATTGACCACCATATGCGCTCGAACGAATGGCCATCTCCAGCTCCATCTCGAATTTCTTTGAAATGCCCTCGCCATATCATATAGATAAGATAGTTCAGGGAGGGAGGCTCTCCCTACCGATGGAGATGGTTTAGTTGCCCCGTCTAGTACAGTATGGATGATAATTCAGATTGCATCAATACTATATGGGGACTCCCTCGACTGCCTACTCTACGTAGAACGGGGAGGAGGCGGATATGGGTGACGACCCGATTGCAACTATGCTACACTCAATGATTGAATTGAGGAATAGACATGATGAGTGAACAAGATAGCTATTAGTTGTACTTGCTCTATATCTCTTTTATAACCCATCCTTGGCCAATAGAAGAAAGGAAGTTGGGCATTGCCCTTCCGATCTGTTTTTTCTCCATTTCAGGGTTTTCGAGGATAATTCTCGCATCTATGTTTTTTCATTCTCATGTCTTTCTTACATGTTCTTTTACATTCATATTAAGTACATATTTCAGCAATTGAATTACACTAGTTCTAAGCTCATTAAGATAGTAGCTTGGCATTTCAAGTAGAAATTGAAGTAACACAACACATTTTGATTATGTAGATTCAAAAGTATGTAATATTAAGATTTTACAGATAAATCATGTAATGAAATTACTTAGATAAATCTGAATATCAACAATGTTACTCTAAAAGAACACCAAATATAGAGAAATGATCACAAAGTGCAAGGATAATGACTTAGCCACTTCAAGGGTGCAACCTCCAAACGATACAATAAGACTCAAGTGCTCAATACGATGCTTAACTACTCCTCACTACTTCCTATATTATGACCAACACCTAGGCTGACCTACTAAACATATGAAAGCATAAATGAATGACATATGACAAGAAAAGGGATTATGTAAGACAAAATTTGACCCTACATATCCGATATAAGCTATAGGACTAAGGGCGTAGCATGCCCCTACCCTTTGAAGCAACATTGTCCCCAATGTTGGCAAGCTCTGGATGTTGTTGTAGAAATGCTTCATCTTCCCATGTTGCATCTTCACTGTTCATATTCTTCCACTTGATCAGATACTCTGTAATGACTCTTGTCCTTAGCCTTTTGGTGCCCGTTTGAAGGTTCCCTTCAGGTTCCATTATGATCCTTCCCTCCTCGTCCAACTCAGGAAACATTGATTGGGTTGACACCTTCTGCCCAATGACCTTCTTCAAGCAAGAAACATGGAAGACTGGATGTATTTTAGTTCGATGAGGGAGCTCCAACTTGTATGCCACACTACCAATTTTCTACAAAACTTGTTAAGGACCATAGTATTTAGGTGTGAGCTTATCATCCTTATTTTTTTGTTTTATGGACAATTGCTTATATGGCTATAGTCATACAAAAACAAAGTCTCCCACTTCAAAGTGGCGCTCACTACGGTGTCGCTTAACCTGTTGCTTTATACAGTTTTGTGCCATTGCCAAATTATTTCTAAGGTTAGAGAGTACCTCGTGTTGGTGCTGAATGCGATCTTCGATTGCTCTCACTTTAGGTTTGACCTTCAAGCTAGAGATGAGTGATGGAGGATGGTACCATATAGTGCCAAAAATTGAGACACTTTGGATGAGGTATGAAATGAAGGATTATACCACCATTCTACAAGTGGCAACTATTGTACCCATCATTCTTGTTTATCCGAGGTAAAACATCGAAGATACCACTCCAGACATTTGTTTACGACCTTAGTTTGCCCATCTGATTGGGGCTGATAAGATGAACTCTGAGCCAATTGGGTACCCAAACAAGAGAACAATTCAGTCCAAAAATTGCTAGTAAATATAGGGTCATGATCACTTATTATAATTTTGGGCGTGCCATGGAGATTTTGAACTGTATCGATAAAAGAGATGGCAACTGTATTAGTTGTAAAAGGATGAGACAAGGCACAAAAATGAGCATACTTGGTAAGTTTATTCACCACGACCATGATTACACGTTTCCCTTCAATTTTTGGTAATCTTGTGATGGAATCCATAGAGATCTCTTCCCATTTTGACTAGTAATAGACAAAGGTTGTAGGAGACCCAATGCCTTTCGCCCTTATTATGTTGACACCAAACATTCAGCCACAAATTTTTTAACATTGCCTTTCAACCCCTCTCAAAAGAAATCTTGTTTAACTCTATGGTAAGTTTACAAGAACTCAGAATGGCCGACTAGTGGAGAAGAATGAAGCTCTGAAAGAATGTGATGTTTAAGTGTAAAGTTTTTGCACAAATACAACCTGTCCTTATACCACAATGTATCACTCTTCCATATAAGTTTTTTTAGATATGTTTGGATCCTGCTGGAGATTTTTAATGAGAGTGTGCGTCTCTGCATCTTTTTGCCATTTTTCCCTTGCTTGATCTACCCAATCTACCTTTAGTATAGAGATGGCACATAACAATGCTTCTGTGGACTCATCCCTCCTAGACAATGCATCAATGACCATATTTTCTTTCTTTCTTTTTATAAATGATTTCAAAGTCATAACCCAACATCTTTGTGACCCAATTTTGCTGCTCTTAAGAAGATATTTGCTGCTCCAAGAAGTATTTGAGACTATCATGATTTGTCATTACCTTGAAGTGTCTACCCATCAAGTATGGTCTCCATTGTTTGATCACATGCAAGATTGCCTTCATTTCCTTCTCATAGGTGGGCTTCAACAAATTCTTTCCTTTTAGTTGACGACTCTCAAATGCTATGGGTTGTCCTTCTTGCATGAGTACTGCATCTATCCCATTTTCTGAAACATCACATTCAACTATGAAGGTCTTGGAGAAATACGGGGTTGCTAACACAGGAGTGGTGCACATAGCCTCCTTCAATTTTTCAAATGCCCTGGAAGCTTCCTCGTTCCAATGAAAGGAGTCTTTCTTCAATAATGTTGTGAGTGGTGTTGCTATATTGCCATAGTTCTTTACAAATCTGCGATAGTACCCTGTGAGCCCTACAATACCTTGTACATTTTTGAGGGTTCTAGGAACTTCCCATTCCACCATGGCCTTGATCTTGCGAAGGTCCATCATGACACCTTCATGAGAGATGATATGGCCTAAGTATTCCACTTCCTTCACCCCAAAAGCACACTTTGAAGGCATTACATACAATTGATGTTTCTCCAGAGCTTCCAAGACCATATTTACATGGTATAAGTGTACCTCCCATGATTTGCTGTAGATTACGATATCATCAAAAAATACCAAGACAAACTTCTGGAGGAATGGTCGAAATACATAATTCATCAAACTCTGAAATGTGGATGGTGCTTTAATAAGGCCAAAAGACATCACTAGAAATTCATAATGGACTTGACGAGTTTTGAAGGATGTCTTACGAATATCTTCTTCTGTTACTCTAATTTGGTGATAGCCAGAATGAAGATCTAGTTTTGTAAAATAAATTGCACCATGTAACTCATCTAACAAATCATCAATGACAGGAATAAAAACTTATCTTTGATAGTGTAAGTTCTTTGTAGTCTAGACACATACGCCACATGCCATCCTTCTTATGCACCAGCAACAGTGGAGCTGAATAAACACAGTGACTATGACAGATAATACCCGTTTCCAACATTTCCTCTACCATCTTCTCTATCTCACTCTTTTGCACATACGGGTATCTATAAGGCATGATATTGGGGGGTTGGCTTCTTGGAACTAAATGAATGGCATGATCAAGATCTCTTTTGGGAGGCAATCCTTTGGGCTCTTTGAAGACAACTCTGTGTTTACCAATAACCTTCCGAAGTTCAAGATGTGCGACTGTATTTGGTGGTTGAACTTCCATGGAGAACAATTGTGCTACGAATCCTTTTGCCCCCTTTTAAGAATCTTCTGCATTTGGTGAGAGCTAACCAAGTGTGGATACTTCGCTTGTAGCTCTCGAAGTTCAAATTGACTTCCTTCAGAATGAAAACGCATGAACAATTCCTAGGAATATAGCTCTATGGTACCCAAAGTTGTGAGCCATTGAACACCTATGACAATATCAACTTCGCCCATGGGAATAACAAACATAAAGGACTACATTTTGTAGTCACCCATCATAAGTCTGATTTCATGGCATTTCCTTAAACATTGGACCATGTCACCATCTGCAATCATTACTTGAAATTCAGGTTCTGGTAGATGAAACAATTTAGCCATGCTACCAACTAATTATTGATGAAATTATGTGTACTCCCAGAGTCAATCAATATTGTCACCTTCTACTTCTTAAGGTAACCCACCTCTAGAAGGGTTTGCGGAGTGCTAATACTAGATAGAGCTTGACCCTTCCCTTGGCCTCTAGTTGATCTCCCTATCATGTTGCAGGGTTTGGGTCTTGGGATACATGGGTTAGGGTAGGAATTTAGGTTTTAGGGTTTCGTATGGTTATTGGCTGAATGGAGAGAAAATATAAGAAACTTAGAAAAATTCCAAAAATAGCAACATATGGAGTAAATTTATGAGAAACGCTAAAATGGCTATAACTTCTGCAAAATCAGTCAACAGATCTTGAAACTTTTGGAGAAACTTGATTGATTTTTCCACTTAAGTTAAAAATTACGGAAAAAGTCATCACCGTTTTGGATATATAGCCGAAACTTCAAAATTAGAGTTTGTACCCAAATTTGGCTAGATCAAAGCTCTGATACCACTTGTAATGAAATTACTTAGATAAATCTGAATATCAACAACAATGTTCTCCAAAAGAACACCAAAATATAGAGAAATGATCACAATTTGCAAGGATAATGACTTGGCCACTTCGAGGGGGCAACCTCCAAACCATACAATAAGACTCAAGTGCTCAATATGATGCTTACTACCTCTTATATATACCCTTCCTATATATACTATGGCCAACACCTAGGCCGACCTACTAAACATATGAAAACATAAATGAATGAGATGTGACAAGAAAAAGGATTATGTAAGCCACAAGTCAGCCCTACATATCTGATATAACCTAAGTTGCTGAAACGTTTTGGATACGGGAGTGGGAGTGGAGTATCTGATATGTGGAAACAACAATTTTTTTTTTGACCCCGGATACGGCGTAGGATACGACAGTACAAAAAATATATAAAAATTAAAAAATATATAAATTTCAGCCTTCTAAATAAGAATTAACCACATGTTATGCATATGAAAAACAAAACAAGCTAAATAGCCACAACAAACTACTCATACATTCATAATTTCAATTGTCCCTATCATATCTAGTTGAGGTGTTTATTACATTTATGATTTATCTCATACATACTATTTTTATCCATGTTTATGATGGCTTGTACTTGGTACCTTCTGTAGAATAATGGTGCTGCGAAAACTGTAATTTCTGCTGTAATGATTTATTAAATTTAAAACATACCTTCTGTAGAATAATGGTGCTGTGAAAACTGTAATTTCTGCTGTAATGATATATTAAATTTAAAAAATACCTTTTGTAGAATAATGGTGCCGTGAAAACTATAATGTCTGCTGTAATGATATATTAAATTTAAACTATACCTTATGTAGAATAATGGTGCTGTGAAAACTGTAATTTCTGCTGTAATGATAAATTAAATTTAAACCAGAATTAAAAAAGAACAAAAAAAAAAAAAAAAACAGTTTTGGGCCAGGAAACGGCTGGGTACGGCTGTAGAAGTATCCAGCCATATCCAGACCTGCCTGGCCGCTCCCACTCCCGAAACGTGCCGTACCCGCTCCAGGGGGTCTAGGGGTGCCGTTTCGGCTACTTAGGATATAAGCTATAGGACTAAGGGCGTATCAAATCATGCTTTGGCTGCCACTAATGAGAAAATTTCACTAGGAATTGGTAATTTTGGAGATAAGGGGGCATTCTTATTCTCAAACTAGGTATTGGCATTCCTACTAGCACTCATTTTGGTATGGAACACACTATGCTTCCTTATTTGGCTGAGTAAATGTAAATGGTAAAATCTTGGATCAAAACTAGTTAAGATTGGCTGTGGGTGGATTGATTTGGGACGATGATGCTTGAAATGTTGTTTGAAGAGATTGCTTAGTTTTCTCAACAAGACAACTATTTAGTTCCCATGGCAGATGATTCGTACATTAGATTGCATAATCATCGCACTAGATTCTTGTTGATAGCATTGATCGCATATTTGGTTTTTGCTTCATTTCTATTGCATGTGAGCATTGCGAGGCCATGCATTGATGGGAAGACCGTGTTTTCGCGTGAGACTTTTTGGAGCAATTGTTGGTCCCGTTTCATTCTTGGAGACTATTAAACTTCGGTCATAAGTCATCCCCTTTTTGGGTGGTATCTTTGTTTATTTGTGTTTTTCTTCTTGAGGCATGTGATTATGGCGAAAGACATCGATAGTGGTGGGAAGACCACCCTTGGATTGTGCGTGGGTTATGGAGTGATTGTGTAGTCTTTGACTGTTCAACTGAAGAAGGATTCAAGCTCTATTCTAGTATTATGCACCTTACATGAAACTTTTTGGTTGATCTTTGTTTATTTGTGTTTATCTTTTCGAGGCATGTGATTATGGCGAAAGCCATCAATAGTGGTGGGAAGACCACCCTTGGATTGTGCGTTGGTTATGGAGTGATTGTGTAGTCGTTGACTATTCAGATGAAGAAGGATTCAAGCTCGATTCTAGCTTTATGCATCTTGCATGAAACATATTGGTTGATCATTGGCTCTTTCCTTCTGTGGATCATTGTTGGTTTGTGTTATTTAACATTTGATCACGGCCATCATCTTTTGGGGAACATGTTATCGAGAGGAAGTTGTCACTAAGGGGGAATGTTATACAATTACACCTTTCCATCTTATGTCCCCAAGTCAAATTCAAGGGGGGGCTGTGTGTAAACAATTATTATGTGGTCCTTGAGTTGCTGACTCGTGGCATCCTTATAAAATGAATAAAGTTGAGGTTTTCCGTAAGTTGGCTCTGTAAATAGTGACTAGGGTTTACCAATTAGATGCGTATTTAAAGGGATCAAACATCCAAAATCGTAAAATCATTGGATAATCATATTTATTTATGAAGTGGAATCATTTGGGTACAAGATAACCTATCTATATTCCACGTTTACTCTCTTTTTGGGTGAGAGTTTCTTTCTGGAATCCTTACAATGGAATGGCTATAAGTTATTTCATTTTAGTAAGGCGTCACGTGGCCGTGGCTTGGTTCTTGATGTATTTGAATAGATCCTTTCTATCTCATATCATTATTAGCGTCACTCTACAATAGGTTTGGGGCACCTACTGAACATTTTGTGTCGTTAATTCAAGGA
The DNA here is from genome assembly GCA_019776745.2 of Taxus chinensis. NCBI lineage: Eukaryota > Viridiplantae > Streptophyta > Pinopsida > Cupressales > Taxaceae > Taxus > Taxus chinensis. Next base: position 477,347,128 of record CM034154.1, on the reverse strand, counting down.
ACTCATGGTTATCATCTTAAATAGAAAACACATGGGAAGGTTATCTTCAGTAGGGCAATGATTCTGACTAGTATAATAGAGCTTAAGGCACGAAGGAGAGTATTATCAATTGACAAATTCACATTTTTGTTTTCTTTATTAGTACCTGTAGCAGCAATACTATGGCTTTCAGTATGAACAATTAAATTTCTTTAAAACTGTGCATCGAAAAAAATAAATGCAGTTTTGTAATGTTTCATATATATATTTGATATTTATTTAATTATTGGTTACTGTATCCCAAAAAGGCAATATACACCATTAACTAATGCTATTTTCAATAACAAATAATATGAAAAGTCTTATTACTCAATCAATTTTTGCTATAACAAAGTATGCTAAAGTATTTGTTTTGTCAGTGTGGGGCATGGGCTACTATATCTTGTTGTCAAATTTTGCGGCTGGGAAATTACAAATGCTTTGGGCTATATATATTTGTCTCATATGTCTGCATTTACATTTGCTTTTCATTATATTTTTAGTTGTTTTTAAAGAAACAATCAAGTTACTTGGATTCTTTTATGTTCGATAAATGAAGCTCTTGATTTTATTTGATAAATTTTAAAAATATTTCTATATTAACATTTTTAAATTTATTTTAAAGGTATACACAGTTTTAACAATAAATGGCATAAGTGTATGATTATTCATGAAGTCATTTTTAGATGATTAGATTATTCATGAGGTCATTTTTAGATGATTTAAACTCTCACAAATATAAATTACAAAACCATTAATCTATCTAATTTGTTTGTTCGAACCTTCACAATTACTTAATACACATACATGATCGGGTTGTAATTGAGTTAATTCCATATTGATAAGACTTGAAGAGAAAGGGTGACTTAAGTAGACATTACATGCTCTAAAAGCTATGCCAATATGCTAATATGATATCTTACGTTAATTAGTGTAGTGTCCTAATATGGCCCCATAGCCTTTTTTATCTTATGTGGTGTCAGTTTTGTACATTGACATTATTGTCTTGTAAAACAATACATTCCGACTCTGCTGACAAGATGCAAGTGTCTTGAAATAAATAAAAATTATCCTCTTAAGGCTGCTGCATGGACTTTAGGGTCTGCCGCAATAAACTTTTGTTTAATTCTTTTCCCTTTTTGCATTTATGCTTTTGCTTTTCCATCTTTTTGTGCTTGCTACCTGGACTTTTTGGGACAACTACTGCAATTTATTAAATATTCTAAGGCTCCAAACTCTTCCTTTTGGAGCCAATTCCCAAGTGTATCAGCATGCAATGATTATAACAACCACTTAAGACTTCTAATATGGCGTCCCACACCACTATTTTTAGCAGCTGCTTTATTAAAAATAATACTTCTATCCTATTTTGGCAAATTGCCAATAATAGAATGAGTTTTACTTCTCCATTTTGGCGCCAATTCCTCCTATATTTAGCAGGCTTGTTCATCTTATTTTTAGTGCCAATTCTGCCATCATAACTGCTGCTTACTTTAGGCAACCCAGCTGCTATTATTGGCTGCTTTTCACTCTATTTTCAGCCTTTAAAGCAACTTGTTTCTCTCACTGTTTTGGCGCCAATTCTCTGTGCATGCAGCTGCTATCTTTGGACTGCTCATTGCTAATTTTAGCACCTTTTTTTTTTAGCCACTAGCTAGTTTTAGTGAACGCTAAAAATAGCCACTCTTCTCCACTCATCCAATTTCCAATGCTAGCACTCGTTATTTTTAGCGAACGCTAAAAATAGCCAAAACGCTAAAAATAACTTTGTTCGTTCTTGCATGAAAAATATGGTAACAATAACTTAACGTTGTCAAATGGCAGGTACTACGAAAAGGATTATAACTATATATCTTGCCTTTTATGTTTCCTTCTTCACCATGAGCCATACTAGTACAGATATCTTAAATATATCCACATGAAAAATGCTGAGATATATCTATCTTAAGGCAACATAGATTGCTAACTTCATTACTGTCTCCATTAATTTCCCATTCAATCGTGACAACACCATGTCATGCTTGAAAAAATTCTTTTTGGGAAAAAACAAAAATTACCAAGAAAACAGGCTCCAAATTCCGCAGTATGGCTAAGATATTGTAATTTTCCAATCAAATTCTCAAATGGATGTCAAATTTTAGGTCGTAAATTAGTTGTTATCAACTCACCGACAATACAACGTAATTACTTTTCTATATATGTCTATGATAACATTTTGCCCTTAACATGCTCAAAAAATGTTTTCAATTTTTTCAATACATTCTTACAAATTGCATTTGTGTAGTTTATGACACTTTATTTCATTTAATTTGATATCAATCTTATCAAATCAGATGCTTTAGTTGCTTAAAGTGATTTGCGTATTTGTCAATAAAATATTACTACATACAGATTATCTGCCTATTTATCAGCAACAAAAATTTATCTCATCTCATTACGCGTGCACTTAAGCCACACGTTTTTCTTTGTTCATATGTTTACTACTTGTGATAATAAATAAAATCATTTGCTTTGATTTTAGTTCTGTTATGATGCATGAGTGAAGAAAGATTAAAACAGAAAGACAGAGCTCAAAACAATGTAAAAGGCAGTTAAGTCTCAAGTGAGCAGCTTCTTTCTGGCTCCTGAAAAAATGGATCAGGAGTTTGAGGATTGTTGGTGGCCAAGTGGAGAGCCCAGCCTGCTCATGGAGTTGGCCTGAGTTGGCTTTCATTCATTCTCAGGAAATTTTTCCTCAATTTTGTAAGCCGTTTTAATGGAATTTTTTGATTACAGTGGAGTTGTAGTTGGGTGCTATCATGTATATTTGGTTTTCTCTCTTGCTATACATATCCTGTAATCTGTTGTGGAGGGTTGTAGTTTTTTTTGGATTGAGGGTGAATGTTTGAGGGTTTTGAAAGGACCCACATCCTTGTACATCTTTGAGGATTTTTTGAGAGGATCCACAACCTTGTTACAATGATGAGAACCAACACGAGGAACTCGGATGAAGCAGCCTTGTAACTACTAATGGTGATGCAACATCCACAATGAGTGAAACAATCTCTAGAGTGAATCCAGAACGAGAATGCGGTGTCCGCCGTGAGTGAAGCAATATCCAGAGTGAAGCAAACAAGAATGCAACGACCGCAGTAAGCGAAGCAGTAGCCTGAGTGAAGCAAGAACTTGCATGTTTGTTGGCTAGATTTTCTGCATAGCTGAAAACCTAGGCAGTCATGAGATAAATCTCCTTCATTTACCGGTGAGGCTCCCGTGTAAGATTTTGTCAGTTATATATCCTAATATCTATTTGTGGGTATTACTTTAACCGTGTAGCTCATGAACCATAGCTACACGGTTCTGTAACAAGTAAGCAACTGTAAATGAAAGGAAAGATCTGCAGAAGAGGAAAATTATATGAAATAGAAGAAAGTAGAGAGGATGTGCAACCCAAGCAATAGTTTATAGAGTTGATTGCATGCACATAGATTAAAACAAATAGATCATTAAACACATAATTCAAAGCAAAGGAAACTTTCAGATCTAGATCTATAATAACATAGTTTATGAACAAATCTAGAAAGAAAGTAAGAAGCAAAATGCACCGTTGACACAAAGTTCTTCGGAAATCTCTTCTATATTCCTTTGCTTGCAAAAATCAGGGGTTTCAGCTCAAAGTCTGGAACACAAGAATGCTGATTACAAATTCCGATCCTTTAACCTGTAGGTTCTTCCTCTATTTATAGTGTATCAAGGGCAATTTCAAATAAGAGCTTTAAATGAATTCCCACATGCGGAAGCTATGAAAAGGGAAACAACTGACAATCTTCCCCCTAGAATTCCTCTTTGCATGACATGCATGATTTATAACTGAAAATAGAACCTTTTATTTTACATGTCTACCACCTATCTCCAAGTAATTGACTTCTTCAAGTATCGACTTTTAAACCAATCATTGAAGTTTTATAATTTAATTGATTGCTCAATTACTTTGTCGGAGAAATTAAGAGAAAGAAGAAGAGGTAAAGAAATTAGAAGAAAGCTGCAACACTTCCAGTCTTGTTCTTTTTCCATATTCTGCATGCGGTTGACTCTTGTCTTTGATTCTCACCAAGCTGGATCTGGAAGTAGGTGACTGTGATTTGCTTGCGAGTATTGCCTTTGACCTGTCTTCCCTTCTATCCTTGAAGCTTTTGCAATTCTTCTTCAGTACATGCAAAGTAAATTTGATGAAGGCTTCAACTGGAAGATTGGTAGCACATGCGCAAGATCCTGGAAGGAATTTCCCATGCACTGACTTCTACACGGGTTGTGTCAGAAATAAGAGGATGAATTTTTGCTGGAATCCTTTGCAATTACGACATCTGGATCTGTCAATTAAATTGGTGATAGGTTTAGGGCCTATGTCTGTATCATTGACTTCAACAAATTTGGAAGCTATGCATGATTCAGCTGATCCTTCTCTTTCATCATGCTTCAACATGGATGGAACAATCTTTGTCTGAGATCTTTTTCTTTAATTATGCCGGAATCCCTTACAACTGGATCAATTGGTGCAGATCTGGTAACTTCTTCAGATTCGGAAGATATATTCAATATACCTGACATTGATTTGAGCACTTGTGATGAATACCTGCAATTTATTCAGACAAATATGGAGTCCATGACATGAATTCTTGATTTTTATCACCAAAATCTGCATATGAAGTCTGCTGCCCTAAAATTTGATATTTTGCTTGCATGCAAAGCAAGCAAAAATATTTCATTCACCATAGCACTTATACCATCATGCAAATAATTATCATAGCAAGAATCAAGTCATTCCAACCCTAGGCGCCAAAGCTTGAAGCTCCCAGGCAATGAAAAACACTCTTTAATGCAAAAACCTTCTTTCTTTGGTGCCAAAACCTGCCCGGGCTGCAATCCTTTGCAAAAAGAATTAATTGCTTTTTCATTATGGCAGCCCATGCTTATATAATCCTCAACATTCTATTTTTAATAATTGTCCTTCCTATTTCTGGCAATTTAATTAATAAACAATCATGTTTATTCACCCAAATTGGGCACCCAATTATGCATGCTGCTGGTTGCTTTTAAATAAATTTATTTTATTTATTTTTAGCATGCATCCTTGACTTATCCTTAGCTCTTCCACTTGCATTGACTTTCCTTCTATTTATGGCGCCAAAATTGGGTGCATAAATCATTAATAAATATTATTAAATGCATTGTATTCACCCAAGGTGGGTCGCACTTTTTGGCAAGAGGAATTGCTAAAAATAAGAAGTCAACTTGATGGGAATTTCCACCCTGCACTGCAGCTCCAAAAATCCCCTTTTCCACTTAAGTGATTTGACTTTCATCATGGGAATTTTTATCATGCAAGGCAGGTAAGAAATTCCCGCGTGTGCTTTAAGTGATTTTTCTTTTATAATGAGAATTTTTAGCCTGCAAGGCAGCTAAGAAATTCCCGCCTTCTTGCCACCTCTAATATTCCCATTGCAGCTTAAGTCACTTTGACTTCATGGGAAAAATTACCTTGCAAGGCAGGTAAGAAATTCCCGCCTTCCTGCCATTGCCAAAATTTCCACTGGCAGCAAGTCTTCCTTCCAAAAAGTGCGACTTGCATTAAAACTAGCCTCCTTTAATAAAGTGCAACTTGCATGGGTGAATAAATCTCTCTGGTGGGAAAAATTACCCTGCCAGGTAGGCAGAAAATTCCCATCGGTGCTTTAAGTGATTTTTCTTTATTTTATAATGGGAATTTTCACCTTGTAAGGCAGGTAAGAAATTTCCGCCTGCTTGCCGACTCTAATTTTCCCATCGCAGCTTACAATCATTAATTCCAACAAATGCGACTTGCCTGGGAGAGACTTTTTGTGCATGACTTCATCTTTTTTGGCCAGAAGTTTGCATTTTGACGCTGATTTCTTCTGGTGCTGTGTCGGTAGATGATCTCCAGATGCTTCAGGCAATTAAACAAACTATATTGGTGAAGGAATTGACCTAGGGGAATTTCACAGAGAAACAAATGGAGAAAACTAGAGAAAAACACAATAAATAAATAAAAGTGAAAAACATTGCTAGAAGTTGCAGACAATGCCCTGAATTCATTCCTGGTGAAAACCCTATTGAGATGAGTGAATACTGACATGCAAAACTTCAACAGGATTCAACCGGAGCATAATTTACTTCAAACGGGGCATTATTTATTCAATAAATAATTAAATAAAAATTTTCCACGGACAAAACTTGGCGGAGGGATAAAATGAGTTTGGGTATCTGGGTATTTGTCGAAATTGGCTCATATGATTCATTGGGAATATCCTAACATAATACAGACATCTTCTGGCAATAAAACACAAAAAGACCCGTTATTTTAAAAAAAGAACGAATTTTTTTTTAAATGGGTAGTCCCAGATTTCAGGGTGAAATCTGGGGACACCAATGTTACAACTGTAGCGAGTGAAGAGACCAACATGCTGTGACTGCAGTGAGAAGAGATGCTGCATCAAGCAACGAAACCACCTCAGAGAGGATCGTGCCTTGGGGGGATTTGAACACGGGTGGGCTAGCACACAACCGTGTGACTTGACCGCTCCACTCCCACCCCATCAGCATAGAGGGTTGTAGTTTCAATCAAAACAAAAAATAAGATAAAACTCCCCATCAGAGTTTTCCTTTCATGTTTTTGTTGTAGTTTTTGTTTTACCTTTTGCAAGTATGGTTCACAACAATGGTAGAATAGCCCCTTTCTTGGCCTTGTGGAAGTACCAATTATGGCTTCAATCTTGATGTAGAAGCATCCTAGGTCCAAGGCAATCTTGCTCAATTTTTCCTAAGTGTGGGTGTGCGCAAGGATGGAGGCGCGAGGAGTGAAGAGGAAGGGCACAATAGTAGAAGAGAGATTACAAGGAAGTGTGCAATGGTTTAGTGCAATGGCTTGGAAGGAAGGCGCAACACGTAGAAGTGTGGATAGGAGTAGAGAAGAGGTTTTGCGAAGGAGAGAAGCGGAGAGAATGACACACAAAATAAGTGAGTGTATGAGTTTGCAGAGATTTTTGAGAAAGCCCAAAGGTTCAGAGGCATTATGCAGAAGAAGGGAAAAAGTGAGACTCAAGCAAATGGGCGTGTGATAGAAGAAAATTGAGGTGTGGCAAAGGAGTGTGAGACAAGAGTGCGTGGCAAAATGGGTAGTTGGCAGAAAAAACAAGGATGTCAGTAGGTGTTTGACATGGATGCTGACAAGATTCAACAGTCAAAGGAGCTCAACAACCAGATGATGTGGCACAAACAGCGGCACTCAAATTCAAATTCGGAACTAAGCGGGAAAGACGGGAAGCGTCCTAAAGGAGGCAACCCATCCAAGGTAAATTTAAATGAGAGAGAAGCATGAAAATGAGCAGGGCTTGTGTGACTATAAAAGGAGGACGAGTTCACCATTTCAAGGTTAGCGTGGTTGCTGAGCGGAGACCGAGAAGAGGCCGTGGAATGCATGTGGAAGCGCAAGAGCCAACTGAGAGCGGCTAAGTCTTTGTAGGCCGTTAGAGCCGAGTCAAAAGTGTGATTGGTCTTAGCTTAGGTCCGTAGGGAGGCTTGTAACACTCCATGTAAATGATTGCAAACTCCATTTGAGAGCAGTATCTTTGTAGATGTTGTAAAGGCCATTGAGGAAATAGATGAAACATTAACAATTTTCATCATGTTGCGTGGCTTTGTAGATTGTGGGGAACACTCATTCGTCATCAAATCTCAGGCATTGACTATGGAGGAAGCTATCATCACTTCAATGATAGATTAAAGGGGATCGTGAATCAGATTAACAATGGTATTATGGCCTTGAATAGGTCTCTATAAGCTCTAGTCCCATCCTTGGAAAATTGAGAACAACAAGATTGACCCAACAATGATGAAGAGTACCAACGTGCACCTCGAAACTGTAGGCGAGAAGTTGCATGTCATGATGGATGGGAGAACCCTTATGCAAGGGATAGGAGATGGGATAGATACCTGCAAGAAGATCAAGGGCAGAAGCACGCAAATCAAAGTTCCTCTAGAAGATTCTGACTTCCAAATTTGATGGGGTCAATGACAACATTGAGCCTAGGGCTTGGATTGGGAAGCTAAGTTGTTTTTAAGATTAAACAAAATGGTTGAGCTCTAAAAAAATCAGTTTCCTGCGTTGCACCTTGAGGGACCAACATTTGATTGGTTGCAAATGGTTGAGCGTGAGATGGAGGTAGTTGAAGATGAGGGTGATCGCCAAGGGATCACCATTTGGGAAGAATTTGCTACTACATTCATTCATTATTTTGAGGCCTATACTCAAGAAGATGAAGTGACATGTCATAGTGCACACTATAAATAACTGTCAAGAAAGTTTGTTGCTTGAAAGTGTTTCACCTTGGTGATTGGTTGCTATGTACATTGATGGATTGATGAAATCCATTAGGGGTTATATCAAGGCTTTGAAGCCTTATAGCCTAGAGGAGGCCATTCAACAAACAAAGGTCTATTCGGAAGTTGTTAAGGGCTGATTTGCAACTAGTGAGGCATCCAAACTTCCCAAGGAAATAAAGATCGAGTCCAAGTGTAATGAAAAATTAAATCCTCTTTAATCTCTATTTGTGGGTATGTAAGGTTTTGGAGCCTTACACCTTAAAGGAGGCAATTCAACAAATAGAGGCCTATTTGGAAGATATTAGGGGTCGATTTCCAACCAGTTAGGCATCCAAATGTCGAAAGGTAATAAGGATTGAACCTAAGGGAACCAAAAAATCTAAACCTTCTTTAATCTCTAGTGTTGGTCCATCAAAAACTTAAGTTTTGGACCCCAATGCCCTTGTTGATTTGCATTCCAAGGGTCTTTGTTACACTTGCAAGGAAACCTGGTCTTGGGGACTCAAATGTGAAGGCCTTTGGAAAAATTCATGTGATTGAGATTTTGAATGGGGAAGAACCTGAAGTAGCCAGTAATGATCAAGAAGAATCTGCAATTGAGGAACACCTAATGAATGAAGAAGACCAAGACCAACAAGAAGTAACTAATGTTTCTCTAAATGCGATGTTATGATCCCGACATTCGGATTTCACTAACGCGTTGAGGTTTTGGTGTAACGGTTCATTACATTTTGTATTATAACATCCACTTGGGTTCGAGTCATGGAGTGGGTGACAAGGTCTGTCGGCCCAGAGTCTAGAGCTTGGTTCTGAGAGGGGTCTGTGGAGCAGAGCAAGTAACAAGGAGGTCTGCCAGCCCAAAGTCCGGGCTGCCGAAGCGGGGTGGGATATTATGATCCCGGCGTGTGGATTTCACTAATGCCTCGAGGTTTTGGTGTAACGGTTCCTTACATGCCATGCTGGGTATAATTCAATTTTATACCTGAAGGGTGAAATACAATGTAAAAAGCAGAACAGTGGTGGCTCATAAATTTATTAGTGCCAAGTTAGTGAGTTCTATAGGACTAAAAGTGGAGCCACCGCTGAATTTTCAATTTTCAACGGTCGATAACATTGCAATCAACTGCCAAGGGATGGTAAAGGGGCATAAAATACAGCTGAACAGCTATAAACTTGATTCCAATTTTTTATGAGGTCTCTATGGTAGTGGCTGATGTACTTGTGGGGGTGCAATGGCTTAAGACCTTGGGTGTGATTCATATGAACTACAATGAGTTGTACTTGAAATTTGAGAAAGATCAACAAATGATATCTATTAGAGTCTACAACTACAAGCAGGGTCATCTGAGCAGATAAGATGACCAAGCGACTTAGTAATGGGAGTTGGGTTTTATGCTTGAATCTAATCCCATGAAAGGGCTGCATGAAGACCCAAAAAGACAAAAAGAAGTGCTGCAAATTAATGAGGTTGTAGATGTGTTTAAGGAATTGCCCCACAGACTTTCACCAAATAGAGGACAAAAACATATCATTGAATCAGAATCAAGATCCAATCTTTGGTGTTATTCTGCTACAGCAATAGCCCAAGCTATCTAAGGATGAAATAAAAAAGGTGGTTGAAGAGCTATTAAAGTTGGGGCATATAGAGCCAAGTAAGAGTCTTTTTGCATCTCTTATTGACCATGAAGAAAGATGGCTCCTTTCATATGTGCACTGACTGTCAAGAGTTGACCAAAAGAACTATTGAGATCAAGTATCTTATTCCACACATAGATGACCTATTTACTGAATTACGAAGGGCAACTGTCAACAAGATAGATTTAAGTTCTAACGGTAGTTCTAGCTACCGTTAGATAAGGGCGAGGGAAGGTGATAAATTCAAGACAGCCTTTCACACTTATCATTGCCACACTGCGTTTCAGTTGATGCCTTTTGGGCTCGCTGATGCTTAAACAACCTGTCAAAGTACAATGAATTGAATCGTTTGACATTATTTGAGGAAATCTTTGTATTCTTTGATGGCATTCTAATTTACAGCAAGTCAATGGGATGGCATTTGCATCATTTGAGAGTTTTAAAATATTGCAACTTTACTCTCCATTTGGAAAGGATTCGAAGTGTGAATTTGCAAAAAGCAGCTGGTATACATAGGCCACATCATTAGTAAGGAGGGAGTAAAAGGTGGTTTAGTAAAGATTCAAGCCATCCTTGAACGGCTCATCCCCAAGAATGTGATTCAGTTTAAGGGGTTTAATGGTCTATGGAGTTACTATTAAGAATTTATGTCAGCCTTTGGGGGCTTGATGACCTCCACTCACTGATTTGAGCAAGAGGAGCCGATTCAAATGGACATATGAAGCAGAGGACGGATTCTCTTTTTGTGAAAAAGTTAATGAATTCCACTCCTGTACATGCTCTTCTTGACTTTTCACAGCTATTTGTAGTAGAATGTGATACATCCAGCATAGGTATGGTGAATGTTCTATTGGAATATTTGTGATCAATTACTGTTGAGAGCGGAAAATAGAAATATAAGAAGTTATTATGTTTAAATGACAAGGAAATGCTAGCCCTCATGCTTGCAGTAGAAAAAATCAAGCTGTATCTATTAGGATAGCATTTCATCATCAAAACAAATCACCAAAGCTTAAAGTATTTTCACTCTCATCAGACCTTGATAGAGCAGCAAGTCAAGTGCATAAGTAAACTGCAGGGATTTGATTTTGGAATACATTATGAAAAGGGCACAGACAATGTTGTTGCAGATTCTTTATCACAAAAGCTTGAGATGCAGGCAGTTTCTATGGATGAACTTAGACGGAGATGAGATATTTAGTGAATGCACCAAGTATGAGACAGTCACTCTTATGTTACTAAACCAAGAGAAACCTCTTGAAGAGGACAGAAACTACTCATTTTTGGTTGGCACGACTATCTACAAAAACCATACATATCCTGCCAAATTCTAGATTCAAGAATAAGGTTCTATCTGAGTGCCATTCTCCTTTAGTGCTGGTCATATAGGTTATATAAAAACCTATAATGGCATTAAAAATACATTTTCTGGAAAGGGCTTGAATCAGATGCAAAATTTTTTGTTGCATCATGTGAAACTTGTCAAAGGAATAAAACAGAGAGATAAAAGTCACGGCCTGCTTCAATTATTGCCCATTCCCAACCAAAAATGGGAATTTATTAGCATGTGCTTTTTAACAGGCCTTCCACAAGTGGGTGAAAAGAATTGTATTTATGTAGTGGTTGATCGTTTGACTAAGTACAATCATTTTATTTCCATGGATGATGCTTGGTAGTTGTAGTTGTTGAACTATATATGCAACATGGATTTCTTGGGTACTAGCATTTTAAGGAGTTGTAGTTGGGTACTGTCATAGATTTCTTGGGTTCTCACTTACTGTGCATATATTGTAATCTGTTCTACAGGGTTGCAGTTTCAATCAAATGAAAACAAAAGAATTTCTTTCCTCTCGGAGTCCTTTCAACTTATTGTTATAGTTGTTTTCTGTGTTTTACCATTTGGAGATTTGGTTCACAAGAGTGCTGAATACTATTTTCATTCAATTTTTATAATTACACTGAAACATTTATGTCCCTAATGCTTACCTTTCCTAGATGTAAAAACTTAAATCCTTGCTATACTTTTATATCACAGAATCAGCAGAGGCTCTTTTAGGACAGCACTGCATGGAATAGGGCTTCCATCTTTTTACGTTTTCCTTCCATATCTGATTGTATGTAAAAATTGGCTATACATATTTCCCGTCTATTTGGGTTTCTGCTTATAGGCAAAACAAAACACACATCATTTGAGATTTCCTTTGATGACTTGGAAAAGATGTGATTCATTGTTCTGAGAATTGTATGACTCTACGATGAACATTTTACATTCAGTTCTGTAAAACTATTTCCATGTTCTTTGATTTTCTGTATGAAAGTTCCAAAGAAGCTTACTGTATTACGTACTACATTTCACGTGATACAGTTAAGATAAATAACAGACTAAGTAGGCAAGTTCTACCTTGAATACCACATGCCTATATTGATTCTTTATTTACGCAAAGGTTTGGATAAAATTAGGATAATTCGCATTATAATAATGCAGTATGCATTCTTAATTTTTTCCTTTTAATGGCTGTGCTGATAAATGTTTGCTATCTAGCCTGTTATAAGGAATCTTATGAATTCAATCATAACTTGTCCTGTTTAATAACTTTGTATATCACAAATAGGTGTATGCTTGGGGCAGAGGGGAGCATGGACGATTAGGCTTTGGTGATGACAAAAGTAGCAAAATGGTGCCACAAAAGGTGCATCATCTTGCTGGTGAAACCATTGTACAGGTACATGCCATTGTGAATTTTAATGGTGGGATTGGAATTGATTGATTGCAGTGGTCTCTTTGACACAATCCTTTGAACTCCCAATGCTTAGTCGTCTTGTTTTAATTCAACAATAGTAGAAAAAGTGATCTTTCTGATGTCTGATAAGAAATCTGGTAAGGAAATGTTGCTAAACTTATAATTTGGGCATGCATCTGCAGGTTTCTTGTGGGGGAACACACTCAGTTGCACTTACAACTGATGGTAGATTGTTTTCTGTAAGTGGATCTAATGGCAAGTTTACGGTTCACTGAGTTATGGTTAATGGTTCTTAGCTGTAGGTAGTGCTACTTTGGATTGCTGATGTATTCACAAACATCAGAAAGAAAATGATACATAAGTTTTATTGTTATGAACAGTATGGAAGAGGTGATCATGGCCGTCTCGGGTATGGTCGCAAAGTGACAACTGGCCACCCAATGGAAGTACCAATAGACATGGAATCCCCAAAGAATACTTCAGAAAGCAATGGCCACTGGTCTGCTAAACTTGTTGCATGTGGAGGTCGGCATACACTTGCTATTGCTTCGTGGAATTCCAAAGAGATGGATTTTTAATGATTACCAATCCTGATGTGATTTAAGTGTCTTTAAAATCATAGCTAGAAGAAAATTCTAAGTCAGGCTATAACGATGTTGTATTCTATAACCTGAACAACTTGTGGTTAGTCATAAGATCTGTATTTAGTAATATCCGTCAACAAAAGAAAACATGCTCTCAAAATAGAAGTTTGCCTCATATATACTATTCTTGGCTTAATTTTTGATCAAAAGTAAATCAGAAATCCAGATGTATGGCTATTAAATTTCTGTTCATGGAATATATTAGCTCTGTATTCTGCTGGTTATGTTATATTATGTATAGAAACTATTTTGATTATCAAAACAGGAATGAACATCTTAGTAAACGTTAGTAAATTTTACCTGATAAGACAATAGAATTGTTATAAGGTAGAATGTTATTATTTTAACAGTTCTGTACAGTTGCCATAAAAAGTCATATGGTCAAGAAGATCAGTAAGTATTCTGAATGTTAGAACCACACAAAAGATGCATTTGCTTGAAATTATAATGGTAAATGTTGTCAGTTGATAGACAAGAATAGACTCTGGATAAATTTTCTAGAGCAAATTGAGAAATTACCTGATCAAAACCACCCACACATTGCCCTAAAGGATCTCTCAATGCTTAAGCCTGCAGAATTCCAACCTCCATACAGAGTAGTTTGGAAATGTTATTTCTTGAAGTCACACGAGGATAGATGATAGTTAGTGGTAATTACTTGGTTCCCTTCACGAGGTCTTTGCTAATAGTGTTCTGAAGAGCTGATATGCTCTTTATGGTTAGAAGAACAGCCATTAGCCAATGTTACATTGATATCCTCAAGCGTAAATACATGATTCTATTGCACAGAAATGCTAACAGTATCCAAAAGAGACCTAAATTCAGTGCATTTGGGGGTTGAGAAATTACTCACAAGGTCAGAGTCTGCTATGTAACATCTGAAATCTTTGTGGCAACTCTTTTGGAGGTGTTTATATGATAATTTATGGGGTTACAATGAGTGGACACAGTAAGAATAAACACTAATGATTAAGATTTATTTGGCAGACAATAAATTTTGTTATAGCCACCCAAGTTCAATTGTGCTAGCAAAAGCATGCTAGTAAGTTACACTGACAGGGTATGCTAGAATTTAATCTGAATTGTTCCCATATTTTGCAACATTTCGGTTAGGTTGAACAAACAGTTTGTCTAACTTGCACGAGAAACTTGAAAGCAGTTTAAAATTAATATTTTTTTCCCAATATAATATATATACACCACATTATATAGATAGCAAGAATTAGATCAAGGAATGAAATACTCGTTATAGTTAAATCTTGAGATTTTTCCAAATTAGGCACATTCATCTATAAACAATTTTTGGTACAATTTTATTTAGCAGCAGTTTTGAGCCTTCAGAGGCGTTGCAACTATTTAAAAGATCTTCCATGGTAGATCCGCAGGTTGTAGGTTATGTTGTGTATATTCATGGTTTATTGTGATGGTATATGTTTTGTTTTTAGAATGTAATAGATGATTGTTTTATAATCTTTTTTAATTTATGAACTTGTTGGGAGAATATGCATGGCGATATAAAAAATTAAATGAAGTTAAGTATTGCATGAATCTGTTATGGTTGGTTGAGAGAAGATGGTTAGCGTATTGAGGATGGGAAAGATGGTGAGAGTAATATGGAGAGCAAATAATGTTATTGCAAGTGCAAAGTTAAGCAGTTGAAACATTGAGGTAGGGTGGAGGTTGATGAAGATTCTTTCAATCTATGAAAAAAATGATTTGGATAAAATTTCATATGCCGAGACTATGAAAGAAAATTGCACATGAGAATATTGGAAGTAGCAAGGGCAGAACTGAGGAAACAACAGAAGGTGGGGGAGGGGGTGGTGGTGTGTAGTTCTTCAGGTGAGTCTAATGAACTGTTGATCAATCTCATCCCCAAAGACAATTAAACGGAAACGATGGCGTGTTTGTATGGGTATTTTAAGGATTGGTTGAAAAATGAAAAATTACATAAAGCAGGTGCTATACAACATTCAAAACGAAATCAGCCAATGGTCAAAGAAAAAAGCCAAAAATATGTTTCAGGAAGAAAATCCAAACGTATGTTATTCACCAGATACATCATGTATCCAACTGGGAGCCAAAGAAAAGATCATGAAACACGCCACAGTTCCACAAGAGAAAAGGAAGGCTCTCCAAAATATAGAATCTAATGCTGAAGTGAATAACAATATTCGTTCAATATGTGTCCGATACATAAATACAAAATGTCAGAAAAAAACTATTGGAAAAACGGTGCATGATGGAATTCCCCACACCGGCCACAATTTTCATTATAATCCATTCCCCACGTGCCATTTGAAGTCCTTTTAATAAACTGCCTGCTATCTGATTCCTCTCCCTGTGTACATGATGATATGTTATATATAACAAACCCGCTCGTATACCCCATATCTCCTCAAATATAAGTGTATAGTTTTTTAGACAATATTCTTTTCTGAGTCATTTTATCACAATGAGAGTATCTCCATAAATATGTAGGACATTCTGTTCATATTCCGTAGCCAAAGAGAGAACCAACTTAAGAGCTAATATCTTAGAAAAATTATTAGTACTAGGGCCCAATCCAACTTTAAAACGTGTGAAGTGAATATCAGATATGTAAATGATTCCCCCTGCCCTGCCCAAAGCAGGGTCGCCCTGAGATGCACTGTCAAAATAAGCTTAAGCTCCTCTTCGATCAATATTTTCTACTGTTACCTGCCTAGCAACTTTGTCGATCTTTGTTTGTTTGATGGAGCCAATGATATTCAACCCTTGAACAACACATTGAAGAGGGGAGATATTCCAGTTCTAAAAAATCTTGGTATTTCTTACCAACCATATTCCCCATGCCACAACAATAGGTAATGTACCAAACTTCTTTGAAGTTAAGTTCACATTCCATTCCTTAAGAGCTTCCTCAATCGTGTCCCCGGTCTAGACATCTCTTAAACCCGTGAAAATTTCATTTTCTTTCCAAACTTGTTTATTAAAATCACAAGAAACCACTAGATGAAAGTTTGTTTCATCATGAGATTTGCATAAGCTGCACCATTCTGCCCCATATGTATTTCTCTCTTGCATAATGTCACAAGTGAAAGCTTTATTGTTAAGAAGTAACTACATGAAAATACGAGATTTTGAAGGGCATTTGTATTTCCACACCTTCTATCACCATTTATGTGTTTGGAAAACCCCGAAAGAAACAAAGGCCTTGTATCCTTCTTTAGGCGTATAATCACCAGTGGGATTCAAAGACCACACCAAAGCATCTTCATCGTCTTTTAATATAACAAAAACTGATCTTAATTTCCCAATATAACTGTCCCATATATTGTAATCCACCTCTCTAAGCCCCAAGTCCCTACTAGTAAGCCATTCTTGTTGCCAAATAACAGTGAGATGTGGATTAGCAATTTGGGACAAATTTGTGATGCCACTAACATTGAGTTGAAGTATACGATCACGAAGTTTATACTTCTCGCCACACCCAATCCAAGGGTCTATCCCCACTTGCATTCTAGTACCACAAACTATCTTCCATACCAACCAAGGGGAAAGCAACAACCGCTTTCCATATAACATGTACATTATGCAAACTCTTAACAAGAGATCACAACCACATATCAATAGAATTTGGGAGAATATATTTCTGTTTTACCCCCATGCTCGACAAACCTTTGCTTTTGAATAAGCCTCCAAACACTTTTTTCAGCCAATGCTTAAGAAAAAAAAAAATGTTTTTGAGTCCCTTGTACCCTAGACTCTTTTGGCACAAAAAGTTTTTCCCAACTTACTAAAGAAAAACCTTTCATGTCTTTACTCCGAGCCCAAATGAATCTAAAGCATAACCTTCTATTCAATTCAAGCACTCCTTTGTGGATCCAAGACAATGCCAACCAATAAATGGGAGTAGCCTTTAAAACAACTTTTACCAATACCAGTCTGCCCCCTCTAGACAACAAACAATTGCACCAAATATTTAACCTTTTCTCAACTTTAGAAATCAGTCATTGCCAATATTTTCTTTGATAGACAATTGGCTTAAGAAGAAAACCCAAGTACTTAAGACCATTCCCCAACTCTTAACTGTTTTTTTGGATTATGGTAAAAGTGAGGGTTTTGGTAGGACCCACATCCTTGTTACAAAGGCCCTTACCGATCAGATATACTTTGATATGACATAATACTAGCTAGTCTATCAATAAAAAGTGAACCATAATCCAAAAAGTTCGCAAAAAGCCCACACCCCGGGCTATATAGGTATATTATTTTTAAGTTCATTAATAACCTCCTTCACAACAAAGTCCTCAGTTTTGCTAACAAAAGTTTCAACAACATTTTAACAGATCCTTACAACTATTATGAAGATGGAGCCAGGTGGCATCCGCAGTGATTTTCCAGTTCCTAATGACTTTAAAACATTGGTAATGTTAGCAAGGATGCCATGAATGAGTTCCACAACAACTTCCACACGCTTGTCAGCATAAGCATTGGGTTCCAAATTAGCATCCTGGGTTGGCATGTCCTCAACAACCTTCCTCAACATAGTCCTCATCGGCTTCTTTCTCGGCAACCTCATTGGCAATTTCCTTAGTGACGTCCTCAACGACATCCTCCTTTGCATAGCCTTCTTCTTCCTCAACAACTTCCTCTGCTTCAAAACCATAATCCTCTTCCATCTCCTCATAAACATCCAATTTTCCTCTAGAGCCAGAGATAATCAGGGAATCAGGGTAGGCAGTAGTCAGTTCGAGCAAAATCTCGGGAATTGGGTCAACTTTAGCAATATTTGAAGCATCCAAATTAGGAGGAACAACACTTCCAGAAACAAGAGCAGGGGAGACATGAGAGGAATGGGAATCAGCCGTCGGGGTGGCAGAATCACGGGGCGAAGAGCGAGCAGGGGGAGAAGAGGCAGCATCATGGTGACCAATAATTTCCACTTCCGAATCGGAGGAAGGTGGGGGATTCAGGCCGCGGCGGAGGCGACGAGTGATAGGGCGAGGAAGAGGCTGAGGAGGGGGGTGGCAACGAGTGAGCCGAGCCAATGACTATGGGAAACTGATTTAGGGCATGGGCATCTGCTGCATGCTTAAAGAGAAGATAAATAAGACCTTGGTGAAGTAAATTACCTTCACCTACTCTTGCCTTTTGTATGGATAAAACTAGAGACTGGTAAAGGAAATTAGCAAGATTAACCGTACCCCCATTACAAAAGTGAGCCAGGATAAAGAGCTGGGGCCCGTAAACCAATTTGTATCTGCCCTCCAAAGTAATGTACCTCATAATCTGTTCAACTATGTGATCCAAGGGCTCCTTAAGAGAGGTTCTTTCATAGCCCGACTTATAAATGTAAACTTTCTCTTTCCTTTTCGCCAAAAAAGCCGCCATTTCAGCTTTTAGAGACCTCTTAAAATAAATATCCCCTTCATTGGGAAGCCCAGTCGCTTCGGCAATGCTCTCCACCAAAATTACAAACTTCGTTTTGCCCACACGAACATTGCCCTGCTTCCAGGAGGACAAAACACTGCTATGCTTCCAAGAGGACAAAACATTGCTAGAAACCACCACAGAGTGCCCTGAGAGTCTTTCTATGAAAGTCGCCACCCCTTTTTCCACCAGAATCTTCCAGATGGCTTCATCTTGTTTAAGATCATCGTAGTTAGCGGGCTCAAGTTGAACCAGGGCACCCCCATGTTTTCCAGAATTGAGAAACAAAGATAACAACTAGCACAAATGGTATGAAATGAAGTTTTAACGCGGGTATAAATAAACAAACCCAAATCTCTATTGACACGTGCCCACGAGAGAAAAGGTTGCTTGCAATTATTTTTGAAAATTTGCATTAATGATTCAAATTTCACTTGCTCGGTTTCCCACGCGCGACGAAGGTAATCAGAAAAATTAAATTTCCAATCATCATAAATGTGATCATCGTTGGCGATGAGGGAAGCATACGGCCAAAGGAAACGAAATCCCAAGTAATCATGATAAGAGGTGCCAACCTTATACGTGCAAAACTTAGCAATGTTTATGATAGTCATCCTTAACTGCTTTTAGAATTAATTCAGGAAGATTCCCTATCCATTGTTGTTGATTTTGCTGTGAGACTCCAAGATTAGCAAACAAATCAATCACTTTGTTTCCTTCCCTGAAAACATGTTGATATTTAACATTGTTAAATTGAGATTGGAGGAGTCTTATGTCCGATATGATGTTGTTGATAGTCCAGCTGGCTACACCCTTGTTGTTAAGAAGATTAATCAAGTTTAGTGAGTCGCTTTCCACAATTATGTTAATCTTGCCAAAATTAGTGGCCAGTTCAAGACCCTTTAAAATAGCCAAAGCTTCAGCTCTATGGTTAGTGCCCAAATCAAGGAGGCAAAAGCTACCATTGGCTGTCCCAAATCATCCCTGATAGCACCACCCCCACTAGAGAGGCTTGTATTACCTTTAGCAGCCCCATCTGTATTTACTTTAAGCCATCCAGCAGGAGGAGGGGTCCAGGTAGTAGTAGCCCTAAGAGTAGTAGAGTTGGGAGGCTTGAGGGGAACCATGAGTTGCTGTAACCACTGTCTTTCCATGCTGAGAATAATTTTACACTTGTGCTGTTTCCAAATGCAACAATTCAAATTTTCTTGAAGACCATCAGAGATCAAAGTGAAGACCTGTTAGGGGGTACTTTGTTGATCCTTAAAGATTCTCCTGTTTCGCTCTTTCCATATGTTCCATAGGGTGTGAGGGAGAAGTAATTTCCAAGCAAGATTGACAACTTGATGACGAAAGAATGGAATCCATTGATCGATAACTTCCGGAATTGTTTTAGGGAAAACCCAAGACACTCCAAAAATATTAAACAAAAGACTCCAAACAGAGGAGTAATTACAATGAAAGAGTAAATGGGCCGAAGATTCAAGAGCGTTAAGACAAAGCACACACCTGGTAGGTAATGAGTATCCCCTCCTTTTTAGGTTTTCTCCCGATAGGAATGCATCTCTAGAAGTGAGCCAAGTGAAAAATCCCAGTTTAGGGATCACCTGAGGCATCTAGATTTGTTGTAATGCAGGGCCCTTTGCGCTGTGTGGAAGGGAGAGGTAGGCAACCTTGACAGAAAAGGAGCCCGAAACCGAAAGAGGCCATATTCTAGCATCCTCCACATAAGAAGCGGGTAAAAACTGTTGCACCAGTAAGAGCTTCAATTTTTCTATCAATTGCATCTGAAGACAGCTAGCGCCTTCCCAAATAGGTATAGACCAACTTGGGTGCAATGATGATCTATCGACATAATTTGCGACATAAGGACCGCAGGTTCTAATAAGTCTAGATCTTATAGGATCCCATAAGGGGTCATCAGATAACACCTTATCTCCCATCCATTTGTTGTTCCAGAAGGCAACTGTGTGGCCATTGCCAATTTTCCATCTAGTGCCTGCCTGAATCAAGATTTTGGTACTCTTAATGGAATTCCAAATAGCTGAGCCATTTGGGGTATTTTCATCATAGAAGTCCTCAACCGAAGAAATATATTTAGAGATCATCATCTGAGTCCAAGAGGCTCTTCCATTGTTAGCAATTTCCCAACCTAATTTGGCAAGCATGGAAGCATTCATATCAGCAATTCTGCACAAACCCAATCCCCCTAAAGTTGTAGGTTTACAAACCACCTTCCAAGAAACTAAGTGAATTCTCTTTCTTTCTTCAGATCCCGACCAAAGGAAATTTTTCTGGATTTGTTCAATAGTGGTAGCTACAGAGGCAAACATTTTCAGTAAGGACATAAAATAGATCGGTAAATTTCGCAATGTGGCCTTAACTAGTTGCAGCTTACCTACCTGACTGAGGAGGGAGCCTTTCCAGCCCGCTAGTTTCTTTTTGAATATGTCTATAACAGAATTCCAGAGGCACTTAGTTTGTCTTCCCAAAAAGAGTGGAAGACCAAGGTAAGAAGAGGGGAGATCCATAATCCTGTAGCCAAAGATGTCAACAATCTTTCTCTGTCTTCTAGTTGGGGTGTTAATGAAAGCAATGCTACTCTTCCCAAAGTTTATCTTTTGACCTGACGCCGATTGATAACAATCCAAAATAGGTTTCAACACTTTTTCCTCCTGGACTGAAGCTAAACCCAACAGAAGGGTGTCATCAGCGAATTGGCTGTGAGTGGAAGTTGAGACCCTAGAAGTGATAGTGATACCTTTGATGTTGCCTTCACCTTTAGCTACTTCCAAAGCTCTGCTGAGAGTATCAGCCATAAGAATAAACAAGAAGGGGGATAAAGGATCCCCTTTCCTGATTCCCCTACTTGAGTTAAAGTAGCCTTGAGGGATACCGTTAATGAGAATGGAGAATTTAGGCGTTGAGATACAATTATAAATCCAGGATCTCCATTTTTCCCCAAAACTGAATTTCTGAAGGACCCGAAGTAAGAAAGGCCAACTAACTCTATCAAACGCCTTTTGCATGTCAAGTTTAAGGATCATACTAGCCGAATTTTTGAGTGAAGCCTAGTGCATTGCCTCATGAATAGTAATGATGCCTCCTTGGATCAATCTACCTCCAATGAACCCATTTTGTTGTTCCGAAATTAAACTTGCCATAACTGGTTTGAGCCTAGAGGCAAGCATTTTTGTAATAATCTTATAAGAAGTGTTGCACAGGCTAATGGGCCTATAATTAGTGATCAATTTAGATCCCATTGACTTAGGAGCAAGGGAAATAAAGGTGTTATTCCATTCCTTTAACATAAGGTCTTTTTGCTGAAACTCAAGAATAACTGCATGAAGGTCAGATTCAATGATGTGCCATAAAGATTGAAAAAAAGCCGCAGGGAATCCATTAGGGCCAGGTGATTTATCGCCCTTCATATCGAAGACAACTTTCCTTATTTCATCAATAGAGAAGGGCTGGGTGAGTCTAACATTCATATCATCATTGATTAAATTAGGAATATGACTGAGCATTTCCTGACAATCCTCTTCATTCGGTGGGGGGCCCTCATGTAAAAGGTTAACATAGTAATTGATAAGTTCAGCAGTAATTGTATCATCTTTGTTAATGTAGGCACCATCCTCCGTGACTAACTCTTTTATTTTGTCCCTACTCTTGTGTTTCGTAGCAGTCATATGGAAGAATTTCGTGTTTCGATCTCCCTGTTGAAGCCAGGTGGCTCGTGATCTTTGACGCCAATAGATTTATTCCTCAGCCAAAGTGTTGTGATAGTCACTAAGTAGGGAAAGTTCCTTATGATGAAGCTGAGGGGATCTCCCTTTCAAATCAATCTCCTCAGAAATAGCAGCAAGCTTTAGAGATAACATCTCCTTTCTTCTACGGATAACCCCAAAAACCCGAGTTTTCCAAATTTTCAACTTATTCTTGACATATCTAAGCTTCTTTGCGAATCTGTACATATGCCCTGAATATCCGTCTGCCACCAGTCCTTGATAAGAGCTTCTAATTGATGATTTTGTAACCAAGCCACTTCAAAACGAAAGGGAGGATGTTTCGAGTTTTGAGCTTGTGAGGTGGTAAGAAGCAAAGGGCAATGATCAGAGGCTATCTTAGGCAAAGCTAGTAAATAGAAATCATTATAGTGAGCCATCCAATCCATAGAAACAAGGAATATGTCCAATTTACATTGAATGTGTTTATTTCCCAGCCTTCTGTTAGACCAAGTATAATTGGCTCCATGTAGATCAACATCAAAAAATTCCCCCATTCTGATAAAGTCAGCAAGAGCTTTTGTCCTAGAAGTGCTGACGCTGGTTCCACTTTGCTTCTGAGAGAGGTATAAAGGAGTATTAAATTCTCTAGCTATCAACCAAAGAAGATGCTTGCTGGTACAACGAAAATCTAGCTTGCCAACCCAAAATTTTTCTCTCTGAGACTCAGTGTTAGGCGCATATATATTAACATCAATCCAACCCAAATTGGACCCAATTTCTTGGAATAACATTCCTAAGAAATGTGGGGATTTGATGATACATTCCCCAAAGAGAATCTTCGGATTCCAAAAAGTGCATAAACCACCAACCAGCTGACTCCTGGGAAACCACAGAGGCATTGGGCTAAAGCTTATTAAGCATATTCTCCTCTTTCAATTTGGTTTCTTGAAGCATCAAAATATCTGGAAAGTGTTTGAGTCTAAAATCTTTAAGGATCCTTTTTTTCCAGGGAGCGTTCAGTCCCTGAACATTCCAAGAGAAAATCTTCATTTCTTTGTTTTTGGCTTACCTCCACTTGGGATGGCAAGGAGTCCCTGTGTTCCTTGAACTATTGAGAGAAATGCTTCCTCCTGAAGCTTTGCTTGATTTGTGAGTCTCCCTTTGGTTTTCTTAGTGCCCACATCAATCTTTTCCTTAGTGTTTTTTCTGGTATTCTTAGGCGGGACTACTATCAGTAGATAACGAAGCAAAAGGAGAGATGATGGCGTTCTCATGTAGAGGGGAGCGAGAAATGACAGTTCCAACAGACCGAGCGGAAGGAAGACGATGAAGGACATGCTCCAATAAATTGCAAAGAGAAAATGAGGAAGGAGGAGAGGAGGTAGAAGGGGAGGAGCCAAAAAGAGGAAAGGTGAGAGGAAGATTGAAGGAGGGGGAGGAAGCCAGAAGAGGAGCAGAGGGAGAAGGAAAAGCAGAAGAAGGGAGGGAAGGAGTGGAACAAGAAGGGGAGGAGGCAGAGGGGAGTGAAGCAGATGAAACAGGAAACAAGGAGGAAACCACCAATGGGGAAGAGGAAGTAGGAGGGGGTGGGGCAGAGACAGCTGGAGCCACCGAAGGGGACGAAGAAGGAAGGGGAAGCGAGGTTGAAGCAGAAGGGAGAACAATATCCTCATAAAGAACATCAAAAGGATTAGAAGTACTAATGACATTAGAGTTTTTGGGAATGTACTTGCCTTTGTTCAATTGGGACTGAGCTCTTTCTTTAGAAGATTGGGCTGGCTTGGTTGGGCAAGCCATCACCTAATGTCCATTGCTTTTGCAGTTGGAGCAAGCTTGAGGAATATATTTGTATTCAATGGGCTGAACCCAAGTTCCCAACTTAGATTATAGATCAATAGAGGATGGTAGGGGCGAGCTTATGTCAACATTGACACACAATCTGGCGTGAATGAATCTTGAGCCCGCCTTGGTAGCTTGATCAACAACTATTAGGGTACCAATGGATCTGGCGTGATGCCTTCAATGACTGTAGAGTGCCAAAACTCTAAGGGGAGGTCGGGAAGAAGAACCCAGACTGGAGCCCGAGTCATTGTTTCAGTCTTAGCATTGAACCTAGGTGTCTAGTGACGGATATAGAAGCCTCTCCTTCCAAAAAACTAAGGTCCACCCAGAAGAGCCCGAGCAAAGTCTTCTTTGTGAGAGAAAGTGAACAACATGAACCCATTGGAAAGAGCACAAATATCTACCGGACCACAGGGGGCCCATTTAATACATACCCATTTGCGTATCTCCTCCAAAGGCGGTCTAGGACCCATCAACTTTCCTATCAGTGACAATTCCCTAGAAGCTTGCATCGATATAGTGATCGAGGTAGGTATTTGAAGAGATAAAGTCCCATCAATGCTCTGAGGTTGGAGTTTTCCAAGTTCCGCAGGTTTCGAAGAGCCAACAACTATGTGCTTCCAGGAGTCGGCAGAGATGTTAGCAGTGTCAAGAGTGGGGCTAGGCGTCGGACCAGATGGATCTGCCATTGAAGTAGGAGGCAATCACAATAGAAATTCAAAAAGATGCAGAACGGGAAAGAAAAAA
The DNA here is from genome assembly GCA_019776745.2 of Taxus chinensis. Taxonomy (NCBI): domain Eukaryota; kingdom Viridiplantae; phylum Streptophyta; class Pinopsida; order Cupressales; family Taxaceae; genus Taxus; species Taxus chinensis. The sequence continues at coordinate 477,321,979 of CM034154.1, read as the reverse complement.
AACTCCATGTTTTTCTATTATTGTAGATGTTCCCCAGCTCTAATTGTTGGAAAGGAAGTAATATGGATATACTCACTTTTTCTTCATTGTCTAAACTAAATAATGAAATAGTAGATTTATCAAGATTTCCCTACATTCATGTAGCTAAACAAAGTAGATATAATATTTATTTCATCTTAGCAGTGCCCCTTCTTGAACCATCACGGAAAATCATAATATCATCAACAAAAAGGAGATGAGTTAATATGCAAGTGTTTGCAATTTTTAGTCCTTCGAAGTTCCTGCCCGACATGCCTCCTTTAAAGCTTGGCTGAGACCTTGAACAACAATAATAAACAACAATGGAGATAGTGAACAAGCCTGCCTAAGTCCTCTTTTAGGCTTGAAAAAATGGGTAGTGGAACCATTGATAAGTACAAAGAAGGAAACCGATGAAACACAGTTCATTACCCATGAAACGAATTGTGCACATAATCCCAAGTGTATGGGAAACAATGTTAGGTATAGCCAACTAACCCTATCATATGCCTTTGACAAATCAACCTTAGTAACCAAAGCCTTGAGTATTTTACTTTTAATGGAATGTAAGCCCTCTTGTGCTATCCCTACTACCTCATGAATTTGTCTCCCCTCTAGAGAGCCAAAATGTGCTTTAGAAACATGATTAGACAAGATAACTTTTAATCATATGGCTAAAATATTTGCAATGATTTTGTATATACACTTATGCAGGGAGATAGGCCTGAAATTATGAAAAGGGGAAGGTTATCAAACGAAAGAATAAGAGCTGTAAAGGTCTCCTCAAAAGAAGACATAATCTTCCCCGAAGATCTTGATTCCTCTATAACCTTCCTCAAGTCTTCTTCCAAAAAATCAAGACAACCTTGAAAAAACTCTAGAGACATCCTATCAAGCCTCATACTCTAATCCCCGCTGAAAAACTTTGTAAAACAGATACCATCTTGTCTCTACTTATTTCCTCCATTAAATTTTGATTATCAATATGATTAATAAAACAAGGAAATACATAAGCCATCTGAAGTACCCTTGCAATAATATCCCTTCTCTCAGCCTGATAAAAGTTCCCAAAATGATCCACCCCTTCTTTAGCCATGTCTTTAAAACATGAAGCCACACTTCCATCAGATTTCTCAATCTCTCAAACAAAACCTATGTTTTTCCGAAAATTTGCATATCGGTGAAAAACTTGGAATTTTCATCCCGATCTTGTAACCACATAGCTCTACTCTTTAACATCTAAGCCTTTTCCTTGTCTAACAGTAATTTTTTTCCCATTCTTCCAAGATGTTAAGCTCCACTTTGGAGGCCTCATTTAAGAACCCAAAACCATCACTGGAGTATATGACAACTAAATTTTCCTCCACCTCACTAATAAGCCTATCATCCTTGATATTTTTAGCCCAAGCCCACTCCTTAGATGCCTATTTAGCCCTTTTGAGATTTTTGGCAAACTGAACACCAACAGATTCCCTAGAGGAAGCTACAAAAGGAATCCGTACATCGCTGATTTACTTAATATATTCCTTCTCCTTCACCCATTCAAGATTCAATTTGAAGGGACTCAGAGGTTTGTTCTCCACTAGAGCCAATTCTAGACAGACATGAGAGTGATCCGAATCACCTCCACAGGTCACCCACCATCTAAACTTGACATTATCTTCCATGAAAAGTTTAGAAATAAGGAACATTTAAATTCTTTTTGCTATTCTTGCCTCCCATGCCCTCTTATTTCACCGAGTAGGAGAAAGTATAATAGGCTCCACATCCACAAGACCCACCTCTTCAAAATTCCTCAGGAAATAACAAAAAAGACAATCCACTTGTGCAGTAGGCTCATACACCTCCACAACACCCAAAGAATAGTTGAGATCTCCCCCCATAATAGAAAAAACCCTGAAATAACTAGTCCCATTTAAAGATTTTGTCCCAATAATCAACTCTGTCATAGTAGGCTCCATATATGTTCAAAAAATTGACATCTTTCCCAAAATCTAGAGAATATAAAGTAGTCCCAAGACTAGAGGATATTTTTCTCCAACTCATCATAATGCCCCCTGATCTATCCCTGGAATCAAGAAATATAAAATCCCAATCCCCTAACATTCTTCCTAGATCAACAGCTACTTCCCCCTGTCATAGTTTCTTGAAGGAAGATAACATGAAGTTTTGAGCATTGATAAGCCTTATTAAAGCTAGTTTTTTAGGATTGCTAGCTAAAACCCTATAATTTAGGCTGATTACAATGATTTCAAACACCCCAATTAGGGAATTTGTTCCTTTAAGAACTCCTTCTAGTGACAACTGTTTCCCAGACAAATTCTTAGGATTAGCTTGTTTTTGTGCCAATGAAAAAAAATATTTCCTGCCCCTTGAATATCCTTTTTGACCTTTCTCTTCAATAAGGCCCAAACCCTCCTCAACACCCCTTAAGAACACCACACCTCCTTTCATCCTATATCACAAATTTTATTTCAGGCCATCCCTCTTTCCTCTCTCGGATAGAAAATTAGGATTCTCCTTAATATGTAAAGATACCAATTTAGTGAAAGAGGAGAATTCCTTGATAGTGTTACTTATTACAGGAGAAGAATGTCCCAATAAAACTAACAATAGCATCTCAGACACCTGAGAATATGAATGCAACCACTCATCCAATTTGGGGAGAGGATTTTTAGAAGAACCGTAGGCACTATATCCCCTTCCCCAGTCATCTTATTAACCACTTCCATACTTATAATGGTAGAGAAATTACTATGCCTTACCCCACCTCATGTCCTTGTATCCTCCCACCATCCTTTACCCCTATTTCCTCCACCAAGGCCCTGTTCACCCATTTTTTCTTCCAATAAATTACAGGCCACTGCCAGATGGCCTTATGAGTGCCAACGTCCACACTAGAAGGTGGTTCCTTTAAGAAATCCTTGTTTCAAAATTATATTCTCCACCAGGGCTTCCCTTTAGCTTATGTGCATCTGCATTCCGCCACTACCAAAGAAAGATAAAAGAAGAAATGCTCAGCTCTTACGAGATCTTCCTCAAAGAATACTAACCGTCCCTGAAACATGAAAGACCGACGATGACACCAACTTATCATGATTGTGTCCCCATTCAGTAGGTCATTTTGCTATGAGGCATTTTGACAAATATTTCACATGCTTTCTCTAAAAATCCCCAAAATTTCATACAAGACTATCATGGGATTCAAATCACTTTCAAAGATCTCATATCACATAGGATGATGAAAAGGGTTCAGGAGAAAGGCTCATATCCTACTACCTTCAAAGGACTTGGTTGCCTTCAAAACTCACTTCCTTTATATGTTAGCGGTTGGGTTTTGTTAATGTCTTCCACAACTTTTTGTATTTTTCCTAGACATAGATTTTAGCCCTCATTACGAAATGGCCGCAGGAGCATATTGTTATTACTACTGAGCCACCTCATCAATATGACTGTATGCATAGTTGATTCAGTGTGTGGCATTTCAATTTCTAATTTGCCGGTATTTCGGTGTATTTCAGTCAAAAGCTTTTCTGTTCAACAGTCCATCTCCACAGGTCACTATGTGCATTCCACCCTTCCATTTCTATGTTTTTGATCAATCAATCTGGATTGAGTCTTCACCTTTCTCTTCTCCCTCAATACCAAGCATTATAAAACACAATACCGACGGTGATATCTTGTTGAGATGCAACTGAAATTTTTATTTTCCTTAGTGAGGTATGCCTTATTTTTTGCCTGAAAGTTGTTGGTGTTTCTTGCTAGTGTGAGGGTTTTTTCTTGTCCCACCAGTTCATTTTTTCCTCCAATCTGTAACTTTTGCATGGCCACTACCACCAATATGAATTGTATGCCATCAACAATCCATTAACAATGCACACAATTTTTTTTCTCAAGAATCTAATAAGTTTTTTCAAAGAATTTTCAACGAAGTCTTAACAAACCTAGTGTTTTTTACCTATTTTTTACTGAAGTTCTTTCCTCTACTCCACTTTGATGCATATATTATTTCTCTAAACAAAACCAGGTTATCAACTCTGTAGATAATTGCAAGATGTCATATCTCAATTATGTGCAAACTCTTTAAACTTGTTAGAGAAGGTAGTAAAGAATTTTGAGATTTGTGATTGAGCCTTAAGGATTCTCCTTTAGGCTCCAATGTAAATGTAGAAGATATGAAAACATTACCTTTTTTTTAATAAATAAAATAAAATTGTAAATACTTCTATTGAACAAATAGAACTATTGCCAACAAAAATGTATCACTATTTGGAGCATTATCTCCAAATTGAAGATGAACATGTCATTCCCCCTAAATACATCAGACTTCCACTTGGTTTGAGATTCCCCTTGGGTCAACTACAAGTTTTTTCTTATCAGCTTCACATGGAGACAAAGCATTACATTCCTAGAGACCAACGCACTTGCACGCTTTACAACAATGAACCTGAATAAGAGGAGCACTTTATATTTCGCTATCGTGTGTACTATGAGATCCATGACAACTACTATTCTCTTTCGAGAAACTCAAGGCTCACTACGGGCCCTTATCCATTATGAAGACCAAAGGTGTGTAGCTTTATTTATCAGGGAGATGACCCAACATAGATATGGCCTCTTCAAACATCATCTTGGTAGCCTTGGGTCTCAGAATATCGATTCATTCCTTCTGCCTTCTACACAACATCGGTGGCATAAACAAGCTCATGATTCCACACAACAGTCACAATCTATCAGGTGTATAACCTCTTAAGCATGACATATAGACTTGTTGTATCTTGTCTCTTTCCAGTTGCTTCTTGTATTTTTTGTTTGTCTTTGTTTTTGCTTTCTTGCATTGTCTTGTTCTCTTTGCTCCTCTTCTAGTCCCATTAACCTTTTTGGTTACTTTTGGACATTAATTTTTAAATTTAAATTTAAATTTATTAATAATAAAATAATGCACAAGTTTAAAACCTTAAACAAAGAGCAACCAACAGGTATCCCATCAAGGGACAATTTACGACCATAATTATTATACAAAAACTTCATAAAAGGAAGAGGAAATTAAGAATAAATGTAACTAATAACCATGACTATTAGCGTAAAGCACTGTTTGGTAGCAACGATTGAATTTGATCCTTTATCTTTCCGATTACATCACACATCTAGATCTTTAATGTTGAATTGATACATTTGCACACATAGAGAGGAAAAAACCTGAGTTTGCTGAATAGCTGAAACATTGTCATTCCCAACGTATAGTTGTTGGCAATGATTTTTTCATAAATGAAAGAGGATACACAACTGACAAGTGTTCTAGATGACAACGAGGGTGGAGAGGGAGAGAATGCCAAGAAAGGTGGTTTTTTATTGAAATTATTAGGAAAAGGTTTTGGGAGAGAGGAGTAGATGGAAGACTAGAGTTGAGAGGAGGAAGGGAAATGCCAAAAGAGATGGGGGATAAGTTCAAGAGATGAGCAGAAGTGGCATTCCCCGGTACCAAGACCAATTTTGGATAAAGTGATGCCGACTGAAAGTTTCATATGAAAAATTTGCCATCCCAAAAGTTGACATTTGACCTTAGCAGGATACTGCTAAATTGTGTAGGCCATTATCACCATTGAGAATAAGAGAACGACATACACCATTTGGTATTAAGAGAGTCTTCAATTGGGAGTGAGCACTAAATCAATAGATATAAAACCCTTGGCATGGCTATGTTGATGGTAACTTGGTTTAGATAATGCTAATCCTTCCAAGGGGTTGAAGGGTTGTCTGTGATTTTAAGGAGAACCTTAAGTGGAATCAACTATAAAAGTGTGATATAGACATGTTTAAGTTTTGTGGGAAGATTAAACATATGACACAACAGGTTCTAGGAGAGCCAACTGCTAGTATTTTTATCCCAAATGTATATAATAATGTTAATGCCTTTTCCTGCAAAGGATTTTTCTCTAAATTCCGGTTGGACAACAAGGGAAAGTTTTTTAATTGAATTATCCGATTCCACCAAAGATTGGAAGTGGGAATACTCAAGCCATGCCTAAGAGATTGATGGTGTCATTGAAGGAGGGGCCATTTTCTGCTAAGCTATCCAATTATGCTTAAGAGGAAGGGAACCTATGATATTAAAGAAGGGTACATTTGGGATTTTATCTTCCCATGGAATGGAAGTCAAAAACCTTTATATGAAGCTTATTGGATCCTTTATTTGACAAGGATCTTCCAAGGCTATAAACCTTGAGTGGTTATTGTAACCCATTTGGTAGCAAGGCACTTCCCTTGTTGTAATGGATCAATAATCCCAAGCCCATCGACAGTTTTAGGTCAGACGTAAATTTCCCAAGAAAATGATGCCATCCTTTTCTTATTAGAATTGTTACTCCAAAGAAATCCCCAAACTAATTGTGTTAGCTTTCCATAAGCTGACTTTGAAGGGAACCAATAAGAAGAGTAGTATACATGGTTGGCTAGAAAAAGGCGATTGATGACAAGTAGCCATGAAAGTAGGTAGAGAAATTTACAAGAGCATTTTTCAACCTTTTTCAAAATTTTATTGAGCACCTAATCCCACATGTCACGAGGAGAAATATGAATACCAAACGGGATACCCAAGTATAGGCTAATCATCCAATGGGGAATTCCATTCCAAGATGGAGGAATCCAAGATAAATTTGGGTCGCTTTTAATGAAAACAACTTTTGTTTTGTGGCTGCACAACTTGGAGCCAAACATGTCACAATAAATATCAATAATTGGATGTGCATTTTCAATCCCTTGTTCAAAACTTTATAAATAGAGGATAAATTCATTAGTAAAATGAGAATTAAAAGCATAAGACTCCAATGGAAGATTAATTCCTTTCAAATATCCTTGATAATGAGCTCGTTGGAGCATATAACCAAGGGTATCAACAACCACAACATACATGATAGGGGTGAGTGGAAAAACTTTCCGAATGGAGCAATAAATGTCAAAAGATGTTGTGAGGTTTCCGTTAACAATGACCCGATCTTTTGCTTCGATGAAGAGCATATGAATGCGTCATCTAAAGCGAGGACCAAGTCCTAACGACTCAAGCATTTTGAGAACAAACTGCCAATGGATTTGATCATCAAAATCTATTTTAACCAATATTGCATCTTGATCATAATATTTAGCCCATTGGGTGGTTTCTGAAGCATAAAGAAGGTTGTCCAATATATATACCTTTTAAAAATACGATGTTCTCTAGGTGAATAATATCTTGTGCTATCAGTCTAAATTTCATAGCAATAGCCTTTGCAATGATTTTATGGAAACATTGAGAAGAGTAATGGGGAACCAACCAATCCTATTCTTGTTTCCAACTTTAGGGATAAGTTTGATCAGACCATGGTTAATGAAAACCCCTAAGGATCGATTGGCCTCCTATTTATAAACATTAAACAAGTTCATCTTGAGAATGGGCCATAAAGCTTAAAAGAATTCAATCGGGAGACCATCCAAGCCAGTTCATTGTCCAAAACACTGATTCAAGCTCGGTTATGGGAAGATGTTGCTCAAGAAAATGACTAGTATCCTGATTCACCTTGCATGGAATACATTCATGTACCCATCCTTCCAAAAAATATTCATACTCATCAAGGTAGTGGTCTTCCTGAAAAAGTTTATTATAATAGTGAAGAAAACTCCTTTGATATCAACAAGTGAGTGGATTTCAACTTCATCCTCAGTAATGCTGTGTGAGATGTACCCATGATGTTGTTTTTGTTGTAGGTATTTGAAAAAATATTTAGAATCGCGGTCACCACGTAGAATCTAGAAAAGGAGAGCCTACATCCTTGCATGTTGGCCTCTATAAAATTACAATTTTCTTGGACCATTATCTATTTTTGTAACAACAATTTGAAGGTTGGTATCGTGGGGATCTTCCTTAAGAGAAAGAAATTGTTGACTCAGTCTACACTTAAGATAGTTTTCTTTCTTCCATCTCTTTTTGGCCATAAGTTTTCCATATCCTCTCAGGAATTTGATTGTTCTTACAACAACAACCTCCCACCATAAAATCCAACCTGTGGATGAAGTAGGTCACATATACAGTTCCCAAACAATAACAATTTGGACTATGCAATGTGAGGAAGAAAGATGGGAAATATTAAGCTTGAAGGGAAGATGAGTGTGGGTGATTTAAAAAAAAAGAATTTTGTAAAACCCTGATTACAGAGTAAGTGAATATAAACTATGATATATAACTGCTATATACAATATGACACAAACAATAAGAAAGTAAAGTACAAAACCTTAAGAAAGAGATATAAGAAAGACAATTTAGATGATTTGTGCTTGCTCTGGGATTGGTACAGACTGGGAAAAATGCTGAACAGAACGTGAACAATGTCATCAATGCTCAGGATAAATTCTGTAACTCACAGATCAAGCTAGACATGGGTGTCTGGACTGGGGCAGGGGCATGCGGGCGCTGAAGACTGATACTAGACGCATGTGATTGCAAAAATGGTTAGAACTTGAATTTTATAGTGTCACACAAGTGTCGCAAATGATTCTTGTTGATTTCCTATGCGTCGCACCTTGATCGCAGAAGATACCTGTAACCTGCAAAATAGAAGTTCACCTGGAAAACCCAAAAAACCGCATAAAATCCAAAAAATAAAGATGCAATATGAGGAGTCAGACTGACCTCGACGGTCACTTGATAAAGTGAACTTATGACCGAGTGCTGCACTACATCTTAGACTCCATGTAGTTCTTGTGAGTGTGTGTAAGGATTGTGCCCTAGGATGCCCTAGTGCAAGTTGCACTTGATAGTGGGCTAGATCTAGAATGTAACAATGTATTACATGTGTGGATGGAATAAAATGAAATTCCCCTTCCTATATAGTGTATGTAGAAAATGCAGTCCCTTATCCCTTGATTGAATGCTAGATGGATGCCTTGAAGTGCTTTAGGTGCCTTTTGGATGCAAGTTTAGGTGATAGTAATAATGCTTAGAGCTTGGTCCTTTGTTTTGAACACATAACTATGTATTTATATGATTCCCTTGTTTGAATTTCATAATTGAAAACTAGAAGGCCGATCCATAAGTGAAAAAGATGCCCAAAAGATAAAAGAGACCCAAAAGAAGTGAGTAAGATAAGAGAGGGTTAAGAGCGCCTAGAGGGGACAAGAACGCCTGAGCGATGCTATCCTGACTGAGCACTGGTGTATAGAGCCATAAAATATAAATAAGTAAAATACTGAATGGGTTGTAGGGTGTGTAAGAGAAAATAGAAAACCAGAAACACAGAAAAGAGGCCAAAGATAGTTGTCAATTACTAGTTTTCTTGCTTAGGAATCTTATGAATGCTAGTATGTATTTAGGACCTAGAAATGTACCCAAGTGTGTGATTTTGTGTCTGCATTTTCCTCCACTTTATGTTGTTGAGTGAATACTTGATAACATAAAGTAGTTAGAAGATGCGTAACTTTTGTTCTTGTAGAGTGTGATGGTGATAACGTGCTGAAGAGACAAGTGAAGCGTGAAGGGATTGCAAAATGAAGAGTGAAAACTAGGAAAGGAAAGTGACCCTAGGGGTATAGCGTATGTGTTGTTTTTACCTATTGTTGTGCTTGTATTGTTTATGTAGGGATGTTTCTTGTTGCGTATTAAGGATGGACCTGTAAAAGAAGAGAGAAAGAGTAGTCAAAGTAGTTCATATGAAAAATATGAGTAAAGTATGTAAAAATGTGTAAAAGGAAAGTGTGCACCTTATGTGAAAGAGTGGAAATGATAGAAAGATGTCCTGAAAATACTGTGAAGAACAACGTTTTTGGCTGATCTCACGCCAAGAGAGTTTTTTACGTGATCTCACGCTAATCACAAGTTGTTTGGGTGATCTCACGCCAAGTGTGATTTTTTAGGTGATCTCATGCCAAGTGCGAGTTTTTTGGGCAATCTCACACTATAGAGAAAGTGTTAGTGTTAAGTTTGATGAATCATATTCTATGAGATCTATTTCTAAGGATAATGAAACATATTATGAGGATATTTTTAAGGAAGAAGAGGATGAAGTTTCTCAAGTGAACCAAGAAGAAGATGATGAGGAAGAAAGGCAAGATACAAAGGCTCCTTCTAGACAAGTTAAGAGAGATAATATGAAACTCAGATTTTGGGTAGGAAAGATGCTGTATCACTACAAGAAGGAAATTGGTAAGTCTTAAAAATCAAGAGAACCTAGATTTTATTTCAAAAATTGAACCTAAGAATATAGTAGAAGCTAGAAAAGATGAGTATTGGGTTAAGGCTATGAATGAATAGATAGATCAAACTGAAAAGAACAAAACTTGAGAACTTGTACCTAGACCTAAAGGTAAGAATGTAATTGGATCCAAATGGGTGTTTAGAAACAAACTAAATGGAAATGGAGAAGTCATAAGAAACAAAACAATATTAGTTTGCAAAGGGTATGCTCAAGTTGAGGGAATTGACTTTGATGAGACATTTCCACCTATAGCTAGGATGGAAGCAATCAAATTATTCTTAGCATATGCTGGTTTATAAGGGTTTAAATTTTATCAAATGGATGTAAAATATGCCTTCTTGAATGGTTATCTTAATGAGGAAGTTTATATGGAACAAACTGATGGTTTTTCATTGATCGATAAAGTTGATTATGTGTGCAAATTGAATAAGGCCCTTTATGGCCTAAAACAAGCTCCTAGAGCTTGGTATGAAAGACTTGATAAATATCTGATTGAGCAAGGTTTCAAGAGAGGTGTAGTTGATAGTAACTTGTGTTAGGAAATAAGAGATAAAATATGTGGAATAATCCCTTACAGAATCACAACAGTAGAAACTAATATGCAGAAAATATTACAGATCTCAAATAAAAGTGCATAATAAATAACACAACACAAAGAGACAAGATTCAACGTGGTTCACCCAATTTGGGCTACGTACACCAAGAATCACTTGCTCAAATTTTATTACAAGCCTCCACTCTCTCAATACAATACCCATATCTGTTTGGAGCTATGCTCAACAAACTCTACAGAATTCACACCCGGATTCAAAACACATATGCAATACATTTTCTTGTCTATGTATCATATGCATAAGACCATATAAATAGACAATTGTTTAAGCAGTTTGATACAAAACCATGGGTATCAAAACCATGGGAAAAAAAACCATGGGTATCAAAACAATGGGTACCGAAAAACCATGGGCCCAAAAATAGCCCATAACGGTTACCCATTACCCATGGGTTAATAAACCACCCATGAAAATTTGCTTCAGGGGATTCACCCCCAAACCCCCCTGACCCGCTCACCGGCGAGTGGGACCGCTATAAAAATACCTGAGTGTAACACATAGAAGGTGTACCACACTCTAACATGAAAATAGGCTCCACAAACATAACAATATCCCACTTGGAGACTGATTTCCACTGAGAAAGCTTCTCAACCCTTCACTGTCATCTGCGAAGGCCAATCAAAGCTGAACATAGCTTTAGTTTATCCCTTGTGACCACCTTGGTCATCATGTCTGCAAGATTCTGACTGGTATGAATCTTCTCCAACTTCAACTTATCTTCCTCCAAAGCTGTCCTGATGAAGTGATATCTCAACTGTATATGATTCATCCTGGAGTGGAAAGCAGAGTTCTTAGCTAGGTGTATAACACTCTAACTATCACTATGAAGCTTACATTCCTCCTGCTTATGCCCCAACTCCTCAAGCAATTGTTGTAACCACATCATCTCTTTGTTTGCCTCTGTGGCAGCAACATACTCAGCCTCCATGGTTGACAAAGCCACCAGCTTCTGTAGTCGTGAAATTCAGCTCACTGCTGTCCCACCTACAGTGTAAATATAACATGTAATGCTCCTCATGTTGTCTACATCTCCAGACATGTCTGAATCTACATAACCACGCAAAGTGGTGTCTGATCCACTGTAGCACAAAACTGTCCCCATGGTCCCTCTCAAATACCAAAGGATCCACTTTACTGCTTGCCAATACTCTTTACCTGGATCACTCATAAATCTACTCACAACTCCCACTACATGGGTAATATCAGGCCTAGTGCACACCATAGCATACATCAAACTGCCAACTGCTGATGAGTAAGGTACCTTGGACATCTGGTTTCTTTCCTGCTCTGTCTTGGGACACTACTCCTTTGATAACTTAAAATGGCCTACCAAAGGAGTCCCAACCAGTTTAACATCCTGCATGTTAAACCTATCCAATACCTTCTTAATGTACTCTTCCTGAGATAAAGTTAGCTTCCGTTCCTTCCTATCCCGAGTTATCCTCATACCAAGGATTTGTTTGGCTGCCCCCAAATCCTTCATATCAAAGGATTCGCTTAGCTGTTTCTTGAGTACTTTTATTTCCTGTATGTTTTTACCTGCAACCAACATGTCATCAACATATAAACACAGGATAATATAAATTTCATCCTCAAATTTATTTGTATACACACAATGGTTAGAATGACATCTAATATAACCTTGCTCCATCATGAAGCTATCAAACTTCTTATACCATTGACATGGAGCTTGTTTCAAGACATACAAGCTCTTCTTCAGTTTACACACCATCTCCTCTTTACCTTTGACCTCATAGCCCTCTGGTTGCTGCATATATAGTTCCTCCAAATCACCATGGAGAAATGCAGTCTTTACATCTAACTGTTCTAAGTGCAAGTCTTCTGCTGCACTATTCCAAGAACAGTTCTAATAGAAGTCATTTTTACTACAGGAGAAAAGATCTCATCAAAATCTATACCTTGTTTCTGTGCAAACCCCTTGATCACCAACTGGGCCTTATATCTTTTCTTTCCTCCTTCGTCTTTATCTCTATACACCCACTTGTTCTGCAATGTTCTTTTTCCTTCTGGTAGCTTCACCAAATCCCAAGTCCGGTTCTCCATGAGAGACTTATGCTCCTCATCCATGGCTTGCTCCCACTTCTTACTAGCATCTACTTGCATTGCTTCATCAAAGCTCTCTAGCTCTCCACTATCAGTGAGTAATAAATAATAAAGAGAAGGAGAAAAATGTTCAGGTTCTTTTCTTACCCTAAAAGACCTCCTCATTGTAGGAGTTTGGGGTTCCTATTGAGTTGGTTCCTGAACTGATTCATGGGTCACTGTCCCATCTGGAAGATCCTATACCACTGCATATTCTTTCTTAGGTTCTTCCTTGTTTTCCTGCAACTATTGCTTATACATGACTTTCTCATTAAAGACCACATCCCTAGACCAAATGATTTTCTTGTCCTTAATACTCCAACATTTAAATCCAAAGTCATCACCACCATAACCAATGAAAGTATATTTTTCTGATTTAGCCTCTAGCTTGGTCCTATCATCCTTGTCTATATGAACAAACACCTCACATCCAAAGACTCTAAGAAATGAATAATCAACTTTCTTACCATACCAATCCTCCTCAGGTATGCCTCCATCCAAGGTACTTGAGGGTCCTCTGTTTATCAAATACACAGTTGTGCTCACCGCTTCTACCCAAAAAGAAAGAGGCAGTCTTGCATGTAACCTCATGCTCCTAACACATTCCATTATTGTTCTGTTTATCCTTTCTGATACCCCATTCTGTTGTGGAGTTCATGGAACCGTCTTTTGCCTACAAATTCCATTCTTAGAACAGTAATCATTAAATTCATTGTTGCAATACTCCCCTCCATTATCTGACCTGAGACATTTTAGCTTAAGACCTGTTTCATTCTCTACCAAGGCTTTCCATTTAACAAAAGTGTCAAATACATCAGATTTGTTTCTAATACAATAAACCCAAACTTTCCTTGTTGCATCATCAATAAAAGTAACATAATAACTTGAACCCCCAAGAGATGATACCTGAGCTGGCCCCCACACATCAGAATGCACCAACTCTAACTTACTCTCTTTCTTTGTAGGTCCAACCTTGGGAAACCTTACTTACTTCTGTTCCCCATATATGCAGTCCTCACAGAACTCCAAACATGTTTCTGTATATCCGGGCAAATTCTTATTTATGATGTCCATGCCCTTATGGCTCATATGACCGAGCCTATAGTGCCATAATGTTGTATCTGCATCTGAAGCCACAAGATTACAATCATTAGTACTAAGATAATACAATTAGGTTAGATCAAATATAAGGTTCCAACCTACTTACCTCTAGCCACTACAAGAGCACCCTTGGTGACCTTCCAAGATTCATCTGTAAATATCACAGTACAACCATCACTTCCCAATTGCCTTGCCAATATCAAATTTCTCCTTAATGTAGGCACATGTCTAACATCCTTCAATAGCCATGTATTCCCATTCTGCATCTTAACCTGAACAGAACCTTTTCCAGCTATACTACAAGGCTCATCATCACCAAGAAATACATGCCCAAAATCCCCTTGAACATAATCAATAAAATAATGCCTATGTGGAGTAGCATGAAAAGAAGCCCCTGAATCTAAAACCCAATATTCATTAATATTATGCAAATAAAGAATCAAATCATCCTGACATACATTACCCGATGCCACATTTACCTCTTTGTTTTCTTCCTGTTGTTTCTTCTTGTCTCGAAGCTCCCAATAGTCCTTCTTTGCATGCCCAGACTTTCCACAGTTCCAACATACAATCTTGCTCTTGGATTTTTACCTTGCCTGATCTTTCGATTTTCCATGGTTTCCTCTATTCTTCTGTCTCCCTCTAGTTTCCACTGTCAAAGCATTCCCTGAAGTAGAAGATTCCCCAAAGCTTTTTCTTCGCATTTCCTTGCTTAGAATCACCCCTACAACATCCTCAAACTTCAACTTCGAGTTAGCTGGAACCGAGTTGTTTACCGCCATTACCAGACTATTCCAACTTTCAGGTAAAGAGCACAAAATTAATAAAGCCCTAACTTCTTCATCAAATTCTATTGTAACCGAAGCTAGCATATTCACAACCGTATTGAAATCATTTAAATGATCTGCTACTAAACTATTCTCAGACGTCTTCATATTAAACAACTTTTTCATTAAAAATATCTTATCAGAGGCAGAGGGTTTTTCATACAACTTCCCTAATGCATCCATCAGTTCTTTTGTAGTCTTTTCCTTTGAAACATTAAATAATACCAAAGATGCAAGACACAGCCAGATCATTCCAAGTGCCTTTCAATCCAACAAATCCCATTCCACATCTGTCATACTCGAGGGTTTGTTCACCTTCTCAGACAACGAAGTATAAAGATCCTTCTAATAAATGTAATCTTCCATCTGCATCTTCCAAAGACTGAAATTCTACTTGTTGAATTTATCAACCCTAGATCTTCCATCATCTTCCATAGCTCCCACTCAAGATAAAACTTTCCCTGTGATTCAACACTTCAGCAAACCAAATCAGGCTCTGATACCAATTGTTATAAAATAAGAGATAAAATATGCGGAATAATCCCTTACAAAATCGCAACAGTAGAAACTAATATGTAGAAAATATTACAGATCTCAAATAAAAGTGTAGAATAAATAACACACCACAGAGAGACAAGATTTAACGTGGTTCACCCAATTTGGGCTACGTCCACCAAGAATCACTTGCTCAGATTTTATTACAAGCCTCTACTCTCTCAATACAATACCTAGATCCATTTGGAGCTATGCTTAACAAACTCTACAAAATTCACACCCGAATTCAAAACACATCTACAATACATTTGCTTGTTTATGTATCATATGCATAAGACCATATAAATAGACAATTGCTTAAGCAGTTTGATACAAAACCGTGAGTATCAAAACCATGGGCAAAAAATCGTGGGTATCAAAACAATGGGTACTGAAAAACCATGGACCCAAAAATAGCCCATAACGGTTACCCATTACCCATGGGTTAATAAACTACCCATGAAAATTTGCTTCCGGAGATTCACCCTCGAACCCCCCTGACCCACTCACCAGCGAGTGGGACCGCCGTAAAAATACCCGAGTGTAACACATAGAAGGTGTACCACACTCTAACATGAAAATAGGCTCCACAAACATAACAACTTGTATATCAAGAGTGAAGGAGACATCTCTTGATAGTTGTAGTCTATGTAGATGATATCATATTTGGTGGAGGTAGTGATCACATGATCACAATTTTGCAAAGTTATGAAGAAAGAGTTTGAGATGTCTATCTTAGGAGAGCTTTCTTGATTTTTTGGACTTCAAATAAGTCAACATGACAAAGGTATATTTATCTCTCAATCCAAATATATCAAGGGAATTCTTAAGAAATTTCAAATGGATGAATGCATACCTGTTGGTACTCCTATGGTTATAGGTTGTAAACTTTGCAAGGAAAATGATACTCCTAAGGTAAATCAATCTGAGTATAGGTCTATGATAGGAAGGATACTATATGATACTACTTCTAGACCTGATATTGTGCAAGCGATTAGTTTGGTTGTAAGGTTTCAAGAAGATCCTAGAGAATCACATCTACAAGCAGTAGCAACCAAAGTGAGGATCAAAGACTCCCAGAAAGTTACGACAATGAAGCCAGGTTAAAAATTCCTTAGAGGAGAGGGGTGATGATTGAGACCAACTATGATCTCTTTTGTGCTTAACCATGTTAAAATTTCCACCTAATATCCACTCTCTAGGGGGAAAGTTAGAACTCATCCAATTCCAAAAAGTGACACATTATGTTGTGATATTTGAAGCATATATTGAGAAATTTCCAATGATTCACTTCGTAAAACATATTATAGCCCAAACACACCTATATTTTTGGTCTTCACCTATGACAATGATCTTAGAAGAAAAAAAGGGTGAAAGGATCTAAAATTCACCCCCACATCCTTCTTCATGAGATGTACAATAGGACGCGAAGTGCTTGTTAATGCAATGCGGCTTGAAAAGTAGGGCATGTACATTAAATTTAACCTCTTGAAGGAAAATGACCTTAGAAAGGTGATTTTCTATAAACCCTTTTGATGTGGAACTTTCATTCAGGAAGAGTAATCCCTCAAACATTCCATGAGAATAAGGAAAGCTTCATTAGGCACCACTAGATAGAGGCTTCTCAGCCTCATTATTAGCAAAAAAATAAAAATGATTTGAATTAGGATTGGGGATAGGGAGAGAGATGAAGTTATCCAACATGTTTCATTGATTAGGATCTCTCTCCCCCACCGGTTTTTTATGTAGACACTTTATGAGAGTCCCCAATAATGTTTTGGTTACTGCATTAGAACCCCAAGTGGAGACTCTGCATTGTGAATAAGGTATGGTTCTCTTTCCAACAACCTTCTAGGTTTCAGGAAGATGGATATCATTGACTTGAGTTTCCAAAATAGAATTAGGAGTAGTGTTAGCAAAGAGGGGGTGTGTTTCATTATTTATTGATTGTGGTTGAAGGTAGTGGAACCATGTTCATTCAAGGGTGGAGATGGTGTTTTAGGCGGAACTGAGGCATGAATGCCAGACTTCTTGGTATTAAGTTCATCTAACCTCTACTTCTTGAGCTTACATTTAGGGTAATCACGTATCAAATAGCCATATTTTCCATAGTATAAACATGCACGACACTTGTTTAGGTAAACAACAGGTTGAAGCTGAGGAAAACCTGAACCAAAAAGTTGAATTAAAGTGGGAAATGGTTAAGACAAATCCATTTCAATACAAACTATGGGATGGTTTTAGATACTTGAGAATGTGTCCTTATCACGTTTACACTAGAGAACATTTCCCAACTGGTTGGATAAATTGTGAAGAAATGGTCTAACAACTAGGTTGAGAAAGGGAAACTCAATCCACATGGGATATTGTGAGCGAGATGGTCCTTTAGGGTGAAAATTGAGATTCTACCCCTGAAGATAGCATACCTATCCACAAATAACCCATGTGCCATATTGAAGGGTTGTTTAGGAAAAATTAGGGGAGGCAAAGAGAACAAAGACATAGCCTCTACCCAAACCCCTTACAAAATCACTTTTCCATCCCCTAGTTTCCTCTTAAATGTGTCATGTCCATCTATAAAAAAATACTTTAAGGAGGAATGCCTCTAAGAAAAAGAGAACAACTGTACATTGGGAAATGTCAACAAAATATTTAGCAAACTCATCAAGTAGTTAAAAATAAAAATCATTACCTTCCTGATGCTGATCAAATTTGTTGCATGCACTATTGATCATTGATGGAGACATTCTCTCCTTTTGTTGCTTGTTTTCATGTGAGGGATGTAAATCTATGTCCATATTCTCTTGCTGGTCAATGAATAGGGATTTGGTGAGGTGTGAAAACCTTCCTCAAATCCTTGTGAGAAAAGGATATGACCATGAGCTTGTGTTTTTATGGCTTACTTGGGTCACGAAACCCCGACCAAGTTTTGTATGGTGAGAATAAGAAACCATGGATAGACAAAAATTGTGTTAGAAGCTTCCTCTCTCCTCCATAAGCACGAGAAACCGTAGCTGCCACCTCAACGACCTCTCCCTTCCATCCTGGAAAATGAATTCTTCCACTATAATCCTTGATATTGTTTCATCGTTCCCACTCTAAGTAGCCTTGATCTGGTACAATATTTTTGGCTAATAAGCCTTATTAAATTTCTTGGTAATGATTTTCAAGATTGTCATAGTGGTCCTAAATACTTTTCTTTTAATTTTTATTTTGGCATATTTTATGTATAATGAATTTCAAACACTTCACCTTTTGTAGTTTATTTTCTCTATAGGTGAACTTCTAGTCCATCCACTTTCTATGCAATAACAAAAATACCATATCTAGAAACATTCCTTTCAATGCTTTATTAGATGAGGATCTTTGGGAATGGATTCTTATGTTTCATTTTTCAAGCATACATATTCTTCGATAAAAAATCAACATACATACTTGAATGGTTGCAGATTTGTAATTGGAGGTTCAAATACTTGGAACCTCAATTTTGTACCAAAATTGTATTTTTATATAATATTTAAAATCATCTCTTGGTGTTTTATTTATCAATTAACTTAATGATCATCATCGCTGAATTCAATATTTATGTTTTCTCAAAGCTGCTTCTAGTGAACTACTTGATTGCTTTCCAACTTTAGAAAATTGCTCGAACCTTTTGAAACTCCCTCCTATAAAAGGTATGGATGAGCCTCATGTTAAAATGCATTGTTTTTTATAAGTATTTAAATCATTACTAATATTTTCTTTCCTGCCAATAAAACAAGTTTTCAATATCATACTTATTCAAGAAAAAGTCATTACATTCTTGTTGACAAAAAGGAACTTTTGGAGAATAACATTATCTATGTAGTAAGTGCTGAAATATGATTTGATCTAAGGTAAACGGTCTTGAAACCACCATATTATTTACTCTTCATGTAGGAAATAGATATTTGTATACACTTTTTCTATATGTTGTCTAGAGTGTATGATCTCGTCCCAAGCGATGACATTGCCGATATGACGAGGGGATTAGATCATGAAAATTTTTAAGACACAAGCTTTATATGTTGACATGATGTTGACCGAATGGGTTGTGGTCCAACAGTGTGGATGATGGTGTAAAAGGTGTTGCCTAGTCATCCACCAGGGTTCTACCCCTAGGAGATACCAATATTAAAAAGGGATGAGACCGAGATCGTGCCTTAGGTGACTTTAGTAGAATGGATACCCCTCAGACTTGACATCTAAGCTAAAGGGGATTGGATTAATCCCAGGCATTCAACACAAAAGTAATAATGTGGAAATTCTTGGTTTGGAGGGATGAATGATAGTCTTTGGCACTAATATTTATATTTTTTAGTTTTTCTTGTGATGTACAATATCTTGTTTGATTCTTCAACTCAAATTTGCTTGTATGGAGGACCAATAAGGATTGATATGTTTTGAATGTTGCGGTGGATTCATAAAACATAAAATTCATACAAATGAGTTTAATTTGTGAAAAAATTGGGAAGAGATGTACATAGAAAAATTACAAATAATTTGACTTCTCCTATGATTCGTCTTATGCCATAATGTTCTATTTATTTTCTAGGAAATACTAAAAACAAATGAAATTTATAGATGATTGCATGCCTCCTAAGAAATTAAAAGTATAAATTTATTAAATAAACCTTTTTAAAGTTTGAAAAAAAAAGACATGGGATAAATGAAAATAGCCAATGAAACTTAGGGGAAGATCACATAGGCTCATTCTTATTGGTTGCGCTTGAGCTTATTTCTTATTATTTTGGATTTTATTTTTCTTAAACACGAAGCCAAATGAAACATTACACTTTATCTAATGATTCAAAGAAACATTAGATGAAAAATGAGGAGCAAGGATGAAAATAAAAAATGTTACTACCCACCACTATTGATAAAAAGAAAAAGATTACCAGTGACAAGACAAGTCTCACTTGAATTTCAATTTCATTTTCACTACCACGTTGTCAATTTATCTTTAACATTAATAAAAAGAAATAATTGTAGTATGATCCATTAAATATAATATACTGGAAATTACTGGAGTCTAAATAATTTAATATAAAAAATACTGACAATTGCAGTCCTCTATTGTGATTGATTTACAGATATGAATGAAATGAGGCACGAATTTCAGTCATATGCTTTCCTCACAAATTCTCTTGGAAAAAATCATGATAAAATTTTAAGGAAAAAAAACTTCATCGAAGACAGAGTTGGTGTATGCTTACTTTGAGAAATAAAAATAGTTTGTATCGAGTTATCATGTTCAAGTATTTCATGTTTGTTTGATAAAAAAATTAGTGAGGTGTCTTTATACACCTCATTTTTGATGGTTACTAACTGTTTCTATCGTGCGGGGGCTATTGATGTGTTTTCATCCTGAGTGGGTATCTAAAGACCTTTTGAGATTGTGGGGTGATCGTATTTGGTTGTGTGGGATAGACAATAACATTTGAGAGATGTCTCTATTATGCCATAATTCCCTTACCCTTGTCTCGTGTCTTCCCTTTTTTCACACATTGTACTCAATATGTCCACTTGTATCATTATATTCACTTGCTTATGCTCACTACACACTCTTATCCCTAATTTCGATCACTATGTACCTTCTCCATCATCTCCATTTATATTCTGGATTCCATTCCTCATTATTTATGCCCCATGACCTTAAGGTTCCACTGAGGTTGACGCCATCGCATGTGCGGTGATGGTGTTGTTGGCATGTGGTCTTATAGGTGTTTTCTTTTATGCAAAACCACATTAATGACAAAGTGGATGTTGGATTAGGGTCATTTGATGATGTATATGATGTTAACATAATGATTCAGATGTGTCTATGATGATACAATGAGATTCAGTGAGGATTGCTTGCTCTTACAAGCCTATTCAAGTGCCTAGGTGATGATGAATGATGTTAGGGGATTTTTGGATTCTTAAGAAGCATGTCGACATAATGGATAAAATTTTTAGAGGGTGCTTGGGCACTCACAACAATGACATGGTGAAGATATAAGTATTTGACTATGTTACATGTGCTCGTTTGGAGCAGGCATGGTTGCTTGGAGGTGTGACAGTGTGGTTTGGAGCTATATGTGCTCATGAAAGATTTCATTCAGGTATACTATGGCATATCAGGTATGTTTGGGTCATTTTCAGAGGTTTAATGATGAGTTATTGCATTCTTTCAGTTGACCCTAGCTTTTATAGTGAGAATCCTTAAGGTGAGGCTATGCAAATGAGATAGGATGGAGAGTTTGAGGTATGGTTATGGAATTATGATGATTGGATATGTTAGTGTGATGTGTCATGGTTCTTTGAGAAAAATTTTAGGTTTCTAGGATGTGAATTTTTCAAGATATGACAGTTTATGTAAGACAGGGTCAAGATCAAGTGAAATTCCAGCTCGAGTTGGTACTTCTGATGCTCATCCTGAAGTTTTTGATTTGCATGGGACTTTGGGGATTTCAGGTATGTTTATATGATAAGTATAGAAAGTTTAAAAAAAATAACTAGGTCAGTTCATCGTCAGGTTTTTATGAACGAACATTAAAAAGGTAAAGTGGTCTAAAACCCTAGTTAAACCCTAACTAGGAGCAGTCTGTAGAAGAAGATGTATAGTGAGCCAATTTTGATTTATTAATCAAAATTGATGGTTTAATGTTGTATAGGAATATATTATATTTTCATAAATGTATGATTGAGTTCATGGTGATGAGTGGGCCCCAGTCAAACATGCCATTTTATGAAGAAGAAGGTTTTGAGACAAGGTTGTCCAAAAGAGGTATGTGCTAAATTGATGTTATGGAATTTATGTGAAATTATATTTATGTACATGGAGGTTTTAGGACATGTTCATGCAGGTACATGGTCATTTTAGGTCCATTCAAGTTGACTGGTCAAAGCGTAATTTTGAGGCCTTAAAGAGAAGGGTTCAGTGAAATGGCTATATCTTGAGCTATAAGTTGAATTTTGAGGTGATTAAAAATGTTTTAGAAAGAGGATTCAGAAATATTTATATTGATGTGAGGTTTTACTCATGATGAGGTGATTTTTTATGGTTTCCAGGTCATTATTTAGATAGGAATATTTTTTCCAGTGCAGATCAAGATGTATTTTTGTGTAAGTTTGGAGTTGTTTGAAGCATGATATGAATTACATCATGCTTTATATAACTTGGAAAGTGAAGAGGGATGAATTGAGAATAAAATGAATTAATTTTGAGGTCTTTTATGTTTGTATAAATGTTTCTATGAGATGACCTTTGGAAACATATTTTTTGGTAGGTTGATTTGGTGAAGACAAAAGTAGCCGTGGTTTGAGTAGGAGGCTTATTCAAGGCTTATAACTTGCTTAGAATTTTTATAAAGGTTATGAATTTTCCATTGAGTGTTTACATGGTATTGTTTGGATTAGTAAAAGAGATTTAGTGGAATAATTAATTTTCCACTGTGCTGAAGAGTGTAAGAAACAACAATTTTGAGATTTACAAAGTGCACTGGCCCCATTAAATGAAATAATTTGATTAGCTGAGAAAAATTACGACCATGTATGAATGTTAAATGATATTTTAATCATATTTAAGGTTTTATGGGTCATGAATATGTATGGTTTTGATGTAAGGGTAGTTTTATCTTTGTACCCATGGGGTTTTGAGCCATTTTGGCAAATGTAATGAGGTTTTTAGCTAGGCCGACCTATTTGGGTCATATGTAATTGTTTTAATTAAAATTTGGGATGTTTTAATCTCTTGTAACAATCTCAACATGTTAAGTTAAATATGTTTCTTTTTCTCACTGTTGCTCTCAAGTTGTGTGGATGAGACACACCTTGGAGGATTTCAAGATCAAGAATGATGGACCTACATCTATATTGTGTGATAGAACTAGTGAAATAAATGTATTAAGGAATCCTGTTTTACATTCTAAGACAAAATACATTCCTATAAAGTATCATTAAGTAAGATACCTTCTGAGCAAAGGATGCATCAAGTTGGAGCATGTTTCTACAAAGGAGAAAGTGGATGACATACTCATAAAACCTCTTCCAAAACCTACATTTGAATACTTGAGCAGCATGGTGGGGGTAATCTCAGCTCTTGATAAACCTTAAATGATTTAAGAATGTGTTTTAGGGCAAGAAAATGATAAATCTTCTCCTAGCAAAGAGATAACTATTGTGGGTCTGTAAGTTGTCTTAGTTTTCATATAAGAAAAGGTGTCACATCATATGTATAAGGTCATTTGAGTAGTATTTGTGATCTGTTATGATCAAAGTCTCTTATGAGTCTATTCAAGATGTTATAATGTTCATATTGAGTTTGTATGAGTTGTTTCTAATGTCTGTAGTGATCTTAGATATCTGAATATATTTCATGAACCATCATGTATTTCTGAAGCAAGCATTGTGTAATGATTTCAATGGAGTATGAAGGGTCCTTGTTATTCATGCATCTTCTCAAATGTATAAGGTTATGTCTACTCATGGGTCTGTGTGATATCTAGAGTCAATTTTGAGTGGTTGATGATGTTATAATGGTTGTCACAAGTTGCATTGACATGTGTCAAGAGTATTCAGTAGTTCATGAGGTTTATAAGGTCATGAAGGTGTCTCAGAACTTTTATATGTCATCATATGTCTCAATGTCCAAGCATAATCATATCAAGGTTATTATTACACAAGTCTCAGTCTATATAGGTCTTTAGGTAATAAGTAATGAGCTCCATAGGTGTGTGGTTCCTCCTCAATGTCTAAGAAGATGCTTTGAGAATATGAATAATGTATTCATGTGTTGATTTGATTAGTACACACTTCAAAGGTTGGTTTATGCCCAAAAAATGTTCAAAACATAAGTGCTCTAGAGGTTTCCAAGAAGATTTCAGGTATGCAAATGCCTTATAGGGTTTCATATCAAGTAAGTATTCAAGTTCTTCGATAATTTTATGAAAGAAGTGTTGATGAAGTTTTGTAAACTTATGAGCAAATTTGAACATTTTTGCCACTTCTCTACCCTGAATGGGCTGTCATAGTCCTTAGTGAGCAGTATAGATGGAAACTTTCTTTCAAAGGCTTAAATGTTATAATATGGAGCTTAAAGTTTGCATATATCATCTAAATTATGAGGATTAAATGATGCAGGTGTTTTTAAGGCATAAATATGTGTATATTATCTGGATTTCATTACAGAGTTTGAAAATTGTCTTCAGAACACAGTGACCTAATCTGTGTTAGGTAATCCTTGAAATATGGGTATGATCTATTCTAGGTTAGTCTTCAAGGCTTGAAGGAGTGAATGTATATTCAAAAGGAGTGTCTACGTCAAGTGAGAATATTCCATAACTATGTACATATCAAAAGTTATATGTGCATCATGATTAATGGATTGTTACAGTGTATAAGATGCTCCTAGTCTATGCTGAATGTTACATGAAGTAAGATATAGGTACACAATTTTTTTGTCGATTCTCAAAGTTTCCTTGGAATTGAAAAGTGTGCTGGAATATTCATATGGTCATTTGATGAAGAGTATCCATATCCTTTGTGAACTATGTTGACATAAAACATGCATCTACAGGCTATGAGAAAATTTAGAGGTAGAGTACATTGATCACTCAGGTATGAAAGCTACTTTGTATTAATTTTTAGTGGGAAACTATCTTAATATCATGTTTGGTCATGTGTAAAGATACATTTATTCCTTGGAAGTCAATGAAATATTATCCTAGAGATAGTAAGTATGTGGAAGTTTTTCTATTGCTCTTTGCACATTAAAAATGACCACCTACATGTTACAGTGACTGTGAAGGGAAGAATATGAGTTCTTTCAACATGTATGGTGTGTGGTCAAGTCATTGTGTGTTGTCAAGGTGATACTTGCATGAATAATTCATTGTGGTGTATAGTTACTTAACTCATGAAAAAGGTTGCTTGATATGGTGTCTCTGAGTTTTGGTATAGTGCTCACAAAAATGTTGATACAAGTTGGGATAGTGTGTAAAGTACATTCAAGATAGGGGGAGTTCATAGTTCCATCCTTGAAGTGGTATCTTGGTACACTCTTACATCTGAAGAGAATGCCTCTTGACAAAAGAGGAAGGTAAAATTTCATCTCAGTTGTTGTCATCACATGAAAATATTTTGCTCAGGTGCATATAGTTGTGTATGAGCCTACTAAAGTCACGAGGAGTATCAATGAGTATTCTAAATGGTGATATGTAGGATCTCAAAGAATATGAGGTATGTATTGAGAAAAATAGAAAGGTATGACTCATGTGTGCAATATCTTAGTCAATTATGTCTATATAAGACTGAAAAGAAGCTTTAGGGTAGGGAAAATGTGTTCAAGATGATTTCTAACCAGGTAACCGAGGTAACATGCATAATTTTGAGTCTCTCTACTAGATATAGTGTTCTTGAGTCTAGGGGGAGTGCTCTTTTTTTGAATCATGAGTTAAGAGAATATTGGGAGAGCCTCAAAGTTGGTCCTAAAATTACTAAGAAGCTACTTTAGGGCTCTTAGTCCTAAGTATGATATGAAGAGCAAGAATTAGCATTGTAGAGATTTTCTTAGGCATAGAAAAGGTGGAAATTAGAAAAAATGGAGGTATGATGCTTTGATATGGTGAATTTTGGCGTTGTTGGCATGATTTCAGTTGGTATGGCTAAGATTATAGTTGGCAACATTGTTTCCATGAAGGCTCAAGTAGGGTTGATAGTGAAAATTGCTTGTTTAGCATGCCTAGAAGGATGAAAGTGATGTGTTGGCTCCTAAAAAGTTATGATTATGCTTCATTTATTCTTTGTTGATGATGTTCAGATGTTTTAGATGCTTATCCTAGGGGGAGCATGGTATTTACATGCCTAAAAAGAAGGAAAAATCATAATTTGTGAAGAATTTCAATGTTTTGAGCTTGAATGAGATCTTTGGTTGATGTTTCTAACCAAAACATGATGTTATGAAGCTTATTAAGGTGAAGAATATGTTGCTAAATTTTTTCCTTTGTCATTAATGTAAAAAAGGGGGGAAGTTCAAGGTGTTTTCCATCAATGACAAAGGTGGAGATTGTTTGCATGTGGTCCTATTAGGTGTTGTCATTGATGTAAAACCACATTATTGACAAAGTGAATGTTATATTAGGATTATTTTATGATTTATATGATGCTAACATGATGATTCAGATGTTTCTATGTTGGTATAGTGAGATTCAATGAGGATTACTTGCTCTTGCAATCCTATTCAAGTGCCTAGGTGATGTAGCATGACAATATGAGCTTCTTGGATGCTTGAGAATCATGTTGACATGATGGATAGCAGGTTTAAAGAGTGCTTGGGAATTCACAGTAGTGGCATGGTGTAGATACAAGTGTTTGGTAATGTTACAGGTGCTCATTTGCAACATGCATGGTTACTAGGAGGTATGAGATTGAGATTTGGAGCTATAGGAGCTCATGTATGCTTTAATTTAGGTATATTAAGGTGTATTAGGTATGTTTGGGTCATTTCTAATGGTTTTATTATGGTTTATTTCACTCTTTTAGTTGACCCTAGCTTCTACAATGAGAAACACACAAGTAAGCAAAGGTAAGTCTTAATGGCTGGAGAAATTGAGGTATGGTATTAACATTTTGATGACTAGAGATATTATTGTGATGTTTCATGGTTCTTTGAGAAAAAATTCAAGTTTTTAGGATGTGAATTTTGTAAGATATGACAATTTATGTGAGACAGGGTCAAGAACAATTGAAAATCCAACTCGAATTTGATCTTCTGATGCTTGTTGTGAAGTGTGTGATTTTCATGGGACCCTATGTATTTAAGGAATATATATGGTGAGTTTAAAAGGTTTCACAAAAATAATTAGGTCATTTCAATGTCTTTTTTTATGAATGAATGTTAAGAAGATAAAGTTGTCTAAAACCCTAGTTAAACTCTAGCTAGGAGCAATTTGCAAAAGAACAGGTATAGTGACCTAGTTTTATTTTTTCATCAAAATTTATCATTAGATGATGTAGTATGAATATATTATCTTTCTATAAATTTATTTTTGTGGTCATGGTGATGAGTGGGCCGCACTAAAATAGGGTAAATTTATGAAGAAGAAGTGTTTTGGGACAAGGTTGTCCAAATGAGCGTATGCATGCTAAATTTATGGTGCATGATGTATGTGAGATAATGTTGATTTCCATGAGGTTTTAGTACATGTTAATTTAGGTAAATTTTAATTTTAGGTGTATTCAGGTTGACTGGTCAAATGGCAGTTTTTTGGCTTCAAAATGCGAGTGCTTAGTAAAATGGCCATAACAGGAGGTACAGGAGGAATTTTGAAGATGATTCAAGTTTTTTTGGAAATATGATTCAGATGTACCTTTACATTTATATAAGTATTTTGATTCATTATTATATCATTTTAGTGAGGGTTTATAGGTCATTCTTTGGACATGAAGGTTTTTTACTAATGTAGGGACAGGATGTGTTTTGCTAAACGTTTTGAGTTGTTTGAAGCATGTGATGGATTGGGTGATGCTTTATATTACATATAATGTGAATAGGGATGAATTTTTTATTAAATGAATCCATTTTTGAGGAATCTTGAATGTTCATATAATTTTTTTAATGAGCTAACCTTTGAAAACAGACTTTTTTGGCAAGGTTGATCTGACGAAGAAAAACGTGACTTGGGTTTGAGCAGTTGGTTGATTAAAGGCTTCTAAATTTATTAGAATTATTCTACAAGGTTCATTGAAATTACATAAATTTTTCCAAATAAAATGGTGTGGTTGATTAGATGTGATTTGGTGGCATAATGACAGTTTCCAGGGTGTTGAAGGGTGTAGGAAACAACTGTTTTAAGAAATGCAAAGAGTATTAAGCCCATTAAATGAAATAATTTGATCTGTTGAGATAAATTGTGACAATTTATTAATTTTAAATGATAATTTAATGATGTGCAATGATTTATGGGTGATTTATATGTATGATTTTGATGTAAGGGCAATTTTAAGATTGTGCCCATGGGGTTTTGAGCCATTTTTGGCACATGTAATGAGGTTTTTAGATAGGCTGAGACCTAATCGGGTCACTTTTTACTGTTTTAATTCAAATTTGGGAAATTTCATTGATGTATGGGTTGATGCCAAATTAGGGAAAGAGTATTTTTTGTATGAATTTGAAATCATGAGGAGCTTATAAAAGAATAGTTTTCGGGTGATTTGGTAAGCTAGTTGTGTTTGTGTGTGCAAGGTGTGCGATATAGGTGTGAGTGATATTGTCAGGTATTGGAGAATGCATGAATCAAGGTTTAAATAAAGTGTTTTTAATGTTAAGGAAGATATCCATTAGACATGTGTGCAAGTGTTTTAAGGTTTGAAAAGTTGATTGAAGAGCTAGTTTTGTGAAGGGTTTGATCACCTAGGGTTTGAAGAGTTGAAGAAGAGTGAGATATAAACTTGAGTCTCCATCAAGTGTAGAAAAAAAAAAATCAGAGATATTAACATCATAAGGTGTTTTAGTGGGTGATGTATCATCTTGGGGGGTTGTAGCATCCTCATGGAGTGGGTGCTTCACAAAATTAGGGGTTGGTGCTCCTTATAGGGTTGGCGCTCTAATAAACTAGGGGTTGGTGCTCCTTGTGGGGTTGGATCCTCACTAAATTCAGAAAAATATCAATATAAGATTGTTTTTTAATGGGTTTTTATTCCCCTCAAGTGTTTCCCACTTACCCCTTGTGCCTTGTGTTGATTATCTTGCTTATGGTTCTTGCGCATATAATTATGTTCATTGTATGCACACATTAATGGATGGTTGAGTGTTTATGAATTTTTGAATAATCAGATATAAAATATAAATTAAAATTATTGTAAGGACCGATGCACCCCCATATCATTCCATTTTTATTTCTAACACTAATTATTTACACATGCATTCGGGTAGTGCACTTTTACCGAGTTTTAAAAATGAAAAAACATTCAAATATGTTGCAAAAAAATACAAAAACATTCAAATTTGTTTCAAAAATAAAAAAAACATAAAACTGTCAAAAAATCCAAACATTATAAAACTAATAAAATCAATACATTCATATAATGTTTGACCAACTTTAAACAAATGGATAACACAGTTCAACATTTTTTCCATTTGACGACGCTCCTCATGAATGTTACAGATCATATTTAGATAATCATTTTTATTGCCCATGATGTATATCTATTCTCAAGGAAAGCAATCAATTACCCATTTTGTAATATAACTTTGTTTGGGGCACAATTAGATTTCAAATTTCAATCGAATTACTAAGAACAATACAATTTAAGGTATGAGATCAAAATGAGTACCAACATCATCTCTGCCTCAGGGATGGGAACCCCTTGTAGACACCACAAGAATAAGAAAAATAATACAACTAGCAAACGAAGTGCCTAGTCCATTGGGTAGGGAGTTAAAATAAAAACACATACATGGTCTTGAGAATATACGTAACATGAAACCAACAAATAACAAAATCTGGTCACTATAGACCAGAGCATAAAAGAGATACAGTAACAAAAAATGATAAAACTATATAGTGTATAAGGTCATACCTGAGCATTCAACTTTACCCAAAAAATATTTAAGATTCCTTCCATTGACAAGAAAGTTGAATAAATTTCCTTCAAGATACTTCAAAAATAAATCATTATCACCAATATTAGTATCAATATAATATGATCCCATCCATAGGGCATTAAATTTTGCACGTTTACCCTTATCTTCATGTTTATTGTCCTACAATAAGATTATATCTCTAACACTAAAGGTTTTAGGGGTAAATTTCTTGTCAAATATCATTTTGATATTTTCCCTAAACTTGACATGTTTCTGATGGGACTCTTTTATTTCAATAACCAACTTCATGATTTGGTTAATTATTGTTTCGTAAGGTCCCAATTCTTCCTCATCTTCTAACTCCTGCAAAAATTGATAGGCTGAGAGTTATAAATTTAAAGGGAGAAGGGATTGAATCCCATAAACTAACTCAAAAGGAATTTAACTAGTAGATATCTTGATTTTAACTGTGTCTTCCCATAGTGCAAAATTGAGTTCTTCACCCCACTTCCTCTTATTTGTATCAAGTGCCCTTCTAAGGATTTTAAAGATATTTTTTTAGTTTCCTAAATTTTCTTGGCCATTTCCCTGAGGGTTGTGAATTAATGCATAGGCCAAAATAATTCCATATTCTTATAAAATTTTAGCCAATGTCTTAGCTATGAATTATTATGGCATTATTTACAACTATCTTGATAGGTAATCTCTAAATCTACACATTTTATTATTGAGGAGAAAATCCATAACTACATGATGAGTTACTTTCCTAGTAGGGAATTCTTCAACCCATTTGGTAAAGTAGTATGTGGAATCCAATATCCACTTGTGTCTAGCACTTAATGAATCTTCTATTTCTCAAATAAAATCCATTCCCCATTATTTTAAATGGGATTAAATTGACACGGGTTGTAAGGGAAAAGAACCTAAATATTTTATTCTCCCACAAAAATGTTCACAACTTTCACACTTCCTAACCAGTACTCCAATATCTTTAAATAATGAAGGCCACCAATAACGTGCCCTAAAAATATTGTGAGCAGTAACTCTTCCAGCAAAGTGGTCTCCACATAATGCCCAATTAAATTATGTGATTATTTTTGGGGCTTCCTCTTCAGTGATACACCTAAGTAAAACTCCATTTGGATTCTTCTAAGCCTAACCCATAATCAATCAGAATGTAATTTTGAGAGGCTAGTTTAAGTGTACTCTTTTGGGTATTATCTAAGTGCTTAGGACATGTTATCAAAAAATTACAACACCCTCTGATTTTTCATGTGTGTGTGCATGATCTACTAGTTTAATTGGGTAACATGGAATTGTCTCAAGGTGTGGGACCTTGAAATTGAGACAACTCTCTAGACTATGATGGTTTCTCTTCCTAATATAATGTTGAAACTAATCCTAATTAATTAAATGCAACTAAGTACTCCTAATATATAATTTTAAGGGACAATGGAGATGGAGAGTGTATGAAAATAAGGAAATCCTACACTAACAGTGGTGATAGTACCAAGAGAAGGATGTGAAACATTATGATGAGGGAGAAATTGAAGGGGAATGCAGTTGAAAGATGCCATGATAGATTTTTAAAAGTCTCAAATCATGCATTTACTAAAAAATATCTATGATAAATCACAAGAAAAACCTACAAATGTGAGAAAACATGCACAGAACAAAACAACAACAAATAAGAGGGAAAAAAATATAAGAAAATTGTAAAAGGGTTGAGAGAACACCACAATGTCCAATTTTATTGCCTAAGTAATTTTCATAGTCCATTACAGTTGTAGAATAGAGGCACCATTACATTTATATATTTAATTTGAAGGTTTGCATCTCAATGGAAAATTTAGAAACAATTTTGCAAGATTTTCCTCCTAAATCTCATAATTCTCCCCTTTTCAAATGAGAAGGGTTACATTATAAAGAAGAAGTGAGTGAGAGAGAGAGAGAGAGAGAGAGAGATTAAATCCCGGATCTTCCCTTTTACCCACCAATAAACTTATTTAATTGGCTGAAAAACATTATGGAGAATTTGTAAAACCCATACCTTGATGTACTGTAGCTTTCTCCAAAAGAAAATGGCTGCCCATGATTCATAAATGCATTTATAACCACATGGAAGACATCAATTGGAGATGGTTTTTCTTCTACATTTTTCACCCACTTAACTCCACCAAATATTTTATTACTTAATTTATTATTGTAGAGGATTGAATAATGATTCCAATGAGTCTATATTTGTCCAATTTGGTGCAAAATTGAGGAATATATGGCCATTTTTGTGTAGGTTGCTCCTTAGTGTTTTCACCAATTTACGGGAATATGCAATAAATTTGGTGGCTGGGAATAATAATTATATAATTTTCCCCCAATTTTATAAAATTTATAATGTTTCAAATATTTTAGAGAGAGGGAATTAAAATTTGGAGGGTCGTACAGGGTTAAATTTCATAAAAAATCAAAATGTGGAACTCTTTGCAATCCCTGCTTCATCATAACCTATTTATAATGATACCCCCCAGGTTCAGACTACTGCATAGTTCAACCCTAAAGATTAGGACCCCCTAGTAGATCTCTCTCGACTCCCATTTCAAATCCCATTTTTAGAACTTATTTATACCTCATGTAAACATCATGAACGTATTATACTCACACTTTTTCACTATGAACATCCCCCTTCCACACACTTTGTGGAAGAAACCTACCCTACATAGTTCAAAATAAATCATCACGTGTCAATAAAAAAATATCAATTTCCATCGAACTCTCTTTTGATATTTATTCATGAATATTTTACCCTCTCGATTCAAACATTCCTGACAAGCTTCTCTTTTGTGTAAACGAGCCTCCCCTCTTTATCTCACTCCATATTTGACACATCATGCTTAAGATATCCCTCATAGATGAAGGTTATGGCACATGCGTTTACTCTCTTGAGTTCATTAAGATATTTGGTTACTCTATTGAGAACCTTAAGTACACTAGGAGAGTGTGTCAAGATTATGATCGTCAACATTTACAACATACAGGTTTCATTTGACTCCCTATTATTATGTATCGTCACACCTTCTACATCAAAGTCATGATCTTAAAATTCCCCTTATACTATAATATCCTCTTAGGTAGAATAGGACTCATCACATGTGAATAACCACACCATTCACTTGTCAATGTGTTAAGTTCATACACCTAGGGGATATCTATAAAGTTTAAGATGATACTAATCCTTAGAAATTTGAACTATTCTGATATGAATTTTAGATCAGTAATGTTAGCATCATGAGCTAATAAAATCACCATTGTGATTATGTAAATTTTTGATCACTTGACACTATTTCTATAGCTCTTGTTGGATGTAACCATAGAACATGTTTCAAGATGAATTTGTGAAACCATGAGACCTCAAAAAAGATAGGTTTCGGTGTAAACGATTAAACACTATGAAGATGTCATCAAAATTAAAACTTCATTTCATATTTGTGTTTCTCTTGAAAAATTATGCGAGTTCAAATGGCACCTAATTTCAAGTTTTATGCAAAATTTATGTCCTTCGGAAGGTACTGAACTTTGTATGGTGACGGAACCACCCCTAAAGACAGAGTGGTGATTGTGCAACTACTCCAATGGTTTCACAACCAACGGTGTGCAGAAAGTGACAATTATGTCACATGGGAAAGTATGAGAATAATAAACAGCTACAGACTATCCCTCTTCAAATTATGAGTCTTTTGGGCTTCTAATTCAAACTCTCCTTGGTGTCAAAATTGTATCTATATGTGGGGAAGGTCTTTATTATGGAAGAAAGAGATTCCAAGCAATTTTCCTTCTTGATCATACGTGGTTTTATGAATTGAAGTGTGAATGAGTGAGTTACAAGCATTGTATGAGTATTTGAACATCATGGTGTTTATGGAGGCCTTGAGAAGATAGTAAGCTTGTACATAAAGACATGATAGTGAGACGAGGAAGCATTGCTTCACTCTTGCTGGAGTTTTCTCAAATTGAGTTTCTCCAGTGTAATCTTGTGTCTCTTTTATTCCATTTTTCTCTCTTTCATTGCTTAGTATTTCTTTGTTATGCAGTACTCCTAGCTCATTTCTAAAATACATTTAATGGATATTCATGAAAATTTAAAGAAAATAGTATATTCATGAATGATTGAATTTTGAGGAATGTATATGATCCGTGTTGGTGAAAATTAATGTGTGCTATCTACCTAGTTTACAGATCAGATTGGTATTAGATCTAGTTCACGTTACATAGTGTGTGGTTTGTTTAGTGATCATTTTACAGATATATGCCTATTACAAGAGCAATAAGTGCTAGTGGAAAAGGTGATTTGGTCTCTTTGCAACAAGACATCTCCACAAGGAAGTGGAAGAGATAAGTGATAAGTATGTCCCATGAAGATGAGAGGAGCTAGAAAAAATATTCTGCAGATTGGAGGAGGATGTTGCCCATATATCTCACTCCATAGATGATCTTGGGAAGATTATGAAGGTTGCCATGGAAAAGCTTGGAGTTTCTATGGATACTTCTGAAAAAAGTGATGATTGTGAGTCTTCCCATCATGAGAAAGAGAAGCACCATTCCAACGAAGCTCCACCTCTATTCAAAGCAAAGGAAAAAATTGATATTTAGCCATATGAAGGTGAGGTGAATGCAGATAATCTTTAGCATTGGTTATCTCAATTAGATGTATACTTTCATTTGCATAAATTTAGTAAAAAGCAAAAAAAATATTTTGTAAGGTTGAAGCTAACAAGTCATGCTCTAACTTGGTTTGAGAGTTATCTTAACTCTTTGGTTGTTAAAAGGTCACCTTTAATTACTAAATGGGATGAATTTAAATTTTTTATTACGAGGCAATTTTATCCTATTTTTTATGAAGCAGAAAGGTTTATTGATTGGAAATATTTGAAGAAAAAAAAGGTTAAAGTGTACAGGTCTATACAAGTGAGTTTCAAAAAAAGGTGTTCCAAATGGGAAAAGATACATTTGACCGTGAGATCCTCATGAAGTATGTTTGAGAGCTATATAATCACTTAAGGAGGCCCGTTCTACTTGTAAATCCAAAGGACATAGATGAGGCTTGTTCTCAAGCCCACTATCTTGAGATGGATGAGAAAAAGGGTCCATCTCCCTCTTCAAATTATTCCAATGATCCTAGGAAGAAAGGTGGGGTCAATGTCACTTCTACGATTTCCAAGAAAAATTCAACCAAGAATTATGGGCACTATGATGTTGATGGTCATACTGATGAGACTTTTGGAAGTTACATTCAGAATTGCATCTATTTAAGAAAAAGAAAAAGAATTCCATGCCATCACTTCAAGGAGAACCAATTTATATCAAGAGGAATGAAGAGGTGGATGAGTAGTTGTGTTATGCTAGCCTTTAGAAAAAGGAATGTTTGGGTAATGATGATGCTCAAAATAAGGGTGAACCTTGTAAGCTTTTTCATATCAAGGTACAAATTAAGATGGTAAAATTTTATACTCTTTTTTATTCTTGCTCCAAAGTAAAGTTGATTGGAAAAGAGTTGGTAGATAGAATTGGGTTGGAAATGTATTGCTATCCTAATCCTTATGCTCTATGATGGGTGGAAAAAGGAGTAGAGATAAGGGTTTCTAAACAATGAAAATTCAAGTTTACAATAAATGAACATTTCATTGATGAAGTTTTTTTAGATGTTGCACCTATTGACATTTTGGTTTTAGTTTTAGGAATCCCCCATACATATGTCAGAGATACTATTTTTAGGAGCATATTGAACCCGTACCGGTTGGTTAAAGATGGGAAAAACTACACCATAAAATCATATGAATACAAATATAATTTCTCCTTGGAAAATTCCACTCAAGGTAACCAGTTGCTTAATGTTAGTGGGAATGTTTTTTTTTTTAATTTTGAAAAATAAAAAAAATGTAAGGATCTCCATAGTTGTTCTATTGACAAGGAGCATGAGATGTAGTTTCCACCAGGTTATCTACACACATGGAAGGAAGGCAAGAATCCACCTCAAGGGCATGAAAAGGTGGACTAGGAAGTTCACATGAAAGAGAATGTATTTCAGAATATGCACCTCTAGGTACAAGAGGGGTTTAAGAAGTGAGGGAAGAAAATTCCTCACCGTATGATTTCATAATATTTTTGGGACCAAAAGGCTCTAATTAGGGAGGCATGATATGAATTTTGGATCAATAATGTTAACATCATGAGATAATAAAATCACCATTATGATTATGTAAATTTTTGATCATGTGAAACTCTTTCTATGGCTCTTGTTGGATGTAATAATAAAACAAGGTTCAAGGTGAAGTTGTGAAACCTCAAACAAGAGAGTTTTCAGTGCAAAGGATTAAAAACTATGTATATGTAATAAAAATCAAAACCTTATTGCATATTTATGTTCCTCTTGAAAAATTATGCAAGTTAAAAAAATGACACCTGATTTTGAGTTTATATGTAAAAATTATGTCCTTTGGAAGGTACTAGAATCAGTATGGTGAAAAAATATTTCCTAAAGATAGAGTAGTAGTTACAAAACCATCAGTGGCGGTTTCACATCTACCATGGAGGTTTTGTAACCATTTTGGGAGTTACGTAACTATCAGTCTATGATAAACGATGGTTCTATCACGGGGGAAAGTATGGGAAGAGTAAACGATTGTAGACGGTTCCTCTTTGACTTTTGAGTCTATCAAGATTCTAATTCGATATTTTGTTGGTGTCAAACTTGTATATATGTGGGAAGGTATTTGTAATGGAAGGAAGAGATTACAAGAAATATTTATTCTTGATCATATGTGGTTTTTTGAATTGGAGTATGAAAGGAAGGTGTGAGTGAGTGAGTTTGAAAGTTTGTATGAGTGTTTGAACATCACATTTTTCATGGAGGCCTTGAGAAGGTAGCAAGTACGTACATAAAGACATGATAGTGAGATGAGGAAGAATTGATTCAACCTTGTAGGATTTTTCTCAATTTGAGTCTCTCCAGGGCAATCTTGTGTCTCTTTTATTCCATTTTTCTCTCTTTCATTGCTCAATATTTCTTTGGTTATGCAGTACTCCTAGTTCATTTGTAAAACACATTTAATGGTTATTATATTTATGGATGATGGAATTGTGAGGAATGTATAGGATTCATGTTGGTGAAAATTAGTGTGTGCTATTCACCTATTTTACGGATCTTTTTCCAACAAAGTGGGATATTTAAAATCCCCACTCTTTAATAACTCCCTACCATCCCATTTTGAGAATATCAACATTTCAACGATCTTATGGATTTCCTTCATGGATATAGTGGTAATGCTAAGGTCATAGGCCATACTCTACCTAACCTTCTTGACTTGTATGATGATGATCATGATGAAATATACCTTATAATCAATACTTCCCATCTCCCTGATGACGTTATATCACAATTTATCATTACTCTACAACCTTGCTTGTGCAAGAAAGATGCCAACTGCTTCCCTATCACTATTACTCTCACTAAGCACAATCCTATAGAGAATATCATTCAAACCAAGGAAATCATTGAATCATGTGATATTGACATTACTACACTTGATTATGAAATTAGTTACACTTTATATAAATATTCCTTAACATGCTACATCTAGGCTAAAAATGGAGAAATTATTTGTTATCAATAAATTACAATCTACCTTTTGTCATAACATCAACACCATCATAGTCTCCTCATAAATAAAACCTAATAAATTTGACCCTAAGACCAATGAAATCATGAACGACGAATATGCTTGATTTGTATTTCAATATAAGGATGAAATCATGAAATACACCCCTATGATTAATGACATAACACCCAAGCCACAACATGATCCCTCAGTTAGCTCCTTCACTCCTGTGACACCTATTATAATATATCTTACTTCCCATCTACCTCCTCCACATATTGCTACAAATATACCCTCTATGATATTACCTCCAAATCTTCTTACCATTATGATCCCTAGCCCACCCATGGTTGAATATATTGCATATGACATGAAGATTTTGGGTATGATGTTTCAGATTGCAAAGCTTAATGACCACATATGAAGAAACTTGAAGAAGAATTTTGCTAATATTAGCAGAATAAATCCACTCAACCCTCTTCTTCTACACAACTCTTTTTCTCTTGTCACAAAGTTTTTTTACATATAAATGATACTTGTCAGGTTATATCCTATAATTTCCAAGTACGGAAACCTTCCCCTCATGCACCTAAGTGTAAGGCCTAATATACTCTATAATGACAACAACCTTCCCTTGTTATCACCTTTATATAGCCCTATTTATTCTCCCCAGTCATCCATTCCTTGATGATATCCTTCATGAAATTCTCACTTGGATATCTGATTAGATTGAAAATTCTCTCTTCAACACATGATTAGAAGCCCATCATGGTATAAACATAATTCAAGACAACTTACAAGACCTCATTATTCATACTTGAGATCAAATACTACACGAGTTAACTAAAATTGCAAATGACACATGACAAACATTTACACATCATCATTGATTCACTCAATTCTTCATAAGATGCATCATATATATGCATATATATATATATATATATATATATATTTTTTTTTTTCCTCTTGGGTTTATCATCTAAAACTTGGGTTTATCATCTCTCGCTTGAGCTTCTATGACAATTTATTCCTACCTTGGATACTTTGGTAATTTATCTATCACCTCCATCTTGGGCTTCTATGGGAATTGCTTCCTACTTTGGATACTTTGAAAACTTTCCTATAATCCCCCTCTTAGGTATACCTCTTCTTGCTTGGGATAAAACTCTAAGTGGTATTGGTCCCATTCAATCCTACACACACATGCCTTATCTAATATATCATTATCTTTTTAAGCCTTCTATTTTCTTCATTTTTCTTAGCCACGAATGTTTCTACATTTATGCATAAATAAGAAAAATGGAATCATAAAATTAAACTACATAAAAAATCACATACACATAACATAAAAAAAACTCTATCTCATCTATATATGTCCAAATGAATCATTATACATCATCAAAATAATAAACATCTCAACAAAATAAAACATGCATTCCTCAAGCATCCCCTCCCTCAATTGGAGGATGACTGATGATTTGAGATGATGGTGATTGACTAGTAACACATAGGGATTTTTCTAGTGATACAGCTCTAGACCAAACTGCTACAAATAATCACCATGATCTATTCCTATTCACTTGAATCTCTAACTCTGAAATATGTGTTGCTTCAGTCACCTAACACGCAACCGATGTATGTGCATCCACAAGATTTGTTGCTTTCTCCCGTGCCAATTTTTCCTGTGCCTTGAGAAGGGACAAAACCAATGTAATGATATCTCTACACTTGTTTCCACTTGAGCATGCCTATACCTTTAGAGATTGTGAGCCACCTCTCCCACAATTCTAAATGTACTCACATCATCCTTGATTGTCTCTAACATTGGACTACCATCATAAAAGTATTTGCCTTATCTAGTACACCATCCATGATCGTGTGATGTGCACCCTTAATCAAAAAGTGTCCCTTAGTTATGGTCAACTCTCCAAAAACACTAAAACTACAAACCTCATTAGCAATCTATCCAACATCCCAACCTACAACAATAAAATCTATTTTATCATAAAATTTGAGGCTCACCTTGCTCATTGGGTTTCTCAACCATTAAAACTTTGTCTGCTAGACCTCCTAAAACTTCCCCATCATCATCATACTTAGATTTATGGGTCCCTACTAACTACACCCACATGTCTTGGGGAACCAATATCATCCGCAGTCTTTGTTGAGCATCCGTTATTTTCCTGAGATGCTCCATCATATACATAACAATTTGGGCATGCACGAATGCAAAATATCCTCCATCGGGTATCCATAATTTCCACTCATGGTGAAACCTGTGGGTATCCCTACTATCTCCTTATCCCCTGTAACCTATCTCTAGGGGATTTCCCCCACCTCTACCATATGAGGTACAACTTATCCTATTTCTCCCATTCGTTGCTACTACCCAATACCTAAATGTGGGGCATGCCTAAATCAACATGGTTTTAATGGTGGTGCATATATATCTATCCCTACTCTCATTTATTTCTATGGAATGTCATCATTAATATTTTGGGAGATGTAGGGATACAATATGAGGTGGGTGATTGAACTATAAGGAAACTCTATCCACTGGGTGTGTCTCCACCTAGGACACATAATGACTTGTAAACTCTAACATCCCCTCAACAACCACTATCATTGGCCAACTAGGCCATTGATCCACTATCCCTCTATAGGAATTCTATAATACGTGATAACGTGTAACCTGAATCAAATGCATATATCCAAATTCTTCCCTCACTGTGGACCTATCTTCCACTGTATGTCAAACCCCACACTTGTATATGGTTGTGTTGCTAAAACTAATTGTGGATTATTAAATAAATAATGGTTTTTAGTTGATCATTTCTATATAATGTTAGTTATACATACATACATACATACATACATACATATATATATATATATATATATATATATATATATATATACATATGTATTTATGTAACTGAAACGTATACGTACATGTGTGTAGATGTATACCAGACATTATAATTGTACTCACCAGCTAATGTTTGTTGGCCTTGTTTTATGATCATAATTTTTTTACTTCAGTATATTTGGTTAGGTGGCTGGACACCACTGTTATTTACTGTAATTAATGATTTCATTGTTCTATAATGTATCCAGATTGTTTGCATTACTTTTCATTATTTTAAAGGTTTGAAATAAATGAATGTTGTTTATCGGCCTTAGACCGCTATGTAAAGTAAGTTTTTATTCTAACACTCATTGACTTGGTCACGAACAACTTCAAAAGGTAATAATAATGTAAGGTTATTGTTTAAATGTTCTAACTTTCCTTCACAGCTTTGCAAACTTGGTCATAGAACATAAGGCATTGAAATTGTAAGTTTTACTGCTGCTTGAGTAAGGGTCTTGGACCATCGACAAGGTAAATGTTTAATTGTTTTGACCACCTTGTTTGGCATTGGTAAACAAAGAGTTTTTAATTAGTAAAAAACCCAGAAGAAATTAAAATTGTTTGGAGTATTAATCATAGAACATAATGTAAGTTTATTGTTTATTGAACAACTTATGTATAATGGTCATAGACCATATAAAATTTTCATTTTAAAAAGTTATGTTAGTGGTTTTTGGTCATCATCCAAGAGGTAGTTATATTGATTTATTTTCTATATGGTCATCGATCATAGTTTGCATTTAAGTTGGTGAGGCTATTAGAAGCTATGGTCCTCAACCATGTAACTTGGCATGAGAAAGGTTTAATAGTTATTGATTTGGTCATTGACCATATAAAAAAAAAGTAAGGAAGTTTAATGTTGTTTAATATTGTCTTCGATCGCTCGAACTCAATGTAAATGTTTTAGAGGGAAGGAGATGACGAGTTAATCAAAGCCACTACATGGCACTGCAAGTTCATTTATGGAAATTGATTTTACATGGTTATGCAGAAAAGATAAACTTGCTGGGTAAGCCAAAATGCATGCAACCACTCTCATTCTCATATTTTTTTGGTTTTTGAAGTTTTT
Source organism: Taxus chinensis (assembly GCA_019776745.2). Lineage (NCBI taxonomy): Eukaryota > Viridiplantae > Streptophyta > Pinopsida > Cupressales > Taxaceae > Taxus > Taxus chinensis. Next base: position 477,280,340 of record CM034154.1, on the reverse strand, counting down.
TTTGGTTGCATGAAGGAAGATGGAAAGAAACTAAGGAATTTGTTTGGCATATGCATGCAAATACAAAACATTATTTATTTTCTGCTATGCATTCAATTTCTCTATTTTGGGAAGTTTTTAGAAGCTGTTTATGGGCATTGAAGTTTTATATTTTCAAGAAGAAGATTAGGGAAAAAGGAAAAAGGTGTAATCGAGTTACATGCATGAATTTTCTATCTTTGTTATGCTTATTTACTTTAAAATGAAGGAATATAATATGGTTTTCTTACTTGGTTTTAAAATCTAGAATGATTTATTTTTGAAGTTTTGTTAGAAGCTTTAAAGGAAAATGTATGAGCAATTGGGTTTCTGGAAAATGTAGTATACAATTTTTCCTTAATGATTGCATTTTTGGGATTTGCATTTTGAATACAATATTCATGGTTGTTTGTATTATGATTTTGTTTGCTGTGAATGATGGTATTTGATCTGTTGAGTTATGGGTATTTGATTTTGTTGTTAGATGTGTTGTCTTGTAAAGTATTTGTATACATGTATAGATATATTCTAGGTTGTTTGTAATTATTACTGACTCGAAGATACAAGTCAATTCCTTATTTCAGTTTTGGGGTTTTGCTTTCTTAGAGCTTCTAGCTTGATGCTCAAATCGGTTTGAAACAAATATAAATATTTATTGGGTTCATGAGATAGAATTTTTAATAATAGGTTGTTGACTATACAAGATATGATCTCTCCCTTCCTTAAAAATGTTTTGATAATTGAAATCTCATGTTATGATTTGTCATTAAAAGATCTAGTTTGATTTATAGGAATTTTCGCAATAAGAAACATGCTTGTCTTTTAACGTCGGTAAAATTTGTTTGGGTTCTTGTATTATTATTGAATGGTTGTTTAAATCCCTTCAAGTGAATAACAATTAAAAATGTTTTCTTCTCATACGAGCTCTCCCGTGTTAATAGAAATTTAGTTCTATTTTATGTTAAGATCTCTAAGAGATGAAACACTACTATTGTTGGCGTAACAACTAGTTAACACGATGAAATCTCTCTCCACCATCAGTTTGAGATTTTGGTGGGATGAAAAATCGTAACATGGTATCAGAGTAGCTCTAATACCAGGTAGTTAAACATGCCAAACTTGGAGTAGTACTAAGATGGGTGACCTCCCAGGAAGTCCAAGTGTCATTTCCTCCTAATGTCATTGGGCATAATTTGGTTAACATGGTGGGCCTAGGGCTCTCGTGGTTGTATCTGGATCCATCATGTGGGGGTGTGTTAGCGTATCAGCTGGTTAACACAATAAGATTCCTCTCCACTACAAGTTCGAGCTTCTGGTGTGACAGAAAATCGTAACATGGTATCAGAGCCAGGCAGTTAAACACGCTCGAACTGGAGTAGTACTAGGATGGGTGACCTCCCGGGAAGTCCCAATGTCATTACCTCCTAATGCCGTTGGGCCTAATTGGGTGAATACGTGGTGGGCCCAGAAATCACATGGTTGCATCCGACTCTATCGTGCGGGGGTGTGTTCGCGTAGCAGCTAGTTAACACGATGATATTCCTCTCCACCATTAGTTCGAGATTTTGGTGTGATGACAAATTGTAACAACTATAATTTATTTAGGAAAATATATAATGGGGTTACTGAGTCAAGAGTTTGTATCTGTGACTTGATGTTAACAATTTTTAAGATTTTAGATTATGTTCCTTCACTTAATAGTGAGATTGACCTTTGATGCTCTTAGTAGTGAATGAAATTAACCACTTTTCTAGGAGTGAAATATTTTTCAGTTACATTTAAGGTGAAACAATTACTTCTTAAGTGTTGGGATCGAGTTCTATAGGATCACTTAACTTGCATTGAATGTAATTAAAGAATGTTACAAGGTATTGTGAAGTGTATGGATTTTTTTGTAAAGATGTTGTTCCATCTATTTATATTGTTTTCGAGAACGTTAATAAATTTGTAAGAGCTTACTAATTTTTTTGTGGGGTGATTATGGATTATTTAGATAATTAATGAAATTGATTAGTTATGATAAATAAGAAAGATGGAATAAATATGTTTATTAACTAAACTCCATTTGCTATACCCAGATGAAACTCAATAATTGATGTTATTTTTGTGTCATAGTATATGGATTGACTATTGATGAGATAATATTTTGAATTTTTTATTGTTAAAATAAACAACATAATTAGTTATTTAATTTAACAAGTCTATATGACAATAGTTTCAGTTAGATTATGGGTTATTGGAAACATAACTACACTATGTGGTATCAATTCTTTTGATATGCATAATTAATAAGTATATTATGAAGATTGCGAGTTGTCACTGATATCCTAAATTTACCTCTCAGGTTAATTTGGATAACTCATTTTAAAATGGACTTAGCTATTTAAACAAGCCTAGGACGTTGAAACGACTGTCAAATTCCACATCGTTAAACCACTGGCCATTGGCATTTAAATACTGTGGGAGGCTAAGATAATTCATTAGCGGTTTACATTTAAAATGTCATTTGACATCCAAATTCCCATCAATTTCAACGCTAAACATTAGGCAGAAGAAATGTGGCAGGATTTTGGATCTCCTCAAAGGTTTTGGGTTTCGTGGACCTAAATTCCACCTAATTAACCAAGCTCAATAACATTTTGAGTCCGAGGTGTGGTAGGAAAAGTTAGCAAGGTCAAAGGACACATGTCACCATTCTGAAAAAATTGAAGGAAGATGCATTTTGCGGACCTCAAGTCCACATAATTGACCAAGTTCAATAAAGCGTCAGGTATGGGAAAGTTTGAAAGGTCAAAGGAACTATATGTGGCAACATTCTATGGAGCCAAAAATTTTAAGTCTTCCCAGATAGAAATTACAACGTGAAGGTGCAACCAATGAAAGATGAACACGTGTCATATGTGGAGCTTTTTTATTGGCTCATGTTTTTCAATGGTCAGAAGGGGTTGTCAAGAGACTGAAACTGTGAGGAACGTGGAGCTTTCTCATTAGCTCACGTTTCACAGTTGTCAGTCAGGGTAAAATAATAGTCTGACATGTAAAGAGTGTGGAGATTTATCAATGGCTCACTTTTTGCACTCTGACAAGGGTGGTATAACTGAAGACTGACATTGCAAAAAGCGTGGCATTTTCTTATTGGCTCTTTTTTCATAAAGGAACATACCTAATAAAGTGGCAATGCCCGAAATATGAACCAATGAAGGAATAACATGTGGCAAGGAAAAAAAAAATGCACACATGGGCAGAGGCAATCTCTGAGGCCAATTAAACACCGCCACTTGTCACATTCATGTGCTCCATAGCATACAACAATTCAAATGCTCATATCTTTCGATTCCCTACTTCAAATTGGAAAAATATTATATTGTTGGAAAGGTCTCCTCAAGATCTTCAAATTAGAATCATTAGAATCTTATTTTGGTGGCATTTAATGGGAGAAAAAGGGGGAAAAATAGTTCATCCATTAATGCACACATCCAGACGGCTCAACCACCCAAATTGATGAAGTATGCAGATCTTATATTCTCTTACAAGCAAAATACATAGGGGAATGGTCTTTCCAAGGTTCCCATAATGTTTTTTAGAGTTTAATGCATGATTGACAGTGGTTGAAGTTTGAAAATCCATGTTATCGGGAAAGAAAATATTTTCATTAATGACAAGATCGAATCCAATCTCTTTCTCTCTTTTTCCTCTTCTCTTTCTCCATTCTCTATATATTGTAAAATGATGCTTATTTCAAAGTATTGACATTATAATCTATAAAGGAACCATGTCAAAATGGTATCATGAGTAGGTATGAGCCATGAACCTTCATTTTAGTGTCTGTAAATGCATTCTTGCCTTCTGTTTGAGCTGTAACGAATTGTGCATACTTTTAAGCAATAAAATTTGGTATTTGTGGCTCTCTCCTACCCTATAATCATTTTTATTTGAATCTTTCCTCTATTTTATTATTTAGATGTGTTGTGCATATCTCTCTCATTTTCAGGATCCATTTTGATTGTGTTTCATATGTTCATCGTCATTTTCTTGGTGATACCACCTCTTTTAGCTTAGGATTTCCCTTTCCATGCATATTATTTCTAACATTGGCCCCTTGGAATGTTAGTTTAGGATTAGATAGATTCATTTACAACATTAGGAAACAAGATTAAATATTTCACAAGATGAATTAAAGGCATTTTCTTATTTGTACTATTCAAAATGTTTTGGAATGTTATCATATTTTGAAAAAATAAGGATTTATCCTTATAGAGTTGTATAAAAATACTTGATATTAGTATCAATTTTTGTGAGTTATAAATATGTTTACGTTTTTTTTACTGTAGAGTATGATTTAAATTTATTAAATTCTAAACGTCATTTACAAAACTATGCCTGGTCCAATAATTTATTACGGATGAAAGAATATGATGATCTACAACAATAATATGATATGGATACCATTATAATAAAAATAACATATATAATATTATCGTTATTATTTAAATCTAAAAGTGTTTAAAAGATGTTATTAACAACAATGTATAAAAATAGTTATTGTTAATCATCACAAAATTTATAGTTTCATTATGGATGATTAAATATGCCATAAACGTGTATAATATACTATGGGAAACAATAATATGAAAACAATGTTATAGTACAGTTGTACCTCATTAAATAAAAGTGCACTATTATGATTAAATGCCGACACATGAATACATGTACCATTTCCATCAATTACAGAATGGTTTAACCATATATAACGTAGTTAAACAAACCATCATAGATTGACATATCTATGTTACAATAGTATGATATGAGGTACTTATAAAGGTGGTAACTCGATGAGTTACTAGACACAGGCTCTATCGAGAAATAAATAATGTATTACGATGAAAAATAACTTATCCTTAAGACAATTTCATTTCCTTACCTTGAAGGATAACTTAATGGTTATTGAAGTGTAGATATCAGAAATCGATGTTCTTGTTGATAAGGTCTTATTTGTACCAACTTAGGATGACTACATGCAAGATAACAAATATGTAATGATGTAATTCATTATGTAATCATTACCTTTACCATATGGATCCTAAGATGGAACCGATAGTACATATCGATTAGAATAACAAGTTATGACCCTTGCTACTTCAAAAATGAATCTTAATTTATTAATAAATGAAATTAAATCTAGATAAATATGAAGATATGGTTGTGTGGTGATGGAGACAAGTTTCGATGGCTTGTGTGCAGTCATAAAACTAAACTTGCAAACTTGGCCAAGTAGTCTAACTAGCTGATCACAATGTCTATTCACCATTTTACTATCTTATTGTGTTGGATACCAGATGGATTACAATTATATGTTTTCTAGGTTGGCACATAGGGAATGCACATGGTTCTCAAAACTTTTTAAAAAGGTTTAACCACATCTATACATGTTAGACACACTCGGTTAGAGTGAAATAATGGGGGTCAAGTACATCTAATTGAACCTTATAACTGCACATGGTTATCATTCGTTATTAGATGGATTTTAGACATTTAATTATGCTGGATTTCAATTGTTGCATGTTGAAAATCATTGAAGGCATACTTTGTATTTAAGGGTTTTTTTAAATTTTCCCTTAATTTTGAGTAATAAAAACATGGATGTTACATTGTAGAATCTTTAGGGCATCCCTTACTACTTGTATCATTTTCCATGTAGTTATATACATCCAAAATTGATCATAAGTCCACATTTCCAAAATCATAATAGGCCCCACATTCCTTTGTTGCCACATTCTAATCCTATACAAATCATGCACTAGTTACACCCATGTGGAAATCCCCCAACTAAGTTGTATCCCAGACTCCAATGCATCTATGCATGCCATAATAACAGATAATGGTACTACTCCATATATATTGTGATACAAGATTCGTGCCACAACCATACCAATAATAAGCTTCTCGATATCCAAAATTTGAGCAAAAAAATGACACTTTACTAAACTATCAGTGAGCTTGGATGATACTCATCACTACTTGTGGCCCATTATGCAAAGTCAATCCTCTACGTTGTTCTCATTGGCACATAAAAAAACATAAACACACCTAAATGGGAAACCAAATAAGTGCATACACATCCAAAAATGTAACTATGAGATCTATAGTCTGTCTTTTGACCCTCCACCTAATATTGTTTAACCTAAAATTTCAAAGTCCTAAAAATATATGTATCAAATATGGATCCATAGTATATGCATAACACATTAAAAAATAAGGCCTTGTAACTATGTAGCATCCTAAATATATATCTCTTCAGTAACTCTAGAATCCACACCACATCCACATACCTCCATAATTGGATCCTTCATAGAAATGATAAAATATCAAATAAAAGGCACCCATAAGATCTCAATAAAAAATAATCATAAAAATATACCTCAAATTATGAAAATAAAAAAAAAAATAAATTAATCTCAAACACCATCGGCCATGCAACCTTTTACATGATTGGCACCTAAGAAAAAAACAAAAATATTCTACTACATTGGCCACTCCAACATACCACCATCGACCATCATAAAAAAATTCCATACTCCAACAACATCATCCACCCAAGTATAGACATCATCAACCATGCTCAACACCCTCAACACCATTGATCATGAGGTAGTTGAATACTCTAGCACGCATGATCTTATCAGTCTTAGGGATGAGTGACCCTTCCTTATAATTAATTCAAAAACTTAACCTAATAACTCTAAAAATAAAAATGCTCCCAAACCCACCTAGAACTTGACCTAATTTTCATTTGACTATCTTTGGGGTAAAATTTTCTAGCCAAATTTTCCCCGTCATATTTTTTTTCAATTTTTCTCCTAGCTACCCTTTCCCAATTTAAAAAAAAAACCTACCATGGGATTTTCACTGCCACATGCCCCATCTCGACCACCTTGACTACTGGCTCACATTCTCTTTGTCATCACTAGAATATCTCAAATTGGATAATCTTAAATCTTAATTTCTCTCAATATCAAATAGCAAAGTGACAAATTGATTCCTCCCTTTACTATATATAACAATTCTTATAACTGATTTGGATGATACCTCTCATTATTTTCAAATATTTATATCTTTCTAATGATAAAACTTGAAATTATTATGTAAATTATGCACAATCGTGGTGGTGAGATAGTCATTTTGACATATTGAACATACCTCTATAGAATATTACTCTAAAATCCTCATTATTTGTCATTACAATGCTCAATTACATCATACCTATGACCTCCTCACTAGGTGATTTGTCTTATTTTACTAATGATATTATAATTTTTTTAATCTTGATTCTTCAGTGTTCCATGAAACCATTGCACCCACTACAAGAAAAGGCGATTGACATTGGCAGGTAAGTATGAGGTATACATATTTCATTTAGTGGATTTCATTATTTATTTACATCACTTACATTACTACATCATTTTCACCATTTACTTTTATTTTAGGTGTTTCATAAATGTTTTCTTGAAGATGATATCATATTCAACCATTATGATACATATTGATCTTCGGTTGGGGCATATGTAGAAATCTCATTTTTGAGGCTTGATAACTGTTTCTCTTGTGTAGAGAATGCCGATGCATTTTCCTATTGATTTGGCACCTCAAAGGGCATACTAGGGTTTGGGTGTGATCAAACATGGTCACATAGGATATACCACATCATCTGAGAGATATCATTATTATGCCATAGTTCCCTCACCATTTCCTTGTTTCTTCCTTTTGTTCACACATTGTACTCAATATATCTACTTGTCTCATTATATTCACTTGTTTATGATCACCACATGCTCTTATCCCTACTTTCATTCATCATGTACCTTCATCATTATCTCCATTTATATTTTGGCTTCCATTCTACATTATTTTACATGCCATGAACTTAGGGTTCCCCTAAAGCTGAAAATATATCCCATGAGAAATGGTATTGGGTTTGGTTCTTCCATTTTCGACACCATCACCCATGGGTGATGGCGTTGGGTATATATACCCCTCCAATTTTTTCATTTGTATCATTCACTCATTCACTTTTCTAAAACACTTCATTTGCTTGCACATTGGACATTTTCACATATTTTTACACGTAGTTATTAGATTTGATATTTTTGGAGATTTCCATTTTGCATTTGGGTCACCATAATGAGTTAGGATTGGAGTCTTCTAATTGTTATTTCCCCTTCTCCACCTATAGCCATTCTCTCTTGGTGTTATTTTCTTTGGGGAGAATCATACATCAAAACTACATTATAGGAAAGTACTTCTAACCTTTTCTTATCTTTGTTGCTTGTACATTTTTGCTGTGTGGATGGCTGGTAATTCATTATATATGTTTTCTTTTATCTATGGGTTATATCATATGTGTGTGTGTGTGTGTGTGTGTGTGTGTGTGTGTTTTCTTATATTTTATAATCATGCACAATAAGAAGTATGTTGACATAATGGGGTTGGTGGACATAATGAGTGTAATGTGTGAAAAAAGGAGAAATGAGGAAAGGATATGGTGACTAAGGTTAAATAACATCATCTCTCAAATGTTGTGGTCTAAACACATGACCAAGTGCAATCACACCCCAATCATGAAATACCTGTAAAGGAACTTGTTGAGGAGGAGAATGCATCAATAGCCCATGTAGAAAAGAAATAGTTAACAAGTGTTAAAAATATGGTGTATACATATACCCCAACTGAAAATCAGTGCATGTCACAATAGTGAAACACAAGATGGTATTTGGAAAAAGATATGCGCAACACAAAGTCGAAAGAAAGTGCTAAAAAATAAAGCTAAAATGAAAGTGTTGTAAAGAAGTAATGAATGATATACAGAATATACCTACCTCATACATTCCTTCTAGTGTCGTGTGGATTTCCTGTGGTGGGTGCAATAGATTCTTGGAACCCTATATAAGAAAGAATGGAAAGATACATTAGAAGATAATCACTAAAATAAAACATAAATCACCTAGCTAGAAGGGACATGAGAGGGATGTATTCGAGCATCATAAATGAAGGAAAATGGGGAATTTTGAGAAAAAGTGATAGAGCTAAGTGTAGTACGTAAAAATGAGCAGATTTCTACCATGAGTGTGGTACAATTTATGGAATGTGGTTATAGTTTATAATGTGAAAGATGCGAAGATATGAATATTGGAGGAAATCATGACAAAAATTAGTTATAAGAATTACTATAAATAGTAAAGAGAGAAGTTCATGTGTTACTATGCTAATTTGAGATTAAGATAATTGATCTCTTAATAATCCAAATCAAGAGATTTAAGTGATGATGGAAAGAGTATGATGCAATAGAAGAGGTGACTGAGATGGGGCACACGGTGGTGTGAATCCCATGTTATATTTTGTTTTTAAATTAGGAATGGGTAACTAAGAGAAAAGGGAAAAATGCATGCGGAGGAAACTTTGACCACTTAAAATTACCCTAAATATAGTCAAAACATAGATCCGGTTGAGATCTAGGGGTAGTTGAGAGCATTCTAAATTTGGAGGTCATTAGGTTAAGTTTTTGTAATTAATGCAATTTTTTTGTTGGACCTTGAAATGGACGGGATTGGCCATGCTAGGATAAAAATCAAAATAGGGAAAATGATATAGGGAATCTATAAAAAATACTCTAAGGTTGAAAACGTTAAGCCACAAGGTGGATCTAGTAGGAAAATATGAAAATTTGATGTTTTTGGATTCATTTTGTTGATTTTGATGATGGATTGGGATTGGAATGTGATGGGTATTTGTTGTTTGATATTTTTCATGTGCCACAAAGGATTTGACTATGGATATCAGTGGATTTGGTGTGGTTAACAAAGTTATTGAGGGGATTATCCATGTAGGACATTAAAAACCTACATGGCCTCAAATTCAGAGTCATTATGCATATGGTGTGGGTCCCACTAGACACATATTTTATTTAGATGTTATTGAGCCATTAGGAGTTTAGGTATAATACCTTTAGGTTGAGGGCCAATGAAAAGACTATAGAGGTTGCAGTAACATTGCAGGATTTTCATGTTAGTCTAGGGCTACCAATTCAGGGAGTTTGAATGTTTTGTGATGTATGATAAATACTGTTAAGAGGAGGGAACTCACACAGTGGGCCATAAGAAGTGATAATTATCACTCAGGTAGAATGATGGTCCACTTGAGTTTTGTGTTATTTTCACAGATTCTAGATATCTAGAAGGCTATTATTAGGATAGATGAGGCACAAGTATTATGCCATAAGGTAGATGGAGTAGTACCACTATCTGTGTTAGTGGAAATGCATAGATACATTACAAGTGTAGATACATTTTAGTTGGGGCACGTTCATATGGGTGCAATTTGTGCATGATCTGTACATGATTCAAGTGAGGTAGTAGAGGGAAGTAAGGCCCATTGTAATATTGGTGGCATGGATATATGAGTGGTTTGTTATGTATCGACCTATGGGGTCACTACTACATGTAATAGAAGGTGCCCCAAGGATTCTATAGTGGGAGAGAGACCCAAAAAATGAATCAAATAGTTGATTTCAAGAGATTACCGCATGCCAAAGAGGATTAGGTAATATGGGATCCCTATAGAGGGACATTGGACTAGTGGCCTAGATGGCTGAATACTATGGTTACAGAAGCTATGTTAGAGATTATAAGTTATATATTGTGAGTAGAGACATACTGAATAGATATAGTACCATTAAATTTTAGGTGTTTAGCTCATGTGGTAACCTTAAATCCTCTAGAGTATTGATCGAGAAATATGGAGAGAGAGGAGGAAGAGTGGGACCAATGGTAGGTGTACCACCATCGTAACCATACTGAGCGAGGTGTGCCCCATAACTAGGTGGTAGGATGTAGTGCTCACCAAATTTATTCTCTATTTTTATGCTCACTGATTGTATGATTAGTATGTAGACATTAGAAACAATACTATTAATGTTATTGTTTTATATATTTATATGATTTTATCATCATATTAGCGTTTCGATGATAACTTGTCTTGGTATGGTGTTGTATGCGACACTAAATGCCAATTCACTATTATCATCATTATTACTTGATTTGGATGTGATGTTATGGATATTGTGGACTTGATATTTATATGGATTTTGTATTGGATATGTCATGTATATTTATCATAATTTTTATATATCTCTTTTGATGGATGGATATTTGTGCAACTAATTAGATTGGTTAGCGTATGATTGATTTGGATCGTTTGAAACATGTATTATTATTTTATTTAGTTTTTGGTATCAAGAAGGTATGATGTGTGAAATTGAGTGTGCAGGATATAGGCTATGACATAAGAGATTGTAGGATTAAGGGGATGCACCTCCAATTGGCATAATAGGCCATATAGGCTGAATCTATACCTTATTCAATTTTGGCCCTTGTTTTATAATTTTTAATACTATGTTTGGAAATGGTAAATTTACCCCTTGGAATGTGTTATTAAATTTATTTGGTAACTTTAATATCACTCCACTCCACTTAAAGTAATTCGGTTTAATCCCTCTTTATTAATTTGTTTATAGTTACTTTTTATGAACTATTTACTTTCCACTTGTTAGGTATGTCTTGATTTGTTTAATTCTTGATTAAATGGGTTTAGGGTCACATAATCATGGATTAGGTGGGCCCACCACCCCTCTTAAAGGCCACCTCTTCGCCAAAACTCGAATTTGGAGAATAAGTTACTTTTTGGAGGAGTGCAGGGAAATTTAGGGACTATATTTGCCTTGAAAAGAGCCCCCAATTACCATACCCATGGGTGGTGAAATCTTTTTAAGGATCATAAAGCCTATTTTCCCCTTAGAACCCCCTTTAAACCACCATTATTTATTATTTTTGGATTTGGTGTTTAATGGATATTTGGAGTGCATGATTTTCCATGTGGAGATTTAATTTGATTGTATTTGAATTTAATTTTCCATTTATTGTTTTATATGTACAAATTGATGGTAATTGGATGACATGGATTCTTGGGTGGATGAGTGACACATGAAACCATACTATTTGGTTTTAATTTGATGGATCTTCTCCTATATTAGCATCCATTTTGGAGGGTTGAGAAGTTATTTTTGTCATTTTTACTTTAGATCTATCTTGGAGAGGAAAATAGTTTGGATTGTGGAGAGCTTGGTCTGTGGATTGGAAGAATTGTGCTTGGAATCCTTTTTCTCTTGAGAGGTAGGCCTCACACTGTTGATTTTTTAATTTTTTTTTCAAAGGATTTTTTTTTGTTTCTTGTATAAAATTTGGTGTCAAAATGCTTAGATTATTATATGTTATAGTTTTCTTCTTATTTTTCTCTATCCACCCTTTTAGGGATTTAATTTTGGAGTGTAAGGGGAAGAGGTAAGAATCCCTCTTGTTTTCCTATAAGGATTGAAGGTAAAACCTTATTAGGATTCCACAGGATTCCATCAAACCATTAAATAAGACACCACTATATGGAGATTGATGAGAAAAGGGGGATTTACAGAGTTCATCAAAAAGATTAAAGGCATCGATCATGTGCTTGTCGTTGATTTTTCTTCTGCTTGGAACAAGGGGAATGTTAAATTAAGGGGAATCAAACTTCAATTCACTGAATATTTTATCACAGAGGTCATGGGGATTCATACTGAGGGATTGAAGTTATTCGAAGATAAGAAACAAAGAAACCATGAAATCTCTCTATTTTTTGGACCGAGGGAAAATTACCATTTATTTGATGATGGGATCACCAAAAATTATTTACTTGAAAGGTGGGATAATTTTTGTAAGGTGGTTATGAGGTATATCACCTTAGAGGGAAAGTTTAGAAAAATCTACACCCACCACTTCTCCATCCTCAATGTCTTTAGGAGGAATTAGGTTCCGAGTCTTCCTTTCTTTCTCCTTAGGTATTTTACTATCACGATTGAGGAGTATCAAAAGGGTAAAAGTGATTCCCCCATACAACATGGCTTGGTCCTCCTACTGTTCCAAAAAGGGAAACCTATCATTCCGTCTATCCCCCATCCTTCTGAATAAGAAGAGGAAAATTTACGATGGGAAAGTGACAAGCAAGCATGGGAATCTACAAGTAACTCTTCCTCACACCCGAACTCCCGAGGTCATGCCGAGACAGCAGGTGGGGATGGAATATACATGGGGCATAGAAAAACTAGTTAGGAAATCTTATGTCTTCGATGCGCACTAATGGAATCTATGAATCTAAGGCAAAGACAACCCTCCTAACCTGAACTGGCGTGATAGATCGTTCGGTGAGGACAACTGCTCGAAGGTCCAATCAATATCGAGCTCTGACATGATCCGATCCATAGGTTGTGGAATACATGGAAAATAGCCTGTGGGTGCTTCGTAGATATTCCCTGACAAGGTCATAAAAATATGGATGATGGATATATGGTGGATTCTATGGGTGATTCTCTGGTTTAGTTTAGAAATCCTTAGCTTGATTAGCTGCTACGTCTAGTGAGGATAGTTGTGCGATAATGATTGGTGGAAGTGGAGAGGATCTAAATACTATGTATGTAAATCAACATCAACATTTGATTGACCTGTGGGCCCATTGGGTTGTGGTACCTGTGGATCACAACCATAGACTCATGGTCGTTGCAGGCCTCCTATGGTCATGTGCAGAATCAATCCCTAATCCCTAATATCCAGTATTCGTACACATTTTTGGCCTCTATGTTTAGAAATAAAAGTTACGCAATCTTCTCAGAGTACCTTACAGGTGTTTTGGCAACTTGAATTCTTAAGCCAGTGTCTATGTCAATGAGGATGTCTCCCGTGTCTAGCTATGGGATCAAAGGATCACAACCGAATGTTTTCTCTCTTTCAAGCCCTTCTACAGTCATGCGGATAATTATTAGGGTAATATGTAGTTTGGCTGGTTTGACCAAAATGTATGCACTTTGTCATCTTCTATGTTTAATCCTCTTAACTATGAGCTAATTTCTTATAGGTCTATTGTTATTCGGAAGACCTGAATTATGAGATTTTGGTTTATGTCAGTTATTGCTGCAATAAGATTGGGTTGAGGCATGATTGACTCGAATACGTATTCTCTGGGCTCCCTAGGTCCTGTGATTGTCATACAAAAGAAACAATATAAATCTAACTAAAACAAAGTAAACTAATTATGTAAAGTATATCCACAACATATATCTAAATTCTCTATTTGGTATTTTTGACAAAATATTTAACATAATTAAGATAACAACTATTTAATATATCTAGAAAATGATAACTAACCTAATAACATAATTACAAACAAACAAGGTAGCCGAGTATAGATACTTTTCTGTGTAGTTGTGAGTCTATTCTAAATAACTAAATAACTGATCTAATTTAATTGAAATATTTTTTATCCTACCTCAGAAGTGAGGAACGAATCATATTTTCTTAGAAACTATCAATCGTCACGGCTTCCCCGGCAATATCGAAAATGAACATAACCGAAATGAAGTAATTCACTACTATATTTGGTATATTTTAACTAGAACTTTGAAAGCTTGAACTTGGATTTTGTAGAACAGTGGTGAATCTAGTAGTGTGTGGATTTTTCCCCTTAGTGTGGTCTCCTTGTTCCTTCATGCTCACGTGAATCCATAAAAGCATGTAATGTTAGCATCAAAAGAAGTAGGTACTGGAACAATGGCGGCTTTGGATGTAGACTAAATACAATGTGAGTAGGAGAGGGATAGCGTAAGAGAACAAAGCTTGGCTTATGCAGTTCCTAGCGGGATTTATTGCGAGTCATACAACACAAAACATCCAAAACCTGAAACTATCCTTCTTGACAAACAAAACCTACAACTCTAATGGCTTCAGACTAAAAATGAAACTATCTTACTTTACTTGATTGTATGAAATAGTAATAACACTAGAACAAGAAGATCATGTAGCTTCTAAACATCAAAACAAGACTAACTATGAATGCAACAAATGAAAACTATTGAATTCCTAAGCAAGAACTGGACTAAACTATTGAAATGAGAGGATGAGGGGTAGTTTTGAGAGGCCATTTGCTTATAATCAAACTAGCTATTTATAGAATTCCCATTCACCCAAAGGTAACTCCAACTAGAACTCTTTTACTATAAACAATGGAGAAACACTATTACAGGGAGCCAAAATCATAAATACAAGCAAAAACAGATGATAAAGATGGTAAAAGTTGAAAATTTACACGATTCGCATTAAAAGAAATGTGCTAGAAAATGTGTGAAGGACTGCCACCCTCAGCAGGGGGCAGTTACAGGACCGCCGCCCTGCTTGGGCGGCGGTCACGAGACTGCCGCCCAAGCAGGGCAGTGGTTTTGTCACTGAAGACAAAATGCAAAGGAAAAGAGGGGAAAATATCAAAACAAAGCACGTAGAGGATAAGTGGGGCATGCAGGATGTTAACGTACACTTGGATAGATTTTTTAGATCCCGAACACCTTGCGATGAGACCTGTATCATCATTGGGGCATGTGTAACATTGTTTTGGCAGTACGATACCCTTACAATTTTGGGTACGTACATATTGCCCCCTCGAAGAAGTGTTTTAGCCATGAAGAGGCATAAAACGGTGGGTCCAAGTATGGTGGTATCGAAATGGGAAGCTATAAATTATACCTGACACGTCCATGTGTTGAAATGACGCCATCCAAAATTCCCGCTACCTACAAAATGAAAAGAGGACTCAAATGCAGATATATAAAATAAATCGAAAACTAAATACTAAAATAATATGAAGTGAGGACTTACCATTTGCGTGGGGATGAGAAATTACCTCCGTCGGTGCTCGAAACCTGTGAAAAGGGGCATCCAAAATGAGTCAAAATGCTATATATACAACAACCGGCCCATTTTCCTATTCATTTGCATGTGTTGATTTGATTGATTTTGAGATCTGGGACCCACGGTGATGGTTTTTGATGAGAGTACAGTCAAAACATTTGTGACGAGATAGTGATCATGCCTCTGCAAGTGGAACATTGACCCACGAGATCTCAGGTTAGTTCTTCTCGATTTACCCTCTTTATACCTAAAATGTAAAAATGATGAAATCTTTGCCAGGGGGTAATTTTTGAAATTTCTAGTTTTAAATGTGTCCTTAGGGGGGGACGCCTAATGGGTAGGCTCTTATTTTAGTCAGAATGGTTATTTTTTGTGTTTTTGACATTTTTAGGGCACGTGACCTATTTGGAAACGCGGGACACGACCACCGCCCTGAGCAGGGCAGCAGTTACAGGACCGCCACCTTCCAAGGTGGCGGTTATGGAACCGCCACCCTACTCAGGGCGGTGGTTCTCGTCGGAATGTTAAAACTACATTAATTTGAGTTCATTTTTGCAATTTTAGTATTTTTACATGCTTTAATGATTTTTTCCAATGTGATTCAAATACTAACTTACTCCTTTTTGTGTGTTTTTAGGTGTATGCAGAAGGAGGAATATATCAGATGGAGCTGAGAGAGAGAGTGTGACTGGCTTCCAGCAGTATTGGATACACTTTCTCAGTCCAAGTAGGATACTCTTCAGAGGGCCGACATATTACATATATCACGGGTTCCTCATGTCACACCTTCTAGTCACATACTATGTGACCTGTTTTCGTATTGGGATGCTGATCGAAACACTTTCCGATTTCCAAGAGTTAGGGGTGAGTGGACTATTACCCTGGAGGATGTATACCACATCTTGGGAGTCCCGATCATCAGGAGATGACTTACACTTGAGACAGCAGGGTCACGGCTCAAATAGCTCAGTGGGCTGCATATATGGGAGACACAGTTGTCTCCACTAGTTCGAAGAAGGGGGTGAGGGTCCGTTCCATTCCTAACTTGCCTATCCCCTTGATTCGTCAGGCCATTATGGGGATCCTTGCCTCGAGATTGATTGGGGACAAGGGAGGGGACACCTTACTCTACTGCTGGTCCCCTATTATTGCACATATTGAGGCACATGGTCAGATTTATGCCTGGGGAGCCGATATACTTGGGACCACCTACCATGAATTGTACAGGGTGGTTCACTTACAGGGATAGTCTTTGAGCCATCTGACCTTGGTTATGAGCTGGGTCTATGAGTGCATCATCCTTGATGGGAGAGGCATAGAGGTAGTGGATCCTGAAGCCATGAGGGAAGCTAGATGGACAGAGATGTCAGTGCTTAGAGCACCCCACCAGCCAGTTGCTTCCCTGACTATTGATGACATGGAGGCCACAGCTTATCAAGCCATGGCAGGGTTGTGGGGTGAGGAGAATTTCACTTTGATTTCTTTCTCTACTACAGGTCAGCTTATGGATAGGATGGGGAAGGTAGAGACACACCCCTTTGATCGAGTGCCTCAGCAGTTTGGCCTTACCTACATTAATATGCTTCCCCCAGTGGTGCCAGTGTTCAGATCAATTCAGGAGGCTAGGGGAGGTCCTAGAGGCCGAGGTTGGATTGTTGTTACTCTTGGCATCTTTATTACAGCTAGGTAGGTGGTATGTGCCCGAGAGAGAGTCAATGCTCCTTAGGCACCTTTACTTTAGATTATCACCGGTCCTGCCCATAACAATGATGACCTTATTGATATATACTTCAAGTATGAGGAGCTCATAGGGGGAGAGATGGAGGAGGAGACCGAGGACATGGAGGTCAGCGAGTCAGGTGGAGAGGAGGATAGCGATCCTGAGAGGCATGACACTTAGAAGATCCTACAGGCCGAGAGGGTAGAGAAGAGTGTGGAGAGGGTAACTCTAGTCTCAGAGGAGTTACCCTCTTAGGACTTAGGTGTAGATGAGGAGTCCATAGTAGGATGCTATGTTTCCCCAGAAACAGGAGGACATTAGTCAGTGGAGGCATCTATGGAAGGTGCTGATCCTAGGGATCCCTCTTGGAGGCCCAGAGATCCGAGTGAGTTGTCACTCTTCTTTTAATATTTGTTTTTAGCTAGGATTGCCTTAGTTGCTATCTCTCCTTTTGTTCATTTTTGTTTTTATCTTTTTATTATTTCTAATTTTTCTTCTCCTTTTCTTACAGAGACTACTGATGAGTGGCGAGATTTGATTCACCAGGTATGTACTGATACCCTGATGGTCCCCATGGAGAAGACTCGTGCCGAGCTGTTGGTGGATGTAGGGGAGCCTTCAGCAGCTGGTAGGCACAGTGATGTCTTTGCCCTTGTCTGGCATGTGGCCAAGATGGTGACTTCCCTTTATACTGAGTTAGCTGAGTATAGGACTGCAGAGCACCTGATGAGGAGTTACTCTCATAGCGAGGCTACAACTATTGTTCGGGACCGTGAGCCCTCAGTGCACTTAGAGTGCCCGTGTAGCCAGAGTCCTAGATGTGGTCGTGCACCTTTAGAGGGGTCTCATAGGGGTTAAGAGGCCACTTGGCTCTTTTTGTAGTGACTCTTGTTAGATTGTTTATATGATAATTTTGTATTTTTTGGGCTCATTGATTATTTTGACCATGCCTAGCGCATGATGGCATTGTATATAAAAATTGATTATATATATATATATACTTCTGTTTGGATTAGACTCTTGGTGTCTAGGATTTTGTGATTTATTTCCACATGTATATGAGATGATTATTAGAATTATTGTTTTTATATGCTTTTCAGAATGTATGTAATGGAGAACAAATGACACAAATGCTTTCTTTCTTTTTGTATTTGGTGATGCTGATGTATGATGATGCAAATGAAATTGTGATCTTGAACTATAGCTTCTATAAGAAACTTTCTGGTACTTCATATTTGTTTTGAAAAAATGTGATGATGAACTGGTACAATGAGCAGATACACTTGCCCCACTCCTAACTCCATGCAACTAGTAAGATGCGAGGGCTCACCATCGAGAGCTAGAAAGGGCACAAGCTATGAGGTGTATTGAAATGGTAATGATGGGAGATAGACAAAGAGTTGGTGGAACCAAATTAGGATGCCAAAAACCTACCCTACACAAGTGAATCCATAGTTTAGAATGCAACTTGCTTTGCAGTTTATCTAGACTTAGATGTGTAGATGGCCACTTGGTTGACAAAATCTGGTTTTAAGGGTTTTGAACTCTCTTGGAATTTTTGACATCTGATTCAGAATTCAGGGTTTTGAACTCTCTTGGAGGTTTATTTGAACTATTTGCTTATGACCTTCAACGTTTATTGTCAAGAGAACCCCCTACACCTTACCCCATGCTACTAGTAGGAAGCATGGGCTTATCACCATGGACAAGGTACAGGCGAGTAAGGGCATTCCCATCCTTTCCTAACCCTACGTCACTAGTAAGAGACAAGTTCATCACCGAAGGTTGGTAGGGCAAGGAAATGTGTAAAAGTAAAATTTTCTATTTGATCTATATTCGACTTATTTATTTGAGTAAAATGTCAGTATGTTCTTATTTCCAAAGAGATTTTATATACGGGATAGATGTGACACCATGAAGCTTCTAGAACAGACCATAGGTAAGACACCTATCCTAGGAAGAAACAAGAGTGAGAGCAAGCATGCAGGCCTTGGTATGGCTACTCTTAAGACTTTGTCATATCTAGCTTTAATTGATGAAATGATTCTGAAATAGTTGATGATGTTATGAAAATGAAGAAGTATGATTTGAATGGTTCTGCTGATACCATCAGAATTTTGTAATGAATTTCTTAAGAATAAGTCCCTTGATCACCAAATTTTACGAAACAAGTGAACAAAATGAACCTATATAAATGAAGATGTAATGTAGATATAATTATACAAGTAGTGCTAATGCTTCATGCGTAAAACTATTTAAGGTGTAAGGAATTGACAATTTCACCAAATTCCTCACCTTCTAGTGTGCATAAGAGATAAACACCATTTTTGTAGTCCTTCATAACTTGATATGGGCCCAACCACTTGGGCCGGAACTTTCTTCCTTCGCCTATTTTCTTATCGATCTAGTTGTCTAGTCTTAGAACTAGACCTCCTTCATATATTTCTCACTCGTAGACTTTTTTTTTATACTGTCGGCACATCTAGTCAGCATAGACTCTATGCCACCATTCAACATTTAAACTGGCATCATCTAGGATTTCTAGTTGGGAGAGGTGTGCCTCTCTATAATCTTCCTCACCCAGAATCCCTTGAAGTGAGATGCAGAGACTGGGTATTTCAACCTCAAGTGGGAGAACTTCTTATGCTCCGAATACCAATGAGAAAGGAGTTGCTCCTATCGGTGTTCTTATTGAGGTTCAGTGGGCCCACAAGGCTAGATATAAATTTAAATGCCAATATCATTTGTTTTCTTTTATGGTTTTTAAGAGAATGGAATTTAGAGTTTTATTCGTAGCCTCAGACTATCCGTTGGCTTACGGGTAATACAGGGAGGCCGTATGATGGTTTATTTTAAATTTGATGCATAGCTCACAGACCTCATCATTCTTAACAGATGTGCCATTATCTGAGATAATGACTTGTGGGACATTGTACCTGTAAATGATCTGGTTCAAAATGAACTTGGCGATCACGGCTCATGGTACAGTGGTAAGAGGCATAGCCTCTACCCATTTGGTAAAATATTCGGTGGCCGTGATTATGAAGTTATGGCCATCCCTTGACGAGGGAGATAATTTCCCTATCAAATCTAGGCCCCATGTAGGGCCATGGAGTCGTGATTGGTTATAGAGCTTGTGCCGACATGTGAATCTTGTGGGAAAATTCTTGGCATTTATGGCATCTGCGTACAAACTCTACTATGTCGTGTTCAAGAGTGGGCCAAAAATATCCCATTCGATGTATTTTGTGAGTGGTGGCGTGACCACCGAAGTGGCCTCCATATATTCCACTATAAGATTCGTAGAGAATCTTCTTGGATTCTTCTGTGTCAACACACCTTAGAAGCATTCCATCAAAAGCTTTATGATAGAGCACTTGTTCTATAATAACGTATTTAGCTACAATAATGTGTAACCACCTTCTTTATTGTGGTGTAGCACCCTCTAGATACGTATGGTCCATGATAAAATTGATAATATCAGTATACCAAGGACATTCAGAGATGGGAGGTTTGGTTTCGATGTAATATATGCATTCATTGGGAAAATCTAGATCTACTAGATCACCTCCGTCTAACGGGTTGTTGGCTAACCAATCTACAATGATTTGTCCCTTAATGGACTTCTGGTTTATAAAAGTTAATTCAAATTCACCCATTAAGGTTATAAAGCATCCAACCTTTTTAGACAAAGAACGTTGCGTGAGGAAAGTCCGTAAATGGTCTATTTTTACAATGACCCTTGTTTCTTGATTTAACATGTAATGTCTTAATCGTTTGGTTGCAAAGACTATGGCAAGGCATTCTTGTTCTACCTGCGTATAACATGTTTCATAATTGAGCAACGTTTGAATAATAAAATAGATTGTACGTTCTCGTTTATCGTCGTCTTCTTGAGCCAACATGCAGGCTAGCGAGACATCCATAGCTCATGAATATAAGATCAAAGGATGATCTGGCCTAGGTGGCATTAACATGGAAGGAGACAGTAAGAAGAGTTTAACTGATTCAAAGGCCTCATGGCATTCCTTTGTCCAAATAATGCAACAATCCTTTTTCAACAAATTTTTGATCGGATGTACAACAAAACTTAAGTCTGGAATGAATCTCCGGATTGCACCGAGCTTTCCAAGAAACAATCTAATGCTAGAGTTGTTTGATGGTGGGATCATCTAAAGAACAACCCAAATTTTGGTTGGGTCTACATTGATCCCTCATGATGATATAATGTAACCTAGGAGTTTCCCTCATGTCACACCAAATACACATTTTTCTGGGTTTAGTGTGACTCCATATTTGATCAAACGTGAAAGAATGATGTGGAGCACTTACAGGTGATCACAGTGCTTCCTGCCCTTGGCTAACAAGTTGTCTACATAGGATTCCATGATTTTATGAATAATATCATGAAATATGTATGTCATTGCCCACTGGTATGTAGCACCAGCGTTCTTGAGACCGAATGGCATAACAGCATAGCAATAAGTTCCCCAAGGAGTTATAAATGTGGTTTTGGCTTGGTCTTGTTCAGATATTCTGATTTGATTGTATCCCGAGAACCCATCCATGAGGGACAAAAGCTCAAATACAACTATTACGTCAACGATGATGTCAATGGATGGTAGTGGGAATTCGTCCTTGGGGCACACCTTGTTAATGTCTCAGAAATCTATGTAGATGCGTATCTTCCCATTATTTTTAAGAATGGGGACGATATTAGATACCCACTGAGAGTAATCGACCAGTTTGATGAACCCTACATGGAGAAGCTTCATTATTTCTCCCTTCACCATGAGAGCTACCTTGGGTTTCATTAGTCTCAATTTTTGTTTAATTGGCTTTGCATCTAATTTGGTGATGAGGTTATGTACCGTGATGTGCGGTGTAATTCCTGTCATTTCTTTATAATTAAATGCAAAAGCCTTTTAATGTTCTTTGAGGATTTGAGTGTGTCTTTCTATTTCTTCTGGAGTTAACGAAGATCCTAGTTTCAATATCCTTGGTTCTTCCTCCATTTCGATGTTTATATCAATGGTTTCTTCTATCAAAGAAGTGTTACCTTATTCAAACTCAGGTGGGGTTGGAGGTAGTTCCAGATCTTTTCCATTCTCTGCCAGTGTATATGTCGAGTTCCTTGTATGGGGGAAGCTCTACCATGGGATTTCCAAAGTAAGAAGATGAATGTGGGATTAAGGACAAATCTACCATGTGATGGATGAGATGTGACTCTACATAGGCATTTAGGTAATCAAGAGTGTCTCTATCACTGTCAATGTGATCTAATATAGTAGATTTATTCTCAGCTATGTGCGTTAGAAGAGGGTTTGTTGACATTTTCTTTACTAATGGTTCAGTATGAAGGGATACTTTGAAACAGGTGTCTTCCAACTCACTGTTTGGAGTGAAACATGAAGCTAAGGTTTCTATCGAATCTACGAGAAGGTTTTGTTCTCGCGGGATTGCTTCAATTGATATGAAGTTAAATCCTTTGCTCAAATATAATGTTGCTTTTTTTGTAGAGCTGTAAATGTTCAGCTCTAGTCTCATACACCTCAGAGACTTGGTTTGCTACTAATTAAGAGTCTCCTAACACTCTTATGTCATTAACACCGAGCCTTTTATCTATGATGAGACCAAGGAGGTGGGATTTGTACTCTAGCGCCATTGTTTGTACATTTGAAATTTAATTTAAATGCGAAAATGGTAGGATCTTTCCCTTGGGAGAAGTAAAGATCACACCTGACCCAACCCCATAACAACATCTAGCTCCATCAAAGTGGAGATTCCAATGTTTATTTGGGAATATGGATGTTGGGACATTCGTTACATCTATTTCTTCTACTTCTGTTACTTCTACCATGTAGAGTTCCTCTGCTGGAAGAGAACCAAATTCTAGGGTACATCCCATACATGTGGAATCAAACAGTAGGAAAATTGGTAGATCTTGTTCTAGAAACTCAACAATTTTTGTAGTAGTTCCTTAATGACACTGTTTCTTACAATGTTAGCTTCATCCTTGAGGGCTAGGATGCTCTTGACTAGGTTCGTAATCTCTAGTTCTGTTGTAGGTATTAATTTTTCTTCTGGTTTTGAGTTGGTTGGTTTGTTAAGTTGGTTTGTTGGGAGTTCAAACTAAGAGTGAATGCATGGCCTTTTCTTCAGGTCTGCTAGGTGTATATCGAATGGTTTCGGATCACCTTTTACTATGAATATCTTTCCTAAGTGCAAGAATCTTATTTCCTGAAATAATGTACAAGGGATTGCCTTCATATGGTGTATCCATGGTCGGCCGAGGATTATATTATAATTGGTTTCCCAATCTATAATATAAAACTCAGGGAGGATTTTTTTGGGTCCTAAGGTGACTGACAGTATTATAGTTCCAATCAAAGTGGCTTTAAGGCTATCATAGCTTCTTAGTCTATTCCGAGTTGTGGAACGGTTTGTCTCTCCACACCCTAGATTTTGAAGGAAAGAGAAGGGAACTATGTTAACTACCACCCCATCATCAACCATTGCGTGTTTGACATAATTGTTATAAACCCACACTTGTAAATGTAAGGCTGGATCACCTCTACATGCAATCTCAGTGTCTGTTGGCATTTTGCTTATGTCAAATATAAACTCGGTATCTCTATCCGGCTGCCCCAGAGGGTGGATATCAAATTCTATATGGTTTACCTTTGTTTCATGAGGAGGTGTGATGTTAATTAAATGACCTAAACCTAATGCTTCTAAAAGAGCAGCCCTACGGGCAGGAGAGTTCTTCAGCAAGTCCAAAAAGGAGATGTGAGAGAAGGTCTTTGTTCAGGTCATTAATTAAATCATAGGCACCTACAAGTTTTACTAATGTTTGTTGAATGTTATCTAGCTCTAGTGGGTAACTTGGATTTGGCTGAGAGGAATACTCTTGTGTCCTTTTTATGGCTTCCATGTGTAGCTCAGTGTCTAATTCCACTAAACTGACTATCTTGGTTCATGGCTGATTTCCTAATTGTGGTGCGGCAGGTGAATTTAGTGAAGTTGAGGCTTCATGATCAATGTTTCCTATTATTACACCCTTGTTCATCCCATTTGGATTTAATTTGTTGTTATTGTGATTTGGGAGCAGATCATTGAAGATCTTGAGGGGTGCATTTTGAGGGGAGACTGCCCCTGTGAAAGTATTTGGCGTAGGTGATGCAGGATATGCTAAGAACATATCTATGAAAATTTGTCTTTGTTCCTCTGGAAAACATTGCATGAATTTATTGTAGTCATGGCAAGTCCTAGTGTCATGGCCTTGAATTTTGTGGAAACCACAATACAAGTTAGGATTGTACTTCCTAGGTTTTTGGTTTGGTACGTGTTGTGGTCCAAAACTCTGATTCAAACCGTTGACTATTAGGATTAAAGTTTTGCGTTTGTTGCCTTTAGTTTTGATATCCAGTTGAGTTTTGACTCAGACCCTGTGTCTATATTTTCTGTCGTTGTCGTCGTCGTTGTTGTGGATGATTAAAATCCACCGCATTGATTGTTGGGGAAAAATTGTTGTTTCATTGATTATTAACTAGTGGTGGAGCATTTACAACATTTTCCTTTTTTGCTTGGTCAGTTACTCCATCTGTTGTGACCCCGCAGTTTTTGTTAAGGATTTTGGGTCCTTGATTGGCATTTGTGGTAGTAGGATAAGTCGTAGTATTTTGATTGGGGATGATTAACCTCCCATTTTTTCTATATGCCTTGCGGCTGCTATCTATTACAGCTTGATCTATTCGGAGGGCGCTCTCAAGAACTTCATTGTAAGTTCTTAGTGGGAACTTCTGGACTTCTTCCTTTATCTCTCTACTGAGAGAATGAAGGAATAAATCACATAGTTACATCTGATCCATGTTTGGAGTGCTTGCTGAAGAATAGAGGACTGTACGCCATCTTTGGATGAAATGAGCAACAGATTCATTGTGTTCTTGTTTAATATGCAAGAATTCCCTGATTCCTATTCTCAACAATTTTTTCATGTCGAATGCCTTGATGAACTCTAAAACGAGTTGTTTAAATGAATGGATGGAGGCTTCAGGTATTCTAAAATACCAATTGAGGGCAATGCCCTCTAAAGTTTTGGGGAATATTTTAGCAACAACTCCATCCCAGGGGAGCAGTTCTCAAATGGCTGTGGCATAGGCCTTAATATGTGCATTTGGATCTCCCTCCCCTTTGTACTTGGGAAAATCAATAAGAGGTCTTGGAAGCATGACGCTTCGTATAGTGAAGTATAAGGTCTCTTTCAAATATTCTGAATAAGTCCTTGTCGCATAGGTTTCAACCATCGATGATGCCTGCTGAGGGGGTGGAGGTGGAATGGGTTGTTGATATTGCGTAGCGTATGCATTTGCAGGGACATAAGGAAATCTCTATGGTTGAGAAAACATTCTAGGAGAAGAGAACATATCTCCCCATGTTGACTTGGAATACATGTTTAAATATGGAGGAACATTGCTCAGAAATGGATTATTTTGTACTAAACCAGGAGGTATCATATTTTCCACTAGAGAGACATTAGAGAACGAAGTTCTAGTTGGCATTTGTTGTGAATATTGAGGAGGCATGCCCAACGTGCATGTTCCTGTGAGGAGGTCTACTTGGCTAGAATGATGTGGAGGATTAGAATTTCCTGCCTACATGAATTGCAATTTTTGACTTGCTTGAGCAAGTTCCAACCCTCTAACTTTCTCAACTAAGGCTGATATGACCTCGCTTGGTGAAGTCACAGTATTTTGTCTCATTGGTGTTTGTTAAGGTTGTATAGGCATATGTTACCCAGCTATGAATTGATGGGTGTCCTGACAAGTTTCATAGAGGGTATAGGTGGGTACATACTTTGAGAGTGTTGTTCACTCCTGACATAATGCGCTAAATGTTCATCATCTAAAAATAGATAATGATCTGATTGTCTACTGATTTGTGGTCTAAGAAACACTTAAGGAGATGAACCAGATTCTCTAGTGAGCATCATGTTGTTCAAGCCTGAAGGGTCTGGTTGTTGCGTTTGAGTGAGCTGATCCAACTCCTCTATTTGGAAAGAAGAACTATATCTAGTCCTGTGAGGCGGAGTTTGTGTTGAAAGCCATTTAATTGAATAGTTGTCACCCCATGCTGAGAGCGAGGGTGATGGATGTCTATTCAGTTGATCATAGTATGCTTCATGACCTAGGAGAGGTCTGCCATATGCATCGAATCCTGACATATTCGGGGGGTATATGAATACCCACAGAATAATGGGAAGAAGCGAAGATGGATAAAAGAAAACGAAACACTAAAAGGGAAAAGGTGAAAGTGAAGCAACTGTTCCTTTCACGTCGGGTTCACCAATTTTGTATGATGGAAAAGTGATAAGTGAGCATGGGAATCTAAAAGTAACTCTTCCTCGCACCCGACCTACCGAGGTCGTGCCGAGACAACCAGTGGGGATGGAATATACGTGGGGCATAGACAAACTAGTTAGGAAATATTATGTCTTCGACGCGCACTCATGGAATCTGTAAATCGAAGGAAAAAAAGGCCCTCCTAACCTAAATTGGCATGATAGATCATTTGGCGAGGATGACTGCTCAAAGGCTCCAATCAATATCGAGATCTGGCGTGATCCGATCCATAGGTTGTGGAATACGTGGAAAATAGCCTATGGGTGCTTCGTAGATATTCCCCGACAGGGTCATAAAAAAATGGATGATGGATATATGGTGTTTCTATGGGTGATTCTCTGGTCTAGTCTAGAAATCCTTAGCTTGATTAGCTACTATGTCTAGTGAGGATAGTTGTGCGATAATGATTGGTGGAAGTGGAGAGGATCTGAATACTAATGTGCGTAAATCAACATCAACGTCTGATTGACCTGTGGGCCCATAGGGTTGTGGGACTTATGGATCACAACCATAGGTTCATGGTTGTTGCAGGCCTTCTATGGTCATGTGTAGAATCAATCCCTAATCCCTAATATCTAGTAGTCGTATGCCTTTTCAGCCTCTATGTTTAGAACTAAAAGTTGCACAATCTTCTCACAGTATCTTACAGATGTTATGGCAACTTGAATTCTTAAGCCAGTGTCTATGTCAATGAGGATGTCTCCTGCGTCTGGTTGTGGGACCAAAGGATCAAAATTGAATGTTTTCTCTCTTTCAAGCCCTTCTACAGTCATGCAGATATTTATTAGGGTAATATGTAGTTTGGCTGGTTTGACCAAAACGTATGCACTTTGTCGTCTTCTATGTTTAATCCTCTTAACTTTGAGCTAATTTCTTGTAGGTTTTTTGTTGTTCAGAAGATCTTAATTCTAAGATTTTGGTCTATGTTAGTTATTGCTGCAACAAGATTGGGTTGAGGCACGATTGGCTCGAATACGTATTCTCTGGGCTCCCTAGGTCTCGTGATTGTCATATAAAAGAAACAATATAAATATAACTAAAACAAAGTAAACTAATTATGGAAATTATATCCACAACATATATCTAAATTCTCTATTTGGTATTTTTGACAGAATATTTAACAGAATTAAGATAACAAATATTTAATATATCTAGAAAATGATAACTAACCTAATAACAAAATTAAAAACAAACAAGGTAGCCGAGTATAGCTACTTGTTTGTGTAGTTGTGAGTCTATTCTAAATAACTAAATAACTGATCTAATTTAATTGAAATACTTTCAATCCTACCTCAAAAGTGAGGAAGGAATCATAGTTTCTTAGAAACTATCGATCCCCACGGCTTCCCCGGCAATATTGAAAATGAACATAACCGAAATGAAGTAATTCACTACTATATTTGGTATATTTTAATTAGAACTTTGAAAGCTTGAACCTAGATTTTGCAGAACAGTGGTGAATCCAATAGTGTGTGGCTTTGTCCCCTCAGTGTGGTCTCCTCGTTCCTTCGTGCTCACGTGAATCCAGAAAAGCATGTAATGTTAGCATCAACAGAAGTAGGTATTTGAACAATGGCGGCTTTAGATGTAGACTGAATACAATGTGAGTAGGAGAGGGATAGTGAAAGAGAATAGAGCTTAGCTTATGTAGTTCCTAGTGGGTTTTATTATGAGTCATACAACACAAAACATCCAGAACCTGAAACTATCCTTCTTGACAAACAAAACCTGCAACTGTAATGGCTTCAGATTGAAAATGAAACTATCTTACCTTACTTGATTGTATGAAATAGTAATAACACTAGAACAAGAAGATCATGTGGCTTCTAAACAACAAAACAAGACTAACTATGCATGCAACAAATGAAAACTATTGAATTCCTAAGTAAGAACTGAAAGACTAAACTATTGAAATGAGAGGATGAGGGGAAGTTTTGCGGGGCCATTTTCTTGTAATCAAACTAGCTATTTATAGAATTCCCATTCACCCAATGGTAACTCCAACTAGAACTCTTTTACTATAAACAATGGAGAAACACTATTACAGGGAACCAAAATCATAAATACAATAAAAAACAGATGAGAAAGCTGGTATAAATTGAAAATTTACTCGAGTCACATTAAAAGAAATGTGCTGGAAAATGCGTGAAGGACCACCGCCTTGAGCAGGGGGGTGGTTACAGGACCGCCGCCCTGCCTAGGTGGTGGTCACGAGACCGTCGCCCAGGCAGGGTGGTGGTTTTGTCACTGAAGACAAAATGCAAAGAAAAAGAGAGGAAAAGAGAAAAACAAAGCACAAGGAGGCTAAGCGGGGCATGTGGGATGTTAACGTACACTTGGATAGCTTTTTTAGATCCCAAACACCTTGTGAGGAGACCTGTATCATCATTGGGGCATGTGTAACATCGTTCTAGCAGCGCGGTACCCTTATAATTTTGGGTACGTATAGAAACCCTAGCTACCAGAATGTAGAGAAAGAAGTAAACAATAGTGAAAGATAATAGAGAGAATGTGGTTGCGGAGGTTCTTTTTGACCTAAGGCACGATGAGTCTTTAAAGGGGAAGTAGATTAAAACCAATGCTAGTGGGGGTTCCAGTAACGAGTCTAAGATTTCTAATCTAGAGATGGAGGTGGGATCCCTGTTAAATATCATGAAGCATCTAATTGAAGAAATGAAAGAGTGGATCATGAAGGAAACCCTATAGGATAATAGGATTAATAACATTAAAGGTGACTTAGAAATTTAGGAGAATAGAATCTCCATTATCTAAGACCAACTGGCTAGTCAAGATTTGAAAGGAGAGGTCAACACGTTCCTAAGCACCTTAGAGAATGAGAGGACCTCGGGAGATGATAATGCAGATAAATAGGGGAAAAATGAAATTCCTAATAGTTTGGAAGGAGGCCCGAGCTCCTGTACCATAAGTACCTAAAAATGGAAATGTTAGTGGAATTTTGGCGAAATGGTCTTTTTGGTTTCTTTCTTATGTTGTTTGGTCATGTATTTTTAGTCGGTATCTATTATTATCTAGGTTACTGGTCTATTGCTACACTCTTTTGTATAAGGGTTAAAAAATATTGTAGAGCTTTGAGGCTTATGGGCCTCTCCCCTTGCTGGGCTCTTGGTTGGGTCAAGATAGTTTGTCCTATTTTGAGTCCTTGTCTGATGTCAGGCTAATATTTCACCCTATTTTTTCTTTGGTTATATATGTACTGTGGGTTTTTTGGATCCCTCAAAAACCAAATAGTTATCTAATCTAAAACAACCTTATTGGGATTCTTTTTCAAACTCCCTTAATTTGGGTTAAAGCAGGGGATAAATCCCATATGGTTTGGGAATCATATATTATCCTTGCTAAGGAAACCTCCAAGGTTTGAAAAACCTTGAAAAAGAGGAGGCAATGAGAAATAAGACATATTGGAGGGAAATGGAGCTTTGGAGGTTTTTTGTTATTTTGGAAAATTTGTGGACACAATTGGATAATTGTTTGATTATTATTAAAATGGGGTCTGTTGGAGCTCAAAATTTCACCTTGCCCTAAGTCATTAACAACCCAGGATTTTGAAGCAACATGAAATTGTCTCCAGGTTGTGGGACTTACATTATGAGACATAACTATGGAGAAGGCAAAATTCCTCTACGTATTCTTAATACTAAAACTAATCCTAATACAGGAAATCAACCTATAAAATCCTTAACTAACATATTCTAAGGGACCAGGTTAGAAGGAGAAAGGGTTATAAGTTGCAGAAAGGGAAATCCCAAGCTAAAAGAGGTGATAACATAAAGAAAAGTGGATGAACACTCTATGAGGGAGAAGGGAGAAGAAAAATTAGAAGAGAGAGAGACCAAACATAAGGGACATAGACCCAAAATTCATTTCACATCTATTATCTCACGAAACACAAAAAAATGAACTTGCAAAAGGGAAGCATGAACAACATACCACAATAGTAATGGAGAGGCAATAACATAGATAAAACAAACATATGACAGAGAATATCCATAAACACCAAATTTTATTGCTTAAAAGTATGCACGGTTGGCTATAGTTGTAAAAGAAGGCACAAACACATCTGTAGAGGTTGAAAATAAATGTTTACGACTCACAACTTCTTGGGAAACCATTTTGACATGGTTCTTTTGCAATCAAAATGTCCATCCTTTGATATGATTATATTTTCACAATATATAGAAGAATGGGGAGAGAAGAGGGAAAATAGAGAAGGCATGGGTTTCAAGTTTCAACAACCAACATGATGTTTTAAATATCTGCAAATCATCATGGGCACCTCTACAAACCAATCCCCCTACATCCTATTACTTGCAGGAGAAGGAAAAGAGCCCATTCTTCATTAAATTAGGTGGTTGAAATATCTACACCTACATTTAATCATCTAGACTATTTTCCCTCTTTTTTTTCCTACTAAATGCCATTAAATCCCTAATTGATAATATAAAATTGAAGGGATCGAGGAGATATTTCTAATGGTAACAATTTTATGTGATTTGGAGTAGTGGATTGAAATATATGACCATTTGAAGTTTTGCAGGTTAGGATCACAAGAATATGACAGGTGGCATCGCATGATTGGTCTTGGGGATTACTTATGCCTACGTGTGAATTGCATGTTATTTCCTCCATGTGTCCACATTTAATTAGTTTCATGGTTGAATCCTTTGATTGCAACTTTGCCTTGCCTGGGTGTGGACCTGAAGTGTTTATTAAATTAAGCTCATTCTACGGACTCTAGGTCCACGGAGCTCAATCACCCTAAAGAGTGGTGGAATTGTGACATGTTTCCTTATATTTCCTACTGATCTATGCCACATGGAATCCTCTTAATCCACCATGTGTCCTTTTACTATTGAATTTTCCACTGCTAGACCTGACACTCTTTATCCTCCGCTATTAATTTTGGGGGCTTGAGTCCACTGGATTGCCTTGGCCCCAAGCACTACCAAAATGCTTCCATGTGTCTTGCCTTTTGTAGTTGATCTTTTGCCACATGACCACTTTAAACCCCACTGCATGTCTGTCAAACCTTGTTGACTATTGGCTAGACCCAAAGCCTTAATTCACCCACATTTATTCCATAGTCTTAAGTCCGTAGGATCCCAAAAGCTATGAGGAAGCCCAAAATCCCACCATGTGCCCCCTACTCAAATTCTTGGCATTAAATTTGATAGGAAAATGAACATCTCATGATTTTTTCAAAAGTTCATATGGTAGACCATTGGCGGATTTTTTTTTGAATTTCTTGACAATTATACATTTGATGGTCATCTAAACATCATGTGAACTTTATAAAGTGCTAACAACATTTAAAAGGTAAAATATTCAAATTAGCCTTGGGGTTAATTTGGGATAACAATTTGGAAAGTTTTGGGGATAATATTCCTATTATATTTGACCAGTAGTGATGAGTACATTTTTTGGCTCATTTATATCATTTCTTTAGACCGGAAATACTCTTTGTGATAGGACTTATTAGTATATTGGGATGTTTTTTGTATTCATGTCTTAGTAGGTTGATGCATTCTCCTTGCTATTATTTATGAAAACCGTTTATCCCATGAACTTCCTACTAACTGACTTTATGAGATCAAATGTGATGATGTGTGTAGGGAATAATGGAAGTTACTGGTGGATAAGGATCCCGAGTTTGAAGCATGTGGCTGAGGACTGTTTCCATCGAATTGACCTATTAGTTTAGGCTTGACTCTAACCGCTCATAGGAATATATGAGTTTTTAATTGATATTTGATGGATAGTGCTTTATGCCACTTGATATGGCGGATATTATAACCAACATTATCTATATGAAGACTTTGTCTTCAGAACTTGAGTACCACTTTTTGATTATCGAAGAAGATTATCTGCATATTGTTCTGGATTTGTTTTTGATATGTTATGAACTCATTTCGAAGTTAATGAAAGCTACGGTATTTTGAGAATCATAAGTTGTTGATCACTCTATCCCTAGGAAGAGCAAGGGCCCACTTGACCGAGGAGATACGAGGTTACTTTGAGTTTTTCATGCATACAGTCCTTCAATTAGTTTTACTGCAATTATCATTTGATGAGTTTTTGCATGCATGCTTTGATTAACTATCCTTGTTTTCTCCATTACCGCTTTCACTTAAAGTAGATGCTTTTGTTATGAAAATTTATTTCATGAACAGTCTTGCTTTCTGCTGAAAATTCCAATTATTCAGTTATGGTTTAAATTGTTAAGAATAAGTGTGTGCGCATTTTACTTTACAGTAGAAGATTAGTTGTTGAAATCCATTTCATTGCAAACAGTTGAATTCCATAGACTTGTATTTAATTTCCATAGATTTTAACTGCACTTTCATAGAATAGCCACTAAAGCTAAGCAACCCCCCAAAAAACTCAACACATAACTGGTTCTCCTAGACTCCATTACATATTGCCCAGGACATAATCCTAGTTTATAATGACATTGAAAAAGATTATGTCAGTTAAATGATTGGACAAATTCAATGACCCATCATTTTTGGTGCCGTTGTCGGGGAACACATAACCATAAGCTCCATTATTTTATTCCATATGTTATGGGTGTTAATGGAGTTCATATAGGAAACCAGTAGTTCTCTTGGACCTCGATTTAAACCAACCAACCTAGATGCATAGGTCACGAGATAACCAGGGGAGATTTATAGCACATAATATTCAAAAAATCTCTTTAGACACTTCACATGAGAGAAACACTGAGAGTGATACAGATTCCAATTCAATGCCTAGAACCTTTTCTGAGCATTCTGTATCCTCTTCACATCATTCTGTAATGGGGGATCTTGGGAATGCTGAAGAACAACCTTTAGGATGAACATTTACATACCCCATTGTCCTCCATGCAGATGAGGATGCACCCATGAAAAACATCTCACCATCCATCCTCCCCCTCTTTCGAGGAATGACCAAATAAGACCCTGATCAGTTTCTGTTTGAATTTAAAATCTTGTGCCAGACATATGATTACCGAAATGACAATCAAAAACTTAAATTATTTCCCTCCACTCTCAAATATTCTACTATGAGATGGTTTATGGGGTTACCATCTAACTCCATTAATTCCTAGGAAGCCATGGAAATAGCCTTCCTAGATAAATACCAAGATTATTATAGAGGAAGGGATAGGAAGGAGGAGTTCTTCCAAATACGGCAAAAGGAAGATGAGAATCTAGAGGATTATCTGGATAGATTCCTCTTTCTCCATAAATGTAGTGGGTATGAGTTACATGCAGACATCACTAAAACAGTCTTTCTAAAAGGACTGGATGAGGAAACCAAGGATTCTCTCCATCTCATGGGAGGTGGAGACATGCATAAGCTTACCATGGAACAAATTACTGAGCTATGTAGAAGATATTCTAGAACACGTGGAGGAATAAGAAGGAAACAAACATCCAAGTCTTTGGGTACCTCTGAACTTCTAGAAGAAATGGCCAACATGAAAATAGACATTCTGCTGCAATTAACATCCACCATAGATGGACTCAAGGTAAAAGTCACCCCTGCTAAAGAACCATTGGACATGTATTTCCCTAAATGTCAGAAGAGACACCCCTTGAGAGAATGTCCTTTGGATGTCACAGATATGTGCTTAATCTGTGAAGTTACTGACCATGACACTAAACATTACACACTTCTACCACAATTGAAGGGAGGTTTGAATGCCATCTCTCAAACAAGTGCTGAATTAAATTTTGTCCAAAGACCAAACAATCAGGGTGGGTTCCCATCTAGACCAACTCAGAATCCCTGGAGAATGCCATGGCCAAATCAGGCCTCTCAGTCTTCTTGGGGACAACCTGAGTGGGAAAACTCAAACTGGATGACTTATCCATATCCACCACCTTGGAAAAATCCCTACACTCAGCCGGGTTGGGCTCCACCACCTGCAGCCAATCCTTGGCACAATCAGCAGTGGGGTCCTCAACAAAATTTTAGCCAAAATCAGTCCTGGGCACCACCACAAAATAGTAATCAACAACGCAGGTTCCAGCAGCCACAGCAAGCTTTAATGCCTCCACCTCAAGCCTACCAAAATCAAGGACAAGTAACACAAACACAACTTCTAGCTCAGCTGGTAGCCAATCCTAAAAATCAACAGACAACTTCAATTGATGACACAGACACAGGTAACACCATGTAGGTTAAATCTATTGGTAATTTACTATTACGATCTGGAAAAATATTGAACCCTCTTGTTGCTATCACAGAACTGCCTGATGATGCAAATAAGGAAGAAAAACTTGAAGGTAACACTAGTTCTTCACCAATGCCAGATAAACAGGATGATCAAATACCCAAACCAACTACAACCCCTTTTCCTGAGTGATTACAAGACACTCGGATTGAAGATGAAACAAAACTAGTTCAAGATTTGAAAAAAGTACATATTGAGGTTCCATTGCTACATGCAATAAGGGACATCCCTGAACTAAACCAAACCATTAGAAATGAATGTATAAAGACACCAGGAAGAAAAAAGAAATACCCAAAGACTGTCAGAGTCGAAGGGAATTTAGCTGATTTAGTTGCTGGCACCCTCATCTCACCAAAATATGGGGATCCTGGGAGCCCTGTCATTACTATTTGTATAAACAACCAGTCA
Organism: Taxus chinensis; assembly: GCA_019776745.2. NCBI lineage: Eukaryota > Viridiplantae > Streptophyta > Pinopsida > Cupressales > Taxaceae > Taxus > Taxus chinensis. The sequence goes on along the minus strand of CM034154.1, from coordinate 477,244,742 downwards.
ATATCTAATGTTTTGGTGGATCTTGGTGCTACTATTAATGTTATCACAACAGAAATGTTTAACCTACTATCCTTGACAGGACTTCAACCAACCAACACTATTCTGCAGTTAGCAGATCAATCCATTGCTGTACCTGATGGTGTGGTTGAAGATATAATGGTCACTGTTGAATCATGGGAGTACCCAGTTGATTTCATGGTTTTGTAGCCTAAAGCTCAGAAGTTGGGATATCCAGTCATCTTAGGAAGACCTTGGCTGGCTACGGTTGCTGCTTACATTGACTGTAGGTCAGGCAACATGACAATTCTAAATGGGCAGAAATCCAAACACATTTCATTATATCCTCCTGCCCAGCCTTATACGAACAATTGTGACTAGGTATGGGTGGATTCTTTGGATGCTAACTCTTTGAATTCTTCTTTTCTGGCCACTATTGTAGTACACAATCATATGATAGAAGCTGCAGAGTCTTATGTGCTGACTGATTCTAAGGACTCTGCAACTACGGAAATCAGCACTACTTCTACGGAATTCAGAATATCGGTAGAAGACATTACCTCTGCTGAGTCTGGTAGGAAACTCTATGCTTATAATTCCAAACATTTAGTTCCTGATTTCTATTGTCCTTTAACTAAGGTTCTATCTTTTGATAACATATCCATCCTGCACATGCTTCAGCCCCATGTTTTCCCATTGAATTCTTTTATCACTAGTACAGAGCTTGCTCTTGCGGATGATACTAAGCAGGTGCTTGTCAGTATGGGTAGAGAGCTGACTATAGGAAGTGACTTGGAGGTCAATCAAGAAGCTAGGGTGCTTGAGGTTCTGAAGAAACATTCTCATGATTTTTCTTGGGATTACACTGATATGAAAGGAATTCATCCTAGCATCTGTACACATCATATTTACACCGATGACATCAAACCTATAAGGCAGCCGCAACGAAGAATCAATCCAGCATTGAGAGACATAGTCAAAACTGAGATTGAAAAGCTCCTAAAGGTAGGTTTCATCTATCCTATATCTGATAGTCAGTGGGTTTCCCCATTAGTTATTGTTCCCAAGAAGAATGGTAAGTGGCGAATATGTGTTGATTATAGGGAACTTAACAAAGCCACCAAGAAAGATTATTTTCCCCTGCCCTTCATTGACCAAGTCCTGGACAATTTGGCTGGTAAGAAATATTTCTCTTTCTTGGATGGGTTTAGTGGGTATAATCAAATTAGTATTGCCCCTGCTGATCAGGATAAGACTACTTTTATGTGCCCTTGGGGTACATTCGCTTACAAAGTCTTACCTTTTGGGCTTTGTAATGCCCCTACCACATTTCAGCAGGCAATCTTGGCCATTTTTGCAGATCTTGCTAACGACTGTGTTGAGGTTTATATGGATGATTTCACTATCCATGGATCCACTTTTGAAGAATCTTTGAATAATCTTGAGAAAGTACTCAGTCGATGTGAACAACACCAACTATCTCTGAGTCATGAAAAATGTCTAATGATGGTTGATCAAGGAATTGTCTTAGGTCACCATGTTTCAGCCCAAGGTATAAAGGTGGATCCCAAAAAGATATCAGTCATCACCCAATTACCTACACTAGCTAATCAGACTGACATCAAAAGTTTCCTTGGCCATGCAGGTTATTACCGTCGATTCATAAAAGATTTTAGCAAAATTTCCACCCCAATGTTTTCATTGCTAACCAAAGATTGTGTTTTTGAATGGTCTTCTTAGTGTCAACAGGCATTTGATTCTATCAAAGAAAAGCTGACAACAGCCCCTGTCTTACGTGGCCCTGACTGGGGACAACCTTTCCATATCCACACTGATGCTTCTAATACAGCCATGGGCACTGTCCTTGGACAAAAAGACTCAGAAGATCATATGTATGCAATTTATTTTATCAGCAAAAATCTGACTCCTACGGAAAAGAATTACACTACTACGGAACAAGAGTTCTTGGCTGTGGTATATGCTTTGAATAAATTTCATCATTACATCACTGGATATAAAAATTTTGTTTACACTGACCACTCTGCCATTCGATATTTGATGAACAAACCAGTGGTTGGCGGAAGGCTCATTTGCTGGTTACTCTTGTTGCAAGAATTCAATCTCACTATTATAGATAAGCCTGGGAAATCTAACGTTGTTGCTGACTTTCTTTCTAGAATAAATGTTTCAGGTGATGACGAAGTAGTCCAAGATCAATTTCCCGATGAACACTTGTTTGCTATCTCCACTAAGACTCCCTAGTTCACTGATCTCACAAATTATTTAACAACAGGGAAGTTTCCTGCTTATTTTACTCATAAAGAAAGAAGGTGATTGGTTAGAAATAGTGCAACATATAAATGGTGTAACGGATTCTTATTTAAATGTTGTCCTGACATGGTTCTTCACAGGTGTGTTCGAGAGGATGAGGTACATGACATACTGCAAGCATGTCATGATGAGCCAGGAGGTGGACATTATTCAGTAAAACGAACAATTCACAAGATCCTTGGAGTAGGGTACTATTGGCCTTCCCTCCATAAGACTGTCAAAAAGTATGTGTGGTAATGTGATGCATGCCAATGAATGGGAAAACCTACACTTTCTACGGAAATGCCTCTGAACCCTCAGTTGGTTCTAGGACCATTTGAGAAATGGGGTATTGATTTTGTTGGACCATTTGATCCTCCATCTTTCAGGAAGGAGTATCTCTTGGTATGCACGGACTATGTCACCAAATGGGCTGAAGTTCAAGCATTGGCATCTGCCAATGAAGATGTTGTTGCTGATTTTCTCTACAACTAGATATTGCTGTGATTTGGAGCACCAAGGGCCATTGTATCTGATCAAGGTCCTCAATTTGTTTCAAATATGATTTAAGCTTTCTTAGGAATCTACAAAATCAGGCACCGGGAATCATCACCTTATCACCCCCAATCCAATGGACAAGTGGAGATAACCAATCGAGAGCTTGAGAATATTCTAAGGTGGTCAATGCTGACAGAAAGAATTGGGTACCAAAGCTTCCTGAAGCCGTCTGGGCCTACAACACAACCTGGAAAACAACTACTGGTTTCTCTCCCTATGAGCTGGTCTTTGGGAAGAAGCCACTGTTACCTGTGGAGTTCGAGTTGCACACCTGGCGAACAACGTTGGAAGTTGGGATCGATTTGGATGAAGCACAACATGAATGAGTGTTGTAGTTGAATGAATTAGATGAAATGCGTATGGAGGCACAATAATAGACTGAAATTCTACAGCATCAGTGGAAAGCTTGGCATGATGCTCACATAAAAAAATAGATATTTCATGAAGGACAGTGGGTTTTTCTCTTTGATTCCCGCTATCAGTAGTTTAAAGGCAAGTTGTGTACGCATTGGTTAGGTCCCTATCAGGTAAATCAAGTGTTTGATAATGGCTCTGTTCGATTGATACTGATTGATGGAGACAAACAGACTCTTTTGGTAAATGGGCACAGGCTCCGAGTTTATCACCCACCATTGGATAAGAAGAATTTCACTGACGACATTATGTTATGAATAGACATGCATGCTGAGGAGGATCTTTACCTCTCATGCATGGAGTAATTAATATTTTACAAATTCAATAAAGGAAGATGATCCTTCATTCAATCTTCTTCCCTTAGTTATCAGTTCTTATTGTAATTTCCAATAAATGTAGGAATTTTCATTATTTCTACTACCGCTAATCATGTTTCATCCCAAATTACGGGGTGTAGGAATCTATGGATATCGGCTGACTAAATGTAGCATGGGTAAGTGCATTTAACTTGCTAATGATATTTCTATGTGAAACATTTCCCCATGTAGTCATTTGTCATTATGATGCCATCATGAAATGATTGTTATGATCATTCTGGATCTCTTCCAAATCCGGCTCTATGAATGACGGCATAAAAGGAGTAATGGCTCATAAATCTCCACATGATTTGATGTTTCACACTCTCCAATGTCAGGACAGATGGCACATGCTCCTCAACCATGGGATATGTGCCGCCGCAAAAATATTAATCTCACATGGGTGGTCGGTCTCATCACTATTTTTTCGCCGTCACCTTCGCTTGATGTTGTGCTACCCAAGGAATATGGTGTCATTTGAAATTTAATGCTCTACAACCACTTCTTCCCATTGTGGTATGCACATCAATCATGACTGGTTTTATCAAACACTTGACGGGAAGTGGAAGAAATGCCTTGCTTTGGTTTTTCCACTACCATGTATTTCTTACTGTTTGACTTAGCATGGGACCGCGAAAGACATCAGAACCTACTTCACCTGACACCTTGCTCCAGAATGCTGCCCTTTCATAGGTATTTCATGATTTTGGATGGTTAGATTTCATTCAGAAATTTGAAGGTTTTGATGAGAGCATTGTGGAAGAGTTCTTGAACAATTTTGAGTCCACATGCTCGCAAGTTGGTGGACGAAGAGTTGAAATTACCAGTCAGGTCATTTCTGACCTGTCTGGCCTACCAAATTTTAGTTTAAAGGTTATGATGAATGCCCCTTTGCAAATTCTAATTGCTCAGTTCCACGACGAAGGAGAGGCACTCCTAGAGGTCATCTTGACTCCATTGGGTGTCCAGAAGGGTGTTAAGCGGAAAAGTTTTCCTGGAATCTGGGGTGAGATTGCTAAATGGGTCAACATGTATTTTATATGCAATGGCCAGGCCTCTATTCTGGGTGGTGATGCGCTCAAAATGCTCATTCACCTTAAAAAGGGACATGTCAACCAGGCCCTTCGGGTCAATTTTCCAGAGTACCTCGCAGATTCTATCATTAAGGTATGCCAGAAACACTGGTCTAGTGGGGGCAAGTCTATGCTTAAGCACCCAGGGTTGATTCATCTGTTGTGTTCACACCAAGTTTTCTTTCACCCAAAGTGGAGGCTCGAGGGATGTGTTGGTGGCAAAGGGTATAGGCCTAAGCAATTAAAATCTGGCCTCTCTTCTGCACCTTGGTCTACCCTTGCATTGGGCCCTTCACATAGTCAAGCAGAGGCAACTAATGTTCTTGAGCACACTGGCATAGTTGGTGTTCCTGAGGGACCATCCCCATCCATTTTTGATTCAAAAGGAAAGTGTCCCATGGCCCCATCTTCCTCCATGCAACTATGGTCCTGGTGGCTTGGCTCATTTCTGTAAACAGGTGGTTTCCAATCGGAGTCCTTGCCTGATGACACCGCCCACATTCGGGAGGAACTGCATATGGAGGATGTCCCAACCGCTCCATCATATGCTATTTTGTCATCTATGGAAATTCACATTGTAACACCAGAAATTCTTGACACTCAGGTGTCACCTTCTTACAACTATCTGGAGGAGATAGCCCTGCTAAAATCTCAGTTACAAGGTATGGAAGAATCCACCCTTTTATTACAAGCTGAATTTACACAAAAGACAGTAGAAAAAGTTTGGGAGATTGCTGCCCTGCAGCATGAAGTGAGTTGTCTAAAGTGACAACGTGATAAGGGTCTTACCCTCTTGAATAATTTCCAACAGTTGTCCCTTCAGGAAAGGGAATTGCGGAAATAAAATCAAAAATTAAAAAAGGAAAAAGAATCTTTGGAAGAGGAAAAACAAGAATTAACATCTATCTTAGACTCTGTTTGTCCTTTAGCCATCAAACTACTGTCCTGTAGGAAACCCTCCTCAGTCTACAACATGTATGTCCAAGAACAATTTTATTCTTGGCAGTTATTTCAATTGTGTTCTCAAGCCCCTCACGAAATTCCCGATGGACCTAGTTTTTTATCAGTCTACAAGAACAACACTTTGGAAATTAAAAATTTAATCTGTGAATTTTATCTACATAACATGATAGTGACCAATGTCCCTGATTTCTTGATCAACCTATTTGTGGGGGATTTTCAAATTAAAGCATTTCAGTCTGTATTGTGGAATCAGATAATTTGGAGGTAGCAAACAGACAGTTTCAATAACACTGCTCAGTCCATTGGATTTTACATTCACCCAACCCATCACACAGATGTCACCCTATAGAAAAACTTTAGATCATTGTACTACCAGGCAGGGGTTGGGGTGCATACTTCTCATATTTTGCTTCAGTGTATTATTGATTTTGAAAATTATAGTCAGGAGAATTTTGGGGTTGCTTGGCAAGCTTGTGATAGGAGATGGGATAATTTAAGCCTACCTTTGAAACATGTAGGGAGGTCCTATCTCCTCAGAATTTGAGCTGGAGCATGCGAAGGGGTGATGCCCTTATCACCATTATCAAACAAACTTCATAGAGAAAACTAGCCAACAATACACTGATGAATGGGAAGGCCTCCAAGTGCAGCCACCACTCCTCTTAAGCCCTCTCACGACTTGGCAGAACAATGCAGCACAGTCCCATGATAGTTTCACTGCCTGGGTGGAAATGACCTCCAATACTCAGGGCTGCAAGAATAGCACAAAGCAATACGCTGATCAATTCGAGGAGTATGACATGGCTGACCAACTTGGCAGGAGAGATAGGGCACAGATGAGTTGCATTGGGACATGCAACAGGTAAAGTCAGGGGGAAAATGATGAGTGCATTGTTTGGCTCATTTATATCATTTCTTCAGACCGGAAATACTCTTTGTGATATGACTTATTAGTATATGGGGATGTTTTGTGTAGTCATGTCTTAGTAGGTTGATGCATTTTCCTTGCTATTATTTATGAAAACCGTTTATCCCATGAACTTCCTACTAACTGCCTTTATGAGATCAAATGTGATGTTGTGTGCAGGAAATAATGGAAGTTACTGGTGGATAAGGAGCCCGAGTTCAAAGCATGCGGCTGAAGACTGTTTCCATCGAATTGACCTATTAGCTTGGGCTTGACTCTAATGTCCCATAGGAATCTATGAGTTTTTAATTGATATTTGATGGACAATGTTTTATGCCACCTGATATGGCGGATCTTGTAACCAACATTATCTATATGAAGACTTTGTCTTCAGAACTTGAGTACCACTTTTTGATTATCGAAGAAGATTATCTGCATACTGTTCTGGATTTGTTTTTGATATGTTATGAACTCATTTTGAAGTTAATGAAAGCTATAGTATTTTGAGAATTATAATTTGTTGATCACTCTATCCCGAGGAAGAGCAAGGGCCCACTCAACCGAGGAGATACGAGGTTACTTTGAGTTTTTCATGCATACAGTCCTTCGATTAGTTTTACTGCAATTATCATTTGATGAGTTTTTGCATGCATGCTTTGATTAACTATCCCTGTTTTCTCCATTACCACTTTCGCTTAGAGTAGATGCTTTTGTTATGCAAATTTAGTTCATGAACAGTCTTGTTTTCTGCTGAAAATTCCAGTTATTCAGTTATGGTTTAATTTGTTAAGAATAAGTGTGTGCGTATTTTACTTTACAGTAGAAGATTAGTTGTTGAAATCCATTTCATTGCAAACATTTGAATTCCGTAGACTTGTATTTAATTTCCATATATTTTAACTGCACTTCCATAGAATAGCCACTAAAGCTAAGCAACCCCCCAAAAAACTCAACGCATAACTGGTTCTCCTAGACTCCATTGCATATTGCCTAGGACACAACCCTGGTTTATAATGACACTGACAAAGATTATGTCAGTTAAATGATTGGAAAAATACAATGACCCATCAAGAAACTTTAAAATTCACCCCCTGAATCCACATGAAGCATGAATGGACTTAACACTACCTAGAAACTTCCTTGGTTGATCTTGAAGATAATTTCCTAGGAATTTCTTATTAAAACTTGTAAAATTCCGGTAGAAACTGAATTTATTAGCATGGAAAGGCCACGATAACTCTAAATTGCAAATGATCTTGGGGATAAATGAATGAGCATTATAAAAACTACCCCATATATGATTTTTCCAAGGTTGAAGAAGTTGAAACATATGATCCTTAACAAGTGTGGAAATATTTTTAAAATTAGAACAAATAAATGATTTCTTAGGAAGGATGAAACACTGAAGAGTTATGAATTTCATGGTGATTTGGAATGGAGTGCATGCACTTGAAAATACCCCAAAACACTTTTTCACCATAAATCCTACTCTTCCTGAATTGATCATTTTCATAGATGTTGTTCTTAATTGAAATTTAATGAGCATGGAAAAATATTTTGAAAATAATTTTCCACCCATTTCCTTGAAAATCCATAGATAAAGCTGCAGTAGATATTTTCTCAACCATCTTAGGTGTTTGAAGGATGGTATGAACTCTGTTACGCCACTTATTGCAACTCATCCTCTTTACATTCTAGCTCTGCTAAATCATATATTCTTTAGAGTCCATCATGAACCAATTAAATAGACTATGCAACAAAAAAAAGGCCCACAAAAACTATGTACAAACATGAAAATCATACATGCTTTAAGTAAAGCATGAAGAGCGTGTAAAAGTACTTCTTTTGCAAAAATAAAAAACACCTATATAATCCTAACCAAAGGAAAATGAGACTAAATAAAACCTGCAACAAGAAGGGAGAAATAATTTCCTTTCCTTACAAAATACATCACCTTAATCAATTTGTAAATGGAAATGGCCTTTAATGAGAGTGGAAAACTCTTTTGAAACATATTTACCACCTCGTTTCACAAAGTATCAACAAAAAATAAAAAGAATACCTCTAGTTTATCTGCATTTGGTTTTGTGAGGCATTGTAGCTGACCTTTGGCACTTTGTAGTTCATCCTCATGCTATAAAATGAGCATGATTGGTTGTAAATCTCTTGGTGGCTTTATATTAGCTAAATATTTTATTGGGAAAGGAGATCCTTGTGATTTTCCCATTTTCTTTGCATTCCTATTTATGGTGGATGTCTGTAAGCTTATTTGGGCTTGATGTTGTTTTCTTTTGCACAAACATCCCTATTTCCACCCATGTATTCTCATGTTCTACTTCATCAAACAAGAAGATAGTGAGCTCAAACTCATCCTCCTTAAAATCTTAAGGCTCTTCCTGGATCATTGCAGTGACTAACGATGATCTTGGTGTATCACTGCAATATTCAAAAAATGAAGAAAGTTCTAAACATTTAGTGAAACGAGGATCATTACATTCACTTTTAACATATTTCTCATTGGGAATCCCTTCTTCTTTTCTTTATTGGATGACAGTAGTGTTAAAAAACACTTTCCATTTCCCTCCGGTTCCAATCTATTTGTCCTTCACATCTACCTAATTATTCTTGAAATTCAAATCCTATTTTTACACATTTTGAACATTCTCATCCTCCCAACAAGAATCAGACATAGATGATTTTTGCTCAAGAATTCTGATTTGATCAATTAAAGAAGCCAAATGATCCTCCAAAACATGTTACCTTCTCTTATGATCTACCATCTCCAAAACAACTGCATTATTGTGTATAAAAACCTGTTGTTGGGAGTATTTTATGGGCTACTTCTCTCCATAAGTATAAAAAACATCTCATTCTAAAAAAATTGTGGGATAACTTGGTTTAATAAGTGTTGGGTAAAAGATAGGGACAACATGTGGAATACCACAACTTTTGATAACATTAGTGAAAGGTTTAAGATAGTTGGGTAATGCATTGGGTAGAGATGGGAGGAAGTTTTACAAGTCATAAGGAGTGCTTTGGGTGTTATAAACTTGTGAAGCCTCAAATGAAGGTCAAGGAAGAAGATGATCTTCCCATTTTTGTAAAGGAATAATGGATTGTTCATTTTTAGTAAAAGGGAAAGGAAAAATTTGAGACGGTGAGGGAAGAATGGGAGAAATAGGGATGGGTCTCCTTTGTCCATCCTGAATGATAATCTTATCAACTTATTATGTAATGGAAAAATATTGAGAAAGAATTCTTCCTCCTAGGGATTAAATAAACACAACTAAATAAAAATAAAGGACTAGAAATAATACAAGAATGCCATACCTTGTGAGGTTCTAAATTATTGAGGAATTCTATGTAAACTCCTTGTAAATATGATGTTGAAATCAGAGATAAACTCCATTAGAGCCTACTGTAATTAGATGAGGTATTCCATGAGAGAAATAACATCTGCATTCTCCTTGAACTGGTTATCCAATTGTTCTTTGAGCTGATCCCATGTGGAAATGGATTATGGAGCCAAACTGATGTACCAATCTTTTTCTCTGCCTATGAAAAATGAAACAAGAATCATGAGGTAAATATTTTCTTCTCTAATGTAGTGAATGACACAATGGTTTACAACATCTTGAATGTGATCAATGAGATATTGATCTCCATTTACATGGAAGAGAGGTAATTTTTTTAGGGTTGTTTTGGGGATATCATCCCAATGCTGCAAATGAAGGGGGATAGATTTGAAATGATAGAATAGAAGATATATTTGGAGGGCCATGAGAAAATGTGGGCATAGAAATGAATGAGAGGATGCAAGAAAAGTATTGAAACTTGAGAAAATTAGTGTTTTTGAATCAATGGAGTTGCTAGATGTGTTGAGAAATGCCTCCAAAGGCTGAATATTTCCAAGAACACATCAAACTTGGCAATGTGAAGTAGTACATAGATTCTAATTGGTCTGACCGAGCGTTCCAAAACTATTAGAGCTCAAAATCACACCATACCCTGAGTCATGGATAACCAAGGATTTTGAGGCAACATGAGACTGTCTCCAAGCTGTGGGACTTTCACTGTGAGACATACCTCCAGAGAAGGGGGAATTCCTCTACCTATTCCACTAAAACTACTCTTAATGCAGGAAAATAACCTATCTAATCCTAAAATCACATATTCTAAGGGACCATGGTTAAAAGGAGAAAGGTTTAGAAGTTTCAGAAAGGGAAACATTAAGCTAAAAGAGGTGATACCACTAAGAAAAGGGGATGAACACTCTATGAGGGAGAAGTGAGAATGAAAATGGAGAAGGGAGAGGTGAGACATAATTGACACAGACCCAAAATCCATTTCACATATATTCTCACATGAAACACAAAAAAATGAACTTGTAAAGGGAAAACATGCACAACATACCACAACACTAATGAAGAGGTAAGAATGAAGATAAAATATGCATAGGGTATAGAATAACCACAAACACCAAATTTTATTGATGAAAAGTATGCACATTCAGTTATAGTTGCAGAATAAGGCTCAAACACATCTGTTGATGAAAAAAATGAAGGTTTATGGCTCAAAAATACTAGGGAAACCATTTGGACATGGTTTTTTTGCAATTAGAATGTCCATCCTTTGACATAATCATATTTTTAAAAATATATACAAGAATGGAGAGAGAGAGAAGAGGGAAAATAGAGAAGACACATGTTTCAAGTTTCAACAACCAATAAGATGCATTAAAATATCTAAAAATCATCATGAGATCCTCTACAAACCCATTGCCAGAAATCCTATTTCTTTCAAAAGGAAAAGATCCCATCCCTCATTAAATCAAGTGGTTGAACCGTCTGCAACTACATTTAATCAACCAAAATGTTTTTTCTCTCTTTTTGATCCATAACCTACTGATTTATAACAATAAACATATCATGTGCTTGTGAAAATGAATAAAATATTTAATAAGTTATTTGTTAACCAATATAATGTGTATGAATTAAACACAACTATATTGCAAAATTGAGAAAAAAAGAGAAAAATAAGATAAGATTTATCCCAGAGAAACCCATTGTGGGAAAAAATCTAGTGGGTAAGAAAATTTGTTTCCCTTCCACTATGTAATTCTCGAAATATACAAAGTACTGACAATATTCGTACTTCAAGAAGGATTCACACTCTTAATTGTATTTAATTACTCTCAACTTATCAACAAATAGTAAACTTACTCACCATGAAAAAAAAAGAAAGAAGTCCAACTTATCTTTTCTTATACTAGAATTTACCCAAAATCACTTGCTAGAATTAAGAATTGAACTTGTATTTATAGCTGATCTACCCACAAATGTATGGAAAGAAAAAGAAAACGGTTTTGGAAGCTCAGAAATTTTTAACTATTGAGATCCCAAATCTTGGAATCGTTGAGGACATGATCTTTGCTAAATGCAGATTGGCATTTGTATAACTACTAGACTCTGTCACTGACGGTTGAGTAACTGCCACTATGTAAAGAGTAGCGGTCATGTAACTACCACAACAATTGTGTAACTGTCACCTAAAAATTTTCCTGAACAAAACATCAATGGCCTGAATTTTCATTTGAATGTGTCCGAATCACACCCAACCTGACTAGACCATCTCCTGAATAAAGAATAAGATGAGAATCTACACTACAAGTATCAAATATGGATACTACATAGAATTGGGTATTTTTCAGATCCATTTTTTGATCACACCTCCCCAATTTGAGGATTTCAAGTCCCTAAAAGATTCAAGGAATGATGAGGTGAGGAAATTTCTTCCCCACATCTTCTCTAGAATAGCACTTGGCATTTCAACAAAATCAACCACCTATCTTGTACTCCTATATGCATTGTTCTCTATTTTCACTGCAAAACCACATCTTCCTCTAATGATACATGATTTTTTGGAGAAATATCATCAATAGATAGAATTAATAGTCCCTCTTCTTCTTCATCTAACATAAAGGGCTCAAAGAGATGAAATTTTTCAAAATTCACAACTAAGTAAATCCTTATATAAGGAGGAAAATCCAAGTGAAAATAATTCTTACCCATTTGTTCCAAAATCTCAAATGGGCCATATTGAAGGGGATTGAGTTTATTCACTTTTACCTATAGCCTATAGCTTCTCAATTACAACCATACCTTGTCTCCAACAAGAAAGGAATGATCAATCTTGTGCTAATCATGTCATGCTTTATACTTGGCCCGTGACTCTACCAACCTCTTCTATACCTAAAGGTGTATCTACTGAATTTTATCAATGAAATTCTCAACTTTTTTTACCTCCAGTTCTACCTTTCCACATGGTAATCTTAAAACAACATCAAAGTAACTCTTAGGAAAATAACCAAAACATGTTTCAAAAGGAGTCTTACTAGTCAAAAAATGAACTATGCTATTATAAGAATGCTGGATATATACCAAGTTCTCATCCCAAGTCCTTTGATGTTTCTTTTTGTTCCCTCTTAAGAGCTAGACCAAGGTAAAATTCACCACTTTTGTTTTACCATCTATCTGCGGATGAAAAATGGTATAACTCTTCAACTTTGTATCCATTTTATCCAACAAAGTAGACCAATAATTTCCTATGAACAGTGAATCCCTAATTGACACAATAGAATTAGGAAAACAAAAGTGAACCCACACATTGGCAAAAAATAACTCAGCTACATCACTGGCCTTAATGGTCTTCTTGTAAGGAATTATAACACACATTTTGCTAAATCAGTCTACTTTCACAAAAATATAATCATGACCTCTCTTGGAAGTAGGAAAACCACCCAAAAATCCATGGAGATACTTTCCCATATCTAGGAAGGAACTATAAATGGCATATATAACCCCAAATTTTTGTTATTAGGCTTGCGTTTTTTGCACAAAACACAACCCCTGATGAATTTAGCAATTTTTACTTGCATTTTTGACCAATAAACATACCTTTGTAAGTGATCTACAGTCTCTATCATACCAAAGTGACCAGCTACCATGTAAGTGTGTGCTTCCCTCATCAAATGAACTATTTTCCCCTTAGGCACACAATTTTTCTCATTCTTGTAGAGAAAACCATCCTGGAATTAATATTCTCCTCTAGGTGCAAATCCCTTGCTTCGAGGTTTGTGCTGAAAAATATCTACAAAATCCACATCCTTCTTATAACCTTCTTAATATGCTTAACACAAAAAGGTTCAAGATGAGTTAACATGACCATAGTTGAAAGCAAAGGAGTTCTAGATAACATATCAACTAACTTATTAGTCACACCTTTCTTATATTTAATAATCAAATGAAATTGCCGTAAAAAACCCATAAATTTATAGTTGAAGTTTTTATTGAGCCTACAAATATTGGAGATGTTGGTGATCCATGTGAATAATAGTTTCCTTAACCATTAGTTAATGTTTCCATTCCTTTATCACTTTAACGATAACATAAAATTACTTGTCATATGTACAATAATTCATAATTGTACCATAAAACAATTCAGAGTGATAACTTATGGGCCTACCTCCCTAAAGAAGGACACCCCCATAGCATAGTCACTGGCATCAATTTCCTCTTCAAAACGATGTAATTTAGGTAAAGCCAAAATTGGATCATGAATAATCTTATATTTAAATGACACAAAAAAACTCTGTTATTTCTTACCCCAATCAAAATCCTTACCCCATGTTGTCACCGAATGTAGTGGCACTGCTATGGATGAGAAGATATTAGTGAACTTCCTAAAATATTGAACTAATCCAGCATAACTCATGGTCTTAGTCAAAATTGATGGTGTAGTCCAATTTTGAGTGGCCTTTATCTTTGTCTAATCAATCCTTAATTCTCCATCTCCAACCACATGTCCCAAAAGACAAGTGATTTTCATGCAAACTTGCACTTATTTTCATTCAAAACTAGCCAGTTCTCATTAAGAACTTGTAAAACTTGATGCAAATGGTCAATATGATCCTCAAAAGTTATTCTAAAAACTAGAATGTTATCCAAGTACACAATAAAAAAGGAATCAATAAATGGCCTCATTATCTCATTCATCAATCTCATGAAGGTAGGTGGTGCATTGCATAGCCTGAACGGTAATACAAACCATTCATATAACCCTTGTCTATTTTTGAATGTTGTTTTCCAGATGTCCTCTTCCTTGATCCACACTTGGTGATATCTAGATTTCAAATCAATATTAGTTAAATATCTAGAATTTTGTAACCGGTCTAACAAATCATCAATGTGAGGAAGAGGGTACCTATTCTTGATGGTTATTTTATTTAAAGCTTTATAATCAACACACATTTTCCATGAACCATCTTTCTTAGGTACTAAAACAATAACAATAAGAGAACCACATGGAGAAGTGCTAGAATGGAGTATACCTTGTTTAATGAAAGAATGTAAATACTGTTTTACCTCATTGGCATATTTTAAAGACTACATGTATAATTTCAAGTTCGGAAGCATAATATCAGGTAGAAAATGAATCTCGTGCTCAATTACCCTGACTGGGGGAAGCCCTGTAGGTTCCTAAAATACCTTTCTGAAATACTAAACTAACTATATTATCTTTGTTAGAAAACATGCTACAAGTGGTTTTAGATGAAACAATCTCATCCTCTAGCATATCCCTCAAAAGAAGCAATGCAAATTTACCACTAGAATTAATAAGCTTCCGGGCTTCGGTGACACTTACCAAAAAGATATTTGAATCTCTTGAAAATGATGAAATGATGTAGCTCTTACTATCATTCACCAAGTGGTACTGGTTGGCTATCCTCATGAAGATAACATCCATGATATACAAATATGGGCTGTGAAATACTACACCACACACATCATTCAGAACAACACACACATTGAATTCATCAATAATTTTCTTATCAATACCGAAAGTGATCTTACATTTCTTAGTGACCTTGATGTCTACACATTTCTTTACCCAATCCAATGAATATGGACTTGGGTGATTGTAACTCTCTAACTTTATCTTGTCCACCAACTCTTTACTAATCAAATTAGCTTGAGAACATGCATCAGAAAGAACATCCACGTTAGTTTTCTTCACTTAAATTTTTAAATGAAAGAGATTAGTTAGTTCCTATTCATGTGCAACACTGTTACTACCCAAACATAACTATCTACGGATGGAGGTACAACATATAGTATCATCCACCTCTTTTCTATAAAATACTCCCTCTCCTTAGAGGGAAGCCATGACATTATTCTTATTTTTCTTATTTTTGAAGGGATGTAATTCTGGGTGGAGCTTCCAACATTTTTCCTCAGAATGTGTGTCAACACCAAAATGACCACAATGAAATTTAATATCATTTTTAGAAACATAAGTAGAATTTTAATTACCCTTTCCTTTTCCTTTATCCTTCTTCTTGTTGTCACCTTGTTTACTCGAAGCATGCTAAGAGGTAGATGAACTCTTTTTCTTTTCCATCTCTAAGTAGTAAGCTTGCATATAAGCATTGTCTACGTATTATGACTCGGCCAACAAAATTGTTCTCCTCAAGTGGATATGGAGTCCACCAATATATTTTATCAATAGGTCCCAGTCCACTACATCTTTTCCCATCTTGAAATATTTCTTCTGGAACTCACTGATATACTCTTGCACATTTTAGCCTTGCTTCTTCTTGAGATACTGCCAATACATGGAACTCTCTTCCTCATAAAAATATGATAAAACTATGTTTTTATTAGTCTTTTAAAATCATCCCACTTAGTGATAGAAGGAATTTTATTAATAACCAATGAATGAACATAAATTTCAAACTAAGTTAAAGAATGATTGGTTAATTTTAACTGATCAAAGGAAATATGTTGAATATCATTAATTTGATGCAAACTAAAATACACCTCTAGTTGAACTAGCCAATGGTCTAACTTCTCAACATTAACTTGTCCATCATAAAGTTGAATCTATATCTCAGCCTCTACTTTAAATGAAGGAGGTGTGGGAATGGCACAAGGCTGATCTTATTCATACACATGAGAAACTTCTTCACATGCTTCCAGTGTCCTGTTTGGAACACCAAGTTTCTCCATGAGTAACCATATGATGGTCTCAAATTTACCTATGGAAAAAGAAACACCGCCCACATCCTTGGACAATCTTGCAACATTTGCCTCCAACTTGTAGAAACGTTCTTCTCCAGTGTCATCCACATATTCTCTATGAGAAATGTCTTAGATTCCTTGATTCCATTTCCTAGTGTTAATATATTATTCAAGAGGAATAAGGATAGCTTCACCACTTTAGTTTACCTTTTGGGTAAGGGGAATCTAATAATAATCTCAACACAAGTTAACCACACAAAAACTGAAATATTAACCGCTCCAATACCAATATAATCCATAAACTGCTGATTTCTAATAATAAACAAATCCCCTGCTTGTGAAAATGAATGAAATATTTACTAAGTTCTTTGTTAACCAATATATTTTGCAAGAATTAAACACAACTATATTGCAAAGTCTAGAAAAGGAAGACACTATTTATCCTGGAAAAACCCAATGTGGGGAAAATTCCAGGGGGTAAGTAAATTTTATTCCCTTCCATTGTAATTCTCCAAAAATACAAAGTATTGCCAATATTTGGCCTTCAAAAAGGATTCACACTCCTTATAATTGTATTAACTTGATCCCAACTTCTCAAAAAATAGTAAACTCACTCACAATGAACAAACAAGAAAGAATTCCATCTTCTTCTCTTTGCTCACACTAGAATTCACCCAAAATCACTTGCTAGAATGAAGAATTGAGTTTGTATTTATAGAAACTCTACCCAAGCCATTTTGGAAGCTTAAACATTTGTAATTTCTAAGATCCCAAATTCTAGAATCATTGAGGATAAGACCACTTCTTTGGTTACATGGTTGACTCTTTTGACTACAGCTTTACCTTGCCTGGGTTGTTTATTAAATTGATGTCATTATGTAGAATCATGATGTATGTGCTACATGATGCCCTCTAACTCAATCGTGTGTCCTTTAATTTTTGATGCCTTCTTATCCTCTGCCATTAATTCCCTTGGCCTCAAGCTATGTCAAAATTTTTCCACGTGTCTTGGATTTCACTGTTGATATTTTGCTGCATGGCTGCATTGTATTTGTCAAACCTATTGACTATCACTCAGACATGAAACCTTAATTCATCCACACTTATTCTGCTGAATTAAGTCTGCCAGATCCCAAAAGCCCAAAATGCCACCATATTTGAATGCTTAGCATTGAATTTGATGGGAAAATGAATGTCCTGTGGTTTTTTCAAAAGTTTACATAGTAGACCATTGGTGGGATTTTTGAATTTCTTGACGGTTAGACATTTGAAGTTCATCTAAAATTCATATAGCCTTTGTAAAGTGCAAAGTGAATTTTAAAGGTAAGTTATCCAAATTATCCTGCGGGTTAGTTTGGGATAACAAGATATCTTTCCTCCTTTTCCCACTTTTTTAGAATCATGGAGCTTCTTGTGTGTTTGTGTTGTTTTTCAACTCCAATGGTTTCTTGAATGTTGTGGATTTGGTCTCTTTCCATTACCACAAATTGTGATCACTTGAAGGCATTCTTATCATCTCTCCCATGATCTTGGAGTGATCCTAACATGCTCTGATTTTTTGAAAGAGGCATGCAATGATGCCATTTAATTAGGAGGTCAACCAAGTTATCTTCTCGTGGGTTGGATGCTTTCCAGTTGGAGATGCTTGGTTATGGAGATTATTGGAAGATTATTTCTTTTTTGGAAGAATGAATATTTTCATAGAAAAGTTTCCACTTGGTGGGAGGCTTTTCCTCTTATATTTTAAGTAAATAAAGATGTAAATTTGTGCTACATTGGATTGAAAGTTTTATTGTTATTATCGAATGAAGAAATTTGTAATTTTCTTATGAGAATTTCTTCATTTACCATGGTTTATTAATGAACTGATACCTTTTGAAATAGGTATTGTAAAACTAGAATTTCATCTCCAATTTCTATAATCTTGCAAAATATTCATTTGGTTATTTGTTGTTTTAAGTTAAAAGAAAGGAAAATGGATTCAATGTTTTCTTGAAATGGCTTAAAAGGAAATAAAGTTTTTGTTATCTCCCCCTAAATGTATGTTTATTGTCTCAATGTTTTACACAAAAAAGAGGGAAATATTAAGCTCTTGTTTTGTACTTTGTACTATTTAGCATCTTACATGGATTATAAAAAATGATATATAACTTCTCATTTTAAGATAATAAAATATGAAGGTACAAATTTGATTTATATATACGATTGCATCTTTTTATATCATTAGAGTGATATCTATTTCAATGTTTAGAAGAGAAGCTTTATTGAAACACACACACACACACACACACACACACACACACACACACACACACACACACACACACACACACACACACACACACACACACACACACACACACACACACACACATTGATATATATATATTTTTTTCTAGTTTGTATTGAAACAAAAGAAGAATTTTATTATGTGAATTTTTTTTCTCTTTCTTAAGCTTTGGAATGCACACACACACACACACACAGTTAAATACGTATATACTTGATTAAATAAAGTTATAAACTATTGATTGAAATAGAGAAATTGAAATTCTCTTTTATATAAAAAATTACATTGGTAGATTATTTATATATATATTAATAAAAAAAATTATATAAATGGAGGGGATGCAGTGTGGCTGTGACCTATCCCCAAACCCGTGTGCATGGAATAGATGATACCACCATTCTATATTGGGTGTGGCCCATTACCATGTCAAGCTGCATTAACACAGTCCTATAATCCCATTCACTCGACCAACCTCATAATAGCTCACCCACATGCAAAACATGACCTTATATTGTTATAATACTAATATATGGGTTGTGACCACCCTACTATAGGGATTTAAAAAAAATTAACACATTATATATATATATATATATATATATATATATATATGTAATACTTGAATGTATTTACAACAATTTCCTCCGTAAACCCAAATGAGGGTTTTAAAAATAAATAATTGGAGAAAAATGAAAGAATTAATAAAATAAATGGTTAGAAATCACCAAATAATCCCCATTAACCTCCATGGAAGCTCCTTGTAAATCTACAAACCAAAACCAAGACAAAATGAGAAGATAAAAGAGGAAAATGAAAGAGAAAAAAACTTGAAATGAAATTAGGGTTGCAAACCTGGACCTAGGATCAAGGGATGGGATTCCCTTGATCAAAAGGTATGGATTAAACCTAGGTTGTGCCACTTTCCAAGTCATCATTTAGATAAATTTTATTTTTGAATGTGCAAGTGGGATCCTCCCTCTCCCTTTCAAAATTTGGATGAATAAAAATAAATTAATATTCATGTAAATTGTATTTTGGTGTAAAGGAGGGGGCATGGGTCCATTTGGATGGGGAAAAATGCGATCCATGCCCAAATGAATCAATTAAACCTTAGATGTTAACTTTATTACCTTGTTAGATTATTCTCCTAACTCGCTAAGCCTAACCCCTTGGTGGTGAAGCACATTAACCCATGTTAAACCTAATTGACATTATTTGCACATATAATGGCTGACATCGAGTCTTGCCCCTTGATTGTATTAAGGGCTTAAGATTAAATAGATATATTCTCAGAATTTTTTGACATATTCCTAATTTATATTATAGACTTGGTCAAACAACTCAATAATTATTAAGTGTTAAATGAATGATACTTATCAACGTTTCCATGGTGTATATTTTATAATCCCTTCGTTAATTTTATGATGGGTGAAATACTAATTAAATTATTATTAGGTAATTGATCAAATAAAACTTAACCAATGTTAAATTCCTTTTAAAAATTATCCAAAATTTAATGGGTTTGATGGGTTAATTTGGTAGTTATTTTGGGTCATAAAGTCATGGGCAAAACATCTGGTATCCAAATTTAGTTTCAAAACTGGGCACTCTAGGATTAAATCAAAAACTTTATTATTATATTAGAATAATTAAATTCCATTTAAATATTTTTTTTCTAAAACTAACATGCTACTTTCCCATACATAAAATATGTCGAGACATGGAGCTGAGCATTGATCAACTAGGACCCAAGGTCATAGACCGCTACTCTAGAGCCACAAAGAATCAATCTTGGTTTGGAGATACTAGACATATTACTATAGATGATGGTAGTTCTTCATGATCACTTTTTAGTGTAATAAGATACAATAGAGGAGGTTACTCAACCAGAGGAGGTTTCTCAGGAAAATGAGGGTTCAAACTCCATCACCTATCAACACGACACACAATGACATGTAAGATCTTGTAGCTTTTACATGTATTTTGACAAGTTTTCTTCACACCACCATAGCCATTCAATGAGTATTACGGTATCACCACTACCAGATAAGCCACTCATTTAATAAAAATAGAATTTTGTAAAACCCTAACTATAGAGTAACTGAATTTAAACAATGATATACAACTACTAAGTATAATATGACACCAAAAATAAGCAAGTAATTATGAAATCCTAAGAAAGTGGTATAGAAAGAATACCTTAGCCAATTTATGATTGATTTAGAGGTGCTCTAGACTGGGAAAACTGCTAAATAAGAGGTGAACAGTTTTGTAAATGTTCAGGATAAATTTTGAAGCTCAAGGATTATGCCAGACATGGGTACCTGGACTGGGGCATGGACACCTGGGTGCCAAAGACCACTAATGGGTGCATGTGACTTTGAAAATGGTCAGAACCTGATTTTTATAGTGTTGCACAAGTGTCACAAAAATTTCATGTTGATCACTTGTGTGTTGCTCCTTGATCGTAGAAGATACCCGTAACCTGTAAAAGAGAATTTCACCTGAAAAACCCACAAAATTACATCAAAAACAACAAATAAAGATACAATATGGGGAGTTGGACTGATCTTGGTGGTCACCCAACAGAGTGAACTTATGATTGAATGCTACACTATATTTGAGACTCCATGTAGTTCTTGTGAGTGTGTGTAAGGATTGTACACTAGGATGCCCTACAATAAATTCCACTTGATAGCGGGATAGATCTAGAACGTAATAATGCATAACATGTGTGGATGGCATAGAATAAAATTACCCTTCCTATGAAGTGTATGTAGAAAACGTAGTCCCTTGTCCCTTGAATGAATGCCAAATAGATGTTTTGAAGTGCTTTAGGTGCCTTTTGGATGCAAGCTTTAGTAATGCTTAGAGATTGGTCCTTCATTTTGAACACATAACTATGTATTTATATGATTCCCTTGTTTGAATTTCATAATTGACAACTGGAAGGATGAACCATAAGCGAAAAATATGCCCAAAATATAAAAGAGACCCAAAAGGAGCGAGTAAGATAGAAAAGGGTCAGGGGGCCCAAAGGGGACATGAATGCTTAGGCGCTTCTGTCCTGGTTGGGCGCTGGTGTCTCAAGCCATAAAAGATAAAAAACAAAGTACCGACTAGGGTGTAGGGTGTGTAAAACCAAAAAGGAAGTAAGAAACATAGAAAAGAGGGCAAAGATAGTCGTCAGTTACTAGTTTTATTGCTTAGTAATCATATGAATGCTAGTATATGTTTAAGACCTAGAAATGTACCCAAGTGCATGATTTTTTGTCTACATCCACCTTCACCGCATTGAGAGAGAGTAGTAGAGCCTCGCCCACTTGTCTAGGGAACAAGTAATGTTATCAAGGATATTCTTTGTCTACTATCCACCTACCTATGGAGGGATGAGTGATGGGTTTAGAGCCAAGTCACGACTCCTTATCCTTGATAGTTTTTGTAGGTTACACCCTTATGAGAAAAAAATCAAGGTTTGTCTAGCTATACATCTTCTCCACGACACATAAAATAATTTGATGGAGGAATGAGTAGGGGAAAATCCATTTGAATTGAGAGAAAATGACGTGGGAGATGATTAAGGAGTAATTTTGGGCCCCATATATGTGATAGAATTTTATTCAGTGGAAGATACATGATTTTCAATATCTTCGATAGGTTTTGGGTACTGTAGTGCAATACAAGAGTCATTTTACGAACCTTATGCAGTATGTGGATATCCTTTAGTGATGAAAAATTGTACAGGTTAATAGGTTCATTGGGGGACTAAATGTAGATTTGGCCATAGAACAGTTCAGGATTTTATCTCCCCCAACCTTGGAGAAGATGGCAATGGAGAAGGAAATACTTAGCTGAAGAGATAATATGGGCAAGGCCAAGTAGTCCTCAAGATAGAAATAAGAAAAATTATCATGATTGGACTCACACTTAACATGGTTTCAGGCCTATGGGACATGGCTCCACCCCTAAGAAGATTTTTTAAACTCACATCAGTTAGCGCCGAGTTCCTTTGCCCATATCTGTAGCAACACATACAGTATTAGGCTTATCAACAATATAAGCGGTCTATCAACCCCCATAGGATGCATGTAGAGAGGTAGAGGCTAATGAGGAATTCATGGTTTTAGTAGAGATAAGAGGAAATTGGTAGTCAGTAAGACATGTACCCAACATTATACTCAATAATCTACTAGGGTTAGTTCCACAATGATCAATTTTTCAGAGTACAAATGGGACTTCCATGTAGAGAGATACATTAGCGGTGTTTTCATTTGTGGAAATCTTGATCATTATGCTTGACCGATGTGTAACATAAACCTAACTTTTTTAGATAGGTAAAAGGCAAACCATTTTAGAGTAGACAATTGTAGGTGACATAGGGACACGCTAATCACATCTATGTCTATAATGGAGTAGCTGTTAGGATGATGCACTAAGCCATGGTCATTTATATTATATGTATTATCGAATGGGTATATATGATTTATGTGTTATTTGATTCATGGTGCATCCTATTCATTTATATCAACTTATATAGTTGAATGGTGTGGACTAGTGGATTTTAGGTAGTCAAGTAGATTTAATGTAGAGTTAGCCATTGTTAGGTAGAGTTGGCTATTGGAGCCAAACATTTCGAAGATACCTATGCAGAGAGTTACATTCTTGACCTTGGTGTGTTTTCCACAAACTTAGACCTCATATATTATACCTTTGGGATCCTATGAGGTATTTTTAGAGTATGAGACTAGACTTGATTCTCATCAGGTCCAAAGTGGATTTTCAGAATAAATTCATTGAGTGTCAAGATGAATTTGGTAGTTCAGTAGTTGATTTTTGGGGTTTAGATACCAATTGTCTCCCTGCGTATGATCTCTAATATGCAACTCAAGCACAATCATAAATAAAAGGGTTTTAATATATTTTTCTATCATGATTATTGATAGGTGAGAGGAGACTCCAGTTATCTCACCACTTTATGAGAACCCCTTTCTGAGAGAGTATGGAGATGTGTTTCATAGTGATATTCTTGGTTTAGTACCACATAGAGAGGTTGATTTCATGATTGACTTAGTGTTGGTATTGATCCCATTTCATGAGAACCCTATAGGATGAGGAATCCCATGATTCATGAGCTCAAGAATTAGTTAGAGTATTTTTACGAGAAGGGCCTCATCCATGCTAGTGTGTCCCCTTGGGGCATAACTTTGATTTTAGTGAAGAAGAAGGTAAAATACCTTGTGCATAGATTTTATATAAATGAACAAGGTGATAGTGAAGAATTGTTATCCTCTTCCTATGATTGAAAAATTGGTTTACCAGATACAAAGAGCTAGATTGTTCTTTGATATTGATATTAAGTCAGAGTACCATCAACTACAGATTACAGAGGAAAATATCAATAATTTTTTTTCAAACTCGTTATGGGCACTACAAGTTCACTGTGGTTCCCATCAGTTTGAATAATGCACATGCAATGTTTATGAGTCTCATGAATGGTGTCTTCAAAATTTTTTTTAGATCAGGTTGTCTTGGTGTTACTCAATGATATATTGATTTATTCATGCTCAGTGGAGGATCATGAGGAAAATTTGAGATAGATTTTGAAATTGCACATGCTTTATAGGAACTTAGAGAAGATTTCCCTCTTTCCATTTGAGATTCAATATTTAGGCCATATTATTTACAATGAGGTTATCTCAATAGATCCCTCAAAGATTCATTCTATTTAGGCCATATTATCCTACCCCAACCACACTTATGCATATTCATGGGATTGGAAGGGTATTATCACAAGTTTGTTTTTGACTTCTCTAAGATTGCACATATGATCATTTCCATCTCTTTTGATCAGAGAGTGTGAGAAGGAATTTTAGTTTTTCAAGGAGAATTTTAATTCTGCATTGATACTTGTAGTTCCATATCCCTTGGAAAATATTTTGGTTTTTACTGATGTTTTTTGGAGGGACTTTGGGCAGTTCTTATGCAAGAGTGTCATGTTATTGTATTTGAGTCATAAAAGATAAAGGATTATTGGATTAATTATCTTACCCATGATCTTGAGATTGTAGCATTAGTACATGCCTTAGTCCATTGGATGTATTTTATTTTGGGTAGACCCTTTGTTTTGAGGACCGACCACATGAGTTTATAAAACATATTTTCATAGCCTAATCTCAATTCCCTTTAATGATATTGGATGGAGTTACTTTATGAGTATGACATTGATATTTAGTATATTAAGGGAAAGGAGAATATCATTGTTAATTCTTTGAATGGATGATGACATGTGATAGCTGATTTTACCCTTTAATCATATCTTTGGGATGGGATCCTTCAACATCTTCCTGGTGAAATTTTTTATGAGGGTTCTAGATGAGAGGTTGAGTTATATAAGACTTTGGTTGGAAAATATGATGGTTTCACTATATAGGTAGATGGTATTGTCCGGTATCAGAGGTGAAGTTTTGTGCATAAGGTAAGGGATTTGTGTAGATTGGTTCTTTTTAAGGTTTATAAAGCCCCTTATGCAACTCATCCTAGGGTGAATAAGTGGCATGCCAATCTTAGACAATTGTAATATTGGCCTAGATTATACCATGAAATTGCATAATTTGTAGCACATTGTCTTGATTTTTAGAAAGTAAAGGCCAAACACTCTCACCTTTTAGGTATTATCTACCCCCATAAAATTCTAGTGTGGAAATCAGATGTGATACCTATGGAAATACAGAGTGGTATTCCTACTTCATTGTATCATCATGATTCCATCATGGTGATGGTGGGAAAAGTTGAGAAAATTTACCAACTTCTCATCTACTGAAGATCACATATAATGCAATCACCATAGCCCACAGTTTTGGTAGATGACATTTGTGAGATTTCATGGAATTCCGAAGATGGTTATTTCTAATCAGAGATTTTTTTTATACATCAAATTTCTAGAAATTATTTTCAGACAACGTTGGGAAATCAATATCAACTTCAACTATGCACCTATCACCCTGATACAAATGGATAGAAAAAGAGGGTGAACTCAATTTCTTAAGGACATATTGAGGATGTATGTCATAGATAAAAAAAGAAAACATGAGGAATAATTGTATCTCATCGAGTTCCTATAATAATAGTTAACAAAAATTAATTGACATAACACATTATCATGCCTTAGATGGGAGTCCATGTAGGACACCTTTGACTTGGGACAAGTTAGACAAAAAGGTATTTCTTAGTTCATCTTTCCTTCATGATATAAAGTAACATGTTGTTCTCATTAGACAACATCTTGAGAAGACAAGTGCATTCTAGAAGGTATATGAAGAAATAAAGAGGGTTGGTCATCACTTATCAGTAGGTGATAAGGTATTTTTGAGAGTGTGCCTACACAAGATTCCAATCCATTAAATAAAGGTATCTAATATTTCCCCTCATTTCGTGGGTTCTTTTGATATTTTGGAAGTTATTAGGATCGTTTCTTACCACCTATATCTTCTACCATTCCTATCTCGTGCCCATAATGTCTTCCATGTTTCAATTTTGTGGAAGTGTGTGCCATAAAATTCTCATGTTTTAGATTGGCCGGCCTTCTAGGTAGAGGCTAAAGGATAATGGACATTAGAGTCTATGCATATTATGGAGCACTAAAGATTGGACCTTTGGGGGAGAGACTTGGAACATGTTAGGAATTAGTGGGATATATATGGAGACAACTGATACATAAGAGGGTGTGACACCATTGAGGGCTAGATATCCTTACCTCTTCAAGTGAATTCCAGGAGAAAGTATATTCCTAGGAGAGTGGGATGTAGTGCCTACTAGATTTTTTCTCTATTTTATGCCTACTCATTGTATAATTAGTATGGAGATATTTGACACAATATTATTATGATTATTATTTTGGACGTTTATTTGATTTTGTTGTTATATTAATGTTTAGATGCTAATTTGTCTAGGTAGAGTGTTGTGTGCAACACATGATGTCAATTCAATAATATCATTATCATTACCTAATTTGGAAGAGATGTCATGGATATTGTCAATTTTATATTTATATGGATTTTCTATTGGGTATATAATGGATAATTATCGTAATTTCCATCTCTTTTGATAGATGGATGTTTGCATAACTAATTGGATTAATTAGGATATGATTGATTTGGATTTTTTGACATACGTCTGATTATTTTACTTATTTTTTAGTACATATACATATGATGTGTGAAATTGAGTGTGTAGGTTAGATGTTATGCCATAGGATAATGTGGGATTCAAAGGATGCTCTTCTAAGTGGTACACTCGATTGTCTAGGCCGAATATACACTTTATTTATTTTTGGCCTTTGTTTTATTGTTTTTGGACTATGGTTAGAAATGGGAAATTTACTCCTTGGCATATGTTATCGAAATTATTTGGTCACTTTTAACTCACTTTACCCCACTTAAAGTAATTTGGTTTAATCACTCTTTATTAACTTGTTTATAGTTGCTTTTAGTGAACTAATTATTTTCCACGTGTTTATGATGTCTTGATTTGTTTTATTCTTGATTAAATGGGTTTGGGGTCACCTAATAATGGATTAGGTGGAATCACCACTTTCACGTTGCAGCTTAGTAAATCAGCACAACATAGTTGGGAACACTAGTACCTCACTTAGACATCAGGCTAAGCGCTCACAAAAAGTGCATACAACTCCTCTGAGTTCCTTCTAGGGTGGAAATAAAGATATTCTTGCAAACATGATTAATATAACATGAAAAATATATTCCATATAAATATTATGAGTCACTATAGTACGCATAAAGATAATTGTTCATCAAAGGAACTTGTATTTATTCCTCAACATATATAATTAATATGAGTATCTGGATACCAAGGATACCATGGTTATGCTTACACAATTTAGTTCAATCCATAATAAATTATCCATTATAAACAGATGAATCAGAAACTTAACAGACACACACATATCCTCACAAAGACTTTCATACACGTGAACCAACCTTCACTGTTCATTTCACCACACATAGTACATGGACATCTATACATATATAGGGTGGAAAATTTTCCTTCACCACTTACATGATTTAATCTATTAATAAACAATTCCTAAATATAGATTGTGTTCTTGCCCTTTCCTATAATTAGGTGGCATCCCGTGGTTGTCCATAAGAAGCCTATTGTGTGCTATAAATAACCTCTACTCAACTCTAGTTTTATGTGTTATAAGTAGATATTTCCCCACGCTATAAATATCTTGTTTTATTTTCCATGCCATGTTGTACTTAGCTTACTCTGTCCATGCATAACCTATATTTATCTTGAGTCTTACATGTGCCTCACCCATACTTCTATTTTTGGATTTCCTTGGTAAACACACCATCTCTGATTTTGTCTATTTTTAGCCCTTTCCACATTTCCGGATAACTCTTGTTTCTTGTATCCTTTTGTGAAAACCTTTTTTCCCTACTCTCTTTTCATTCCTACATGCACCTTTGATCCCTAATTTTTACTTGTATCATCTCCCCATTCTTATGCGCATCTCCTCATGCACCATTCTGACTTATATATATCCTCTTAAAAATTACATGTTCCCTTATGCGCACGATATTCATCCTGTATACGTGACTTATACTTAGCCACTTTATCCTATATTATCCTTCATTTTAGAGGGTTGATGGGTTATTTTTGTCATTTTCACTTTGGAGCTATCTTTGAGAGGATAAAATTTTAGAATGTGGAGATCTTGGTTTGTGGATTGGAAGACTTGTGCTTTGAATCCTTTTTATCTTGTAAGGTAGGCATCACACAATAAAATTTTGCTATTGTTTTTTAAAGGAAGATGTTGTTTATTGTTTAAAATTTGGTGTTAAAATGATTAGATTGTAATATGTTATGGTTTTCTTCTTGTTTTTCTCAATCCACCCTTTTGGGGAGTGGATTTTGGAGTGTAAGCCGAAGAGGGAATTGTTCTCAAATAAGAACTTACAATTATTTAGACAACTTGTTTCAAAAAGGGAATTAACAAATTTTTCTTTTTCCGCGGATCCTTAAAATCCACAGCCTCCTTATTTTATGTGGATCCTTAAAATTTGTGGCCTCCTTATTTTTCTGTGAATCCTTAAAATTTTTGGCCTCCTTATTCTCTACAGATCCTAAAATCTGTGGTCTCCTTTTTTGCATATCCTTACAATCTGTGACCTCCTTATTTTTTGTGGGTCCTAGTTTTCCGTGGATTCCTCTTTTTATACAGGTCCTAGTTACCCATAGATTTCTCTTTTTTTATGGTTTATATTTACCCATGAATTATTATTTTTCCGATGGTCCTATTTACTCATAAATTCATCTTTTTCTATGGGTCCTAACTATCCGCAAATTCCTCTTTTTTCTACGGGTCCTAGGTACCTGCAAATTCCTCTTTCTCCGTGGGTCCTAGTTTTCTGCAACTTCTCTTTTATCGTGGGTCCTAGTTAC
Organism: Taxus chinensis; assembly: GCA_019776745.2. NCBI lineage: Eukaryota > Viridiplantae > Streptophyta > Pinopsida > Cupressales > Taxaceae > Taxus > Taxus chinensis. Next base: position 477,215,328 of record CM034154.1, on the reverse strand, counting down.
CCATGGATTCCTATTTTTCCGTGGATCCTAGTTACCTACAAATTCCTATTTTTTCGTGGGCCTTAGTTACCCATAGATTTCTCTTTTTTCACGGGTCCTAGTTTCTCACGGCTTCCTCTTTTCCTGTGGGTCCTAGCTACTTGTGGATCCTAAAAATCCATGGATTCCATAAATTTATCATATTAAAAAGAGAGACTTCAAGATCCAATGGGGATCGACATGTTAGCATGGGTGACCCGTAGGTTAAATTTGATGGCATGGTGGCTGTCAAATGTGCAAATGACATGGCGATCTTTTAATGATCATAACTTTTGATCTAAGTCATCAAATAAGAAAAAAATTATATCGTTGGAAATAATTTGAAGAGTAATACATGTTAGAAGTAGTTTTGGTCAGTAAAATTGTATTTTAATGGGACAAAATTGTAAAAATGAACTCATGGCAGTTTTTAGGTATGTGTTATGCAAAAAGTATTTAATGCCCATGTTAGGTCTACATACTTGAATGATAAGTGGTCCTTGGTGGTTGCAAAAGTGGGTGATCTGATTAATTTAAAATTTCCTCTTCTCTTTCTATTTCTCCTATATATGCAAGTCATTTTTCCATTGTAACATATCCTCTCCTGAATTCAAGGTTATGCTTCCCTTTTTGTAGCCAAGTATTTTAAGTTACAAAATTTTGTGTTGATATTATACAATGCAATCAATTCCCCCTCCATTATTGTAATAGAATGTGCAAATTATAATACATAATATGTTGTTATTATGGATCTCTTTTTTCCCTTTAATTTGTGTTATTTTATTCATGAGTTTATATTATTCTATGACATGATGTGTGTGAGTTATACTTGTACGATTTTCATCATTCGTGTCACTTATACAGAGAATAAGATTTTGGTAAAAATTTTAGGGTTGAATGTGTCTTCTTTTTTACCTCTTAGATTTGTATTTTCTAGCTCATTATTCATCTCAGGGAGATAATCCACTTCTAGTTTGGTGGATCACCTTATTTCATTCATTGCTTCCTCTTTCTGAACACTAGTTTCTTAGAAATCTTAGATTAGAAATAGTTAATATAGAGTGTAGATTTGGTTAGATTAGTTACATTGAATTGGAGTGAAAGTAACTAACCTTTTCACCTAGAGATTGAACTTGAAGGATCCATTATCCCATACTTTAAAGGTCTTTCCATGTTTCACTAAGGTGTTGCACCTAGCTTCAACAAAGACTACAACTTTAAGTGACAAAAATTGTTGGCATGCCCAACAGGACCTATTTGAGCAATCTAGAACTCATTGATGATCTGTTACATTGAAATTGGTGTGTGTTTTAGTGGTATTTTTCCTTTATAGGAAAAAATTAACACATATGGTGAATCCTAACTTCAAATTTACTGGTTTCAGTAGTCAATTGTTTTAGTTTTATGAGAAGAATTCAAACAAGACAAAGGATAACAAGTGGAGATCCTTTTGAATACTTGCAATTTTCACCAAGGAGAAGAAATAGAGGTAGATTAGTTTAAATATAATCATCACCTCTAGATAGAGTTATCTCTACTCCTCCTCGTGGTAGGCCTTTCTTGCTATCTTCTAGGGTTCTAAGACCCATTACATTCTCAACCCATCAAATAAATTAACCTTTAGTGACATTTAATGGTGGAAGTCCCTTAGCTTTGGAGGTCTAACAAGACATACCTATATCTTCCCTAAATATCATTACCTTTTTCACTGGTGAAAATTCAACTACCCATATTGAGCACATATAAGATATTTCTAATGTTTGCTCAGTTCATCTTATTATTGAAGATGGTATAGAAGTCAGGATCTTGGCCTCATATTTCAAAAGAAAAGTATTACAGTGGTATAGGAGTATATAACCTTCCTCTATTCATACATGTGATAAAATTTGAGAGAATATTTGCAAGAATTTTATCAAAAAGGAAGATAATATATTTTTATTGGAGAAACTGACAACTATCAAAAGGGCCCTTTGTGAGCTGATGATGGAATTTAACTTTAGGTTTTAAAGGACATGGGAAATAATTCCACTCCTCCTTAGGCCATCTCCTCAAGGTACATTTTTTATATTTTTTGAGAGCTCTTAATTATGATATTGTGGTAATGATTTAGTCAATGAGAGCTATGGACTTTCCTAATACTTATGAGACAACTATTCAGACTGAAAATTGTTTGGTTCAGGATGGAAAAATAACCCCTATACTCTCAACTTATCTTTTCTCAGAGTTTCCCCAAGAAATTTGACCTTTTCTTTCCCCAATCCCTAAGTCTAAAGTGATTTCATCTACCCCTACATATAATTATTCCAATGAGATGGATGATCTCAAGGCCTTAATAAAGAATACTTGAAATGAGATAGTTTCCCTCAAAAAGCAATAAACCGAAGCTCTTAGGCCCTACCAAAATCCTAATCAAGGGTATCAAGAAAGGAATCACTATCCAAATTAGGGGTATGGATAAAATTACTAGTAAAATAGGTTTTAAGGTACAAATGCTAACTTGGTTCTTCAAACATTACCACCTCCACAACATGCACCTAATTATATCTTGAGAAAATTCATTGTTCCTATTCAAAATAGTATGATTCAAGGAGATGAATGGTGTTTCCCATGTAATCAGCCCCATAATCAAAATTCTTGTGAAAATGGGGTGAAAATTTAGACCCTCAAGGTGCAAGGTTCCTTCAATTTACATGAATCGACCATCGAAGCTCTAAATATTAATGTTGAAGAAGCTCATGAAGCTCCCTTTGAGGCCAATATCATTTTTTTAGGTTTCATGAATTTTGTGTAATTAATCAAATTATGGGCAGATCCAAAAAACCTCAAATTCCTATTAATGATAATACAAGGTCTAAGAAGAAATTTTTGGATAGCCAACCTTCATATTCTTCTAATTAGGACAATCCTCTTCACAAACAAAGGGAAATTGGGGTAGATCCATATAAGAATAGGCTACCTTGTGATTCTAGCAAACCTATCCCCATGAAGGAGGTTGTTTCTCAACCAAGAGTATCTTTCCCAACATTGGAGTAACCAAGGAAAGAAATGGAAACACCAATAATGCACAATGTGGTAGGAAGTCCTATGAACATTATTGAACAAATAAAAAAACTAATCTGAATGTGACAATGTGGGATGCCTTATCCATTCCATATAAAGTGGATCTCTTGTAAGAGGATTTTAAGCAACTCATTCCATCAAATGGGATGGTAAAACAAATTCCAAGATATTTAATTAGCTTATGTCATCCCAAGGAGGATAAAGTAAGTGAAAAAAAGAATCCTCCACCCTTTTATATCTATTTGATTTTTGGCAAGCATCTAGTACATAATTGTATGATAGATTCATGTGCAAGTACCTATGTGATTCCTAAGAATATTGTAAATGCCTTGGGGATTGAGTATACTCTGGTCAATAAGGGTATTTTACAATTAGATGGTACTACAGTTAGAATAGTTGGAGTAGTCAGAGGCCTTAAGATAACTATCCATGCATGCCCTAGCCTAACCATTTCTCAAGACATATCATTTATAGATGTGCCTCCTGTCTTATCTATTTTTTTATCAAGGGACTTGACAACCAAGGTGGGAGGTTACTTGTCCTCAGATTTGTCTGATATGCTCTCGAGGACAAGCTATGGGACTAATTTTACAATTAATGCTGATCCTATATCAGATTATCATGTTGAAGTCCATGATCCTATCCCTATTAACTTAAGCATCATGGTGCAAGGTGAAATAAGTAGTGATTAAAAACTAGTTAAAGCAGGGTATTTTTCATAATCAATCGTTGATCTCATGTTAGATGAGTGGAATAAGGAAAGGTATGCATTTGATCCATATGAAACTATTGTTGAGACAAGTTTACCTATACTTATTACATCCAAGAGGATGGTTTTTTTTTATCCCAAGTGCATTAAGAGAAAATGATGAGGGTTCCTAGGGCCTATGGAAAATGTTTTTTTGATGGTTCTAGGAGTAAGAATGGAGCTGTGACATGTGTTGTTTTTATTTCCCCAAAGGGTAAGAAGTTTTTTTTTGCTCATAGGATTCAATTTACATGCTCTAACAATGTAGATGTGTATGAGGATTTTTTTCATGGGCTGTAATTAGATGAGAAGAGGCACATTAAGAGGTTACATGCATTTAGGGATACTGAATTGGTTGTCCACCAATTAAGAGGAAAGTGTGCTACCAAGAACAATATCTTAAAGGATAATAAACATATATTTTGTGACTTTATCGATAGTTGTAAGGCTATTAATCTCCAAGTAGTTACTAGAAGATTAAAATTGGAATATAATTAGATGGCTGATGTAGGGTTACAATTTATACCACCTAGAGATATCATTCAAGGATGTGATCAACATTTTAAGATGGTGGTGAGACCATCCATCCTAAAAAATAATGTGAGTTGGAATTTATTTAAGAGTGACAAGAAAATTAACCATTTTATTGAGAATGATGTCGAGTCCTCATCCACGTTACAATCAAGGTTACAAAAAGGCTAGAAGGATTAGATTATATAATTAAGAACTAAGAAATTACCAAGATATCTAGTTAATATTGAAATTATATTAATCCCTAATGATGATTTCAAAGGAGAAAATGAAAACATGTTGACTAGCGAAGAGGACTATCAAAAGGTCATGATTTCCCAAGATAAGGAGTTACTTCTTGGAAAGGTATGTGATGAAGCTGAAAAAGAAGTTTTTTGTCCTTATGTTAGAAATAACATGATATTTTCTCATGGAGCTATAAATATATTAAAGATTTCAATCCTAAAATTATGCAACATGCTATATGTATTGACGCCAATATTAAGCTTGTTAGGTAGAAACAAAGACCCATAAATCCAAATATAGAACCCCTCATGAAGAATATTTTTTCCAAAATCATAGAGGCTAGAGTTACATTTCCTATCAAGTACTCCACTTGTGTGGAAAATTTAGTTCCTGTAAGGAAGAATGATGGGGATATTAGGCTATGTGTTGATTTTAGAGATCTATTTAGATCCTCCTCAAAGGATCACTATCCTTTACCCTCTATGGAGAAAATTTTGCAAATAGCAGTAGGGGTTGAGAGGTTTTCCCTTTTGGATGAATATTCTAGAAAAATAAGAAGATAAGTATAAGAAAACGTTTACTACTAATGAGGGACATACACATATGAGAAAGTGCCTTTTGGTTTGTCTAATACTAGTGCTACCTTTCAGAGGCCCATGTATCTTGAATTTAAGGGATTGAAAAATAAGTTCATTATAATTTACTTAGATGATATCAAGGTTTTCTCTAAGGAAGGTAAATATCACATGGGACTTTTTGAGAAGGTGTTTAAAAGGTGTAGGGAGTTTAGGGTATCACTCAATCTAAATAAATGCATCTTTTCTATTCCAAAAGGAAAAATCTTGGGTCATGTGGTTTAAAAAAAGGGAATAGCAAGGGTTTAGGCTCAACGAGTTATTTTTGTAGTGAATGCTCAGTCTTTCTGTATGCCGCCATCGCGTCACACCATCGATTTACAAATCCATGCGGGATTATTTGCATTAATTTTGTATTGATCACCAATCTGCCCCTTGGGCAGTGGCTTATAAAATGACCACCTCCTCGGGCCATGCATCTATTGATGCTGGTCTTATCATAGGAGCTTTGGACAATGGTGCCGAAACAAGCGAGGAATTTTTGTCCCGAAGGTTTTCGACGAGGTAAGGATACTGATACTCCTTCCCAGGATATTGTTCTTGATTTACTATATTTTTACAAAGCTTGCGATTGGTTTGAATCATATTATATTGTTTCTTATTTTGTGAGCCGAGTTCCCCCTGAAGGTATCCTTCACCAATGGATTCATAATCATTAGCAACCTTATAGAGTCAAGGTAGAGGGAGTCCAAGACATGACCAAGGGTTTATTTTTTTTTGCTTTACCAATGTTGAACATTGCAAAGCCATTATTGACCACAGTCATTGGTTTATTTGCAATACTCTTATGGTGTTCTCCCATTGGACTCAAGATTTTCAAGTCTCTGAGCAAGCCAAACTCAAAATTCCTATTTGGGTCAAATTTTTAGGCCTTCCTTTGCCTCTGTGGAGATTCATTGATCAACTTATCAAACCCTTAGGTCACCTCATCTACCATGAGAAACATAAGTTCTACTCGGCTCGACCCCAGAAACAGGTCTGTGTTGAAATTGATCTTTCAAAAGACCTCAAAGATACCCTCGATATCCAGGTTGGAGATACACGCTTTGCGCAGAAAGTTCTGTACATCAATCTGACCAACACTTGTTTTCAGTGCCAATATGCTAACCATATGATCAAGGACTTTCCTCTCATGATTCCAAGCCCACCGCCGGTTTTAAAGAAAACCCTGATGGACCCTAAATCTAGCACTCCCTCCTTTGATGGATGGACTACTGTCACTGGCAGAAAACCTTCGGCCTCGGCTTGAAATAATCCCCAACAAGCTACTTACAAACCGGTGGTTACTTCCACTTCTGATCATTTGAAGTCATTTGTTGTGACCCTTCCCAAGCCCATGCACACCATCTCTCAGACTCCACAAGCTGTAATTATCATCAGCTCTCACCTCTCAACTCCTGCTCTTTCACACCCCTCATTTCCTGAGACTTCAAGCTTTCTAAATAACACTACCAGTGGTTCAACTACTTAAATAGATAAAAAGGCTACCTTATCTTGTTCTCGAAGTCCTTCCCCTCCTTCTAAGTAGGATTTCTTGTAGAGACCCTACTGAAAGTTTGAGCTCAGTGATTTTATTCATGGGAATGCATGGCAAGTCACTTTCTCTAACCGCTTTGGAGTAATAGCCGACCTCGAGGAGGAAAACATGCACCTTGATAGTTATCCATGTTAGTTTACTCATGGAATGTTAGGGGGTTTACTGATCTGACTCGTAGATATCTTGTCAGAGACATTTGTAAGAATTTTACAAAGTTTCAGGTGTTGTGTTTGCAGGAAGTCAAAATCTCTAGCTTCTATCTTTTTGTTGCTATGCGTACCATTTGGCCTAGTCCTCTTTGCATGTCAACTCATGATAATGTTCGAGGTGGTGTTGTCACTATTTTAAGCCCTAACCTCACCTCTAATATCATATCATGGGGTTTTGACCCCACTCATTGGGTGGTGTGGACCCTTTTTTTATTTTGATGGCCACATTCTTGGGTTGGCCAATATATATGCTTCCAATGATGCCTCTGAGCGTTCTTTTTTTTGGTAGTGGTTGGCTGATCATCTGCCCTCTACTACTTGGATTTTTTTTGGTGATTTAAACATGGTTGAATCCCCTGAGGATAAGTTGGGATGGCTTCCAATGCATTGGTGTGCTGGTGAATGTGAAGCCTAGTTTTACTTGCGCAATAAATTTTATCTATTTGATCCCAACCACCGCAAGCAATCAAATGCTGCCACTCCTTGGTTCACTTGGTCTAATTTTATATTTGGAGATGACAGAGTTTATAAGCATCTTGACAGAGCTTTTCTTTTAAAGCAGTAATGGTTTTCCTTTGACTCTTCATACAGCCTCCCGGTCTCGGTGGTGGACACTGCTTTGGTTTCTAACCATAAGCCTATCTTCTTTGGGATTCAATGGAACTTTAAGTGTCCCAAGCCCAAGTCCACCCATTTATATTTAAATACATCCCACCTTTCTCATCCTAAAACTTTGGATTATATAAGACGTATTTGGAATCTTGACCCAAGACCTGTTAACGGGATTGGCTCAATTGATTGGTGGTCTCATGCCATCACTCGTACCACTTCTTTCCTTTGGCTCTATGGGAAATAATCTACTCTTTTTTGTAAGAATGCTCATGAAGCCTCTCATATTGAATATTCAAGGGCTATTCAAGAGCTTAATCTATCTCCTTTCAACACCCACCTGTAAGTGCAAGATACTCGTTGGAAACATAAGCTTCAAATTGAGGAGCAATATAAGTCTAGAGGAGCCAAAGTTCAAGCCCGTCTGCACTGGCTTCGCATTGGTGATAGATTTACTAAGGAGTTTTTTGTTTCCCTTAAATATAATCAAACTCTCACCAAAATAAAAGCAATCAAGGAAGGTAATTAAAGGCTTACTCTCTTACCTGACATTTTGCAAGATTTTTTACATCACTATCATGTTGTTTTTGCTGCTCAACCTACTATTCCAGCTTGCGATGCTACTCTCCTCCAATGCATTGAAGTTGTTCCCTATAAGCTCTCTGAAAGTCAGAGCATTACTTGTGATATACCTCTCACTCTTGATGATTTGAAGGAAGCTATTCTGCAGATGGCATTTGATAAAGCCCCCAGTGTTGGTGGTTTTCCCTGTGAGTTTTACCAATCTCTTTAGATGACTGTTGGTCTGAATCTTTATTAGGTCTATCTGGAAGCTATGTCCTCCAACAGCTTGGGTGATTTGATTAACCAAGGCAACATCAAATTCATTCCCAAATCTGGAGATCCTGAGCTTATCACCAATTGTCAGCCAATAACTCTACTTAATGTCTCTTAAAAAATTATTACCAAAGCTCTTGCTATCATGCTCACTAATTTACCACCCCTAATCATCAGGAGTGAGAAAACTGGATTTATCAAAAGCATATATATTTTGGACAACATTATTACAGTTTAGGAGGGCATGGAATGTGCCCGCCAGACTTCTCAACCGAATCTGTTTGTTAAAATTGATTTTGAAAAAGCCTATGACAAAGTTGAGTGGCCTTTCATTCTGGCCATGTTACAGGCTATCGATTTTGGACCCAGATTCATCCACTCTATTAATATTCTCTTTCAAAATGTGGGTGCTTGTATTACTATCAATGGTCAATAGTTTGAGAGATTCTCTCTTCATCGTTCCATCCGACAAGGTTTCCCTCTTGCTCCTCTTTATGTCATTGTTGTTGAAGTTCTAAGCTACTTGCTCACTAGTGCTGCTAATGTTGGTTTGGTTAAAGGTATTCAACTACCTTCCTCTCCTAAATAGTTGATTAATGGTCATTTTGCAGATGACTCTTTTCTCACTCTGGCTGAAACATAGGCCTCTATCACTAATGTCATGAAATGTCTTGATATTTTTTTGTCTTGCTTCTGGTTCTACTATCCAATGGAAGAAAACCCAATGTTACAGATAGGCGATGGGTCCCAAACTTCCTTGGCTAGTGGGATTTCAATGGCCTTGGATTGAACCTAGTGTTCAATTCAAATTTTTAGGCATTCCTTTTGCCTTTATGGCATCCCCTATTGACCTTTGGAACTATGTGATTCAGTGAGTTGAGCAAAAAATATCTTTTTGGATTACCAAGCATCTGTCTCTTACTGGAAAATTCCAAGTATATTCCAAGGTTCTGGCTGTCCCTCATGTCTATTACTCATCATGTTGGGAACCTTCTAAAGCTGCTTACCACATACTGGAGAAAATTCTGTGTGATTTCCTATAGGACAACTCTGAAGGGAACCATGGTTCTCATAGAGTTACTTGGGACATATGTTGTATGCCCAAGGACATTGGTGGTCTTGGCCTAATCAACATTCATATGCAAGGGTTTTCTCTTACTGACAAATGGATTATTCACAGCCTTGAAGGTGAGGAATCTTTGAAATTTTTTCTCATAAATTATATATCTCAAGGGTCTTCACTTAATCAAAAGGCATGGAAAGGTTTGAACTACTACTCCTTACTTCTATGCCCTGCTACTGTTAAAATAAGTGGCTCTTTTGTGGCCAAAAGCATATGGAAAGCTTGGGAAATTCTCAAACCCCATTTGCTCTGGCAGGGTGATGGTTTTTAGAATAGGCTCTCTCTTAACTCTCTTAGTTTGTGGTGGAATCTGATGTTTCAATTTCATGACAAACCCCTTGGTCTTTCCTTGCAGCTCAAGGGTTTGCATTTTTTCAAAAAATGGATTCAATATATTCAGGACCTTTTTTGTCCCATCACCAAGGATTGGCTTCCATGGGATAGCCTAAAAGCTAATTTTTCTCTAAATGAAAATGACAAACAAGCCATTTTTATCATTAAAGATCTCATACCTGGCGATTGTTTGCATAAAATTCGTGTCACTACGTAGCACCCATGGTGGTTTGATTGGAATTGGCCCTCTGCCACCCCCTTCAGAAATTATAAACCTCGGGTGGGCTATAAAATTCTCACCTAGATTAAGCTTCCTCTCAATAAGTTAAATGCTCACTGGAGCCTGCATTCCACTCATTTTGGGTGGAAGTAATGCTTCACTGTTGTTTGGGCCATTCCTATAGAGCCTAAAGTTGCACACTTTCTTTGGAGCATTCTTCATCAAGGGATTCCAGTGGGCAAGCACCTTGTTCTTCTGGGAGCTCCCCCACTATGTTGCCCTTTCTGCAACCACATTGGGACTCTTCTTCATCTCTTTTAGTTCTACCCTCATGCTCAGTCTTCCTAGCACTGGATTCATACCATTTTCAACCTTTTTTACCCACCTTATTAATGTGGAAAATGGTTCTTTTGGGGGATTCGAATTTTATTCCTACAAAATTTTAGAACATTTGGCATTCTTTTAGAGTAGTTATTTTATATCACATATGGAAATCTAGAAATGCTGCTATTTTTAAGAAGGAGACAGTGGATAGAATTTTTTCTATTTGTAACAAGCTTGTTTTCATTTCTAATGTTTTTCTTCAGATCCAGGTGCACACAAAGAAATTCTGCATTGAATTTGAGCACTTACAAACTCTTCTAGATAATTGGGGGAGTGACCCTTGTGTAGTTAGTCACATTCAGCCAGATTCCCCTTGTCATCACTCCTGCTTGCAAGGTCATCACTCGCTTTCCCATGGGAGACAAAATTTCAATCGGGGTCCAACTCATGGGTGGTGTAGCACGTCTCCTCACTGGTGGGTCCCTTCTCTACCTCCATCTTGGACTCTACCCGCTACCAAGGTGTTTGGTCGGCTGGGCTCTAGCAGTGGTGGTTCCGGGTGGCAGGTGCCTAACCAATCAAAGTTTCTATGGCTCTCTTTGGATATCTTTCCCTCCTGATGATGAGATGAGGAGGAGAAGTAGCAGGTAGATGGCTAGGAGCCACTTGATGACACCCCCGACACTAATTTTGGTGGTTGGGGTGGTGACCATCCAAAGATCCCACCACCACCGCCACCATCTTCCATGTTTGTTGCTACTACCTAGCTCCATGTTTGGAGTTTTCTCTAGTTCTCTGCACTTTTGTTTTAATTTTTTTTTATTGATAATGCTATTGTTGATATGACACTTTGCTACTTGTAGCCTCTTTATGGCTACTTTGATCCTACTTATGGGGTGTGATCTTTTCCACCTAATTTTGTATAATTAGAATTGTACTTCTTATGTCATCTTTAATATAGGGTTATGCTTTTCAGTAAAAAAAGGGAATAGCTATTGACCTAAAAAAAATTTCAGCCATCCTTACTCTCTCCTTGCTAGAACATAAAAAACATCACAATATTTCCTTGGTAAAATTAATTTTTTTAGGAAATTTATTCCTAACTTTTCAGAATTGGTGAAACACATCACTCAAATGGAGGAAAGGATAGTTTCAACAAGATCAAAGAGGCAATAACTCAAACTCCCACCCTCATTAACTAAAATTATGAAAAATATTTTATCTTGTATGCTTATGGGGATGAGAGTAGTGTGGAAACCATTCTAAATAAAAAAAAAGGATGAAGGTTTTGAGAAAATGATGGATTTATTTAGTCATACACTAAAGGACTATGAGCTAAGGTAAAGCCACATAAACAAGTATTTGAAGTCATGAGGTCTACTAAAAATTTCAAGCATATGCTCACTAAAAATCCTATCAAGGTGTTGATTTCTCATCCTAGTGTGAGAAATTTCATCATGAGTTAGTGAGAAGAGAGTTGGATGGGTAACAAGAATCATGTAATATGATTTCACAATCAAAGATACCAAGCTGGTTAGAGGTAAAGGATTGTGTGAAAAACTTGCAAAATATGCTAGCAATGATGAACAAGAATCCTATTACGTTTTCAAGGAAGAAAAAAACAATTAGTGACATGTGCACCTAATGGTAACAACTTTGTGGATGATATGAAAAGGTTCTTAGAAATTGGTGAATATGCTCCTAGGTTGGATAAAACAAAAAGGATACACTTCATGATTAAATTCATTCCCTATGTGTTAGTAGATGGAATTATCTTCAAGAAAAATTTGGATGGAGTGTTATTAAGATGTATTGGTAGAGATCAGATTGAGAAAATTATTAGTGAATTCCATGAAGGCTTGTATGGCAGTCATTTTCTCCAAGATCTACAACCACGAAGATCATGAGGGCTGGATATTTTTGGTCTAAACTATTCAACAATTTTTATTCATGGGTTAGGAAATGCAAAGAATGTGCCTTATTTACTAGTAAGAAGAGGTTTGCTTCCCTTTCACTTCATCCAATTTAATCTGATCAGCCCTTATCCCAATGGGGTCTTGAATTCATTGGCATGATCAGTCCAGTGTCTGGTGCTGGTCATAAATGGGTCTTTCCTTCCACTGACTACTTTACTAGGTGGAATGAGGCTGTTGTACTCAAAGAAGATACTGAGACAACAATTCTAGACTTCTTGGAAGATATTGTCACATTGTGACAATGTTTGGGGTCCCTCATACCATAATATCCGATAATGCCAAAGCTTGTGTGTGATTTAATATCTCTAATTAGGATCTCAAACACAATATCTATATGAAAACTTCTTCCAATTATTAACCACAATGTAATGACCTAGTTGAGTCCAAAAACAAGAATTTAATCAGTATCACGAGGAGAAAAATGGAAATAAATAAAAGGTAGTGGCTTAAAAAAGTCAGAAATGCTCTTTGGGATGATAAGATCGCACCAAAAAGATCAATAGGTAATTATCCCTTAATACTTGTGTATGGTAGAGAGGTTAGGCTTCTAATATCTCTTGAGTTTCCTTTATTAGAGCTATCCCATCATCTGGAATTAGAATTTGAAGGTGGAAGAGTAATTATAATGGTAGAGCCACAATAATTAACCATGAATAAATTAGAAGAGCATAAAAATATAACCAAACAGTGGGTTGATAGGAAATATAATGAGAGAACCTTCAAAGAGGGAGACCTTGTTTTGATTTGGGATGTAGATAGAGCTAAAATAGGAAGACACTCCAAATTTGATGTGCTATGGAGTGGGCCATACATCATCTCCTCATGTAAGAAAGATGATGCATTTAAGTTGTTAAAGCTCAATGGGGAAGTACTTCATATCCCAGTCAATGTGATTTATCTTAAACCATCTTATTGAGAGGGGTGTGTTTCACCTTATACATAGTAGGTTTGGTTGCTTTCTTATTTTTTCTTTGTTGTTAGGGTGCCTTTAATTTTTCCTTGCTTGTGATCACTATTGAGATTCCCTCCCTAAATAATTTTGTGGTTATCTTCCTTGAATAAGTAATGTCTTATATAAGTTATTGAAACTTTTTGCAGTTCCTTCTTGGGTTGTCATGTCATGATGAACTAAGTGAGGGAAAAGAGGCATGTAGAGCCAAGTGAGAAAATGGAAGCGTTTGCTGCTGATATGAGGTAGAGTTATAGTTTTGTTTTACGCCAAGATTTTGGTGAATTTTTGAGTTAGGACAAGTTTTAAAATATGATAAGTTTAGGGTGAATTTCAAAGATTTCAAGATTTTTATTCAAGTTATATGATGAATCCATGCCCAATGGATATAGATGGCCACTGGTTCATACATTTAGCGGGTAAATGTCCCCTAAGAGGTCACCAAAATGTTTTCAAATAAGTACTTATGCTTAATTGGAAAACTTGTTCCAAAAAAGGGAATTCTCACCTTCCTATTTTTTTGCGGATCCTTAAAATCCACGGCGTCCTTATTTTTTGCAGATCCCTAAAATCCGTGACCTCCTTTTCTAAAAATCCTTAAAATCTATGTCCTCCTTATTTTTTATGGATCCTTAAAATCCATGGTCTTCTTATTTTCTACGGGTCTTATTTTCCTGTGACTTTCTCTTTTTTTGTGGGCCCTAGTTACCCATGGATTCCTCTTTTTTTGTGGGTCCTAGTTACCCGTGGATTCCTCTTTTTCTGTGGGTCCTAGTTACCCATGGATTCATTTTTTTCTGTGGGTCCTATTTTACCATGGATTCCTCTTTTCCCATGAGTTCTAGTTACCCATGGATTCATATTTTTTTGTGGATCCTAGTTACCCGTGAATTCCTTCTTTTCTGTGGGTCCTAGTTACCCATGAATTCCTCTTTTTCTGTGGGTACTATTTTCCCATGGCTTCCTCTTTTCTCGTGGGTCCTAGTTACCTGCATATTCCTCTTTTTCTGTGGATTCCTCAAATTTCTCAGATTAAAAAGGGAGATTCCAAGATCCAATTGGGATTCGACATGTCAGTAAGGGTAACCCGAAGGTTAAATTTGATGGCTCCATGGCCTTTAACTATACATACGACATGGTGATCTTTAAATGCTCATAACTTCTTATCCAAGTCATCAAATAAGAAAAAAAATATATTGTTGGAAATGTATTAAAGAGTAATACATGTTAGAAGCAATTTTAGGTTGTGAAAATCTATTTTATTAGGTAGAAATTGTAAGAAACAAATCTGTGGCTATTTTTAGGTATGGGCTTTGCTAAACGTCTTTGGTGCCCATGTTGGGTTTGCACACTTGAATGCTGAGTGGTCCTTGGTGGTTGTAGAAGTGTGTGATTTGCTTAATTTTTGATTTCTTCTTCTCTTTCTCTTTATCCTATATATGTAACACATTTTTCCATTGTAACTCATTCTCTTCTGAATTTATGGTTATGTTGCCCTTTTGTGTAGCCAAGTATTTTGAGTTTTAGACTTTTGTATTGATATTATGTAATTCACTCAGTGTCTCCTCCATCAATATAATAGATTGTGAACATTATAATAAATAATATTTTATTATTGTGTCTATCTTTCTTCCCTTTAATTTGTGTTATTTTATTCATTCTTTTCTATTATTCTATGGCATATTATGTGTGAGTTATACTTCCATGATCTTCATCCTTTGTGTCACTTATGTAGAGAATCAGAGTTTGCTATAAATTAGAGGGTTGAATGTGTTTTTTTTATGACATCTTGGATTTGAATTTTCCATCTCAGTATTCATCTTAGGGAGATAATTCACTTCTAGTTTGGTGCATCACCTTATTTCATCCAATATTTCCTCTTTCTGAAATGTGGTTCCTTGGAAATATTACTAAGAACTAATTAGTAATAGAGTGTAGAGCTAGTTAGATTAGTTGCATCGAATTGGAGTGAAAGGAACCAACCTTTTCACCTAGAGATTGACCTTGAAGGATCCATTTCCCCACACTTTGAAGGTCTTTCCATGTTTCACTAAGGTGCTGATCCTAGTTTTAGCAAATGGTGCAACTTCAAGTGAAAATAAGAAGAACCCCTATTTCTTTCCCACAAGGCTTGATGGGAAAGCCTTGTTGGGATTATTTTCAAACTAAATTAATTTTGTTTTAATAAGGAGATCATCCAAATATGGTTTGAGAATAATTTTCTATCCTTGATAAGGAAACCTCTAAGGTTTGGAAAAACTTGGCAAGGAGGAGGAAAGGAGAAATAAGGCATATTGGAAGGATATGGAGATTTGGAGGCTTTTGGTTATTTTTTGGACATAAACAGATACTTGTTTGATTATGATTAAAATGGGATCTCTTTACTCTCTTCCACACTTTTTTAGAATCATGAATATTTTTGTGTGTTTGTGTTGTTTTTCAACTCCTATCATTTCTTTAATGGTGTGGTTTTCATATTTTCCCCTCAACCCACATTGTGCTCACTTGAATGCATGATTCTCCTCTCTCCAATGTTATTGGAGGAAGGCTAACATGATCTCATTTATTGGAAGAGGCATGAAATAATTCCATTTGTTTTGGAGGTTAACTAATTCATATTCTTGTGGTTTGGATGCTTTCTAGTTGAAAACAGAGCTTGGTTATGGAGATTGTTGGAAGCTTGTTTCTTGTGAGGAAGAATAGATGCTGCAATAGAATTTATTCCATGTTATTATCACTTGGTGGGAGTATTTTCCTCTTTTATTTTAAGAGTGGTTTAATTTTTTATTTAATAAGTAAATAAATATGTGAATGTGTGTTTAATTAGAGTGGAAATTTTATTGTTATTACACTTGTAAATCTTGTGCTGGAAAGAATAAATTTGTAAGTTTTGTTATGAGAAGTTATTCATTTACCATGGTTTCTCAATGGAATTTGTTTGGGATAAAACTCTTTAGCTTATATTGAAATTATCCATCAATAGAAACCTTTTGAAATAGGTGTTTCAAAACAAGTATTTCATATCCAACTTGTTTAATCTTACAAATATTCTTTTGGTTATTTTTTCTTTTAAGTTAAAAGAATGGAAAATGGTTTAATGTTTTCTTGAAATGATGTAAAAGGAAATAATTTTTTTATCTCTCCCTAAATTTATGCTTATTGTCTCAATGTTTTAATCAAGAAAGAGGGAAAGATTGAGCTTTTGTTTTCTACTTTTTTTATTTAGCATCTTAAATGGATTACCAAATAAGATATAGAAACTCTCATTTTAAGATAATAAATTATGAAGGTGCAAATTTGTTTTTTATATATAAGATTGTATTTGTTTATATCATTGGAGTAATATTTATCTCAATGTCT
This sequence comes from Taxus chinensis, assembly GCA_019776745.2. Taxonomy (NCBI): domain Eukaryota; kingdom Viridiplantae; phylum Streptophyta; class Pinopsida; order Cupressales; family Taxaceae; genus Taxus; species Taxus chinensis. The sequence continues at coordinate 477,198,634 of CM034154.1, read as the reverse complement.
CGAAGAGAATATTTACTCTCTCTCTCTCTCTCTCTCTCTCTCTCACACACACACACACACACACACACACACACACACACACACACACACACACACACACACACACACACACACACACACACACACACACACAAACACATTGATAGATATATAGTCCTCTATTTTATATTAAAAAAAAACAATTTGATTATATGAATCCATTTTCTCTTTCCAAAGATTTTGAATGTATATATATAAATTTTTATTGTTAAATATTTATCTATTTGATGAAATAAAGTTATATATAGTTAAAATAGAGAAACCAAATTTCTCTTTTATATAAAATTGCATTGGTATATTATATATACATATATATTTATTTTAATGAAACACATTTATATAAATGGAGGGGTTGTGGCATGGCCATGAACTCTCCCCAAACCCCTACGCATGAAAATATGATATAGCCATTATTTATTAGTGTGACCCATTACCATACCCAACCATCTTGACACATTCATATGGCTCTATTCACCCAATAGATCATATAATAGCTCACCCCAACACACACACATGCCCTTACATTGTTATAATACTTATATATGGGCCACAACCACCCTACAATAGGGATCTAAAACTAAATTATAATATTATATATATAAACATATTTATATATACTTGAATGTATTTACAAAATTTTCCTCCATAAACCCAAATAAGGGTTTACTTTGCAAATAAATAAATGGAGAAAAATGAAAGTATTAATTAGAAAATGGTTGGAAATCATCAGATAATCTCCATTAATCTCCATGGAATATCCTTGTACTTATAGCTATTCTTTCAGCGAGATCGAAGGGGAGGGGTTGACCCACATAAGTTATATATCTATATACAAAGGATAAAATCTATGCAAATCCCATGACCCTAGAAATATATGGGGATATCAACCAGATGAGAGGAGTTAGTAAACATGAAAACTAAAACCAAGAGAAAATGAGAAGACAAAGGAGGAAAATGAAAGATATAAGAAAAAATTAAAATGAAATTAGGTTTCTAAACCTAGACCTAGGATCAAGGGAGGAGATTAGCTTGATCCAAAGGTCCATATTAAACCTAGGTTGAGCAGCTTGCCAAATGGTTTTTTAGGTCAACTTTCCTTTTTGAATGTGCAAGTGGGATCCTCCCTCTCCCTTTCAAACTTAGGATGAACAAAAATAAGTTAATATTTATCTAAATTATATTTTGGTGCAAAGGAGGGGGCATGGGTGCATTTGGATGGGGCCACATGTAAACCATGCCAAAATGAATCAATTAAACCTTAGATGTTAACATTATTACCCTGTAATATTATTATCCTATCTCGATAAACCTGACCCATTGGTGGGGAAATGCGTTAACCCATGATAAACCTAATTAACATGATTTACACAAATAATCATTGAAATTGAGTCTTACCCACTTGATTGGATTAAGGGCTCAAGATGAAATAAATATCTTCTCAGAGTTGTTTGACATATTCCTAATTTATATTACCAAATTTGTTAAACAAATAATTAATTATTAATTCTTAAATGAATGATACTTAGTAAAATTTTCCATGGTGTATATTTTATAAACCCTTGGTTAATTTTATGATAGAGGAAATAATTATTAACTCATTATTAAGTAATTAATAAAATGACACAATTGATGTTAAATATATTTAAAAGTTTTTTGTCACAAATTTTATGGGTTTGATGTGTTAATTTAATGGTTATTATGGGTCATAAAATCATGGCTATGACATAAACAATAGATGTGGAGGGGAGAAAGAGGTGAAAATGGATCTTAAAAAATACATGTAGAGGATATCATAAAGAGACAAGCTATCATAGAGGAGGAGAAAGTGGAAAGGCCTTGAGGATGAAACCATGAGTGATGATTATGGAGTCTTACAGGGGGAAATTTGTAAGGAACAAGATCCCAAATAAAAAAACATTTATGATGGGGTTTCCAAGGATAAGAGAAGAGGCACCAATGAGGGCACAAATGATATTAGTTCATTGAGATAAGTGGGTATGATTAGTATGATCCTATTGTCTAAGATATGAGGAGGCAAGGGCAGTTTTAGGAGGCCCTGAAGATGGAGTTTTTGTAAGAGAGTATCCCGAGGAGCCAAGTGATCCTAAAAGTTAATTTTTTTGATAGTGTAGGTTGTGATTTTGAAAAAATTTTTGAGTAGGTATTGTTAGTGCAAATCTACAGCACCCCAAGATGACCTTCAGATCTACAGTACATAATTTGGTCATTTAGTGTGATTACACAACATTGAGTTTTCTCAAAAGTGTGTGACCTTCTAGAGGGGAGAAAAATCTCCAGATTGAAGTTGGTTCTTACTCCTCTATTTAGGTGTATGCATGAATTCGTAGAGGTTCAATTTACTAATTCCTACTCTAAATTCCAAGGAGACAGAGTTGAAAATGCAAGGGGAAACAAAAATAAGCTAAAACGGTGATACACCAAAGGAGTGATGAACTTCTATTTTGTAAATAAACACAAATCATAAGAATATAGCACAAAACATGCATAGATTGCCAGAATGTAATGAAAGATTAGAAGACAAAGATAAACACATGAGAGGATTGGAAAATAAATCACAGAACATACATTATTATTCCCAAGTTTAATACAATAGCATTACAATGGAAAGGAGGAAAAAACATGTTGCACAGCCTTCCATGAGAGGTCTGAAACTCCTTCAAATCCACCTGTTAAGGGAGGAAAGAAGAGCTTGCAAGAAGCAAAAACGTCCAACATTACAAAATGACCCAAAACTTTAACATTTAAAACCATGAAGAAAAGATCGAAGAAAGGGAGAAAATGCGGAAAATTTGATAATTGAGATCTCAACCACCGACATTAGATTCATTAAAATAAGGGCACCTCTGCAAATCCATTCCCAATGGGCATTCAATCCATCAAACTCAAGAAGTCTTCCCATGTCCTGCTTTAAATCTTGTAGAGAAAATAATGATAAATTTGGTGCAACACAGATCCAGAGCAATTTTTCTCGCAATTTATGGCTTGGGATGAAATTTTTGGGTTTTCTTCCACCAAAATCCAAAATTGATTCTTCAACCATGCCATGTGGACAATTTCACCATGCTTTTCAATGATATAAACGAACGTGAAAATCCAAGCATTAAAATCTTGAAAGTTATGCCTCTCTGAAGATTTAGGGCATTGAAACCTATAAGAAATAATGTTTCTATTCCTTCAATGCATAGAGGGGCTCGAGACCTTTCCAAAAAGTTTGATTTTGTTGAAATCTAATCTTTGGATCAAAAGATATGCCCATCTGAAGATTTAGGGCAAAATTAGGGCAAAAACTCAGGCACAAATTTCGAGGCAAAAAAAATTGGATTTCAAAAACGGGCTCACGGGTCAAAATTTGCTTTTTCCAATTTTGGAAAAAAATTTCAAAAAAACTCTGCACTTCCACCACCCTGGGACACGTGGCATCTTCTGGTTCGTCGGTGGAATCGTGGGCTTAACCTGCCCCCTTTTTCCTTTAATTTCATTTTGGGAAAATTTCCCCTTTTTTCCCTGCGCTCCACTACTCTGCTACCACGTGGCAGATTCTCATCACTCGGTAGGCTTTCAGGCCTAAATTTTGATTTTGGGCTTTTAGCCAAAAGGAAAACACTTCCCAATTCTCCCCACACCCCACTACTTGCCGCCGACTGGACACGTGTCAGCTCCTCATTCATCTGCGGGCCCACGGGAAAAAGTTTTCCCTTTTTTGATTTTAGCCAAAACACCCAAAAAATTTAACTTTCCTCGACATCCACCACTCCGCTCTGCCACGTGGCGCATTCTTATTGGTCGCGGTCCTGTCAAGGGAAAATTTTCCCAAGAAACTCTACCAAGTCATAACTTGAAAAGTACAAGGAGTTAGGAGGAAAATTTTACCTTTCTAGAAAGGGGAAGAAAAATCCTATCTGATGGAGCCATTTCCAGAAACCCTTGAGTTCTTGAAATGTGTGAAAATTGAAGTTGAAGCACAAGGAAGGGAAGAATGAAGGAAAGTTAGCCAAAATAAGTAGGGGGCTCATTTTGGATAACAATTTGGTGACTCTCAGGGGTCATCTACCTACTAGATGAATGATCAGTGGCCTTTGAAGCATCCATTGGGCATGGAGTCAAGCCTGATAATCAATTTTGATCTGAACTATGAAAATATGACCTCTGAGCCACTTGGAAACCCACTGAACTTGGAGCTGATCTTCACCAAAATGCCACTGAAATGAACTCTGCAAGAGCAAAACAAGCACCACAAAAAACTATGTACAAAACTGAAAATCATACATACCCCAAGTGGGATATGCAGAGTGTGCATAAGCACTTCTTCTGCTGAAAGAAAACCTACCTATTCTACTCTAACTGGAAGCAAAGATGGGCTAAACAAACCCAACAACTGGTTATGTAAAATAGCTTCCTTTCTTCAAAATGGGCAGCCATGCAATTGATTTGGAGCTGATCATGGCTGTTAGGATGAGTGGAAAATCAACAAGAAGCTGGTCTTCTACCCATATCAGCAAGGTGTCAACTAAAAACAAGTTAGATACCTCTTTTAGTTGCTCTGCATTTGGATTGAAGAGGTATGGCAGCTGATCCTTGGTACTTTGTAGCTCATCCTCATGCTTAGAAGCAAGCATGACTGGTTGTGGCTTCTCCTTTGGCTCCAATGAAGCCAAATACCTTATTGGGCAAGGTTTGATCCATTTGATATGCCCATAGCTCTGATTTTCAACTCCAAAAATGGAATCTTCTTATGGACCTTCTTGGGTGGATGATGTGGAAGAAATGATGAAGTTTTCCTGCTATTTTCCTTCTTCCTCCAATGAAGAACATGGAAGATTAATACCTTCCAATCTTGGTTCCAATGAGCTGTCACAAAACACAGGCTGTTGTTTTTGAATGTTCTCCTTTGTGGCAACAGGCTCTTGATGTTGGAGAATGAATGGTGGAGAAGAGAATATTGTAATTTCAGTTGGCTCCTCCTCAAGACATTCCTCTAAGTCTGATAAACCATCAAACTCTTCATTGTCCCGTTGCAACAAAGCTTTTCCCTCTTGCATGGTGACCTTGAAATCTGCATTTTCTTCACCATGTGCAACTTCATTTTCAAACATGAAACTTGCCAATTCCAATGCATCCAAGTATTCATATTTTTGGAGAGATGAAGTGGGAGAGAAACATGTAAATTCTTGTTCCTTTTGCTCATAATTTGGACCTGTTTTGTTCACCTCCATAACGGTTTCATTAATCAAATCAGCCCCTTCAAATGAAAGCAAAAATTCATCAATAATGCTTCCTTCATCCAATGGCTTCAAACATGATTTAATCTCTTCCATTTGCTCCTCTTCAATGGGGTTTGGAGCTGGTTTTTCTTCCTCCACAATGACTGATTTTGTAGTGCAAATTGGATCAGCATTTTCTTTGGGCAAAGTGCCAACATGGACACCCAACTCATCACCAACAAACTACTGATTCTTTTCCTCTTGTTCTTGTTCTTCTTCTGCTGCAAACTCAGCCTCAACCACCACTGTTGCTTCAACTCCAACTTCCTCTTTTGGCTTCACCATCAAGGGGATTTTTGTAATCCTGAATTTGAGAGCCAAGTTAAAAAATATTTTGATCTTTTCATCCTTGTTTGGCTCTTCTTCTTGCTTCTGTTTTCCTTGACTGACATTTTGATTTTTATCTTCCCAACATGGATTTGGGAATGCAAGAGGAGGGGTGGGTTGTGACTCAATTGATTTTGCAATTTTTTGTGGTGTTGGAGGAGGTAAAAACTCTTGTTTCTTTGAAGGGAATGGTTGTTTGGAAGGGAAAAGGATAGAATAATTGAGATGGGGTGGAAGAATAGGGGATGGAGAAATGGAATCAACTTTTGGGACAGCAGATGGAGAGTTTAAAACTTGACACGACTGAGATAAAACAGATTGGGAAAGAGGGAAAGAAAAGGCATGAGATGGTGTGCTTACCCATTGACAAGGTTGTTGAATACTCCTCTCATACACCTCTATTCCTTCAGTCCACTTTGCAAGCAATGGTAGTGTTGCAACAATGAAGTCAAGTTTCTCTTGAGGGATGTAATGCCTTGGAAAAGGTCCCACCCATGGACAAGGTGCTCCACAACCAATTCCAAATGCTTTCATTTGTGCTTGAGCCCTGGATTGCACCATGCTTGCCTCCATCTTTTGGATCTTCTCTAGCAGATCTACATTTTCTTCATGACTGCCCTCACAATCTGCATACCCTTGTGCTTGATGTGCTTCATATCCAAACTAATTTTGGCATTGCTCATATGGGTATGCATACTGGTTTTGAATATGATCAAAATACTGATCTGGAGGATTTGAGAAACATGTTGGAGGTGGAATATATTGTTGTTGTTGTGAATGTAAATTCCATGGGGTAAATGAAGTCATGATTGCACAACTTCATGGAATGAAAGAAGATGGAAGAGATGGAAAGAAGAATGAATGGAAATGAATGGAAAACAGGTCTACAACTTAGAGAATGAGTTATTGACTAGATGGAGTCACCAGATGTGTTTGCAATTGCCTCCAAAGGCTGAAATCTTCACAGGAACACATCAACCTGCAAAAGATGAAGTGGAAGACCTCTAAGGTCCCACTGGGCATGCCAAAACTGTTAGTGCAAATCTAAAACACCCCAAAATGACCTTCAGATCTGTAGTCCAGAATTGGGTCATTTAGTGTGATTGCACAACATTGAGTTTTCTCCAAGGTGTGGGACCTTGTAGAGGGGAGAAAACTCTCCAGATTGAAGTTGGTTCTTACTCCTCTATTTAGGTGTATGCATGAATTTGCAGAGGTTCAATACTAATTCCTACTCTAAATTCCAAGGAGACAGGGTTGAAAATGCAAGAAAGGTGAAACAAAACAAAGCTAAAACGGTGATACACCAAAGGAGTGATGAATTTCTGTTTTGTAAATAAACACAAATCATAAGAATGTAGCACAAAGCATGCATAGATTTCCAGAATGTAATGAAAGATCATAATGCAATGATAAACACAAGAGAGGATTGGAAGATCAATCACAAAACATATATGATCATTCCCAAGTTTAATATAATGCATTACAATGGCAAGGAGGAAAAAACATATGTTGCAACCTGTATGAGAGGTCTGAAACTCTATAAATCTACCTACTAAGGAAGAAAAGAGAGATTGCAAGAGAAAAATGTCCAACATTACAATAGATCACATATTTTACATTTATAGCTGAAGTAAATAGAGGGAAAACATAGGAGGAAGCAAAATCTAATATTTTTCCTCAACCACCTGCCATTAATCCTTTCAAATCAGCTTGCAATCCATCAAATCAACCTCCTCTATTTCTACTTTGCATGTTGGAGAGAAAAAATGATAAATTAGGTGCAACATAGCTCTCAAAGAAATTTGATCTTGCATTTATGGCATGAGAAGGCATTTTTTAGATTTTCTTCCATCAAAACAAACTAATTCTTCATCCTTGGTGTGTGGGAGAAATCCACCATGGCGGATTTGAGAAAAAACAACTCATTTGAAGCAATCTGGTTTGCATTAAAATCTTGAAAGAATTTTTGATATTTTCTCCATCGAAACTTGCAAGAAATAATGTTTTTATTCCTCCAATGCATAGAGGGGCTCGAGACCTTTCCAAAAAGTTTGATTTTGTTGAAATCTGATCTCTGGATCAAAAGATATGCCCATTTGAAGATTTAGGGAAAATTTAGGGCAAAAACTTAGGCACAAATTTCGAGGCAAAAAAATTGGATTTCAAAAATGGGCTCACGGGGTCAAAATTTTACTTTTTCTAATTTTGGAAAAATTTTCAAAAAAACTCCATGCACCTCCGCCACCTCTGGACATGTGGCATCTTCTGATTCGTCGGTGGAATTGCGCACTCAACCTGCCCCTTTTTTCCTTTGATTTCATTTTGGGAAAATTTCCCCTTTTTTCCCCGTGCAACTCCACTGCTGTGGGACACATGGTCATCTTCTCATTGGCCAGTGGAATTGCAGGCCGAGAGGTCGTGTCTTTTTCCTTTGATTTCATTTTGGGACAATTTCCCCAAAAACCTCCCACGCTTTGTTGCTCTACTGTCGTGTGGCGTTCTCTATTCGCCGGCTGGCCTTTGTAAAATTTTTTCCATCCTCCACGTGGGCCTGTGGGTTTAAATTTTGATTTTTTGACTTTTGCCCCAAAAGGGGCTAAGTGCCCAAATTTCTCCCTGCCCTCCGCCGATGTGCTTCCTTCTTCTCCGTGGGCATGCACTTCAATATTTTCCCTTTGCGCCCTCTGCCAACTCCTTGGCAATTTCCCCAACGATCCTCCACTAGTCCGACCTCTGCCACCACATGGCACCTTTTCATTGGTCACGGGCTTGTCAAGGAAAATTTTCCCCAAAAAAATCCATCAGGCCATAACTTGCAAAATACAAGGAGTTAGGAGGAAACATTTACCTTTCTGGAAAGGGGAAGAAAAATCCTATCTGATGGAGCCATTTCCAAAAACCCTTGAGTGATTGAAATGTGTGAAAAATGAATTTGAAGTACAAGGAAGGGAAGAATGAAGGCAAGTTATCCAAAATAAGTAGGGGGCTCATTTTGGATAACATGTATCTAATAAGAGGTGTATGTTTTTTGTTTTTAAAGTATACCAAAAATGATTGGCATGATATGATTAATGATACACATCATGATATTTTAGATGGTGTCCTGTACCTTATGAATATGACCATAATGGTGGATCCAACATTAGTGATAACTAGAGATTAAATGGGTTATTTTAGGTCATAGGAGAGGCATTTTATGATATTTAGAGGCATAGAGATTCTATATAAATGGTGAATGTAGGAGATATTCCATCCTTTATGCAGGGCCTTTTTCAGGCATAACCAATGTTGAAATGGTAACAAGCAATGATATTACCTAATCCACAGGGGGAGACAACACGACGAGGGGTATATTTATCCCACATTGTGGCATTTGAGGTTTGTGTGGTTAGAGTGGAGGCAAAATATTCAAGATCTTGGTCTAGAGCCACATCATTGGTATGGTCCCTACACATGACTAGATGCTTGAGGGATGGTTGATTCTATGATTTTGCAAGATATGTATGGATTGATGATGTATAAAATGATTGATTTTGATATATATATATATATATATATATATGAGAGACCATTTTTTTGGTGATAAATGATGTAGTGATGTTGACGTCTATTTACTTTCATGATTCCATTTTCTTATGTATGTAAAAACATAGGAACATTTATGATTAAAAAAAGTGAAAAGAAAAAAGGTTTTAAAATTGATAGTATAGGTATAATAAGGATAAAATAAGATGGTATGGGGACAAATGGTAGGGCCATCCCAAGCAATATGAGATAAACCCAAGTGGAAAATGGATAACTATTTATATTGATGCATGAAGATCTCTTCTGAATATGCACACACGATGAGTCCTTGGTCATCCTAGGATAATATTATTATAACCCATAAGGGGCACATTACTAGGGAGAAAAATGCAACCCTTAGGGAGAATTTGTCTATGATAGGATACATAACATGTTCTCTTAGTGAATTTTAAGTTGTCTTTGGAGTAACCAAGTGTCTTAATGAAGTTAAAAGATGTGACACAAGTGATCTAAAATTTGTCTATAAGGTATCTTTTAAATTTGGTGTGGCCAATATGAATTGAGATAAAGAGGGGAAGGTCATCAACACAAAATAAGAGCTCATCTAAGATAATGGAATCAAGAGGGAAGCAATTCATGAATAAATATTGTTGGAAAGGTCAGTGGAAATGGATAACTATTCATATTGATGCATGATGATATCTTCTGAACTAGGCAAGGCAATTTGCTGCCCTAAAGTGGGTGGAAAAGGAATGCTCGTAGAAAAGAGTAAAAACATTTGACACTCATGATGTTGGGGTGAGGCACAAAGGAGATATAAGAATGGTATTTTTTTGGGAGGCTATAATTTTTTTCAAGAGGATACCAATCTTTAGGTCTTGGCTTTGTAGTATTTAGAACATGAGGATGATCAATCTGAGTTGGTTCTAAAGGATATGGGCTAGTAGAGAGTTCTAGATATTGAGTTTTTTCCCATTTTTATGGGATCATCCATGGTAGAAGTACAATCATAGGGTTCAATTCCATAGGTATTTGAAATGATAAAAGTAAAATTAGATTGACTATATATGAGCATCTGTGTAGGGGTCATGGTGTTCACTTGGACTAGGGAATTATATATAGGGGCTTGTTTGTGAGGTATGTGTCATGAGGAACATGTGTAGATGATCCTGTAAGAAACAACATTGGATGAGGGATGATAAGAGAGTTTGATACATGTGATAATATGCCTAGATTCTTCCATATGAAAGGGATATGAGGTATTGAAGATGTTGGTATGTTCTTGGTTAGTATGATCAAGATTGAAATTTTCAGATTTGGAATAATCTAAAAGGGTCATTATATATTTTATGATTCTCATTAAGTAAAGGATTAAAGGGTACAAAAATTATCATATGAATGACACCAACTGGCATTCCACCTAAAAAAACTTATTTCATCATGCTATTGAGGGAGAGGTCAGTAAATTTCTACCACTATCACAACTGGGTGGGGTAAATGCCATTGTTTTTATTCCTTGGATAAGGGTTGGTGACAATAAATATGGGAGAATATATGATTTGTTTGAGATTTGGTCATAGATTAATCAATGTTGCATATTATCCTTTTAGAATAAGTTCCTTAAGGAAAAGTGTTTATGCCTCCTTTATTGTGGAATTTTTATTCCTATGATGCAAAAGGACTCAAGCGTTATAAGGGATCTGCTACTTTGGAGAAGGATTTTTAAACTCTCCCTTGAGATACTATAGCCATTTAACTTGTTCAAATTATTCCTCCAAAAAGATAGGGGATAATGATTTTATTTTATTTTGAAGATGAGGCTCAAGTGATCTAATGAAAAATTAGAACAAGCTCCCATTGAGAATGTTATGCTTAGCCCTAGTGGATAAGGTTTTCCAATATTATGTGAAGGCTTGCACAAATTCATTTTCCATTTTCTTGCTATTAATGAAGGAATTAATTTTTTTCTTAAGGAGATCATGATATTGGAATTCATTGATGAGGTATGTCACTAAGATTTATAGCTTGACAATGGAGTTGTCTAGGAGGGTATGATACTAATCCAAGGTATCTCTTGTAAGAGTATCAGATAAGAGTTTTGTGATAGTATAAGGGTTAGTTTTGACCCAATATTTATAGAAATTTCCAAAATCCTTGATATGGAGAGTGGGGTTGGTAGAACCGTTGTAACTGATAGAAGGGGTGACACCTCCAATATCAAAAACAATAATATAGGGAGAAAGTGAATATATTTTAATAACTTGAAGGGTCTTGTTATGAATGGGAGGTTATGTAATGAGAACTCCATTGTGCCCAACTAGAAGTGGAGGGGGATTATCTTGATTTTTTTTCCCTAAGAGAACTTTTGAAGTTGATTAACAAGCTTAGTTAGATTGGTTTGGAATTGTAATAAATGATTGTATCCATGGTTTATTGTTGAATTATATGGTCAATGAATTATATGATGAGTTGGGTAGCATGTTGGAATGGATATTGGTATTATTATTTGGATTAAGATTCAATCTATTTGGAGGATGCCCATGATGGTTTATGTTAACTATAAGAAAGATAATCCTCAAGGCACTTGTATAACATTTAGGGTGACTCTCTTATGTACTCTATAAATTTTGTAGTTTTTTTTTGCATAGTAGGAGTATAATTAGATTTAGAGACATCATGTTCCCCTTGTTATTCAATATTGAGGAATAAATTTCAGATAATGTATTTTATTTATATGTTTTGAGGTGAAGGCTTTGAATTCATAGCATTGGATCCTATGGAAGGAAAATCAACCCAGTACAAAACTAGATTAGGAAGGCCATCATTTTGAGATCTATTACGATTAGATAAATACGACTTAATTGAATATGCAATATAATTATCGAGAAAGTAATCCATGATGAAGTGAGAATTTTTAGAGGAAATTTCCTAGAGGTGTTTTTCCAAAGGGAATGACCATGTAGTAAGCTTGCACATGGGTTGATGACATTGAGAGGAAGATAATTGTGAAAGAAACAAGAATTATAAATGGAATTAGTTATGGAAGAGGTTCTTACAGGGGACAATGGTGTCATGCATGAGAGATTAATTTCTAGAATGGATTGATCATGCATTATAATTATGCACGAGAACGATGACATTTGGAACAATAAGAAAGATAAAAAGGAGAAATTTGACCTAATTTAAAGCAAAGTAAGATTCACTTCAGGTTCACCAAAGTATATGACATGTTAAATAAATTTTTCTAGATGGGTTCTTAAATATAGGGATCCAATCTAAGAATGGACACACCATGTATAAAATAGGTGATCAAGGAGGGCTAGTTTCGTAAATCTAGAGGATAATAACCCTAATCTAAGGATAACTATAGGTTTTCAAGACCTACAACCAAGATAAAGATGGGTATACTACTAGGATTCAGAAATAAGAGTAGCAAAGAGGGTGGATAAATTGAAGGGGCATAATAATAATAAGATAATACAGTAGATCAAAACAAACATACATTTACTTTATTCTATAACAATGAATGAACAACTTTCAACAAGAAAACCCAAAATGAGAGACTAAAGAGGGATATAAATACTTACATGTAGTATATGTGTGAATATTAATGCATAATCATCCTCCTCAGAGAAAAAACACCGAGCGAAAATTTCTGTGTAGACAATGCGAGAGATCAACATGAAAATCTCCAATCCTAACTCATTATGGTGGCCCAAATGTAAAAGAAGTAATCTCTAAGACTCCAAATTTATGTAATAAGTTCTAAAGAGTATGAGAAAGAAAAATTATGAAATTATTGTATATAAGAAAGTGGTTTTAAATCAGTGAATATAACAAGGAAGTTGTTGTCATGGAAAATGTCAGCATGAAAAATTCAAATTTTTGACATGACAACTTAAGCCACCCTTGAATATCTCTGAATTGGGTAATGTAAACATGCCCTCCAGTCAATCATTGATTGTAAACCCCATCATGTTTGAGAGGGATTTGATAAATAGATTTATATAGTGTGTTTCATGTGTAGGTAAGTGGTGGGAAGTAATTCATGGATTCAATTTGATCCACTTCTAAGGAATCACTCCTTGAGGCCCAAAAAGGCCTATTTTTAGAATTTTTGCACATGGTGAGAACCCCTTGGGAAAATACAGAGAAAAATTAAAGCATCTAGGAAGAATTTGGAATAACTATGTAATCATTCCAAGTAGTTTAGGAAATTTCTGGAAGAAAAACAAGGTTTAAGAAGACATTATGTAAAACTGGGTCTTTGTGAGCAAGGTATTGGGAAAAGCAAGTTCTAAAAAGATAGTCACCTTGTTTGAAGGTTACAGGAGCCTCGTGAAGAGTTAGAATATTATACCCTAGGAATTAGAAAGATAACATGGCCTATTTCATTTTGGTATCATTAAAATAATATTTTGGGAATAGTGAGATGTGGAAAATTGTCTTGTAGTGAACCTCAAGAGTCCTCTTATAAAGTGAAACTTGATTGAAAGGTTACATACACCACTAGATGCTTTAGGAGCATAATAAAAGCATAAATGAGGGTATTTTTAATGCTCTCCATTACCCATAAGTTGGTTTCCTTGTTTCATAGAAAACTGTTCTTTCCATTCAGCTCACTGATGCACAACTTGAGGAAAAATTGAAGATATGGGTAAACTGTAACACCTCTAACATGGTTGATATCTACGATGAATTCTATTTTGAAAGTTGAAAATGTTGTCATGTGATTCTTATCTTTAGACAATGTACAATTATGATCTATAACATCATGTTTTCTGTAAATAATATGTTATTTACTAAAGTAGGTACAAGTCTGCCATGCTTATGCTGCATAGAAAATGAAGTAATCCATCTCTTCTTGTGCTGAAAAGTTCATTGCTTGGGAATGTGAAATTGAGTTTCAGTTTTCATAATTCATTGGGCTGAAAAATAGAATTACCTTGGATCAATTTCATTGATCCAAGGTATGCTTCTAATTTATAAACCTTGTGATTATAATGACCAAGTTGGATAGATTGAAGGGTTCATAGACTCTGACTGTACTAAAGTCACGAATGATCTCTATGGATCTCTACTTCGTATTTGAATTTGGGTGTTAATCTAATTTTTCTATTTGTTAAAGTGAGATACAATTTTTACTATGAACATGGAATCTAATTGAACTATGTTCCTTAAATTAGTAACTCTATCCTAAAAGTGTAACCTAACCTAAGTTACGATGTTATTTTGTTAATATAGGATGTTAATAACAAAAGGCACCTAAGACTAAAGACTTAGACCTAAAGATATATGTTCATTCCTAAAGTAATGTTGAATCTAACCTAATGTTTGGCTAACCTAAAAGGGGCCTATGGGATGACATAGAGAGGGGGAGGTTGGTGGTATCAAATCCTATAAATTTAGGAGGAAATTAATATGGTCTTATCTCTTTTTAAGCTACCAAATTTGGTGAAGGCATGAGGAAAGTTAGGGGAATGAGTTTACATCTCCATCGAGTTTTAGTTGCATGTAATTTTGAACTTAGTCATCACCAAACATATAGTTGGAAGTGGTATGAGAAGTGGAAGGATTGACAGTCCTATTTTACATTTAATATTTTGAAAATGGTGAAAACTACCTAGGAAGAAGAAAGGGGGGTTTTGGTTTTGTGTTGGTCATTTGGTCTTTTTGAGCTTGAGCTCTGCATGTGGTTTTTATGCTTTAGTTCGAATTATTGCACGATTATCCTTGCCTTGCATGGCATTTGAATGAAGAAGTCAACACTGTGAAAACTATAAGAAGAAGGTTTTGAGGGTTGTTAGCATTTTGAGGGAAAGAATTGAAGCTCTGCTTGGTGATCATCTATGAAAAAGTGAATATCAGAGCTCTATCAGGCATGATAGGCCCTATTCATTAAGTCTTATGCTTTTATTTAAATGTTACATAAAAATTACTCTTCTCTTGAGGAAATATTCTAGTTTTGTTTCTATGATCGAATATTCTTTGCGTCAATGATGTTTGTTTGTTTTCCTGGATGCATTATCGATTTTGGTATGATAGTGGAAAGTACGTTTTGGGAGTATAGTTTTCATACTTCTGGGTAATTTATCTTTTGCTTGAATCTTTATAACAGTGGATTGAAATAGAGTTGATATCTGTTAGGTGACCTTTTAACTATGGATATTCTTGCAATGTATGTATCTTCATTTGTTATAATTAGAGAATCTTGTTTAAAATGTTTCCTTTCATCGTTGTTGGAAGACTTAGAGTTATGAAACTTGTTGGATATCTAGACTATGTTCTGGGACCTTGTTGTTCTGGTGTTTGTGTTTGATCTCCTTGCTATTGCAGACTTTGAAGACCACCGTTTGTTCTTGCCTAGGGAAAAACTTATGCTAAGAGTTGTATGTTTTGAACATTAGTATAGCTATGTAGGAATCCTCATATTTCAACTTGTATGTTCTCTTTATATTATCTTTAAAATAACTTCAAAGGAATTCTTGTGTAGACATTACAAGAAATATAACTTGTAGACGTTGTGTCTGATTGTTGATAATGTCATTGGAAACATTATTCTATTTTAACTTACTCTAAAAATGTAAGTTATCAAAGGAATACCCACTTCGTGTTTTATTCTAAAAACACATTTTGGGTATCAATTGTTGTAATTTCTCATTTCTTCAAAAGTTTACATAGGATTGCATATCTTAAAAGGTCAATTTTTCCTTATTGTATACTTTTCACATTCTCTTAAACCACTTTGGGGTTTTGAGCTTGGTAACAGATCTTTTGGAATCTGAGGTATCTGTTTTGATTTATTGATGGATGTAACTCTTATTTGGGGGATGCTCAAATGATTATCTACCTTATTGTTAAATGGTTGAATTCATTGGAGGTCTGTTTTGGATTAGACATGTTGTTCTATTTTCTTATTTCCTCCCTTCACTGGGCTTTTAGGAGCTGGATCAATTCTTTAATCATTTTGATAGAATCATGCTTTTTGAACTTGTCTTTCTTGAAATGATGAAAGGTAAAGGCTAGATGTTTGATTTACATTCCTTTTCCTGGTTCTTTTGCACTAATCCAATCTTGGACTATGTTGAATCTCTATTAAAATATTGATTGGTCGTATGTGAGATTTTCTTAATTACTTCAACACTTGATGTGTGTTGTACATATGGAAATATTGTCCGTGTCTTTTCGTTATTCTTTACATATGAAATGTTTACTCTTCTTCAGATGAGTTTGGGATAAATGAGGAGACTATAACCTCACTCATTTCCTCTTCAATCTTGGGTGAATAATTGTTCACTGGGGCATCATTGTTGTTCCTTCTTTGGTCTGTTTTAGCTTATATCAACTTTTTACCTTGTAATAGGTCTTAGTGTATTATTGGCTATAAGGAAAAAAACCAAAGTTTGTGATATGCCAAGAGTAATTATTGAGTCTTGTGTAAGTTTAGAACTTAACCAATCTGCTCCTTTCTAGAATAATAATGATTTGAGTAAACTTGTATGAGATCCTCAATGTTAGCTTGTTTTCTTGGACTGGTAGAAACAACCTTATACTTTTGATAAGGTCTGTATGATGTTATCTTTGATTCCTACCTTGAGTTGAATAATAAACCAAGTCTAGGATGTTTAGGATACTTAAATCAAGATTACTTTGATTGTTTATGATGATGTATTTACCCTTACTTGTCCGTATGATCTTAATTATGATTAATGATCATCTTAGAACTTAGGATGAGTATGAGATAATATGATATTTAACTAGAAGGGAATACTCATTATTGTTCAAGAAGAAAAATTTAATCTGAAAGATAGTTTTATGTCTCTTATATTTATTCTTGATAATTAGATCTAGCTGATTGAAGGAACTTAAATTGGTTACATTTAAGAGAAGGTAAAGTTAAGATGAAGTGTTAATTCTTCTTTAACTTCTGTTTTATTTTTTTGCATGTTGAAATGAGTTTTATGATGGAAATCTACGATTGATAGAATGATTGACTAAACCTTACTTGATAAGAAACTTTAAAACATCTCTCTCTCTTATTATTGGATTGTATTTCTTTAGATGAGTATTTATGTTATTTGGGTTGTGTTTTCTTGACTGTTTCATAAACAACATATTTATTTTTATGAAACAGTTAGTTAAAAGCACAAATTTTTAATGCTATAGTGTTTATCATGCTCAGTCCAATGAATTGACCCACGCTAACAATTTTGGAGATGGACTTAATAAAATATGAAAGGAGAAAGACATATAGAAAGTTACATCTATGTTTTATTAAAGGAATTGTATCTTTATTATGATGAAATGTGGCTTCATTACTTGATATGTACTTATTGGAAAAGAAAGTTGTAATAAGAATTGGTTTGGTACTGTTGTTTTGACACTTTATAATCTCTGAAATGTTTATGGATTTAGTGAATGTATCACTCCTTGATGAATAAAAGATGTGTTGATTGCTAAACAATACTATAATGTAATACCTTCTTGTCGTGAAATGGGATGTATTATTAAGTAATATCATGAATGAAGGAGATAAGAATATGTATTTTTAGGGATATGAAATTAGAGCTTAATAGTTCTTATGTTATAAAAAGAAACTATGAGTTGTGAATATAAAACCTTGGTTGTTGGATCTCAAATCAAAGAAATTCAACTAGTAACTTGAATAAGTAGATCTATAAACAACGTAAAAAATTTATGAATGATTTTTATAGATATATATGTATGAATTATGGATGTATTTAGAGCATATGAAATTAGTTTTCATAAATGGACATTACTCCATGACATAGGAAAAAGGGAGCATTCCCTTGAGCTCAATTCTTTAGGCATAATTTAAAGGCTTGTTTAAAGTGTTATGAATGATGTAAGTAAATGGCTGCATATACCTTATTTGATAGATTTCCATAATCATAAGCTTGAATGCTTGAAAGAATTATAAAATGTAATTTAGAATTCATATCTATGGATTCTAAAATAAAAAGGGTTTATGAGGAACTTATCTAAGCTAGGATGATATAAGCTAGGAACTAATTATCACACATTCATAACTATAAGATATATTATGCCATTACATGATACAAGGTTTTTCGTTTTAATGATAAAATTAAACATGTAACTGAGTGGTTAGGAAATATATTTTATCTACATTCTGCCTCAGGAGTAACTTCAATTTGCAACCGTATAGATTAAATAACATAGTTGAATCTTATAGGGTGTAGTAATTTACCTTAATAAAGTGATTAATGGGAGAATAAACGTATAATCTAAGGTATGTTCATCCAGTTGAGGAAACTCAATTGGATGTTGACACACATCAAATGTAGTGTAATACATTTGTAATGAGAGGAGTCATTACGAGGATACTATGATGTAGATGACAGGTATCAACATCCTGCATAGTTTGTTCAACTTGATTAACATAAGTGCTTGAAAGGATCATGGTTCTGCTCTATGCAGGGATATGAACTTGATCTAGTGTCAAGGTTAACTCACGTTGACTTAGGATAGCTAGACACACCCAATCGACGAGAGTCGATTGAGTATGTCTATGTACCCTTAGTCACCACGAGCATTCTTCCACACTAGGGCATGTTTCTAACCTTGTCTAGAGTGTAAATTTGAGTCAAGTAGGACTGGAAGAAGTTAGTAAATACCACTCTAGATAATAGAACAAGTGTGGTGAAGGACTTATTCCATTTGATGAGTATGCCATCTAGGAATGTAAACATGATAAATATGTTTAAAATATTTGGCCAAAGTATCGCAAGTTGTTGGTTGCGTTGTCCTATGTCACCTAGTTTAAGAAGAAGGATTTCAGATGAATATCGGTAACAAATATTCATATAGGCCTCTTAAGTAGAACACTTGGGTACCCTAAAAAGGTAAAGGAACCAATTATACATTGTATACACATTACTAAGTAACATGAGAGATCAGTTTAGTACCAAGTCATGAAATGAGATATCAGTGTTTCACCGAGTCATTATAACTACATATGGTTTTCTGTTATGAGATAGTTTGGCATTAGAATGTGTGTTCTAAATTATGTAATTTAGAACAGATAACATTATGTAAAAAATATTTTCCTTGTTTGTAAAGTCTTAAAATGGGAATGTTACATCTTGGTATTAGAGCTGAAGGTTGCAGCTCTTGGACCTATTGTGTCCATAATCTGATAAAAACTTAATTTTCTTGTTAATTAAAATGGTTAGAACAAGGGGAAATGCTGCAAACAACCCACCCCCAGGTGGAGAGGCAGCTACCGCCCAAAAACTTGATGAGATCCTTGCTATCCTATTGGACACAAGAGATTGTCTGGTTGTACTTGAACAACAAGCTATGGGTAATGAGGAGGAGTAAGAAGATGTTGGTAATAAAAATTAGCCACCTCATGTGGATAAAACCAATGTTGGGAATTTGGGCATTGATAATAATAATGTTGCAAATGCTAATGAAAATGTACCCAATCAACTTGAAAATAAAAAGGCAATATTAGGAGCTAAATTCACAAACAATATAAAAAGAATAAGTCCACCTAATTTTGATGGCACTACACTGGGGGATGAATATGAGAACTGGCTTAGTGAAATGGAGAAGTATTTCAGCAATAAGAAACTTCTCAGAGGAAACAAAAGTAGTATGGGGAGCTTATCAGCTTTCCCATGAGGCATCTTCCTGGTGGGAAAACCGTAAGGCTGAATTGAATATTGATGAATCAAGCATCACTTGGGATCAATTTGAAAACTACTTTAGGCAACGATGGCTGCCACAAATTTACTATGATCAGAAGATGACTGAATTTTAGAACTTAGCTCAAGGAAAGTTAACTGTAACAGAGTACTGGTAGAGGTTCACTAAACTTCTTAAGTACATACCTTAATATCAAACTGATGAGAAGTTCAAAATATGAAAATTAATTATGGGATTAGACCCTATTATAGGGGGTGAAATAGATGTTCACAACCCAACCACCATGGAAGGGGTTATAGAAAAATCCATTCATCAGGAACATAAATTAAAAGTAATATCTTCCCATAAGGAAGAAAAAAGAAAGAAAATTCCTAATTCTTCATCTCTTGCACCCAAAAAGGGGGCATGGAAGAAGTTTGGTACCAAAAATAAATTTTTTACTGATAACAATAAGAAAAAAACAAATAAACTTGCTACAAATGTTCAAAACAATTTTTTTAAGAACAATAATAATGGACAGAAGTCCTATGGAAGACTGAACAATAATTTCAAGGCTAGAAATAAATTTGAGCCTAAAAGAGGACCTATTGGAGGATGCTACAATTGTGGTAAAGATCATTATGCAAATCAGTTATAAAGAAATATGACAACATAAGATACATGTTGCAATAGCTGATAAACAAGCTAAAAATCAAGTTACGCCTGTGAACACCAAAATCGTGTTGTAATTACCTTGGTCCCCTATTACAACCCTATAATAACCTACCTCCTACAATCCACACATGTTAATTTAATTACTTTAATTAAATTAACACCATTTACCTCCATACACATTAATTTAATTATTTTAATTAAGTCAATGACATTTTACCCACACACATATTAATTTAATTATCTACATTAAATTAATTCACTACCCTCACACACCTATTTAATAAGATCACCTTTATTAAATACACTTCACCTAACCACCCCCATCATTTGGCCCATTAACCCAAACCCTAAGCCAGTACCCAAAACAAACCTAACATTACACCTATCCCCTCACCTCTCATTAAAAATCCTCCTAAGGTTGGTTTTTCGTCTCGAGAAAAAAAGAGACCCTTATCAAGGAGCAGAACAACTTCCTAGGAAACCTTTTGAACAACCTAAGATATCTTCCCCAAACTGACTGCGGTTTATTGTAAACCGATGTCAGTTCCCCTAAACTGATGTCAGTTATACTGGGATGGACTAAATGCCTATTTAGACCCATTTACAACTCTGTAATACAGGTTGGTTGTTGATCATTCATGGTTAAACCTTCGGCATTAGATTACCTTATCGTGAATTTTATCTTTTTAGATGCAGCAAAAAAGCAAGGATTAATTTGTGATCAACCAAGACAACCAGGTTCATTGGCACAATAGTAAACTTTCTACCCAGGATTACTGAACACCAAAACCTCTTCATCCTTCTTCAGATCAGTACCTCACATCAGAGTAAGTATTCTCCTCCAATCTATTTCATTGGCTTATCTCATATTTACACCCCCCTGTGATCACCCAACACCTTCTACCAACTCCATCCTTGCCTAAAAACCTTTAAAACCTAGACTGTGTGAGTCCACCAACCCCTGGCCTAATGGACATCAGTTCTACCGAACCGTCACCGGTTACCCTCAGACTGACATTGGTGTCTGTGTTCCCTACCTTGACCTAGAACAAAATACTAAAACACCTTACCTATTGACCCAGTTTATCCAGAATCATACCCTGACCTGTACTTGCACCCGTGATAGTACTTTACCTCCATGGATCTCCTTCTAGCCTAGCCTATTAGATTAGATCTAGCCTATTGTGTTTGTATGAGATGCCTAAATCATATTAAACTACAGTAGGACCATATTTACTTTATTTTCAGTATTGAATTGTTTTAAAAAATGGACTGAAAACCATCTACGAAGTATCAAACTTCTAGGATCTAGCACTTGCTAGGCAGTCCACTGCATATATTGTTTAACTCTTTTTGGTGGTCTTACTTTGATTCTTATACAGGTAGTTCCTTCTAGCCAAAAGGAATGTATCAGAATCACTTTGATTCAGAATTCAGATAAGCGTGCATAAAACCTTCAACCATCTCAAACCAGGTATTGCTCTTACCACCTTTACCTTATCTATTTCGTCAATTACTTCTCAAAAAACTAAGAAATCAGGTGAAACATTTTGGAATGCCCAGTGGGAACCATTTAGGGTTCCTTGCATCTTTCTTCATGCCTAGGTGAAAATTTTTGTGTGTTTGTTTCCCTTCTAATAGCATTCATAGTAATACTTTCTCCTTGCTAAAATTCTCTTCTTTCTCCTTGCTCTAAAAGACACATTTCTTTTGGTGTATTTAAAACGAACCTTCTTATTCTTATTTTCTACATTTTAGTGAAAGAGCATCCCTCTTCATGTTCATATATTGATGTCATTGAATATCATACTTTCGATTTGGGTTTAAAATAAGTGCACTACATTCTGATTTAACTCATTAACTCACATTAATTGAGGGAAACCTATACGCTAGAAGTCATGACCAGCTGATGGTTGACTAAGGAATCATAGGAAATAACTTCTATCCTTTTCTATTTCTCTGAGTCTTACCAAACCACACAAAAATTTCAAAATACATACATTCTTAAACAACATCCTACCTGGAAGAATCTGTAGGTGATCACATGATCACGGTATAGTGGGCACCCAGCTCACTGCTCTATCGAGTAATACTTCAGAGCGAAGCCCACCCCTACCATAACATTCCTAAAACCTCACCCTTTAGAATTCTTTCTTCGTAGGAAGCCTTCCTCACCAAGAAATTCTATTGTTCTATTCATAACAATTAGTCCATACAAATAGCATAAAGCTTAACAAACATAATAAAATAGGCACTCTAGGAACGTTCTTTCTTAGTGTTCTACTTGATTTGCCTTTTTAGGTGAGAGCTTTCGATCATCCTTTTTATCTTTCCTTGTACACTCCCAATCATAGTCGGTGTATTTTGACTCGTCTGAGTGTGCCTGGGCCACATTTACTTTTTTCTCAAACTTTTGGGTTTAATTCAACACCAAAATTTTAAATAAAAACAAATTTTTAATTCTATGTCTCAATTTCACAGTAACCAGCTATGGTTATCTTTAACTGGAATTGGTTTAACCCACCTGATGTCAGTCTAAAGTCTTCTTAGATACCCATCCAAAAGACACCTATTTCACTTTCTAAGTTGTAAAAGGCTCCTGTCAACTTTCATATCATTGTTACTTTAGCCACAGTCACCTTACATCTTATCCTGTGTGAAAATTGTCAGTCTAGGACCATCATTTAATAGACTATTAGTTTCTCACAGTAACTAGCACTGGTTAAGCCTAACTGACATCGGTTTACCCAAACCGACATCAGTCACCCTGTGATGTTTTACAGTTCACTAGCCGACCTAATTCACTTACCATTGACTATTTCCCTAGTTCTGTTATGTTATGTGTTAGTCACACATAATACAGTCCTTTTAGATCAGTTCCTACCTTGATGGTGCTGATCTGTAGTCTGGTGAACAGCCTCACATTTCACGCTAGTTGACTATCCACTTCCACCTATCCCTTCACCACCTAGCTCTTCACCACCTAGTCCTTGACCACCTTCCATCTCATCTTCCATGGACCCCAATCAACCCATCACCATTCCTACATGTGACATAGAGTTTGCACAACTCCTGGATCAGAATCCCACTGCTTTGACCCACTATCTCACCCATGCCTCCAATCGAGATGCCTTGTGTCAATTGATCTACGACATGCATGTGTCCTTCTCTCCATCCCTAATGATCGCTTCTGCCCTGACTCC
Source organism: Taxus chinensis (assembly GCA_019776745.2). Lineage (NCBI taxonomy): Eukaryota > Viridiplantae > Streptophyta > Pinopsida > Cupressales > Taxaceae > Taxus > Taxus chinensis. The sequence continues at coordinate 477,174,909 of CM034154.1, read as the reverse complement.
ACCTCCTACCACAGTGACCTCACCCATTTTATCCCTAGTTGTGTCACATATAGGTCCCATGCCAACTTTGACCGCCGCATATATGCCACCTCCACCGTACGCCCGTCAGTTTCCACCATACCTTCATCCACCACCCAAAGCATAACATCAGCCACACATATTGTCTGATATATACCAATTGCAACACTACAACCCTTGGTGTCGGTAACCTATACCCCATTTCAAAACATTGTTCTTTATATTCCCCAATCTCTACCTCCCATCTCTACCAGGGTCACTACCAGTGTCCTGCCCTCACATGCCTACTACCAGCCACCACCTGTTTCATCGGTCATTTAGTCTAGAACATATACCCTCTATGCTTGTCTCTCAATTTCCACCTCCTTATTCAACACCACCATATTCTGGAATGTCCTATTCTTCATATGTCCCACAACAACCTCCTTTCACTCTGAGGTGGTGCCCAATCTTTACAACATAACAACGACTTTATCAAGTTAATGATGTACAATATGCAAAAATTAGAAGCATCTATTTCTGGCTCCCATAATTCTCTTACCTATGAAGAGATTTGTAATGAGCCTATTCACCCATCCATTCGCATTCACCTGTATCCCATACACTGGGAGATGCCTAAGTTTAACTACTTTAATAGTAAAGAAGACCCGTAACAACATTTGATGATCTTTCAAACATGGGAGTTACTTAATTACCCATGATGATGATCTACTTTTGTGAACCTTTCCCATGTGCCTAACTGGTACAACATTAGACTGGTATAGTAGATTACCTAGACATTCCATCTTTTCATTCAACCAAATAGCCCAAGCCTTCTTGGATCACTTTTCGATTAACACTGTCATCAAGAAGGTTACCATGACCGATATTTATTCCACGCGTCAATGCAACAGATGAATCTATCGTAGATTTTTTCGCTCGTTGGCGTAGCCTAATCAACCAAATCACTTTTCAATTACCGTAAAATGAACTCATAGAGCTCTTCACGTGAGCTTGTGCTATACATGTCTCACCTACCTTACAAGTGCAAACCTTTCGAACATTCGATGAGGCTTTCACCATAACATGTAAGCTTGAAATTCGCACCATCGAAGAGAAGAAGATATAATTGTGAAAAAAGAACTCCTCGTTTAAGACACATGATACTTCCTCTTCCTTGAAACCTCAGACAGGTTATTCCAAAGCCAATGGAACCACCAACGTAGTGGTACTTAAGGCTAGCCCTTCCCATCCATCCAATCATGCTAAACCTTCATCCAATCTGTCACCAGTCTAAGCATTCCAATTCAAATGAGAAAAAAAGAAATACACCTCAATTGGGGAACCATATTCATCTGTTTTAGAAAAGCTTATTAATTCTAATGCCATCACTCTTCCACCTATCAAACCACATACTAGTTTTGACCCCTCTCACCCTATACCAAGTTGGTACAAGGAAAATGACTACTGTAACTATCACTGTGTAAATGGCCACAGTGATAACAATTGTATCACCTTTAAAAATATTGTTCAAAGAATGCTCGAAAGTGGCGAGTTAGTCCTGGATAACCCTAATGCACCTGCCAATCAAGACCTTCATATCTTCAAGAAACCATTCCCTAATCATTCCCCATTAAATGATTAAACTGGTAATGCCTCGCACAATGAAAGTAATACACATGAGGTACATGTTATCTTTATTGACTTATCACTTGAATCCCAATTATCTCCTATCCCCTCTATCAAGGAAATCCTAGCCTGAAATCCTATACCCACATAAGAACCTACTTTATCCATTCCTCTACCCATAGACTAAAACCCTTCACCTCCATGTACACCTAAGGAGGAGTCTCTCATTACCACTAATATCATTTCCCCTTCATCTTCCCTACCTAGTGGACAGCTACCAATTGTACCGCCTCCACCCATAGTGGAGTACCCATCATCTTCTCCACCTATTTAGGACCCAATAGATTTTCCGTTACCACTTGGTGACCATTCCCCAATGGCTACCCAAGATCATATGGACTTAATTTAGGATATCCTACCTACAGAGGCCAAATCCAGTGAATTCCCTATTTCTCAGATACATTTTACAGGAATACCCACTCACGCCACATCTACCTCATCTACCATAGTGCCATTCTCACATTTGGCTAACCGACCTAGATTATGTTGATAGGTCTCTACTTTGGGGGTGTCTATTACTCCCGGTCTTGACCCAACTGAAATCATCTTCCACTGAAATCTCTACCATTTATCTAAAGATGTTTCAACAACCCAAACCACACATGAACATAACTCTCGATACATCTTCTACGACATCAAACTCATCTATATTGGCCTCTCTACCTACTAGCTGATGTATTCCAACACCATCTCTTTTATCTAAACCCATTAGTGTCCTAGGGGTCACACCTACATCAAACCTTGCACATCCTCCCGTCAGGATACAATTGACCACATCTCCCCATATACCTATTGAACCAATCCCTCAACCCAAATAAAAAACCCAACCTTCTCATCCACATGCACCACCCTCGCCAACTACACCTTTATCACCTTCACCCCTACCATCTATCTTGGGTCCTCACCCCTCTACTTTAACAAGATCTATTATCTCTAGGGGTCAACTTAAAAATCCCTTGACCCCTTTACCACATCCTACAGCTCTACCTAGGTGACCCTTGTGTCCTTCATCACCATCTATAACTTCTTTGCCTCCTATACCGCCATTACCTTCTATACCTCCTTCAATACCTATAACATTTTCTTCCACCTCACTTGTATCTCCCTCTCGACTTCGACCAACACCTACCGCTACACCTTAGTTATAACCGTATGTCACTCGTCCTCTCCCACCATCTACCTTGCCATCTACATCACGTGCTCCCCCTATACCTCTACCTAAGAAGATGCACCAAAAATTAAAAAAACCCATTAATTTCCAAAAAGGTGGTTAAACCTACCCCTCTTTCTATTGCTGCATCTACACCAGAGAAATTACAACCCAAATCGAAGACTACATCAACTCAACTACCGCCATAGCTGCTTAATCTTCCAACTAAACCTACTTTTACTTCACATTGTGATCCATTAGTGGGATCATATGCCACCATCTTGGATAACCTCCTAGAAATCTCTGCTATCATGCTCCCTCCTCGTAGACCTTATGACCCTCTTAAACCTAAGCTAGAAGGGTTTTATAATACTAAAATTTGTGCTTACCATCATGTGTCAGGACATGATGTTGAGAATTGTAAAGGTCTAAAGGCTGCCCTCATTCAATTATGCCCTTTTGACCCCAATTTTGATGATTATGACCTCCTAGATGATAAACCTATTTCACCCTAACCACCTCCTTCACATCTTCCTCCTACACTTATACCACAACCTCCACCCTCACAACTCATAGAGCCACCACCAAAATTTGAAATTAACATGGTTTGCATTAGAGAACTTGCCACGCCACCACCTAAATGTCGTTGCACCCAACTGACCTCACAGGGCTTTTCTCCTCCACTAGGTTTTTTCCCTTCATGTCATTATACCACTTATCCTACACCTTCTCCATTTGCTAACTTCCCTCAAATCAACATGATATATGTCACTACACGTGCGTAGAAGGGCAAAGAAAAAGCAACTGACCCACCAACCAATCCTATACCCAACAAACCATCTGCACCCATACCTAAGAAAACTATCTATGGCCCCACATACCCCATCTCTAATGGCATCACACATTGCACCATGCTTAAACAACTACACCAATCTCCCCTAAAAATGTCCTTATACGACCTCATCCAAACCTCGGAGTCTCATCATCAAGCCCTCATGGAGGTCATTCAATCTATCGAGGTTTTACCTAATGACCCCACACCTGTAGCCTCCATCATCACACCCCATCATGTAGCATCTCTCACCAAATTACCACCTTCATCCCCACCTCACCTTGCCCACCAAGCGGCCTCCCTTAGCTTCTCAGAGGAGGAGATTGTCCCCCACCAAAACGATGACCTAGATCCCACACTTTTCATCTCCATCCATATTGATAATATACATGTTCAACGCATTATGATTGATGGGGGAACTAGCATTAACATCATCTCCTCTCACGCATTCGAACAAATGCACCTACACACCAACTGCATGCATAAACATCCAGTCATGTTGCACTCATTCAATGACGTTATCACCTCTACACTCGGTACTATCATCCTCCATGTTCATGCGGGTCCCCGTACTGTTCCCAAGCTATTCTACATTTTGGAAGGAGAGTTTCAATACAATTTATTTCTTGGTAGACCCTGGATTCGTGCCATGGGTTGTGTTCCTTCTACTTTACACCGGTGTGTAAAGTTCAAACATGAAGGGCGTTCCTATACCATTCTAGATGACCCATCACCTTTCAAGACCTACAACATGCTTTACTGGTGCAATGATGTCCTTGTACCTGTTAAAGCGTCTACCTCCCTGCTTACATCTTCTTCACACACAAGCCCGTCCACCAACGTCATCCCCATCTCACCTCTGCCCAACTCTTCTATTCCCGTTACTTCTGTCGCCTCTACCAGTCACACTTTAGCTTCCCAACTAATCGACACCTCTGCTGATCTAACTCCTAACACTTCCTCCATTCCAGCCACCAATATATCGACCACTGATCCCTTAGAAGGATTTTTTCAATTCCTCACTATGGGGGAGTATCACCTGTACAATGTCAATGCATTCCTTACTCCACAAGAATATGGAAACCTTCACCAACATCCTCACTATGATTACCACATAGGCAAGCGTCTCCTTTATGGTCCTCCCCATCTCCGTACCCATCTTACCTATGGGGGACTTAACATTCCCACTTATACACCTGAACCACCATCACAAACCCAACCTTTTTTGGCTGACCTTTAGTTGCTTACCAACTGCCACTTTGCTCACAATTTCCTACACCGATGTGCCTGGAAGGGTTTCAGCTTTGTCCTTTATGAGCAAGGTCATCACACCGTTATTTCATGTACCATGTGTAAACACAATGATCATAGTGGTATCAATTTTTCCAAACTACCTACCAAAAAGCCCCGTATTGAACTCATTAAAGACATTGACCCCTCTCCACCTTCTTCACATACCCTACCTTCACCACCCTCACAAACGGAGTTAATAGATCCTAAATCTATAGCTCCTACATTTTTTTTTTCCATAAATACCATTTCCTTGGGACCTCAGACCTATCACCGTGATGGCGAGGCTCCTTCCTCTCTTCATTTCTTGTATCCTAACATGATAGGGGACGATACTCTTTCTATTAATGTCATTAAATGTCAAGATGACGAGTCCATACTCACCTACCTTGGTGCTGAAGACTCTTATATTCATCGTTCGTTACCTTCTGAGATGTAAACAATGTTGAATAATCTAACTATCGAAGTCAACATCCACACTTAGGATGACCCCCACATTCTCAAGATTGGCCAATCTCTAGATGCTACTGAATAGGAAGCCCTCACTTCTTTTCTTAGAACTCATAGCCATGATTTTTCTTAGTCCTATGCTAACATTCATGGCATTGATCCCACTATCGTGGTCCACAACATTGTGACCATCCCCGATGCCAAACTCGTAAAACAAAAGTTGAGGAAAATGCACCCTCGCATTGCTCTTCTTGTCAAAGAAGAACTCCAATGCCTTCTCTCAGTTTCCTTCATCTTACCCATCGATTACTCCCAATGTATTTTTAACATTGTACCTATCACTAAGGCAATAGGGAGACTTTGCATTTGCACCAATTTCCATGATCTCAACCTTGTTTGCATAAAAGATGACTTTCCTCTACCTAGAATCGACTAGTTGGTTGACCTTACCGCTAGCCATGAGATGCTATCACTTATGGATGGTTTCTCAGGTTATAACCAAATATTTCTCGCCCCAGAGGATCATCACAAAACCACATTCATTACCCCTTAGGGGACCTTCTACTATCGAGTCATGCCTATCGGCCTTAAAAACATTGGTGTCAGCTATTAACGGGCTATGACTTACATCTTCCATGATATCATGCATTACATATTGGAAAATTACGTGGATGATCTCTTGTCCAAATCTAAATGTCACACCGAGCACCTCACCGTCCTCGAAACCATCTTTGACTACCTCATTAAATATTGTGTCCACCTTCAGCCTAAAAAGTGCATCTTCACAGTTCTCTCTGGAAAGCTCTTGGGATTTATTGTTTCCCTCCGTGGTATCAAAGTTGACCTTGCTAAAGTCAAGGCCATCTTTGAAATTCCTCCACCCACTAACCTTAAATAACTCTGTAGCTTGCAAGGTAAACTACAATCTATTCATTAATTTATTTCTCGTTTCTCCATATCTCCCTTCAAGATATGCTCACTGATGATGACTTTCGCCAAGACCATTTAACACAACTTGAGTTATTAGACGAATGTCATCTTCATGCCCTTAATCATCTTCAAGTAAACCAAAAATGCATCAAGCATGCCTATGATAAATGTGTCCATAAATGCACCTTCAAGGTTAATGATCTCATCCTTAAGGAAAATCAACATGTAACCAAAGCAGAAAAAAGAAAACGGGGCAAATTTTCTCCTAATTGGCTTGGACCATACATCGTGACCCATGACTATGGATCAGGTGCTTATCACTTATCTTCACTTGATGGTAAGCCCAAACCTAAGCCCCTCAATTCTTTACATCTTCGAACATTCTACTATTGACTTCTAGTCCTACATTACTATTTATCTCATTCATGCTCATCCCTTACCTTTCTCTATTCCGCACCTCCACTTCAGTGCCATTTACCTTTCTCTATTTCACACATCCACTTCAATGACTAAACAAGAATCCTATGATTACTTGTCACCATTTTTTCCTTATCTTAAATATGTACACCACAGCTCTGCACATGGCATGATTCTCATGGATACTTTTCATCTTATTTTAGATGAGATCCCATGGCCGTTCACCCTTGCCTTCTCAACAAGAACCAAATGCTTCAGTATAGTCTTGTCTATGACTTAAAAGCCAAAAAAAAAAGATGAATCCCTTAGAAGGACATCTTCCAATATAAGGGATCAACTCCTTGAGTCAAACTTCCAATACAAAAGATGAATCCCTCAAAAGGACATCTCCCGCCTTCAATTTTCATTATAAGTAGACTGCTCCCTCGAAGGACAGCTATAAAAAGCTCAAAACTCTTTACATAGTCTATTAAAAAATAGGACTATTTTCTCAAAATCAAAATTCAAAAGCTTCCCACATCGATCAGCTTCGTGAAGACCTCAAGGAGAAATATATTCATCCCATATAGACTTCCTGCATCAATCAGTCTATCTAAAAAGTCAAAAAGAAAACAAAAGAAAAATAAAAATTTTCGTTATGGACTTGCCTATTGTGAGCTTGGCTCTATTGCCCAAGGCATTTTTCTTCCCATTTTATGACCCACTTACCTTCACCTCCTTACCCGTTGTCTTGTCACTTCATGCCTCAAGGGACCTGCTGAACCTATGACATTTGGTGATTCTATGACTATTCTTCACCTTTAGAGTAATCAATCATGCAATACCTTTAGGGTCTTACGTTCACTAGCCTATTTGTAGATGTGTTTCATACATTTTGATCCTTGCCAATCGGGTGGCTTTCTTGCCCCATCTTATCTTTTCTCTTTTTCATTACCTTTTGATCTTCCTGTATAGGACTAGACCCTCGACACCTATCTTTTGAGATTTTCTTCTCACACCTCAATCAGCCTAAAATCACCCATACCTATCTACCGATATTCCACCTAGCCTAATCAACCTTGAACTAATCCTACCCATGACCTAGAATCAACACTACCTATCAACCTAAAATAACCCATACCTATCTACCTATATTCCACCCAACCTAATCAACCTTGACCCAATCATACCTATGACCTCAAACCCAACCTAACTATCAACCTCACTACCTATTCTTCTATCTTCTCATATTCTTCCCTAGCTTATGGGAGAACTACATCGGTCTGAGGTCCCTTTTCACCAGGACTATGTGGGCAACACTTCCAAGGCATGGGGCCGTGGAAGGTTAGCTTGACCACTCTTTACCCTCACCATTTACCCCACCTGTACCTGATTTCCTATTCATATCAAACACCTCAACCTCTAAACCATATACCACATAAATTTTACCACTTATATTATTTCACATTTTCATACATAACCAACATTTGCCACATCTTACATCATCTCATGCATTTATATTACCATTTTTTATTCAAATACCAAAATGAACATCCATGCCTAAACAAACCTGACTCAATCCATGCCTAAACTGACCTGACTCCACCATGCCTAGACCAACCTGACTCGATCCATGCCTACACTAACCTAACTTCACCATGCCTAAACCAACTTGACTCAATCCATGCCTACACCGACCTAACTTCACCATGCCTAAACCGACCAGACTCCACCCTGCCTAAACCAACCTGACTCCACCATGCCTAAACCAACCTGACTCAATCCATGCCTGAACCTACCTGACTCAACCATGCCTATAACCTAACTCGATCCATGCCTAACTCACCTAATTTCCATCCATATCAAACCAACAAACCCATATCTCATCTAATACAAAGTAACAAATCCATATCTCATCTAACACAAGCCATGAACCAATATCTCATAAACACATCAACACATCACCAAATACCATGAATCTCATCATATAAATCAATAATTATGTATCTCAAAATCCATGTCTATCTCATCATGGCGATCATCTCAACAAAAATGTCAGCACGCAGGCTGATATACAATACGAAATGTCATCAGCATGTAGGCCGGTCTCATATATACAAAAAGAATGAATGAATCAACACAAATATCTTTAGCATGCAGGTCGGTCTCATTTATAATACACACAAAAATGACTCGACACGTAGGCCGGTCCACATCAGGTCAATCATCTCCCCATTTGATGTTGGGGAATGCTCCCTGAGACTGTGTCTCTCCCGACCCCTCTTTCACACCTATCTGGGGCCTGACACCTGCCTCACCTCCTACTGATGGCCTCTCACCTAGGGCTGGCCTCCACATACTAGTGGCCTCACCATGACCCTGTCCCTAGGTTCATCGGCCCCTTATACTCTCCACACTTTGAGTGTGGGATCTGGTCCTCTCACTGGAGGCTTGTTGTGCTCTGTACTTGGCATAGGAGGGCACATCTAGCCTGATAGCTAACAAATGATCCTGATAGTATCATGCCTCTCCTAGGGCATCTCTGAACTTGGCCATGGGCACTATCTATGGAGGTGCCATGGGTCTCGTTATCTGTGTGGGTACCTATACAATGGGACCCTGTCCTTGAACCTACACTAGGCCTTGTGCTGGTACCAGAGCCTGAGTAAGCCCAAGAATCTATGTTTGTGCCTGTATCTAGGCCTACAGGGTAGTAATCTGTGCCTGTGCTGCTGTCAGTTGGCCCTGCAAACCCGTAACTTGCCCCTGCGATGTGTCCAACTATCCCTGTAAAGCCTATACCTATGCCTATAGAGCGGCCATCTCCCCTCCTATCCATCTCCGCCTACCTCCTCTCTATCTCCATCTCCCCCTACCTCGGCCTTACATGTGTTGTGACCTATCTACCTGGACCTAGAAAATTATATGTGACCTTTGACCCAATGTGCTCGCTATACCTTGTTGCATTGTTACATGTGTTGTTTGACCTAATGACTTTATCTTGCCTATTACCATGATCGTTTATCCTGACCTTACCTTTGGTGTACCAGAACATACCCAAATTTTCCTGCACCTAACCTACGTTGTGATTTTGGACCTTATCCTATACCTTGGATACCAGATTCACTTCACCCTTGCTTGGATAAACCTATTGACCTTAGACAATGTAGATTTTACATGCTCTTCAATGTGGTACGATGTCAAAATTTATACGTGTGCGTGTGTTCAACTACCACTACCTTTGACCTTTGCCCATTTACCTGTTTACCTATATGCTTGATTTTCCCTTTATTCCTTTCCCCATTTTTCACCTATCCTTCTTTACACCTGCTTTTATCAAACCCCTCGCCGATTCACCCTGTCTCCTCATCAATTCTTGGTTTGAGGGGGATCATCCTCATTCCCACTTGGGGCAACCACACTCTATTCTTATTCACGTCACTTACCAATACAAGCTATGCAACAAGAGTGGGAAAAATGTGGACACCAAAATCATATCGTAATTACCTTGGTCCCCTACCGCAGCCCTATAATCACCTACCTCCTGCACCCCACACATGTTAATTTAATTACTTTAATTAAATTAACACCATTTACCTCCATACACATTAATTTAATTATTTTAATTAAGTCAATGACCTTTTACTCACACACATATTAATTTAATTATCTACATTAAATTAATTCACTACCCTCACACACCTATTTAATAAAATCACCTTTATTAAATACACTTTACCTAACCACCCCCATCATTTGACCCATTAACCTAAACCCTAAGCCAGTACCCAAAAAAAACCTAACATTACACCCATCCCCTCACCTCTCATTAATAGCCTCCTAAGGTTGGTTTTTCATCCCGAGAAAAGAAGAGACCCTTATCAGGGAGTGGAACAACTTCCTAGATAACCTTTTGAACAACCCAAGATATCTCCCCCAAATCGACGTCAGTTCACCCTAAACCGATATTGGTTCCCCTAAACCGATGCTGGTTATATCGGGATGGACCAAATGCCTATCTAGACCCATTTATAGCTCTGTAATATAGGTTGTTGGTTGATCATTCATGGTTAAACCTTCATCATCAAATTTCCTTATCACCAATTTGATCTTTTTAGACACAACAACAAAGCAAGGATTAATTTTTTATCAGCCAAGACAATCAAGTTCATTGGCACAACAATAAACTTTCTACCCAACATTCCCTAACACCACAACCTCTTCATCCTTCTTCGGATCTGTACCTCACAGAAGAGTAAGTATTCTCCTCTAATCTATTTCATTGGCTTATATCATATTTACACCCCCTCTATGATCACCTAACACCTCCTACCAACTCCATCCTTATCTAAAAATATTTAAAACCTGGATTGTGTGGGTCCACCAGCCCCTGACCTAACCGCCATCAATTCTCCCTAACTGTCACCGGTTACCCTCAGACCGACATCGGTCTATGTGTTCCCTGCCTTGACCTAGAATAAAATACTAAAACACCTTACCTATTTACCCAGTTTGTCCAAAATCATACCCTGACCTGTACCTGCGCCCATGATAGTACTTTACCTCCTTGGATCTCCTTCTAGCCTAGCCTGTTAGATTAGATCTAGCCTATTGCATTTGTATGAGATGCCTAAATTATATTAAACTATAATAGGACCATATTTACTTTATTTTCAGCATTGAATTGTTCTAAATAGTGGACTAACAGCCATCTAGGAAGTATCACACTTCCAGGATCTAACACTTGCTAGGCAGTCCACTGCATATATTGTTTAACTCTTTTTCAAGGTGGTCTTGCTTTGATTCTTATACAGGTAGTTCCTCCTAGCAAAAAGTAAGGTCTTGTTATCACTTTGATTTGGAATTCAGATATGTGTGCATACAACCTTCAACCATCTCGAACCAGGTATTCCTCTTACCACCTTTACCTTATCTGTTTGGTCAAGTACTTCTCAAAAAACTAAGAAATCAGGTGAAACAATGCTTATAGAAGTACCAGGTAAGTCATTTGGTATGCCTGTTACTATAATTTTTGATACTAGAGCTACTGAATGATTTATTTCTAGTAAATTAGCTTCAAAACTAAAAATAAAAGCTGGAAAAATGGAAAAAAAATTGGGATGTACATTATGGAAATAATGTTGTCCACACTTTTAGTCAATGTCTTTTTGGAGCAGTCCTAGACTTGCCTAGTTTTCCACTAAATTTGATCTTTTTGTTACTCCTTTGGGATTTTATGATGTCATAACAGGTGTTAACTGGCTTTCTAATCATAAGGCTAAAGTAGACTGTTTTGAAAAACATATTAGTTTTCTTGATGACCTGCAAAAAAAAATAGATATCTAAGGGATACAACGTGAGATTTCTGTTAGAAAATTATCATCTATGTAACTTAAAAAAGCCAAAAACAAAGGTTGCACCTTTTCTCTAGTAAAATTTTTTGAAACAACTGAAGGGCATAGTGATTTCTTGAAAAAATATCCGATGTTAAGGGATTTAAGCAATTTTTTTCTGGAAGAACTACCCGGTCTTTCACTCAAATGGGAGTTTGATTTCACAATTGAGATCAAACTAGGTACTGAGCCTATTTCCAAGGAACCATATCAAATGACTACCATTGAACTGGTAGAGCTTAAGGAAGAATTACAAGAATTTTTTTCTAAAGGTTTGATAAGACCGAGTGTTTCACCTTGGGGAGCACCGGTAATTTTTATGAAAAAGAAAGATGGAACACTTAGGTTGTGTATTTATTATAGGATGTTAAACAAAGCAACAATCAAAAATAGATATCCACTTCTTAGAATAGATGATTTGTTTGATTAGATGTGCGGTGCATCAATATATTTTAATATAGATCTCCACTTTGGGTGTCATCAGTTAAGAATTAAATATGAAGATATTCATAAAACAACCTTTAAGACAAGGTACAAAAACTATGAATTTATAGTTTTACCTTTCGGTTTGACATTTATGCACCTACAAATTTTATGGATTTAATGAACAATATCTTTCAAGAATACCTGAACAAGTCTGTACTTGTATTCTTGGATGATATTCTCATATATTATAAAAGCATTGATGAGCATCATGAACATTTGAAAATGGTACTTGAAATCTTAAGAAAAAGAAGATTGTATGGTAAGTTGTTTAAATTTTCTTTCTTTGAGACGGAAGTGCACTATCTAGGACATGTTATAAGTAAAGATGGAATAATAGTAGATCCATCAAAGATTGTCACAATAACTGAGTGGCCTACACATAAGAATACACATGAATTCAGTAGGTTCATGGATCTTACTGGTTACTATAAAAAATTTGTAAAGGACTTTTCAAAATTCACTACACCAATAACTTCATTGAAAAATAAAGATAAGAAATTTATGTGGAGTGAAAAATGTGAATCAACATTTAAAACTCTTAAGGATCAATTAACATCTCCACCTATTCTGTATGTACATGATCCAAATGGAAACTTTGTGGTAGTGACAGATGCTTCTGGAGAAGGACTCAGAGGTATTCTATTACAAAATGAACATGTTATAGCATATGAGAGCAGAAAACTCAAGTTACATGAGTTGAATCGTGCTTCCCATGACCTAGAGCTTACTGCCATAGTACATGCACTTCAATTATGTAGACATTATCTTTTAGGAATACCTTTTGAATTAAAAATTGATCATCTTGGGCTGAAGTATATTTTCACTCAACCAAATCTGAATGTAAGACAATAAAGATGGTTAGATTTTTTGTCACAATATGATTTTGACATAATTTACATAAAAGCCAAAGAAAATAGAGTGGTAAATGAAATACGTCATAGGAAACATATTTATGCACTTATAACTTTGAGAACTTAGTGTAAGGATGAGGTAAAAAGTATCATGGAATCTAATTCATACTTTCAGCAAGTAAGAACAACACTTGTTGTAGATCTAAATGACATAAGATATTAAGGTTTTCACTTCGATAATGATAAACGGGTGTATATACCTTCGGGAAATGAGTTAAGGAAAAATTTAATGGAGGAATTTCATAGTTCACCTTACTCAAGATCTCTTGGTATTACAAAAATGCTTGCTAATATAAAACAAAAATATTTTTGGAAAGGGATGAAGAGAGACATAACTGATTTTGTGACACATTGCATGGAATATCATCCTGTTAAGGCCGAGCATATTCACCCAGCTGGTTGTATTCACCCAGCTGGTTATATTCACCCAAGTGGTTATATTCAGGTACTCCATGTTCATATTGCATGGAGTACCTGAATTGATTATATTAGATAGAGACCCTAGAATTTCATCTCAGTTTTGGAAAATGCTTAATGTAGCCTTAAGAAATAAATTGAATTTTATTTCAGCATACCATCTGGAAATAGATGGTCAAACTGAGAGAGTTAATTAGGTTTTGGAAGATATGTTATGAATGTACTACATGCATCAGCATTACAAATGGGAAGAATACCTTCCTTTAGTTGAATTTTCTGATAATAATACATATCATGCCTATTTGAAAATGACACCTTTCAAAGCGTTGTATGGATGGAAATTCAAAACTCCAGTTAGTTGGGATAACATTGAAGACGGAGAGGTAATTGGACCTAAAATCCTTACTGAAATGGAACATCAAGTTAAAATGATAAGTGAATGTTTAAAAGAAGCAACAAATAGGCAAAAAGGTTATGCAAATCTAAAAAGGGTTTATAAGAAATTTGAACTGGGTGAAAAGGTCTTTTTACGGGTTAAGCCAAAAAAGAGTTCTATAACCTTTGGCAAGGCAACCAAGTTATCACCCCGTTATGTGGGACCCATTGAAATTGTTGAAGTAATCAATCATGTAGCTTATTAGTTAGCATTACCTCCTACTTCGTCACGAATGCATGATGTTTTCCATATTTCTTTACTTAAGAAATGCATTTCAGATTTATCACATGTGTTAAATTGGGATTCATTGTAGGTCCAAGACCTAGAAATAATCATGGTTGAACCGATTAGATTACTGGAAACTCTCCAGTTGCACTTGAGAAATTGGGAAATTAGTCAATGCAAGGTGCAGTGGGACCAATTTAATGAAGAAAGTGCAACATGGGAAGACCTTGAGGATATGAAAATTGATTTTCCTAATTTATTTAAACAGTATTAATTTTGTGGATTGATAACAAATAAAGACCTTTTTTTTATCTTATCAATAATTCTACCAGTTTTGGGCTGGTACTATATTCTTGTACTAGAACAACTAATTTAGTGCTGTCATAATTTATGCAAATTGGAAAATTCTCAAATCTAGAATTTTGTTTTTGAACTTAAGATGAAAGAACTATAATTAGGATTATTTTTCTTGTTTAAGTTTTGGACTAAGATAATCATCGAGATGATGATGATTTTTAGGAGGGAGGTATGTAACACCTCCAACATGGCCAGGGTTCATTTTAAGAGACCTCCTGGAAATCGGAGGTGGAGAATACCTGGTGAATATCCCCAGAACTGGTTTCACGGGAAGGTGAATTTTTTGGGGGTTGTGTGAAAAAATTTCACCTGATTATCAAGAACTGCGACAGAAGGCTGCAGACGCGCGACGGGAGATTTTGTTGTCGCGCGTCAAAAAATGCAGTGACACGCATCAATAGACCTTAGTGACGCGCGTCAATAGACCTATTGACGCATGTCACTAAGGTCTATTGACGCGCATCACTGCATTTTTTGACGCGCGACAGCAAAATCTCCCGTCGCGCATCTGCAGCCTCCGACCTCTACTTTCTCATCAAAAAATCTCCGTGTCGCGCATCAAAAAACTCTTTTTCGTGCGTCTACTATGCATCAATATCTGTTATACCTCCTTTTCATGCGTCAAAAAAATGCAGTGACACGCGTCAATAGGCCTTAGTGACGCGCGTCAATAGGCCTTAGTGACGCGCGTCAATAGGCCCTAGTGATGCACGTCACTAAGGCCTATTGACGCGCGTCACTAAGGCCTATTGACGCGCGTCACTAAGGCCTATTGACATGCGTCACAGGCCTTAGTGACACGCGTCAATAGACATTAGTGAGGCGTGTCAATAGGCCTTAGTGACGCGCGTCACTAAGGTCTATTGACGCGCGACAGCAAATATCCTGTCACGCGTCTGCAACCTCTGCCCTCTTCTTGCTCATAAAAAAAAACTCCATGTCGCTCGTCAACAAAATATTTGTCATGCATCTACTATGTGTCAATATCTACAATATCTCCTTGTCTGCAAACCCTCCTTGTCGCGCATCAATAACTTACCCCCTTGTCGCGCGTCTATAATACGGGATATATCATATTGTTGAAAAATGTGAAGTAGAAGTGTTCTACCTGGCGAATAATCTAGGTTTATATAGGGGATATTTTTCAAGGGTAGGCGAAGCCGACCCCTAAAAAAAATTAAAGCGTAATTTTTAGGCGAACAGGTCACTGGCCCATGCCAAAAAATTCACCTTTTCAAAATTTTCAAAAATGGAATATTCGCCATATTACGAATATTTGCCACTAAAATTTTCCCTGAACATGGCTGATAACTATGATGACTTCTGTTTTGAAAGTTTCAAATGTTGACTTATGATTCTTGTCTTAAGACGATGTACAATTATGATCTATAACATCATGTTTGTTATAGATAATATGGTATCTATTAAAGTAGGTACAAGTCTGCCATGTTTATGCTGCATAGAAAATGAAGTAATTCATCTTTTCTTATGCTGAAAAGTTCACTGCTTGGGAATGAGAAATTGAGTTTTAGTTTTCATAATTCATTGGGATGCAGAACAACATTACCTTGGATCAAGTTCATTGATCCAAGGTATGCTTATAATTTATAAACCTTGTGGTCATAATGACCAAGCCAAACAAATTGAAGGGTTTCTGGAATTTGACTGTACGAAAGCCATGAATGATCTACATGGCTCTCTGCTTCATATTTGAATTTGGATGTTAATCTGGTTCTTCTTTTTGTTAAAGTGAGATGTAATTTTTACTATGAACATGGAACCTAATTAAATTATGTTCCTTAAATTAGTAATTCTATCCTAAAAGTGTAACCTAACCTAATTTATTATGTTCTTTTGTTAATATGGGATGTTAATAACAAAAGGGACCTAAGACTAAATACTTAGACCTAAGGATCTATGTTAGTTCCTAAAATAATGTTGAACCTAACTTAATGTTTGGCTAACCTAAAAGTGTTCTATGGGACGACATAGAAAGGGGGAGGTTGGTGGCATCAACTCCTAGAAATTTATGAGGAAATTAATATGGTCTTATCTCTTTTTAAGATACCAAATTTGGCAAAGGCATGAGGAAAGTTGGGGGAATGAGTTGGCATATCCACCAAGTTTTAGTTACATGAAATTTTTAACTTAGTCATTACCAAACATAGAGGTGGTGGTGGCGGGAGAAGTGGAAGTACTGATAGTCCTATTTTTCATTTAATATTTTGAAAATGGTGAAAACTGCCTAGGAAGAAGAAATAGGGATTTGGGTTTTGTTTTGGTAATTTGGTATTTTCTAGATTGAGCTCTCCATGTGGTTTTTGTGCTTCAGTTTGAATTATTGCATGATCCTTGCCTTGCATGAAATTTGAATGAAGAAGTTAGCACTATGAGAACTATAAGAAGAAGAAGAAAATTTTGAGGGTTGTTGGAATTTTTAGGGAAAGAATTAAATATCTACTTGGTGATCTTCTACAAAAAAGTGAAGACCGTAGCTCTATTAGGCATGATAGGCCCTATCCATTAAGTCTTATGATTTTATTTAAATGTTTCATAAAAACAACTCTACTATTGAGGAAATATTCTAGTTTTGTTTCTGTGATCGAATATTATGTTCTTCAATGGTGTTTGTTTGTTTTCCTGGATGTATTATCAATTTTGTATGATAGTGGAAAGTGTGTTGTGGGAATATAGTTTTCATACTTTTGGTTATTTTAGCTTTTAATTTAATCTTTATAACAGTGGCTTGAAACAGAGTTGAGATCTGTTAGGTGACCTTTTAACTATGGATATTCTTGCAATGTGTGTATCTTGGTTTGCTATAATTAGAGAATCTTTCTTAAAATGTTTCCTTTCATCACTTTTGGGAGAATTAGATTTAGGAAACTTGTTGGATATCTAGAATTTTATGGGAACTTGCTGTTCTGGTGTTTACATTTGATCTCTTAGATATTGTAGACTTTGAATGTTTGTTCTTGACTGGGAAAAAACTTATGCTAAGAGTTGTATGTTTTGAACATTAGTATAGCTATGTAAAAATCCTCAAATTTTGACCTATATGTTCACTTTGTGTTGTATTTAAAATAACTTTGAAGGACTTACTGTATAGACATTATGGGAAATATAACTTGTAAACCTTGTGTATGAATGTTGATGATGTCATTGGAAACATTATTTTGTTTTAACTTACTCTGAAACTGTAAGTTATCAGAGGAATACCCACTCTGGGTTTTATTCTAAAAACCTATTTTGGGTATCAATTGTTGTAATTTCTCATTTCGTCGAAAGTGTACAGGATTTTATATCTAAAAAGGTCGATTTTGCCTTGTTGTATACTTTTCATGATCTCTTAAACTACTTTGGTATTCTAAGCTTGGTAACAATTTTTTTGGGATTTGAGGTAGAAATTTTGATTTATTGTTGAATGTAACTCTTATTTTGGGGATGCTTGAATGCTTATCTACCTTATTGTTAAATGGTTGAATTCATTGAAGGTCTGTTTCAGATTAAACTTGTTGTTCTATTGTTTTCTTTCCTCCATTCACTGGGCTTTTAAGAACTAAATCGATTCTTTAATTCTTTTGATAAAATCATACTTTTTGAACTTTTCTTTCTTGAAATGTTGAAAGATAAAGGTTGGATGTTTGATTTACGTTCCTTTTCCTAGTTTTTTTGCACTCATCCAATCCTAGACATGTTGAATATCTATTAAAATATTGATTGATCGTATGTGATCTTTTCTTAACTACTTCAACACTTGATGTGCGTTGTAAATATGGAAATATGCTCGATGTATTTTTTTATTCTTTTCATATGAAATGTTTACTCTTATTCAGATGATTTTAGGATAGATGAAGAGATTGCAACCTCATTCATTTCCTCTTCAATATTCGGTAGAGAATTGTTCACTAGGGCATCATTGTTGTTCTTTCTTTGGTCTATTTTAGCTCATATCACCTTTTTATCTTTTGATAGGTCTTAGTGTATTAGCGGTTGTAAGGCAACAAACCATAGTTTTTGATATGCCAAGAGTAAGTATCGAGTCTTGTGTAAGTTTGAACTTAACCAATCTTCTCCTTTCTAGAATAATAACGATTTGAGTAAACTTGTATGAGATCCTGAATGTTAGTTTGTTTTCTTAGACTGATAGAGGTAACCTTATACTGTTGATAAGGTATGTATAATTTTATCTTTGATTACTACCTTGAGTTGAATAATAAATTGATTCCAAGATGTTTAGGATACTTAAATCGAGATTACTTGATTGTTTAGGATGATTTATTTACACTTACTTGTCTGTATGATCTTAATTATGATTAATTTTCATCTTAGACCTTAGGATGAGTCTGAGATAGTAGGATATTTAACTGGAAGGAAATAATAATTATTGTTCAAGCAGTAGAATTTAATCTGAAAGATAGTTTTATGTATCTTATATGTATTCTTGATAATTAGATCTAGCTGATTGAAGGAACTTAAATTGGTTACATTTAAGAGAAGGTAAAGTTAAGATGAAGTGTTAATTCTTCTTTAGCTCGGTTGTTTTATTTTTTGTATGTTGAAATGAGTTTTATGATGAAAAGATAGGATTGATAGAATGATTGACTAAACCTTACTTGATAAGCTACTTTAAAGCATCCATCTCTCTTCTTATTGGATTGTATTCCTTTGGATGAGTCTTTCTATTATTTGGGTTGTGTTTTCTTGACTGTTTCATGAACAATAAATTTATTTTATGAAACAATTAGTTAAAATCACAAAATTTTAATGATATAGTGCTTATCATGCTCAATTCAATGAACTGACCCATGCTAACAATTTTGCAGATGGAATTCGTAAAATATGAAAGGAGAAAGACATATGAAAATTTACAAATGTATTATTAAAGGAATTGTATCTTTATTATGATGAAATGTGGCTTCATTACTTGAGATATAATTGTTGGAAAAGAAATTTGTAATAAGAATTCATTTGGTACTGCTGTTTTGACACTTTGTAATCTCTGAAATGTTTCTGGATTTAGTGAATGTATCATTTCTTCTAGATGAATAAAATATGTGTTGATTTCTAAACAATACTATAATGTAATACCTTCTTGTCATGAAATGGGATGTATTATTAAGTAATATTATTAATGAAGGAGATTAGAATATGTATTTTTAGGGATATGAAATTGGAGCTTAATAGTTCTTATGTTATGAAAAGAAACTATGAGTCGTGAATATAGAACCTTAGTTGGTGGATCTCAAATCAAAGAAATGTAACTAGTAAGTTGAATAAGTAGATATATAAACAACATAATAGATCTATGACTGAGTTTTATAGAAATATATGTATGAATTATGGATGTATTTAGAGAATATGAAATCAATTTTGATAAATGGACATTAGTCCATGACATAGGAAAAATGGATAATTCCTTGAGCTCAATTCTTTAGGCGTAATTTAAAGGCTTGTTTAAAGTGTTATGAATGATGTAAGTAAATGGTTGCATATACCTTATTTGACATATTTCAATAATCATAAGCTTGAATGCTTGAAAGAATTATAAAATGTAATTTAGACTTCACCTCTATGAAGTCTAACATAAAAATGGTTTATGAGGAACTTATCTAAGCTAGGCTGAGATAAGTTAGGAACCAATTTTCCAAAATTCATAACTATAAGATATATTATGCCATTACATGATACAAGTTGTTTCATTTTAATGATAAACTTAAACATGTAACTGAGTGGTTAGAAAATAGATTTTATCTGCATTCTGCCTCATGAGTAACTTCAATTTGCAACCGTATAGGTTAAATAACCTACTTGAATTTTTATAGGTTACAGTAATTAACCTTAATAAAGTGATTAATGGGTAAATAAACGTATAATCTAAGGTATGTTTTTCAATTTGAGGAAACTCAGTTGGATGTTGACACACAATAATTACAGCGTAATACCTTTGTAATGACAGGAGTCATTATGAGGATACTGTGATGTAGATGACAGTTATCAACACCCCTCATAGTTTAGTTAAACTTGATTGACATAAGTTCTTGATTAGATCACGGTTTTGCTCTATACAGGGATAGGAACTTGATCTAGTGTCTAGGTCAACTCACGTTGACTTAGGATAACTAGACACACCTAATAAATGAAATTCGATTGAGTATGTCTATGTAACCTTAGTCACCGTGAGTAGTCTTCCACACTAGGGCATGTTTCTAACCTTCTATAGAGTGTAACTTTGAGTCAAGTAGGACTGGAAGAAGTTAGTAAATACCACTCTAGATAACAGAACAAGTGTGGTGAAGGACGTATTCCTTTTGATGAGTATGTCGTCTAGGAATGTAAACATGATAAACATGTTTAAAATATTTGGCCAAAGTATCGCAAGTTGTTGGTTGTGTTGTCCTATGTTACCTAGTTTAAGAAGCAGGACTTCAAATGAATATCAGTAACAGATATTCAGATAGGCCTCTTAAGTAGAACACTTGGGTACCCTAAAAAGGTAAAGGAACCAAGTATATGTTGTATACACATTACTGAGTAACATGAGAGATTGATTTAGTACCGAGTCATGAAATGAGAGATTGGTGTTTCACCGAGTGATTACAACTACATATGGTTTTATGTTATGAGATAGTTTGGCATTGGAATGTGTGTTCTAAATTATGTAATTTAGAACAGAGAACATTATGTATTTTTTTTCCTTGTTTCTAAAGTCTTAAAATGAGAATGTTACATAAAATTTGATGAATAATTAATTTTCAAGATTTATTAATAGGCTCATTAGATTCATTGGACATTTCCCAAGAAGATTAATATATTGGATGACCAAAATCCATCATTTTTTTCTCCCGAGGTGAAGGAAATTTTTTTTCAGTGGGTTAGATGGTTCTAAACGCGCAACAAGATGTGGGCACGTAAAAAAAATTCTAGATGCCCGAAAAAATGTTATGGTAGTCTAAAAGCAAGTTGTGTTCACTCAAAATCAAGTTTTGTCACCTGATAGCAAGTTTTAGGTGTCTAGGAGGATGTAGATGCACGAAAACAAGGTGTAGATGCACGAAAACAAGGTGTAGACACATGACATTGAGGTGTAGATGCATGATAACAAAATACAGACGTGCGTCAAGAAGTAATTTCTTAAGTAGGATGTAGACATGTGTTAGGAATATTTTTGGAATCTAGATATTATAGTCGGGCATCTATTGGGCATCTCGAGCATGCAGTCTTGTGTCTACATCCAAATTTTCTCTCCCTATATTCCAATTCCTCGTTAAAAATGTAATCTTTCCCTTTTCTATAATGCTTGGAATATGAAACATCATGAGTGATGAGGGAATGCAAAGGTTCATGAGGGGAGTTGAAATGTAAAGTGATGAGGGAATCTGAAAGGTCATGAGTGACAAAGGAATACGAAGGGTCATAAGGGAGTTGAAAAGTCATGCGGGGGAGATGAAAGGTCCATTATAATGATATGAATTATAATGGTGCCCCCATTTTAAGGGGTTATCAATTTTGTAAGTTCAAGAGTAGATAGCTACTAAGAGTAAGTAAAGATAGAAATTATTCGATTTTCTTTCCTAATATGTTTCCTCTCCCTCATTGTAAAACTTTGTGAAGATGTCAATCAAGAAAGGAGTTTCAACTTTTCTAGATGAGTGAATAAATGATATTTTATGTTCATGGTTTCATCTTGTCTTGATATTGCTAGCAAAGTTGTTATTATTTATAATTATGTGTTGATATATTTCTGATTAATATTTGTAAGAACCTTATTTATTGTACTTGTAATATTAATCCCCTCTCTAAATTTCTCACTCCCACCATCCCACCTATCTTGCAAATTCCTCCCTTGCACAAATTGCAAGTATTTATCACATGTGTATTGGAGTGTGCATGTTGGATCTATAACCTTTTGGCCTACCTAAAAAGTTTTTTTATTTCACATATAATAATTAAGATGCCCCATTCAAATAGTGGGACCTAGTCCAAGAGTGTTGGTGAAAATCAACTAATTTGTCCTAGTGAAAAAATATTTTTCCAAACGTTTTTGCCACCCACTATGGGGTATATTTTGATATCACTACACCACATATATATTCCACAAAAAAACAAAATAAATTCACATATTTGAAAAACAAAAAAATCTGAAATTGAAAATTCATTGAGCCTTGTGTCTTCCTTTCATGGATATTGTTGGTAATCCCCCAATTTTAAGGCCCAAAATTCTATTCCATATCCAAGAATATATTGCATTGGACTTAAGGGAAACCATTTGGAACAATAGAGAAAACTTCTCCCATTACTTTATTGCTACAAGAATTCTAGATTCTGAAGAAGAACGTGTAAAATCCTTAGAAAGAGAAAAACAATTTCAGAATCAACAGAGGAGAACCTAGAAGAACCTTGTTTGAATTTCACATTCAAGATGGCTGACAGAAGTTATAAAATATACTCAAGAGCTAGTGGTATGACTGATACTAATTTTGAAGAACATTTGCAAGCTGATTTTAGACTTCATATTACTCAAATTGTAAGGAGAACATGCCAATGGTACATCCCTAAATTTTATCCTACTTTGTCTCTTGAGTACTCTATTGACGAAGTCCCAATTGAACCATTGAACTACATCCCTCCATGAGAGGAATTTGTTGAAGAGTTTCTTGAAAGAGTTGAAGCAGAAGAAGAGGAACCACCAATGGCTCAACAAACACCACTTCCCTAGGGCCAAAAAATAGGTTCATTAACTCTTACCCCACCTTTTTGTGACTCTCCTAAAGGGTCAAGGAAGAACTTTCCCAAGTTCTACGGTGATGGGAAACAACACCTGGATGACCACATTGTAGTGTTCATCACTTCTTGTGGATTTGTTGGCGAGAAAAATTGTCGTGTGAACAAATTGGTGGACTTCTTGCCAACACTCTGGGAAACTAAGTCCCTGTACTTGAACGATGCAGGTCCATGTTTACATGTGTGTGTGAAATGTGGTTTTTGTGGTGGCCTTGTGACCAGGGATCCAATAGGGGTACTCAACTGACCCAGCATAAAAATCCAACAATTTATTGCTAGAGAGGAATTTTCTTAGAGGGTGGGAAAGAGAGTGATAAATAAGAGAAGAAAGACTAATTCTGCAAGTAAAAAATCTTATTCTTTCCAAAATTTATCATAAATTTCACATACAAAATATTAAAAAGAAAAAAATATGTTTACGATACCAACGATGAGTGGAAACAATGCATACAAAATTACACACATTCAAAAATATGAGAAGAAAACAATTCCTTGACTGATATTTCAACAAGTTATATTATGTAAACAAAAATAAGAACATGAGTTGGGAAAATACAAGAATGATATCTATTTAATATAACTTGAAACAATAATCTCTTTTTTACATAGTTTTATTACACGTTGAGTATAGAAAATTGAAAACCCCCCAAAATGAGGGAGTCATTATAATATATAGAAATATGAATTACCTGCTCATCTCCCCTCACACAACTCTTCATATTACTTTTCCACTTGTGAACTTTTATATGCCTTGCAAAACCCATATTTTCTATTGCCATGGTGAAGAAGATGAAAACACCTTTCCAAAAAGTCCATTTTTTTGAATTTGGATAACTTGGGTAAAAGATATAGCCACACAGGTCTAGGGGTCGAGGAGGAATACAAGTTCTCCAGGTGCTTCCAAAGTATGCAATTAAATGATTTTCCCCTTTTCCCTTTATTATGGGTGATTCAAGTGTGTGGAAAACCCATGACACCAAGGAACTATTTCATTTGTTCCCTTAATCTTTACTTCATCTACAGTGCATTGGGTTGGAGTGTTGATCAACTAATTGTCTTAGGGATAAAACTCAAGAACTATTCCACCCTGACCCTTTATTCCCATAATCCCCCACAGCTCTACCTTACTCTTTGCTTTACTTTGTGTTGCGGATCCATATGTCATGTGGGGAACCGATGACCTTCGGGAACCATTCCTTCTATGGTGATTTCCTCCACAACACCAAATCTCTACATGACACCACCCGCTCCACTTCCCTTCACCTTCACACCTAACTCTACCTTTGACTCATGGGCTGATTTGTTCTATGAGGAAAAAAAATTCATTAGGAACATGTTCCCCACTTATCCTATTCTTCCGCAGCCCATTTGGTCCACATTACAATGTCGCCCCTCTCTCCACTCTAAACCCCACAACCTTTGTTTTGCGTCCCATCTATTATTTTAAGGAACTAGTTCCTCACATTCCACAAACCTCTTCCCCGCATGCATTGAACCAAGCCCTTCATATAACAGCTTCGAGGTGATCCTGGAGAAACTTTTTCCATGGGGAACAAGTTATTTTGTTCCATCCTCTACCCGATACTCTGCACAACACTGAACCCCTTAGCTTTTAGGGAAAATTGTTAAGTCGAGAACTTGAGGGTTGAAGGAACTTGTTCCTTAATTCCTCCCCAGACCCACATTTCTGCAATACAATGTTTTTTATCCTTTTTTCCATTTTCTCTAATTTTTACAACTATTTTTGAATTTTTCTTGAACTAGGGAGTTAGCAAAAGAAGAGTGAAGTCCCCCAAAAGCCAATTTATCCAATTTTACCATTTTTACCCCAATTTTGGCTAAGGGTTATACTTTAAGCCTAAAGAGAAGGAAAAAGTGCATCTTAATGATTCCGTGCATCCTAATGATTCCATGCATCCAACAGTATGAAATACCTTTATTATTTCTATAATATCCTATAAAAAAGGATTTTTCTTCGGGCTCATAGGTTGTACATGCTAAAATCAGACTGTGAGTAGGATTGATTTTTTCTTGTGAAAGGCCTAAAACCATTCATCCTCTAGAGATCTAATATATTGTTCCAATTATGTTTTGTTTGGCCTCCAAATCTTTACGGAGCTCCTGGAATACTTCTTAAAACTCAATATTTGTTTGTATACCACAAGCTGCTTCATTCTCTAGGACCCGCTTTTGCTAAAACTTTCCCAAAACCCTATTAAATTCCTAGAATCTTCCAAAACTAGTTGCAAAACATTCTTATCTCTCTTATATAACTCCATGATGAATATAGATCTTCAACACTACTCTGGTGACTATGCACTTAAATTAGAAAGGTTGAGGTGAGGCCCTTCTAATCTTGCTTGAAAACCTACTTTGAGAGATGTTGATCCAAAGGCACTTGAATGATCTTATTTTTCCTAAATAACCTATGGGGAATGATGACACTTACAGATGGACCACTAGAAGGAAATAATAGGACTTGACACTGTGGGGTGAGGTTGATCTAGGAGTGTCTAGAAAGGTATGACATATAAATTTTTTGACACTAGGGTATGATTGTCTCATTTTCGGGTGAATGTTTCCCATGCAAAAAACACAGGAAAATAACATGCTCTAAGTTGGGGACATGTTATGGATTGAGTGCAATGAGGACATGACATGAGAACTCTAGAATTTCAATTTATAACATTGACCAATGCCTTATCCATTGGGATTTAGAAAAACACTCAACATGTAAGAGATAGACTTGGAAAGAGACACACACACATGCAACAAAGAGGGAAACACACATAAAAGGAAAAGGGAAACATACCTAAATAACCTATGATAAAATGCATGGGAGAAACCACTTTCACTGATTGTATTATTTTAAATATCACCCACTACGGGGAAATTCCAAATGAGTTCCGTCTAGATACATGAGATGAAATAAATTATCACCACAAGCTTCCTGAAAATGGAATGAACTGAGCCACAAATAATCAAATTTGTTATGGCTTCCCTTTTTCTATCTTCACTTGTCCCATAGTAGAATAAGGTATCTAAATTTTAACTCCCTTGCATTGTATTTCTTATCAAAAAAAAAAAAAATCTTTTAAGTGATGCTCCTAGATATAGTCTACCACCTTGAACCTATTTTCCTCCAGCTTCTAAAGAAATAAAATCCTTTTATCAATTGAATCTTGATATTTACCATATTTTATTCCATGAATCATCTTGAGAGCTAAAAATATGACTATGACTAGAATATCAGATTCAATACCATAGAGTGATTGGAACAGTGACATGCCAATTGATTTCTTTGGTGTTATCCTATTTACCCACAATGCGCCATAAATCTTTTTGTGCTTATTTATTTGATTTTCATCCACAAACTTCCAGAATATTGTCACAAGGTTCTTGTTGCTTGATTCTTCCTAACCATTCCCTTGTGGGTAATAGTATGATGAGTGAGACATGGATATTCCATAACCATAACAAAATTTAGTCAGATTTATGGAAGATAAGTATGTGGAATTGTCTACTACGATATTTGGCAGGACCCCAAAATGAATGATGATGTTATCCTTAAGGAAGTTGCACACCGTTTCGGTATTGGCTTGTTTGGCCAAAATAGTAACTACCCACTTGGTGAAATAGTACATTGCTATGAGCACATATGTATGACCAACGCTTGAGTGAGGGTTCAAAACACCAATGAAATCCAGCTCCCACTATTGGAAAGGCTCATCAATCACCACATGTCTTAGGGGAAGTGCAGCAAGATGAGGTTTCCCAACGATCTGCTGACATGTCTCACACTTGGAAACCCATTCTTGAGTATCTATAAAGAGAGTAGGCTAGTAGTACCTTCCCTGAAGAATATTATGACTGGTGAACATTGCCGAAAAGTGCCTGCCATAGATTTGGTCATGGTATGATTTTAGTATCTTCTCATTTTGTTCTTTTTCCACACATATGAGAAAGCACCCATCAAGACCTCTCTTATAGAGGACCTAGTTCCAAATGACAAACTTGGCTACCTTTAGCTTGAGTGTTCTCCTTTTGTTTTAGTTAAGATGAGTGGGGAACTCTTTGTAGGTTAAATAGTAAGCAATTTCAGAATACCACTTGTTAGTGTTGTTTACGAAGAGAACTTGTGGCATGTATCTGAAAAGTTTTGGGCAAAGACACTCATTTTTCACCATGTTGAGTTTAGAGAGCCTCATCTTTAGCTATCAACTTGCAAAAACTGTTTCCTTGGACTAGGTTGGAAGGTCAGATTTCTAAATCATACTCTTGAATTTTTGTAACCCAATTTCCTCTTTTGGATCCCGAGTCTTGTTGGGTGAGAATGGAATTGATAGCAGTGCATGAGACCATCACCATGGTATGAGAATTGAGACTGTAGAATCTAAAATTATTCATGGATTTGACCACAACGTACACATATTTTTCCAACTAGATGGAGTTTAACTCAAGGTTCTTCAGTGGGAAGATCACGAAAGAAATAGGTACCTCCACACCTTCATTATTTTGGACTAGGATGGAGGAAAGCATGTGCTCAAAATCATAACAATACATAATGAAATATTTATAAAATTTGGGCATACCAGGGTATGATATTTTTCAATGGCTCTCTTAATTTCTTCAAACGTTGTTTTTCCATCATCACTCTATTTGAATATTTCCTAGGGCTTCATCATGGTGGTGATGTGTTTAGTCAACTCTACAAATTCAGGAACAAAGTGCCAAAGGAAGCTGAATTTCCCAAAAAAGGAATGTAATCCCTTATTTATTTTGGGTAGGGACAAGGATTGAATTTCCTTCACTATTTCTAGATCAATGTTTGCCCCTTGTTTGTTTACAATGTGTCCTAGAAGTCTTCCTTTGGTCACACCAAAAATGCACTTCCTAGGAATCAAAGATATACCATATTTTTGGCATCAGATGAGGACTTTCTCCAAGTGTTTGAAGTGATCTCTTTGCTTCTTTGAGAATACTGTCAAGTCATCAAGATAGATGATGATGCAATGTTTTAGATTTTTGAATTCTAAATCCATTTCTCTCTTGAATGTTTCCCTGACATTAATCAAACCAAAAGGCATTATGTTGTACGTAAAAGTGCCCAAGGTGTTGTAAAGGATGTTTTGGACATGTATTCTTCTGCCACTTCAATATGGTTATATAATGAGAAACCGTAAAGTAAGGAGAGAATTTCAGACCCATTGATTGATTACAAAATATGATCCATGATTGGGAGTGGATAGTTATGCTTTAAAGAATCCTGAATCAGATTGCAAAATTCCACTCAAATTATTATCTCTCAGTTCTTCTTCCGCATAGGGAAAATATTTTCTACCCACGTTGAATAGTGGACAGGGAAAATGATTCGATCATTGAGCATCTTCAACACCTCCTCCTTGATTGTATCAAAAATTTTGGGATTATATGACCACTTATTCTTCCTACAAGGCTTGGAATTTGACTTTAGAGGGGTTAATGATGCATTTATTTTGGTTTGAATGTATTAATATCATCATAAGAACATGTAAGAACTTTAGAATAGTATTTTAGAAATGAAAAAAACCTTCTCTTTTTCTCTGGTGAGTAGCACTTATGAATATTGACCACCCTTGGCTACTTGGTTGTACCAATGTTTTCCTTCTCAAATTTAGATGTGCCGCATGAAGGTTGTTTGGATTTTTCTTGAATGAAATGGTCATGTTTATCAAATAGATATTCAAGAGACACAAGAACTCTTGGGATCTTGTTTCCTTTTAGCTTGATCACCCTTTTGAGTCCACACCTTCAATTCCTTCTTTATCTTCTTCTACCACTGATTCTTTGTGTGGATTTTCACTACCTTTATAGAAGAGATTACTGAAACTATATTTTTGTTCTAAGAATTTGAGGAAATGTTTGTCATCATCAATAATAATCCACTAATTTGCATTGCCTGACACACTTGGTCAGAACACCATTTCCACTCTCATTTTATCTTTATCAAAAGATGGGTGCGGGGTTACAAGGAGGATGAAACAATGAGAGAGTTGGCCCTTTCATTCTGCTATCGTGGAATGGATTGGATAGAGAAATCATAAAAGGATTCAATGTAGTACCATACTCTATTTCTATAATTCCAAAGCCTTGGGTTATTCACTAGGAATTGGTCTTTGAATTGCTTCACTATCACTTCTACATCTCTGAGACACTTAAGTTTCTTGATACCCATTAATTTTGTGGTATCCATCCCTAGGATAAGAGCTTCATATTATGCATTTTTGTTATTATTTTAAAATGAATGCTTGTATAAAAATGGAAATAATTGACCTGAAGGGGAAATCAAGACAGCACCAACTCCACACCATGCACTTGAGTGGTTTCCATTGAATTCCATGGTCCAAAGATGATCTTCTTCTTCTTCCATGAAAAAAGGAAGATTTCCATCTCTCTCTGATGAGATAAAATAGTTTCCCATTCCACCATCTTGGAACAAGATGTTTTCCCTCGAGTCATCTAAATTTTGCACATTTTATTTCATATTACGTACATGCATTAATTATTCATCTCTCCCTTCGCAAGTATGGTCACAAAGGACCAATCCATTTTAATTTCACCTCCCAGATCTTTGCAAAAGGTTCTACTTAACAACATGCTGAAATATGTTGTAATGTCAGCTATCAAAATCGTGAGTAATAATTTATTCTCCAGGAAATCAGCCAAGTCTACCTGTGCATCTTTTATTCTACCCACCAGTGACACTTCTTTAGATTCCATTGAATAACAAGAACCATTTACAAGAGTCAAGGTGATTCCTAAGGAATTGGCTACTTTGACAGGCATAACATTTCCAGAGGCCCCGAAATCTATGATATAGTTATTTACTTGGTAGCTGTTGATGTGAAATCACAGAACCCCCTGGATGCTGATCAGATTTCTAGTTTGATCATTCGAAGCATCCAGTGTGATTGCACAACATGGAAACCTCTCTCCAAGTGTGGGACTTATAAAATGAGAGAGGAATATCCATATTAGAGGCTGGTTCCTCCTCCTACACTACCTGCCACAAGCTATTCCAGTGCAGGCAAGCTAATCTAATCCTAATCTAACCATGCCAAGGAGACAGAGAGAGAGAGAGAGAAAAGGGAAAAACAACAAAAGCCTACACTAAAACGGCGATACACCAGAGAAGGAGAATGTTGAACATCTATCAAAACTACCATGGAACAAGGAGAGGTGAGCAATGGGAAGGATGGATAGATGCATCACAGGCCCAAGGATAGATTTCACACAGAAAATGTCCCAAAACTCCATGAACACAGCTCCAAACCTGTAATGAACATTAAAACATGCACAAATACCTGCAATGAAGAGAGGCAAGAAGAAAACAAGAAAAAAAACAAGAAAGGATGGACAGATGCATCATAAAACACATTTTTTGTTGCTCCAGAAGTTTGCACAGAACATCATTTCAATAGTAAAAGGCAAAAACGCCATTACAGAGCAGGGGAGGAGGTTCGAACTCCATTTTTTCAACCCTGGAGAAGAAAAAGAAGGGAGGGCAGAGCTGAAAAGATGAACGACTCCCAGAAAGAAGCCCCTCCTTACAATTTATAGGAAGAATGAGAGAGGGAGAAGAGAGGAATTCTAAATCTACCCCAACCACCTCCAGACTGCATTTAATTATCTCATTATGGTGGTAGGTGAGAACCCTAGCGAACCCAAAAAGTGGCGAACTGTATTTCGCATTTTTAAGAATTTGTTCTCACCCAATTAAATATATCTAGTTGTAGTTGGATAGAGGACCTTGTAAGCTTTCCAAAAATTCCAACCTTGCATGAATCTGAGCTCCCAGTCAAAAGTTATGGCCATCTGAATATCTGCGTCAGGGTCTGCTTCTTGTCAGCGCTCAAAATGTTGCACCTCCTGAAGGTGTGCCATAGGCGCATCCGTGTGTGTGTTGACATCCTCTTACGTGTGCCAAGGTGCAACTTTTGCCCTGTTGACACTCTGTGTCATGCACCATTTCCGTGCGCCAAGGGCACATCCTTTACCTTGTCGACATCCATTTTTGTGTGCCACTTTCCTGCGCCTTGGCGCATACATTTTAGTGTCAACACTCATTGTCATGTGCCATTTCCTGCGCCTTGGTGCATACATTCTCATGTTGACACCCATTTTCATGTGCCACTTTCCTGTGCCTTGGCGCATACATTTTAGTGTCAACACTCATTGTCATGCGCCATTTCCGTGCGCCAAGGGCGCATCCTTTACCTTATCGACATCCATTTCTGTGCACCACTTTCCTGCGCCTTGGCACATACATTTTAGTGTCAACACTCATTTCTGTGCGCAACTTTCCTATGCCTTGGCACATACATTCTCGTGTTGACACCCATTTTCATGCGCCACTTTCCTGCACCTTGGATGTGTCAAGGATTTGAGCTTCTTTAATTTCTATATTCTCATGTTTGTCTATAGGTATAAAGGTTCTACTTTGTTGGTCTTTGATGTACTGAGTGCCAACATATTCTAAGAAGGAGGTGTGGATAGCGTGGATAGTAGACCTTTAGAATTTGGATTTATAGGCTTAGAAATACCATCTCGGATGACATCAACCAACCTATTGAACTAGGATGGGTGTGTTTGCAAATATTCAAGCTCAGTGATTTGGAACTTGGTCTTGCTCACATGTTCCACATAATAAAATGGAGTTATAGCAAGTAAGATTGATGCTCTAGGAATAAAAAATGTTTTACACTATGAGGGTGTTTCTACCTTGGGAGCTTGAGTTTTTTTAGTAGGTGAGGTAGTAGTTTTAGAAGGAGAGGGAGTAGTTGATTTGGTTTGGACCTTAGAGGAACTTGCAGAACTAGCATTAGGTGAAGAGCTCATTTTAGAAACATATTTTAAATTAGGGGAGGTACTAAAGGACTTACCTGACACAGTAAAAGGCTTTTTGCTTGCTAGTGGGGCAGGTTTCTCCTTAGCTGAATCCATCGATGGTGGTAGTGGTGATTCTCTACTAATGATTTTATTTTGTGGTATTTTGATAGGAGGATCCTTCTTCTTCTTCTTTATTTTCTCCACCGAAGGTGAATATCCTTTCTTATACTAAACATGAGTGAACACCACACATGAAAATCTTGGTGCTTCTTCATCTTCATCATCTCCACTTCCTTTGACGTATTCAATGAGACCATTTTGCATATCACCATCAACCTATTCAATTTCAAGAAGGTTTTTGTTGTCCATTTTTTCACCTCTTGCAAAATAGATCAACTTAGTTTGCCAAGGACTTGGATTAATTGGTCATGGTAGTGTTTAGGTAATGCCGTGAATAAGGAGTAAATGTTGTGGAGTGAGGACAAGAATTGAAAATCCATGAAGGTCTAAAACTGTAGAACAAAGAAAATAAAAAAGTTGTGGGGTAAACAATAGCAAGTCCATGGAAGTCAACATGAGGCCACACCACATTAATAAGCTGCAGAATAAGTAGGAAAGGAAGAAGATCTGCATAATGAAAAATACAATGTCGTGGAACAAAAGGAGAACCGGGGAAGCCAAAAGATGCACAGGAATGAAACAAGAAAGTTGTGTACTGAAGGAGAATAATAGTTTTCCATGGATTACTAAATGAACATGAATATGATTTGATCATTGCAAATCTGATATTACTTGAAGGAATATTATCCATCTCTATGTGAAGGGAATAAAATTTCCTGGATTAAATGTTGGTTGGTGGCATAAGTGAAGAAAAACATCTCCAACATGTAAAGAGTCTATTTTAGAAGACTCAACCACTAGAATTAAATACAATATGGGCACCGTTCCTTATTTAACAAGAAAAGTTTGCGTGGGGAGGTGGATCTTTTTTAGAAATAATCAGATATTTTCAAAGAATTGAATGAAAGTGGTTAGTTGGTGCAATAGGGAATTCGAATTTCCCTCTTTTCTTTCCTTCTTTCTCTTCTTCAAATTTCTATATATTGTAAACTGATGCCAAAATTTAATGTTGGATAATTTGGGAATGCAAGGGCATCATTCTATGCTACGTAAGTGTTATAAGAATCACATACCTTTGGATATGTCTCTGTAAATGTTTTACATCTTCCTCATGTATCGTGATGATCTATGCATAATCTTTCAGCAATAAAATATTTGGTTTTGTGGCTTGCTTCAGCCTTAGCTATTTTTTTCTTGCAATTTTTTTCCTATCATTCATTTGAAAGTGTGTTGTATGTGTTGTTTCAGAGATCTGTGTTTATTATGCATAGTGAAGGTAGAACTCGAGAAAAAATTTTGATCTATGGATTTCGTTTTGGCCCTCCTCATCATTGTGATCTTCCATTTTATATCTTTCCTGAGTATACATCCCTTTTATTTTAGTGTTATCACCTTCTCTAGTTTAGGTTTATGTTTATGCATCTCCTTTTCACCTTGATCCCTTGGAAATTTAGAATAGAGCTAGATAGTTGCATTTACATTCCTATGAGTAGTTTAGCATTAGGAGTAAGTAGAGGAAGCCAACCTTCTCTAGAAGTCTGTCTCAGTTTGAGTCCCACAACTTGGAGATAGTCCCATATTGACTCAAATCCTGAATTATCTATTATTTCTAGTTTTATCAAGTTTTGATGTGTATCTTGGTGAAACTCTAGCCTTTGTAGGCTCTATAGTAGCACATCTAGAGAATCAATTCATGATATCAAATGGTTTCAACAGTATTGGTGCTTATAGTGTCCTTGATTTATGATAAGGATCCAAATATGATCAAAAAAAAGAGAAGAAGGCATGTTTGAGTACTTGCAGTTATCCCCAGGAAGAGGCAGAAGAGCAAGACATGTTCAAAGATCTCCATCTCCTCCAAATATAACTCTTTCTACACCCCCTCCTGGTAGGCCCTTCTTGCAATTGACAAGATTTCTTAGACCTATTAGAATGGCTCATCAACAGAAACTACCAAAAAAAAACCCATTTGTAAACTTCATAGGAAAAATTTTGCTTGCCTTGAATGCTTAGAATCCTATCCTTGTAATTTCCTTTAAAAATATCCCATATTTTACTACAGAAAATCAAACTGCTCTAGTTGACCACATTCATGACATTGCAAATGTCTGTCCTATCCATGAGATTGTTGAGATAGATGTAGTAGTCAAAATTTTGACTTCATCGATTAAAGGAAAAGCTTTGCAATGGTTCAGAGGCCTTGGGGTGGGAAAAATTCAAAATTGGGATCAATTGTGCACAATCCTTTGTGACCAGTTTGGAGAGAAAGTAGAAAAAATATCCCTTTCGGAGCAACTAACTACAATCAAAAGAGTACCTAATGAGAAAATGGTGGATTTTAACTTCAGATTCCAAAGGACCTAGGACATAATTTTAGCTCCTATGAGACCTGTAGTAGAAGGTGCCTTTCTTTACTTTTTAAATTCTCTGAACTCTGATACATCTATTATGATATATTCTATGAGAGGAACAACTATACCACATGCTTATGTAATTGTAATAACATGTTAAAATATTCCAATAAAAGCTGGGAAATTGGCTCATAGACAACGTATGCCATTGTATCAAGAACTACCTCAAGTTTCTAGACCTTCTATTGCTCTTATACCTGAACCAAATCCACAACCTATTGCTTCCACCTCACAAATACCTTCCCAATTAAAATAAGATGAGGAAATGAAATCTTTGATTAAAAATTTAACAAAGTTATATCCCTAGAAAAATAGCAAGCCTAATCCTATAAGAATG
The DNA here is from genome assembly GCA_019776745.2 of Taxus chinensis. Taxonomy (NCBI): domain Eukaryota; kingdom Viridiplantae; phylum Streptophyta; class Pinopsida; order Cupressales; family Taxaceae; genus Taxus; species Taxus chinensis. Next base: position 477,139,430 of record CM034154.1, on the reverse strand, counting down.
ATCATAATCAAGGGAAATATTCAAGTCAGGGGTATCAACCATGGAAAAATTATCAGCCGAATAAAAGATATGCACAGAACTAGCAGAGTAACAAATGGCATGATTAAAGTGCTCCTCTTCCATTAGCAACAATCCCTCCTCCATAAGCACTTCCTCCTCCTAGTTCAAGCTAGGATTTGGTTCTAGTGAAAAACAACATGGGGCAAGAGACATAATGGTGTTTTCCATGTAATTTTCCACATAACCAAATGGGTTGTGAGAGGGAAATGCATCTTTAAGCATACATGGTCCATGGCTCTTCTAGTCAACATGAACCATTACCGGAGGAACTGTTATCCAAAATTCACCCCCAGGATATATTTGATAACATGCATCAGAATACTCAAGTCCCAGGCAAATAGATTGATTCAAGGCAAAAAATCATGTTTCTAGGGTCCCCTCGGATTTTTTCTAACTCTCCTGTCCAAGAAGAAAGGAGCAAGTTCTAAAAAAGGGTGAAAAAGTTGCAAAAACAAGCTTGGGCTAGAAAAAATCATGAAAATTCGCTAAGTCCTGGTCTAGGAAGCCCTTGGGACAGTTGGGACGTTGGGGCGTGAACCAGCTGAAAAACCTCCAGAAGGACATCCGAGCCATGGGGACGCGCGGAACGCGGAAGGGTGAACCAGCCGAAGGTAAAAGCAAAATTGACTAACTGTTATGCAGATGAGGCTGGGACATCTGGGCCGTGAGGACGCGAAGGACGCGAACCACCCGGATCGGCTGAAACAGAGAACTTTCACACTGGGACAGTTGGGACAAAGGGATGTGTGGGACGTGGAGAGCCGAAGGAGCCAAGAGCCAATAAAATCACGCCACGTGTCTTCACCTCAAGGAGGGATAGGGAAGCCTGAATCTGGTGGATCAGAGGAATTTGTCCCAGATAGTTCGGGACAACCGGGCCAAAGGGACGCGAGGGACACGAAAAGCCGGCAGGCCCGCGGATGAATCAGGAAATGCCACATGTCACCGGGGAAAACATCTAAAATTTCAAAGGGCAAGGTTTGAAGCATTGGCCCGAGCCAATAAAAAGAGGACACATGTCCTAAGGAGAAGGGGAGTGTAGAGCTCAGGGAGGAATTAGATAATTTGGCAAAACTTTTGGCCAAAAACTAAAAGGTAAAGGATGACCCCGTGCCTGTGTCCTCTAACCAAATCATGCCACGTGTCCCAAGTGGGGGGATGCGGGGAAAAAATGGGAAATTTTCCAAAATTCAAAAAGGTCAAAACTTTCAAGGAAAACCCATGGGTAAGGGAAGGAGAGAGAATTTCTCATCCAATCAGTGCCTGACACGTGTCGTCCAAGTGGCAGAGCGCAGGAAAAAAATTCAAAACCCATTTTTGCCTGTTTTGTGCCCTAAATCTTCAGATCGCCATATCTTTCGATCCAGAGCTCGGATTTGCATGTTCTTTATATCATTACAAAGCTTATAAAATTCTCTACACGATTATGGGATCAATCTTGAATTTTGGTTTAGTATAGAGAGAGAAAGTTAAGAAACGGATCTGACACGTGTTCATGGCCAGAAGTGACATTTCAGTGACCAAATTTAATACAGAATGGGTCGCATTCTCCTCCAATTTGATAAAAAATGGCAGGGTATGGGTTTGTAAGGTCGTCATTGATGATTTAATGCATGTGCAGTCAACGAGGAATGGGATCCCACGTTTTGTATGTTTTCTCTCTCCAGGGCTCGACCCATGTAATGTAAAAGCCAGATTTGGCTCATTTTAAAAGGGGGAACACTTTTGGCATAGCAATCTTCTTCTTCCACCTCCAGTAAGTGATTGTTGCAAGGATCAGATGTCTTCAAAGACTGTAACAGGTTTTCTACCTCTCTGAGGTTGTAATGCAGTGGTTTTGACATTGGAAATGATAATGCAAGCTTTGTGAATGGGCTTCAGTCCTTTGTTTGTATTATTTTCTTCATTTCAGATCCTAAATTATATCTTATCAGCCTGTGTATGTTTCATGTTGCAATCTTTAGTTTGTGTCTATTTGCATGACAAAAATATTCACCACTCCTTTTGGTGCATCACCATCTTTAGTTAGTTTCAATTTTTGCATTTCTATCCCTGTCTCCTTGCAATTTAGAGTAGGATTAGGATCTGAACCTCTGTAGTTGTGCAAATATAGATCTAAATCAGAGGATTTTGAGGAACCAGCCTCTAATCTGGATATTCCTCTCTCAGTTTCATAAGTCCCACACTTGGAGAGAGGTTTCCATGTTGTGCAATCACACTGGATGCCTAAGAATCAACCTAGAAATCTGATCAACATCCAGGGGTGCTGTGATCCAGAACAACAGTTTTGGCATGCCCGGTGGGACACTACAGGTCTCATTTTTATTTGCAGCAAATTTGATGTGCATCTGCTACAATTTTCTTGCTTAAAAAGATCTATTATTTGCATATCTGGTGACTCCAAGGGGAAGAATCAACTGGTTTCAGCAGTGCAGCACTGAAAACTCATGAGAAGAGTCACCACAAGGTCAAGAGTTGGAGAAGAAGAAGTGTTGTTTGAATACTTGCAATTATCTCCAAGAAGAAGGAAAAGAGGAAGAAGGATTCAAAGGTCTCCATCTCCACCAAATAGAACCCTCTCAACTCCTCCACCTGGTAGGCCTTTCATTCAGTCAACAAGGGTTTTAAGACCAATTAGAATGGCACAAAACAACCCCTATATCAACTTCACGGGAAACAGCCCCACTTTCCCTCAATGCACAACATCCAATTCCTATTGCAACCTTGAAGAACATTCCCTACTTCACTGGAGAAAATTAGACTACTCCAGGTGATCATGTTAAAGACATTGCTAACCTTTTTACAATCCATAAAATCAATGAAATGCAAGTGGCTTTCAAGTTGCTGGCGTCTTCATTCAAGGGGAAAGCATTGCAATGGTTTAGGAGCCTTGGAGCTGGTTCTATCACAAATTGGAATCAGCTGTGTATAGCACTTCATGAGAAATTTGGAGAGAAGGGACACAACTTGTCTCTTTTGGAGCAGCTGACAACCATCAAGAGAGCTCCCAATGAGCAGCTGACCGATTTCAAAAGACTTGGGAGAGAATTCCAGTGGCAGTCAGGCCAATAACAGAAGGTGCTTTTCTCTACTATCTCAAAGCTCTAAATTCTGATATTTCTATGTTGATTCAGTCCATGGGAGGCATAACTATCCCTATGGCTTATAGCATTGCCATTAGGGCTGAAAATTGTTTAATCCAAGCTGACAAACTTGCCCCTACACCTCCCATGCCATTGTTTCCAAGCTTAGAGAGTCCAAACACCAATCAAGCACCTAATTTGGCTCCTTCTCCCACTCCTAGAAATCAGAGTTCAAATGAAGCTTCCACTTCATCTCCAAGTGCCCCAAATGAGCTTCAAGAAGTCATGAAACAATTGTAAAACCTAGGCAATGAGCTGGTTACTCTCAAAAAGCAGCAGGCCCAAGGTTTTAAACCTTCTTATCAACCCCAGGCTTAGCCTAACAGACAGCCATACCAACCATAAAGGCCACCTAATCCAGTTGTAAATATGAATCAAACAAGGCCTCCTGCCAATAGACCATTTCAGCCCTACAATCCAAATGTCATATCTGCCTCTAAGGCATTGGTGCCAACACAAAACAACATTGCCCAGGAGTATGATTGGTTTTTTCCATGTAATGAGCCTCATAACCAATCCATGTGCTTCAATGGTGCTTTGAATCAAGCATTAATGGTGACAACTACTGGTGTGGAGGGTGAGGGTAGTCAAGGAAACAACCAACAACAAGAAACATTCCAACAGCAATCAGCCCCAAATGACACCACATTGGTAAATTGGCAAGCAGAGGATTTTTGTGGCATGAACTAGGCAGTTTCTCAAGGTGTTGCAGCCAACACAAGGTCAAAAAGGAGGAAATTGGGTGAATAACAACCATTAGCCCCAACCAATCCACAACCTTCCATGGTTCAACAAGTGGCTGGAAAACAAAATCCAGTTGTAAATGCACAAGGGCAGCCAAGAACAGCCCCTAGGCCAACTCAAATACCAGTTGTTGCTCCCCACATGCAAGGAGTGAATGTGCAAACCAAGGGACAGAAAAGAGATCCTTCATCACCATTCAGTATCATTGATCAGATGAAGAAGACAAATGTCCATATATCAATGTGGGAATCCCTATCTATCCCAGGACAAAGAGATCTGCTACAAGCTGCCATGAAGGACTGGCCAACTTCAAATCAGCAAGTTTAGATGCAAGACAAAGTGCTTACAAATGCTACCCAGCCTGAGGGAAATCATGGAGGACAGCAAGGTAAAATGTTGAAGCCCCCTCCTTTTTATGTTTCAGTGATCATTGTAAATCATCTAGTGCACAATTGCATGATAGACTCCGGGGCAAGTAGCTCGGTAATGCCTAAACAGATAGCCAATCAGCTAGGGCTCCAGTATGAAACAATATCCAAAGGGGTAGTGCAGCTAGATGAGACAGCAGTAGCAACAGTTGGAGTGATTAGAAACTTGAGTCTTACCTTGCATGCATGTCCAAATGTTGTTGTTTTACAATATGTATCAGTCATAGACCTTCCCCCACTCTTTGCCCTATGCTTATCAAGGGACTTCACAGCCAAGATTGGGGGATATTTGTCTGCTGATTGGTCACACATGCTGTTCAGAAAAAGGTATGGAACTAAGGCTACAATCAGGTCAGAACCTATTGCAAACTTCCATATTGAGCCTTACACTCCAAGTCAGATTAATGCCAATTGCTCAGCATTTGATCAAGAAGATCACGCAAGCACTGATGAGGCTGACACCAAGGTTGGAAGCATCCTAGATCTAACTCTTGATGAATGGGAAAACAAGATACATGCTTTTGATCCTTATCAAGAAGTGGAAGAATCTGAGCTAGGGGTCTATTGCATACACAAAGAAAATCAGCCTATTCCTAGCATCACCAAGCCAAACCACAAAGATGACAATGAGGTATGGCAGCTGTTTTTTGATGGATCAAGGAGTAGACAAGGTGCAGGAGGTGGAGCTATGCTTGTTTGACCTCAAGGAATACAATACTATTCAGCTTTTAGATTTCAGTTTGCATGCTCCAATAACACTGCTGAATATGAAGCCTTGGTGCAAGGGATGCATTGGGCAATAAAGAAGAAAATAAAGAACTTGCAAGTCTTTGGTGATAGTGAATTGATTGTAAATCAGGTCAAGGGATAACATGCTGCCAAGAATGATCTACTCAGGTGCTACAAGAATAGGGTGTGGGACCTCATGGAAGATTTTGAGGGTTTTGGCATCAAATCCATTCCTAGGAAAGATAATCAAGCTACCGACAAGCTTGCAGCAGTAGGGGCAGCCTTTGACATTGTGGAAAGCATTCAACAAGAAAAAGTACAACCAAACATCCACATGATTGTCAGGCCTTCAGTGCCAGATAACAATGTTAGTTGGAAAGTATTTGAAAATGACCAGCAAATCATCCATTTCTTGCAAGAGGAAGCTGAGTTCTCAGCCAAGAATCAAGAAAGATTGGAACAGCAGTATGGTGACCAAGTGGTACAGCTGAGAACTAACAAGCTACCCAAGGGACTTATCACTTTGGAGTCCATTTTTAACCCTAATGATCAATTTAGAAAGGAGAAAGCAAACATTTAGGTCAAGAGAGAGGATTCAGTATCCATCTTGGTAGAAGAGAACAAACCATTGCAAATTGGAAGGATAACAACTGAACAAGAAAGGTATGAGTTCATACAGCTGTGTCAAGAGTTCCATGATGTGTTTGCTTGGAGCTATGAAGACTTGAAAGGTTTCAATCCCAACTTAGCTCAGCATACCATCGAATTGGATCCAAATACTAAGCCTGTCAGGGAGAAACAAATACCAGTCAATCCACACATGGAGCCTCTCATGAGGAAATAATTGGACAAGCTGATTGAGTCAAGGATCATATTCCCAATCAAGCATTCTAGTTGGGTTTCCAACTTAGTTTCAGTCATAAAGAAGAGTGGAGAGATCAGATTGTGTGTTGACTTCAGAGACTTGAATAGATTCTCTCTCAAGGACCATTACCCACTCCCTTCCATGGATAAAATCTTGCAAGTGGTGGCTGGCTCCGAGAGGTTTTCACTACTTGATGGCTACTTAGGCTACAATCAGATTATGGTGAAGGAAGAAGACCAGTTCAAGACAGCCTTCACAACCAAATGGGGAACTTTTGCATATAGGAAAATGCCATTTGGGCTGTCCAACGTTGGTGCTACCTTCCAAAGGGCAATGGACATGGCATTCAAAGGATTGATTAACAATGTGGTGCTGATTTACCTTGATGATATCACTGTTTTTTGCAAAAATGCAGCAGACCACCTCTCTCATTTGAGACAAGTCTTCACGAGGTGCAGGAGATTTGGATTGTCTTTGAATCCTAAGAAGTGCATCTTTCTTGCACATGAAGGAAAGCTCCTTGGCCATATTGTATCCAAAGAAGGATTAGCAATTGACCCAGAGAGGGTTGAAGCCATAAGATCACTACCATTTCCAAGCCACAAGAAAACCCTTCAGAGTTTCTTGGGAAGGATAAACTTTGTTCAGAGGTTTGTCCTAGATGTTGCAGCCCTTGTCAAGCCCATCACCAAAATGTTGAAGAAGAGCATGGCTTTCAAGTGGATGGCAGAAGGAAAGGAGAGTTTTGAAGCAATCAAAGAAGCCATCTCCCAATCACCAACTCTCATCAACCCGGACTTCTCCAAGGATTTCATCCTCTATGCATTTGGAGGTAATGACACTATTTCTGCCATTTTGGTACAGCATAACAAGGATAATGATGAGCAGCCAATTGCCTTCTTTAGCTGGAGCCTAGATGACTATGAGGTGAGGTAGTCTTTTATTGAGAAGCATGTGCTTGCAATAATCAGAAGCTTGAAGAAATTTAATTATTTAGTCTCAAACAACAAGGTCCAGTTGCTGGTCTCACATGCCGGGGTTAAAGACTTCCTCCTCAACAAGGATTTGAATGAGAAAAGGGCAGGCTGGATCACCCATGTCATGGAGTATGACATTGAGACCATTAATTCCATTTCAAGCCAAGGGCACAAATGAATTTTGACAACCACAAACTACTTCACCAAATGGACAGAAGCAGTAGCACTCAAAGAGGCAAATGAGTCTAGCATCTTAGACTTTTATGAGGGGATAACGACCAGATTTGGTGTACCTACTACAATAAACTCTGATAATGCATTAGCATTCATTGGATATAAGGTGATTGAGTGGGCTATCAAGAACGGTATTTACCTAAGCACTTCATCAAACTATTACCCTCAAGGTAATGGCCAGGCCAAGTCTACAAACAAGAACTTGTTGAGGATCATTAGGAGGACTCTTGACGAGAATTAGAGGTCTTGGCATACGAAACTGAAATCACCCTTATGGGCTGATAGGATAACTCCCAAAAGATCCACAGGTAACTCTCCATTCAAACTTGTCTATGGAAGAGAGGCAATCTTGCCCATGTCACTTGAGTTGCCAACATTGGAACTCATGAAGCAGCTGGAGTTGCTAGAGTTTGAGCCCATGGAGGTGAGGTATGCAAATTTGATGAAGCTGTAGGAGATCAGAAATCAGGCATCCCAAGCAATGGAAAAGGATCAAGCATTGATCAAGAAGACCTTTGATAGGAAGGCCAAGGATAGATCCTTCCGAGTTGGAGATCTAGTGTTGAGATGGGATGTGGATAGAGCAAAACCGGGAAGGCATTTAAAATTTGATGCCATTTGGAGTGGCCCATACATGGTCACGAAGTGCAAGAACAACTATGCTTTCCAATTGGCCTCATTGGATGGTGAAGAACTACAGATTCTAGTAAATGGAATCTATCTCAAGCGTTGCTTCTAGAGGTAAATTCACTACCTTGTAAATATTAGATTAGATTTTCATTCCTCCAAGTGCTTGTGCACATTGTTTTGCTGTAGGTTAGTTTTGTTTTCCCTAAGTGCTTTGGCATAGCTTGCTGTCCATGGAGATGTTTTGTAATCCTTGCTTCCATCAGGTGATGTTCCATCTTCCTCCTTACACATTCTAAGTCAGTTGGGGTTCTAAACAGAATATTTGATGACTCCATGCCCAATGGACTGCTTCAGGCAACTGGTATCTTCTACCTAGCAGGCAGGTGCCCCCGCTAAGTCACCAAATTGTTATTCAAATTTCACCCCCAGGGTAAATTTGATAACATGCATCAGAACACTCAAGTCCCAGGAAAATAGATTGATTCAAGGCAAAAAATCATGTTTCTAGGGTCCCCTCGGATTTTTTCTAACTCTCCTGTCCACGAAGAAAGGAGCAAGTTCTAAAAAAGGGTTAAAAAGTTACAAAAACAAGCTTGGGCAAGAAAAAATCATGAAAATTGGCTAAGTCTTGGTCCAGGTAGCCCTTGGGACAGTTGGGACATCAGGGCGCAAACCGGCCGAAAAGCCTCCAAGCAGTTCGTGAAGCAAAGGGACATCCGGGCCGTGGGGACACGCATGACGCGAAAGGGTGAACTGGCCGAAGGTAAAAGCAACATTGACTAACTGCTATGCAGATGAGGCTGGGATATCTGGGCCGTGAGGACGCAAAGGACGTGAACCACCCGGATCAGTCGAAACAGAGAACTTTCGCACTGGGACAATTGGGACAAAGGGACGCGTGGGACGCGGAGAGCCGAAGGAGCTGAGAGCCAATCAAATCATGCCACGTATCTTCACCTTAAGGAGGGACAAGGAAGCCTGAATCAGGTGGATCAGAGGAATTTTTCCCATACATTTCAGGACAACTGGGCCAAAGGGACATGAGGGACACGAAAATCTGGCAGGCCCGCGGACGAATCAGGAAACGTCACGTGTCACCAGGGAAAATGTCCAAAATTTCAAAGGGCAAAGTTTGAAGCGTTGGCCTGAGCCAATAAAAAGAGGACATGTGTCCTAAGGAGAAGGGGAGTGCGGAGCTCGGGGAGGAATTAGAGAATTTGGCAAAAGTTTTGGCCAAAAACTAAAAGGTAAAGGATGAACCTGCGCCCCTGTCCTCCAACCAGATCATGCCACGTGTCCCAAGTGGCGGGGACGCAGGGAAAAAATGGGAAATTTTCCAAAATTACAAAAGGTAAAAACTTTCAAGGAAAACCCATGGGTAAGGGAAGGAGAGAGAATTTCTCATCCAATCAGCGCCTGACATGTGTCGTCCAGGTGGCAGAGCGCGGGAAAAAATTTCAAAACCCATTTTTGCCTGTTTTGTTCCCTAAATCTTCAGATCGCCATATCTTTCAATCCAAAGCTCGGATTTGCACGTTCTTTATATCATTGGAAAGATTATAAAATTTTCTACACGATTCTGGGATCAATCTTGAATTTTGGTTCATTCTAGAGAGAGAAAGTTAAGAAACAGCTCTGACACGTGTTCATGGCCAGAAGTGACATTTCAGCGACCAAATTTAATACAGAATGGGTCGCATTCTCCTCCAATTTGATCAAAAATGGCAAGGTATGGGTTTTTAAGGTCCTCCATGCTGATTTAATGCATGTGCAGTCAATGAGGAATGGGATCCCACGTTTTGTATGTTTTCTCTCTCCTGGGCTCGACCCATGCAATGTAAAAGTCAGATTTGTCTCATTTCAAAAGGGGGAACACTTTTGGCATAGCAATCTTCTTCTTTCACCTCCAGTAAGTGATTGTTGCAAGGATCAGACCTCTTCAAATAAGTAACAGTTTTTCTACCTCTCTAAGGTTGTAATGTAGTGGTTTTGACATTGGAAATGATAATGCAAGCTTTGTGAATGGGCTTCAGTCCTTTGTTTGTATTATTTGCTTTATTTCAGATCCTAAATTATATCTTATCAGCCTGTGTATGTTTCATGTTGCAATCTTTGGTTTGTGTCTATTTACATGATAAAAATATTCACCACTCCTTTTGGTGCATCACCATCTTTAGTTAGTTTCAATTTTTGTACTTCTATCCCTGTCTCCTTTCAATTTAGAGTAGGATTAGGATCTGAACCTCTGTAGTTGTGCAAATATAGATCTAAATTAGAGGAGTTTGAGGAACCAACCTCTAATCTAGAGATTCCTCTCTCATTTTCACAAGTCCAACACTTGGAGAGAGGTTTCCATGTTGTGCAATCACACTGGATGCCTAAGAATCAACCTAGAAATCTGATCAACATCCAGGGGTGCTGTGATCCCGCAACAATAGGAACCAAATCAAACTGCAAAAGTAATTCAATATGCCAACAATGATACCAAACTCATGTTATTTGGAATTGAGGATATTTACGTGGTTATCCAAGTGGTGGGAAGTCGTAACAGGCCACAAGTTTCTGAAAATACGTGACACAAGAAAAGGATGTTGGAATCTTAGCCATTTCCTTCTACAGATCAAGTCAAAGCCACAGTCAAGGAAAAAGAAGCCACAATGATCAAGAGTAAGCCACCTAAGATTCCTGGTAAATACATGGATAAGGAGGCTTCTACTAAACCAAAGCCATAAAAACAAACATCGCCACACAAGAGGAATGAAGACTATAGGAGTTTAGGCATGCTATAGATATAGAAATATGTGTGTATCCCATTCAACATTGTTGAGCAATTGAAGAAGACCAATGTCAACAGCTCTATGTGAGATGCACTTTTCATTCCATCACAACGTGATCTCCTATATGAAGCCCTTAATAAATTGCCTCCCATAGATCTCGTAACACAGAAGGCTCATACTGCGGTCAATGTATGTCAATAAAGGGATGGTTAAGTAAGTAAGATTATAAAAACCCCACCCTTACACATGTCAATTATTGTGGGAAAATACCTATTTCATAACTATATGATTGATTCAGGGGCTAGTACCTCTATAATGCCTAAGAAAATTGTTGATATCTTAGGTCTCAAGTACATTCCTGTGTCTAGGGGTCTTTTATAACTTGTTGGGTAAATTGTAAATGTCCTGGGCATAATTAAAAACCTTGAATTACCATTCCATGCATGTCCAAGCCAAAACATAACTCCTGATATTTCAGTCATTGACCTCCCTCCCATGTTTGTTATCTATTTGTCTAGAGACTTCACTGCTAAAGTAGGTGGCTCTCTATCCTCATATTAGACTCACATGCTTATGAAAACTAGATATGGTACCTGATTCACAATACAAGATGAGCCCATATTTTCTTACTATATTGAGCCATTTGACTCTACTCATATCCAACCAGTTTGCCTAATACAATAAGATCATGAGAAAAATTCAATTCTAGATGAACAGATCATTCCTCCTTCCATGCCTGATTTGTTATTAGATGAATGGGATGAGAGAAATCATAAGTTTGATTCTTATGATGAAGAGCTCAAATTTTTGTATTCTGGTCTAGGAACTTATTGCATTCTTTGAGAATAATCTGTGATACCCGTGGCATTCAAACAATAAAAATAAGACGCTTCTAGACTATGAAAAATGTTCTTTGATGTTTCTAAAAGCAGAAATGGAGTTGGGGCAGGTGTTGTGTTCATTTTTGCAAAAGGTGAAAAGTTCTTCTTTGCTCAGATACTACAGTTTGCATGCTCCAATAATGTAGCAGAGTATGAGTCATTAGTCCATGGTCTATTGATCACGAAAAAGATTAAAATCAATAAGTTGCATGTATTTAGAGACAATGAATTAGTCATCCACCAAGTCCATAGAAATTATGTGATAAAGAACAAGATGCTGAAAAATTACAAACACAGAGTTTGGGATTTATTAGAGAGATTTGACACCATTAACCTATAGGTTGTGCTCAAGAAGCTAAACAAAGACGTAGACAAAATGGCATCCCTTGGCTCTCAATTCTCACTTGCTGAGGATTTGATCAAAGGGAATTATAAAAATATAAAAATGGCGGTTAGGCCATCTATTCTAGACAACCATGCCCACTGACAGGTATTTGACATCGATGAAAAAATTATGCAGTTCATCTAAAATGAGGTGGAATTCTCCTCAAATATGTAATCTAATTTTCAGGAGGTCTATGGGGACAAAATTATTCAATTAAAATCAAACAAGTTGCCTAAGGGATTGTTCACTCTGGAGCAGATTTTCAGTCCAGATGATGAACTCAAAGGAATGGAAAATAACATGGCGGCAAAGTAGGATGATTGTAAGCCATTTTTAGTTGCTTTGGGAAAGGATCTTATACTTGGAAAGGTATGTGATGGAAGTGAAAAATAATTTTTTTTTTCCTTGTGCCAAAAATTTAGTGATGTGTTCTCATGGGACTATGAAGATATAAAGGAATTAGATCCTGACATAGTCCAAAATTCCATCAATCTTGACCCCAACATCAAGCCAATTAGAAAAAATAGAGGCTAATCAACCCCTAACATTGACCCCCTTATGATAAAGGAACTCTCCAAACTCATTGAGTCAAAAATAAGTTTTCCAATCAAGTATTCTACTTGGGTGGAAAATATGGTTCCAATCAGGAAGAAGAATGGCAAAATACGACTTTGCATGGAATTTGGGGATTTGAATAAGGATTCTCTCAAGGATCACTACCCCTTGCCTTCTATGGAAAAATTTTTGCATACATTGGCAGGAGCAGAGAGGTTCTCCATGCTTGATGGTTATTCTAGTTTTAACCAGATTAAAGTGAAGGAAGGGGATCAATATAAAACTGTGTTCACCAACAAATGGGGAACATTTTATTATCACAATATTCCCTTTGTCTTTTCAAATGCAAGTTCTAACTTCCAAAGAGCAATGTATATTACTTTCAAGGGATTCATCAATCAATTTATCTTGGTTTACCTGGATGATATCATAGTTTTCTCCAAGTATAGCACGGATCATATGAAGCACCTAGAGAAAGTGTTTGAAATATACAAGGAATTTGGCATATCCATTAACCCTAACAAATACAAATTTGAAATTCTTAGAGGCAAGATATTGGGGCATATTGTATTAAAAGAAGGGATTTCCATTGATCCAAAGAGAATTATAGCTATCCTGACTCTTTCCTTGCCATCTCGCAAGAAGGATCTACAGTCATTCCTTGAAAAGATCAACTTTGTTAGGTTTTTAATCCCTAACTTCACGGGTTTGATAAAACCAATTAATCTCATGCTAAAGAAGGATGCAACATTCAAATGGACTATGGAGGAGAAGGAAAAGTTTGAAAAGATAAAACAAGAGATTTCCCAGACCCCAACATTGATTAATACATATTACACTAAAGATTTCATTCTTTATGATCATGGGGAGGAATCTAGGATAGACACAATTTTGACATAACTAAATGATCAAGCAATGGAGTATCCTGTGGTGTTTTTTAGTCAAAAACAAAATAATTATGAGCTCAAGTATATTCACATTGAAAAATAGGTGGTTTCCATCATGAGAGCCTTCAAGAAATTCAAAATTAAGATTGTTGCTAGCCACGTAAATGTTTTGGTATCACATTCTAACATAAGGGAATTCATTATGGGAGCAGGGATCAGTGAGAAACGAGCTAGATGGGTGACTAAGATCATGGAATATGATGTGACCATTAAGGCCACAAAGTTGTTAAGAGGAAGAACACTTTATGAGCAAGTGGCTCTAGACGTTGCAAAACCTCAAGAGACCACCCTCATGAATGAAGTGCCTTTAAATGATGAGTTTTCGCATGATGTTGAGTGGAAACAAGATGAAAGAAATGTGTTTAATGAGCATTGTTCGATTTCTGATATGACTAAATTTTTATCTACTGATGCATATCCTCTTGGTTTGAATAAATAAAAGAGAAGACATCTAAGATTGTAATCCATTCCTTATGCGTTTTTTGGTGGCATATTGTTCAAAAGAAATATTGATGGAGTGTTTCTAAGGTGCATGAAGGTGGGCAATGTGACAAGGTTCTAACTTAATTCCATGATGGCTTCTCAAGTGGACATTTCTCTGCTAAAGCTACAACCTTGAAGATTATAAAACTAGGTTATTTCTAGCCTACATTGTTCGTGGATGCTCATAGGTGAGTGAGTAAGTGCAAATAATGTGTACTCTTCACTGGAAAGAAAATATTGGTAGCCCTTCCACTTCATCCAATCCAAGTAGATCAGCCATTTACACAATGGGGTCCTGACTTCATTAGAATGATCAACCCACCATCTAGCATTGGTAACAAATGGGTCCTCACATCCAAATATTATTTCACCAGGTGGAGTGAAGCCACACCATTGAAGGAAGCTACTAAATCATTCATCCTGAAATTTCTTGAAGAAATTATTACAAGGTTTGGCGTTCCTCAAACGATCATTTCTGATAATGCTAAAGCTTTCTTAGGATCAAATATTTCTAGCTAGGCTCTAAAACTTGGGATTTATCTTAAGATTTGCTACAATTATTACCCATAAGGTAATAGATTAGATTAATCCACTAACAAAAATGTGATCAGAATAATGAAAAGGATAATGAACATTAATCAAAAGGAGTGGCACACAAAGGTAAAAAATTCTCTTTGGGAAGACATGATAACAACTAAAAATACTATCGGCACTTCTCCTTACAAATTGGTGTATGGTAAGGAAGCAAGATTGTCATTGTCACTTGAGTTTCCTTCATTAGAATTAGCTCAACATTGTGAATTTGAAGACGCACATCAAAGAGAAATAAAAATGGTGGAATTGGTGTAGATAGAGGAAAAAATGAATGTTGACATGGTAAGGATGGAAAAACATCAAACATAAAAAAAATGGTTTAATAGAAAATCTTGAGATCAGACCTTAAAAGTTGGGGATCTCGTTTTGAAATGGGACACAGATTGAGATAAACTAGGGAGACACTCCAAATTTTATGCGATTTGGAGTGGACCATACATCATCACCACTTGGAAGGCATATAAATCATTTTATTTATCTAATCTTGAAGGGAACATGTTAAAAATCCCAGTCAATGGGATTCATCTCAAGCCTTCTCATTAAGATTTTTCATGCATCTTATATATAATGGAGTAGAACTTCAATTCCTCCAAGTGCTTTCAGCACATTACATTGTTGGTAGCGTAGGTTTCTTTCCCTAAGTGCCCTGCATAGTCTTGTTTCTTAAATATGTTCTTTTGCATAGTTTCATCATATTCTCAAGATGGAGGGGAGGGAGGTTTAAAATATCAAGAAGTAGTTGTTGATTGTCTCAGAAAATCAAATGTAGAGAAAATAAATCAGATTCGAGGATTTTCAAGCTGAATTCATGCCTAATGGATGATAAGGCTACCGATCATCTCATCTAGCAGGCAGATGGACCCTATGACTCACCAAAAATGTTGTCTATTTTTTCACCCCTTGCAAAATAGAGAAACTTAGTTTTTTGCGGACTGATTAATTGGCTGATGTAGTGTTTAGGTAATGCCGTGACTAAGGAGTAAATTTCATGGAGTGAGGGAAGAGAATTGAAAATCCTCAGAGGTCTAAAACCACAGAACAAAGCAATAAAAAATCTGCAAGGTAAATAATAGCTACTCCGCAGAAGTCAACATGAGGCCACGCCACATAAATAAGCCGCATAATAAGAAGGAAAGGAAGAAAATCTGCATAATTAAAAATACAATGTTGTGGCAAAAAAGGAGAACCATGGAAGCCAAAATCCACGCAGGAATGAGACAAGAAATCTGCATACTAAAAGAGAGTAATAGTTTTCCTTGGATTACGAAATGAGCATGAATATGATTTGATCATTGCAAATATGATATTATTTGAAGGAATCTTAGCATTGTCCATGCAAAGGGAATCAAATTTCCTCGATTAAATGTTGGTAGGTGGAAAAAATGAAGAAAAATGTCTCCAACACACAAAGAGGTTGTTTCAGATGACTCAACCACAAGAATTAAATATAGTATGAGCACCATTTCATCTTCAACAAGAAAAGTGGTGGGGAGGGGAAGATTTTGTAGAAATAATCAGATCTTTTCAGATAATTGAATCGACATGATCGGTTGGTGTAATAGGAATTCAAATTTCCCTCTCTTCTTTCATTCTTTCTCTTTTTAAAATTTCTGTGATGCCCAGTTTTAATGTTGGATACTTTGGGAATACAAGGGCATCATTCTATGTTGCAGAAGTGTTCTAAGAATCACATACCTTTGGTTGTGTCTCTATAAATTTTTTTCATCTTCCTCATGTATCATGATGCTCTGTGCATAATATTTCAACAAAAAAATCTTTGATTTTGTGGCTTGTTTCAACTTTAGCTATTGTTTTATTGCAATCTCTTTCCTCTCATTCATTCACAGGTGTGCTTTCTACATTGTTTGAGACATGATTTTGATCTATTTATTTCATTTTATACCTCCTCATCTTTGTGCTCTTCCATTTTCTCTCTTTCCTGAGTATTCATCCCCTTTCTTTTGGTGTTATCACTTTCTCTAGTTTAGTTTTATGTTTTATACATCTCCTTCTCACCCTAGACCCTTAGAAAGTTAGAATAGAGATACATAGTTGCATTTCAATTCCTAGGAGTATTTTAGCATTAAGAGTAAGTAGAGAAAGACAACCTTCTTTGGAGGTCTGTCTCAGTTTGAGTCTCATAGCTTGGAGACATTCCTATGTTAACTTAAATCCCGAATTGTCTATGATTTGGGCATGGGTGAAAATTTGAGCTCTAACACTTTTGGCATGCCCGATGGGACTCTTGAAATTAATATTTCTAGTGTTATCAAGTTTTGATGCGTATCTTTGTGAAATTCCATCCTTTAGAGGCTCTGTAGTAACACATATAGCGAATCTATTCAGAATATCAATTGGTTTTAACAATACTGGTGCTTTTAGTGTACTTGATTTATGAGAAGGATCCAAACAAGATCATGAACAAGAGAAGAAGGCATGTTTGAGTACTTTCAATTATCCCCAAGCAGAGGAAAAAGAGTAAGATATATTCAAATATATCCATATCCTCCAAATCAAACTCTTTCTACACCCCCTCCTAGCAGAACCTTGTTGTAGTCAACAAGAGTTCTCAGACCTATCAAAATGGCTCATCAACAACAACTGCCAAAATAAAACCCATTTGTAAAATTCACAAGCAACAGTCCTCTTGCCTTGAATGCTCATAATTCTATCCTAGTAGCTACCTTAGAAAATATCCCATATTATACTAGAGAAAATCACACTACTCCATTTGACCACATTCATGACATTATGAATGTCTGTGTTATCCATGAGATTGTTGAGATGGATGTAGTAATCAAAAAAAATTCTTCATCACTTAAAGGAAAATCTATGCAATGGATCAGAAGCCTTTGGGTGGGAACAATTCGAAATTGGGATCAATTGTGCCCAACCCTGTGTGACCAGTTTGGAGAAAGAGAACACAACTTATATCTTTTAGAGAAACTAACTACAATCAAGAGAGCACCTAATGACCAAATGAAAATTTTTATTTTTAGATTCCAGAGGACTTTGGACATAATTATAGCTCTTGTTAGACTTGCAGTAGAAAGTTTCTTTCTTTACTTTTTAAAATCTTTGAACTTTGATATATATGTTATGATACAATCTACAAGAGGAACAACTCTACCATCTACTTATGCAATTGCAATTAGAACTTAAAATAGTCTAATAGAAGCTAGGAAATTGGATCCTAGACCACCTATGCCATTGAATCTAGAACTATGTAAAGTTGCTCAAACTTCTATTTCTCTTATACCTAAACCAAATCCACAACCTGTTACTTCCACCTCACAAACTCCTTCCCAATTAAAAGAGGACAAAGAAATGAAATATTTGATTAGAAATTTATTAAACAAAGTTATATCCCTAGAAAAATAGCAAGCCCAATCCTATAGGAATTATCAGAATCAAGGGAAATCTTCAAGTAAGGGGTATCAACCATGGAAAAATTAGTAGCCTAATTAAAGGTATGTACAAAACCATCAAAGTAACAAATGGCAATATTAAAGTGCTCCTCTTACATTAACAACAATCCATCCTCCGCAAGCACTTCCTCCTCCTAGTTCAAGCCAGGATTTTGTTCCAGTGCAAAAAGACATGGTGCAAGAGACAAAATGTTTATTTTCATGTAATCTTCCACATAACCAATTGGGTTATGAGAGGATGATGCATCTTCAAGCATACATGGTCCATGGCTCTTCCATTCCATAGGAACCACTGCAGGAGGCACCAAATGAAACTATGGAAGCAAGTCAAGATGTCAACAATGATACCAGCCTCATGTTCTTTGGATCTGAGGATTTTTGTATGGTTAACCAAGTGGCAGGAATTCCTAATAGACCATCAATCAACATTTCTAAAAATACACGACAAAAGAAAATGATGATGAAGTCTTAGCCGTCACCTTTCGTGGATCAAGTCAAATCTGTGGCCAAGGAAAAAGAAGTCATGATGATCAAGAGAAATCCACTTGAGATTCTTGATTAAGACACGAATAAGGAGGTTGCTACTCAACCAAATTCACCAAATCAAATGCCACCAAAAAAGAGGAATGAAGACCATGAAAGGAGTTTAGGCATGCCACAGATGCAAAAATACGTGGGTCTCCCATTCAACATTGGTGAGCAATTGAAGAAGACCAATGTCAATGTTTCTATGTGGGATGTGCTTTCCATTCCATCACAACATGATCTCCTACATGAATCCCTCAAGAAATTTCCTCCCGTGGATCCTGTAACATAGAAGGCTCATGCCACAGTCAATTTCTGTCCAGAAAAGGATGGTCAAGTAAGTAATACTATAAAAACAGCACCCTTCTACATGTTAATTATTGTGGGAAAATACCTAGTTCATAATTGTATGATTGATTCACAGGCTAGTACCTCTGTAATGCCTAAGAAAATTGCTTATATCCTAGGTCTTGAGCACAGACTTTTGTCTAGGGGTATTTTACAACTTTATGGGTCAATTGCAAATGTCCTGGGCATAATTAAAAACCTTAAATTAACACTCCATGCCTATCCAAGCCTTAACATAACCCACGATATTTCATTCATTGACCTTCCTCCCATGTTTTCTATCTGTTTGTCTAGATACTTCACTGCTAAAACATGTGGCTATATGTTCTCAGATTGAACTCACATGCTTCTGAAAACCAGATATGGTACCTGATTCACAATACAGGCTAAGCCTATCTTTTCTTACCATATTGAGCCATTTGACCCCACTCCTGTCCAATCAGTTTTCCTAATACAAGAAGAGCATGATAAAAATTCAATTCTAGATTGAAATATCATTCCTCCTTCAATGTCTAATATATTATTAGATGAATGGGCTGGGATAAATCACAAGTTTGATCCTTATGATGAAGATCTCGAAACTTTTGAGTCTAGTTTGGGAACTTATTGCATTCTCTAGGAAGAATATGTGATACCCGCAGCATTCAAACAAGAAAAATAAGATGCTTTTGGACTATGGTGGATGTTCTTTGATGCTTCTAGAAGCAGAGATAGAGATGGGGTGGGTGTTGTGCTCATTTCCCAAAAAGGTGAAAAATTCTTCTTTGCTCATATACTATAGTTTACATGCTCCAATAATGTAGTAGAGTATGAAGCATTAGTCCATGGTATTTTGATCTTGAAAAATAAGAAAATAAAGAAGTTTCAGGTCTTTGGAGACACTGATGTAGCCTAAAATTTATTAGTAATAACCCAGACATGTTGGCTCATCACTCAACCTAGACTGAGCGCTCACCCAAAGCGCGTAAAGGTACTAGGACCCTCTTTAGGATTTCTTGTACAAGATTTTAGCATGATGAAGACTAAATGCATTCATATCCATAATTAATATAACATTCTACAGATCATGTTAGAGATCTAGATCTAAAGAGTAATAGAAAATAATAACCATAGTGAATTCAATCATGTAAGGACCAGTTATACTCATGATTAATACCTTGATTTAGCCAATACACTCCATTATATTAAACACAATAAATACATAGAAGCTTATTACAATAGGTAATACCATAAGCTCATGCACACATCAGATCTGACACCATAACCTCATAGTAATTCATATCCATTCCTAATATGCTACACAGATCACTACATATTTATAAGGGTGGGGACTTTCCCTTCACCACTTGCATAATTCCCAAAATAGGTTGCATGCTAAAAATAGCCATGCACCTTTACAATAATAGTCACACATGCAAGTGCACTAACAATAGATCTCTTTTGGTTAACTGGTAGTAGTAGTTCTACTATTATCCTAAACCCATGCAAAGTGCTTAGTAGCTACTCTTCCAATAATCGCCCATGCGTGTCACGTAAGTCTTTATCCGATTTGTGTGTTTTGCATGCTATATCCAAAAATAACATGTACATCTGAAAATGGCTAAGTCCTGAATCTGGCCTTATATTTTACACATGTGTCCTTTCCTATTCTTTTTTTTTCCTTTGAATGCACTTTACTCCTACACATGAATCCTCTCTGTGCCCTCTCCTTTATATCATTACTCTTGTTCGTTCAACATTACCCCACACTAAACTGTATTGTTTCCTTGAAAATGGTTTCTCTTCAAATAATAAAGAATAATGAATGGAAAGAAATGAAATAATTTATGTACAAATCATGAAATCTCACCCTTCAACATCCTTTGTCCCAACCGCAATAAGTAATTCCGAATATTCTTCTTTTATCTCCACTTCCAAATTTTTCCATTCAGTTAGCGTGGATTTTGTTTTCTCTGGAATGTCTACTGCAATAGACTCCAAATCATCTTGGGAAATTTCTTTCTTCTCATTTTGTAACACCAGAACAATGTTGTACATAGCAAACATTCTTCCTTCTAACAGATCCATCTTATGCACTATATGTTTTCCAATCTCATCCAAATTTTCCTTATAGGGGTCCTATGTTGCTGCAAGGGCCTCACGATTTTTCTTGACTAGCACCAATATTTCTACGCATCCCAAAGTCTCATCCTTTATTGCCTTTATGACCTCATTATCTTCTACTATGGTCTTGATCCTTATTACTTCCTTTGGAGCTGCACATATGTTTAGTGCCTGGTCTACTTTCTTCTGCTCCTCCTATAATGTTTAAAGAAATGCCTCATATGATGAAATATTTGAAACTACTAAAGCATTTTCCCTCTCTTATTCCTGCTTAGGGTCCTTTGGTGCTAGCATCGGAACTAGTCCATTCTCAAGCACCAGATCAACTAAGGTATGTACTGTTAGCATAATTTAGCATAGGCATATTTATTACATTTTATTGCATTGTCTTTTATTTAATAATGTGCAACATGTGCACTCTAGTCTAGTGACTTGCATTCAATATTGTTATGTTGGATAACATTCAATATTGGTATTAGTAGTAATTACATGTGCATGTGAGATGGGTCTTATCATCTCGTAGTTGGTGTCTGCTAGGGTGTCATGTCTATCCATATGAGGTTGTCTAATATCTATAAATATTACAGCTCTTGCATTGTAATGTAATCTGATTTCATGATCAATAATATTTGTGAGGCTTCCGTCCCTCTTTGGTCATTGCAATCTTATTCTATTCTATCATTTGGTATCTAAGCTATACCATTATTATCATTTGGTATCAGAGCAGGTTCTATCCAAGCAAGGTTGAAGAGGAGCACTATTGGAGAGGATCCATTGGAGAAGAAGATCTGCATCAAAGGAGAGCCATTGAAGCATCCCGCAGCCTCCATTCCTCCCAAGCATCCATCAACTAAAATTTGACCTATCCACTTATTTGGAAGGTAAATTTTTTTTTAGTCATTGGCATAGCCAATTGATCTAACATATTGGTGGAATATTTCAGATTTGGAGATCTTTAAAAAAAAAAAAAAAGGGAGAAAGATCTTGAAAAAAATTGCAGATCTAAAAAAAAAAAAAAGATTTGTGAAAAAAAAAAAGATCTTAAAAAAAAAAAAAGGAGAGAGATCTTGAAATTTTTTTTGCAGATCTAAAGAAAAAAAAAGATCAGATCTAAAAAAAAAAAAAAAAAAAAAAATTAGATCTGAAAGTGGAGGTGTGAAGAATTCGGGAGCAAAGGTTGAAGCAGTCCCGTCAACAAAATTCCAGCAGATAGCTCTTAGAAAAAAGGATGTAACTTTTTCATAAAATGTCAGATTGATGTGCCATTTTTTTTTCTGGAAAGATAAGAAGGAGGTGCACAACTTTACAGTTTACATCATCTTCAGATTCAGCCTCTACATGTGACAAAAAGTCTGTACAAGTCGGATCATTTTTTCTGGAAAAAAAATCAGATCTAGCTGGTAAATTGGTAAGATCTCAAAAACCAAGATTCTGATTCTTCTGAAATTTTGTGGGTTTCAAGATAAATATTGTATGATGCTTCTGTAAAAATTTTAGAAAAACCCAGATCACGGTTTGTGAGAAAAGCTGAAAACAATATTCAGATTGTTTGTTTGGATCTTGGGAACAAACAGGTCAGCGGTTCGATTCCCACTCTCTCCATATTTTTTATTAAATTATTTTTTATAAAATTTGGAGAAACTACTAATTTTTGGGAGATTTCTAAATTTAGAAGCTCACCAAACACATTTAGAGCCACCGCTAAATTTAGCGGAAAAACACCTATTGGTGGGTAAAAAATATTTTTGGCCTAAATTGTGTATTTTGTGATTCTAGACCCTTTTTTGTAAAGAGGGGGGACACAAAAACTTCATTTTTATGTACTTTTGGAGCATGTTGTAGTAATCTTGGTGCATAAAGTGAAAAAAAAAAAAAGTGTAAAATTTTCATTTTATGTTTGGTTCTATCACACGAGATCTTTGATCTCATAGCAGCGTTCGGTATATACGGTGCCTCTGGGAAGCGCTTACGGTGATGCCGTCGCGACTACTACTGCACTTAACGCCTAACACAGCTGCCTAAACGTCGTCTGGGCATCGACCCTATAAAATCGACGGGGAGTAATAAGGACACAATACACACACATTTGAGCCCTCCCATCCGTTTGTGCTTGCACAAACCCCTCTCCGTACTGTCTAAGTACCACGTACTAAATTCTTTCACGTGTGTTAACACCTCTTTCCGTACTGACGGGTATATTGAAAGGGTGATCTTCTTCCACGTACCGACGGGTATATCGGAAGGGAGCGTATATAGAAAGGTTTGGTATATCGGCCTGACGGTATATTGAGAGGGAGACCATAAACCTGGAGTGATAAGAGCCTTACCCTTTGTCAGAAATTCAGAGTTTCAAAAATTCAGATTGCAGAAATGGGTGCACAAGCACCAAAGTTCTTCTTGCCAGATTCAC
Organism: Taxus chinensis; assembly: GCA_019776745.2. Lineage (NCBI taxonomy): Eukaryota > Viridiplantae > Streptophyta > Pinopsida > Cupressales > Taxaceae > Taxus > Taxus chinensis. Next base: position 477,116,184 of record CM034154.1, on the reverse strand, counting down.
AACTGCTTAGAGGAGACAACTATGCTGCATGGAAACCGAAGATCAAGACGTTACTTGAGTTTGAAGACCTATGGACAGTTGTAGATGGACAAACAACAAGATCACTTGATGATGGAAGACAACAAGTTCAATTTGACAGGGCCAATCAAAAGGCCAAGTTGATCATCTTGTTTAGCGTAACAGATGATGTGCAACCCCACATTAGAGATGCCACATCAGCCAAGGATGCATGGGATAAGTTGAGCACAGTCTATGAGGCAAAGAACAAGAATGCCATCCTCAACCTACTATCACAACTGCATACTCTCAAGTTCAAGCACAATGAGAAGGTTGAAGTTTTTTTGAGACGAGTTGCTACTTTGAGGGCATCTCTATTGGCATTGGGAAAAGAGATAAGTGATGAAGACCTCATACCAATTGTGTTGCGAGCACTTCCTCCTTCCTACAGAATCTTTGTGACAACTATCAATATGAGTGAACACACAGTCACCTTTGAGAAGTTGGTCAATCTACTTCAACAAGAAGAGGCAATGAACAACAAAGATCAGGAAGATGAGCAAGCACTATCTTCCAATCATAAAGGAAAGGGAAAATTTCAGTCCAATCACAAGAATTCCCAACAAAATCAAAGTCAACGAGACAACACCAAGAAGTGTCCCATTTGCAATAGAGGGGGACATGACATCAAAGATTGTTGGTACAATTCCTATAAAAAGGGTTCATCAAGCAATTCAAAACCCAATAACCATCAGGGTAACAATAATTCAAATAAAGGGAAGTCCAACAACAACAATCAAGGGCAGAAAAATGGTAATTGGAAAAGAAAACCCAAACAACAAGGGTACATTGCCGAACATGAGGATGATTCAGATGAAGGACACCACATGTATTCTGCTCAATTTGATGAAGAAACCAAGTCCACACAAGATATCTGGTATGTTGACTCGGGTGCAACTCGACACATGACTGGACGCAAGGATTGGTTCTACACACTACGTGACTCACCTAACAAGAACCATGTGTCATTAGGTGATGACTCATCATACAGTGTCAAGGGGATTGGAAACATTTCACTACCTCTTGGAAAGCATGACTGCAAAATCACAAATGTATTGTATGTACCTGGGTTGACCAAGAATTTGCTATCAGTTAGTCAACTCCTTGATCACAACTTGAAGTTGGATTTTGACAGTAATAATGGAGAAAAAGTGTGCTTGATAAGAGATAAGTCAAGAGGTTCCAAGATTGTAGCAAGAGCCTCCAATGTGGGATGCATGTTCCAACTTGATTTTGTCCACAAGGATGATCAAGCTCTAGTGGCCAAAGACACACAATCTGCAGAACTATGGCATCGCAGATATGGTCACATCAGTTTTGGCTATCTCCAAACACTTCAAAAGGGCAACATGGTGAAAGGATTGCCTACACTCAAGCACAACACTGACAAGTGTCACAATTGCCTAGCTGGAAAGCAACACAGAGTACCCTTCCAGAAGAACACATATAGAGCTAAGGGAAAGCTTGATTTGGTGCACACCGATCTTTTTGGGCCCATGCAACCAAGTCATTCTGGATGTCAATACTTCATGCTTTGTGTTGATGACTACTCAAGAAAGATGTGGATATATTTTCTAAGAAACAAGAGTCAAGCCTTTGAGACATTTCAGAAGTTCAAAGCACTTGTTGAGAATGAAGTTGGTCGCAAGATCAAAACTCTCCGCTCAGATCGAGGGGGGGAATTCACAAGCAATGAGTTCAAGACTTACCTGGAAGCTCATGGGATTCGTCGACAAATGCCTCCTACTCACACACCACAGCAGAATGGTATAGTTGAGAGAAGGAATCGTACTATCATGGAAATGGTGTGATGTATGATTGACGACTCAGGTTTAACAAAGACATTTTGGGCAGAAGCTGCAAGAACTGCAGTCTATTTGTTGAACAGAGTGCCCACAGTAGCTCTTGAAGGAGTGACACCTCAAGAAGCATGGTCAAATCAGAAACCATCAATTGCACACCTAAGAGTATTTGGGTGTAAAGCTAGCATGCACATACCCAAGAAGAACAGGAACAAGTTGGATATGAAAGCTGAGAAACTGATATTCATTGGATACAGTGAAGAAGCACTTGGGTACAGATTATGGGATCCGAAAGCAAAGAAAGTATACACAAGTAGGGATGTTGAGTTCTTTGAGAAGAAACAAGCAGATGCTCCACTCAACGACTCAACAAACATGCAGAATACACCTCTTGTGAAGACAGAATTTGATGTTCCCACTGAAGATGACAGTGATGAATTGGATGATGGTGAAAACTTGGATCCACCACAAGCCAATGGAACAGCTAAGAAGTTACCTAAATGGTATACTCAATTAATAAGAGATGCAAATTTGGATGAAGCACCTAGCACATCGTCCAATCCTGGACCTAGAACTCGCAGTCAAGCTCGTGAAGAGGTCAATTATGCCCTAATGAGCAGAGTTGTTGAAACAGTTGAGCCATCTACAGTTCAGGAAGCCCTACAATCAAAAGCTTGGAAAGATGCCATGGATTCAGAGTATCAGTCAGTGATGAAGAACAACACATGGCAACTTGTCGACCTTCCACCAGGGAAGAAACCCATTGGATGCAGATGGATATTCAAGACTAAGTACAAATCAGATGGGACTATTGACAAGTATAAAGCAAGGCTTGTAGCAAAGGGGTATGCACAACAAGAAGGCATTGATTATGAGGAGACATTTGCTCCCACAGCCAAGATCAAGACAATCAGGATGATCTTTGCTCTAGCTGCACAATTTGGTTGGAAAGTCCACCAAATGGATGTGAAAAGTGCCTTTCTTAATGGAGATTTGCAAGAAGAAGTCTATATGACTCAACCAGAGGGTTATGTAATACCAGGAAAAGAGATGATGGTATGTAGACTCATAAAATCTCTATATGGCCTAAAACAGGCACCCCGGGCATGGTACATCAAAATTGATGAGCATCTCATAAGTCATGGATTCGAAAGGAATCCTTATGACCCCAATCTCTACCTCAAAAAGCAAGGGGGGGAGATTGTCATTGTGGTTGTTTATGTCGACGATCTAGTCATTACAGGTAGTTCTGTGAAGATGATCGATGCAACAAAGAAGGATTTTAATCGATCGTTCGACATGACAGATCTCGGGCTCATGCACTATTGTCTTGGATTGGAAGTATGGCAAAAAGAGAATCATATCTTTGTGTCGTAGTTGAAATACACCAAGACAACGCTCGAGAAATTCAGGATGATGGACTGCACTCCTATTGCTACACCTATGGAAGCGAGACTTCAGTTATCTCGTTCCAATCCATCACCACCGGTGAATGCAACTCTCTATCGGCAGTTGATCGGGAGTCTCATTTACCTGACATATACTAGACCAGATATCAGCTTTACAGTCAGCTATTTATCACACTTCATGCAAGAACCAAAAATATGTCATTGGAAAGCAGCAAAGAGAATACTAAGATATCTAAAGGGTACAGTTGACCTTGGTCTAGAGTACAAGAAGAACGACAACTTCTTCTTGACCGGATATTCAGATTCAGATCATGCAGGAAACATGGATGATAGGAAGTCAACATCAGGCTTTGTCTTCTTTATGGGATCTGGACCGATATCATGGGGAAGCAAGAAACAGAACTTCGTTTCTCGCTCTTCTATAGAAGCAGAATATCGAGCTGCAGGTGAAGCTATTTGTGAAGCAATATGGCTATGCCGAATACTGGAAGGAATTGGTCTACCACAACAGAAATCTACTCCAGTATATGTTGATAATGAAGGAGTTCTGAAGCTTGTTTGCAATCCAGTATTTCATGAGAGAACCAAGCATATTGAAGTACATGTTCATTTCATACGCGAGCATGTCTTGAAGCACAACATACAGCTCCAGTTCTGTCCTACAGCTGAACAGAAGGCAGATGTTTTCACTAAGTCACTTGCACGTGACAAATTCACACTGTTCAGAGAGTTCCTCTCCACTTCATTGGAAACTATGCAAAATTAAGGGGGGGAATGTTAGCATAATTTAGCATAGGCATATTTATTGCATTTTATTGCATTGTCTTTTGTTTAATAATGTGCAACATGTGCACTCTAGTCTAGTGACTTGCATTCAATATTGTTATGTATAACATTCAGGTATTAGTAGTAATTACATGTGCATGTGAGATGGGTCTTATCATCTCGTAGTTGGTGTCTGCTAGGGTGTCATGTCTATCCATATGAGGTTGTCTAATATCTATAAATATTACATCTCTTGCATTGTAATGTAATCTGATTTCATGATCAATAATATTTGTGAGGCTTTCGTCCCTCTTTGGTCATTGCAATCTTATTCTATTCTATCATTTGGTATCTAAGCTATACCATTATTATCACGTACATAGTGTATAGCTGAAGGGAACTTATTGGGTACATTGGGCTCTAAGTGTGGTCTTTATTGTAGGAGATGATCCTTGATTTCCTCTGCAATGCCAATGAGGACCCCATTCTTCTTTTTCTGTAGGTACTTTTCTCCTTTCAAATGTGATATTTCTACATCTTTGGCTTCGATCTCTTCTCTTAGCGCTTTGATAGTGGAAGCTTTATCTACATTTCTACATGCCACCTCTGTGGATACCTTCACTAAGGAATTATTCACCTGTTCATCAGTCATGATAGTTTTCTTGATGGTTATGTGCCTCTTTTGTGGTGCCTTCCTCATTCTCTTTGACACACATGACTCTTCACACACATCAAAATCAAGCTCGTCCGTGTGAGTTCACATGGACCATGACAACAGTTTCCTCACACGCATGGTTTCTATGTCAGGTTCCATCAACTCCCATCCATATAAGTCCTTAAGGCCTAGTGTATTCTAGAATTGTGTGCGAACAATTTTACTTCTGTCCTCTTCATAACCCATGACTGACACAACATACTCTCCACTTGCCCTCCTTGATCTTGGCCCCTTGGGAACTTGAGCACCAAGGTTTAGAGTTGGATCCTCTATATCCTACGTAGTATCTTGCTCTGTTTCTCCTAGATTCTGTACTCCTTCTTCATCAACCTTAATTTCTTCATCCCTAGGCTCTTCCACATCCTCTAGTTGTATAGAAGATCTAGGCTCGCTCTCTTCAGACTCATCCACCTCCTCATTCAGCTTCAATTTTCTCCTTCTCTTCTCAGTTGTCTCCTTCTATGGTAAGAGTCATGGTTATCTTCGTACTGATTGTGCAGTAGTTCCTTGAGTTCTTGTTTGTCTGAACACCCTCTTAAAGCAGTGTTCTTTAGGGTATGCTCCTACTTCCAATTCTTCATATCCTTCTTCTTGTGCCTAGGGTGGAGTACTTACACACTTATCTTCTACCCTATATGTGGGTTACCTCTGTCCTTTATGTACCAAGATGCCATTATCTTCAAGCTCTTCCTCCTCATCATCTACCTCTATAGGTTTAGTGGGCTTTGGAGCTAGTACATTATTCATTGTATGCTTACCCTTAGGTGGCCCTGGGAGCGCGAACTCATTCTCCACATATTTGTTACCCTCCAACTTAGGCTTAATTTGTAGGTATACCAGTGCGGATCCACTATCTCCAATCACCAAAATCACAAGCTTCATGCTTATCATGTTTAACATTAGCCTCTCAATGTAAGTAGTCTGACCTAGATATACATACGTCTTTCACAATGTGTGGTATTCAAAGTCTACCTTGTCTACAAAAAAATTCAGGTGGCGCACATCAGTAAAATGATGTAATGATTCCTATAAGTAGCGCATGGTGAAGGCATACAATAGTTTACATCAGGGGATCCAAGTCCCATCCTTCATTACAAATCACATGATGCAAAATTGTTGATACACAGTGAACTGCACTGACTTTCCCACCACCAAAGGTAACTCCTTAGGGATGCACCACTCTTCTTCAAATTTCATGCGGAGCCAATCATATCACATCATCGCCCTTTGCTTGAATGGTCCACTCATTGACCCTTCACACAAGTACTTGTCAAATCCTCATGTAAGGGGCTTGTTTTGCATGGGGTACTCCCAGATCTTGTTCTTTGGCCCATCAGGCACTCTGATCTCCATAAATACAAGGGACAATAAGATAGCACCGAAACTCATTTTCTCACCTTTGTGCACTTCCTCGATGATAGTTTCCACAATGTGGCCTAATATATTATAAATTATTTCATGTGACATTCTCCTTGCAATGTGTAGCCACATTGTATTCACATGTGACCATCTCTCTTGATCATTCAATTTGGTTACTAGATGTGCAGCTACATGTACCACTGGGTACTTCTTCAACTTTTTGATATCCATTCCGTGTGGAACCTTGGTATACCCTAACTCCTTTCGTGTCTCCTAGATTTCTACCTTATCTGTTAAGTCACTATCCAGATCCACTCCTATGCACTTTAATCATGTTATAGTTAAAATCAATGTGGCTGTAATCCTTACCCTTCATCTGGTGAAATAGAAAAATTCTTCATGTACCCTACTCATCAACTACTGGTACAAAGGTTCATATTTTCTGAAATAAGAGAGCTTGTCCAACTAGTAGACTCCAATACGCTTTAGCAACTTCTCTTCAGTGTCATCATACACTGACATGTCCTCTGTTGTGGACTTGTTTTTCTTTGTACTCAACAACGTGTCTAATTCCTTTTTATTATCCAATGTGTGGTGGTTGTAATCACTTATCTTGCACTTCTAGACGTGAGAATCCTAGTCTTGTCCCACTATCATGCCTTCTAGGTATTGCATCTACGAGAAATTACTCTCAGTGGAAATTTCAACCTCTGCTTCCACTTTCTTCTTCCCTTTGGCTCCTATGGCAGGTGGTTTCTTTTCTACCATTTGTAACTCACAACTTTTTGTCCTCTGTAGTGTGTAAATGCTTGCCTTCCATTTTCTATGATAAGAAATTCCAAACCCTAGCTTGAATCTGCATGCCCTAGTTGAAATTACATGCCCTAGCTCTTTCATAATTCTATGCTTCACTCAAACCCTTCACCAATGAGGACGTAAGCTTCTCCTGCGTACAAATCTTCTCTCTACATCTAGTTTCACACTCTATGCACCTCAACACGATTCACTCAAATCATTTTGCACTTATCTCATTCATTTTTTTGTGATTTACAATGGTAAAAATGAACTTGCATCCCTTATATATATTAGGAAAAATTTAGTGCATTTATTGCTCCTTCACCAAACAACAACCTTATTAATTGACCCTTTTCACATTTTCCATGCCGTACATATTCACACCTCATCTATAACCTTTTAGCGTGCATTCCTACCTTCTTTCTACAGACTTCTCTTTAGTGCGCTGCCATGTGCCTGAGTACCTCGTCACTATGCCTTCTCCTAGTAGTCTTCATGACCGCTGATTACCTCGCATTATACTGTTCTTTCATTTATCTCCATATATGGTCTTTATTTGGAAGTAATATAATGTCCACTAAATCTTCAAACTTGAATAATACCTGTAACATTTTGTTCCTTTATGTGTACCCATTTTCCAATAATCACCCCACACAAATGGTATGTGCATTCCTCTGCGCAGAAAAATACCGCAAATGGTAATTAGCTTATGGTGCGCAAATGTGCTTATTTCACAAAACACCAACTATATTGGAAAAACATAGCGATGAAGAAGGAAATACATTAAAGGAATACATAATTGAAAATATAATCTAAATGGAAACACTACCTTAGTAAAAACACCAAGAAGACTTATTTATAGTAGGGCTTCATCCTCTCCCATTGAAGTTACCAGGTAACCATATTCCATCAAGCTTTTCTAACTGACAAGCTCCTATTTCAAGTATGTAAGTGATAACATATGGTCCTAACCAATGTACTTTGAGTTTTCCTGGATGGTGCAAAAACTTAGAATCATAAAGAAGCACCATATGTCCTATCTCAAGCTTTTTGTCCCTAATGTTCCTATCATGCCTTGCTTTCTACCTAGCTTTTTCTTGCTTCTGACTCTAGCATGCTATTGGCCGTCACTCATCCAGCTTAATCAAATGTTCAATTCATTCTTCTAATGATTGTTCATCAGATAGACCTCCAGTGTGCGTAATACTCAAATAAGGTAACAAGAATTCCATAGGAAGGACTGCTTTTGTGCCAAACACCAATTGAAAGGGTATGGCCTTGTTTAATTGCTTGTATGTTGTTCTATATGCCCAAAGTACTACAGAATTTTTTTCATCCCAATCCTTTCTTCTAACATCACAAATTTTTTTCAATGTCTGACTCAAAATCTTGTTGAAAGCCTCAGCAGTCCCATTTTCTTAAGGATGATATGGTGTAGTCTTATGGTGTGCAATTATGAATTCATCCAATAGAATTATGATTGCCTCATTTAGAAAATGTGTGCCCCTATCATTGGTCAAAATCAATGGGAATCCATACTGTTATCCAAAATTCACCCCCCAGAGTAAATTTTGGTAACATGCATTCTCAAGCCCCAGGCAAATTGATTGATTCAGGGCAAAAAATCATGTTTCTAGGGTCCCCTCAGATTTTTTCTAACTCCCCTAGCCAAAGAAGAAAAGAGCAAGTTCTGAGAAAATGTGAAAAGTTCTAGAAAACAAGCTTGGGCCAGGAAAAATCATGAAAAATAGCTAAGTCCTAGTCCTCACAACGGTCGGGACGTGAGGGACATCGGGGCGCGAATCGGCCGAAAGGCCGCCAGGTAGTCTGCAGAGCAAAGGAACATCTAGGCCGTCGGGACGTGCAAGACGCGGGAAGCCGGTTCGACCAAAGGAGAAGAAAATCGACTAACTACTCTGGGACATTTGGGACAAGAAGACGTGAAGGACGCAAACCGGCAGAAAAGGGACAGGGAAGCCCATTTTGGGTGGATCAGAAGTTTTTGTCCCAGACAGCACTGGGACATTTGGGACAAGAAGACGCGAAGGACGCGAACCAGACGGTCTAGTCGAAACGAGGAACTCTTGTACTGGGACATCTGGGACAAAGGGACATGGAAGATGTGGATAGCCAAAAAATCTGAGAGCCAATCAGATCACGCCACGTGTCACCAGCAGAAAAGGGACAGGGAAGCCCATTTCGGACGGATCAGAAGTTCTTGTCCCAGACAGCACTGGTACATCTGGGACAAATGGACGCGGTGGATTTGAAAGAGCCAGCAGACCCGCAGACCAACCAAATCATGACACATGTCACAAGGAGAAAAGTCCAAAATTCAAAGGGCGAGGTTTGAGGGGTCAACCTGAGCCAATAAAAAAAGGACACGTGTCCTATGGAGCAAGGAATGTGGAGCTCGGGAAGGAGTTAGAGAATTTGGCAAGAACTTCACCCAAAAGCTAAAAGTAAAGGTCTACCCTGCGCCCCTGATGACCAATCAATGCATGCCACATGTCATCCAGGTGACAGAGCACGGGAAGAAATTTAAAAATCCGTTTCCCCTGTTTTGTGCCCTAAATCTTCAGATCTCCATATCTTTTGATCCAAAGCTCATATTTGCATGTTCTTTATATCAACGGAAATCTTATGAAATTCTCTAAGTGATTCTGGGGTTAATCTTGAATTTTGGTGTAGTTTGGATAGAGAAAATTGAGAAACAGCTCTAACGCATGTTCATGGCCAGAAGTGACATTTCAGCGACTAGATTTAATGCAGAATGTGTCGCATTCTCCTGTAATTCAGTCAAAATGATAGGGTATGGGTTTGTAAGGTCCCCCATGCCATTTTAATGCACTTGTAGTCAAGAAGGAATGGACTCTCACGTTTTTGTACGTTTCTGTCTCCTAGGCTCGACCCATGTAATGTAAAAGGCAGATTTGGCTCACAACAAAAATGGGGAACATTTTTTGGGCATAGCAGACTTCTTCTTTCACCTCCAACAAGTGATTGATTCAAGGATCAGACCTCTCCAAATATTGTAACATTTTTATTTTACCTCTCTGAGGGTGTAATGCATTTTTTTGACACTGAAATGATAATGCAAGCTCTGTGAATGGGTTTCAGTGCTCTGTTTGTATTATTTGCTTCATTTCAGATCGTAACTTATACCTTATCATTCTGTGTATGTTTTGTGTTTTGAACTTTGGTCTGTGTCTATTTGCATGAAAAATATGTTTCACCACTCCTTTTGGTGCATCACCATCTTTAGTTAGTTTCCATTTCTTGCACTTCTACCCCTGTCTCCTTGCAAGTTAGAGTAGGATTAGGATCTGAACCTCTGTAGTTGTGTAAGCATTAGATCTAAATCAGAGGAGTTTGAGGAACCAGCCTCTAATCTGGAGATTCCTCTCTTAGTTTCACAAGTCCCACGCTTGGAGAGAGGTTTCCATGTTGTGCAATCACACTGGATGCTAGAGTGATCAACCTAGAAGCCTGATCTGCATCCAGGAGTGCTGTGAGCCTGCAACAACAGTTTTGGCACACCCGGTGGGACCTAGAGGTCTCATTTTTATTGCAGCAGGGTTGATGTGCATCTGCTGCATTTTTCTTGCTTAAAAAGAGCTATTATTTACATATCTGGTGACTCCAAGAGGAAGAACCGGCTGGTTCCAAGTGCAGGCCTGAAAACTCATGAGAAGAATCACCACAAGGTCAAGAGTTGGAGAAGAAGAAGTGTTGTTTGAATACCTACAATTATCTCCAAGAATAAGGCAAAGAGGAAGAAGGATTCAAAGGTCTCCATCTCCACCAAACAGAACTCTCTCAACTCCTCCACCTGGTAGGCCTTTCATTCAGTCAAGGGTTTTAAGACCAATCAGAATGGCTCAGAACAATCCCTATGTCAACTTCACAGGCAGCAGCCCACTTGCTCTCAATGCACAACATCCAGTTCCTACTGTAGCCTTGAAGAACATTCCCTACTTCACTGGAGAAAATCAGACTACTCCAGGTGATCATATTAAAGATATTGCTAACCTTTGTGCAATTCATGAAATCAATGAAATGTAAGTGGCTGTCAAGTTACTGGGCGATCTTCCTTCAAGGGTAAAGCATTACAATGGTTTAGGAGCCTTGGAGCTGGTTCTATCACAAACTGGAATCAGTTGTGTATTGCACTTCATGAGAAATTTGGAGAGAAGGGAGACAACTTGTCTCTTTTGGAGCAGTTAACAACCATCAAGAGGGTTCCCAATGAGCAGCTAACCGATTTCAACTTTAGATTTCAAAAAACTTGGGAGAGGATTCCAGTGGCAGTTAGGCCAACAACAGAAGGTGCTTTTCTATACTATCTCAAAGCTTTAAATTCTGATATTTCTATGTTGATTCAGTCCATGGGAGGCATAACTATCCCTATGGCTTATAGCATTGCCATTAGGGCTGAAAATTGTTTAATCCAAGCTGGCAAACTTGCCCCTAGACCTCCCATGCCATTGTTTCCAAGTTTAGAGAGCTCAAACACCCATCAAGCACCTAATTTGACTCCTCCTCCCACTCCTAGAAATCAGAGTTCAAATGAAGCTTCCACTTCATCTCCAAGTGCCCCAAATGAGCTTCAAGAGGTCATGAAGCAATTGCAAAACCTAGGAAATGAACTAGTTACTCTCAAGAGGCAACAAGCCCAAGGTTTCAGACCTTCTTATCAACCCCAAGCTCAGCCTAATAGGTAACCATACCAACCACAAAGACCACCTAATCCAACTACAAATATGAATCAAACAAGGCCTCCTGCCAATAGACCATTCCAACCCTATAATCCAAATGCCATATCTGCCACTAAGGCATTAGTGCCAACATAGAACAACATTGCTCAGGAATATGATTGGTGCTTTCCATGCAATGAGCCTCATAACCAATCCATGTGTTTCAATGGTGCTCTCAATCAAGCACTAATGGTGACAACTACTGGTGTGGAGGGCGAGGGCAGTCAAGGAAACAGTCAACAACAAGAAACATTCCAACAGCAATCAGTCCCAAATGACACCACATTGGTGAACTGGCAAGCAGAAGATTTCTATGGCATGAATCAAGTAGTTTCTCAAGGTGTTGTAGCCAACACAAGGTCAAAGAGGAGAAATTTGGGTGAAGAACAGCCATTAGCCCCAACCAATCCACAACCTTCCACGGCTCCACAAATGATTGGCAAGCAAAGTCCAGTTTCAAATGCACAAGGGCAGCCAAGAACAGCCCCTAGGCCAACTCAAATGCCAACTATTTCTGCCCACGTGTAAGGAGTAAATGTGCAAACCAAGGGACAGTAGAGATATCCTTCATCACCATTCAGTATCATTGATTAGATGAAGAAGACAAACGTCAACATATCAATGTGGGAATTCCTATCTATCCCAGGCCAAAGAGATCTGCTGCAAGCTGCCATGAAGGATTGGCCAACTTCAAATCAGCAGGTTAAGATGCAAGACAAAGTGCTTACAAATGCTGCCTAGCCTAAAGGAAGTCATGGAGGGCAACAAGGTAAAATTTTGAAGCCCCCTCCTTTCTTTGTTTCATTAATCATTGGAAATCAGCTAGTACATAATTACATGATAGACTCTGGGGAAAGTAGCTCAATAATGCCTAAACAGATAGCTGATCAGCTAGGGCTCCAGTATGAAATAACATCTAAAGGGGTAGTGCAGCTAGATGGGACAATAATAGCAACAGTTGGAGTGATTAGAAATTTGAGTCTTACCTTGCATGCATGTCCAAATGTTATTATTTTACAAGATGTATCAATCATAGACCTTCCACCACTCTTTGCCCTTTTCTTGTCAAGGGACTTCACAACCAAGATTGGGGGGTATTTGTCTGCTAATTGGTCACACATGCTATTCAGAACAAGATATGGAACTAAGGCCACAATCAGATCCAAACCTATTACAAACTTCCATATTGAGCCTTACACTCCAAGTCAGATTAATGCCAATTGCTCAGCATTTGATCAAGAAGATCACCCTAGCACTGATGAGGCTGACACCAAGGTTGGAAGTATCCTGGATCTAACTCTTGATGAATGGGCAAACAAGATACATGCTTTTTATCCCTATCAAGAAGTAGAAGAATCTGCGCTAGGAGATTATTGTTTACATGAAGGGAATCAACCTCTCCCCAGCATCACCAAGCCGGATCATAAAGACAAGAATGAAGTATGGCAATTATTCTTTGATGGATCAAGGAGTAGACAAGGTGCAGGAGGAGGAGCTATGCTCATTTCACCGCAAGGTATAAGGTAGTACGCAGCCTTCCGTTTCTAGTTTTCCTGTTTAAACAACACGGCTGAGTATGAAGCCTTAATTCATGGGCTGCACTGGGCAATGAAGAAAGGCATCAGGAATTTACAATTATTTGGTGATAGTGAGCTGATTGTAAACCAATTCAAAGGAAAAAATTCTGCCAAAAATGATCTGTTGAAGAACTACAAAAATCGGGTATGGGATCTTATTGAAGATCTTGAAGCTTTTAGCATCAATTCCATCCCAAGAAAAAAGAATGAAGCTGCTGACATGCTAGCAGCAATTGGGGCTGCATTTGATGTTGTAGAAAATATCAAAAGTGAAAAACCTCAGCCTCATATCAAAGTGGTTGTGAGACTAGCTGTTCCAGATAACAATACAAGTTGGCAAGTCTTCGAGAATGATCAGCAAATTGTTAATTTCCTACAAGAAGAAGCTGAGTTCTCCGCCAGGAATCAAGACAAGTTGCATCAGCAGTATGGTGACCAAGTGGTGCAGCTGAGAACTAACAAATTACCAAAAGGCCTCATAACCTTGGAGTCAATCTTCAACCCGAATGATCAATTCCGGAAGGAGAAAGCGAACATTCAAGTAAAGGGTGAAGATTCAGAGCCTATTTTAGTGGAAGAAGGCAAAACATTGTAGATTGGCAAAGTAAGTACCTCACAAGAGAAATCTTATTTTGTTCAGCTTTGTCAAGAGTTCCCAGATGTCTTTGCTTAGACTTACAAAGATCTAAGAGGTTTCAACCCAAAGTTGGCACGACATACTATTGAGCTGGATCCGGAATCCAAGCCTGTCAGGAAAAAGCAAAGGCCAGTGAATCCCCATATTGAACCTCTCATGAGAAAAGATTTAAGCAAGCTTATTGAGGCCAGTATCATCTTCCCCATCAAACACTCAAGTTGGGTCGCCAACTTAGTCCCAGTAAGAAAGAAGAATGGAGAGATCAGGTTGTGTGTCGACTTCAGAGATTTGAATAGAGCCTCTCTCACGGATCATTATCCACTCCCTTCCAGGGAGCAAATATTACAGGTTGTAGCTAGTTCAGAAAGGTTTTCACTACTTGATGGCTACTCAGGCTACAATCAGATTATGGTGAGGGAGGAAGATCAGTTCAAGACATCCTTCACAACCAAATGGGGAACATATGCCTACAAGAAGATGCCATTTGGCCTATCAAATGTTGGAGCCACTTTCTAAAGGGCAATGGATATGGCATTCAAGGGGTTGATCAATAAAATAGTTTTGATATATCTTGATGACATCACTATATTCTCCAAAAATGCATTGGATCACCTTTTTCATCTGAGGTAGGTATTTCAGAGGTGTAGAAGATTTGGGGTATCATTGAATCCCAAAAAATGCATATTCCTGGCTCATGAGGGGAAACTTCTAGGCCATATTGTCTCGAAAGAGGGACTAGAAATTGATCCAGAGAGGGTTGAAGCCATAAGAGCACTACCATTTCCAAGTCATAAGAAGGCTCTTCAAAGCTTCCTGGGAAGGATCAATTTTGTCCACAGGTTTGTCCCAGATTTTGCAGCCCTTGTCAAGCCCATCACCAAAATGTTAAAGAAGAGCATGGCTTTTGAGTGGATAGTAGAAGGCAAGGAGATTTTTGAAGCAATCAAAGAAGCTATCTCTCAAGCACCAACCCTCATTAACCCAGACTTCTCCAAGGATTTCATCCTCTATGCATTTGGAGGTGATGACACTATTTCTACCATTCTAGTACAGTAGAATAAAGATAATGATGAGCAGCCGGTTGCCTTCTTTAGCCAGAGCCTAGATGACTATGAGGTGAGGTACTCTTTTATTGAGAAGCATGTGCTTGCAGTAATCAGAAGCTTGAAGAAATTCAAGCATTTAATCTCAAACAACAAGGTCCAATTGCTGGTCTCACATGCTAGAGTTAAGGACTTCCTCCTCAACAAGGATTTGAATGAGAAAAGGGTAGGTTGGATCACCCATGTCATGGAATATGACATTGAGATCAAGGTCACCAAGCTGGTAAGATGGAAAGGACTGTGTGAGTAGCTGGTTTTGGGGAAGCAAAAAGAAGTATGCAACAAAGAAGAGGCTGTTTTGACAGTCCAGGACAGCCATGAGCCAAGTGGAAATCAAGAAGAAGACAATGCTTCCCCCCACTCCTTGCTGGACCCAAGGCATTATACACTTCCTAGGTACATGCATGTGCCCCCCAGAGATGAACAAGACCCAAAGGAGACACTTCAGGTTGCAGGCTGTTCCGTATGCCATTGTTGATGGAGTTTTGTTCAAGAAAGATGTGAATGGAGTGTTGTTGAGATGCATTAGCACAAATCAGATTCAAAGGGTGTTGGAAGAGTTTCATGATGGACCAGCTGGTGGTCATTTTGCACCAAGAGTGACAGCTCTAAAAATCATGAAGGCTGGTTATTATTGGCCTAAAATCTTCAGTGATTGCTATGCATAGGATCAAGAGGTGTAAGAATTGTGCATTCTTCATAGGAAAAGAGAGACTTGCTGCCCTCCTATTGCATCCAATCTCAGTTGACCAACCATTCATGCAATGGGGTTTGGACTTCATCAGAGTCATTAATCCCATTTCAAGCCAAGGGCACAAATGGATTTTGACAGCCACAGACTACTTCACCAAATGGACAGAAGCAGTAGCACTCAAAGAGGCAAATGTGTCTAGCATCTTAGACTTTTATGAGGGAATAATGACCAGATTCAGTGTACCTGCTACAATAATCTCTGATAATGCATTGGCATTCATTGGATCTAGGGTGACTGAGTGGGATGTCAAGAACGGTATTTACCTAAGCACTTCATCGAACTATTACCCTCAGGGTAATGGCCAGGCCGAGTCTACAAACAAGAACTTGTTGAGAATCATTAGGAGGACTCTTGATGAGAATCAGAGGTCTTGGCATACCAAACTGAAATTAGCCTTATGGGCTGATAGGATAACTCCCAAAAGATCCATAGGTAACTCTCCATTCAAACTTTTCTATGGAAGAGAGGAAATCTTGCCCATGTCACTTGAGTTGCCAACGTTGGAACTCATGAAGCAGCTGGAGTTGCTAGAGTTTGAGCCCATGGAGGTGAGGTATGTAGAGTTGATGGAGCTGCAAGAGATTAGAAACTAGGCATCCCAAGTAATGGAAAAGGATAAAGCTTTGATCAAGAAGACCTTTGATAGGAAGGCCAAAGATAGATCTTTTCAGGTTGGAGATCTAGTGTTAAAATGGGATGTGGATAGAGCAAAACCGGGAAGGCATTCAAAATTTGATGCCATTTGGAGTGGCCCATACATGGTCACAAAGTGCAAGAATAGCAATGCTTTCCAATTGGCCTCATTGGATGGTGAAGAACTACAGATTCCAGTCAATGGAATCTCTCTCAAGTGTTGCTTCTAGAGGGAAGTTCACTACCTCTGTAAATATTAGATTAGATTTTCTTTCCTCCAAGTGCTTGTGCACATTGTTTTACTGTAGGTTAGTTTTGTTTTCCCTAAGTGCTTTGGCACAGCTTGCTGTCCATGGAGATGTTTTGCAGTCTTTTCTCCCATTAGGTGATATTCCATCTTCCTCCTTACACATTCTTAGTCAGTTGGGATTCTAAACTGAATGTTTGATAACTCCATGCCCAATGGACTGCTTCTAGCTACTGGTCTTTTCACCTAGCAGGAAGGTACCCCCGCTGAGTCGCCAATTGTTATCCAAAATTCACCCCCCAGAGTAAATTTTGGTAACATGCATTCTCAATCCCCAGGCAAATTGATTGATTCAGGGCAAAAAATCATGTTTCTAGGGTCCCCTCAGATTTTTTCTAACTCCCATGGCCGAAGAAGAAAAGAGCAAGTTTTGAGAAAATGTGAAAAGTTGTAGAAAACAAGCTTGGGCCAGGAAAAATCATGAAAAATGGCTAAGTCCTAGTCCTCACAACGGTCGGGACGTGAGGGACATCGGGGCGTGAATCGGCCGAAAGGCCGCCAAGCAGTCTGCAGAGCAAAAGAACATCTGGGCCGTCGGGACGCGCGGGACACGGGAAGCCAGTTCAGCCGAAGGAGAAGAAAATCGACTAACTGCTCTGGGACATTTGGTACAAGAAGACGCAAAGGACGCGAACTGGCAGAAAAGGGACAGGGAAGCCCATTTCGGGTGGATCGGAAGTTTTTGTCCTAGACAGCACTGGGACATTCGGGACAAGAAGACGCGAAGGATGCGAACTGGCCGGTCTGGCCGAAATGGGGAACTCTTGTACTAGGACATCTAGGACAAAGGGACGCAGAAGATGTGGATAGCTGAAAAAGTTGAGAGCCAATCAGATCACGCCACGTGTCACCGGTAGAAAAGGGACAGGGAAGCCCATTTTAGGCAGATCAGAAGTTTTTGTCCCAGATAGCACTAGGACATCCAGGAAAAATGGACGTGGTGGACGCAAAAGATCCGGAAAACCTGTAGACCAACCAAATCATGACACATGTCACAAGGAGAAAAGTCCAAAATTCAAAGGGTGAGGTTTGAGGGGTCAACCTGAGCCAATAAAAAAAGGACACGTGTCCTATGGAGCAAGGAATGCAGAGCTCGGGAAGGAGTTAGAGAATTTGGCAAGAACTTCACCCAAAATCTAAAAGTAAAGGTCTACCCCGCGCCCCTGATGACCAATCAATGCATGCCACATGTCATCCAGGTGGCAGAGCGCAGGAAGAAATTTAAAAATCCGTTTCACCTGTTTTGTGCCCTAAATCTTCAGATCTCCATATCTTTTGATCCAGAGCTCAGATTTGCATGTTCTTTATATCAACGGAAAGCTTATGAAATTATCTAAGTGATTCTAGGGTTAATCTTGAATTTTGGTGCAGTTTGGATAGAGAAAATTTAGAAACAGCTCTGACGCGTGTTCATGGCCAGAAGTGACATTTCAGCAACCAGATTTAATGCAGAATGGGTCGCATTCTCCTGTAATTCGGTCAAAATGATAGGGTATGGGTTTGTAAGGTCCCCCATGCTATTTTAATGCACCTGC
Source organism: Taxus chinensis (assembly GCA_019776745.2). Lineage (NCBI taxonomy): Eukaryota > Viridiplantae > Streptophyta > Pinopsida > Cupressales > Taxaceae > Taxus > Taxus chinensis. The sequence continues at coordinate 477,097,979 of CM034154.1, read as the reverse complement.
AGTCAAGAAGGAATGGGCTCTCACGTTTTTGTACGTTTTTGTCTCCTAGGCTCGACCCATGTAATGTAAAAGGCAGATTTGGCTCACAACAAAAATGGGGAACATTTTTTGGGCATAGCGGACTTCTTCTTTCACCTCCAACAAGTGATTGATGTAAGGATCAGACCTCTCAAAATATTATAATAGTTTTCTTTTACCTCTCTAAGGGTGTAATGCGTGTTTTTGACACTGAAATGATAATGCAAGCTCTGTGAATGGGTTTCAATCCTCTGTTTGTATTATTTGCTTCATTTCAGATCCTAACTTATACCTTATCAATCTGTGTATGTTTTATGTTGTGAACTTTGGTCTGTGTCTATTTGCATGACAAATATGTTTCACCACTCCTTTTGGTGCATCACCATCTTTAGTTAGTTTCCATTTCTTGCACTTCTACCCCTGTCTCCTTGCAAGTTAGAGTAGGATTAGGATCTGAACCTCTGTAGTTGTGCAAGCATTAGATCTAAATCAGAGGAGTTTGAGGAACCAACCTCTAATCTGGAGATTCCTCTCTTAGTTTCACAAGTCCCACGCTTGGAGAGAGGTTTCCATGTTGTGCAATCACATTGGATGCTAGAGTGATCAACTTAGAAGCCTGATCTGCATCCAGGGGTGCTGTGAGCCTGTAACAACACATACATTGTAATAATATTTTCCCATAGAAACCTGGCTAATTTATAATCCTTTGTAGGTGTTGCTTCTACCCACCTTGTCAAATAATCTATGAAAGTGATGATATAGTGTGATCCAGTCCTATGTGTTGCTGGTGAAATAGGACCCACAAAATCTATATCCCATTTCTCAAATGGTTCTGTACTAGGAATAGGTCTTACAAGAATTTCATTTCTTTTTCCTACTTTTCCAAGGTGCCGACAGAGATCATTAGCCTTGCAATATGCCTTACAATCTTTATACAGGGTCTCCCACCATAAGCCAATGAGTAAAATCTTATGCGCAGTGGTGTCACCTACATAGTGCAAACCTAAAATACCACCATGAGCCTCCTCCATGATATCTTTGACCTCATGTTCCAATACACAACAGTGAAATACTTCATCCTAACCTAACTTGTACAGGTCACCACTAATCAACATAAATGGTGCCGCGTGAATGAAAATTTGTTTTTTCTCTAAGGAGTTCATCCCTTTTGGCCTGTCTGTAGAAATACAACAATGTCCTCTAATTATAATGGTACTTGTTGTAACCTGTATAATTGTGCATCGGACATGGTATCTTCAATGGCCTGCACATCTTCTCCCGAATGTATTTTGTATAGATCTTCCAGTCCAGAATTACTTTTCCATGGTTTTACCACAACAATGAAATAAAATTCTTAGAATAAGAGTACCCATCGGCATATGTGCCCCTATAAAATGGGCTTGTTTATCAAATACTTCAATGCCATGTGATCGATATAGAATACAAATGGTGTTGCTATTAGACACTATCTAAATTTATGTAGGGCATAGATCATTGACAAATATTTGTGCTCTATAGTTGTATAATTCTACTATGTGGGAGTAAAATTTCTACTATCAAAACAAATAGGATGATCTATAATACCTTCTCTAGGTTGAGCCAACACCACACCAATGGTCGTGCCAGAGGCATCCACATGTACATGAAATGGTTTGTCCCATGAGGTAAATCGCAAAATAGGCATTGTAGTAAGTTTCTCCTTCAATGTATTGAATGTGCGTTGCTACAGTTATCCCTAGTAGAATGTCCTTTTTCCTTTTAGTAACTCCTCCAAGGATGTGGAAACCTTAGCATACCATTTTATAAATTTTCTATAATACCTAGTGTGACCCAAGAATCCATGTACCTCACTTTGACTAGTAGGATCTTCTAGGCCAATAATGACTGCAACCTTAGCTGGATCAACTAACAAACCTTCCTTGCAGATGATGTGCCCTGATAATGTGCCAAATGGTGTAGCAAAGATGTATTTCTTGATGTTCAAAGAGATGCTTAGCTGGCGACATATTTGAAACAATGATCCTTAACAAGTCCATATACCATCCAGTTGTCTAAATAAACCTGCAATAAGTTGTGAATAAAATATTTGAACACTTGGACAACTATGTGTGAAAATATAGTAGGCACATTTTTTAGACTAAAAGACATCACAGTATAGGAAAAACTACCCCATTTAGTAGTAAAAGTAGTTTTTCCCTGATCCTCTTGTGTAATCCTAACCTGATGATACCCAGAGAATCCATCTGTAAATGAATAGATTTCGTACCCTGTAATGCCTTCTAGTATTTCCTCGATGAATGGCATAGGAAAGGGATCAGTCACACATACAACATTCAACTCCCTATAGTCCACACAGATTCTAATCCGACCATATTTCTTGATATTGATCACCATTGGGCTAACCCATTTTGACTCATCGAGGTGCTTGATGATTCTAGACTTCAACATTTTATCAATTTCTTCTTTGACATTTTCGCGCAAGTTGGTGGTCATCCTGTAAGATCTCTTTCTGACTAGGCATGCACCTTCCTTAAGATTTATCTTCATTTATCCTAATGATTTATGCATGCCTTTGAGTTCATGGTATCCCCTAGGAAATAATTCCTGATAATCTCGTAGTAACTAAATGATTTTTGCCACTTCAGAGTCAGACGAATAGTCCCCAATTATGGCCTCCTTAGGCTTAATATCTGATCTAATATTCACTTTCTTTGTTTTCATAGGTTCATGATAGGCACATGTGGTCTTATCTACACTATCCAAAACCTCATGCCTACTTGTTAAATGGTTTACATCCAGTTTTTATATTGCTTCATCATCCACTAAGTAGACCATCTTTCCTTTTTCCTTCTCAAGGCAAGCTCACTTAAGTAGTGTGGCATCTATCTTTGTTTCTTTAGCAAAACATGCTCCTAATTATTTTTCATCAAATAAATCCAGAATGAGTTCTTCCACCTTATCACTATCTCCCATAGTTAAGTGCTTTATAACCCTTAATGAATCTTCTACTGGAGGTTTAGTAGAGAAATAGTCAAACATCTGGATCATTCCTGCAATCAAATCCTACCAATTTCTAGTCTCTCTATGGATTTCCACATATACATACCAAGCATACATGTAACCTTGTAAAGTGGAATAAAAATTTTGCACCCAAAGTGAAGGTCAACATTATTTGCATAGCACCAAGGACGCCTAAGTAGATCTGGGTAGCTATCTTTCTCTGCAATAGCTAAAACCTCAAAATCCCCAGTGAACATGGCTCCATGTATGGTAATGGATGCATATTTTAAAACTCTGATGGAAGTGGCCTTAGTTTGGTTAGCCATGAATAGTACATTTTAAGATGGTTGTAATGGAGGTCTCCCCATTTTTACCCATGCATCTAAAGTAATAACATTGACTTCTATGTCTATATCAATCAATATATTACTCAAAATCCATCCATCCACAACAACATTTAGAGTGATTTCCTTATCATAGTCTAAGCTATGAGGGGGAATATTTGCATGCAAGATCTACCATCCAGTCTCAATACTTGCACATGGAGTGTTTCCCTTTAGCCAACTCCCTAAAAATGGAATGATATTCTCTTGATGCAACATCTTACACACCTCTTTTAAGTCATCTATATCAGATTGGACCATCTCTGTTGCTTTCATTTGCTCCATCTTCTGTGATTTCTCCTTTAAACTCTGTAATCAAACCCGCATCAAACCATTACACGTGATGTCTTACATGAATATCATAAGAAATCTTAGATAAAAGCATTTTGAAATGGGCATCATACTCTCTAACACTCTCAGTAGTTCCTTGCTTGATATCCTTTAGCGCGCTTATACTCTTCTGATCAAACTCAGGGATGTGAAACTCTTTAAGGAAAGCATATTTTAATGTTGCATAATCTACGCAAGTCTTATGAGGGTTAAAAATTTTGTACCATCTGTGTGCACGCCCTTGTAACGTAGTGGAAAATTGACTTGCCATGTGCTCAAAAGACATGATTCCTTTTGCATGCCACAATATTTCACGCATGTTCACGTGTTGAATAACATCTTCTATGCCCCTATATGCTGGCAGATGAAGAGACATATCCATATAAATATTCTGAGGTTGGTGTGGACCTTGCCCACCTGATCCAGAACCTCATGTGTTTCCTCCGCCTCCAGAACAACTAGATCCATTGGAACTAGAACCACCTATACCTTCTGATCCTCCACCTATAGCTGTAGATGGACCAAAAGATGTAATTACATGTGTCCCAATAGTAGTACTAAACTATACCCCTAAAATTTGTGAAGTGTTACCATTCCCAGAAGTGAGTCCAAAATTTTGCGCGCTTAAATTCTGTGTGGATGATGCACCTAAAAAGGTACCTCTAAATAACAATGAAGATGTTTTCCCTACCATCGATGTAGTTGTTATATGATTTATTCCTGCTCTCCCACTACCTAAATTAGCTTGCTAACTAGGCATCATACTAGATACTGTAAAACCAAGCGCAAGGGCTAGGTTTCCAGGTAGATTAAAATCCATGCCCATGGCCTAGGTCATCTCTGCAAAGATGTTTTCCCTACCATCGATGTACTTGCTATATGATTTATTCCTACTCTCCCACTGCCTAAATTAGCTTGCTGACTAGGCATCATACTAGATACTGTAAAACCAAGCGCAAGGGCTAGGTTGCCAAGTAGATTCAAATGTGTGCCCATGGCCCAGGTCATCTCTGTTGGCGTGCTTCCACATGAGGCTAAGGGGGGTTACTTTTCATGCTTTCCCAAATGGGTGAGTTCCTAATGCTCTAGCTCCATGCATTCTACATGAGCTCCAAATCCTATGCAAGCCATCTCTCTCCTCAATTCCATTCACTCTGCAACATCTCACTACTTCTCTATCTCCCTCTCGTGCATCTCATTATACTTAAGCCACATTTCTTCTCTCTGCCTTTCTGCCACTAGGTCTACCATCTTTCACCAAACCTGCTCCTGCTCCTATGTGTGGTGGGTTTTAGTTAGCCATCAGTTTGCTTTCAAAGTTTAGGGTTATCATCAATATTTTGATCATCAGTGGAATGCCTTGCAAGTAATTTCCCCTTGGATATCACAAAAAATTGAATTCTACTACCTCTGGGAAAGAATAAGTGGAAATTGAGTACTCCATAATATAGTTGTTTAGGACACCATGAAACCAAGTATCCACAATGCATGTCCAAATCAGATTAACATCATAAAGGGCCTGAAATTCTTCATGCATCCATATAAGTGTGCAATACCTCCAATCCCTTTTTGACACATAAGAAACCAACCACTCATATAGTTCTACTAGAAAAATAGCAAAGAAGATCTCATATAAACTGTCATACAAATTTTGTTCCACCCATGCGCATGTGTTAAACTCAAATCTGGTGTTGAACTTCCATGTGTAATCTTCTTCTAGATCATGTATCCACTCCTCAACACTTTCTATGGTCAACTAGTATGTCATCATCATGAACCATCCTGAAAACAATTGAAAAAGAGGTCCCGACAACAAAACCAAGGATGCAACCTATAATTTACTAGTAATAACCCAGGCACGCTGGCACATCACTCAACCTAGACTGATCGCTCACCTGAAGTGTGCAAAGACACCAGGCCCCTCTTTATGGTTTCTTGTACAGGATGTTAGCATGATGAAGAGTAAATGCATTTAGATCCATAATCAATGTAACATTCTACAAAGCATGTTCTAGATCTAAATCTAAAGAGTAATAGAAAATGATGACCATAGTGAAGTAAATCATGCAAGGACCAGTTATACTCATAATTAACACCTTGATTAAGCCAATACACTCCATTATATTAAACACAATATATACACAAAAGCTTATTACAATAAGTAATACCATAAGCTCATGCACAAATCATATATGTAGCATAACCTCACAATAATTCATATCCATTCCTACTATACTACACAGATCACTACATATTTATAAGGGTGTGGAATTTCCCTTCACTTCTTGCACAATTCCCAAATTAGGTTACATGCTAAAAATAGCCATACGCCTTTACAATAATAACCACACATGTAAGTGTGCTAACAATATATCTCTTCTGGTTAACTGGAAGTAGAAATTATATTATTATCCCGAATTCATGCAAAGCACTTAGTATCCACTCTTCCAATAATAGCCCATGTGTGTCGTGAAAGTCTTTATCTAGTTTGTAAGCTTTGTACGCTATCTCCAAAAATAGCCCGTACATGTGAAAATGGCTAAGTCCCGAATCTACCCTTATATTTTATGCCAGTTTCCTTTCCTATTCTTCTACACCTTTGAATGTGATTTACTCTTGTGTGTGAATATTATGTGTGTCATCTCCTTCATATCATTACTCTCGTCTGCTCAACATTACCCCATGTACGCTCAACAGACACTTAATTAGTCATTCACCAAGTCTGTCATAAATATGAGACAAAGAACAAGCTGCTAAAAATTTACAAACATAGAGTCTCAGATTTATTAGAGAGCTTTCACACCATTAACCTACAAGTTGTGCCCAGGAAGCTAAAAAAAGATGCTGACCAAATGGGGGACCTTGGCTCTTAATTATCACATGTTGAGGATCTGATCAAAGGGAATACTCAACGTATCAAAAAAGTGGTTAGGCCATCTATTCCAGATAACCAGGCCTGCTAGCAGGTATTTGAAAATGATGAAAAACTTGTGCAATTCATCCAAAATGAGACACAATTCTCCTCAAAGATGCAATCTAATTTGTGGGAGATATATGGGGACCAAATTATTCAATTAAAATCAAACAAGTTTCCTAAGGGATTGGTCACTCTGGAGAATATTTTCAGTCCAGATGATGAATTCAAAGGAATGGAAAATTACATGGCAGAAAAGTATGATGAATTTTCAGTTACTCCAAGAAAGTATCTTCAACTTGGAAAGGTATGTGATGTAAGTGAAAAACAAGATTTTGTTTCCTTGTGCCAGAAATTTAGTGATGTGTTCTCATAGGACTATGAAGATCTAAAGGAATTCAATCCTAACATAGTCCATCATTCCATCAATCTTGACCCCAACATCAAGCCAATTAGAAAAAAAAAGAGGCTATTCAACCCCAAGATTGAGCCCCTTATGAGAAAGGAACTCTCCAAACTCATTGAGGCCAAAATAATTTTTCCAATCAATTATTCTACTTGGGTGGCAAATCTGGTTCCGGTCAGGAAGAAGAACGGAAAAATACAACTTTTTGTGGACTTCAGGGATTTGAATAAGGCTTCTCTCAAGGATCACTACCCCTTGCCTTCTATGGATCAAATTTTGTAGAAATTGGAAGGATCAAAGAGTTTTTCCATGCTTGATGGTTATTCTGGTTTTAACCAGATTAAACTGAAGGAATGGGATCAATATAAAACCACATTCACCACCAAATGGGGAACACTTGCTTATAAAAATATGCCCTTTGGCTTGTTGAATGCGGGTGATACCTTCCAAAGAGCAATGGATATTTCTTTCAAGGAATTCATTAATCAGTTAATCTTGGTTTACCTGGAAGATATCACAATTTTCTCCAAGCAGAGCAGAGATCACATGAAGCACCTGGAGAAAGTGTTTAAAATATGTAGGGAATTTGGGTTATCCCTCAACCCTAAGAAGTGGAATTTTCCAATTCTTAGAGGAAATATCTTAGGGCATATTATATCAAAAGAAGGTAAAGTAATTAATTTAGAGGTAATTTTAGCTATCATGGCTCTTTACTTGCCAACTCAAAAGAAGGCTCTGCAGTCATTCCTTGGAAATATCAACTTTGTTAGGTGTTTCATCCCTAACTTCACAGGTTTGATAAGACCAATTACTCTCATGCTAAATAATGATGCATCATTCAAATGGACCATGGAGGGGAAGGAAAAATTTGAAAAGATAAAAAAAGATATTTCCCTATTTCTTCGTCTGCCATTTATGATTATGATTCTTCTTCAAACCTTGATTTGGTTTCAACTAAGGATGTGACTCTTACATCTACTTTTGCTTGAGCTCTTTCTATTTATTTAATTTCAACTCTTATCTCAACTTCATCTCTCACTTCAGCCTCTTCTCTAGCTAAATCTTCTTCTTTAGTCTCTACGTTAGTGAAGTATTCAAGATTTAATTTTATGTATGGAAACTTGACATCCAATGGATTAACAAAACTCAGGTTACTGGTGAGAGAATTTTTTGGATGAAGGGGAAACATCAAATTTTTTTGTTATATATTATCTTCACTTAAGTTCTTCAAAAATTGGGTTGGTGTGCCCGCCTTGCCTTTGTGACCATGTGTACCTTCTATTAGCAAGTTTGAAAATTTGAGATGAATTTAGGATATTATTTGTGGTGCTTGAATCTTTCTCTCTTTCCAATTCAACACCACATTCTTCTTCAAGATCCAAAACTCTTGTGGCTATGAAGTACTGCGTAAACTTTTGTCTATTATGCCAGATAGCCTCTCTCATATCTTCATAGTGTCTTATTGAATATGGAATAACAATTAAGGCCTTTGAAGAGGAGGGTTACTTAGAATAACCATGGTTCTGAGACATAGGCTCTCATGACTCTTCAGCTTCCAAAATTTTGTTTTTTGATTTTTTGATTTTTTTTGTATTTTCTTGACATTGTATTTTGGGTGTAGATGCTGCCAAGTCTACCCCATGGTGGGTTCCAAAAACTATTGGAAAGAAAATTTATCGGGTGGAAAAATTGGTGGATTTCTTTCCAACGCTCTAGGATTCTAAGTCCCTCTACTTGAATGGTATAGCTCTGTGTTTATATGCACATGTGAAATGTGGTTTTTGTGGTGGGATTATGGTCAAGGTTACAACATGGGAACCTCACAGACTCCACCGAACCTATGGAAAAATCTAGCAATTTCTTACTAGAGAGGAATTTTCTTAGAGAGTAGGAAAGGGAGTGAGAAATACAAGGAGAAAGACTAATTATGCAAGTAGAAAATCATATTCTTTCCAAAATTAATAAGAAATTTCACATACACAATCTTATAAAGAAAAAACTATGTTTATGACACTAATGATGAGTGGAAACCATGCATACAAATTTGTAAATATTCATACATCTAAGAAGAAAATAATTCCTTCCTTGACTGATATTTCAACAAGTTATATTATGCAAAAGAAAATAAGAACGTGAGTTGAGAAAACAGAATAATGCTATCTCTTTCATATAACTCCAAGCAATAATATCTTTTTTACACATTTTTATTACACTATGAGTATATAAAATTGACAACCCCCTAGAATGAGGGATTCATTACAATATATAGAAATATGAATTTCTTACTCATCTTCCCTCACATGAATCTTCACATTCCTATTCCACTTGTGCCATTTTATATGCCTTGAAAACTCCATATTTTCTATTTCCATGGTGAAGAAGATGAAAAGACCTTTCTAAAAATTCCAATTTTGACAAATTTGGACAACTTAGGTGAAATATATAGCCACGCAGGTATAGGGGGGTGAGGAGGAACTCAGCTTCTCTAAGTGCTTCCAAAATATGCAATTAAATGATTTTCCCCTTTTCCCTTTATTGCGGGTGATTTAGGGGTGCGGGGAACTGATGAAAATGATGAAATGTTTCATTTGTTCCCTTAATCATCACTTCATCTACAGTGCATTGGGTTGGAGTGTTGGTCGACTAATTATCTTGGGGTTAGAACTCAAGAACTGTTCCACCCCAACCCTTTATTCCTGTAATCCCTCGCATCTCTACATTAGTATTCACTTTACTTTATTTTATGAAGTTGTATGCCCTTTGGGAAACCTATGAAATATGGGAACTATTACTTCCATGCTAAGTTCCTCTATAATGCAAAATCCCCACATGACACTGACTGCTCCACTTCCCTTTGACTTCGCACTTAAGTCTACCTTTGACTCGTGAGACGTCTTCTACTGTGAGAAACAACATTTTATGGGGAATGTATTCCCCACTTACCCTATTCTTCTGCAACCCATTTGGTCCACATTACATTATTACCCCTCTCTCCGCTTTGAACCCCACTGCCTTTGTTTTTTGGCCCGTCCTTTATTTCGGGGAACTAGTTCCCATGAGGAACTAGTTCCTCGCATTCCACAAACCTCTACCCCACTCACATTAAACCAATACCTTCATATTGTTAATTTGAGGTGATCCCAGAGAACCTTCTCTCATATGGAATACATTATTTCATTCCATCCTCTACCCGATACTACGCACAACACTAAACCCATTAGATTTTTAAGAAAATAGATAATTCAGTGAACTTGAGGCCTGAAGGAACTTGTTCCTTAGTTCCTCTCCAAGCCCGCATTTCTGTAATACACTATTTTTTACCCTTTTTCCAATTTCCCCAGTTTTTATAATTATTTTATATTTTTCTTGAAATGAGGAGTTAGGAAAAGAAGAGTGAACTTCCCAAAAAGATAATTTATCCAATTTTACCATTTTACCCCAAATTTTGACTGAGTGTTGAAATTGAAGCCTAGAGAGAAGGGGAAAGTGCATCCTAATTATTCCTAGCATCCAAAATTATGAAATACCTTGATTCTTCCTCTAATCTCCCAGAAAACATGATTTTCCTTCAGGCTCATAGGTTGTACATGTTAAAATTAGTCGGTGAGTAGGATTGTTTGTGTCTTGTGAAAGGCTTAAAACCATCATCCTCTACAACTCTCAAATACCTTTCCAATTATGTTTTTTTTGGCCTCCAAATCTTTACAGAGCTCCTATAATACTTCATGAAACTCAAGGTTCATTTGTATACCGCAAGCTGCTTCATCCTCCAAGACCTACTTTTGCTAAAATTGTCCCAAAACCCTCTAAAGCTTCCCAGAATCTTCCAAAGCTATTTCCACAACATTATTATTTCTCTTATACACCTCCATGATGAATATATATCTTCAATAATGCTTTGGTGACTATGCACTTGTCTTAGAAAGGTTGATGAGAGCCCTTTATAAGCTTGCTTGAAAACCCGCTTTAAGAGATATTACTCCAAAGGAGCTTGAATGGTCTTATTTTTTCTAAATAACCTATGGAGAATGATGAAATTCATATATGGACCACTAATAATAGGACTTGAAACTAGGGGGTGAGGTTGATCAGGGGGTGTCTAGAAAGGTATGACATAGAAAGTTTTTGACACTAGGGTATGGTCCCATTTTTGGGTGAATTTTTTCCATGCAAAAACACTTGAAAACATGAGTGTTAGGAGTTATCTATGTTGATGTATCAGTCCACCTCTTTTTGGAATATTTGCAAGATACAGAAGCATATTGGTTTTATTATCTACTGAGTAGGTCCATAACTAACTAGAGTGATATGAAGACCTAGTTTAAAACCATATTAAAACCTACAGAATATGCACACACACTTTTGGCCCAATGGTCTCAACTAAAGAAGGATCCCTTAAAACCAATGAGGTATTTTTCTATAAAAATTTAACAAAATTCTCTACAAGATCCCTAAAGTAGCCTGACCTACTGAAGATAACAAGAAAAGATTCTTCACAAATGCTTAGATTTTCGAGGTGGATTTTACGTTGAGAAGAACTCAACTGAGAGATTTGGATGAGGCACAAAATCTTACAATCGAGGTCCAAGATGAAGTGATCATGTCGGGGAAAATAAAAAAGGGTCTAAGTAAGGAGAAAGGACAATGTTCAAATGTAGGTACCTCAGATTCATTAGTTTAGAAGTTGGCTAATGATGTCATGTCTCTTAAGAAGTAGTTAGATCAAGCTTCCATTAGTAGAGATGCTCCCAAGAATAAATTTTCAAATTGATAAAGGATTCTTCCACCTCCCCATATAATTTCTCTCAAGGAACCTCTAATAAATGTAGCTTGTGATGCTAAGGGAGAAGAAGAAATTGATGAGTTAGAAGAAGAAAATAAGGATGATAATGTCCTCGAGATTAAAAAAGTAGAATATGATGCACAAGTCAATTTTAGTGAGTATTCCTTAGGAGAATACGATGATGAATATGCACCAAGATTCTCATGTGCCATATTCTATTGATCTCAGTCTCAAAAGGGAACAACTTCCTTCACTGATGCCAAAAAGAAGAAGAAAGAGGATCTTAAGGTGGTGATTCTACAAAATAATATAATTAATAGAGGATCCTCACTTCTGCTATCTATAGAGTCTGAAAAATATAAGCCTGATCCCATGGAAAACAAGAAGCAATCTGCGATACCAAGTAAGTCTTGTAGTACTTCTCACAACTATAGTTCTACGTCTAAGACTAATCTTACAAAAGATTATAATGCTCATTCAAAATCAGCCAACGCTTCTCAACCAACTACTCCGTCTACTAAATCTTGCCAAACTTCTAAAGAAATGCCTCCTCCCCTTCTACTCCATTCAATATTATTGAGCACGTGAACAATTCCAAGGTTCAAATTTCTAAATATGAGTTCTTACAAACCCATCTGCAGAAATTTGAAAAGGCTCGACAACTACATCAAGGGCGATAACCCAATACCCAATACTATAAATCCCAATTCAAAAGGGTTATTGCTAACACCACCCACTTGAATGAAAAACATGATTTCCCTAAGCACATATAAAACTAAAAAAGTAGAACCATTCTACCTTTCCCTCCTAATTAAAGGCCACCAATTGAACAATTACATAATAGAATTAGGTGCTTCAGACAATGTAATGCCAATAAAAGTTACTAATTCCCTAGGGCTCACCTTGATATGAGTAACTTACTCCTAATATTCTATGGAATCTAAGGAAGTTCTACTAGTATGTAGAATCAAATATTCTCAAGTGGCCCTTACGGAGTTTCTAGACAAGAAGGTTTTTCTTACTATTTTGGTATTAGACATTCCAACATCCTTTGACATGTTGTTGAGCAGGAGTTTTTGCAGAGATTCGGGTGGTGAGATACAAATGGATTTGTCCTTGAAAACCATTCTAGTGAAAGGATATATGAAGACGTTGTTACCCATGCGAAATATGAAGTACACTATCCAAAAATTAGAAGATCCAATGGCTGACATCAAGACAACAGATACTTCCTGACTTCTAAAAGAGATGAGAATCTACCGATCCTCATAGAATATTAATAATATTGGATATGGTCAATGGAATTTTATGGAAGCCACTCTAGTGTAGATACTAGAGCCAAAATTATTTTAACTTATACAAACTACAAGTTACATCCTTTTTCCTACAAATTACAATTTGAAACTACCAATAATACTACAAAATATGAAGCCCTTCTTCTAGGGATGGATGTTTTTAAATTTATGGGTATAAAAAAGATTAAATGTCTTGGTGCTGCTGAGGTGATCGTAAAACAAGTGAGAAATCAATATCAGGTGAATAATTCAAGGCTCAAGAATTATAGAAACCAAGTATAAGATTGCATTGAATCTTTTGATGCTTTCTCTATCCAAGTTATTCCCCGTGAGAAAAAAAAGAAATATGATTCTCTTACAGTATCAACCTCTCTTATGACCCCACACCCATCCTCGAATAAGGAAAAAGTGATTGTTGAGATTGTGTTCAGGCCAAGTGTGCTAAATAATGCAAATCATTGGAATGTATTCAACAATGATAGTCATCTTCTCTCTTTCTTGGAACAAAGAGACAACTTCAACAATATTGTCTACAAAGTAATTGATGCTCTAAATCAAGAGTTTGTTATAGATGAAGATAAAGAAGGGATTGACGGGGTTGACTCAGAATGTGTCATTAGATTGAAAAAAAACAATATTATAAAAGGTATTGTGTCTCTCTAATACTTTTTTTATAAACATGACATATTCATTAAGGAGAAAGATAAAGATTCATCTCGGTATCCCACTAATTTTGAGAAAGAAAATATCACTACCGCAAAACATATAAGAATAGTAAATATTCAAAGAGTTATTCACTAGAAAAAAAGAGAAGATTAATCCCATTGTTAATAAAATATTATGATGTTTTTGCATACTCCTATGATGAGATCAAGTCATTCTATCCCAAAGAGATGCATCATTTAATCCCACTGAAGCCCAAAGCCAAGCTTTCCAGGAAAAATAAGTGACCATATAACCCAAAGATTGTAGAAATAATCCAAGAAGAGGTCCAGAAAATGATAAATGCAAGAATATATTTCCATATTCACCACTCCATGTGGGTGGGTAATATTGTTCCAATACAGAATAAGAGTGGAGAAATAAATATCTTTGTTGATTTCCATAATTTGAATTAGGTCTCGTTGAAATATAACTACCCACTTCTTATCATGGATCACATCCTACATGAATTCAAAGGATCAAATATGCTTTCATTGCTTGATGGATTCTCTGCGTATGACCAAGTGGAGGTGGTGGAAGAATATAAACACAAAACAACATTCACAACTCCATGGGGCACTTTTTCCTACACCCGAATGCCATTTGGTCTTATCAATGTGGGAGTAACTTTTCAACAGGAAATGGATCTTGTCGTCAAATACCTCAAACATTACATTTTCATCTACCTTGATGACCTCACAATGTTTTTAAATAAGTGAGGAGATCATATGAAGCATCTAGAACAAGTTCTAATCAGGTTCTGACAACATGGAATATCTTTGAATCCTTATAAATGCATTTTCATTATTACTAAAGGAAAAATCCTTAGACACGTCATGAACAAGGAGCCAAAATTGATCTAGAAAGAATAAGGGAAATTGAATAACTATACTTAACCATAAAGAAGAATGGAATTCATTATTTCTTTAGTAAGGTAAACTTTCTTTACCGCTTCATCCCAGATTTTACAGAACTGACCAAACATATCACAAGTATGATGAATCCCCAATCAAATTTAAAGTGGAATAATGAAGGAAAGGTAACTCTGGTATGTCCTAATTCTGATAAATATTTTATTTTGTATTTCTATGTTTCAGAACACATGCTTTCGACCATCTTAGTTTAGAAGAACGAAGAAGGCATTAAAGCACCTATTGATTTTATGAGCTGTCAACTGAAAAACCATGAGTTGAGGTAAAATAAAATAGAGAAACATGTATATGTTGTGGTCAAATCCGTGAAGATTTTCATATTTTACATCCTCAAATCCCACACTTTGGTGATGGTTCCAGGCTCTGTAGTCAAATTAATCCTAAACCAGCAAGATTCAGGAGCTAAGAGAGGAATTTGGGTGTCTAGGATCCAAGAGTATGACTTGGACATCTGACCTTAAAATATTGTGAGAGGAAATGGCTTGTGTAGGCTAATTGATAAGGATGAATCCCTTAAGACTCAAAAAGATGCCAAAGAGTGCATATGCTATGAATGTATAAGTAAGGATCATCCCCAAGTTCTTTTTGTAAGTACCAAAAAAGAGTGGTATTTTGATATTTCATACTTCCTCACGTATGGATAATTCCGACTCATCTTAACTATAAGAAAAGCAATTCCCTCATGCTAAAAACATTTGTAAATGTCATTTGGGATCACATGCTATAAAAAAGAGGATTAGATGGATGTTTTCTGAGGTGTGTTGATAAAGAGAAACAATAAAGGTTGTTAAAAGCCTATCATGATGAAGTTTGTGGTGGGTATTTATCTGTTATGGTTACCACACACAAGATCCTCCATGGTAGGTATTATTGGACTACCTTGTTTGCAAATGCTCAGCAGTGGGTTTCCAAATGTCAACCTTGTCAATAATTTGTTGGAAGAACACAACTTACTTCTCTTCCTTATTGGTCAGTGGTTATCAAAGAACCTTTTCAACAATGGGTCCTAGATTTCAATGGAGTTCTCAATCTTCATTCAAGTGCAGAGCACATATATGTACTCATGAAAAATTATTACTTCACCAAATAGGTGGAGGTAATCCTGGTTAAATAATCCAAATCTAAAATGGTATGTAACTTCATCAAATAAAACATTATCATTCATTTTGGAATTCCCCAAAAGATTTTAGTTGATAATGCAACATACTTTTCCTCTATGGAGTTGACCAAGTTCTGCTATGGATATGGAATATCACTTTCACATGTATTCGAATACTACCCACAAGAGAATGGTTAGGCCAAGTCAAGTAACAAAATAATTGTCACAATTTTCCAAAAGCTAGTTGATTAGTGTAGACACCTAAAATCCGCTTCCACAATTTTAATGTCAAAGTGGTACTCATTATCCTTGATTTCACCATTTCCATTATAATTAGTGATTTCCGCTAATTAACTAACATTTCCCTCTAGTTTGGTCAATTAATGACACTTTGTTAATTAGCTATCTTCTATCTCATTCCAGATGCCAATTAATGACACTTTGTTAGTTATAATCCTCTTCGAATTAATAATTAGGTATTAATTAGCTAATTAAGCTCTTTTAACAAGAATTTAATCAATAAACCCTCTTATTGGCTGAATCCCACATTCAAATGCTTCTAATCTCATCAAATTCAACTTCAAACACCTTCAATTATCCTAACAAACTTATTCTAGCATATTAATTAATCCCCATTGATTAATTAAAGAACCCTCAACTCCCATAAAGTATTAACTCACTTGCTAACTCACCTAGCTATGGTTATTTAACCTAAGGATACTTTATGCTTTATTCATTTCTCCCACATGCACCAAGTTGCAAGCCTTTCCCAAATGGAAAGCCTATAAAAAGGACCAAGCTCCTTCCTGTCAAATTTACACCATGTTTTGAATAACATTAATCATATAAAACAAATGAACCTTACACCATTGTTAGAATTGATTGCTTTTAAATCTTCATAGGTTCAATTCTTATAGCAATCAATCAAAAATAGTAGGAATTCTTGTAGTTTAAATGTTTAAAGTCATTTAGATTTCCTTTTGCATTCCATTAAGATTTTATCTTGATGTTTCATTTCTAAACTTAAGCTTGGATCTATAATATTATGGTGTTAGTCTTTATTAGTTAGTTGTTGCAAAATTTTGGGGTATTATGATTTGGTATGCCAAGTGGGACCCACTCAATTCTCCTTTTCATTCATTTTCAAGATTTTTTAGATTAGTTTCAAAGTTTTGATTTAGTTAACCCTTTTTTATATTAATGGATACATATCAAGTTTCTTAGCTAGTTTAGGTAGGATTGTCTTGTTTTTGTGCTCTTTGCAGGATCAAAGGAGGTGAGGTGCTATTAAAATTGATCCAAATTGAAAAAGTTTTGACCTTTTTGAAAATTTTTGAAAAAAAATTCATGTTTATACCACATACAGGAAGTCTACACCTATGTTTTTCTTCCACGCACTGGAATTGAAAGGGTCATTCTCATACTACAAAGTACACACTCACGTTCTAAAGTTCGAGCTCATGTTGTCAAGCCCTTGTTCACATCTTACTAGACGTGTTTGCATTACACTATGTATGAGATCTCTGTGTTGAGGCCACACTAACTATTCTAAGGCCACACTGCTATCTCACTGGCAATGCTGGTGTTAAACTGCTGCCTTCCAGACTATGTTTTATGTCAAATCCATGCTCACACTACCAAGGTCGCGTTGGTGTGTTAAAGGATATGATTCTATTGTCAAAGGCACACTAGTGCTCAAAGGAACGTGTTGTTGTGTAAAGGGGCACACTAGTGTGATTTGTTCAAATTTACACTAGCTTCAAGGTTTAAAATTCTGATTTTCTATTTTTCCTGTTGATTACATGTTTTTCTAACTGTTTTCTGCAGGTTCTTAATATTTTAAATCATATTTTCTAACAAGTTTACTTAATTTTTTTATGAATGCTTTACTTTCTATGTTTTTTACAATTTAGTCTAAAATTTTGTGTATGCTCTTCTCTTGCACCTTAGGGTGATCTTGAGAATGAAAAAAAAGCTTTTAATTTCCATTTTCTAACATTTTGGTTAAATTGGAAACTTCAAATCTTTCATTTTGGCTTAAGGGAATGAACAAATCATCAATTTTTTATTAAAGTTCATTTTTGGCTAATTTGAAAAATTTAAATCTTTCATTTTCTAATATGTCCCTCATTTTCTAATTTTAAATTTTTGGTATTTTGAATCAATATATTGAGTACAAATATGTCCCTCAATCATGTTCTAGTTGTAAAAGCATCAAACACAGGGCCCCTTCTTGTCTATCGAATCCTGCTCCTAAATATAAAGAAAATTTGTTTTCACCAAATTTGAAAGGTAAACATATTCCCAAAAGTATTCCTAAGGTGATTACTTCTAATCCCTTTACTGCACTACTGAAAGATGAAGGGATACCATCCTCATAGGTTCCCCATTTAGTTCCCTCAGCTCCATCAACTCATGTAGATACCCCTGCAGCCTCTTATGCTCCATCGACTCATGTGGATCTCCCTGTATCCCCCTTTGTCCCAGTAGCTCAGTTGGATCCCCCTGTAGCCCCCTCATCCCCCTCCTTTTTTACTCCTTTTGATATTCCTCCAATCACCAAATCCCCTCTTCTCCTTTCCCAACCTTCTGAGGATGGAGTTATCTCTAATCCAATCTCCTTGCTCCTACTCTCTTTTTGGATGAAACTTCCTCTTTACCATCTCCTTCTTCCTTGATGGTTGAAGACTGTGGATCACCAAGAATTACTAGAAGTAAATAAAAAAAATAGGATTTAGGTATCAACAAAAATATAGGAAGGCTTACCAAGATCGAAAAGCTTCAGCTTGAAACAACTCAAAAAATTTCTCAAGGAACTCAAGGTATTCTCTCCATTGCAGGTGGGGGGAAATCAAAATCTAAAAAACAATGATTCTATCTTAGAACATTAGGGGGTTAAATTCTCCCTAGAAAAGAAGAGTCCTTAAATATATCAGACTGAATCATTCTCCCAATATCATAATGTTGCATGAGACTAAACTCAAAGAGGATAATATCCTTCCTAGGATTTGGCCTAATACCTCCTTTTCCTCCCACTCCTCAGTTGGTAATTTTGGGGGCCTTTGCAGCTTCTGGAATCATACTGTTATTTTTTGGTGAATGCATTATCACTACCCCTTATTTCTTAGGTATCTTCTTTCAATAAATTATTTCAAGCTTGGGATGGATTTCAGTCAATGTTTATGCCCCAAATCTGGAATGTCATAGGGATAATATCCAAAAATATATAATAGATTTTAAAAATAGATGCAAACATCTTCCCTAGCTCATTGTTGGGGACTTTAATACCCCTCTTTTCTCTTCAGAAAATATTTTTAGTGCTCCAACTAGCTGCAAAAATATGGAATATCTTTCAAATTTTATCAGACAAAATGAATTCTTTGATTGTGACCTTCATGGAGCTTCCTTTACTTGGTCAAATAGAAGATTAGGTTTCAATCATATTCAAATATGGTTGGGTAGGTTTCTTGGTTCTCTAGATTGGCTTTTTCATTATAGTGATTTCTATCTGATGGCTCTCCCCAAGGATTATTCCGATCATACTCCCTTACTTTTGAATGCAGCCAAATTCCATAACACCAAGAATCCTCCTTTTTTATTTGAGTTGTCCTAGCTACAAAACCACAATCTAGATCCCATAATTAAAGATTGATGGAGGATGGATATAGAATGTTCTTCCATGTATAGATTTGTAAATAAACTCATCTTTATCAAGAAGAAACTTAAAATTTTGAAATCCAAATCTTTTGGAGACATAAGGGAAAGGAAGCAACAACTTTCTGCAAAGCTATCTTAAGTCTCTACTCTTATTGAAATAGTTGGTAGAAATTCTCAATTACATCAAGAATAATTAAAAATTTTAGGTGTCTTTCATAACACTCTTTCCGAAGAGGAAATATATTGGATGCAAAGATCTAGGGCTCTTTGGCTACAATAGGGAGATCACAATACAAAAAACATTTATACCACGTCTAGTAAACATAAGATCATAGATAAGGTCAAATAACTATTAACAGTGGATAGGAATCATTTGAACACTGAGGAGGCTATTTTGGAGAAATTAGTTAATTTCTATACCAACCTGCTCAATGTGGAGAGTCCTCTGAATGAGGAGGATGTTATGAAAATTTTGTACCACATCCTAAAGCTGGTCACAGATGAAATTAGTGCAAATATTACTAAGCCTTTTTCAATCGAATAAGTTCATAGAATGGTATTTTCCATGAAAGGTGATAAATCTCCAGGCCCTGATGGCTTTCTTGCAACTTTCTTTCAAGCCTTATAGAACATTATTAAAATTGATCTTCTAGAGGTAGTCAATGAATTTCAAGGTAATTAATCTATTCTTAAATAATGGAATAATACTTTTATTCCTTTGGCTCCTAAATCCTTTGGGTTTAAGTTTGTCTCTAATTTTCGTCATATTAGATTTTTCAATACTTCATACAAAATCATTACCAAGATGTTGGCTACTAGGTTGAAACCTTATATGGATAGCCTCATCTATGAACAACAAAATGGTTTTATTGGTGTTTTTCTCATCCTCGGTGGTGTGATTTATGTTCGAATCCATTCACATGACCCAACATTATAAAATTGCATGGATGAAAATTAATCTTGATATGCATAAAGCCTTTGATAGAGTCAGCTGGTCCTTTCTTATTAAAGTTCTTAGCAAATTTTTCTTCTATTAGAAATGATGTAAATGGATTCACATCTGCATCTCTTCCCCTCAATTATCTATTTTGGTGAATGGCCTTCTGGCTGGCTACTTTTCTAACTGTAGGGTTATAAGACAAGGTGACCCCCTCTCACTCTTTCTCTTCATTCTTATGGTGGATGATTTAAGCTATGCCATGGGTGCTACGTAAAATGTTATAGCCATTTTGGGTTTAAAAATTACATCCAGAGTCCCAACAGCTAATCATAAACATTTTTTGATGATACTCTTCTATTGGGTGTAACCTTTGTCTTTAAAGAAAGAACTATTAAAAATATTCTCGACATCTATCAATCAACATTACAACATCTCGTCACTTTTACAAAAAGTAGTGTTGTTTTCATTAATACTCCCCCTAATAGGAAAATAAATATTGCGGTCATTTTTTGATGTAGCATCACTGATATGTCTTCCTCCTATTTGGGGCTTCCCCTTTTTAAAGGAAAAAAACTAAAGAACCTCTAGGCTTCGGTGATTGATAGATTCCAAAAGAATTTGGTGAGTTGTAAGGGCACCCTCCTTAGCCAAGCTAGTAAGTTGTAATTTGTTAAAACTACCCTACAAAGTCTCCCCCTCTACTTCATCTCTCTCTTAAAAAATTTCTCAATGGTTGTTGTACGCACCAAATTTTTCATGTGCTACATTGTCAGAACAGTTTAAAATCCCCAATGATGATTAATATCTTTTCCAATGGTGTTCGAGTCTAATTTCCCAATTTTAGTATATATTTATAGACTATAATTCTTTCCTTGTCCGTTTCCATGCTTTTCCTGCTTTCCTTTATCATTTTGCTATCTTTTTTCTTAGCTTTTGACTTTAAGTCACAGAACCGCCACGGAGGTTACGGCACCACCGCAAAAGTTGTGCAACGTCTAGTCTACCCTTAGTGGTGGTTACATAACCACCCCTCTATGTAGACTAGTGGTCCTATGTGTATTTGACCGAGACTCTTTTGGTGTGTTCTGAATGTGTGTCAACTTCTTCAAACTTGATTTTAGCACACATTTCTTAACCAATTTGGTTGTTCTTGAGCTCATTTGATGTGTACCAAACCCTTCCTACTTTGAATTGTCAGTTAATTTCCCCTTTTTTATGAGAGGTGGCATTTATTGGCTGTCAAATGGCTTAGACCATTTCTCTTTCTTTTTCCTATAAGAGCCAAGATTCTATCTAGAACATTGGTTAGAGATTATTTTTTTAAATTGCACTGTTATGTTGTTTGTAATCATGTCAAGAAATACATAACCAAGCTCATCTCTTTTTGCTTATCATTCTCTCACATGTGTTGCCACCAGATTGCTTGCAAGCCATTCTAGCTTCATCATTTCCTCCACACAAGCCAACATAGTTCCCTAGGCTCGTATAAACACCAAGTAGGAAAGAATCTGAGGGGAAAACAAACCAAAACCGATTTTTTCATTGTCATGGTTCTATAATTTCTAGGTTGGGTGTGTATTTAGATTGTTAAATCTTTATTTATTTTAGTAGATATTATTCCACATTCTATAAGAGTATATTAGTTTCTGTATCTTTCCTTTATTCACAAAAAGCTTCTACTAAAATTTGCTTCCTGCCTAACCATGTGGGTTTGTGATGTCCTAAACAAATCCCCAAGTTATATGGATGATTCATATTTTATTTTGACTCTGATGATCTTAATTTAAGGTTTCACACAATCTAGCAGTCTCCTTGGCACAATGGCATAGTTACATTTTTCCGTGCACCCATGTGCGCCCTTACGTGCCTTTCTTGTTTCTCTCTTTGTGTCCCCTTTCCTTGTTTCCTCTTATCCTTGCTTAGCATGCGTCCCCTTCCCTCTGCATTCTTATATCTCTTTCAATTTTCCCTTTGTGCCTTCCTTCTATGCACTCACTTTCTTTCCTAGTTTGTTGCGCACTCCTTATGCACACACATGTTGACTTTCCCTTCAAATTGGCTAAGTACATTTCATTTCTTTGTACTTTCATGCCTCACACTTCTTTCCTTCCTAGTTTACCTTGTATACTCATTTCTTCCTTGTTGTCACGCCTTCCCCAGTTGAATGCTCACGCCCCACTTGCATACTTATCTTCTGCATATATGCTTTTATTTCTTCCACGCACGTCACCTTCGTGCACCTTCCTTCTACATTTTTGAACCTCTTATTTTCTTTCCTTATGCCTACTTCTGCACCAGTCAATGTGCCACGTCATTTCCTGTCAGACCTGAGTGTAATACACATAACCTATCAAAGTGTGCCAACAAGGTGCTGAATCTTGATAATGAACCAGTGTGTGACATGTGGCAGAAATGACAAGTTAGATGAACAGTTGGCTAATTCCATCAGTCAATCAGCATGTGCCACATGTCTCTCATGTTCAGTTGTATTGTAGATATTTTGATAGCCATAAATTTTGTTATAGGTCTATGAAACATGCGTGTTAGGGATCATTTGAAAGCTACTGACCTAGGCTACATGTTGGAGTATTTGAAATCAAATTCAGGAGGGATTTGGTAGGTAAAAAATAGAGAAACATCTTTCAGGTCATCAATGCACATATCTAATTGATCCATCCACCCATATTTATGCAGATTTGGTCTCCTTCCTTCTTCTACATTCCAAATAGACATGGGGAGGAACATGTAATGACATTACAGGTGGTTTTACATGCATTTATCACTTGTTGTTGGTGGTTGAATATTTGAATTTGAGTTTCCCTCCCCTTTCTCCTCCTTTCTCTCCTTCTTCTTCTATAAATTGTAGAGCTCTTCTCATGAAAATTGATCCCTCTTTGTTGTAATGGCACCATGCCAAAATGGTAGATGACTTCCCACAAGTTTAGACCTTAAACTTAGTCTCTACAATGTATTTTTTCCTCCTGCCATGAATGTAAAATTAGTGTGCATCCTTAAGCAATAAAAATTGGGTTTTATAGAACTCTTGTCTATCATTTTCTCATTTTTGTTACGTCTTGCCTATGTTCACGTTTTAGCATGTTGTGCACATTTCTTTTTTGCATGTTCCATATTCATGTGTTGTTGGTGTGTGGAAAGCTATTTATGGGGTTCTTTTCTATAGTGTTCACCTATCTGGCCTCTCTCCCACACTTTCTCCTTTTCATACCCCTTGCAGAGAGTGATTGACCCTCTTTCTGGCATTATCACCTTCCCCTAGCTTAGGATTTCCTTCATGCATCTCCTTCTCACCCTAGTCCCTTGGAATCGTAGAGTAATGTAGATAGTTTACTTTCTAGCATTAGGAGTATTGTTAGTAGTAGAAATAGGTAGAGGAACTAGCCTTCTCTAGAGGTCTGTCTCCGCGCATAGGGACCCACAACCTAGAGACAATCCCATTGTTGCCTCAGAATTATTGATCCATCACGATCACATTATGGGTGCAATTTTGAGCTCCAAAATTTTGCATGGGAATTTTTTTTTTAAGAAGATTCTACATCTATTTAGTGTTATTATAATTCCCCTTCATTTTTTGTAAGCTTCCATAGATCATATTGTTTCTTTTGGGGAAGTTTAATGGGAAGAAAAGCTTCTGAGAATCTTTCCTTTCTTCTTGTGACTCTAAGGAAAGAATAGAGGAAATTGTATATCCACAAGTAAAAATTGGAAAAGTCTTGATTTATTAGAATAGATTAGATCTCCTTTGCACAAGGAAATTACCACAACCAGTTGTTTTCTTTTTTAGTTTTCTTAGTTTTAGCATAGAAGCAAGTTTAATTCATTAGAAGAAATTTAATTTGTCTGTGTGTATTTCTTTTTTTTCCAGAAAGTATCAAAACTACAAAAGCATAGATTAAATAATTAATTTCCTTATTTGTTTATTTCTTTCATTTAAATAATTGAAAATCACAAAAATATTAGATTAGCCTTGTTTTGCTTGTTCAATTAGTTAGCTTTCATTTATTAATTAATTGTTGGCAACGCATATATTTAATTGATTCTGAGGAAAGAAATTCAATATTTTTAATTTAAATATGTTTGTTTCCATTTGTTAAATTAGGAACTTAGAGTTAATTAGAAACGGATAAACACATCTCCCCACGTATCCCTAGTTATCTTAGGATTAACCTTTCCCTCTTGCGATTTTCTTTGCGATATTTTTTGTTTCTTTTCTTTAGTAGTTTACATATCCTACATGACCATTCAAGGCCCTCAACAACCAAGAGACCAATTGTATGATCCCTAAGTCCCACATCCAAATGCACCTTACCTATTTACAGATATTGACACGAGCCTTAGAATCTTAGTTTTCCAGTCCATGCCACTTCCACCTGCCATTGTCTCACAGTTTACAATGTTAAACACTAAAGCATACAAGTCTTACTAGTTCTCGCAGAACCATCCTAGACAAAACTAGTTCCCACAATCCACTCACTTGTCCTCTTCACATGTTTCGCTCTCATGCTTCCATGACCTTGTCTGGAAACTTCTACGAGGTAAATGCAAGATAGTTCTCACATCTTCCACAACCTGTTGTGATCATTTTTGTGAGCCAGATATTGACCGCCATTTACGTGATATCATCATCTCAGACCGCTTCATCTCACCCACGTAGGTAAGACAAGATTTTGTTACCTTATACAAGTAGATTCCATTAGTGCCTGTACAAGACATTAGATTTTCTTGATCTTTCCGTATTCACATTTCTCCCATTCACCTTATATAGCTTCCACATAGTTATTTATCTATTCCACATCCGTTGTCCTGATACAACCTCAGGAGTTTGAGTATGCCTGAAAGTCACGTGTTGATTTTCAATTATACAAAAACTGGTGAACTTGACATGAAGGAATAGTTCCTTCTCATTTATATTGTTTCTACCTTCTTTCATCCATCCTTCTCCTCTCCCATTATTCATCAGGTATTTATATACCCCCCGAATATATCGGGTCAATAATACGGCAGGCCCATTTTGGGTCTTAAAGCATTTTATTACCACATGTGTATGTAATAATCACCCTCACTATCTAGGTGGGATGATAATTACTCATCCAATTTACCTTCCCTTCACACTCCTCCTCCTCAAGGTGTCAACAATGATTCATTAGTTAGGATTGAGGAAATTGATCAACCTACATATATCCCGCAACCTGGGTTCTTCAATTCAAACAACATGACACTCGCAGAAGAACAAGGGTTCAATCCTTGGGTATTATCAAAAATGCAAATCAGTATGTAATCTAGTTCACTCCCGTATTACCTATTTCCAAATGATGAACTCATGGTGTGCTTCACCTAAAGTGATGAGTATCTTAATGTAATAGACCAATCCTTGGCCTAGATGTAATAGTACACTAGTGTTATTCTTCAGAACAACTCTACTACCCCTTCTCCTACAACAAGAAATACATCCAAATAGAGGTGGCATCTCACATATCAATCTATAGCAGCACATCATATGTCTTTGCTTCCCAACTAGAAACTCTGTCTGCGATTGATATAATTTCAACATTGGTGGATAGATTTAGGGAATTAGAGATTTCCCATCCTTTTCGTGTAACACCTTTTGCAAGGAAAAGAAAGATTCCCCACCATGCACAGAACTTTAGTTATGTGCCCTCGGCACCTTCACCTCCTTTGGTTTACATGGGTGTTCCCAACATTGGATACCTTCTTACTAGATTAGGCACATTAGGTATGCCCTCTAACACTTCGTATGGGTATCTTCCACAGGTGCCAACTAGAAGTGTGTTCTTGAATGCCATCCAATTGGTAATGTGATGTTCCCTAGTTTTGTACCTGTTGTATATATTTACCCCCCAGGTAAATATAGACACCCAAGGCAAATCGGGACTCGGAGGCGGAGAAACATGGTGGAAAAACATAAATAAAATATGTATTCAGGTCTCCAAAACCCACCAACAAAGAAAATATGTTGTCGGGTCTCCAAAACCCGACGTAAAAGGAATCGGGTTTCGGTGGCGCAGGAACATGTCGGGGGGTCTCTAAAACCTGACATCAAAGAAATCGGGTCTCAGCGTCGGGGAAGCACGTCAGGGAGAACATGGTAAAGAAGCATGTCACAAGGGTTGGAAAACCTGACATCAAAGGCAAATTGGGTTTCGGGTTTCGGGAAACACGAAACATGAAACATGCAAATCGCAAAGGATGTCCCGATGCTCGAGGGTTCCGCAAACCCGACAACAAAGAACATGTCGCAAGGGTTGGAAAATCCGATGCAAGGTAAATCGGGTTTCGGAGGTGGAGAAACACGGGGCAAAAACATGTCGAGGAATCCTCCAAACCCGATGCAGATGCGAAGGAGAAACCCGAACCCGACTGGAAACAGACCCTGACGCGGGAAATATTTAGATCGCCATAACTTATCACAGGGAGCTCGGATTCACACAAGGTTGGAATTTTCGGAAAGCTCTCGGCATCCTCTACGTAACCACGACTAGATATATTTAATTGGGTGGGAACAAGTTCTTAAAAATGCAAAATACAGTTCACCATGTTTTGAGTTGTTGGGGATCCCACCTACCGCCATGATTCGTTGAAGTTAGGTGCAGTCTTGGAGGTGATTGGGGCAGAATTCGAATCATTATCTTCTCCCTCTTTTTCCTCATATAAATGGCCGGGAGAGGCTCTAAAAAAGGGTTGGGCATTTCTGCTTTGCACCCTCCCTTCTCTCATGCTTGCAAGAGAATTTTTGGAGTTTTCAAGCCTCCCATATGGATTGTAATGTTGTTTTTTGCCTCTTGGCCATTGCAATGTATTGAATCGATCCTTGAGAAATATATGTATGTCTGTGATTGATTTTAAACCCTCTCATATATTCATTGCTATTATTTTGATCTCTCATTGCATTTTGGTTGCCTGTACATGGTGTGGTATTACATCTATGTGGTATGTGTTTAATCTTGCAAAACGGGTGTCCAACATTCCTCGGTGCATCACCTCCTTAGCTTAGGTTTATTTTTATGCATTTCTCTCTCCCTATCTCCTTGGTAGTTAGATTAAGTTTTTTGGGTAAACCTCTGCATTTTATTAGTGCATTTGAACAGAGGAATAGGAGCCAGCCTTCATCTGGAGAGCTTTTCCGATTTCGCGAGGTCCCACACTTGGGAAAAGCTCCATGTTGTGCAATCACACTGAGAGTCTCAACCGATCACGTTGCAAAGTCCCAGGGGTGTTGCGATTCGACACCAATAGTACCTTCTACTCTGTACCAAAATAATTTCCCCTCATACCTCAAAATGTATTCTAAATCACTATAGGGGAGGAATGTTTTCCTTTCCCAAATCGTATGCCAAGCCTCAAGGGATACCTTACGCCCCTACGAATGCTTATGTTGTGTCATATCAGCCTCTTATTCCTCCCCCACCTCCCCATCAAGGGTCATCCATGGTATATTCTTACACATTGGGCACATACATTGAATATCTCGAGGAGCCCCTTGACTTTACCATACGAAGCGTAATTCTTCCATGACTGCTTCCTGAATGTCAAAATTTCAAAGGGGATGGGGACTCAAATGTGCATATCAAAGCATACATGACTGTCATTAGAGAGCTATTTCCATGGGAATTAATTGTAGCTAAACTTTTCCCCAAGACCCTTGAGGGTATCACTCTCAATTGGTACTACAGGATACATAAATCCTTGATTCACTCATTCAAGCAACTCGTCTCTAAATTTATAAAGTCTTCTGACATGAAAAAACTCTTGCAAATGGGTATCAGGGAATTCCTCCGCATCAAGCAAGGACATAATGAATTTGACGTCCATTTCATTCAAAGATGGCGGTAATTCCTCTACGACTTAGCTAGTGCTCCAAACATAGACCAAATGCAGCTTTGTGACTTGTTTCTTCATTATCTCAATTGAGAAACTAAGGAGGTTCCAAAATTTCCTCTTAGAAGTTATGAGGAGGTCTTATAGGGTGTTCTCCACATTGAACAAGCGGTGATTGATAGTGGATGAAAGACATACGACTCAAACGGGAGAATGGTCAACCACTCTCAGGGTAATTTGAACTACCTAAATAGTTAAAACAGAAATAATCAAGGACCCAAAGTCCTCAATAAGAACCGTGGTGCTACAACAAATGGTGTGACTGACCAATCCAAGAAGCCAAACGTTGTTAGTACCAACAATATGAATAATGGTAACAATAATGTAAATAACAAAAATCAAAGGAGTAATAACTTCATTCCTTACGTTAATGTGGTGAAATTTAGTCATCCTCCTCCCCCACCTCAACAAGTTCAGGCCCAAGGTCCAGTTCAATACCCTATTGGATATCCGAACCAATATCAGAACCAAGGTCAAAGGCCCCTAAACTTCAACTTTAAAAACCAAAAACATTACAACAATAGAAACTATGGACCATGACAGAACTAGAATAAACTACCTCGTGACTACAATCCTGATTTGTATTGCGGTTTCCATAGGGTTAGAGGATATGACACTCGTACGTGTTGTGATTGCAACAAGTTTATACAAAGACTTATCGAGGACCAAATGCAGCTCTTTGTTGAGATTTTTTTGGCTAATCCTATGGCACCGATGCAAAACATTCACATGGGACCTGTCTCCCCTGATAATTCTACCCTTGGGATTTATAGAGACCCCCTTCAAATACATCCCAAGAATGGAAAGTTCAATCCTCATGGAACTAACAAGGGGACTCCTATTGGAAACAACAATCACGAGGCTTCTACATATGCAAACCCTCTAGTCGCTCCCCCTTTAGATGGTTAGAATCATACCAATATTGTGGGCTTAGTGGAGCTAGAAATCAAACCCAAAGTTAACATAGCAACAAGTACTCAAGATTATTCTTCATAACCTCTTTCCATCTATCCTTCTATGTCAAATGATACACCAGTGGCTACCAAACCAGTAGGGTCCTATTATCTCATTACGGATTTAACCAAGACCTTATCTCACATTTCCTTTTTGTATTTTTTGAAGAATTCACCTATGTATCAAGAGGGATTTTTCATAAGTGTTGGGCCTTTTCCATCTAATTCACATAACCCCTCCTCCAAATGCCCAATTTAATCACATAGACTTTGATGTTTATCCTCCGAGGAAACCTGAGAGAGATGATGGTTTCGTATTCAAATTTAGCAATATGTCAAATGATGTTGAGTTGGCATAAAGAGGTGATCCTGTATTATACCTATAGGTTTGGATCTACAACAACTATTTTAATCGTGTGATTATAGATGACAGGGTTTCCATCAACATAGTCCCTTTGTCATTTCTTTAAAAGATAGGCTATAGAGAAACAAATTATTCTTCAACGTGAAATACATTGAGAGGCTATGATAATCTCCAGAAAATGTCCATTGGGACAATAGTGCTTATAGTTACCCTTAGACCAAATATTGTGTTGACTGAGTTTTACATTGTAGCTTGGGAAACCAACTATAATATGATCCTTGGTTGATCCTGGATACACATAATAAAGGAAATCCCTTTTATGCATTTCCAAGAGGCCAGATTCATGCCCCTGGGTAAGGTTTTCATAGGTCAGGGTGATCCAAATCCATTTAACATCCATTTGGCTAATCTAAAGAATAAATCATGGGTTCATACGGAATTCGAGCTCCCGGCCAATCAGTTAAACAAGCCTCAAGTTTTGAAACCTGAATCTTACCTTTTTCCCATGAAACAAGCTAGTCTCCAGGAAACATCCATTGGGACTATAGTGCTTCTAGTTAACCTTGGACCAAAGACTGTGTTTATTGATTTTTACATTATGGCTCAATAAACCAACTATAATATGATCCTTGGTCAACCCTAGATACACAAAATAAAGGAAATCACTTCTAAGCATTTCCCAGAGGTCAGATTCATAAACCTAGGTAAGGTTTTCATAGGTTAGGGTGATCCAAAGCCATTTGACATCCATTTGGAAAATATAAAGAATAAATCAGGGGTTCATACAGAATTTGAGCTATCAGCTAATCAGTTAAACAAGCCTCAGGGTTTGAAACCTGAATCCCAACTTATTCTCACGACTGATTTGGAAGCCCCTAAGGAAATTCAAGGGGTAAATCTTAACGAAAAAAAAGTTTTCATATTAGAAACTATATGAACAAAAACTACTGTTGAGGTAGTTAAGCTTCTGGAGAATGATTTTCCTATCATTATTCCTTTTGATTCCTTTGGCATAGGCCATGCACTTGGAATCGCTACTCTTGTGGTTAATGGCCTTGGAGATATTTGCATGGTTAAGGTTTCAAAAGTTAGAGAGGAAGACTCCATGAATGATCAAACTTATATATTTCCCAATGACTTTTAGATGCCTAACTATGATGGCATGAAGTTTCTCTACGACGTTGAGGAAGGGCGGATCCTTACTTCTCTAGAAGGGAGGGTTATGTCTTTTTCCTTTAAGTTAAACTTTGAATGTACAAACAACGTCGTAGAATATGAGGCTCTTATTCTTGGTCTCATTGTAGTCAAGAGGATGGGAATCAACAATGTAAGAGTTTTAGGTGACTCCCAAATTGTCGCTAATCAAGTCTCGAAAGTTTATGAGACCAAAGTGGAGAAATTAAAACTCTACAAGACTGTCGTTCTTAAACTCAACAAAGGTTTTGACTTCATTTCCATCAAATCCATATCTAGAGAGAAAAACCTCTTGGACAATTCAATGCCTACTTCTTCCTCTCATTTTTATCCAAGTGAAATCTTGAGAGAAACTAATTTTACAATCTCGGTTTGATCCAAACCCCTAGTTCAAAAATTTCTAACCAGCACGATTTTGGAATATGTTGAGGTCGAGAATGATCCTGCCACCATGGACTTCTCAGAGAATGATGAGGTGATCCTAGGATTTGTTAATGCATACACTGATCTTAATCTCACACACCATAATAAAGGATTTTCTCTTAAGGCTCATCATTCCTCCTACTTTATAGATCGCATGTTGTATCCTTCCTCATCGGAGGGTATTGAAATCTATGAGATAGAGGAAGAAGAGTTAGAACTACCTCCGATCTCACCTGAGTTCAAAGAGGGTAATGCCTCTTTGATTGAAGGGGCCATAGATATAAATCTAGGGATTGAGGAGGAACGTAATATTTTTAATATTAGTTCTTCTCTTACTCTGGATGAGATAGAATCACATACAAAGGTGTTCGAAGAACATTCTAAAACATTCACGTTTAGTTACAAGGAAATGATGGGAATTTCTCCTGACATGGTGCTTCACAACATTTCCATGAAGCTCGATGCCAAGCCTTTGAAGCAAAATTCATGACCCATGAAGCCAAAGGTGGCTTTAATGGTTAAGGAAGAAGTAATCAAGCTTCTTTTGGTTGGTTTCATTAAACTAGTAGACTATTCCATGTGGGTGTCTAACATCATCCTGGTCCTTAAAAAGAACGGGAATATGCGCATTTGTATCAACTTTAGAGACATCAACAAAGTTTGTCCTAAGGATAAATTTCCATTACCTTCCATTGATGTCATTGTAGATGCAACTATGGGCTATGAATTATTATCACTTATGGATGGCTTCTCTAGCTACAATCAGATAAGGATCTCGGAGGAGGATCAAACCAAGACTACCTTTACTAATCCTTGGGGAACCTTTTTCTATGCATTCATGCCATTTGGCTTGAAAAACACCCGAGCCACCTACCAACAAGCAATAACATACATCTTCCATGATCTTATTCATAAGATTATGGAATATTACATCGACAACCTACTGGCTAAGGCCAGGAAGTGTTGCAATCACCCTAAGGTTCTTCACATTATCCTCTCTCGTCTTATCAAATATAGTGTAATGTTGAATTTGGAAAAGTGCATATTCAGAGTGACAGAAGGAAAAATGCTGGGGTATATCATTTATTCTCAAGGAATTGATGTAGATCCAGCAAATATTCAAGTGGTTTTGGAGATGACTCCACCTTCAGATGAATCAGGAATTAGGTATTTTTTAGGTAAACTTAGGGAAATCCATAGGTTTATTCCCGATTTGACTTGTGCCTTCCATCACATTAACAACTTGCTAAAGAAGGAGAGTAGTAAAGAGTGGAATTCTGGATGTCACAAAGAGTTTGAGTCACTCAAATTTTTTCCCATGTCACCACCTACACTCATGCCACCCAAATTTAACCATCCTCTAATCTTATACTCTTGATCCACTGAGGTCTCGCTAGCTTACATGCTAGCACAAGAGGACGATGATAATTGTGAGTGTTTCATTTACTTAATTAGTCGTACTCTACTTGACTATGAGACTTATTACACTCATGCAAAGAGAATTCCTGGAAATAGTCTTTGCAGCAAAAAGGTTACAACATTATATGCTTAACCAGGAAACGTAAGTGATCATCAACTTTGACCAACTGTGAACTTTCTTGACTCGGGGTTCTTTATCTAAAAAGGTTGGACATTTTCTCACATTGATGGTTGAATTCAAACTCACCTTCACCAACTAGAAGTACGTCAAAGGAAAAACTATTATCGATTGGTTGGCGGATACCTTGATAGATTTTGGGGACTTAGTAGATCTAGATTTCCCTGATAAGTGTGTATTTTATGTGGAAACAAATCCTCCCATTATGTCATGTCCCTAGTATTCTGATATCATTAATCACATTGTGGACCATACGTATCTTAAGGGAGAAACCTCACAACAAAGGTAACAACTATGTGTCATATCTGCCAAGTATGTAACTATAGAAGAGGTGCTCTATTACATAGCCTTTGATGGCATGCTTTTGAGGTGTGTAGACAAAGAAGAGTCAAAAAATATTCTCTTTGAATCCCACAGTGGATTTTTTGGATGTCATTTTAGAGGGCATGTTACCACCCATAAAATTCATCAAATGGGCTATTATGGGCCCACCTTAGAGAATGATGTTGTAGAATATGTATGTATGTCCCATAAATGTCGAGAACTATCCTATGAGATACACATCCCTGCTCAGGATCTACGTCCCATTGTGACACCTTGGCCCTTTTCTACCTGGGGTCTGGATTTGATAGGGAAGTTTTATCCCTTGTCAACAGATGGCCACAACTTTATCATTACAGCCACAGGAAATTTCACAAAGTGGGTCGAGGTCATGCCTCTCACTATTGTACCTAGGTCTATGATCACCAAGTTCATTTTGAATCAGATCATCTACACGTATGGAGTCCCACATGTCAGTATCTCGAATAATGTCACGTCCTTTAAGAATGAAGAGGTTCATGAGTTGTGTTCACAATTCAAAATCTCACATCACACAGCCTATTTGTATTACCCTTGGGCCAATAGACAGGTTGAGGTGACAAATAAAACATTAAAGTCCATTCTCCTTAAAACAATCAAGGAGAACAAGTTTGACTGGAATTTAAAGTTATCTCTAGCCTTGTGGGCCTATAGGAAATTAGTGTGAACACCCACGGGGGAAACCCTATATTCTTTAGTCTTCATATCTGAAGTGGTTTTGCTAATCGAGGTAGATTTTCCTATCCTCTACATATCCTTGTAAGGCATTCTAGATGAAGATGAGTATCGAGAAGCAATGCTAGTTCAGGTAGAAACCCTTGATGAAACTCGACTTAGATCTGAACACTGATAGTGTTTATGCTGATAGGATGTGTCATCAGCATGACAAGAAATTTTACGAGTGTGAAATACGTGTATGGAATCTAGTGTTAACACTTGATAACTGGATTGACAAGAAGACCAGAAAAGGAATAAAGTTTAGGCCTAAGTTTTTAGGTCCATAACAAATCATGGAGGACTATAATAATGGCGTATATCGTCTGTGTACTTTAGAAAGTGAGAAATTTGGTGAATCGGTCAATTCACTTCACCTTAAATGCTTCTACGCATAATTCATTTCCATTTCTAAATGTACATTACTACATCCACACTGCATATCATTTTCATAATCATATTGTAATATTGTGAAACAAGAAAATTATTTTTCAATTGCCTTTAAAAATTTCTAAGAATTGGCAAAACATTATAATCATACGTCTTCAATCATTCATTATATCATCTCTAAACTATTCAATCTCTTTATCATTTTGGTAGATGAAGTTTTGGCATTGATCCTACCAAGACCTACACACTTAGTTCTATTCATGGCTTCTTACAACTTAGGTTTTTTTCCTATAGTTTGTACTAGAAGCTTCTTGGTGTCACATCTTTCCTTAGAAATCTATCTTTTGACAAAAGCAATCTAAAGCATTTCACTTGAATTGCTTGTTCACCTATCTCAACCTTCGGTGGTGAGACCTTTCATCCTACTAGTTGCATGGGGTTCAGGCTATGGGAAATTTTTCCCTCCTAAAAGTACAAGTCAAATTTTAAAATTCCATAAAATCAAAAAAAAATATTAACAAACAATAAAAGACAAAAATTTCATTAAACAAATAAAACTTCACTTATTTTCCCTACCAATCTTCAGTGATGAGCCCATGCTTCTTATAGGTAGCATGAGGCTAGTAAAGTATGGAAGTTCCATTACTCACCAATTCATTTTCCTTGGTGATGAGCCCATGCTTCTTACAGATAGCATGGGGCAAAATGTAGAGGGTCCCTCCAAATAAATCAATAAGTTGTAGACACTTCGACAAGTAAAAAGTGCTGTAGGTCCTTTGTAATCATCAAAAAATGAGTTAGATGCATAATTTATAAGAGATTTAATCCACAAAACCATATTTTGTCAATCGGGGGGCCATCTACATATCTAAGTCTAGGTAAATTTACAAGAAAAATACATTTTAAATATGATAGTTAGCCTTTCCTAGAGTTGAGTTGTAGTTTCCTAATTGGGTCTTTATCAAAATCTTATCTTCACATCATTACTTTCATTCATCAAAGTCATATAACTCACATCCTTCTTGGCTCTCAGTGTTGAGCCCTCACATCTTACAAGTTACATGGAGTTAAGAACGGAGTGGGTTTATTTCATTATCATATCATTTTCATCAATTTTTCCAATGAAACAGGAAAATTAAATATTGCTTGAAATTCAAAGTTTTAGTTTGAAATTTTTCCTCATATGCATCACATATATATCAAATACAAAAAAAAAGAGTTTTTTTTTTATGCATTTACATTAATCATCATCATCCACACATGCATTCATAAACACATATGAAAACATCAGAGATTCTACACATATAAGAGTACACAAATGAAGCAAGTCGTGAACAAGTAAACTCTTACATAAGATATCCAAGACAAAAAGAAACATATATGTATATATATCTATAATAATAAATTTTGTGTACAATATCATCACACCCTAAGTGTGGTCAAAACACCCATAATGAGCACAAAAATCCAAAACAATCGATATATACAATCAAAAATGATCCAAAGAAATAAAGGCATGTGGCCTATCCCTCTCTACGGGATCCAGATGAAGGTGCATGGTTGGGACTCCTAATGAAGTTTCTGTGATGAGAGTGAGATCCTCCATGCTCAGACCTATGAGAGTGACCATGAGATGACGAACCAACAGATTTTTCATTGTTTTCCTTACAATGAGAATACTCGCACCATTGTCTCCTCTTGTCCAACTGATATTCAAGAAGCTTAGTCCTCGTCTTAGTCATAGCTCCCACTACAATCCATGTTGGATAAAACACATCAGTGTCTCACTCTTCCATGATTGGATATCCTAAATCCATGAGTATCTCATCTTGCATCATACACATGGGGTGTGTAAATGTATCCATGAGAATACTACAAATAAGATCTTTCCAGCCATCTGTTATTACTGCAAAACAAAATAAAACAACGGTGAGTTAGAAACCTTTTGAAAGAAAAAAACATTATATTGTGTAATTAACTAACATTTCTAGTGTAAGTAGTAGAGTCGAGAGAAGAGTATTTTTCTTACTTGAATCTCCTAGCCTCCAGGATGGGTTTACTAGTGCTTCTAGTGGAGGTGGAGCTGTTTCAGGCACCTGCTCAAATACATTCTCTTCTAATGCCACATACCATCTAAAAATTGACTCCTCATCCCCTCCTCCTATGGAAGGGAGATTACCCTTTATGTGTAAGGTCTCAACCTCAGCCTCAACCTTGGATCTCACTCCCTGGAAGCCTCTCTCATGGTTTTCCACTCGGTGTCATTCTCCTCATCATCCCCCTACTCATGTACCTCCTCCTTGGTATCTATCTTTTCCTCAACCTCCTCCTCCTCCTCCTCCCCACTATGCACAAGAGAGGCCTCAATCTAAAGAATAACCCTCGGCCTAGCTAGATATTGGGCAGCCTGAAGTGTGTCAACTAGGATCCCATGTGTAAAAATGGTCTACTCGAGCTTTCCCCTCTAGGAAGCTCTAGCTTCTCTGATCCACCTATATATGATCATAATGGCTAGGAGGGCGTTAATGTAAGGTAACCCAAAATGTTGGGGAAACCTCTAAACTGGATGGACCTCCACCTGGCTAGTCCTATCCACTAACTGTGTGATAGTGCTATATGCTGCCACAATAATGGCATCCTCACCCCATATTTTAGACATGTCTTGGTACAGTCATGAAACCATATCATCTGTATTACGTGTCACAACAGGTTGATGACACCCCTTTAGTAGGGACATAACTATCCATTTAACTACTCTAATAGCCCTATGATCAGCTATCCCAACACCCCTCTGGTAAAGGACTATTTACTCATAAACCCAGCTAGTCACTTATGTAGGATGACTAACGAATTTTCCCTTTAGTCATACGACCTTGTAGAGATCGTGGTATGTGGCCCCTAGAATATTAGCACCCATACATATATGTGGTCATGTTGCTCTATGCTCTGAATGATGGGGGCCCAACAGTAAAGTAGATTTTCCTCACCCTTATCTCCCACAAAGTGTAAAGCCAAGATACCAATAATGGCCTTACGCAAGGAAGGGATATGGTTGGAGGAAATTGATAGTAATCTCGTTCCATGTTTGGCACCAGTATCGGGTGCCAACACATCTCCCATGTAAGAATCTTAACTACAGGACTGTACAATCAATGTAGCACTATATATGGTCAATATTCTACCTCTAATAGGTACCCCTAGAATCCTATAGACATCCTCAAGAGTGATATTCCACTTCCCTCTAACTCCAAGCAATTGGAAGGTGTTCTAGTGTGTGTCCCAATAACTCAATAGATCAGCTAACAAGTAACGAGGTGGTGCAACCAGCAGTGTCTAGGATATCCTTTATATCTCGGCTCTATGTAAAGTATCTCTCTCAGCCTAAGTGAGTGAATCCAAGATGGGAGGGGAATAATCACACTCTCTATCCATGTTCCATCTGATGTATGGACCCTGTATTCACAAACATCGAGAAAAGAGAAAGTTAGAACCTTTCTATGCATAATAAGCTCATCAAAAACATCATAAAATAGCACAGAAACCAAAAAAAATCTTCGCACTTCATAAATTTTATCCTCTACCTCAAAAATTACACAAATTCCCCTCTGTATAGAGTGGGTATTGTGAAATTTTTGCCACATTTATGCAACTGCCCATCTCCGCAGAGTGACAGTTACATAACCTTCACCTGCGCAAAGTGGTGGTTCTATTCGCAAAGGTTAAGTAATACCCTGGGACCTAAAAACCTCAAAAAAGACACCATTTTTAATGAAATAAAATCCACATCCCATGTGGTTCCCCCCTAATGAACAATTTGACTACACAATTAGCAAAAATAACCCCCCTAGGTTGAATTTTTTAAATTTTTCACATTATAGGTTGAAAATGAAAAAATGCAAATAACTCACTTGTCTCTGAGTTGGTGCTCCTCTCACTAGTGGGGCCGTCATCGTGTATAAATTTTATTCAATTTGACTTTACTTGCACGCGAAACCATCACAGGTGATCTAGAGCTCAAAATTTTCTATGTGGATGAGTGAAAATGATTTCTAAAAATAGTGCTTTTGGTTATAAATAATGTTTTTTAACTTTGTTTTGAATGTGTGTGTTTTGCAGGGCTAGAGCACTTGCATAGGTATACTTATATCCCCACGGATACGGTAAGTCCTCTTGTTGTTTTATTTTAGCATATTTTTTCAATTCTACATTATATTTTCACTTGATTCCCATTTTCTCTTGCATGTAGTGGGAAGCTTGGATGGGCATCATTTCAATGCATGAATGTAATAGGTATAATTTCTAACTCTCCCATTTCATAGTGCCATACTCTTACTCTACGTTTTACGTCTCTTCATAGCTAAAATGCTTCTCCGATGGGGTAATATGTACGCACCCAATTTTACATGTGTTACATTGTTAGAATGGTTTAAAATCCTCAATGATGATTAATATCTTTTCCAATGGTGTCTGAGCCCAGTTTCTCATTTGCAGTATATATTTGTAGCCTTGAATGCTTTCCTTGTCCATTTTTATGCTTTTACCACTTTCCTTTATCATGATGCTAACTTTTTCCTTAGCTTTTGTCTTTAAGTCACGGAACCACTGCGGAGGTTCCGTAACCATCAGCCTGTCCTTGGCAGTGATTACATAACTGCCCCAATTTTTATGTAACATCCCCTCTACGCAGACAAGTAGTCCTGTGGGCATTTAACCAAGACTCTTTTCGCATGTTCTGAACACATGTCAACATATTAAAACTTGATTTTAGTGCATGTTTCTTAACCAATTTGGATGTTCTTGAGCTCATTTGATGTGTTCCAACTTCTCCTTCCCTTCCTGTTAATTGTGATTTAATTTCCCCTTTTTTGGGAGAGGTGACATTTCTTGGTTGTCAAATGGCTTAGACCATTTCTCTTCCTTTTTCCTATAAAATCCAAGCTTCTATCTAGAGCATTGGTTTGAGATTATTATTTTCAATTGCATTTTTATGTTTCTGGTAATCCTTCCAAGAAATGCATAAGCAAGCTCAGTTCTCTTTCCTTATTATTGTCTCATCTATGTTGCTAACAGATTACTTGCAAGCCATTCCAGCTCCGATGTTTCTTCATCGTGTCTTCCACACAAGCCAACACAATTCCCTGGACTCGTATGAACACCAACTTGGAAAGACGCTGAGGGGAAAACAAACCAAAACTAGCTCTGGCACTTTCACAATTCTACAATTTCCAAGTTGGGGATGTATTTGGATTCTTAAAGCTTTCTTTGTTTTAGTAGATATTATTCCACATTCTATTAGAGTATATTAGTTTATGTAGCTTTCCTTTCTTCACATAAATCTTCTACTGAAATTTTTTTCCATGCCTATCCCTATGGGTTTTCATGGGAATTTTTTCTGGAAGAAGCTTTTGCATCTGTTTAGTGTTATTGTAATTTCCCTTCATTTTTGTAAGCTTCCATAGATCATTTTTTTCTTCCGGGGAAGTTTCAAGGGAAGAAAATATTCTGAGAAGTTTTCCTTTCTTTTCATGACTCTGAGGAAAGAATAGAGGAAATTGTAGATCCAAAAGTACAAATTAGAAAATTATTGATTTGTTAGAATAGAATATATCTTCTCTACATGAGGAAATAGCCACATCCAGTTGTTTGCTTGTTTAGTTCTGCTGGTTTTAGCATAGCAGTAATTTTAATTAATTAGAAGATATTTAATTTGTTTGTGTGTATTTCCTCTATTTTCTAGAAAGTATCAAAAATACAAAAACATAAATTAAATAATTAATTTCCTTATGTGTTTATTTCTTTCATTTAAATCATTTAAAATCACAAAAATATTAGATTAGCCTTGCTTTTCTTGTTCAATTAGTTAGCTTTCATTTATTACTTGGATGCTGGCAACACATAGATTTAATTAATTCTGAGGAAATTAATTGAATCATTTTAATTTAAAGTTGTTTGTTTCCATTTATTAAATTAGGAATGTAGAGTTAATTAGAAAGGGATTAACACATCTCCCCATGTATCCCTAGTTAGCTTACGATTAACCTTTCCCTCTTGTGGTTTTCT
This sequence comes from Taxus chinensis, assembly GCA_019776745.2. Classification (NCBI taxonomy): domain Eukaryota; kingdom Viridiplantae; phylum Streptophyta; class Pinopsida; order Cupressales; family Taxaceae; genus Taxus; species Taxus chinensis. The sequence goes on along the minus strand of CM034154.1, from coordinate 477,057,551 downwards.
TTGTGAGATTGTTTGTTTCTTTGCTTCAAAAGTTTACATATCCTACATGACTATTTAAGGCCCTCAATAACCAAGATACCAAGTGTATGATCCCCGAGTCCCACAGCCAAATGCACCTTACCTATTTACAGACATTGACACAGGCCTTCAAATCTTTGTTTTCCTGTCCATGTCGCTTCCACCTGCCATCATCTCATATTTGATAGTGTTGAACATGGAAGCAGACAATTCTTAGGAGTTCTTGAAGAACCAGCCTAGATGAAACTAGTTCCCACTATCCACTCACTTGTCCTCATGCTTTCATGACCTTATCTAGAAACTTCTATAAGGAAAACACAGGATAGTTCCCACGTCTTCCACAACCCATTGCAAGCATTTTCTGTAAGCTTGATATTGACTAACATTTACGCATTACCATCATCTTAGACCATTCCATCTCACCCACAGAGGTAAGACAAAAAATTTCTAACTTATACGAGAGGATTCCATTAGTGCCGGTACAGGACATAAGATTGCCTTGATCTTTCCTTATTCATATTTTTCCCATTTTCCTTATGTAGCTTCCACATAGCCATCTATCCATTCCACATTGGCTATCCCGACATGACCTCGGGAGGTCAAGTGTGCCTGAAAGTCATGTGTTGATTTTCAATCATACAGTGGCCTCCCACATTGAGAAAATTCAAAATCATTTCCTTTGGTTTGGTTTCATGGAATGTAACTTATAAACCTCTTGCTTCAGGTGGCCTTGGTTTTATAAGGGTGGCGGAGATGAATGAAGTTATGTTGGAAATTTTGGGTTGGGTGATTGATACTAAGGAACATTTCCCTTGGGTGTAGCTTCTTATATATAAATATCTCCCTTCTTTGAAATATTTTTTATCTTCTGAAATCTCGAGGGCTGCAATAATTTGGAATTCTATCGTGAGTAGTCAATAACTGCTAAAAGTTGGTACTAAATGGCATTTAGGTAATGATATGATCATTGACTTTTGGAATGATTAGTGGATTCATGATAAGCTTCTGGGACCCGATCCGACCTACTTTATCAGCTTTATATGGCAATAACATCTATGAATACATTGAGAAAGATAATAGTAAGCATTGTTGGCACATTCCTTCCTAGAATGGATGTAGCATGAACTAGTTGTAGCGACTTGAAAAATTAAATTATTTCTCTCCTCCCAATATCTTCAATTTTCTCCATCTCTGGATATATACATCTGGTCTGGCTCTCCCATTGGTTGTTTCTTGGTCAAATTATCCTATCTCTTGCATCCTCATCCATCTTGTAGCCCACCTCTCCATTAGATTTGGATTTCTCAAGTTACTCATAAAATTGGTTTCTTCTCCTCAATTTCTTTCAGGTGTACTATCCTTTCAGGGGAAAACCTTAAAAGAATCAGTTTTTTACTCCCAATTCAATGTGTTCTCTTCCTTAATGGTATGTAAATCTCAGCCCACATTTTTTACAATTTCCATTCTCTCACTCCCTTTAGAGTCTCCTTTCCGAAATATTTGAGATTGCTTGGGTTTTCCCCTTTTCTATAGCTGAAACTTTTACACAATGGAGATATCCATTTACACATTTTTTTGCTTCTCTTACTTGGAACTTGTTCCTTCCCTATGTTCTTTAGGGAATTTGGAAAGAAAGGAATAGACGTATATTCAAGGAACAAAATTATATTTTGTGGCATATATTCAATGTGATGGTATCTGGTATGCAAGAAAATTTGAACTACTTCATATGGAGGAAGCATGGCCAGAAAATGGCTTTAAATGTTATATATCCCTAGCCTAGATAGTTCTACATTCCTCTGGGTCTCCTGCTTCAGCTATGATTCGTGAAAACACCTTATGGTCTCCACCTTATTTAGGTTGGCTAAAGCTCAACACTGATGGTGTAGCCAAGGGTAACCCAAGGCCCTCTAGTGGAGGTGATATAATCATAGATGAAGCTAGCAATGCCCTAGTCACCTACTTCAGGAATGCTACTAAGCATAGAGCTGAAGCTCTTATTATTCTTACAGGAATTGATTTGGCTCTCAATATTGGGTTGGGAAAACTTACAGTGGAAATTGATTCTCTTAATCTGGTTAAAATACTCAACTCAAATGATCTCCCTTAGTGGTCTATAAGGAGTATAAGTGAGGATATTAGATTGTTACAAGCTCACTTCTAGGGCATAAAATTTCAGCATGTTTACATGGAAGGAAACAAGGTTGTAGACTTCTTAGATAATATGGGTTTTTTTTAGGATGGCACAAGAAATGGATAGGTAATTTTCCAGAGGACTTACTTACCCATGTTTCTAATAACCTTTACAAAAAATCATAGATTCTTGAGGTTGTTGATTGTTATCTCTAACCTTTTGGCCTCATCTAGTTTTGGCACGTTAAAGATGGGCTATCCCTCAATTGGCAGCGGAGGTAATAATGATTGGACATGTGTTCCATTTATATCAATGATAGATCATGCTCATGTGAAGGATAATATTGTTTAATGATGTTACACACACATGGCTATACTTATAATAAAGAAACTTTAAAATTGAAAACCCGGCGACACATGTAGTTTTTAGGGCCGAAGGTTCTCACCATTTCTATATAACCTATATCTATATTGGGATCTTGACACTTTCTTTTACTTTCTATCAATTATCCATGGGTAGCCCTATCAAAATAATTGAACCTTATTCTTGCGAAGAGGTAAAAGAGGATATTGAAGTTTGGAATATCTTGCAGGCTATAGGGATTACGATGTTCATGGAAAATATTTGTAGCCACTCTGTCAGAGTGACCAGTAGCATTTTGGATTCCTAGAAAAAAGGAAGGGTTAAAGTTGGAAAAAATAAATTCCTTATCTCTCTGGAGTCCATAGCGGTTGTTAAGGGGCTCCCTATGGAGGGAGATGTTTACCAAAAATGCTCTTTGTGTTCAAATCTGGATGATTTCCTATGCCATGGAGAAAGAATGAGAAAATAAAATAAGGCTATGAAAGGGAATATTTTCCCCCGCCATGGAATAGGGTTGTAGAGTAGTTAATGAGATATTTAACTCTAGCAGGAAGATATAATTTAATCTATGTTCCACAAATCTTCCTTCTTTCTCATATTTGTCATGAGAGGAAGGTTAATTTTATGACTTTCTTTTTTCAGTCGTTGGAACAATCTTTCATGTTATCAAGAGAAGAGGGAGTGTCATTCATTCATCATGGCCTCTTATATCTATTTTTTAAGGTGGATGCTTCCCAAAATGGTCTCTCACATTTCCCTCCAAATATTGGTAAGTAGAGACATATCACACCTGGCCCTTCTCAGCCATTGTCTACTATCCCTCTTGCTTATGTTGAATCCTCCTGTTGCATTAATCATTGGCTACATATTCCTTATGAATCAGGTTTACATGTCATGATCATCAATCAATGTGACCTACCTGCTACTCCCACAGATTATGCTCACTTCTCCCCCTCCTCCTTGTTGACCCCCCTCACAACTTCTGACATGTCAAAACTTTCTCTTGCTAACATTGATTTGTTGTCTGTCCCAAACTCCCCATTCTCTCCACTTCCTGCCATCATTTTTTAGGATTCACCTTTGGATTCCTCAACTGTCTATTTAGATCCTTCATATTTCTCCCCACTCTAGCCCCTAATGTTGACCCCCTTCCTTTTCATATGGATATTAGCATTGATCTAAATCTCCCTGATGTCCTTTTGGGGATATCTTCGACTTATCTTGATTCCCCCTCCTGAGAAATTGTGCTTGTCAATAAATCATATTGCTAATACTGAAATTACTATAGTTGCAGAGCAACATCTGGAGAATACTCCCCTAGCCAACAAGATTCTAGTGAAGCATACATAGTGCTTAGTATTCTGGGAAGACTTAATAGGGCCTTTACGGTCATTAAAGAATGGAAAATCTTCACTAACATGGCTTGGAAGAAGATAAAAGAGGATTTTTCAAATCTCGTGAAGTTATATGATCTACTCATGGATAATAATTCTACTGCTATAACTAGATAGGTTACATCTGCCCTCAAGAATATTCAAAATATGTAATGGGATGTTTTCATTTGGGTCCTTGTTTGACTTTTTGTATCTTTTTGCCTTCGGGATTTTTCTCTATTTTTTACACTACTTTATCTAGCCTTAAGGTATTTTTGATACAAGGATTAAGGTCCTTTAAAAAACCCCACTTTTACCCTATTTCCAAAAAGTATCTCTCCTACTACTTTCTAGCTAGGGTTTTAAACACACAAAAATGTTGTTTACCTTCTTAACATTCATTCATAAAAACATGACAATGAAATTACCTCATTATTTTTGTGAAACCTTATAGACTTAATATAGAAACATCCCTTAAATCCAAAATCTCTCATGTAAATCACACAATTTAGGGTGAGCATCATAAGGTGTAATTTGAGCTAGAAAGCACCCTTTCTTGGACCTTGTTTCACTAAACCTAACTTATCTTGAAAAATCATCTTTAGAATGACTCCAAATTTTTCTCACACATCTAGGACACCTCTATGCATCATCTCAAATCATCATTATGTCTCAACTATCTCTCCAACTTCTCATCCCATCTTATTTACATGACTAGATCTTATGGTTTTTCATGGTTTAGGATAGGGTCAGCTAACACAACATCATAACTCACCATGAAACCTCTCCAAAAGGCCTTGAAATCATAAGTACATCATGAAACATCTGCCTACATGTATCCATGAGTGCACATATCTCTACATCTCATTTTCATGCCTCCTAGCACCTAGACCTGGTCTAGATGAGCACCAAAAGATTTGTCTTCAACTTGTATTTGCACCCTGAAAGACACTCCCTAAACATGATGTTCATGCTTCTAACATGCTTCTCTAGTCACCAATAATCTCCAACCATCATGCACCATCACCCAAGCTAGTTAGGTCAACTCACAAGGCTTGCTAGAACAAGCCCATCTCACTGAATCAACTCATACCACCAAGAACACACCTAAACATCCATGTCATCATCACTTTGATCATCCTCTAAATCCACTCTAACATCCTCTTTTCCATAAATGGGATTTTACATCAATGATAACACTTAGAACACAACATGCCAACAAGTTTGAAACCCTAGTTTGATAGCGATGGAGGAAAAATTCTTTTTTGAGCCCATAATTGATTATATCATCAAATGTGATGATTGGAGGATGGAGAGGACTCTCCCAAATTTCAGATGGTGGTGGTTTAAGGCTATGAGAGTAAGTCGAGCCCACCCAGATTTTCATGTTTTCAGGAAAGATGGCTTTACTCTCATGCTTATCATTAGAACTTATGACTAAATTGGTGTTTTGGTGTTGGGGATAAATTTTATGTGTTGGGAGTGATTTTATATATTTTTGAATTGATTAGAAGTCTACACAGGTCAATCTTGGAAGACTAGTTTTTTGGCCTAAAGGGAAATTTTAGTAGTCATGGAGAATGGAAGGGCTTGAGAACTTGTGCACTTGGTGGTGATGTTTTATGGCCTTGGAGGATTTTTACACATCCAATGTTATTTTTTTAGGTATTTTTTTATCTTTTGATATGAGATGACATGGCATGAAGAAGGTCAGAAGTTGACCTAATTTGACCGGTTCAGGACAACATGGTTTTGGTCTGAAGATTGGTCTTAAAGAGTAATATCTTAGCTTATTTGATGATTTCTATCCAATGGAGAGTGTGGAGGGATAAATTCTTATCTTATTTCTTAAAGTTATAATTCTTTAAAGTTTTGTCAAGGGTGCATGAAGGTTGAGTTTGAAAATTGGTTTTTGCGCAATATGTGTTGCTTGAAAGGAAAAGTTATATTTTCTTGTAGGTAGAATCATTATGTCTATAATGGTTGGTGATGAGCTTAAGGTCAGAGGCTTTCTATTGAGTGGTTGAATTCCATTTTTGAGTTAATATAATCAAAAAAATTAGAGGGTTTCCCACATTACATCTTGTGTTCTTAAGTACTCTCTTGTTGAATTTTCTTATGAATGGTTGTTTCATGTTCATAAGCACACATTAATGAATGGTTTAATGTTAATGGGAGGGAAAATTTTAGTGGATAATATTCGTAATTTGGCTAAAAAGTAGGAATTTTTGGAATATGAATTTAGCAATTTTTACTACCATTGTAGTGACCATATTTCACCCAAAAATTCCACAAATAATAATGTGTCCCATGTGAATAGCCAATGGATCTCCAATCCCAACATATATTTTTTATTGAATCATCGTGTGATATATGGGTTGGGTTTTAAAACATTCTTGGATTGCCAAGAAATATATGGAACCTTCATGTTAATTTTGTCTCATTTACCGACATGTTTAAGAATTTTTTTGAAATTTGAATAAATTTGTTGTATATATATATATATAGAAACACACACATAGATCTGGATTTGAAGTCGTTAAACCTTTGTAATACCTGAAAATTTTAAAAGACACTGCTAACTACCTAGGAAGATGCTAAATTTTTTTAAAAACCTCGATGCATGAGGAGTGGCTAAGTGTCACCCATTCTAGGCACCTGAGCGTAAAGGTATGCAAAATTATCCCCAACATTCAAAATAGGATATCGGCCGCACATGTGGTAGGATTCTTGGTTTTCTCAAGAAAAAGGCATTTCGTGGACTCCAAGCCCATGGAATGAACCAATTCAATAAATTTTCAAGTACGCGGTCAGGAGATGCAAAGTGGTAGTCAGGGGAACATGTGGAAGACCTAGATCGGGACTTAAAATGTTTTTTTGCAAGAAATATCCTTCATGCCAATGAATTATCCTTCATTCAACACTCCATCTAAAATTTCTTTCACATAATATATTATATTTCACCTGTAATGCCCCTTATGTGTTGATATTTTTACTTGCTTCTTTGATTGGAGTTAGCATACTTGACATGATTGAGTTCTAAATTGATATGCTCTTTGGAATTGTTTGGTCATGTTTTCTTGAATGATATAAGTTGTTTGTTTAAAATATGGTTTTGATCATGTTCGGGAAAATATGTACCTATGTGGATTTATCATTTAGTATTCACTTAACTAGTTTTTGAAGTTCACTAGGCTATCTCAACCTACTGGGACATTGGAATTATCAAGTAACTGGGTAAGCTATTTAAGTTTCATATTATTTTTGTCTTAAGACTATAATGTGAAAGATTAGATGAAGGCTATTACCTTGGATCAATTTCAGTGATCCAAGGTATTCTCCTTGATCATTTTTGTTATTTGATCATGAATGGACAAATCATAACTGGGTTCTTATGTTTTCTGACTTGTTGTATAGCCAGACTTGTTGATTTTAAGATATGCAATGGTATTCTTAAGTAACTTATATTCTCCAGTTATGTTACTGCCTAATTCAATGATGATTTGATTAGGATGTTAGGCTATCGTGATGTATTTGAAGCCTAAAAAATCTACCCTAATGTTTTAGGAACCTAAACTTATCTATCCTAAGGTAAATACAATACACTATGGGACATAACAATATCGTAGTGTATTTGATTTAACATTGGCAACCTAAACTAAGGTTGACACAAATATTAATGGGGATCTAAACCTAACTAAGATCCTAATCTCCAAACCTAAGATCCTAGACCTAACTACGGGTGGCCTATTGATAATGGGTAGGAGTAAGGATAGCATCGAGCCAATCATGTAGTAATTTGAATTAAATGAGAATTAAGGGGCATTGTCGCCACCTTTGGCATAACCAAGTTCAAACTCGACATGCATGGGCACCTAGGTAACTAAGAGTTTAGTGAAGTGGTGTTTAAGAATTTAGTTGCTTGCTAAAAATAAAAGGTAGTTGGTGGACTAGGCGGGAAGATTGGCAGTCCTACCATGGAAATTAATGACTTTGAAGTTTAGAGAAACCACCTTGGGAAACATGGCGGGTTTTGGCAAGGAAATAGGATTTGTTTTTCATTTTGCAATCAGTATTTCGAGCTCTATGGATATACATGTTGATGTTTTGATGTTTGAACTGATAGTTTGTTTCTAGTTTATTAATGAACTCTCCATTGCATGGAGGATTAACAAAGAGAAATTTTTTATTTGATCTATAAAAATAATGAGGAAGAAGAAGTTGGGATTTATGTGGATTCTATTTGAAATTTTTGGAGAAGTCTTGCAGGAAATATTGGAAGGATATTTTGAGAGCACTATCAGGCATGATAGGAGCTAACTCATTATAATAACTTGATCAATTTAATCATTTCATGAAAATAACTTTTCTCTTCATGTGGAATTGTATTCTTGGTTCTAGGTTTTGTGGTTTATATGTGTTATTCATTATTATTTGGTTTTGTTCTTGAATGGTGTTTGAATCTAGTTGTATGTCGATTATAATGACTTCTTGTTTATCATGCATGACTGTAAACCATTTTTGTGAGGAAACATTGATTTTTTTAATTTTTGGGTTATGTATTTTGTCTCAGTTCAATTGTTCTCATACGTGGTATACTTCTTGAGTTTTATAGAATTGATGCCCACAATAAGATAAGTCTCAATGCTTTTTTAAAGCATTGTATCTTTCATAATGGAAACCCATCTTTATTGGGTTGGTGTAAATCTTGAAATGGAAGGTTTTATACCTACTTAATTTTCATTCTGGGTAGTTATATTATTTGGGTTCTTTTGTTTTCCTTCGTGGCTATTCGGTTCTATATAGGCTTGTCGATTCAATCTCTATCGACCTTTTACTATGATTTTTGCTTTGATTCTTCTTGAGACTCAAGTATTGAGTAAATGCTCTTGTTGGGTATTAATTTTTTGAAATTATAAAGAACTTGTTTTTTGGAGATAGAAATTGTTTTGAATGTTATGTTCTGAGTCCTTTATAATGCTCTCAAATAGTTTTAGATCCGTTTAGGATCTTGTGTCATTTTTAAGTTTAAACTTGAAGTTTGTTACTATGTTTCCTTTGTATGGAAACCTTTGAGATTTGAATCTAGATCCATATTCGATGTCTCGATGGGCTATTATGATCCTATTGACATCAAATTGTATTCTTCCTTGACTCAATTATTTTGTGCTCTTGTGGAATTTCAGTATGGTCTAAATCTTCTAAACTGGAAAGTTAAGATATAAATCTGAGATTCGATTGAAGTCAATTGTAATTTAATCATTGTTGGATTCATGGGCTCACTCGAGATGAATGGTTTTTCCTTTTTTATCTTGTACATTTGAGTCTTGTAGGATACAGTACAAATTGGAATGAATGTCAAGTTTGGGTTGTAGGTGTTAGTGTGAGTTATCCTATGTGTCCTCCTCTCATGTTAGAGGGTCATCTCACATTGGTTAGGTTTAGGGTTAGGTTTAGGGTTTCATATGTGTCATGCACTAGGGTTACTCAGCACCCTATATGTACCCGTTTTCTATTCATTTATGAGCATGCCAAGACACTCCGCTGTCTTTCCTCTATGCAAGCTTTGTTTCTGTTGAGCAAGTTCTTCCATTACTGATCAATTTTTTCCTTGTTATTACTGGAGCTTTCACGATTCCATTGGAGTGCAACTACTTGTGGTGCCTCATTTCTGATTTGATTCTCGCAAACTCTTTTCATGGTATCAGAGTTGCATGACTTGCCGTCACACCAAAAGCTCGAGCTAATGGTGGAGAGGGATCTCATCGTGTTAATCAGCTGCTACGCCAACAAACTCACTCTTTTTGGTATACGTTTTAAATCAAAAAAAAAATCTTTATTTAAAAGATATTTTCTAAAAACGCATTCAATCTTTATTTGTTAAAAAATATTCATCTAAAAATCTTTTAAAAAAAAAAAAAAAACACTTCTTTCTAAAACTTGTAAGTTTTAGACAATATTCAAAAAAAGTGTTTTTTTTTCAGTGATTTGTTTAATTAAAGATTTTTTCAAAATTCATTAGATTTAATTACATTAGATCTAATTTTATTTCACTAACATTATTTTAAAAATATATTTCCTTGGAATTATAATTTAGTCTTTGGATTGTTGTATTTCTAACCTTTTGTCGAGTGCTGAAGACGAAGGGTGAGGTCTGGGATTGGCAGATGGCTAATTCCACCTCGCAATACAAACAAACCCTAATTTCCAACGAGCATACATACAACACCCTTTGCATGCATTTAGGGCACTTTTTTAATCCATTTGCAGGCTTATTGGCTTTTTCTCATCAAATTGCGGGAATTGGTTTTTGCTATAACTTTTGACTCGTTGCTCGGTTTTGAGCACTTCTTTAGTAAAAGTTGTATGGCTTTTTACACTCTAGATGATGGGATCATTATCTTTGTAAATGCACTAATTTTATAAAGTGCCACATTCTGGGGGGTGTCTTTGTTTTGCTTAATTCAGCTCATTCTTTTGAGCTTTGTTCTATTCCTTTTTTTCGTGGACTTGTGAGCACGTCTGCCACAGTTTTATGACAAAGGGATTCTTTCATATGATGTGAGACACTTTTTCTCACCACCAGGGTTGGCTTTCACCTCCTTTCTGTTTTTTGCTTGTGTTTGTTTACGGTGTTCCTCTTTTGTTGCGCTCCACGAAACACTATTGTGGTCTCCCCTCTTGCACGTTATTACGCTAATTGCAAGATGAGTTACCAAGTGTTTCAAACCGCATGCATGGACCTGATTGTAATCAACGCACTAAACTATAAAGTTTTGAAAGTAGGGGGTTGTTATTGTCCTGGGTGGTTGTGTTTCTTTTCTGCATTTATTTCTCTCTCACTCACTATGGATGCACTTTCAATTCCTTTGCTTACACCGTTCAATTTTTTTGAGTGGAGATCGAAAATAATAATGAAACTAAGGGGTAAAGGGTTATACCACATCACCATGGGAACTGAGACTGAACCAGACAACGAACCTGAAAAATCTAAGTGGTTAAACCGTAGTGATGAAGCTTTAGGTCTTCTCTGCATGTTCATTTCTCCTAACTTGCTCTTCCACATTGAGGCATCTGAAACACCTACATCTACATGGAAAACATTGGATGTGATGTTTGGACAACTAGATGACATGAGAGTGCATGAGTTGGAAAACGAACTACTAGGGTTAAATCCTAGTGACTTTGAAAACCTACAAGCCTTCTTCTCAAAATTTGTCCACATTAGATTATTGTTAAAAGGATGTCAAGTAGAAAAGAAAGATTCTCAACTGATCTTGTTGATTCTCTCTAAGCTAGGTCCCAAATATTCTATCTTCGTGTCAACTTTCTACGCTACAAAAGTTGCATTGGGAGATACTTGGATGATGCCCTCCTTTGACTGTTTTTTGTCCCAACTCATTCGAAAACAGGACAAACTCATTCAAATGGGATCTCTTAAGTCCAAGTCACATGCCCTTGTAGCAAGTACTAGCAAGGGAAAGAATACTGAAAAGAAGAAAGAAACTAAGGATCAACCTAAGAAAGAAACCATTTTCAAACCTAAAAATGACACAAACACTTCGACTTCTGAGCCTAGAGCACAGAAAAGCAAGTATTTGTGTTCCTATTGCAAGAAGACTGGTCATGATGAGCAACACTGTTTTAAGAAATAGATTGATCACTTATCTCATTTACTTGAGAAAAATAAAATAAGTGTTCCTGAATCAATAAAACAAAGTGCTCCGAAGGCCGAGTCTTCTACTGCAAAAGGTGCTAGAAATGATAAGAAGAAAGGAAAGGCCCTTGTAGCCAAATTTGATCCTTCATCGACATGGATTATAGATTCTGGTGCCTCGCACCACATGGGTTCTTCGCATGTTGAGTTTTCCAACATCGAACCTTGTGGAATGTCCCAAATCACGATGGGTAATGACACGACAGTGTCGGCTTCCGATAGTGGATTGGTAGAGATGGATGGGGGAAAATTTAACCAAGTGTTGAGTGTTCCTGATCTCTCTACCAATCTCCTATCAGTTTACCAAATTACTCATCTTGGTGAAGGAATGCGAGTGGAATTTGGTCCTAACTCAGTGATTATTCGTGAGCTTAACAATGACACTACAGTGGCTGAGGGAAAGGCAGATCACCATTCACGGTTGTACACCTTCTCCCGCTTTACTTCTGATTCTACACCCACTACCTTGCTCACTCATGCAAATGAGGTTAGTAAGCTATGGCATGAGCATTTTGGACATCTAAACTATCGCTACCTTGAACAATTGAGTCAAAATGAAATGGTCAATGGGTTGCCTCGCGTCAAGTTTTCTAAGGGTATTTGTGAGGGTTGTACCCTTGGAAAGAAACCTGAAAAGAACTTTGACAAAGGAAAAGCCTGGAGAGCCACTCATCCCTTGGATCTTGTTCACAGCGATGTTTCTGGTCCATTTCCTTCTCCTTCGTTTACTAGAGCTCTTTATGTCCTAACTTTCATTGATGACTATTCACGATATACTTGGGTATATTTTCTTAAGCTTAAGTCTGAAGTCTTTGAACATTTTCAAGACTTTCAGGCTCTTGCTGAGAAACAAGTGGAACGGTCTATCAAGGTTCTCCAAACTAACAATGGAGGTGAATATGTAAACAATGGGTTCATGGATTTCTATACTTCTGAAGGGATCTCTCTGTAGCATACAGTTGCTTATAGCCCTTCGCAGAATGGAGTCATAGAAAGAAAGAACTATACTCTTCAGGAGATGGCCACTTGTATGACTCACTCAAAGTCTCTTCCTCCGCAGTATTGGGCCGAAGCAATGACTTGTGCAAATTACATTCAAAACCATGTTCCACACAAGGTAGTAAGAGGGATAACACCCTTTAAAGCCTGGTTTGGACTCAAGCCTGATGTTGAGCACTTTCGAGTCTTCGGATCCAAGGCTATGGCTTGGATTCCCAAGAAGAAACACAAGGCCTTGGAACCACAATCCAAACCTTGTATCTTTATAGGGTATCCTGATGGCGTGAAGGGATATCAATTGATGAATCCTACTTCTCATGAGCTATATATTGAGAGAAGTGTTAAGTTTGATGAGTCTTCTTCAGCTTCTACTTCTCCACCTATAGAGGTTCTTCATCTCATTGATTCAGATTCTGAATCATCAGATGATGATACTGTTGAGCGTGCTGCTCTTCCGAATTCTCCCGACCATCAGACCTTTGAGTCTTCTGATTCTGACAGTAGTGATGATGAGGACTATGTCCCTTCTCACTCAAGTGAAGAATCTTCTGACTCTGGGCCTGATCCTCCTGGTCCCCTTTGGGCTAGGAAAAATTTGCAAAGTGCTGGAGATGTAGTTGGAGATACTTCAGATATGAGACGTACTCACTCATATTTCATTGGACCCCACTCTTTCTTCACATCTGCTTCTGATCCACAGTCTTTCTGGGAGGCTTCTGGTATTCCTGAGTGGGATTCTGCCATGGATGAGGAGTATTCCTCTCTCATGAAGAACGATACTTGGGATCTCACCACTCTTCTGAAAGGAAGAAAAATCATTCGGTGTAAGTGGGTGTTTCAAATAAAGTATGGAGTAGATGGAGACGTCGAAAATTTTAAAGCGTGATTAGTAGCTAAGGGTTTCTCCTAGATAGCTAGGGTTGATTATACAGAAACCTTTGCTCCGGTTGCAAAGATGACTTCTATTCGAATGACCCTAGCCATTGCCACAGCAAACAGATGGAAAGTCCATCAAATGGACGTTAAGAGTGCCTTCCTTCATGGTGACCTATAGGAAGAGATCTATATGGAACAACATTTGGGTTATGTCCAAGATTCCTCCCTCGTTTGTAAGTTAAAGAAGTCTCTTTATGGACTGAAACAAGCCCCTCAGGCTTGGTATGCCAAGATGGACTCCTTCTTACTTACATCAGGGTTTATTAGGTGTCACTCTGATCCAAATGTTTATATTCTATGGCAAGATGACTCCATACTCATTCTTGTTCTATATGTTGATGACTTTTTGATCACAGGTAGCTCTTCCTCTATTATTGATTCTGTGAAGATTGCCTTAGCCAATAAGTTTTCCATGACTGACTTAGGTCTGCTTCATTACTTCCTTGGGATCAAAATTTCACAATCTAACTCAAGAATCTTGATTTCGCAACCTAAGTATGCTCTTGATTTGCTAGCTTGGTTTCAGATGTTTGATTACAAGTATTCTCCTACTCCTTTTCTTTCTGGGGTTAAGTTGGTTTCAGATTGCTCTACTCCCTTGGTTGATGGTACTCTTTACCAACAGTTAGTTGGGAGCTTGATCTACTTGACTCACACTCGACCGAATTTATCATATGCTATTGGGATCATGTCCAGATTCATATAAGAGCCACATGAGCTGCATTGGAAAGTAGCTAAATGGATCCTTCATTATGTTCGTGGCACTTATGCTGATGGCATACACTATTGATCCAGGCAGCAATTCTAGTGGCGCAACTTCCAGAGACCATAACTTTTGCACCGTAGCTCCGATTGACTCCGTTCAAAAGGCAACGGAAAGCTTGGAATGCGTAGAATGTGATGAGAAGGTGTGAACTTTGTTCGGCAATGTTTGACCCCCGAAATCCACGTTTAAGGGCCCAAATTGTTATTTTTGTACTGCTGTCTAAAAATAGTAAATTCTAAAAATAGTATGTTTCGCAAAATTAGTGCACATGTAAGTCTTGGAAGATGAAACACCTCGTCTCCCTCGAGATTGGTGACCTTCCACATCTTTCTAGGTGTCCTTTCGTATTTATAAAATTATTATAAATACATATGTAACCGGAAGAAGAGATAGACATCTCTTGGCAGAGATAATTGATGTATTTTGAAGTCTTTGAGTAATTTACATCTCTTTTCAGAGATAGTTGTTTTGCAATTAATTTGGCACATTTGTTAATCTGTTCCTTAAGTCTGAAACCCCTCGGTTTTGGATCAACTATCATGGAGGGGTTGATATTGACTTGATTGGGTTCAAAGATTCTGATTGGGCCGGTGACTTAGATCATCGGAAATCTACTTCTGGCTACATTTTCTCTCTTGGTTTGGGTCCTATTAGTTGGTCTAGAAAGAAGAAAAATGCAATTGCAATATCATCTATAGAGGCAGAATACAGAGGAGTAGTCAATGCTACCACAGAAGCTATTTGGCTACAGGGTATTCTGACAGAGTTTAGCATCCACTTTGGGCAGCCTAGCATTATCTATTACGATAACACGAGCACTATCTCTATTTGCAAAAATCCAGTTCAGCATCAGCGGATGAAGCACATTGAGACCCATATGCACTTCAATTGGGAGCTTATTCATGATGGTATCATCAACATTTAGTACATTCAGACAGCTGATCAGATTGCATACTTATTCACTAAGCCTTTCACTGAGATGAAGTTTCTTCACTTACGGTCTCTTCTTGGGGTGAGGTCTTCTGCAGCTTCCCATCTTCTTAGGGATATTTATTCCTTCTTTTCTTCTTCTTCTTCTAGGAAGATTGTGTTTTTATATGGGCACCTTATCAAGCCTTTATTTTCCGAGCCCCATTGACACATCTTTCTTAGTTGTTTAGGAGTGTCTTCCTCTTCCGTCTAACTCATCACAGCCGCTACCCCAACTTCGATGAAGGG
Organism: Taxus chinensis; assembly: GCA_019776745.2. Lineage (NCBI taxonomy): Eukaryota > Viridiplantae > Streptophyta > Pinopsida > Cupressales > Taxaceae > Taxus > Taxus chinensis. The sequence continues at coordinate 477,042,027 of CM034154.1, read as the reverse complement.
GGGGTGTTAGTGTGAGTTATCCTATGTGTCCTCCTCTCATGTTGGAGGGTCATCTCACATGGGTTAGGTTTAGGGTTTCATATGTGTCATGCACTAGGGTTACTCAGCACCCTATATGTACCCCTTTTCTATTCATTTATGAGCATGCCAAGACACTCTGCTGTCTTTCCTCTATGCAAGCTTTGTTTCTGTTGAGCAAGTTCTTCCATTACTGATCAATTTTTTCCTTTCTATTGCTGGAGCTTTCACGATTCCGTTGGAGTGCAACTACTTCGTGGTGCCTTGTTTCCGATTCGATTCTCGCAAAATCTTTTCAGTAGGTATTTGTGAAGCTCGAATTCAACTTGATTCCCTAATTGAATGCCTCAATGGATTAAAATTTTTCATTTTTAAGGACTGTGAAGTCAAAATAATTCTACTAGTAGCCTTTTTTTATGATTAGTGATTGAGGGTTCGGATAGACGGATCTTTGTTATAAGGATTCTATTATAAAATATTAGTTTATTTTATTACGTGGCTTCATGATGAGTTTGAAATGAAGGTTTATTTATGATCAAACTCTTATAATCTTAATAATTTTTGTGTTATAATTCGATACATCCTGAACCATTCCCAATTTGGTAGTTGTTGCTTTATAACAGCTTATGTATTGGAACTTTGTAGGCAATGCAAGCAAGAAAATTACTTGACTATTTTACTATGTTGTAATGTTGTATAAATTTATTTTTATTGTTCGAATAGTATAACAAGGTTCTTGGTGAAGTTGTATATCTTTTTTGATGATATATAAGGTTTCAGTCATATAATAATGGGATTATATGACTACAACCTTATAGATCTTAATCTTACTATAATGAATTAAGATACTATCTGATTATTATTGTCTAACTGTAATGCAATAATTAGATGATTGTTTGTTAATTTGTGAGCAAGGAAAATGATCATTCATGATTGATTCAAATTGGATTCTTTTCATGGTTTTATTTATGAAGTTGTAGTGGCATGATCAAAAGAGTTGTGTTCCTTCTTTTGAACCTTAGAATAATTTCATTAAAAATAAATGTTCCTTTTATGAAATTATTAAGTAGAGCATGTTGTTATGAAGAGTAAATACTTATTATGCTCGGTTCATGCGAATTGACTCATGCTAACAATTTTGTAGATGGATTTCATGAAAGATGAAAGAAGAAAGACATATAAGAAGTTGCATTTTATGTTGATGGTATTTTAGCAGAAGGAAATAGAGATGGATTCTTGACTATATTGATCTTTGTAAATGGCTGAACATTGTGAATTTGGAAGTTAGTGTGATTATTTCACTTATAAATAATACACATTACTTCTTAAGTGTTTTTAAGTTAAATATAGAAGGACTTAATGAATACTATGTAGCTTGTATGATGATTAAGTGAAGGACTATACATAAAGTCCATTAGTCAAATAAGATTAAAGATAAACTGATCTTATAAGAATGATATGGTAAACCTTATCTTGGAATTGTTGAATTGTAAAATGTTCATATGGAAATCATATTGTGTCCTTTATAAGGGCTATACTATAATGAATCATTATGAACTTGTGGATAAGATTATATGTCCTTAAAAGGAAAGAAAGGAAGCACACTTTTAAGGTTGAATTAGTCTTTAAGTGATGAATATTAAATACATACTTAAAATCTAAGTGTTTATTATAGATGAAAATGAATGACCTAATAAAAGTATGTGCAAATGAATACTTTTAATTAAGCTATAAATAAAGAAAAATTGTGTGCTTATGCTGAAGTGTTAACTAGCATTGATTGTATATGATACTTGATAAAAGTATGATACATACCTACACATTTAGCTATGTATAAATGCACTATCTCTATTAATGTGAAATATAGAGACTTTGTATTAGAGCTTCCATATATTGATATAACTAAAATAGAGGCATGATACTTAACTGTATTAATGAGAAATGTTTTCTTAATTGATTAAGCCTAAGGCAAAATTAAATCTGGAATTATGTACTTAAATAGAAGATCATTTCGATCCCTACTTAAACAATATTATTGGCTTGAGATTTAATAAGTTAATTAAGCAAATTTGGTAAATTAAATATCCTTGGATCAACTTGAGATAGGACCTTAACTAGTACTCATTCAAGGTGAAAGTGTCATGAGACCTAGGCTAACCTGTCATGATTGAATTAATACTTTGAAACATTAAGATTTGTTCCAATTTATGACCTTTGGCGGGTCAACTCACTAAGGCTGCTACATGGTCGTATCCATTTAATGACAATAGTCACTATTTGGATATTGTTCCTTAGCAATTGTACTGAGTTACTTCATCAATACCCTGAATTTTGACATGGTATTGCATTAAGTACAAGCTTTGTTAAAGTTACAAAGGCAGATTGAACCTAATGGATATGCACTAACCCCGATGTCAACTTATGATAGCTACAGGAAGGGAAGTGGTCTAGTAATGATGTAAATAATTACGGAGACACTTAATTTTCCATAGGCATCAAAGGATGACATAGAGCTACATCTTCTTATAGGTTAATCTAGATTCGTACCTTGTACAATACTTGTAGTTGTTTACAACACCATTGATTGCTAATCCATATAACTAAAATAAGTGATTATGGTGAGATGAAAAAATCCCAATGGTGAGTGTGTTGTCATGGAATTGAGCATGGCATACATGAATTTGAAACTTTACACAAAGTAGTGTAATCTAGTAATTACACTGTCATGATTTCACCAAGATCTAAGCTGAGAGATGTTTGGTGGGATTCCGTTGCGGAACCCAGGTAGACACTTAGATATCTTCACTTAATTATAATATCCTTAAAAAGGAAAAACCAAAGGATACATTTGATGTATTGGCTCGTAAAGAGTGTTGAGGGGGATCAAGTAGGATGTGTATACTCTCATGCAGCTACACATGGTTTATGACAGTTATCAAAAATGGATTGCATTAAGGTTTATGTTGGATTTAAATATATGGGTATTTAAATCAGGTGCATAAAGTAAGAAATTAAAAAAAAAATCCCTGAATGTGAAGTGACAAAATTTGGATGTTACATCACCAATGTCACAAGCAGTGATTTTATATAATTCACCAACCCAGCGAATCTGGTTTTGACCATATTCACCACGATTTCTATAAGTTTTTTCAGGCAATTTCCTTAAAATTTTCCCTAGTTATTGGTTCACACAAGTTAAATTAATTGAATTAAAGTTTTTGAAGGAATGATTCACCCCCCTCTCATTCCATTATGCCTCTAACAAGTATGAGTGATCATTATGGATTATAAATTTAAAACAAACTATAGACCTAGTTAGGAAATTTAGAATTTGAGGACTACGAATAACTTGTACAATACTAATTGGATTATGAAACCTCAAGATCTTGATGTTTTAAGTAAATATTTTTGAAATATTGGTAGAATTGAATAGATGTGATTGATGTCAAATATATTTGTGTAGATTCAAACATGAAATAATGTACAAATAATTAAATTATATGTAAATGAGAGTCATGTGATTAAGAACAATTAATTTGATTGATTTTGTGTGAAATTGCATAATTAATTGTTGGTATAAATAGATATGATGATTATGATAAATGTACTTGATGTTTGGGAATCGATAAATTTATTTTTGAAGTGTGTGTGTGTGTGTGTGTGTGTGTTTTTATTAAGGTGTGCATGAATTGAATGATTGTTGTGTTGTGCATAGTTAGTTTTAAACATATATGTTACTTTGAGTGGGTATGATCTATGTGTTGAGTGTGTAAATGGAAAACAATTATTCAAAATCTATTGTCTAAAATACCCCCGGGGATATTCTAAAAATTACAAAAATAAAATTAGACTTAAACATTTTTTTAAACCTTACGAGACTTTTTTGTGAATTTTTAGTTTTACAAGTGTAAAATTTCAAGGCGGCCCCAAATCCCCCACAGTAGTCCTTATTAAACTTGGGGATTTATCTAACACTTGGTCATTTTCACAGAGATTGAAAAAGTGCAAAATACCTCTAAAAATTTACTGACTTACAAGGTTACACTTTGCAGCTTCGCAACGGAACTGCAAGATACATTTAGAGGTCCGATGCCTGATTACATATTGAATATGTGTCACTTCTTTGGAGTTCAATGGTCAAAATTTAGAAATTACAGTCATGTGGATTTCAAATATATCCTCGACCCTCGAAAATGGATATTTCTTATCCATATCTTTCAATCTAGAGCTCTATTATTCTCTAGATTTATTGCATTCAAAAAAATTCTCATATGCTACATTTTGGAATATTAAATTGGAAATTTTGATACATTTTGGAGCTGGTATTGTGAAAAACAAGTATTTTCATAACCAAAGCACATAGCAATCATTTATTCACTAAAATAAATTTAATGAACTCTAGGCACCACATTTTCACCTATAGTTTCTGATGGCGTGTTTTGGTAGATTTCATATACCCATTCCTCCTATATGGAGCAATAATATTGGTCCTTTGGGACTGTGGGTGGTTGAAACCATTAAAATGGAGTCTATGACCTCCTCTCTCTCCTCTCTTGAAGATATATAGATGTAAGTACTTGGACATATATGCCATTGTGTCTAGGTGTTGTCATTGATATAAAATCCATTAATGGAAAAGGATGTGTAGAGGTCATATGAGTTCCCATGAGGTGTCTTTTTTTGTTTAACATGAAGGTTGCTTGGTAGTGACCAAGTTTGGTGAGTTGTTATGGTTTCCTAGAGAATGGTCTAGAGTGTATGGTCATAGTATGTGTTATCCTAAGTCGGTTGAAGGATTTCATGAGGCCAAAAAGGTCCAAGAGGTGTGTAAGAGGTGTCCAAGTGTTTGTGTGAGGTAATTATGGTCATTTCATGGTTTTTCATGGTGTAAAGTGGTCATTCTAGGCTTATTCCTTGTCCTAGAGCTTTTGTTTTGGTATAATGACTTGAGAAATGGAGCAAGGAAGTTTTGGTCAAGTATGGTAGGAGCATGGTGATACTTTATATGACATGTATGATGAGTTTTAGGCTAGTTGTCAGAGGTATGTTGAAGGATTTCATGAGGCCAAAAAGGTCCAAGAGGTGTGTAAGAGGTGTCCAAGTGTTTGTGTGAGGTAATTATGGTCATTTCATGGTTTTTCATGGTGTAAAGTGGTCATTCTAGGCTTATTCCTTGTCCTAGAGCTTTTGTTTTGGTATAATGACTTGAGAAATGGAGCAAGGAAGTTTTGGTCAAGTATGGTAGGAGCATGGTAATACTTTATACGACATTTATGATGAGTTTTAGGCTAGTTGTCAGAGGTATGTTGATGTTTCATAGTTCTTGGGAAGCAAGAAGGTGAAGAAAAGGCTTGTACACATAGGTAGGTTGTGGCTAGAGAGTTTCAGGCCTATTTGAGCTAGGTGGTAAGTATGGACAGTTAGAGGATGTTTTCATGATGCTTCATGACATGTTTTAGGTCAAAGTGAAGAATATTTTTGAATATATGAGGTATTTGTAAAACCAAGTTTACAAAGGTGAGAATGTAAGGTAAATTTTGAATTTCAGATGCTCACTCTAAGCTTTATGCTTTGCATGGGGACCTAATATCTTTGGCATAGATTTATAGTTCAATTAATAATATTTTCCAAGTGTAATTAAGTTGTTTTATCTTCATAGTTTTATGTACAATCGTTAAGAATCTAAACAACTTTTTAACCCTCATGAAACCCTAGTTCTAGAGCGATGTGGAATCCGTGAGTTATTTGATATCTAGAATGTCTTGGCACAAAAAATTTATGCATCAATATTGAAGAGGATTCCTCAGATCTCATTTGGGTGGTGGTTTGGTGTTCCAGCTATTTTGGGAAGACAGAGAAAAACCCTAATTTTGTGGATTTTTTATGTTCCATGGTTGAAATGAAGATTCCAAGATGAAAAATGAATTTTTCCAAAATACTTGTGATGTTCTATAAGTATCCATGAAAATTTTTAGGTAGGTATAGTGGAGAAAATTAAAGATACATGTGTTCCAAGTGACCCTACCGATTTTGGCCTTATGGGTTAAAATGGTAGTCTCTTGGTTTGAGGTGATTTTGATGAAATTTTTTAATGAAGCTCATGTTTTTGGTCATGGATAGATGTTAGACACCTGATATGATGTGTTTAAGTTTTTTTGTTTTCTAATGAGGTGGTTTCATGTTGAAACCCTAGTGGCCTAATTGGTCTTATTTGGCTTGCTTGAGAAGGTGATAGAAACAAGTGTGATGGGTAAGATTTCTCCATGTGGAATATGCTTCTTAGTGATTTTACATGTTGGTAAAAGTGTCCTTGATATTTTACATGTGGTTTTTGTGTTTGTAAGTGATATTAGAGGTGATGGAGTAAGTTTCTCTCAAGAATGGTTCTTGAGTCCTAGAATCCTGCATGAGTAGTTTCATAGATTAGTTTGGTTGAAGGCCTTCCATTGTGAGTTGGAAGGAAATGTAAGATTTTTTGGAAATTGTATTCATACGCAATTCTAATGTTATATGACTTGAATCATCGTGATGATATTTTCTATTTCAATTTTTTCATTCTTCAAGATTGAATTTCTAGGAATTAAGGACCTAGTGTGGTTTGCACTACTTATTGGTGTGTTTCGTGGTAGAGATGGATGTTTCAGTTGTTCCTAAGCCTCTTGATTATACTTTCAGTTTTCCCATGTTTCCTGATTATTTTTATCCATGAAAAATTATTTAATGTGGGATCATTTTTTGGTGCTTGAGAATCTTGTTTTGAGCTTGTTTGTGCATCCTTGAGTTTGTTGGTGTTATTTTGACCCCTTCTGACCTACTTATGTCATGATTTTTTTAATATAATTTTGATTTTAAATGATATACATACTTGTTCATGGCTGACCTAAGGGGTGTTATAAGCTAGTATTGGGTATAAAGGTGCATGTAATGAGTCATTTATGACTAGTTGTAAATGATGGAGTTATGAGAGACCAAGAGAGGATTAAAGGAGATTTTTAAGGGGTAATGAGAATAAATAATAAGACCTAATAAATTTTAAGGATCATTTATTCAGGTAAAATTTACCTAATCATCCCATGAAGAAGGGAAATTGACCGAATTTGGAGACATCTTGTTTGGATGAGGATTTGACATGTTTATGAGATGAACTTGGATCACAATTAGATGTGGGATTAGAATATTTTAAGTGGTCATTATTTTATCAAAATCTCCTATGATGATTCATCTTCTAAGGAGTTATTTATTGTGATTAATATCAGTAAAGGTTCATGGGTTGGTGTTCCTTGTGGGGTTGGTGCCTCAATAAAAAATCTTATAGGATGTGTAATATTTTTGCAAGTCCTTACTTTGTGTAATATAAGCTAAAGTTTCAGTGGGTTTTGTTCCCCCTGAGGGTTTCCCACTTACATATGGTGTTCATGTGTTGTGTATTTTTTTTCATGCTCATTTGATTGAATGTTGCACATCTCAATAAGCTCACATGGTTCGATATGATGAATGGAAAACTTAAATGTTAAATGCATGGTTTAGTAAATGAAGTAAAATTGGTATATGGCTAATTCACTACCCCTATCAGTCACTGTGATTCTAACAATTGATATCAGATTTGGTCCTTGTGAAGAAAGTTTTAAAACTTGAAGGAGATCCTCTTGAAGCACAGTATGGAAGATTTCCAGGCTTAAGTTGAAGTTAATCCTCTTTTTAGGATGAGAGCATGCTTAAAACCCTTAGGGTTTGAGATTTGGATTAATTTTCTTTGTGTTTTCACTTCCATTTCTAATCCAACTGATTAGAAGTATCTTGAAGGAGACAAAGTAGGTTCTTATGTTGATTTTTAAGTAGGATTCCCTAAAGGTTAGGATGAAGAATTTTAAGATGACCTAGGTGTTTATATTGAATGTGTTCTTGATGTTTTTAGTCCCAAACAAAAATATTAAAGTGTTAATGATGACCTAGAAGAAGATCTTGAGGATTTTTTAGATATGTTTGAATCTATACAGGAAAAGGAAGAAAGTCACGATGCTCTAATCAGGAAATAAATATATGAAGTGATCCAAGAGAGTCTTGAATCAGAGGTGAAAATTTGTGAGTAAAAACTCAGTATGTTTGAGCTTAAGGAGCCAATTGAAGATGTCATCAACTATCGACCACCAAGAAAAAATGTTTCATAGTTTGAATATTGTTGTGACTAGTTATAAGAAAAGGATGGCATGTTTTTCTCAACAAATCATATAGATAGTTTTCCTTCATTATTTGAAGCATGGTATGATTTGTTCTATTAATACTTCTTTTTATTCAAGAAAATTCATCACAGAATTATAGATAAGTTGAAAAGTACAAAATAAGGATTGTAAGTCATGTTGCAAGCTAGTGAAGAATGATGTAAATATTTCTAAGGTTGAATTTGAGTTGCTTCAAAAGGGAAAAGGTATGGTTTTTATATATCATGTTTGAAGAGGTTTGCAGATGCTTAAAGAATCATCAATAATAGTGTATAGGTATGGATAAGAATCAAAGTGGTATGAATTCTCAAGAAGATGTAGGTTATAAAGGATTAGGATGGAGTTTTGACTAGGTATCAATAATATATAATTATCAAGAGGAAGGAAGAAGTATTATGGATCTATAACAGATGTAGTAATCCAGGTTTTTCATCATAATCTTGATAAATTCATATATGAGTGAAAGGAAAGTTCACCATGGTGTTTGTGCCAAGTCCAAGGTATCAAAGAGCATGCTCTCAAGGGGAGTCAAGACTCGTGTTGGATAATTTGAATATTAAGGAGTCATAAAAGCAAGGGATTTTCCAAGAGTTTAAAATCAAATTCAAGGAGGTTTTGTGAATATCTTGAAAAGTAAATATATGTGCTTCAAAGAAGTATCATTTGATTAGTTTTCTTTGTGGTGATTTGAGGATTCTCCTGATATGTATTTGTTTATCAAGGTATGTATTCTCATCATTTATGAGTTCATGGTCTTTTTTTTAGATTTTACTAATGTGTTTTCAATTTGAGGTTTGTTTCTGAGTATGGTTCTTGGTCTAAGGAGTCTTGGTCTTTGAGTTAGTAGTACAAGGTTAGAAGGAAGTGTGTATTTTTTATCTATTCATATATCATGGGGAGATAAAAAGGGCATAAAGAAGTCTATATATTGTATGAAAATCTATCAAATTATGAATCAATGTCTCAGATAAGCTGTGAAGTCATTCATTAGGTTATCATAAAAATAAAATGATTAGTCTTTAAATGTGATGTGTCCCTGAGCAAGTAACAGTCCAAAATTGAAATACTATGTCATGTTGAGGTATGTCTAGTATACCAAGACTTGAAAGGAATCAATATTCTGAGCTTTGTATCATCAAATCAAGCAGTTTGTGTCATGGTGTGTCCCTGTGTCTAAATTTTTTGTATGAATATTGAAGCAAGGTAGATGTTATTACAAAGAAATATGAAGGTCTAGAATTCCATGAGAAGATATGTTCTTGAAGAGTTGAACCATGAAAAATTTGAGATAGAGGTATGCACTATGCCTATTATGTTGACTCTATCATGGATCTATCATGAGTCAATATAAATGAGTATATCAAAGAGGCCTGAATAGAACTTGAACCCATCCTTTGAAAGTGTTATCATGGTATTCATGAGAGTGGAAGGAAGGTATGTAGGGTGTTGAATGCACTATATATATTGAGTTCTCTTGAAGTTTGAAAATGATCCTAAATTGCATGGTCTTTGATGATCAGTATCCCATGAGCTTGAGAAGACCTGATAAGTGACATAGATCGAGGAATGTAAGTTGTCCGGTCCGTAACAGAGGAGGTAGAGTGACTTGATGATTTGCAGGTTGTAATATTGATGATGAAGAATGTGAACCTAAGTAAGGTTGAAAATGCATCATCTACTATTGATCTAAGATGAAAATCTATCACCATGTGTTGAGTTTGAAGAAAGTAATATAGGTATATGGAGTGGCTAGTAGTACAATGTACTATTGGTTAGAAATTCAAGGAGGAAGAATACCCATGGTCTGAGTTGTTTGAAATGATGTTTAATGGATCTCAAGGTATGAGGAGTGTCTTATGATATGTACCATTCCTTAATTCATGCCTTAAATTGTATCAAGTATTTTTGTGCATCATGGAGGTTATTTGGATTTGTTCAAGGTTTGTCAGGACTATGAATCAAAAGATGATTTTCTTAGTGGTTATTAGCATGTGCATGGTTCTTTGGGACTTATAGAGTAGTCTTAGATAGGATAATGGAATATCAATATATCATACAAGGATATAATGAATTTAAAAATTGATTTGAATATTTATGAATATTTGAGAAAACTGAGCAACAACATATAAATCAAGGTATGCTTTTTCATTTGTATGTCTCAAAGAAGATATAGTGGTGTGAAGGGAAATCATGTCTTATTTCTAACTAAGTATGAATGTTCCTGAAGTTTTAGTATGAATAGATAAGTTTTAGGGAGAGATTGAATTCTCTTCATCCCTAAGAAATGAATCTTGAAGTTATGACAGTAAAGGGTGGCTGAAGTGTGCATTATTACAAGTCATTGAGTGGTGGTTTGGATCTTTAGTAGATGGTGGATGATATAAAAGGTCATATAAATGAATATTATATTGGTTTCTCATATATCTGTATGATGATCTAGTGTGGGGTTTGAATTTTATTGAAGGACATAATAATGCATAACAAAACAAGATAGGTATTTCCCCCAAAAATTGGCAATTGCTATGAGAATTCTTGGTCAAGGTCTGAAGTGTGAAGGTGTTCTAATTTTTACATGACTATATGAAGATGAGTTTATTGTGGCCTATCATACCTATGGTCACTAGTATGAAGTAGTCAGTATGAACATGCAAGGGATTGTCTTGAAGAGAAATTGAAAATAGAGATATTAAGTATGCATAGTTACAGACCTATGGATGAATGACAAGGTCTGAGATTTTAAGGTGAATTGTGTATTATCAAAGTTATTGATCAACATGGTGGGCTATAGTGAAAAGGTATATTTATTTGAAGACTTCCTAAGGAAAGGGGAGTTATCTCTGATCATCAAATAGGTATACTTGATGGAAAGATGATTTTGTAAGAAAATATGATGGTTGTTAGGCAAGTATAGATGTTGGGGGAGCTTTTCAAATCTCTAACTGTTGATAAGATGTGAAATAGTGTAGTATACACTAAAATTTTGACACATGACTGAGATAATTGATTGTGACTTTGTTTGTGGCATGTGAACAAGGTATAAGCTCTGGTTTTTGACATTTATAGTTAGTATATGACAATATCTTGTCATGGGGGGAATTTGGAAGGTGATTTACATGCTTAGGTTGATTCTACAGCATTGAGAATTTTGTCACTTTTTGACTGAAACAGTGGTTTAGGGATCTATTATCCCAAATTTGCACCCATTGCAAATTTGAATAAATTATCGTAAATGGAATTATCAATTTTTGTTTAAATAAATCGTAGGAGACTAGATTATTCATCTGCAGGGTGCGGGAACTTATTGTTATGTGGGTTCTCCCGACCCGTCGAACAAAGGAGCATTAGTTAGGGAATTGGGAACAATTTTGATGCAAATAGACCTTCATGGAACCAAATAAATCTTGTGAGATGAAGTCAAGTCAAATAATCACAGGTTTTTTATTCCCACAAAATATTTGAAAATTAGCTAAGGATAGAATCCGTGAAATAAAGAAATGATATGTTTAGTGCTTCGCAACCTGAAAGAACAATGTCACGAGGACCTATAATACATAGCATCCTATGGAGTTTGTCAATTGTGTAGAATCAAGGGTGAATTCCACCAAGTAGAAGTCATGACATCAAGTGACAGTGCTATAAGGCACTACGCAGCGATGGAATTAAAGTACAACAAATGCTTGAAGCCGCAAAACACTACCCTAGTGTTCCGCAAGTTTCCTAATTTTAGTGTTGCACAGTTTCTCTAGAGTCCACGAGGCAATGGAACACAAGTGCATAAATAATACTACGTAAAGAACAATGTTAGGCCCCCGCAGTATGGCTATGACATTGAAAGATAAAGTGCAGAAATTTATAGAGTTGCGGTGGAAGCCGCGAAATATGTAAACCCGCAAGATGAGAAAAAATCTCAAAAGTATTCAAAAATTGTTCCTAATATGAAATTCAAATGTTCAACAACTCTATCGACCAAAATTAATAAATTATGGGCACCATTCTCTACAACCTACGAAATTTGATGGCATGTGATAGAAGTTATATCAGGCACCCACACCTTCTTGCAAACGTCAATGATGTTTGGTCCTTGGTGGTTGCATCCATAATTTTGGTGCCTCTATCTCTTTCTCCTTCTCCTTCTCATTTCTCTATAAATCAAAAAATCACTCACTGTAAAAAGGGATCCCTCTTTTTTGTAACGGTACCATGCCAAAATGGTGGTTGACGTCCCATTATTTTTAGACCTTTGATTTTCTCTATAATGTATTCTCTCCTTCTGCTAAGAATGTAATGGTCTCTGCATATTTTTAATGGTGTCACTCAGATTTCACCCTGAAATCTGTGACTACCCTATCTGAAAATTTTCGTACTTTTAAAATAATGGGTCGTTTGTTGTTTTTATTGCCTAAAAGTTCCTGTATTGCGTCAAAATAATCCTAAAGAACCATATTAGCCTTTTTCGCCAAATACCCAGATGCCCAAAATTGTTTTATTCTGTCGTCGGGATTTGTCTGCGGGAAATTTGTATTTAATTATTTTTGAGCCCCGTATGAGGCTATTTGCGCTCTATTTTAACTCTATTATGAGCGAATATGTTATTATTCCTATGTACCAGAAAGATTTTAACTTATTTTAAGTTTTGGGCTTTATTTGTAACTTTTGGCAATTTTTAGTGTTTTTGTGGTGTCCAGTTTTGTTTTCTGTGAAATTTCTCAGGAACAATTCCCTTGCCGGGTAAGCCCAATTTTTGGCCTGGAGCAGCTGGAAAATATATACGCACATTGTGCTTAGAGGAAGTCGCCATCGGAGGTCTGGATCACTGGGAAAAAGTGAAGTCGTGCACAGAAAAGCCCCTGCGGGTATGGGCGCATTTTTGGAAAACAAAGGATTTAAGCTGCGATGGGAAAAATATAAGCCGCAGGCAGGGTGGGAATTTTATACCTGCCTGGCAGGGTACTTTTTCCCATGTTATAAAAATCACTTAAGTGGATCACGGGATTTTGGTGCCTGCCTGGCAGAGTAAAGAATCCCATTATAAAAATTCTTAAAAATAGAATTACAAGTGCAAAAAAGTGCGCCCCCTTTGGTGAGAGATTAAAAGGATTAAATTTGATTATTTTTATTAATCTTTCTTCTCAAAAAGTGCGCCCAAGCTTGGAGGAGGTCAACAAGTCAAAAGTGGAATAAAAGAAAGGAGTTAAATGCATTAAATTTAATTTATTTAATGGCTACCCTCTTCCTCTCAAAAAGTGCGCCCCATTTGGGTATTATTTAATGTTTTTTAAGGCATTAAAACATTAAATTAATTTCTATTTTCAGTGGCTATGGTCAAAGCACACTGTGGAGCTTGAATGAAGTGCTGTGTGAAGGATTAAATTGGATTAATTTAATTTATTGGATGGTTGTCCTTAAACATGCTATTTTTAAAATAGAAAAGCATGATTTTTAATTAATTAATTGCCTTTAATTGTTAGGGCAATTATTAATTATAGAATTGTGAAGGTTATATAAGCATGGGCAGCCATATGGGTGAATAATTTAATTCACAGGTAAAGAATTACAGCCAGGAAGAAAAGTGCGCCCCATTAGAGGAAGGATTTTGTTCAGACAAAGTGCTAACAAGGCTAAAAGCTTCCAGATTTGGCACATGCTTTGGAGGAGGTTGATCTTTGTCTGCATAGTTGTTTTCACAGGTGTTACCGGAGCTCAGGTGTTGATTGAAAGGATTCATGCTCTCTTTATGTGCAAATTAAACACCAATTTTTGGGGCAGCAGGCTTGAAAAGTGCAAATTTTTATAATTTAAATTCACTATTCATGCTCTGGTGGCCATTTTTGTCTGAATAAATTGCAGGAATTCATTACAGGTGCTTTACAAAAAAAAAGGAGTTTTTATCAATGTCCAATACATTGCAAATATCCTCCGAATCTGAAGAATTGTCCAGATCTGCACCAGTATTGAAGAAATCCGGCCAAGTTAGAAGAAAAAGAATTATTCAGACAAAGATAGACAAAGCCATGGCGAAAGGAGATGAAAAAGAGAGCACAATGGATTCATGCATTGCTTCCAAACTTTCAGACATAGGAGACACGGATCTAGGCCCAGAACCTCTTTCTGATTTGATTGATAGATCCAGAGCTGGAAAGACTTCACTCATGCATGCGGTCAAAAGTAGTGGAATTATCCGAGCTGCAGCTTTCCCATGTACAGCCCAATTGCCAGAGTTCGTAATGGAGTGTGCTAGATCTTATCATCCTTCATCCAGATCAGTGCGTGATGTTGCGGGAAAGACAATAATTTGTTTGGATGCGGAATTCATCAATTATTGTCTAAAGATTCCAGTGCGAAAGGTGGTGACTTCTATTAGCATTCAGGATGCTGACAGTAGATGGGAAAAACATAGAGTTGATTGCGTTAGCATAATGAATAGCCGGTTCATGAAGAAGCCTAGATCCCCTTCAAAGTTCCCGAGAACTCTTCCACGGTCCAATTTGGTGCAGGAGGCAGATGATGTCGTCAAATTGCTATGCAGGTTGAATGGCGAAGCGAATGCCTACACTTTTCGAACATGGATGTATGCTTTCATCAGGACCATTGAAATCAACAAGGTTGATTCTATAATCAATTGGTCGGAAATTATTAGCAGCAACATCGGTGAGCAGCTTCGAAACGTGAAGCGTACTTTCAGCTTCAAGATGACTTCATACTTGGGGGGGGTGTATGTTGCAGCTTCACAGGGTGTCTTTTCCAAGCTGGATAGATGTGGTGTTCTTTCCAAGGACCCCATTTTTGAGTGCTACCCACAGCTTACTGTACCTGCGTGCGAGAAGGACTTCAAAGTGATCAACGATGACTTCTTCTACGATTTCATCTGCAGGCTAGACAAAGACTTGAAGACTCACAGGGTAAGCAAGGAAGCATGGGAAGCAGTGTCCAAGATTGGTAGTTTATTCATCCAGTTTGCAGATTTCACATACCTCAGGGTTACGGGATTTTCTGGAGAACCTATAAAGATGCCTAGGTATCCAAGTGATAGATTGATCGCCATGGAGCTGAGCAAGCAACTCATAGAGTTACACGACCTTCAGTTGAAACGGAACAAGTCTACGGGATTCTTCCCAATCACTGTGGAATATTACAGTTGCATCAACATTCACAGAGCTCGAGGGATGGAAGCACAAATGTTATCCGAGTATGAGCAAGAGTTCTTCCCTGCACGGCTTAACTTCGATCCATTTGGAGTAGCCAGGAAGACAATCTCCCAGGAGTACGCACATGTGCCTTTGTTAAAATATTTCTGGATGAAGTGCAGAAGTGAGTACGAGGTTAGAAAGAAATATTTCAGCAGGCTATCAGCAAATCAAGTGTTCGACTTTGGACTAGCGCGGATACCTGTGGATCTTAAAGATGATGGGAACGTGGTACTTGACACTTACCATCAAATGGGAGGAGATAAAGCTATACTGCAGGATAACATTGGAGGCTGCCATTCAATTGAAGAAAGATCTGGAGCTGTGTTGGTGAATACTTCGAACTGGCTGCTAACAAAGGGATACTGCCTTGATGAAGTATTGATGAATCAAATCACGGGAAACTTCGGCGCAGGAGATTCCCTCAAACGAAAGCATGAAGGAGAAAGTAGCAGAAGGTCCGAGAAGTTGAAAGTACACAGAAGATCTCAAGAGAAAGAGAAGACCACTTCTACGACCATAGCTTTGACTCCGACTTCTCCAGTACCCAGAAGATCACCAACTATTGCACCGCAGCAGCAGAATGCTTCCATGCCTTCATTGAAACCGGCGACATTCATTTTCTCTCCGCAGCCACTTCGTTCAGCACCCGTTCCAGAGGAGATGTTGAAGCTACAGATGACGGAGTTCGAAAGAGCTTTGTCCTTGGATGTTTTAGAAGATGGCAGCCATGACACTGTGGCACTTTCTGACGGAGAGGATGCAGAGTGGGAGATGGTAGTGCATTTAGCGACTTCTTACTCCACGAGAAATAACTTCTCGGGATGGTTAGCTTTGCAGTTGTTTCCGTAAGCAAGAGTAGAGATGAACTTAGAGGAGCATGACTTGCAGCTACTTCAGGATCTGAGTAGAAGAGACAGAAGGCCTAAAGTTGCTAAAGCAACTTCTAGGTTGATCATCAAGGATTCGGGAGAGAAGTTTGCTGAGATATCAACTCCATCGGAAGGAGAGATAGAAGAGGAGCTCACGGTAGAAGATGTGACGGTGACCAAAATACCACTCGGTCAAGCTACCACTGAAGGATTGAAGCAGGACACTTAAATGTTGTTGGATGCTTTTTTTCTTAGGCTTGACAGTGAAAAGGCGGAGATAGAAGAGCTGCAGAAGAAAATATCTCAATTATGTGAGATCATAGCCAAGGTTGCTAAACCTTCCATTCAGCCCATTTCAGAGCAGGTGAGTGATCATCTTATGTAGGAAATGGAAGATGCAAGCAATCAAGTAAAGGATATTGACGAATGGAAGGATCTGATTATTCGTCAAGCTTCTGTGCAACTTGGGGAAGTGCCAGCCCACCTAAAGGTTATGAAAGATGTAGCAAATTAACTAAAGCAACTGATGGAAAGCATAGAAGGCATGAATACAGTTGCAGAGAGTAACCTGAGTATTTTGGCCGAGATCAACAAGTTGCCGGGAGATGTATTGGTTGCAGAACAAATTGTACCGGATGGATCAATCGAGAAGGGGAAGCAGCTAGAGTTTGCAGTATCTTTCCGTTTGGAGATCTGCAGAGTTTTGTTGAAAAGGATGCAAGTGCTTGAGAGTAGAACATTAGATTTACCAGACAGTATCATTTCTTTCACTGAGGAAAGAGTGGATGGAGGTGTTACTTCATACGTGCGGATTGTTTCTAATGAGGTGCATGATTCCTTGGAAGGTTCTCTTCTGATGGTGCAAAAGAGAATTGATAAAGCTACCAAGCCTTTCACAATGAATTCTATCAGTAGATTGGTGGCGCTGCAGGCAGACATTGCGAGGTTCGGGCCGAGTTTGGAAGAGGTGGAAGCATGCAGCAAAGTGTTGAATGAAGGGTTGTTGTAGTTCATGACAGAGAAGGAAGCAGTAGCTAAAACAGATGGAAGGATGCTGAATTATATGTTCGACAAGTATATCAGATATCAGAACAAGAAGAAGATGTAAACATTACAGTTGGCGTGACTTCTTCTATTCTTTCTTCTTCTATTTTCTATGTTCCCGGATGAAATTGTAAAACTTCAAAGTTATTGGTTTTGCAACCATTACTTGAAGTCATGTGGAACCATTCTATTAGTTAAGTGATACATGTGTCACTTAAGAAGAAGTTAGTTGAGGATGATTGCCAAATGTCATCTTTACTTGTTGTTCATACTTTAGTTCAGTTTGAGTCTTCTATTTGTACTTTCCCTCCTACATTCTATTTGTGTTTCTTGCTTTTAAATCTTAGATCTTTTAAAGTAAACTTTGTGTTATTTTAGATCTGGATCTAGAACTGCCTTTGCTTTATAATTCTGTGTGTTCAAATCTATTAAGTTTCTTCTATGTGCATACAATTAGCTTTGCTATCTACTAATTAGGATGCACATCTTCCTCATTTCTTCTCTGTAATTCCTTTACTTTCTTCTTCTATAATTTTCCTTTCTTAAAACAGTTGCTTACTTGCTGTAGAAATTCTTAGTTATGGTTCATGAACTAAGTGGTTAAAGTAAAACCCCTGATAGATAAAAACACATTTATATTGACAAATCTGACACGGGAGCCTCACCGGTTAAATGAGGGAGATTTATCTCATGACTGCCTAGGTTTGATGCTATGCAGAAAAAACTAGCCAACATTTAAGAAATAAAATTGGGCTTTGTGGCATGTTTTTATGCCATTTTCTCATATGGATTGTGTCTTGCCTCTCTATTTTCTTTTGGCATGTGGTGCATATTTCTTACTTACATGTCCCATTTTTTTGTTGTCAATATGTGGGAAAGGTGAATCTACATGGTTATGGTCTGCGGAACTCTTGTTTTCCCTCTCTCCCATGTTCTCTCTCTTTATTTCGCTTTTTTGAGAGTTATCACCCCCATTTTTCTAGTGCTATCACCATGCTTTTATCTTAAGATTTCCCTTATGCATATCCTTCTAACCTTGGTCCCTTAGAATGATTATATTAGGATTAGTTAGCTACATTTCCTTTTTAGGAAGAGTGTTAACATTAGATTTAGGTAGAGGAACCATCCTTCTCTGGAGATCTGTCTCAAGTATCAGGTCCCAAAACTTGAGAGACAGACCCATGTTACCTAAAAGCATTGATTATTCATCTTCCATCCATGAGAAAAATAGAGGGTGCTAGTTTTTGGAGATAACAGTTCTAGAATGCTCGATATGACTAAGATTGAAGCAATTTCCAACTTCATATTGTCAAGTTTGATGTATTCTTGATGATATTTATCCTTTGGATGCATATTTTTAAACACATCTGGTGACTCCACTTATCCAAATAACCCATTTTCTCATCTAGCAAAACATTTCCTTTATTTCCATTCTTTCATTTCTCTTCCCCATGAATTTGTGCAATCATGACTTCATTTCCTCATTTTTCTCACTTTCAGTAACAGCGTCATTCAAACCCGCCTCCAACCTTTCTAAATCCATCTTCAAACTATTCTTATACAGAAACAAATCATTTTTATGAACAAACCCAAATTGATTATACGTGTTCTTATGAATATGCAAACTTTGGAGGTCATCATGCGCGTGAAGAAGATTTTGAAGGTAGAGTTTGGAGGATGGAGGATATCTTCCAGGATGTCAAAGATTAAATACAAATCTTGCATGCTAAACAACCTATTTTATGTATCCCTATGCATGGGGAGTTCATATACCTAGTTTTATTAGCCCACAATAGAGACTTGAGGTAATGAGTAAATCTTTCACTCAAATGGTTAATTTTATTTCATCTTTGCAAGAATTAGAGGCTAATGAGCATAAGGTTAAGGAACCATGTCAATGGGATGTTCCCACTTACCTTCCCTACCAGTATCCAATGCCCATTCCTTATCAACCACCAAATCCCAAGGTCAAAATTCTGATCTTTCTAGAAGATTTTCCTTACATTCCCTCTCCTCCACAAGAAGAAATCACACATTCCCCTTCATTAAAATCATTGCAAAAATCATTTTCCCACCCCTCCTCTTGCATTCCTAAACCCATTTTAGGAAGAAACAAATCAGAAAATAAGTCACAGAGGGTAGCCTACTAAAGAATCTAGTAGAGGAAAGGGATTGGGCACTTCTCTTTGACTCCAAATACAAGGACAACATAGGAAAAATCAGAACAAGGTGGATAGGTCCATATGAAATTGAGAAGATGTTTTCCAAAGGAGATGTGAAAATCACCACCATTGACCCAATAATTTTCTAAGAAGAAGTCTGAATAATGGCGGAAAATACAGGAATTTTCCCGTGCCCTAAACCTAGCGGTGATGGTGGCGGTAGTGCTAAGAGTTCCGGCCTGGTGGATCACGGACGTCTTCCTGGCTCAAAAGAAATTATTTTCGTTGGTGTCCCGTGCCCTGATCCAAAATGCCATGCAAATGGTTGTGGTGAAGGTGGTGGTGAGAAGCAGTTTGGTTTAGTGGGTGGGGGTCTTTCAATTTCACCTATTCCTTGAGGTTCCCCAGTTTCTGTGGGTCGTGAGGTTTCTGTTGCTGTTGGGGATGGATCGGCTGCTCTGGGTGGAAAATTTTTCCTGAAAGTTGTTAAATCCTCAGCACTCCCTCCTCCAAAGGCTATGTCACATGACAAATCATCCCCCTCTGTGCATTTTGGATCTGATGTTCTAACAACAGAGGCTTATTTCAAGGAAAAGGGCATTATTTGTAGATTCAACAAATTATGTCCTGGACTGCCAACTCTCCATGATTGGATATCTTCTTCTTGGAATCCATTAATGGATGGTAAAGTGGATATTTACCCTTTAACTAGAGGTTTTTTCATTGTTGTCTTTGTTATTACCTTTGAGAGACTTAATTTTTGATAGATTATGGGACTTCCAATCCCACTTTCTAATCATGAAGCCATGATTCCCCCTATTTAATCCAGTCACTGAATCTTTCTAAATCAGACTTGTCTGGGTTCATCTGCCATATCTTCCCCTGCAGTTCTGGGATGAGAAATTTTAAATTGTCATTGATAATACTCTCGGTAAAAATGTGGCTATTGACACAAAAATGACCTTGTATGAGTATACTATGTATGCTCGCATTTTAGTTGATATGAACACCTCAACGGATTTTCCTGCCTCTGTTGATCTTATGGTGGAGGATCGAGTTTGGACTCAAAACTTGGATTATGAAGGTTTCCCCTTCAAATACAGAACCTGCTTTTCACTTGGACATCTAGCTGTGGATTGCATTAATGAGAAGAAACATGCAAGTAGACACACTTCTTGGTGGAAGAATGTGAATCCAAGTCTGTTGGTTGTTGACAGTCATTCTGATTGCGAGTCTGAAGATGGATCTATAAATGAGGAACTAGCTTCAGTGAAGGTGGAGGTTCTCCCTTTGTCTAATAAGGTAGAGGAGAGTTGTGAGGCTAGGACTTTAGCCTATCCTCTTAGTATTCATCCAGATAACAATAAAACAGAAACGAGCTTACCGGTTCACTCATCAGAAAATGTAAATTCGAATGCCAGTAATGGTTGGTCCACTGTGCACAGAAGAAATAAAGGGAACATTGAATCCATTAAGATGCACGTTCGATCCCATGGGAAGGTTTCACAGAGTTGAGCTTTTGGTTTTGTGTTTATGCTGTTAGTTTGTATTGTTAGTTGTGTTGTCCTAGATTTTCAGTGCTATTGGTTGAGGCTGCTTCTTTCTTTCCTCATCGTTATATATTTTTCTCCTTATTGTACGGGGTAGCACCCCTTAACCCACTTTTACCTATAATTAAAAAAAATAACCTAGTAGAGAAGAACTTGTGCAAAATTTGAAGTATTGGGCTTTGAAATTTGAATCCAATCAAATGCCACAGTTGGTTAAACCTTCAACAAAGGTTGGGGTTGAAGAGCATACGGAGGAAGATTTATGTTCAAAGCAGACATATGAGGATGACCAATAATCTCTCCATTTCAAGTGTAGTGTGCATGTTAGCACCATAATTTTAGAGGTTTTTGGTTTGTAATCACAAGAATCAGTTATGGAGGAGGAAAAATCAGATTTAGAGGTCTTGGATGAAGAATAAATAATAGAAAGCTTCTTGTTTTCTTTTGATGGTAACAACTCAAATCTATCATTTCCTTCATCCTTTGTAGAATTTGATTTTGGTGATGAACTTACCATGGAGGAAAGCATCAAAGAAGAACCTATTGACCAGACCAATCCTCATGAGGAGAAAAGGGATGAGTTTGATTTGTCAAAATTCGTGTTCAAGAAAGAAAATCCGTATGATGCAAAGTTGCTTGTAGAAGTAAAACATAGCACAAATCAACTTGCACATAGTATCCATGAAGAAGGAAGTGTCTCAACCAACTCCATTGACAGAGTTGAATGCAAAATAACTGGTAAAATTCATAGGATCAGCCCATGCCCAGTTAGATATTTGGCTAGTCTAGAGATAAAGAAGGAGTTGCAACCAATCATGTTCATTTAAAATCATGAGGAAGAGTTGAAATGCACCAAAGGTCATCTTCATCACCTCTGAACAAATGTAGAGCAACTTGAGGAGGTATATGTTTTGTTTTTATTCGATGCTTTGAAGAAACAAGGAGTGCGAGGCATGCTTTCATTCCCACTATGTGATTTTGTTACCAAAAATATTATTTGGCCACATTTTGTAAGGAAAGGATGTTATTTCTCATAACTTATTGCAAGTTTTGTTTAGTTCCCTTTATCTATGGTTAGGGTAGAGTAGGTAGGTTTTATTTTTACAAAAGAAGTTCAATGTGCACACTCTGCATGTTTCCCCTTAGAGAATGTTTGATTTTCCCATCTTGTACATGGTTTTTGTGGGATTTTGTTTTTTCAAATTCCAGTTCAAAGAAGATTTCATGGTGGAATCAGATAGTTGGAGTAGTTTCTAAGATTTATTTAGAACTCCACATATCAATTTTAGGATAATGGTCACTAGGCAATTCCAGTTCAGCACTAAGGTCATACAAATTCAGGAGACATATTTCAAAGGAAAAGATTAGTTTCTTCACGGTTATGATTGAATCCATGCCCAATAGACGCTTCAAGGAAATTATTCCTCATCGTATAACAAGAAGATTTCCCCTGGAGGTCGCCAAATTGTTATCCAAAATTTATACCCCTTGCAAATTTGGATAACTTATCATAAATGTACTTAGCCATCTTGCTCTAAAGAAACCATGGGAGACTAGATTTGTCATCCACGGGGTTCAGGAACTTAGTGTTCCACAGGTTCTCCCGACCCCTAGAACAAAGGAGCATCAATTAGGGACTTGAGTGGAATTTTGATGCAAATAAACCTTCACGTCACCAAATCAATCTTGTTAGATGAAGTCAAGTCAAAGAATCATGGGTTTGTATGCCCGCAAAAGGTTTGAAAATTAGCTTAGGATAAAATCCATGAAGTAAAGAAATGATAAGTTTAGTGTTTTGTGGCTTGAAAGAACAATGTCACACGGACCCATAATACATATCATCCAGTGGATTTTGTTGATTCCACGGAATCAAGGGTGAATTCCACCAAGCAAAATCCATGACGTCAAGAGGCATTGCTACAAGGCACTACACAGCAATGGAAGTAAAGTATGACTAAGGCTCAAATTTGTAAAACACTATCCTACTGTTCTGCAGGATTCCTAATTTTAGTGTTGCATGGTTTCTCTAGAGACCACGAATTAATGGAACACAACTGCAAACATAATGTCGCGCAAAGAATAAGGTTAGGCCCCCATGGCATGGCGGTGACAATGAAAGATAAATTTCAGAAATTTGTAAACCCGCAAGATGAGAAAAAACCTTTGGAGTCTTTAAAAAACATGCCTAATTTGAAATACAAATGTTCAACCACTCTATAGACCATAATTAATGAAGTATGGGTGTCATTCTTTGTGACCTATGAAATTTGATGGCATGTGATAGAAGCTATGTCAGTCACCCACACTTCATGCAAACATCAATTATTTTTGTTCCTTGGTGGTTGAATCCATCATTTTGGCGCCCCTCTCTCTTTCTCCTTCTCCTTATCATTTCTCTATAAATTAAAAACTCACTCATTGTAAAAATGGATCCCTCTTTGTTGTAAAGGCACCATGCCAAAATGGTGGGTGAATTTCCATGAGTTTTAGACCTTTAATTTGGTCTTTGCAATGTATTCTCGCCTTCTGCCAGGAATGTAATGGTCACTGCATATGTTTAAGAAATAAAGTCGAGCTTTGTGGCATGTTTATTTTCCTTTTTCTCATCTTTATTGTGGCTTTCCTCTCTATTTTCTTTTGACATGTTGTGCATATTTCTTACTTGTAGGTCCCATTTTTCTATGTTTTCAATGTGTGGTAAAGGTGAATCTACATGGTTTTGCTTCACAAAACTGAAAAAGAGCTATAAAAATACTAAAAATGCAAAGCCATGTGGCACAAAATGATTAGCCCAAGCTTCACAAAGACAAAACTGGTGAAAAATAAAGAATTTTACCACCAAAATGGACTTAGAAGCTCCAAACAAACTAGATCTAAATAAATCTTTCGGATCCACAAACAAAAAATAGCACTAATGGCTATAAACAACATGAGAACTTAAAATAGGCTTGCATATGACATATTTAATCTGTAAACGACTAAAACAAGATGTAGAAGCAAATATCTAAGCAAGCAAATGCTAAATCATAATCTAAACAGCCATTTAACCAACATTTTTACAAAATATTTGAGCAGGAATCAGAATTTTAAGCCTGGTTAAATTGAAGATGACTGTGTAACCTATTAGGGCTTCGTAAAATGCGTGAATACACTTAAATCATCTTCACCTCTTCAAATCAAAATCATCCAAATCAATCCCAGCACTTCCACTTCACTCGTTGGCCTCTCTTAGAACAGAACTACTAAGCAATTTCTTTCTATACAATGCAATGATAATCATCATTACCAACCAACTGATCTCTAATTTCAATACCAATGTATTCATTGGTTTATTAGCAATCCCGAGAGGGATTTTCGTGAGTCAGTAGTTATGTTAGTCAGTCGCTTGTTTCCACTCTTAAATGTGGAAGACCATCATAATAAATTTTAATGCATAAACTTTAAGATAATGTGGGGCAGACAGCAGTGGTAGATATCCCACTTGACATTACTACCCTAACACATGCGTCCATAGCCTCGACGGAGATGTATTTGATTCTAGTCACAACATTGCTCTACTTTTAGCCAGGCATCCATAGCCCCCGTAGAGATATTGGAAATACCCTACGAGAGAGTTATTTATTGTTTTTCTTTTGATTTTGATTTTTTATTTTGATTTTTGATTTTTTTATTTCTAAAAACGTATTTCATCTCTCTTGATTTTTTTTATAAGGGGTTAAGAACCGTTGATGGCTTGATGGAAGGATGTGTAAGTGATTGTGATGAGGACGTTGGCTAGTGTCAACAGATACATCCAAAAATCTTCGCAACAAATTTATTAGATGAAGATAGTGATAGGATCTCTAAGAGGTCAGTCGTTATTTAATTTACCAAGGTGATGAAAGACCAAGGTCAAACAAATATATTAGAGATCAAATGTCGAACAATGAGCACGAATAGACTAACCAAAATATCATCAAAGGGATGAAAATGGTGGATGACTTGCAGAGGAATGGAAAAAAAGGAAGAAATAACATCCATGTGTATGCAATACCTTATTGCAATGTTTGATCTTTGTACCTTTGATTTTTTGTAATGTTTTAATTTTTTCTCATTTTTGTATTTTTGAATTTTTTTGGTTTTTTTAAAAAATATTTTTGACGGTTTTTTGAAGGGAGAAGACGATGAAGATGATTGATTGGGAAGTTGGGACCAAAAACTTCACTCCGCGTGATAGGATCCAACAATGATTTTTGTTATTTCCTTAATAAGGAAGACTAGGAGTATTTTATTATCAAGAGTAATATTAGCTCCAATCTCGATGACCGTAGTGAGATAATATTTGATAAGTGATTGTGACTTATATTTCAACATGGATTTTGTATGTGGGGTCTTGAGTTCCCTATCCATAGGTTTCTACACTTTGTGCCATACTTGATGGTTGCGTTGGTGTGCATTCTTGAATCGTGTTTGATTTTTAACTTTATGGTTGTTTGAATTGCGTGGAGCTTTGGAGCTCTTATGATTTTTTATTTTAGCTTGGTGAAGAATCTGTTTATATTTCATACCAACTAATGCATGATTTTTCTGATCCCGAGAAGTGGGAGAAGAAAGTGGATGTTTAGGATTGATGATAAAAACATTAGGGATGACAGTATGCTTTCCATAGTTTTGATACAAGGATGACCCAAGGAAATATTTTGATTGATGAATTGTGATATGTAACAAATGATGGGGTGATGAGAAGATAAGCCAAGGATCAATGATAGACCCATGCGTTTCTCCGTGTAATGGGGAATGTGAAGATGGAAGAATAAGAGGAGGATCAAGTTTGATGATCTTATCATCTTCCTCTATTTTCTGATAAAAGGAATCAACTTCTTTCCCACAATATATGAACACATCGACGTTAAAAGATAATCCTTTCTCATGGTCCTCTAGAGGAATGTCATCGTGTAGCCCTATGAATTCTCTGATTTCTTCTTCATTTTGAAATAAATCAATTGGTATAGATCATTGTTATTCAACCATAGTAGGTTGATTGGAAGAAAGGGGTCCAACAAGTGTTGAAGCTTTAGAAGATCAATGAGGATATGTTAAGATATAGTTGAAATGGCTCAAGGGCCGAAGAGGGATTGGATTTTGATTTATAGAAGAAGATGACTCGAGAGACGAAGTATATTTTTATTTGGATGTCTCATGAGTGAAAGAAGATGTGGATTTGGAATAGGTTGGTATTGGCTTTCATAGAAGATGACATAGTGTAGGTAGACAAATAGGATCGCATACAAAGTCAGTATATTGCAACGTAGGGGTCGACTTGGATGATTGATTAGAGGAATTTTGAGTCACATGGATCTTCAACGGAGGAAGAGGTCGTTGAGCCAACTGATAAAGTGGGTCCTGTGAAGAAAGGTAGGATTGTGACTCAAGAGTCGAATTAGATGTTTGATTAGAAGAACTTGGAGTTACACGGATCTTCAAAGGAGGAAGACGTCATTAAGAAGACTGATAAAGGGGGTCCTACGGAGAAAGGAAGGACCACGACTCAAGAGTTGAATTTGAGGAATGTTGGGGATAATTTGTGGTGACACAAATCCTTAGAGGAGGAAAATGTTGTTGAGGTGACTAGTTATTCCTTAGAAGAAAGTTGATTGGATGAGGCTCAGGGGACTGAGGGGAATTATAATAATAGTTTGGATTAGAATAATCAGGAGACTGAGGGGAATCAGAAGAATAACATGGATTACAATCATCATAATCACACCAAATATGAGATGAATGTGGGGAAAGGGGTAACTGAACGGGTTCTCTAGCGTAAAGAACCAATCGAGGTTTAGTCGTGATGGGCGTATTTTAGTGTGAATGCCTAAACCTAGGCTCCATATTGTAAGTGTGAGGAATCATGTGATAGTTAATCATCGTTGTCATTGTTGGGTCCAAATACCAAGACCTAGATAGTGCGATTGAACTCCTTTATGGTGAGGAAAGTTCTGTGTCGATTTGAGCAACGTAATGACGTCCAAATAGACATTTTACAAATATGGGGATTCTCGTGTGATTATGTGAAAGGAATCCAAGGAAAACAAACATCGTGATGATACAATTTTGACAATCCACCAAGGTTTTAGAAAACAATTTGTAAGTGTGAATAGTCAAAAATGGTTGATGAAAGCGTAACAACTGCAAAGGAAACTTTTCCTATATGTTCAAATTATCTCAAGAGTTGCTTGATAGGAAATATTTTTGCTAAGATTCAAAAAATGTGTACAAGGACTACAATGACCCTAGGAAAATTCAAGCAGCGTGACAAATGCAAATGTCACAAGGAATGTTGCAAATAATATCCTAAAGAATTTCCTAATCCGCTACAAATAATGTCCCAAAGGGATACTGAATATATGACCAAATGTCGTTGATGAAAGAATATCTAGCAAAATCTCGAAAAAAAGGATCAATTGTGAAAGAGCCTACTCCCTACGTCTAATAATTTATCTCAAAGATTGTTCTGACAAGATAACAACATAATTTTGGTATGTTAATCAAGTTTTAGACAAACAAGATTTAAATACTTAAAAGAGGGTTGAGGTGACGTGACTAGCGTAACAATGTAAAGTATACACTCTAAACTCAATTTAATGTAAACAAAGTATTAGTGTTGGAAATGGAGGTTACAAATGTGGGAAGTGTAACAATAATTCTTGGATACTTTTAATCAAGTTTTCAGAAAAAATAAGATGTTAGTATCAAAATAGGATTGACACAATGTGAACAGCATAACGATAGCACCTTCCAAGTCTTAAGGCAATCTTTGAATTTAAAAAACTAGGTCAAAGTCTATCAATGAATCACTATAATGTGAGCAGTGTAATAAGACAATCGAGACACTTATATCAATTTTGGGAAAACAAGATATAAGTATAACAAATGTATTGCTATAATGCAAGTAGCGTAACGATGCAAAGGGAAAATCAAGATAGGATCACCTAACTACAATGAGATAATCTTGACGTGGGTATCAAGATAAAGGATTACCAAAACATGAGGATGTATCAGCACACTTTCAACACTTAACATTCCTACCACAACATGGTCATGTAAGTGAATACAATATTGGTGGACACGATTATTTTTTGCAGTTCCATTGCTCTCTTTTGACCAAAAATGTCAACATAAAAACAAAGGAGGTAAAACAAGTGGTGATGAAAAATACTTAACCTAACTTTAGCAAAGTTTCACCTTGTTTAAAAAGAAGGTAGAAACTAAGACAAAGTTATGTCTTGTAAGTTTTGTGATGAATATCATGTGGCACCAACTTTAATGGACTCTCCCCTTGTTCGAATAACAAGGTTTTGACTTCGGTAAATTCGTTGCTTTGTGAAGGCTCTTCAGAACACGATTGGATAAAGTCAAGTTGGCCCCAATGTCAAATGGCTGCCTAAGATTTTATTCTCAACACTCGTCGATACTTTCCTATGAGAGGTATGTTTTTCTAGAATAAATCCTAGACAAAGGACCATTACCCCACAGTCAAATTAATGAACGAGGCCTCATACGGGCAACTTAAAGCATTCCTCACAGGTTTTTATTCTAGTCAAGTAGGTAGTGGGGAACTTCTCATTTTGTCCACCAGTTCCCTCAAGGTGTGGACTACTTTGGGGTTCATGTGGTAATTCTCATAATGACTTTTATGGCTTATGTCAAGATACTTCCCACAGTTTAAAGTAGACGGGTTTTAACCCTTATCTGAACCTGTAAATACAATGTTTTGAATAGTGGTGTGTTTTTTATCTTTTGATTAAAATGTGGTTTAGCACACCATTGGAAACCTGCAACACACTGTAGTTAGTATTTGTTTAGATCTTTATTCTTTGGCAAGCGAATTAGGTCATGCACTCAAAAGTTAGTAGTTTTCCAAGAAATCCACAATATTATGAAAGAGAATTAAAGGTTGGTTTTGATTCTAAAGATCTTCCAAAGACGCAAGAGAAGGGCATACACAACAATTAATCCAACTAGATAGAAATGAAAAACTTTAATTCAAATGACCATTAAAATGTTTTTAAAAAGATTCATTCCATTAAGCAAAATTAATGATGAAATTTCCAAGTTAATCTAAATGTTAGAAAATAAAACCAAAGTTTGCTTTTGATTCTCAAGATCACCAAAAGGTGCAAGAGGAGCATACACAAAATTTAACCTAACTCAAGCAAAGCGTGGAAATACATCATTCATTAAAGCATGTAGACATGTTAGAAAACTAATTTTTAAATAACAACTCAAATGATTAGTTTTTCCATGAAAACCATCAAAATATCAATTGTTAGCCATATTTCTAAATGACAATCAAAATGTTAAAAAATCATCCAAAATCGTTTTCGTCTCTGATTCTCAAGATCACTCGAAAGCGCAAAAGAAGAGCATACGCGGTCTCGACGAATTTATAACAAAAAAGATATTTCCAACAAATATTTAAAATGCTAACACCATTTCCAAACAAATTATAACCATAATGTTAGATAAATATCAATAATAATATTTATTTCTGATTCTCAAGGTCGCTCGAAAGCGCAAGAGAAGAGCATTAAATTGAATATAACATGCAAAGAAAATGACCAGTTTTACAATAAAGGAAAACCCTGAAATTTCTATAAGTCTATATCCCAAATTTATGTGTTCATTGCATAGTTCACTTAAACACTTTTCCGTCGCAAAAAAATGGATTCATTTCGAGTTTGGGAGTAAAAGTTATGTCATCCGGAAGATAGGTTACGCATATGCTCTTATACTCACGGGTGTGCACTTAATCTGTACTCAAAATATGTCCAAAAAGCATCTCAAAATATACAAAAAGATCAAATTTTTACTACAAAGATTCAATTTTAACAGCAACCCATTTGATTAATATGTGAAAAGAAGACTCGACACTATCAAACACTAACCTACATGCTCGAAAACTTAAGATTTTCAACAAATTGACAAAACTAGCTTGTAGAATGATGAACAGTGAAGCTCTAAAAATGAAAACATGGAGAAATCTTGAATTTTTTTCACAAAGATTCAATTTTGACAGCAACGCATCTCTTGAATATGTGAATAAAAGACTCAACACTATCATACACTAACCTACATGCTCAAACACTTAAGATTTTCAACAAATTGACAAAATTAGCATGTAAAATGACGAAAAATGAAACTCTAAAAATGAAAACATGGAGAAAACTTTAATTTTTCTCATTGATATCTCATTTGGACAACAACGCACCTCATCAATATGTGCAAAGAAGATTCAACACTATCAAAATTTAATATACATACTAAAAACTTAACATTTTCAACAAATTGATAAAACTAACATGTAAAATGATAAAAAAATTAAGCTCAAAAAATGAAAACATGGAGAAATCTTGAATTTTTCATATCAAGATCCAATTTTGACAACACTTCGCCTCCTTTATACCTATAAGGAAGACTCAACACATGCAAACTCAACAAAACATGCTTAGAAATACAAGTTATATCAATATATTTTTAAAAATGGTTAGTATGCAAAAAGAAACTTAACCAAAATAAAGAATGTGTGTGAGACAAAGGGGTGTCCCACCGGGTGTGCCAAATGTATGCATATTAAAGAAGCTAAACTAATTAAATGAAACTAACACCAAGTAGTTCCAATATTAAAGTTAATCTTATATAAACATCGTGATAAAGCTTAAAGAAATAGCTAATCTAATGCATCCAACATGAAACATGAATAAAACATCAAATGTTAAGCCATCCCTTTGAAATTGGATGTGTTTTGTAATGTATGATTGCTATCTAACACGAACATATATAAATCATAAGCAATCAATTGTATGTTATCTCCAAATGAGGAAAGAATCACCAAAATGACTTGATGGCCATGTTTGGTTCTTCTTTTACTACTCACATATGAGAAGAATGGATGCAAGGATGAAGAAGCTATTCAATAATGGAGAATGCCCTTATCATATGCCGATAATATCACTAGCAAAAGTGTGGTGTAAGATTGGAAGGAAGGTACTAGGTTCTTTATATAGCTTTCCATTTTGGGAGAAGTTAGAAACTTAGAGAATGTGGGACAAATTTAAAGTAGATTAAAAAGGGATAAACATTATTAGAAGAGATTAATTAGTAATTAGCAACTCATGGGAGTTGGAGAGGATTTAATTAATCAACTGAGATTAATTAATAGGCCAACATAAGCTTATAAATCCATTTAGAGGTGATTTAGAATAGAATTGATAGAATTTAAAGGATTTGAAAGGGGGATTTAACCAATAAGAAGATTTATTGATTAAATACAAGGTTAAAAAGGCTTAATTAACTAATAAGTAGTTAATTAATTGGAAGAGGATTATAACTAAAGAAGTGTCATTAATTGGCATCCGGAATGAAGGAAAGACTAGTTAATTAATGAAGTGTCGTTAATTGACGAAGATGACAGCAAATGTTAGATAATTAGTGGGAAATAACTAATTATAACGGAAATTATGGGAAAGAGAGTAATTAATACAATTTTCGTATTAAAATTGCGTAGGCAGATTTTAGGTGTCTACAAGAGAATATCAAACAAGGGATTTTAATGTGCCAATGGTGCTTGCGCGAAGTCAACAAGAGTGAAAAATAAGGTGTGTACAAACACAAATTTCAAGAGATAACACAAACATGCATTTCAATAGTGCAACATAGAAGTATATTCCCAGTAGAATTAGTTTATGCGTAAGAAAACACCATTTATGTGTACGACATCACAAGGTGCACTTTCATATGCTTGCGACACCAGTATGTGTTCATCTCAGAGATATACATCTACTTGAAACTACAAGGTCATAGGAATTGTTTTACATTAACATGTTAAGATTAAGCGAGGAACTAATGTGCAGTCTTTGTACTCAAGGGCATGGTGTGGCGCATAATTTTCCTAATTTCAAAAGTTCAACCTTGTTCAAGGAAGCCAACACGAGTTCACCGAACTCATAATAGTATTCATTGAGTTGACTCATTATGTATTGAATTGAGCTATCACTTAGGCCCAATTCTTGCATAGAGGATTGGGACACATTTAGTGTCTTATGGGTCACTTGTTGTTTCAACATATATTGTAAGATGTTTCTTGTGTCTATAAACCCATGTCATCATATATGTGTTAGGGAGGATTCCAGCAAAAGCTAGAACTAAAGTGTGGATTGTACAGTTTAGTGTGCGTTTTATGTTATACTTGCAAAGCTTGTGAGTTAGCGAGATGGGATCTTCGAATCTATTTAATGTGGTTTGAGCATAATTGTCGACATGTGATATTTTTACATGTTACAGTTGTATTTATCTTCCTATTTAAATAATAAAGATTTTGAGATTATGTTCCATGTGTTGTGTTGTGTCTCATCAATGATTCCCCTAAATATTTAAAGGATTGTGCAGTGTAAGGCATCTCTTAAATGAGACCCCTAAGTGTGGTTGTATCAAGGGGTTTGATGGGAAGTGGAGAGAATGGATAGTCATGTCGTTTGTTATATCAGCGTGATACTTGGAGCTCACACTAGACATAGTAAAGGAAGTGCAACACAAGAATTTGGAAATTGCAAAGGTGAATGCAAACATGGATTTGTTGTGGAGAGGAATTGTTCTCAAAGATAATATTGAAGTATCTAATGGTGAAGTTCCTAAGAATAACGATCTAGATTTGGATAATTTAAAGGCATCGGAAGTAGAAGTGGAGCAAAAGAATGTGGTGAACATATGTTGAATCTTTTCTTCCAGAAGGATAAACTGAAGATCTTAGTTGGGGATGCAAATGTATTGATTTTTGTGTATATGGGATTTGAGTCCCCCAAAAAGAAGCCTAGATAAAAGAAAACTATTACTCCTCACCCTATGGCATATCCCAGGACAAGGTGTCAAAAGAGTATGCTAGAAAAAGACAAGGCTCCACCCATGCAGGTGGTGGAGAAGAAGCAAGAGGAGGTAAGAGGTAGGAGAGGTGTGTGAAGAAGGGTTTTAAGAGTGAAAGTGAGGGAGAATTATTACAAAATACAAAGGAGACCAAGCCTCTTGTACAAGGACCATAGATACCAATAGATTGGGACTCTCCCATATGTTTGAAGAATGTGACATTTAAAAATCATAAAGCCACAAAGAAAGAAGACATAAAAAGAATGGCATTAGCTACAGGTAGTGATGGATAAGGAAGAAGAGACTCATTGAAAGCCATGCAGGATGTTGAGAGGGTATATTCAGATTTTGAACTCAAGCAAGAATTTGTTAATGACCATATGATAAACAAGGGAGCAGAAAAACAAAGAAACTAAGGGCCAAGATGTTCAACTCAAAGGACATTGTGAAAAATGAAAAGATTTTGGCCAAAGTACAAGTGTTGGACAAAAAATTGCGACAAAAAATGGACAAGATACTCCAAGAGTTTCGAGGATTTTCAAATAAAGAGTCTACCTAATGGAAAAGGGAAAACTCGTGAGGAAATTAGCTATGTTGGAGAATAGTGTAAGAAAAGGAGGTACAACAGTCACTAGATGATTTGAAGGCAATAGAGGAGAATATAAAAAAAGCATGTAGGACAGGGACAAAGTTGATGTCAAGCAAGGAAAGTGGGTAGCATTAAAGAATGAATTGCAAGGGGAAGTATACGAGGTATTGAACCTACAGAAACCGTTTACCTGAACAGAGAACGCTTGCTTGTCTATAGAAATACAAGATATTTAGCGGAAGGAAATATTAACCCCTAAAAATGTGCATATACGATGTCCTTTAATGGATCACATGAGAGTGAGACGCACAATACAAAGAGATTGGTCAATGCAAAAGTGTGTAAATGGTCATGTCTCAACAAGGATAATCCAAAAACATTTGGATGGCTACATGAACAAAAAAAGATTTTGGAACTGAAGAGTGCATACCTCCCATGGGACAACTACATATCTTAAGGAATTTGGAATGGAATCAAATGATTATTTGCATGAAAATCAACTCTATCAATTTGTCCGCAAATTATATAAATACCCATTTGTCCCCCATTATGAAACACTTGATATTTACTTCTGCACACTTCTGCATAATATTTAGTGTTTTAGCATTGATCTTTTAATGAACCTTAGGTTTTCATGCCAACTTTTGAGAATATTGTAATAGCAGATGAGCTTATAAACTAATGTATTATGTTGTATTTGTATGTATGTTGGATCTTGAATGTAATGTATACATGTTGCATGTATAGAGTATAGATAGTTATTTGAGCAATCTGTGTTTTAGCATGTTACATGTTGAGCAGATGAGTATTTATGGATTTATCTGTGGTTTATGTTTTCCTCTTGATATGAAATTTTTAGTGTTCTCAAGTGTGAGCTTTGACTAATATGTTGTTTCAGTGTTAATTGTTGTTTTTGTTATGAATTTTATAAATGAAAGCAAAATTTCTGATCTAAAATTGCATAAACAATTTTTATCAAGGATTTTAAATGGAAACATCTGTTGTAGACAACACACCAAGTTATCATTGTAATGTGAGAGTACAACCCTTATCATTTTTATTGACCTTGTCAATGCAACAATAAATGCTTGTGTAAATGTTTGTAATTGTTTTTGGTAATAAGGATCCTTGTCTCTCACTCAAATCAATAGTTCATTTCTTTCACAAGGAAGGCCAAAAAGGGACCAAAACATTGCAAGAATCCAAAATAAGGATATAAGGGCCCACAAGAAAATGGTTGCCAACACTAAAGGGTATGGGTTTTGCATGACCAAAACCAGTGTTACAAAAAGAAAGGTTAGAAACTTTAAAAACGAAGGAATGAGAGAGAAAACTACTGTAAAAAAGAGAACATATGAATCATAAAAATACAGAGAAAAACTATATTTTCCAATAATATATATTATATTATAACTTTAAAACGATATTTTCCAATAAAATACTATATCTTTCCCCTTAAATAGAAAAATCCACCCTTTACACATACGGGCTCTTTATATAGATAACCCAAAGTAGTAATATAATGAAGATGTCTATAACCCATGACCATGACCAGTAATTAACAAGATTGGCCATTACAAATTCGTAGTAATGATACATCTTGACCCAATGGAGAAGACCATAATTATCACTGAACAAGGGTTTTCCTTTCCTCACTGTTTTACTTGATTTTTATTGCCATGGACAATACAATGCTAATTGTATTTTCACCGCACAAACTGTTTCTAGTTCCAATAGGAATTTTGTAATTTTATCCACCATCTCGAAAAAGCATGGTATCCCTCGACTCTTAAGTATTCTACAACAATCGAAACCCATCATTGAGTTCATGACAACAAACCGAAAAAAGAAAAATGTGTCGTACGATAATTTGGCTGGAATGGCCACTGACTGTAAGGAGACCATTTAAAAATGGAGCAGAATACCCGACAGACACAGTAAAGAGAGAATCATTGAAGCGACTTCACAAAAGCAAGTAGGTTATCCACGTCCCTTTTTTCTGAGGGATATTTTATTGCCTTGGAACTGTGCTTGGGAAACAACAAAATAGTTGGAAAAGTTCCTAATTGCAAGCGCTGTTGAGAAAAAGATTTCTGTTCTCCATCTGCACGAAACTTGGCTACCTGTGAAACAATAGGAAATAATAGAATTAACACAAATTTTTATCGTGGACAGAGTTACTTGTCGACAGATGGACACCACCCACAATGTTAGTTTCGTAAAAGCAAAAGAAAAAACTGTACAAGAATATACAATTTTGTGTTTGCGTAAAGGCCTAAAACTATTCTTCTGGTAGAAATGTATTGGTTTCACTGTTCTTCTGGTAGAAATGTATTGGTTTCTTGTTCTAGTAATGCTCTAATTAGCAGATATGGTTTAGTAAGACCCCTCTATAGTAAGCATTCGATAATGATTGCTGGATCTTATTCATACATGATTCTTCCTTTTTGTACAATGCCATATATGTAATCAAAACCCAATAGCAAGGGCCACAAAATTGTGCCCAAAAGTTATAAAATAAGATAAGGATAATCAGTTAACCTTCACTCCGGAGTCTCTAAGTCTAAATGCTACTTCATCATAAGATGCTTCCATTGCCTGAAAAAACAACCACGCAAGGGTAAAGTAAAACTTAGTATGCCATCAACAAGCGGAACTGAACTCTATAGACGGAACTAAATATCTCCATCATTCTTTCTAGAGAAGGCAACGTTGAAATATTGCCTTTCCATATTAAATTGATCTCTCTACATTCAACGCATCAATCAGGGATGTTAAAATCTTAAGACACATAGCTTAAGCACATAACACAGCTTAATCAGCCTGTTAAAAACAATTAGACCGATATTGGCAATTATGGTTATGGCCAAATCAACACAATCAAGCCTGATTCCAATGCAAGATTTTTATTTCAAATCGGCATTATCTGCTCTGTAATGGTAAATCAATAATAAGATAAATGAAAAACCGTATAACACTTCCAGAGCAAAAAATGAGCTTTTTAGTTTACACAGGTGCCTAGCCTAGCTTCAAGGACTATACATACTAACCTGACAAAATTGGCACCAAGGTGCATAAAGAACAACAAGCCAAGATTCCTTCCTTTCCTCCAAGTTTGCAAGCCTTTCAATACCTTCTCTCGTCAATGTCAGGACATCTTTGTTCAAGAAAAGATCACCAGCTCCATTTGCAAGTTGTGCAGAGGTCTCGTCATCTACTTGTAACCTTTCAATGTTTCCCTGAAAAGATCAAATGGAATAGCAACATAATCTTTACAAACTCGCTACTGCTTTTCCTTTTGAAATCGCCTGAAGCCAAATTATGAGCATAACAGAGCCAAAAAAAGTACAATTTGATTCCCTCTTTCACAACTCAATATATATTACCCAAACAGAAACATCAAATTTAAACATTAAATGCAGGTAACTGATTATGCAGGATCTAACTAACTAGGTACATTTTAATCCTGTTATATAAAAGTTAAGCCTGCATCATATAACAGTCAAGTCTTAATTTTTCTTCAATATTGATACCAAAAAAAAGCGAATGCGTAGACTATATACCAAAAGTCCCAAACATGATTTTTTTCTTTTTGGTTCCAAATAACCGACTTTACAACCTCTTTAAAATGCTTGCTTCCCCGTGTAGCTATAGCTCAAGAAAATGCCATATCAATATCTCTTTGAGCAGTAAAGAATTGCAAAACTATTTTTCAAAGGAAGTTGAATGCAAATGATATAGGAGGCTTGCATCCAAAATTCTATTAAGATTAGTCGAACAAAAATATGCCTAGTTCGAACAAGCCTACCATTATGGACATGCTACAGAAATAAGATAAAAGTGCTAAAACCCAAGCCCTACATGCCAGCAGGCCGAGGCGGTTAATTGGGGCATAACTTGTTACGGGACTAAACCCAAGCCCTCTATGCCAACAGGCAGAGGCAGCTAGGGGCATAACTTGTTAAGTGACTTGCCATTTGTCAAAAGGAGATATCATAATGAAAGATCAAACATTTATATATGAAAATACAAACTGTTCAGTAATCAACTTACCTTGTGCAATCCACACTCTTTTGCTTTGGCATCCTCCCACCACCAGCGTCCTTCCCTTTCATGCTGTCCTGGTAAAACCGGCCTAGTGCATGGTTCACATCCTATTGAGACATATCCCTGCAAAATTCGTCCATACAGACGTAAGGCATTAATGGACAACACGCATCATGTCAACCATCTCAACTGTGCTAAAATAATTCAGTAAGTGTTCAACAAATCTTTAAACTTATGTACATACATTATGGTGAAGAGTATTGACTGGCACATTCATTGTTTGCAAGAACTTCCACACATCATTGCCTTCCACATTTGCCAAGGGATTCCACTTGATGAGACTTCCAACACTACCATCCAACCCTTCAAATGAAGGATCTACCTGGACATTGATAGAAGTCATCGTTTACATCAATAAATTGATACTCTCAAAAACCCCAAGAAAACAACTCGCTGCAGAGGTATAAAACACTACTAAGAATGGTGGAGCAGGTAAATTTGAAAAAAAAAAAAGAATTCAGGATACATACGATGTCAATGTGGTTGTAACAACATAAAATCATTGGAAGTGTAGGAAGTTACTAACAAAACACTCAAGAGCATATCAAATCAGGTGCTACGTAATGTTGATAAGTAATAACATAAAAGCAACCGACTCATTGCCCACTGTATAATGCCTTGAAAAGGTTTAATCTGGCAATTAATTATTACATACCTCCAGTACTCTTGGCTACAAAAGTTAATATGATTTTAATTATGTCCTACCTAGTTGCTTGGTATACATATCATGCGGGGTTCATTTGATTCAATATGCAACCACTTGTTCATTATGTGGACCATGTTTTCCAATTTTTAGAACATTTCCCAAATACGTGATGCTTGCAATTCTAGATACTTTACAGTACAGTGTGAGATAGTGTTTTCTACGCCCATGTTGCAATGGCATAAATATTGTTTATACTATATAGCACTCTAATGAAATTGTCTGAATGTGTCACTGCTACATTTTATTTTAGTATTGGGCTTATGAGCAACAGGCGCACTCCCATGAGGTTTCTTTATTGGAGTTATTCTCGGTTTCTTGTAACTCATGAATCATGACCTAGTTGAATATGGATTACAAATTACTTGGAATCTGTAGTATTGTCAGAGAAGTGCTATATAAATCCTCCCCAATGCAACCCCTTTTCCATCACATTTCCCATTTCTTGTTTCTGAAAACTATGAGCCCATGCTCTAAGTGGTGAAAATCATATTAGGAGCAACTTTTTATGAGTTCCTCAGCAAATCTTTCAGTAAATAGTAAATAACTATATGCTACCCCCTTCCCTAATCACCCTAGCACCCATATAACAAGATCGAGATTCCTCAAAATGGTGTACAATAAAAGAGCTTTACCCAGGTCAAAAATCTAAATTATGTGGCCCAAGCTTGCCCCACAAAGGCGGCCCACATCCTCACCCAATACTTACCAAGGGAAAAAATAACTACATGCTAAAAGAAAAAGAAAATATGCCGAATGCATCTAAACCTCTCCTTCAATCTATACTCTGCATCTAAAAATTGCCACAAAAGATATTACAAAGACTCGGATAAGAAAATGCAGTCCCTACTAGATCTTGTAATTTAACGAATAGAATAACCCTTAAGTAGCACAATGATTTTGAGCCTGCTAGAACTTGTAATTGAACAACCGTAAGCTAGCAACATTTAACAATTAAGTGTAGAAAGTATCAAACAAACTTATCCAAAAGGCACACACCTGTACAACAGGAACATTGGCTCGGGTACCAGGAGATTGATCCTTGCGTTGCCCAGTTATCCAGGCTCTGAGGCCTTTGAGTGCCTTTCTTAATGGTTTCACCTTACGTATCTGGCAACATTCCTGGTGTCCATCTTCATAAAAAGAAAATAACCCTTTACTTCTTACTAAGGCTTGAACTTCCTCAGCCTCTGGAAACGTGTATTCAATATGAATGTTGTAGTGCTTCTCAACCTCTGCAAAGAATCGGTATGTCTCAGGATTAAGCCTTCCAGTGTCAAGACTAAAAACTCTGAATGGCCGGCCTGTCAATTTTGCATATTCAATCAATGCCACATCCTCCGCCCCACTGCATCAACAAATCATCCACGTGAATACTTACCATGATATATATATATAATCTTATTTTGCGATTCATAGTATCATAGTTTACATGGACAATAGGAAAAGATATTAGAGAGTAACCTGAATGCAATAGCAATGTCTTTACCAAACATCGACAAAGCTTTATCCATGATTTCCAAAGGGGATGCTTCAACTAGACCCGTAGCCATTTCATCGTAATCTACTTTTTCCTCAATCAATTCTGTAGAGAATACATAAAATTAAGAAATTGTTACATTTGACAACAAATGTTTCATGAAACAAATTACTGGTTCCAAAACATAGGAATATTTTGGCGAAAAAGTTACCAGTCCTGAGCCATTTGTTTTTGAAAAAAAAATCAATCAAACTATAACCTTCAAAAAATAGAAGCGTACAGAGGCAGTGCCCAGCTTAGTGAAATAACTTATATGACTGTAAAAACGAGAGAAAAGCAAACATAATCTTCAAAAAATCAAGACATTGGAAAAATGATCCAGCATAAAAAGCAATTATTAATAGTCCCAAAATAGATGGGCAAAGCAATGGAAAGGGTTGCATTCTGATGATAAAGTATTTTCTCAGGTCATCTAACAAAGTACAAATCCTTGGAAATACGAAAAAGAGAGGAGGTATGAGGTTGGGTTAAGCATAAGATGCTAAAAGACTCGGAATCTGTTTCTATTTTGGAGATGTAGTTGCTGCTATTTATAAAGTTTGACTGGTTCTGTTTTCAACAATGTTGCAGGCCAAAAAGAAGGCTTACCTGGAGCCGAGATGGTGGCGGCGTGACAAGCCAAGGCAGGTCGCCGTTGAGCATAAATGACGTCATACTGTGCAGAGGCAGAGGCAGAGGCAGAGGCAGAGCTTTCCTTCGCCGAAAACTTGGTTAATGGCGCTCTCGCTGATATCTGCTTCATTCCAACTGCAATTTAAAAAAAAAAAGTCCGTTAGACCAACTGTGTGAATAAGAAGGAAGTGCAAAAAAAAGCAACGAGAAACACACATACACTGGTAATGTTTGATGAAGGTTGCAGGAGCAGGAGCAGGAGCAGAAGCAGAAGCAGAAGCAGTGTGGTGAGCTACAAAAGGTTGCATAAGAGTTGCCATGGTTAATTGAAATGGAAATTGGAGTTGCTGAATTAGAGAGTCCTGATTGAATTCGAAAATATAAAGAGGGAGAAGTAAGTTACTTAAGATGTCTAGATTCAATGAACCTGGCAGTGATTCAACGTACACCACGCAAGCCGTGTCGTCATGTCACAAATGACTGGCCCTCCCTCAATTTTAAAACCCTAAATTTCTCTGGTCAAGAGTCAATGCAGCATAGCAAGCCATTTCTTTTCTCCCAAATTGGTTTTATATCCGCCCTCGCCCATAATAAATTCAAACTTAATTATATAAAAACACAATATTTATTTTTTTACCCCTGTTGTCCTCTCAATTTTCCCCCAATCTAATTTCTTGGAAATTGGAGCCCCACTCATACGAAGGGGAAAATTTCTAAGTTAAGGCCCGCAGTCAATCAGGTAGGGACACATGGCCTGCGTTGAAAAGTCAACGGCGGGGGCATGGACTTTCGGGGGAAAGATTGGAATTTTCCCCTTTCCAATATAGATAAAGTATAAAAGCGAAACACACCCCCGCAACCAGTCAAGGATGCCACGTGTCGAAGAATGAAATCGGAACAGCGGGCCCGCAGAGATTTTTGAGAATTCAAGCCTTTTGTTAAAAAAGAGTTTAAATGGCAGATTTGAACGGCATTTCCTCAGCCACTCAGACGGCGCTACATGTCCGGCCTTTGGCAGAGTTGCGGGGGGTGGAGCGAATCGAGAAAACACACTTTTTCTCCCAAATGTCAGGTAATGCAAATTTTCTCCCCCAGGACCGTCGTTGCTTGGATCTTGCCACGTGTAGGGTCCAAATTTGAAGGTAAAGGGGGAAAAGATATCTGAATGCCCTCTTTTGGTTTTTATCACTACTAACGAACCAAAGCTCTGCAAAACACAACAATGGATCATTCTCCTTTCTTTTCTCTCTGATTCCTTGTCGTTCCTTCATGAGATGTGTTTTGAATTGGTTTTGGAGCCGAATTGATAAGTTTAAAGAGATGTAAAGTTTGATTTTCAGAAAGCGGATTTTATCTGCCATACGCGATAAAATGGGAGAAAACTTACCAGTAAGCACTTGAGTGCTATGAAAGCGGTTAAAAGGTGGAAATGGCAGGACCACGTGAAGGAGAAAATCATGAGATGTCCCCTGCTAAAATAATTATGCTCGAACTGACGAAATATTTGCCTTTTTTAACATCCAGTTTTCATGAGTGCATTTGTTTCATTTCACCTTCCAAAAATGGATCTGCAACAAACATTATCCCTTTCGG
This sequence comes from Taxus chinensis, assembly GCA_019776745.2. Classification (NCBI taxonomy): domain Eukaryota; kingdom Viridiplantae; phylum Streptophyta; class Pinopsida; order Cupressales; family Taxaceae; genus Taxus; species Taxus chinensis. Next base: position 476,999,942 of record CM034154.1, on the reverse strand, counting down.
ATATTCTTTTCTTGGGGACAAAGTATGGATGTATACGAATTGTTATAAATATATGGCTTTGGCCACGGGAAAAAGGGGATTCTGGTTTTCTGGGAAGGTTGTAAATTCTGAAGTAATTCAATACAAAAGTTCTTTCTTTTCTTATTTTCCTCTATTATATCTTTCTCTCTCCTCATTCAATTCAATGGATCATTTGTTTTGCATTCAATAGAAACTGTGTTCTGGTCTGTGTGAATCTTTAGAACTTTGTGTCTGCAGATTTGCGTCAGTGGTGAAGTAATTGATCCTTTTCTATATTTTCTTGGTTCAATGTGAGTAGGAAGATACTTTGCTATCTATATTTCCCAAAAGGATTGTTGTTTTCTTCCTTCTCCCATCTCTATATTCTTCCATTCCTTCTAATTGATAATCTTTTAAGTATGAAAATGTTCCAGGATATCAAGGTCCAAACATTGAGAGTTGTATATCTGTACATTTTTTTCCTGCTTTCAATAAGGGAACCTCTCCCATTAAAGAGGAGGGACTTGTTGTCCCCTGACTGTGGTTTCAACCCATGTTCCATTCTGAAACCCAACAACGCTGAAGGCGTCCCCCCTATGGGAAAGGCATCTCTGGTCGTTCACGGAACTAACCTAATTTTGACGGTTGTTTTGACATTTTTGACAGGGGATTAATTTTGACGATCGTTTTGACGATTTTGACGGGCGTTGTGACATTTTTATTTTTTCACTGCTTTTAGCAGTTTTGTTGTTTAGTTTTTTAGTTTGTTGGCACACATGCTAAGTTGATTGTATCCTGAGCTCTGCATGCTGAGCAAAAGAATTTATTAATAGTCTGAATCCTATTATTAGAAGAGCTCTACATGTTGAGCAAATGAATTGTATTAATAGTGTATTATTAGAAGAGCTATGTGCTTCCCCGCCCTCGCCTTCTTGTGTAAACTTTCCCGATGGTTGTGGCGTCGGTGAGATTCAAAACTCTGACCCCCTATTTCGACGGAGCGGCGGCGGCAAGAAGTAGAGACGATGGCAGCAGTGGCAGCATCACGCAAGAGGAACAGAAAAAGTGGTGCAGGAGTCAAAATAGGACGTGATTGTAAGCCTTCGACTGACCCGGAGTTTAACGGCGTTATGGTGCTGGCCGACGGGGTTTCCATGTCTGATTCGAATGATTATGGGAATTCCGATTAGTCGATTGGGTGGTTTAAACCCTAGTCGTTTGATTTCTCCAGCAAAACAGAGTCGGAGAGGAGTTTCACAGTTTTGGTTCCTTGTTATGGTGTTAGGGCCCTTCCCGTCAAGAATAGGGTCAATAACAAGGGCAGTGATACTCAAGCGCAAATGCTAAATGCGGTTCTCTCTACCAGTCCTTAGCAAGGTATGTGTGTTGCACTGTAGTTGGATGGATTTAGCTCTATTCACTAGGTTTTCAATTTTGTGGTATTTGATGTGCATATAGCCAAATATATCTATAGCAATGGATAGATTCACTTAAAAGCCAGTGAGAAAAGGTCCATTTGCATTTGCTACAGTCCCATGGCTGGAAATGTCTAGGTTATCAGCTGTTAAGTGAGGTCTTTTTAGCTGCTACAAAGTGGGATCTTTTTTTAGTTTTCCTCGTCTATACATATGTAAATATGTGATTAGGCAACGACCTATGATAGAGTCAAAGCTGAAGCCAAAAAATTGCTTCTTTTTGTACATATTATGATGATGCTACAAGGAACGTTTTCCAAGAGCATTCGACTTTGGATCTCTCACTTTATGTTGAAAATAATATTTTTATGAAATTCAATATATTTTTCCCCCTTTTGACTGGAACTTCATTGGTTCTTGACAAATTGGCATGTATTTTTTATTTGGTTCTTATTAATCGAGATTGAGTTCGCAGAGCACGATGAATATATTTTGAATTATTAAAGAGATTTATTATATTTTGCATCACACTCCAAAGATTTTAATAACATCCATAGAGTTCAAATAGAGTCTATAAGATTTTAAGAGAAAAATGCATTTTTACTTTGATTCCTGTTAGGAGGCCCCAAGTTGCATGCAAATAAAGTGTGAAGTTCTTTTATTGAAGGAGTATATATTACCCATTGTGCCTTCAAATTTAAGGCTCTTGTTCATAGTGTAGGTGGGCTTCCTCCGATGGCTAATGAGCTGGTAAAACTTTATCATGATGGCATATATTTTGGAAATGCAATGGACTAGTCGATAAGTTTATATTATAAGCTTTAAGTTTAAGTTTTTTTTAATCTTTTGTTTATGGTGTTTGCTAGCTATGCATGGGTAAGTGCTTGATATGATATTTATGTAGAACTAATCATCAGATTCAAGTGCACCTTTTGAGAATTGGTTCTTATCCTAATTGATGGTTTGTGCAGAGTACAGAAGAGAAATACTTTATCCAAAACCATTTCACATATGATGTAAAGTTTCACAGGGACATGGAGACTGATATTGCACATATTGTTGGTTTTGAAGTCACACCTTCCAGGTAGTATGTTTAACAATTTATTTCCATTGTATTGTTGGTTTTGCATTGCTCTAAAATCATTGAAAATATACACCATAGAACTTAGATCATTTGAGAAACTGTTATTCTCACCATTGAAATTCCTAACCAAAATTACATGAAAAATAGACGAGTATTTAATATTTATAATGCACAAAGGCTAATGGTAAAGGACCTCATCACGTGAACATCATATCCTTGTCCCAGGTATCTACCTAAAAACCATCATTTTCCTGGGGTTCTTAACATAAATCATGCAATGCTCCTAGAATAGTGGACAAGATTCTATTTAGGGCTCAAGAAGTCTGCAAGTCTTGATCCTTTGTTATTAGTTCTTTGGGTTCTCTGAATTTTGTTTTACTGGATAGATAGTAGTATAGTTTCTTTTTGGAGGTCTTGATTGTCTTCAATCTCTGCCATCAACTTCCACAATCCGGTTGAGTCACTTGCTTCCATGGTTTCCAATTATAACTCTTTCATTTGTCTCGGTGCTAATGACCTATGCTTTGGAGGGCATGCTAGAGTGAGAAACAAAGCGGGGAAAATTTAGAAAGGGTCATTGTAATGATCACAAAATGATTGTCACATTAGCATCATTTTTTATAATTTACTCTATGGAAAGAGTGGCTTCATCTTGGTATCGTCTTTCATAAATTCACCTTATGTTGTAAATGCTTAACATTTGAAGGGCAACGAAACTCTTTGGCCTGATTGGTTTTGTTTGGACTCTGGTTTGTCATGTAAAAAAGTTTACTATTAAAATGCTTCCAAAACCAGTAAATGAGTTAATATAAAATAATAGTTTCTTATTGATCTATCCTAGTAAGTAAACTTTGATATTGGCTTCTATTCAAAAAGCAGCAGGAATTGAATTCCTTGCAAAGGAGAAATTTCTTAAAAGGGAGTGACTTTTTGTTAAGTCTAACTAGGATCATCAATGGGCCTACACCATTTCTAGGAGGATCGGATTGCAGTCCTAAACACAATATTTTGTGCACTTACGTCCTTAAGTTAAAACTTTAAAGGTTGTCTTATTGAGCTATGGTGATTTGAACTTGGGTTACTTTCTTTATCATTACATCATAACCCTTTGCACCTTTTCAAGAGAATCTTAAACATGGTTTTTTTTCCCAATTTTTTCTTTTTTTATGTAATGTGGTGGCAAGCTCTTATCTTGAGAATGTTTTTGTTGAAGAAAGAGGATGGCTTTCTGTCTAGTCCTGAGATAAAGGCCAGATGCGCTTGTTAGTGAATGTTATTGATTGCCAAATAAGGTGTCATGATTAAATACAAAGCATATCATTAAATGAATATTGAGAATTTACCATATTAAAATTCATAAAAAAAATGTTTTCAATTGTTGTTGTGGATTATATCCTCAATTTTGCTTTCTAATATGTTCTTACCATGATAAATAAATTGAGACAATTTAATTAAATAACTAGTGAATTGATTCTCGTGTGTCATGTAAGGATTTATGCGCCTCTTCTTCAAAAATGCCATAAATGCCTGCTACAATTTTTAAAGAAGGGACGTATGAATAAGAAGAGGAACAATGATTTTCTTACCAAAATCTTTGCTAGATACCTCTGTGAGAAGTAACATGTCATACAACTATAAAAAAGCTAACAATACTGGTAAAAAAATCGATACAATCATGGTTGAAATTATCTGAATTTCAAATGTCTATACAAAGAAATATATTCTAAATAATATCTCATATCTTTAAAAGGGCACAAAGACATCAACAAAAGATAACTTAACGAATCCTCACAATGTAGCAAGGTTGAAACAATTGTCTATCACACATGATATAAAATCTGCAAATGTACAAAGGTCTTCATGTATTCATGTTTGGTTCAGATCTCGTGATATAAGATTTACAAATGTATATATACGAATTTGTAACAAATTTGAAATGTACACATAGAACCTTTTAATGTAATGTTTCATCTATATTCCTACACTTCCACTATCAATCACACCCCTTATCAACATATTATCGATAGTACAATAAAGGCTTTTTCAACCAAAAACCAACCAAACAATCGATGCAACACTAACACAATTTCCCCCAAATAATTACAAACCACATCAACTACAAAAGTAATTAACTATCCAAAGCGGTATCAAATGTATTCACTCAACCAAAACAACCCGTCATAAATACTACCCTCCACTTTGATAGCACCTCCACTACTACTTTACTCACCACTACTACTTTACTCAACATTTCTTGTATAAAAAACGGTATCAAATGTATTCATGTTTAGTGCAAATAAAATTGGCCACAAAATGCTACCACTCATGATATATGTTATCCAATTTTGCACACATGGAAAAATTGGACAACAAGGTCCTATCATTGGCTTCAATAGACCCACTTCCGATGGTCATCAAGATAACATGAATAAAGTAATTAATTAATTATGTTGAGAACCAAGTTGAACTCACTAGGTAGAGATCTCGGTCAGACGACTCAAGTCCTGCAAAGTTCGGTTTGTAAAGTGAGCTTAAACGAAGGTAGCTCGGTGCATCATGTTAAGTGTCCTCCAAGAATAGCTTGGTTGAGCTAAGAACGAGCTCGGCGGGTCTTGGCCATGTTGGAAAATTAACAATAAATGAGCTCGAGTGAATCAGTTGGGTTGGGGGCTCGGTTTGGAGCTCGGTGGATTTGATCAAGGGTCGATGCAAAAAGAATGAGCTCGAATGCAAACAGAGCTCGATGGACAACTCAGCTTAAAGGTTCAAGATAAGGGAGAACTCGGTGAGAGTGGGCTCACCCAGACCAAGTTAAACTGAGTTGTGGGAATTGAGGAGATCATAAACCAACTCGCCAAGTTGGTGAGGTAAAAATAGGACTCGGGGAGCAACCGAGGGTTAATTGAAGCTATTGGGTTGAATCCTAGGTTCTAAATGACTTTGGAGCTCGTCAGAGTTGGAGCTCAACAATCATGGATTCGATCATATGAGCTCGGTTGGTGGTCATGTGAAGCATAGAACATTGCAAAGAGCTCAGCTCAACAAGTTAAGGGTAAGGAACTCACATAAGAAATGGATAGTGGGCCAACATTTGTCTAGTCGGTAGAGATAACTCATGTGCTCGTTGAAGCTTCAGGCTCGAGCGGCTCAGCTTAGTACACAACATATTCTTGAGTGCATGGCATAAGGTGTTCACGAAGAGCATTGGGAGGGTTGAGTCCTTAAACGACTTGGCTAATCGGTTGGAAGCTCCATGAGATTGTTAAGTAGGGGAATCGCCGGGTGAGTTCGCATGAATTAAAACTTGAGATAGTCGGGTCGAAGCCCAGGGGAAACACGTTGTAGGCGAAAAGGCTTAGGAGAACTCGTTGAGAGCTAACTCAATAGTCACACAAGTTGGGCCGATTTGGAGAGCATAATCCCAGGAGTTCTAAGCATCAATAAGTTCTAACCTGGGTCATTCTAACACGGCAACTATGAGCTCAATGTGGGAAAATTGAGCTATGGTTCGATTGAGGAACCTGGTGCATGAGTGTTGAGTAGGGAAGCAGAGTGCATCACTAGGGAGATCAACTCAAAGCACCAAGTTGGAATCAGGAACTCGGAGATGGCTCGGCATATCATACATTGCCTCTATGCTTGCAAGTCATCTTGAATAAGTCAGGAATCATGGGGCCTAGTTAGGATCAATGTACGTGGAAAATATTGGCAAGGATCACATCAGCGAGTCATTTCAGAGCATGCGTGATATGGTGGACGGATCAAGTTTTAGCATGGCAGGGATCGAGTCAAGCTGGTGGAGAATGATAAGGTTTGAGCCATAGTGGGGATTATGGAGATTAGAAACCAAATTACCGAGCGGACTCAATGGCGAGCCAAGGTAGAATTTATGCACGAGGGAATTTCAGAAGTCCTTGGTCAATGCAGATTTTTGTGATGGGAAATCCATGCCATGCTGGCAAGATAGTCTTCAGGTTCCGAGACTTAAAATTCCAAGGACGCGGGGATTCAAGGTGAACGTGCTAGGGAATCTCAAGGCACTTTACTGGTCAGTTATTGGTTTTGATGCAGATTTTTTCAGTCATTAAATACATACAAAGGTATTTTTAAGTGACCATGTGAGTCAGTTGGTGATTCCATCACATCTGAATTGGTTACCGAGTGAAAATCCGAAGTGTTCGGGTTCAACCGAGTCGTTCAAACAGGTTAATGCGATGCTATTTGGAGAGTTCGGCATTAGTAGACCATTTCTTGAGAAGTTGTTAAAGTGAGTTAAATCCCTCCACACAAATATCATGATCAATACGTGTCAAGTGTCGAGATCAATCCAATTGGCTCGTGGAATAAAGGGCAAGTCGAGTTGTTCAAATCTTAACGACTTACTCACACATAAGGCTAAGCCACTTTAGCTTGGCTTTGGTATAAGCAAGTAGTCTCGGTGTATGTGACTAGATGACTTGTAGCTTACAATGAATGAACAAATAACTTGAAGTTTAGAGTAGTGGGAAGGCTTAAATATCATAGGAGCGAGTCGAGGTTAAGACCATAGGAGTGCCTGCGGTTTTGATCGAACTCGTCATGGAATGCCACTTTGGAATTATACAAGATCTCAAGGAGGCTTGATGCATGGCTCGACTCGTAGGAGCTTTCAAAATATTAAGTGGCTCGAGGGTGGGAATGCTTCAGGCTCAAGCCAAGTTGAGTCGAGTTGAGAAATGGTTTGCAACAAAAGAAGAGCTCGTAAGAGATGGGCTTAAGGGCTGGCCAAACTCTCGAGCAACTCGCCAGGGTCAAGTAGATTGAACAAGCTGATAAGGAGGACATGGTGTTCAGGCTCATGGAGGACTCTGTATCATAGTGGAGTTGTTAGCGAGTTAGGAGCTTCAAGGTAGAGCTCAAGTCATTCGAGCTCATGATCGATGAGTCGGGCGAGTCTAACGAGCCAATGCATCGAGAGCTCATCAATTGAGGAGCTCGAATGAGAATGTCAAAGGAAGACTCGAGTTGAAGAAATTAAGCTCAATGTTGGACTGCATGAACGATGGGCTCGGGAATGGAATGTCGGTGATGATGAGGAGCTCGTGGCAAACACGAGGTGAGTGGAGATACAATTCACATCATGAAATAAGTTTGGGAGAGAGTTCGTGAAGGAATTGACAAGGAAAGACTCGATGGACTCAACACCAAGCTAGGAATAACACGAGTTGTGAGGAGCTCGGCGGTGAATCTGCAAGTTGAACCATGCACGTAGCGAGTCAACATGGAGCTCTTGGCAAACGCGAGACGAAGATGAGTTCGGCGTCATGAAGTGAGTTAGATGGAAAGCAAATTGCTTGGTGAGTTTTCAGAACTCACCAATCCGTGGAAAAGAGCTTGATCCAAGCGAGTTAAGGCCAATGCAAAGTGAGCTCATGTAAAGAGTTGGAGTAGAGCAGATCAATCGATGGAAGAGGTCAGTGGAGATAGAGTTGGCGGTGATCTCGATGCTATGATGGCTCAGTCGTAGTGAAGGATAGGAGCTCGACACCAACTCAGTGAGTTGGCTCGGCGAGCCAACCACCGAGTTGGTCTTTTTTGATCGTTTCTAATGAACCCCCCCTTCAATGCAAACCAATCCTAAGGGGGTCCCACTAAAGTTTTCATTAAATTATTATTATTTTAAAATTAGTAATTAAATTAATATTTTTATTTAAATATTTAAATAATAATATTTATTATTATTATTAAAATATTTTATTTAAATATTTCTTTGATTGAATAAGAGGATTAAGTCAAACTGGGCATTAATGATACATGATGGAGGGTCAAGTGGTTCAACTAACTTTGTAATAAATGAACCATCATGTACCTTCAATTTAGGAAGGAATTTATTACTTCTCCTCTTTTCTCTCACAACTATTCTTCTATAAATGTAAGTTGGAAGCTCATTCCAACAAGTTGGACATGTTAGATAGTTAAACAAGTGCATATTTTTCAAAGAATCCTCCTTCTTCTGCAAGTTGTTCTTGTATGTTGAGGGAACTTTCAAGCTTCCTTTCAAGACTATAATGGCAACCATTTCCTTTTCTAAATGTAATGATGCATTGTGCAAGTTGTTGAAGTAATAAAAGTGTGTTTTGTGACTAATCTTGGCCCTTTCATCCTTCTATACGTCTTTGTGCCTTTCTCATGCTTGCAGGTACACTATGCAAGTTCAAGTTTCTATTACAGGTTCTTAGAGTTCTGTGCTTATTAAGTGGTGGAGTATTGCATGCAGTTGAGTTGTGGTGCTTGTTCACCCTTATCAAGTTCATCCTTCTTCACTGGAAGACTAACAGATTATTTTGTCTGATTGAGTTTAACAAAGGGAACACATGCTTCCTAGTATGTGGTATTTTGCTACCCTCTCTAAGTTGCAGTAGGTGAAGTTGGCTTGTGGTGCATAACACCCTCTTCAAATCAACCCTTCCCAAGTCTAGCAACACCCTTTATTTGGTGAATCACCATCCCTAGTATAGTTTCATTTCTTGCAAATATCTCTCCCTAAAACCCATGAAAATGTTAGCATAGGTCTAGATAACCATTTTATTACACTAGGAGTAGTATAGCACTTAGTTTAGGAAGAGGAATTCGGCCTTCTCTAGAGGTTCACCTTGAGCCCAAGTCCCACAGCTTGAGAGATGATCCCATGTCACCTAATCACACCGAACGTCATGTTCACATTCTGGCCATTCGGAGGGTGCAGTGATTTGGCGATAGCAATATACAATCTAAAAATGTATAGAAGTCTTCATGTATTCATGTTTAGTTCAAATAAAATAGTCCGCAAAAGGCTACCACTCATGATATAAGATTTGCAAATGTATATGTACAAATTTGTAACAAATTTGAAATGTACAGATAGAACATTTAAATGCAATGCTTCATCTATATTCCTACACTTACAAAATCAATCACACCTCTTATCAGCATTAACTACAAAAGTAATAACTATCCCTCTACATCAATTAACATATATCGTTCGACGTTCACATTGCGTTGTAGACATGCAATTACTAGTAATTTCATGTCTGAAGGGTATATACTTTTCAATTTGTTATTAATTTTCATTTTTTGCCATGTGGCAGCGAATTAAATGTTTAGATTATATTTTTCTATTAAAAAAATATTTAATTATGAATGATTTCAATGGATGGTTGCCTTTTCTATCTATTCTTCGTAAAAAGCGAGACAAAAATTCATTTTAAGATATAATTTTAGCAAAAAGATATTTGACATGATGTCAATGAAAGTGGATGTTTGGTTATGACATTCTATGTCGTTCCAAGTTCAAACAGGTGTTCAATTATTGTCTTATAATGTCTTCTTAGTCTAAGGCAAGAAGATCAATGTATTCGTCCATGTTGACACCCTAAATTTGCAATTAATTAACTAGTTAATAATCTTACATATCCAATATCCCACATCTCTTAAAATCAATCAACCTTCAGTACTTGAAACCCATAAAAAGAACCCTCCAAGGTACCATGTACAACAACATAAGTAAGTTGTCCATTTTGGGAAATCCTTCCATGTAGGACCCATTCTATTTTGGGAGAGTATTCTATTGTAGGTTATCCTCAATCCTCATCCTATCCTTATGCTACTCAAAATTTTCACAATCCATTAAGCGTCCACAATCAAGAAACTTCCTTCTTCATCCATAAACAAATCCATGCAACAAGGATTGGTAGGTGTAAGTATTACATCTTTTCCTTTGCTTAAACTTGAGATATTTTGTTGGCTTTAGATTAGGATTTACATATTGTTCATTTCCTTATTTAAAGTCTAAATCTAGCATATGCATTCTTGGCATGCTTAGTGGGATGACCATTTTACTTTTAATATTTTCTAGATGTTTACAATTTTTTTACTAATGTTCCTTGTCTTGCATGTGTCAGAGTGTTTTTGATCAGTTATAATCTTTAATTTTCCACTGATTTAGCTATTTTTTCAAATTTTTGTCATATTTTTCATGTTTTTGTACATTTATGTTTCAGTCTTTGTATCGACATTTCCGTTCACATGAACGACGACTTGATTTGCACTATGGTGTTTCTGCCTGTTGTGTTGTGCAGGTTCTTGTGTTTATTTTGTGGGGTTGTGGTGTTCTTGATTTGCTCATAATTTATTTATTGTCATCGTATCTTTTTTTATCAAATATGTAGCATTTTTTATTTCTGACATTGTTTTGCAGGTCATTGACATTTATGTTCAGTTTCGTAGCATTTCTGACCACTAGAGTAAACATTTTGTAGTGTTGTTTTTGTCTTTTTGTGTCTATTATGCAAGATTTGGCAGTTTTGACCAGAGGGTGGTGTTTCCATTTGTCCTCGTAGTGTTTTTGAACACTTTGGTAGCATTTTTGTCCTCTAACAATCTATTTTGCAGGATTGACATTTATGATCTAAGTGTGGTGTTTGTTATTGTTATCATAACATTTCTAATCAAATCTAATAGCATTTTTAATTTTTGACACTATTTTGCAGGGTTGTGGCATCTTTGATTTCCCATAGTGTTTTTGCTTACTGTAGTAATGTTTCAACATCTTGTAGTTATGCTTTTTTATTTCTGATACGCTGTTTTACAAATTATAGCATTTATGATTTCTGAGTAGCATTTTTTCTAAAGAGTGACATTTCTGAATATTATTATGATATTTTTAATTATGTGACTTGTTTTGTAAATTTAATGATTTCTAATCATTGAATCTCTAACCTCTATGTTTTATTTTTTGTTTTGGCTTTAATCTAACCTATTTTGTAGCAAAAAATTACATGTTGAAGCCCTAAACATCAAATTGTAAACACTAGAAAATGTACCTTACACATAGGGTCTCCTAGTCCAAAAATACCAAAAACAGTATCGAACATAACACCCCCCAAAAAATCAAATAATCTCACAAAAAATAAATAAAAAAATATGAAACCCCACAAAAAGGTGATACAAGACACCTCATCACTCATTTACTAACCCTCACCCACTCATAATTAATTTTGTTCATCCCACCTACCCATTTACATGTCCAATGCACTATGAACCATTATCATCTCACTCATCTGTGCACATTACAAACATATATGTCACAACCTTCTATGCACTCAAAACCAATAAAACACCACTCACCCCCATCATTCCAACCCCTTGACTCTTGGTGCACTTGATACCATACTTGAGTTATTGCTTCTTTGCTCACATATTTTGGTATTACAAATTTTGGAGAGGAAAAGACGGATCAAAAACGATTGGTGCACTTGGTGGCATCATTGTTTTGGTAATATTTCAGTGCATGTTCTAGTTGCACCCATGGCTAGCTTGTAACCTCCATGCGATTTTCAGAAAATCATAATTGTGATTGGTTTGTGACTGAATCAGGTATATCATTCATTTTATGCATTATTTTGTCATTTTTCTACAAATAAAATGTAATTTATCTCTTTAATGGTTAGGGATCTAACTGAGGCAGGTTCCTTAACCACCAACAATAGCTAATCTTTTTCAAGTGTTTGCATGCATGTTTTAGATTGAAATTTGAAAGTTTACCCATTTTATTCATTGAAAGAACCCATTATTATCCTTCTCATTATTAATGGCAGCGTAAGCCCATTTATTTAAGTAGCATTTATTTGGAGATTTTTATATTGACTAACACATCTTGTAGGTGATCCAAATCTAGGCATAAATTTTGGAAACCACAATGGGACTATTTTGGTTGTGGGTAAATTACTTTGTTTTATGAATCTAATAGTGTGTTTTGTAGGGTTTTGTAGTTCTTTTGATTCAGTTTTATTTTTCCCTAACATTTTTTGTTGCAAATCTAAACTAAGTTTTATAGATCTACCAAAAAAATCTAGTTGTAGGTTAGTCACAGTCGTGACTGTCTAACAATTTTTTGAAGAACAAAATATAACAATTTGGTTGCAAGGTAGTCACAGAAGGGACTATTTGGTAATTTTGTTTCTAAAAATATTGAAGGAAAGAAATTTATTTCTGTTGATGACATATCATTGATCATTTTCTATGTATTCTTCCCTCGTGCCCTTAGGTGATCTTGGGAATCAGAAATAACATTGATATTTTTACTTATTTGTTGTGCACAACACGAGGCCAGTACTCATAACAGTGTTCGATATTTGTGGTGCCTCTAGGTCATGCTTACGAGTGAAGTACTTACTACATCTACCACCTAACACAACTGCGACAATGACATCTATGACATCGACCTTATTAATCATTGGGGAGAGATAATGGCACGACATACACTTTCAGTCCCCTATTTCCCATCATCATTGGTTATTTAGCATAAACCCTTAAGGTTTGGGGCACCATCACGTTATGTGTGAGGGATCCTATTCGAACGAGCTACCATTGAACTGACGAGTCTGTTTCACATAACATTTATAGTATATCAAAAGACACATCTTATTTAGAGTGATAAGCGTCAATTACATTCATATCATAACATATTACATTTAAAAATAACAAAAGCATAAATCTAAAAATAACACCATACTGTTCAAAACACCTCATCCAAACATTTTCACCATATTTAGGCAGTATTTGTGACTATTTATGCTATCTACAATAGTATTCCATATTTTTGTATTAGTTTTAGACATATTTTTTGAGCCCAATTTTTTCCGAGTTTCGGTTGTAGGTGCGACTCTCCTGTGATTTTCAATCCTAATTTATTTCCAGATCCAATTGTAGGCGTGACTTCCTTATGATTTTCTATTTGACTATTATTCAACTTCTGGAATTCTACACAGTTGGTTTTGTATCTCATACTTTTCCTAGAGCCAGATACAGGTGTGACTGCCCTATGATTTTCAATTCTAATTTGTTTCCAGATCTAGTTGCAGGCATTATTGGCTTGTGATTTTATATTTGACCATTCTTTAACTTCTGGCATTCTACACAGTTGGTTTTGTATCTCATATTTCCCCCAGATCTAGACACAAGTGTGACTACCTTGTGATTTTTCTGGCTCGCCATTTACACAATTTGATCATTTTGTATTCTGATCCACAGTCCCAGATTATTCCCAAATCCAATCACAGGTACATCTGACCCATGATTTTCTACACAGTCATTTTTCCAGATTCTGCCATTGTGCACATTTTGTGATGCATCTCGTATTTTTCCCAAATTTATTCGTAGGTGCGATTGATTTGTGCTTTTCTACACGTTCCTTTTTCAGATTCCACAATTCTACACATTTTTTGTTGCATCCCATATTGTTCCCAAACTTAGTCGCAGTCGTGATTGCTTTGCGATTTCCCATCCATCGACATTCTACACTATCATACTCGTTGCGGTTATGTACTTCACTCCCATATTCTAGATTCTTGTTTTAGGTTTGTCCAAATTTACAATACTTTAACCATGTCACATTATCTTGAGGTAATCTTGGACTTATCTTTATTTGGTTACTACATGCACAAGTCCATATGAATCACCTCACACTATGGATCATGCTTCCCACTCACACGATGATATCTTTGGCCAAAGGAGAGTTGTAGGCAAATCTATATTTTGTACCCATACTGAAGATCCTCTTACATCTAATTCTGCTCCTCTTGACGATGATGACGTCTATAAGATCCCACCTTTTGATCCCAAGTTTAAGGAAGCCTTAGATCGTAATCCCGAAGCCCTCATAGAATATCTTAGAGTATGCTATTAAACATTATATGCTTACAATTTGAAGATTTATTCTGCGGAAGGTGACCCTTCTTCATCCACCACAAAGGCACCCCATACCACTAGTGTCTCTGTTGGTCCCACAGATCCTATTCCTTCCACAAAACTATTTGAGTCTCATCCCCATATAACAATTCATCCTTTCACCCATCATACCTCACCATATTCGTCATCATTTACCTATACATCTCTTTCATTCTCTCACATCCATGCCCACGTACCACTTCTTCATTCTACACATTTTTATACCCAACCACTCCATAATCATACCTTCTAATGTGTGCCAAAATTCAATCAAGAGCTACTATATAGAATTCATAACATTGAACTTCAAAATTAAGGTATGAAAGTTCTTAAACTCACATATAGTCAACTATGTAATGAATCTATTCATCCATTGGTCCCTATGAAACCATATCCTCCACATATGCCTAAATTTTACAAATTCAAAGGTAAAGAGGATCATCATAATCACTTATGTATGTCCAAATACGATTGTTATCTCATCAATCACGACGATGTTCTTATCTTATGTATATTTACATTGTTGTTAGGTAGTCAAGCTTTAGATTGGTACATCATCATTTTGCAACATAATGTCATCTCATTTGAGCAATTTATCAGCTTGTTCCTTGATCATTTTTTAGTCAACGTTACCAAACGTACCACATTGTCTGACCTGTATAATCTAAAACAATTTGACAATGAACATCTTACTGACTAGAAGTTGTTCATGAGTTTATATTTCTCATTCCTCAACTATAACTCACCCAATTATTCACTAAGATTTGTGTCAAACACATATTACACACTCTAAAAATATAATAATTCTGGTCATTTAAGGGATCTATATTGATGGTTAAGCAAATTGAGGATGTCCATGTTAATATTGGTGAGGTCAAGCTTCATAAGAAGAATGATCTCTCCTAGTTTACTTATAAGATTCCCCAAGTCAATCAGGTAGTGCTCCAATTTTTGGCTAACTAATGTTCCTCATCAAATTCCACCAATTAACTCATCCACAACTCTGAATAATACAAAATTACGAGCCACACAAAACACATCACAAGATATTTTTCATACGTGTAGGCAATATACTCCCTTGACCAAATCACTTTCTAGTATCTTACAAAAATTCCTTGATGCTCAACCCATTTCACTTCTATTAATACAACAAGAGGATCCCCATGCACCAAATCCACTTTGGCGACAGTAATCAACTGAAAAATGTACCTCTAATAGGAATGTGGGCCATGCAATTTAAAAGTGTTTCTAATTGCACAATATTATTCAAGACCTAATCGACAAAGGTGATATCCATGTTAACAATGTTATGGCTCCATAAAATCAAAACCTAGATGTCTTAAAGAATCCACTACCATCGCACACGAATTTGGCCAATCATGTTAGCCATGACGTATCACCATCATCTCATCAAGATTTTGTTGGCATGATCTATATCATGTCAAGAAATAAAGTTGCCACCTCAAATATTAAACCCACATCCGAATCCACATTTACACCAACTCCATCACCAAATGTGGCTTCACATATATAGGTAGTCATCACTCTCAAGAACAATCTAATCAATCAATTAAAGAGTACATTGCCCAAAATCTCATTGTATGATCTTATTGTCCAATATTCTAATCATCGTGAGGTACTTATTAAAGCCTTAAAATCAATCGAGTTATCCACTCAAAATCCCAATTAATTTTCAAAATTTGTGGAAATATTTCATACTTTGATTTCATCATCAATCACATTTTATTACTATGAGATCAAGTCTCATTCCCTTATCGTAACGTAAGGGGGGATTAAAAATCGTGGTCCACCACTATTCATCATTACTAACATCAAACAAAAGACATTCAAATGTTTGTTGATTACTAATGGCTCTAGTATCAATATCATACCATTCACAACCTTGCATCATCTCAATATATCATCGTCTCATCTTTTGGCCTCCAAGTTGCAATTTTGAGCATTCAATGATGTTCCTCACACTGTGTTAGACAAAATTGTCTTACCATTGAAATTTGGATCTAAAACATTCCAAACTCTTATATACATATTAACAAAGATAACTATAATATAACATCTTATTAGGATGTCCTTAGATTAACGAGATGAGAGTTATTCCATACACTCTTCATCAATGTCTCAAATACCAACAAGATGGAATTACACATTATGTCATAACTGATTTTGAAAAATTCAAGTATTGCAATAATTTCACATTCTCATTCGATAGAGTGACACCCACTACTCAAGTTATACCAGTTTCTCTAACTACCACAGATATATCTAATACTTCCACTCATACAACTAACATGAATGATCTATTATCTTCGACACAACCATTCGACCCACCACAATCACAAGATCCACCCGCCTCATCATCATCACCTCCTAACCATCATCATCATCATCTCATGACCAACCATCATCATCAGTCCCCGAAGTAATCATACTTCCTTTATTTTTACCATCATCATCTTCTTCACCATTATCAGATTTAGTTCTATTCCTTCTAGTCGCCAGCTCACAACTAGTGAAACATCCAACGACCATAGTAATGATCCTATGAAGAATGATGTACAATCTATTGGTTTTGGGGAATAAAAACTCCCTTATGCCACCATGTATCTACCAAATATGTCTGTTGGTACTTGGTTTAGTTCTTTAGTTAAGACTTGTTTACTCCTGTTTCTCGGTACCCTGGTCCTATCATGGTTTGAAATTTTGGGTTTTCCATACCATTCTCTCTCATATTGAGCCTTGTGTTCAAGAAATTTTTCTGATCAGTAAGGATATTGCATTATTTTAAGCTAACATTTTAACGTTTCTTATGATCTTTGGTGTTCCTATCATTTCTACACCTTCATAAAACAATTATATACTTGGGTAAAGAGAAGCATGTTTTCCCCCAATTCTGTAATGATCTCTCTACATATAGAAGTTAGATTAATGTGATTACTTTAATGAAGGCTCTTTAGACGTTGACAAGGCATAAATAATGCAAGCATATCCCCATGGCCTGGTTTATTTTAAGTCCTAGTAAAGTCTAAAGGGTTCATGTGGGTTTTTAAGGTAGATTTGCACTTTGCACAAAATTTAACAATATGCGGTCGAAACCCCACTTCTCGGAAAGGGAGAATATTCAAAGAATAATCATGTTTGTAAGTCTTTCAAGAAATTGTGCAACTCATAAATAAAATTGCACGATTTTGATATGTTTCCCACACCCAAGGGTAGGGGTTTCCCGGATATTTAAGTATTAGCGTGTTTGCATAAAAAATATGCAACCCGATTAATAATTACAAGTTACAAATAAGACCCTGCTGCCCGACAAGAGGAATATTTGAGAGCATATCGGGGAAGCGGCCTTTTTTATTGTTTAGCAACTCATCATACTAGATGTGTGATGTTATCATATCCCCACTCCTAGTGTGTAATAAATTAAACACATGGAAAACTGGTGGGCTTTCAGGTAAGGATTGCAAGTAATAAATAATATTACCGTTGTATTCATGCACAATGTTTCCGTTTTTCCAGATCCCGTAGGAAAGAGGTACTTGGTATATAAATAAACGGAAGTCCCAATGAATCCAAATATAAACAAGGTCATGATATGGCAAATCCTACGGAAGATGAAGTTTTGTGGTGTGGGGCAAGAGTTTAGTATGCAATGAAGAAAGGGGCATGTGAAGAAAAGTACTTGGTTTCTTTGTGTAATTGGTGCATAGGAATTGTCACCCTAAATGTCATGTGCTTCGATTTTGTATGATTGAAATGCATTTGGGTTCACCCTTGTTTGCAATTGCTTCTCATGCAAAATCAAGGACTTATGATTTTACAAGTAGAAAATTGAATGAAAAAGAGAATATTTTATGCATCTCTAATAAGGAAATGTTAGCCCTTATGCATACCATAGAGAAACTTAAGCCATATTTGCTAGGAAAACACTTGACTATTTGAACAAATTATCATAGTCTGAAATATATATCATCCCAAAGGAATCTGAGTGAACAAGAAGCGAAATGGGTAAGCAAATTACAAGGCCATGATTTTGAAATCTCTAAATAAGATTGTGGATTTCTTATCTAGGCTACATGAGTTGTTTGCAATATTTGTGGAGGAACTAGAATGGAAAGAATAAATATTGGCAGCATATGCAAAAGAGGATTCAGTCACCAGTATGTTGCAAGTGGTAGGAGGAACTCAAAAGGAGGATAGAAAGTATACTTTTTTAGGTGATCTTATTGTTTATGAGAATCACATATATCTTGTGCCAATTCCAAATTAAAGGAGGTACTAAAAGAATGCTTGTTTTTGTTGACATCGACATCTTTAAGATCTACTGTAACCGAAGAAGCAAAATTTTTAGAAGGCATGAAAAAAGTTGTGGCTTCATGTTTAACTTGCTAAAAAAGTAAAACATAAAATATTGTAAATGCAAGTCCAGTTGCAGCTCTTGTCCATTCTTAAACAAAAATGGGAATCCAGTAGCATGGACGCCATTGTAGGCCTACCAAGAGTGGGGGAAAATAATATTATTTATGTAGTTGTTGATTAGTTTAGTAAGTCTGCACACTTTCTTCCCTTCAAAGATGGGGGCATTGACTTAACTTCACAATTGCTGAAAGTTCATGAAGCATATCTATAAGCGACATAGAATTCCAATAAACATTGTGTGTAATTGAGTTCCAATATTCATTGGTAATGTTTGGAAGGAGTTAACTTGTTAGAACCATCTTAACCCCAAGTACTAGCCATCACCATCGAAATAATGGAGAGAGAGAGATTCTTAGAAATTTTCTATAGGGATGTTTGACAAATCATGTTGCAGATTAACAAACCTCCTGTCCAAAATGGTTGCATTTAGAAGAGAATTGGTTCAATACAACATATCATCAACAATTGGTATGTCACCATATAAGCCTTTGTATAGTTATGAAACTACTAAAAAATAACCTTAAAGTAACGGAAAACATGATGAAATTTCAAGCAATTGTGTGAGAGAATTTAAGGTACATGAGGGGGATTCTTGAAGTTAAAACTCTATAAGTAGAAGTCTCTTAATAGAAAAAGGTACATAAGAGCTTAACCTCAATACCATGGACCTTTCAAGATATTTGCATGAGTGAGAATTGTGGCATACAATCTTGAGCTGCAAGCAAAACTTGTGAGCAGAAAACCTTCCATTTGTCATGCTTGAAGAAGATAAATAGGGTAAAATGTCAAATTTTCAGATGCCTTGCCACCTCTAGATGATGGACAAGTTATCATGGCTCTAGAAAACATTTTGGACACTAGAGAAAATCCTTGTTCAAGTTTGAAGAAAGTGTAAGTAGAAATCTTTGCAACTCTAAGGGAGTTTGATGGTATTAACAGCCATCCTTAAAACTTCTTGCGATCATATTCCTTCATGGAAAATTGGAGGCTGTCTTCATTGGGCTTCTTTGCTAGTATTAAATACTAATAATTCCCTTTTAAATTGACTTTTGCACAGCTTAGTAGTTATTTATTTGTAATGTTCTCAGAATATACTAGTAGAAATCAAGCAACATTGGAAGGCCCAATGATGCTACAACATCCAACACTGCAATTTCCCTGGAGACAAATCAATTCAAGGAGTAAGGTTGTTATGATATCAAAGATTAATGTATCTTTGTCCTCCAAGCTCTTTAGACGTAGGTAGTATTTGATTTTTGTTAGTTGGACAAGTGTATTAAAGTTAAATGTACTTTTTATTAGTTAAAAAAAGTAACTTTAAGTTACTTATCACACATTCTTAAGGAAAAAAGGTTCAGCAGCTACAGATTCAAGTTTTGTTTCCATAATTTATATAGTTCTATTTTAATTAAATTTCAGGTCTAGTTTCTACTATCAAGAACTTTCAGATTCCAAGCAGTACAACGTTATATAGATTTCAGTTATTCAGAATCAATTCATGCTATTATCAATTTATTTTTGGCAATTCCAACTTCAGTTTCAGTAGTGATTAGTTTGGAATCATAATAGTTAGACTTGAGAAAGCAGATCTTTTCTACCCTGAGACCACATTGGGAAATGATGATCAACATGAATCTTCTTCCACTGATCAGGAGAAGATAGATCATGAACCATCAGTTGATTATTCCCGTCAAAATGAACCAATCGAACCATCATCAGATACGTCATTGTCAGAGAGACTAAAATCATAACATTTACTAGCCATAATTAATCCGTATAGACATCTGAGATAACAGGCATTCTTGCTCTCAATCTAGGTTTTAGCATTCTTCTTGTCCCATATATTGGAATGGCATATGCTATTCTCATTATTTGGCCATGTGAAAGTGTAGATGGAAAAATTAGGGATTGGTATGTATTCTGAAGATTGATTTCTGGATGGATTGATAGTTGGTCATGGCAATATTTAAACTTGAATTTGAGTATATCACAATTTCTATTCTCCTCTAGAGTAGAGCCACTTGGATGCCATGGAAAGATCAATTATCATTGGATTTCTTGAACGTTGCTCCACTGTCTTCTTGATAGTGTTGGTTGATTTTCATGGTTGCTACTTCATTTCTGTCACATTGAGCGGTGGAGAAGATACACGTGTTGAAGGTAAGAAATCTTGTTGTGTGTGAATTTTTGGAGTGCATAAGGATCCATTACTATTCTTGGAGCTTTATCTTTCGTGGTGCAAGAGCATGCTTGGGATATAATCAATCTCGCATCAACCAAAAAAGATTTTTCATTAAACAGATTGAAATTTTCAATTTGTAGCGAAATGACAATTTTAAGAAAAACTCCAAGACACAAATAAAACAAAGTGTCTGAATTTGGGATGAATCTCCTAATATACTCTTTTGCGTATTATCAACCACTGCACACCTGCATATTCAAGAATGTTTTTTCACAAGGTAAAAAAATCACTCGCACGGGATTTGCATTTTCTAAACACACATTTTTTCAAAACTACCTTATCAACATGTATTTCAAGTGTGGCATTTTGGTTGATGCTCGGAAAGTGTTTAATGATATTACAGAAAGAGATGTACCCTCATTGCACACCGTCCTTGTAGCTTACAGAAGACATGGGTGTCCTCAGGAGGCATTGACGCTATTTCACCAAATGCAACGAATAGGTATCCAACCTGACCTATTCACCTTTTCCACCAAACTCCTTACTTGTGCCAAAATAAGAGCTTTGGAACAGGTTATAGACATTCATCAAAGGATAATGGAAAGGGGGTTTTTGTCAAATGTCGTAGTTGCAAGCCCAAGTAGATATGTATGCAAAATGTGGAAACATACTCAAGGCACGTGAAGTCTTGGACAAAATGTCTCAAAAAATGGTGGTCTCATGGAATGCAATGATTGTAGGGTATGCTCGAAATGGTGTTTTTAAAAAGGCTGTATTGCTTTCCAGAGAGATGCCTGAAAGAAATGTGGTCTCATGGAATGCGATGGTTGCAGGATATTCATAAAATGGGTTTGTTGGAAAGGCCATGGAGACATTTAAGCAAATGCAATTGGCATATTTAAAGCCAAACTCCACAAGCTTTGTTAGCATACACCCAGGCTGTGCCAAAATGAGAGCTTTATAAACAGGTATGGAGATCCATCGAAGCATAATTGAATTGGGATTTTTGCAAGATGTAGTCATGAATGCCTTGATAAATATGTATGCAAAATGTGGAAGCATACTAGACACATGTGAGGTGTCTGATGAAATTCCTCAAAGAGATGTGGCCTCATGGACTGCAAAAATTGTAGGATATTCTCAAACTGGTGTTCTTCCTGAGACCCTAAGACTTTCCAAAGAAATTCCTCAACCAGATGCCATTTCATGGTATGCCATAGTTGCAGGACATGCACAAAATGGTTTTATTGAAAAGGCTTTAATAACATTTAAGCAAATGCAATTAATAGGAATAAATCCAAATTCCTTAACCTTTGCCACCATCCTCCTAGTTGTGCCAAAATGGGAGCTTTAGAACAGGGTATAGATATACATCAAAGCATAATCAAATGTGGATTATTGTTAGAGGTCATAGTTGTGAATGCATTGATAGATATGTGTGAAAAATGTGGAACCATACACAATGCACGCAAAGTGTGTGACAAAATGCCTTAAAAAAAGTGATCCCGTGGACTGCAATTGTTGCAGGATATGCATAAAATGGATTTTGCAAGGATGCTCTCAAGTTATTTGAATTAATGAAGCACTCTGGAACATACCCTGATCATGCAAGCTTCACTTGTGTCTTATTAGCATGCAGCTATGCGCGTTTAGTTGATGAGGGTTGTAAATACTTCAATAGCATGAGTAACCCTTTTTGCATTACACCTACAATTGATCATTATGTGTGCATGGTTGACCTTTTTGCCGGTGTAGGTTTCTGGAGGAAACTTTAAACTTAATCATTAAAATGCCAATTGAACATGTGGTGGTTGTGTGGACGTGTTTGCTTTCTGGATGTAGATCATGTAAAAATATAGGATTAGGGGTATTTGTGGTAACTTTTCTTTTAGAGCTGGATCCTAAAAATGTTGCAACTTATGTTCTTCTGTCAAACATTTATGCAAAAGTGGGCAGGTGGTGTGAGGTTCAAATGGTATGGAGATTGATGAATGAAAGAGGAATTAAAAAGATACTTGGATTATGTTGGATTGAAGGCCATCAAATGGCACATGCTTTTTTTTATGTACGATACAGATCACACCCAAGGAAATCTATACAAAGTTAGAGAATTTGTTTTGGGAGATGAAGACAACAAACTATTTTCCAGTTTTAAGGCATGTAGTGATTGATGTGGAGGAAATAAAAAGAAGCATTCCTTTCCACCATAGTGAGTGGTTGTTAACTGCATCTTGATTGTTAAACATGCCCCTGGACTAACTATTACTCATAAAAAACCACGAGAATGTGTTGACAGGAACACTACAACCACATTTATCTCCAAGATTGTAGCGTGAGACCCGTAAATCATCTCCATCACTTCAAATAAGGACAATGTTCTTGTAGAGATGATTGGTGATGCTAAGTGAAGCAATATGAAGAATAGGCTTGCACTATTGTGATGTGCATGATGTCAGACCTGCACTGATAAAGAAGGGACCACGTTTATTTTCAGTTTCTAAAAGATTGTTTTTCACAAGTTTTCAGAGAGCTAGACCGGGATTTTAAGAAAAAACACCCAGTCATCCTCTTCAATGGATGAACATTCATGATATTTGGAGCTTGGGACATATGAAATCAAAGACAATAAGTATTTGTTAGTACCATTACCAAAATAGAAAAGTTGAACAATCATAGAGAAGTAAGAATTTATCAAATGCGTTGGAATTGATTTTGCAAATGATTGGACTGATTCATTAGGAATGCATTCATCATAATACCATAGCAATCCGTGGGAGATACTTATGGAAAAATGGCACAACTTCCCTGTAGAACTGTGCATAGATTACCAATCAACAATAGCCTAAAGATAAATGGAATAGGATCTCATGCATACCCCACAAGCATACGCTACCATAAAGGAAGCCCACATAAAGGCAACACCATTTCTCCTCTTCCTCCATTGAAGGGTTCATGAATTTTCCATTATAAAGAACGGAGAAGTGCTTTCTCATGCCCTTCCACCCCACCGTCCTCCAGACTAGCAGCCGTCAACCCCCCTGCTTCATTATCTCCAGCACGTCCATCAGTTTGCATTTCACCATAAATAAAACCTCAGTTACACAAATTTCTTAAAAAATACTTGAACAGAAGCAAACTAAAAATATGTAATGTTAGATTATCATGAAGGCATTATGTCCAGAATTTGCAGGAAAAAAATTGCACTACGTTTAAACCCTTGCCAAAAAAAATGTAAAAACATGTCAAAGATTGAAAATATACTTGAACAACAACAGATTGAAGATGAAGTATGTAATGTTAGGTATAAATTGCATTCCTGGGACACAAAATAAACAACACAAATGAGTACCTTAGACAATAGTTGGTTAATTTTAAAATTCATAGCCTCATTATTGAGTGCACATTAAGATATATGACGTACCATGTATTCAAAAACAAAATATAGATTATCATTTTCCCTGATGACCTCCTTCAGCTTTACTATATTAGGATGGTTCATTTTCTGAAGAGACTGGAACATCAATAAGAGCATCAGATATTAGTTTGTGAAGTATAAAGTTTGAGGTTAAAGGTAAAAGAAATTTTATAGATCACCGCCAAGCGAGACATCAATTTGATGTATGGAAACCCACAAGGGGACCGTTCATTATATATTTGTTCAATGAGGCATGAACCCTAATCCCCTTCAGATTGAAACGTTAGACCTCCTCTATTAGATATTAGTTTATGGAGAGTATAATATTAAATATTAGTTAACGTGGAAATCACCTGTACCTTTACTTCTCTAAGATTTATGCATTCCTCCCAGGAATAATACTTCCTCTTCAATTTCTTGATTGCAACTGTACAAAGTCGCAAAATGAATTTATTGCCTCCAAATATCCATATTAAAAATATAGAATACCTTAATATCCAATACGACACCGCTCTAGTAAGCATTAGCAACATGATCCTAATCAGTATTGAAAACCAATACATAATTAGCACAAATTAATGCAAGCATTGATTCAATTTTAGTAACTAATGCCGATTTAAAATAAGTTATTTACAAAATATAATCCTTGATTTGTAAGAGAAAGGAATGAGGATATACAATTTCACTAGTTGACAGATTGATTTTCTTCCACACACTTCC
Source organism: Taxus chinensis (assembly GCA_019776745.2). Classification (NCBI taxonomy): domain Eukaryota; kingdom Viridiplantae; phylum Streptophyta; class Pinopsida; order Cupressales; family Taxaceae; genus Taxus; species Taxus chinensis. The sequence continues at coordinate 476,974,947 of CM034154.1, read as the reverse complement.
ATGAGTTCAATCTCCCACTTCCTTAATAACCTTGTACCTATATGGTCATGAATAAAATGTAATGATAATTAAAAAGGGTCATAGTTACTAGCATTGTGGCACAAGGCAGTTTTGTGATAAATCAAATGCTTTGATTCACTAATATTGCTTCTTTATGGAACATAAGTTATTGTGGATGTCTAACATATATAAGAGAATAGTATTCAAATTTAAGACCTTACTGATCCATTGTTTCTTGGAAAATAGTGCTTGAATAAGAGATTTCAAAAACTTAGATCTTTCCTATTCATCTTAAAATCGCCCACATAGGCACAGATATGCAAGCTATGGCATTTTATCTGACTCTCTGCTACAGATTATAAAAAGGATAAACTTATAAGTGTATCGGTAAAGATTCTGACCAGCTGGTAAACAAAAGCCATTAACATCCAACCAGAAATTGACATTGCCTTGACACCAATGTCTGGTAACAGAGTTTTTTTTTTCTTATCAAGTAACCAACTATTTTTTCTAAAGTCAAGATGATTTCACTTAGCTACCTTTGATGCATATAAAAATTAACATTACCTGTCCTTGACCACCAGTCATTTAAGCTTCATGCGAGCGAAAGTTCCACAACCCAAATTGCAATGCAAGTCAAATTTATGGGGCCCATACACCTCTCTTTCCCATTAAAAGGGTCGTACTATAAATAAATCCCAGTAGTGAACCTTGGAATCCCTCAACACTGGAAATCTGCAATTTTATTCCTGCATCAGGGTAAAAGACTAAATCAGTAAAACCTAAGTCCAACAAATCAAGAATATATTTTTAGCAAACAGTAACTACCTTACTAAGCCAACTAATTTTAATGGAAAGCAAGACGAAATTTCATTGCTTCAGAATTTCTGCATGTGCTATAATTAATTACAAAATTACATTTCAAATGGTTCCACAAAGGTATATATCTAGAAAGGTATATATATCTAGAATGAAAAGATGTTATCGATTAAAACTGTCTAGCAAACAACAGTCCTTACCCCTGAAAGGTTTCAAATGAAGTATTAATTACTAAATTTAAAACTATCAGACATAGGGGAAAAAAAGAGTCAAAATTACAATACGGCTAGAGGAAATAAAATGAAACTATAATATATACTTCACATACAAATGGAAATGGAAATGGAAATAGAAATATACCTATTTGTCAGTAATGAGCAGATTTTGCTTTTGCCAATCAGGGCTTGCATGAGAACCTCTGTTGAGCGTGCAAAATTAAGAATTTTCTGCTAAGTATAGCCAACAAAAACTGTAAAAAGTAACTTGTCAGGAATTTTATTATTAGTTTCTTTTAATAATTTTGCCAAATATGTTTATTGCATTGCAGCGTGTAAAAATGGATGCCATAGAATCAATTCCAACTTATTCCTCAAACTTTTCCCCAATTCAATCAATAAAAATGAATGCCATAGAATCAATTCCATCCAATTCCTCAAGCACTACCCCAATCACCCTAGCATCTGCCATTACAACCTATAATTCTTAGCTATACCTTCACAAAAAGGAAATTGCCCTAATTTTTCCCCAACTACACCAGCACCTGCAACAATAACTTAATATATTTGACACTGCCTGTACAATCACAACAAACTCCTAATTTTGCTCACGATTGCCCCTCAAATTTTCCCCCCTAACTAGAGTCTGAAATAATAATATATATTTTTTTAACTTATTAATAAATTAATTTTACTATACGTCTAATTTCGATCTAACCGACTCAGATTCTGCAATTTCAATATAATTGTCATCGAATTATGCATAAAACATAAATTCCTACCGATGAACCAGGAAGACGCACTATAATTCTAGATCGAATAAAATTCTGTGAAGGATTTGTGATTCCAAAAAAGAATAAAAACTTCTAAAACAAATCACAAACGACAGAAAAAAATAAGCTGAGAAAAAGCACAAATATGTATCGAGAATTTAATTCAGACGGAGAATTGTGAAAGCCTATACCTGCCATGGGAGAAAAGGGAGAAAAAAATCACGGAACACGAACATGAATCTAATCCGAAAATAAAAACGGGAAAATAAATAGAAATAATTGTGTGGAATGATTGAAAAGGAAGGCAAGAGAAGGGAAGGAAAGCAAAGTGGGGGGAACGTTAACATACCTTGTTTCTAACCGGCATAACCTTCCTCGCCTCCAGGCAAAGGCCGACCTTGGATCTTTGTTTTCTATAATTTTCCTTTTCTTAACCTTTTTTTCTCAACACTTGTGAGTGAAGGCTTGGTTGCAGGGGCAGCCTGCCTGAGAAGTGAAGCGCTTGCAAAAATGATTTGCGACACAGGGGCTTTCAAGGTGATATTTGGCTCAGCAAGGGCCCATTATGTTGAAGGATGCACCACAATATCTAGAGAGTTGAGAATCCCTACGAATATCTCCAGCCTGGACTCCCCCAATTTAGGGCTACTAATGTTCTCCAATGGCTTCTACTTCCAAACTAGAATCCCACATTCAATGCAATCGTGAATAGTGACGATTGCCTCTGCTATGCTCGCATTCTCCGGAAAATGCACTAGCTTAGGGTTCCCTACCATCAAATCTACGAAAATATGCAACGACGTGGTGTGGAAAAATTCAAATATTTGCAGGGAATCCATTCTTAAGCCCAGCAACACCAATCAAACCTGTCATAAATAGTGCCCGTCTTAAATGCAACGCAGGACAAATTATTTCTCACAAATAGTGCCAAATAAAGGGATTGGCCAATGAAATGGAACTCAAGTACAATATTGGAAAATTAAAATTTAGCCCAATTTCAAAATAATGCACATGGCAAAATTTGATTGAGGAAAAAGAAATAGATTAATGAGAGAGGTGAAAACAATATCCTAGCCTTCGGCAGGATAATAAAGAAAGAGTAATAATAGGCCAAGTGGATTTTGCTCCATTAATGCAACCATAGGGTATATATAAATTGAAAGGGGACATCAAAGCATCCCTTTGAGTTTGAAGTATCAATTAATTGAGTTATCTAGCAAGCCTTGGTTGTTTTTCAGAAGCAAAATTATAGTTTGAATAAATTGAGCGAGCCATGGAACATTCCTTCATTCCTGATTTGAGGAATTGAGCATTTAGAACAAGACAATACCTTTGTTTGATATTTTTTTTTGTAGTTGTGCATGTATTTTCACAACAGTTAGCTACTTATTGTGAAATGGGAACCCTATGGGAAAGATTGTAGTCATTATTTATCCTCTGACTGTTGAATCTAAAGGATAATGCAATATGAATATCGTCCCAAATTCCACACAGACTATGTCTTGTGTAACGTCCCACTTTGACTCAATAATCGACACGAACTTAGGTAGGGAAAATTTAGCAGAATTTAATTTAAGGCTGAAAGCCCAATGAAGGAGAAAAATAATGAAACTGATAGATTAAAGTGGAATTGGATTGGCTGCTTCTTTTCCCCCTTCAACAATATACATAGAAAATGTTTAGACATGTGCCCAAAACTATAATCTTGTATCTTGAGAAATAAGGGATCGAAATGGTGCCTTGGTTTTATATCTGACCATTGCATCACTTGATAGAATTTTGGGCCTCCCATATTTAACCCATGTAGCTAATATAAGTGTCAAGGAAGGATACAAATATTAGCTCAACAATTCTACTGAGTTAATAAAGATTGTAAATGATAAATGGTTACTAAGACCTAGGGTGGCACTCACCTGATTCCCAAAGAAATTGGCTCGATCAGAATTCATTGAGGAGATTGATATATAACACTGTTGATCTACCTGGTTGGAAGTGAGTCATCTTTTCTCTTTCAAGAATGGATGTGCATGTTTATTCTACTTATACTGACACCACAAGCTAACATCCACTGGGGGATTCAATCAGTGATTCTATCCATGACCAAATGGTGCAAATGAGTGTTATAGCCAAGGGAGAGTCTGTTGATATCCCTGTGTTTTATATGAATTCCTATTTGGTGTATAATGTTGCATCCCACATAATTTTTTGAGGGTTGATTTGTGAAATATATCCCAGTGTTCACAACGTATACAATGTGTTTCACCAGCTCAATTTGGCCAATTATGGAGCACAATTTAGAAGAGTGATTGATCATTTTTTTCTTGTGATATGTTTGTTTTCCCCTGCTTGGAAATATGAGAGAATGACTCCCAAAGTTAAGCAGAGCATAGCTGGATGGGGGTGTTACTTTATCCAATTCCCAACTTTCTCCTACATCAGGGTCAGTGGCTTCACTGGAGGCCCGTTTTTGTCACCTCAGAACATGGATGACAAGTGGGTATTGTTGGAATTGGTCAAACAACTTGTGTATGTTCATAGGATTTTAGCCTCCAAGAATAAGACCAATATCAAATTTACAATCATAGTTGGTAGGTATACATGCCCAACCTTGGTCAAAGCAAAATTGGTTGAGACAAAAATGAAAAGCTACACTATGGAACAATTTTCTCGAAGAAGCAATTATGACATCAAATGGATTTTACATCAAGCTGTGGGATCCTCCTTAGACCATTCACATCACTATGAGTATTATTGGATGGAATTAAGGGGATAATAGGATGTCTGATTGAGAGATTATTCTAGATTGTATTTGGCTCCAATTATTGATTATAAGATAACAATAGTACCAAAAGGAATTATTGATAAATGAAGACAATAAGTCCTGAGTATATTCAAAATGATATTGCACAATTACCTCTTCCACCAGTGAATTGGGTAGCTCAAGAAATGAAATTCTTGCATCATAAGACTGCAAAAGTCATAAAAAGAATCATTGTTCGGTTATATGATCAAAAGGTTGACCTCAGTAAAAAAGTACCATTGTTCTAAATTAATGTAGGGTCAGTGGTATCCTTAAGGATGTATTACCACCTTTCAAAAAGGATACAAGAACTATTCAGGGGAATCCCCAAATTTCTTTCAAATCACCTCTCACTGCTCAAACTAGAGATGAATTGAGTGCTTACATGAGTAGGATTGGAACTTCTTTTTTACAACTAGCAAAAAGAGTTGAAGATATTATGAGAAGAAAAACTCCCCTTAGTGTTACCCCAATCCATGTTGTTCCATCTAGTCCATAAATACCTCGAGTATATTCTTCCAAGGGGAAAAATAAGAGGCCAAACATTGGTCAATCATATAGCAAGGATGATGAGAATAAAAAGACTATGGAGCAAGCCCCTTCAGGCGTGTTAATCCAAGGAGTTGTCAATGAAGAACAAGAGATTTTAGATGAGATTCCTCTTATAATACATAAAAGGGAAAGAACTTTATCTCTAGTTACACAAGAGGATACTTTACATGTTGAGGGTGAGAAAATCATAACAAAGAAGGAGGAAATACAAGGAATCGTAATGCCTCCTATACCTATGGTTCTACTCTACCTGGAATATTTGTTAATATCAGGGACATGTATAACATTGGCCCAAGCAACCAAGTCTATTAGTTAGAAACAAGTCATTCCATAGGTTGGGAGTGTTATCAAGGAGGTGATTCTGTTGAAAAAACAAACAAAAAAGAAACTAATGTTGAAAAGGTAAAGGAATTTATCCCTATTATAGAACCCGAACATCAAAGTGTGGAGGGTATAGAAGAAGTTTTAGAGAAACCCGTAACATAATAGAGTATGGGGGATTTACATGTAAATGTTGGGTAACCCCAAGCCACCGAATAAAACCCCACTACTGAGACTGGAGGTTTGGATGGAGTGGGATTGATAGAGAAAATAGAAGGAGTGGATACCTGCACACAAACACCCTAGGTAATTACAAAACCATCTTCCCCAAATAAAAATGAAGAAAAGTAATCCTCCCCCATTGAAGCAGATGAACAGGTCTCTTTACATGTTACAAATGAGGAAACCGCAGTTGCCTAAACCCTTGAACTAAGTATTGCACAAATCCAAGGGGCACAGGTTCAACCTAGTAGCTCAATGTAATAGCCTGCAATTGAAGAAGAAGCAGAAGAGAGACATGTAGTTGAATTTGAAGCAACAATTATTGACACACAAATGATTCCTCATGCTTCCTAACACTTTATTATAGCACCAACAAGTCTACATATACCTGGCAAGGAATTTACTCTTAGGGGATGGTTAGCAGAAACACTTCGAATAAAGAAAAAGATAAGGGTGAAGATAAATACATATGAACTAATAGTTGTTACATCTTTAAGTCATAAAAACCACCCAAGAAGGCCAAGACCATGTCTAGAACATTGGTGGGTAATCAGGGAAGGATATATCTGGAGGTAGTTACCCCAAAAAATGAAGTTTTAAAGGGAGAAGAAACTTTACCATATTACCAAGTCACTTGAATTACCTTGGGAAAATAATCCACAAAAGGACTGAAACATGATCTTCAAGTGGTGTTCCAGGATGTAGTACATAAGATTGATAAAGATAAAGAAACTAAGGAGCAGTTGAAAGAGAAGGTTAAGGCCCTATCCAATATTACAAGGAAATTTATCCAGTTTCCTTCAACCACACAAACACTTACTTCTGAAGTTACAAGCAATGCCTTGAAAAGGGCACATGATGTCAATGTCAGGGATGGTGCCACTAAGGAGTGGGAGAAAATAATCGTTGAAAAAGGTAGTCAGGTTATAACTAAAATTGGTACATGCCACAACTATGTCAATGACCATATTGAAGACAATGCTAGGCATATTGAGAATTCCAAGAAGAATTGGATCATTTGTAGGGGATACTACCCAAGTTTGAGGCTATAAAAACCATCAGTGAAGAAGTATTGGAAAAAGAAGGAATCAACCCCCGTGATGGAAAAGGAGAGCACCTCTTATGTGAAGAGGCAATAAAGATGAGAATAGAGGTATTGGAAAATGGTATACAAAAAATCCTAGACATGAGGGAAAAGGCACAAGCATATACTACTAACATTGAGTCCCTAATAGAGAAGATGTTTTCTATCAAAGGAAGATATACCCTGGATAAGGAAAATTCAGGGAAGTTGGTTGAAATAATCAAAGGATATGTTACAGTGGGGATTGAAGCTTGCCAGGTATTTGACTATACCTCCATCCAAAAGCTTGTGCACTTAGAGAAACATATTGGAAAATTGGCAAAAATGATAAGGAAAAAGGGGGAAGTGTTAATGAAATGCATTGATGTCTTCCCCAGACAAGAATAAATTTTCCATTTCTATACAGGCCTAGATGAGGATTTTGTCCTAAACATTTTCAAACAGTATAATGCATTAAAGGATAGGTCAAAGAAATAGGAGGGGGCTGATGTTGTCGAACTAGATCCAACCTAGAGCTTATTTTTATCATTCTCTCTTCTTTCTCAATTTTCCTTATTCTCTACTCTCAGATTATTAACTTTCTAAGACAATAGAAAGGAAGGGTCAATTCAAATGATTGCAGAGGAAATAATTGAATTATATCCTTCATAAAATTCCTCGCAAAACATTTGTTATTTGTATGTACATAAAACAAAATGGGGATTCTATAGGAGCCCTAGCCCTTGGAATTTATAATAATTTTTTCTATATACATATATAAAATGATTTTTTGCAGCTAACATTACATTAGTTGATAACTAAAAAATCCTTTGTAAATCTAGGAAGATGAGCCAAAATTATATTCTTCCTATACTCAAATTCTTTGTGATCTTGGGCACCAAAAACATACTGCACATTACCTTCCAATCCCCGAGACATGCCTCTGGCCATGATCTCTTTGATGCCTATTTTTGGGCCCTCCAAAATTTTGATCAACTTTGTTTTCCTCTCATAGGAAAATGCCCATTCCATAAGGTTAGCTCCATTGGTTAGATATGTATTAGTTCCACGATGGGTGACAACCTTGGATGTTGAATCTTACTTAGGTGCATCAACTAGATCAACCGGGGTGAATAAAAAAAAAATCAAGGGATTTTAAGACACCATTGGAATTTCTTCAGAAGAAGACTTTGCAGTAGCTTTCTCGAGAATGGAAATTATCCTCTCTACTTTAGCAAGTCAGTAGAGTACTAGATCTACTTCTTTCTGGGGCTTGTTGGCAAGCAATATGACCTCAAATGTTGGGATTTCACACTATATTATTTCTAGATTGAAGAATGGGGGTGATACAACTATGGGCCTTTCATTGATGGGTAGCCTATAGTAAATCAAGAATTTCTTCAACTTATCCAGTTGATCATATTCTTCTAAGTGGAAGAGATGATGGAATAAAATTTGGAACATTGAAAATAAAGGGGTCATCCTAATGAGTCTTCACATCAAGGCTAACCACACAATTCTAGGGGTCAAGGGTCTAGAAGAATTGGCTTGATCTTCAATTATGAATAACATCTTTATAAAAGCTTCATTCGGGCTTGAAAGGTTGAAAATCACCTACAAAGTTTCTAAAGAAAGTTTGGATAAGATATTTCCCAACTCCAATGCCATCATTTATCAAAGTAGATATCACCAAGTATCTTACAGAAGGATTCACTTAAAACAATTAGAGAAAATTATAAATCCATAAGGAGAAGATGAGATTTTATAGGATGTTGAATTCTAGAGAAGCTTGTGCAGAACATCATATCGAGATCAATTACATAATTAATCTAAATTCTTAGCACGTGCTAGGAAAAAGGAAAACTGGATTATGTATATCAAAAAGTATTCCCTTGGCTCATTTGAAATTTCACACGAAGGGAACATCTTATTCAAATAAAATGCCACAGTCATCTAATTCCCGATGAATATTCTCCATAAAAGGCAAACATAAAATCAATTGAAAGGAGTGTGTGAAAGGTAAATTGTTGTACAACCACACATAGGAAAAAATATAACAAAATAGAAAAGGAACAAGAGGACTTGGTGATGCAAGAAAGAATATCCCATGCATGTCAACATCTACAACTTAAAAACAAAAGCAAGTTGATGGGTAATGGAAGAATCTTTGTAGTTTCCCAAGATATTCTCTTTCATTTTGGTAAAAGATGGAATCCGTTGGGGCACATGAGGGATTTATCTTGTTAGATTTTGGGGGGAAATAAAAAATTGATTCATGAAAATATTGTAGAAGTATGAGGGATTGTCATCGTACTCAGGGGGTAGGTTTTTCTTTGGTAATCTAAGAAAAAGTTGTTGTAATGTTGCAATTCCATTTACTCCTTTGGAAAACGTATGTATTTTGAGTTTTGAGATCTTTGTGCCAAGTTGGTTACACTATACAACCATTGAAGGAATTTAATCAATTTGACCTTGTCAAGGAATTGAAATTCGAATGAAATATGTCTGCTTATGATTTTAGTTTGTGTTTTGGTCTCTTGTATCTTGAATATTGATTAATGAGTTATAAATTTTACTTTAATATTTGTGTTCATTTCATCTATATCTAGTGCACTAGATCAATATTTGGTTGTTGCATACTTTGGTCACTAAATCAGTATCATTATGTAGTACTTACTCTGCTATATTTGATATGGTTATAAAACCCTTGTTTCAATATTCTTATTGAGTGATTTTTGTTGGCCTTAGAGTGTATCTTTGGCGTATGAAAATGGGAGCAATGAAAATTTCATTAGAAATCTTGCGTAAGCATTTTTGTTAAGATTTTTTAAGGGTTGTTTTATGTGTTAATCGAGTATCAATGAATGCAAACATCTCTTTAAAAATTTTCATTACTAAATATCATATTATTTACATTCTAGAATAACATGTTGTCATAGTGGTTATTAAGTGCTTTGCTGCAGGAAATTGAGCACCATCTACTCTCCCTCCTTTACAAAATAAACATATCTTACTATCTTACACCATAACAAACATGACATATTAAAGGTCCATGCACCACACTTGTTTTCTATTCCAAGCATTAGTGACAAACCTATTCTCACCCAAATTCCCATGAAACATGATGTTTCACCACAATGTTGCTTATAAAACAAATAAGGAAAAGGTGAGGTGAGGAGGAATACATGTGAAGTTGAAGAAGGTTACACACCATTGAGAAGACCAGGATGATCATGAAGAGATCCTTTTTGGCTAGGAAGGACTACCTATAGAAGCACAATAATACTGCCAAATAGAGTTAAATAACATATAATAGTGGACTGCCTAACGTATGCTAGATCCGAGAAGTATGATACTTCTTAGAAAGGTCGTCAATCCACTATTTTAAAAAAATTTAATGTAAAGAAATGTTAGTAAAAGAAAGGTCCCATTGTAACAATATGATTTAGGTATTTCATATGCTAACAATAGACTATATTTAAGCTAAATATTGAATATACAACTAAATATAGAGAAGGTAGGGTGTTGTCAAGGTTGGTAGGTGTGGTAGAGGTGTTTAGGAAGGTGTTCTCCAAATAAATCTCCTAGTGATTTGGATTACTTGTATACACATTTTGGCTCTCAGTTCCTCATTGAAGTTTGCGAGCACTTAGGTTTAGTTGGCACATTTCCTTGGTTACAATTTCCCCTTGGCGCTTCTTCTTTCCTCAAGCGCCCTTACACACTTTTTATTCTCTCCTTCCACTTTCCTTTGCCTCTTTGTTCCACTCCTCTCTCACGCCCACCTTCTGTGCATTTGATTTCTTCCGAAGCAAATTCTTCACCCTATGCATGTGTCACACTTGCTTCAATCAGCTAAGTCCCTAGCCCTCTTGCATGCCACGCCCATTACTTTGTAATATTTTCACCTTGACCATGCATTCTCTACTCACCAGTTTGCCTCATTTCCCCACACATGTCATGTGCGCATCCCTCTGTGCCTTCCTCTATTTTCTTCCACATGCCCTTCCCTCGCACCCTCCTTTGCGCCCTTCTGTGCCAGGTCATCTTCTAACATGCTTGAGTGTGCCATGCACAACCAGTAAAATCAAGCCAACAGGGTGCCGAATCCTTGCAACAAATCAATGACTGACACATGGTAGAAACAACAAATATTTACATAGTTGGCCATCATTTTAGCCAATCCACACGCGCCACATGTTTTGCGTGCCCCAATGACTATGACATCTTCTGATAGCCATATCTTTTACTACAGATCTCAGATCGGTGTGCGCCTGGACTTGTTAGAGATATGCTGACATCATCTATAGTGATAGATATTCAAATTCAAATTCTTGGTAGAACTGGTAGGTGAGAAATGGGAAAACACCTCTCTAAGCATTGATGAAAAAATTTGATTACTCCAACCATTCGATTTGATATGATCCACCCTCCTTCCTTCTTCAACATGCCAAACAGGATTGAGGAAGTGCATCTGATAGATTCTTAGGTGTATTTGTAGGCATTGAATGCTTCTTGTTGGTGGTTGCATTTCAAATTTGAGTTTTCCCTCCTTCTCTTCTCTTTCTACAGATTTATCTATAAATGTAAGAGTTGGGCTCATTATTAATGTTGGACACTCTGGATCCTTACAAATTCTGCTAAAGATTTCATACTTTATGTATTTTGGGTTGCGGACCTCTAGATTTGGTTCTTGCATGTGGATATCGGCCTCCTTCATCATTATAGCAGCTCTGTGCATTTCTGGAAGTAATAGAAGCATCATTTTGTGACTAGTCTCTATCCTAACATGTTTGCATTCCTTCTTCTTTCCTTTTCTTTTGTGTTGTGTGCTAGTTGTGCCATTTCACGTCCCTTGTAGTTCCTTATTTAGTTGTGTTCCATGAAACTGATCTGGTAAATTTGTTTTAAGTCATGCTACACGTTCCTAGCCTTATTTTACGCATTTCCTTTCATTTTCGCTCAGAACAGATAGTGTTCATCCCTCTTTTTCTGGTGTTATCACCTTTTAGTGTAGTTTCCTTTCATGTTATCCTTTTATCCCTGGTCCCTTGGCATTATTAGCTTAGTTTTCCCTTCCAACACTAGGAGTAGCAGTAGCAGTAGAAATAGATAGAGGAACTGACCTTCTCTGGAGATCCATCCCAAGCACGCAAGGTCCCACAACTTGGGGATGGTTCCATTGTTGTATCAAACACCTCAGTCCTTCAAAGATCTGAGACGCGGGTGCACATTTGAGTAACCAACAGTTTCTGGCACGCCCGGTGGGACCATATTGAAAGCTCAAATTTCATATCTCTAAGTTATGGTGTGTGGACTTAGTATTTCAGCCTTTGGAGGCTCATTTCAACACATCTGACAACTCCCAACATTTTCAAATCTCTGTTTTAGCAGTCCCGAGTGCCTTTCATGAGAAGAGTGCACAAAAGAAACAATGCATCAGATGAATATTCTTTTGAGTACCTCTAGCTATCCCTAAGGAGAGTTCATTCTAGAAATTCAACGCACACATCTTTTTCTCCAGTGCACCATGCCCATTCAACTCCTCCTCAAAATAAACAACCTACATGCCCTACAATGGTGCATCAACCACCTCCTCCACTTAGAAACTTTACAAAATTTACTGGAGGAAGTCCCTTGGTTTTGGTTATGCAACATGATATGCCAAATGGCGCACTCAAGAGTATTCCATACTTTACCGGTGAGAATCAAGGCACCCCTCAGGAACATATCCGGGATGTAGCAAACATGTGTTCACTCTACCTGATCACACATGATGATGTAGCATTCAGGCTACTTGCAGCCTATTTCAAAGATAAAGCACTCCAATGGTGCCAAGTCCCGAGACTTGGATCTATCACTACCTGGGATGAGCTGGAAACAACTCTTTGCAATTACTTTGAAGATAAGTCAGATCACCTATCTTTGGTGGAGTAATTAACAACAACAAGGAGGGAACCCAACGAGCAGATGACTAATTTCAACATCAGATTTCAGAAGAATTAGGACAAAATCCCTCTTATGGTAAGACCTATAGCCCAACATTCTTTCCTATATTATCTGAAGGTGCTCAATAGCGATATCTCGGTCATGATCCAATCTATGGGAGGTATAACTTTACCAGCTGCTTATAGTATTACAGTAAGGGTAGAAAATAGTCTTATTCATGCGAGAAAGATAGCTCCTAGAATGCTTATGCCATTGTTCCTAGAAATGTCACAAGTACCACAACCTTATGTGACCCCTATTCCTATTCCTGAGCAAAGCGTACAACCAATTTCCTCAACATCCTACTCTCTAGCGCAACAAAAGGAGGATGAAGAGTTGAAGGCTCTGATCAGAAATTTATCAAACAAGGTCATATCATTAGAGAAACAACAGGCACAAGCCTATAGAGGTAATTCTAATCAGGTGCATGGCCAAAGCAATCAACCTTGGTGGAATCAGTATGGAAATAAAAGATACACGCCCAACCAACAGAATGATAGATGGCATCCCAATGCACATTTTCCCTTGCAAGTTGTTCCTCCCGCGCCTTCTCTTTCAGCACCCAGTGTGAGTCAGGTGCTTGTTCTAGTTCAGAATAATTTGACATAGGAGTTATAATGCTGCTTCCCTTGCAACATGCCTCATAGTTAATATCATTGTGCCAATGTAGCGCATGCCTAAGCCTTCATGATCTAGAATTCATCAGCTTAGGAGCCTTCAACAAGTTCCCCTAAAGTAGATAACCAAGAAAGAACCAAAAGCTCCTCCTGAGGCAAATCTGATGTTCGTTGGTGCCAAAGACTTCTATGGAATTAATCAAGCTACAGATGATGCAAACAGACCGTACGCCCAAGTTGCGGATAACACAAGATACAAGAAGAGAATGTTAGAATCAGGTGCGCAGGTCACACTCCCAGCAACACAAGCAGATCCTCAAAAGAAGAAAGATGCAGCCAAGGCATCTAGTAGTAAAAGTGCCCAATTCCCTACACAAGAGATCTAGTGCAAAGCTCCTTATGAAGTAGTGCACCCCCCTCCTTTGGTAGGTCAATCCTTTGCTCTAGCTAAATTCCAAGCTTCTGCACCTGAGCAGTCAAGAAGGGATGTTGTTCCCCAAATGGACAAAACAGGGGGCCTTCCATTTAGCACTATGGACCATATGAAGAGGATAAACATAAATGTCACAATGTGGGATGCCTTGACTATTCCTTCTTAAAGAGACATGTTGCATGAAGCTCTGGCGCAACTCCCGTGTGCTAATCCAGTTGTGTAGAAGCCACACGCTTCTGTCAATATCTTCCAAGAAGAAAGAGAAGCAAGTAAGTAAAGATGTTAAAACCCCACCCTTTTATATGTCCTTGATCATAGGAAAACACCTAGTGCATAATTGCATGATTGACTCAGGTGCTAGTACTTCTGTTATGCCTAAGAAAATTGTTGATGTCTTAGGTCTGAAATATAGCCCTTTGTCTAAAGGAGTCCTGCAACTTGATGGCTCAACTATCACCACCTTAGGAGTCATCAAGGATCTTAAGTTAACCCTCCATGCATGTCCAAGCCTAACAATAACTCAAGATGTTTCAATCATTGACCTACCTCCTTTGTTTTCCCTATGTTTGTCAATAGACTTTACTGCTAAAGTGGGTGGTTACTTGTCTTCTTATTGGTCTCATATGTTACTCAAGACAAGGTATGGTACCTAGTTTACCATACAAGTTGAGCCTATATTTTCCTATCATGTAGAGTCATATGTCCCATCCCCTCTCCAAGCCAACTATTTAATCCAAGAAGAACAAGCTTCAGTTCTTGAAGAGCAAGTTTCTTCCACCCTCTGTTCCTGACCTAGTACTTGATGAATGGGTGGAGAGGCACCATAAATTTGATCCATATGTTGAAGAACTAGAAGCTTATGAAATTGGGCTTGGTACTTACTACATCCTTGAAGAAGAAGCTATGTTGTCGCGTGCTCAAGAAAGACCAAGTTGAACCTGGCCTACGAAAGTTATAATTTGATGGATCCAGAAGTAGGAATGGCATGGGAACAGGAGTGGTTCTCATTTCCCCTAAGGATGAGAAATTCTTCTTCATGCATAGGTTATAATTCGCATGTTGTAACAATGTGGCAGAGTATGAAGCGTTAGTGCATGGCTTGCTCATTGCTGAGAAGAAGAAAATTAAGACACTATAGATCTTTGGGGACACATAATTGGTTATCCACCAGGTTACCAACAAATTCCAGACAAAGAATAAGCTTCTCAAAGCTTATAAACATAGATTTTGGGACCTCCTTGAGAGATTTGATGCTCTAAATCTGCAGGTGGTGCCACACAAAATGAACAAGGAAGCTGACCAGATGGCCACGATTGGTTCATAGTTCTCTCTTGCTGAGGAATTTGTCAAAGGAAACACTCAGCACATCAAGATGGTGATCAGACCATCCATTCTAGATAACAATACCAGCTAGAAAGTGTTTGACAGTGATGCGTAGATCATCCAGTTTATCTGAAGCCAATGAAGCCAAATTTTCATCAAGTATGCAAGATGACTTGCATGACAGTTATGGTGACCAAGTGATACAACTAAAGATAAATAAGTTGCCTAAAGGGCTGGTCACCTTAGATAAAATGTTTATCCCTGATGATGAGTTCAAGGTGAAGAAAGGTACATGTGTGCCACGTAAGAATACTACTCCCCAGTCACTATTGTGCATGGAAAGAGTTACTTCTCAGCAAATCTTGCGCACATGATGAAAAGTATGCCTTCATCTCTCTGTGCAAAAATATAGTGATATCTTCTCATGGGAGTATGAAGACCTCAAAGGTTTTGATCCAAGTGTTTCTCAACACTCCATTGACCTTGATCTAGTATCAATCCCATCAGACAAAGCATCAATGGTCAATCAATCCAAAGATAGATCCCCTCATGAGAAAGGAGTTATCCAAACTCATTGAGGAAAAAATTATTTTTCCCATCAAATACTCTACTTGGGTCGCAAATCTAGTTCCAGTGCGCAAAAAGAATGGTGAAATCAGACTTTGTGTTGATTTCAGAGATTTGAATAAGGCATCTCTAAAGGATCATTATCCTTTTCCTTCAATGGAGAAGATTCTACAGATTATGGCTGGCACACAAAGATTCTCCATGCTAGATGGATATTCAAGTTTCAATCAAATCCTGGTCAAGGAAGAGGATCAATTCAAAACAATGTTTACAACCAAGTGGGGAACATATGCATATCAAAAATGCCCTTTGGTTTATCAAACATGGGTGCCACATTTCAGCACACCATGGATATTTCCTTCAAAGGATACATCAATGAGCTCATTTTGGTTTACCTTGATGACATAACTAGTCTTCTCAAAGTAGAGTACGGATCATATGGCACACCTGGAGAAAGTATTTGAGAGATGCAGAAAGTTTGGGGTGTCCCTTAACCCCAAGAAGTGTAATTTTGTGGTGGCAAAGGGAAATCTTTTGGGCCATGTGGTTTCAAAGGATGGCATCAAAATTGATCTTGAGTGCATCTCAGCCATCTTAGCCCTTTCCCTTCTGGTGCACAAAAAATCCCTACAATCCTTCCTTAGCAAGATCACTTTTGTTAGGTGTTTTATCCCTAACTTTGTAGGACTGGTTTGGCCCATCACCTTGATGCTCAAGAAGGATACAACCTTCAAATGGACAACAGAAGGAAAATAAAGCTTCAACAAAATCAAGCAATAAATTACTTGTGTGCCAAAACTCATCAATCCAAGATTACTCAAAGGATTTCATCCTTTATGCTTATGGTGCTGATGCAAGTGTTGTTTCTGTCCTAACACAAGAAAATGAACAAGGACTGGAACAACCAATGGCCTTTTTTAGCCAGATGTTGAAGGATTATGAACTAAATTATAGTCACATGGAGAAACAAGTCTTCACCATCATGCATGCGCACTCAATAAATTCAAGAGTATGCTCGCCACCAATCATATCAAGGTGTTAGTCTCCCACTCTTCTGTTCAGAGACTTCATCATGGGAGCAGAAATCAGTGAAAAGAGAGCATGATGGGTGACCAAAATCATGGAGTATGATGTGACTATCAAGGCCACAAAATTGGTAAGAGGTAGCACACTCTGCAGGTAGATCCTCGAGGATGCGCAGATTGAATTTGTGACTTCATTATTTCTAGATGAAGGTTTTCTGCATGTAGAACTTGAGTAGAATACATATATCCTGGCATGCGTGACTGGATGAAGGACATGATCACATTCCTTTCCGAGGGTGCATACCCTCCTGGTTTAAACAAAGCAAAGAGAATACATCTGAGGTTACAATCTATCCCCTATGTTTTGATTGATGGACTTCTCTTCAAAAGAAATCTTGATGGCGTGCTGTTAAGATGTATCAACAGCATGTGGACTGAAAAAGTGTTAGCAAAATTTCACGATGGATTCTCTGGTGGACACTTCTCTACCAAAACTACAACAATGAAAATCATAATGGAAGGTATCTTTTGGCCTACCCTATTTGTAGATGCACATAAGTGGGTCACAAAATGCAAGGAATGCACTTTCTTTGCAGGAAAGAAAATATTGGTAGCACTTCCCCTCTGACCAATCCAGGCAGATCAGCCTTTTGCACAATGGGGTCTTGACTTCATAGGCATGATCAATCCACCTTCAAGCACTAGACATAAGTGGGTGCTGATAGCTACGGACTACTTCACCATATGGATAGAAGCTGTTGCACTCAAGGAATCAACCAAGTCAGTCATCCTTGACTTTCTCAAAGGTATAGTCACAAGGTTTGGCATTCCTCAAACCATTATCTCTGATAATGCAAAATCCTTCCTTGGGACCAAAATCACTGATTGGGCTCTAAATTTGGGCATTTATCTGAAAACCTCTTCCAACTATTACCCCCAAGGAAATGGTCTAGCAGAGTCAACAAACAAGAACCTGATCAGAATTATGAAGCGCACAATGAACATCAGCCAAAGATAGTGGCATACAAAGGTCTCACGTGCACTCTAGGAAGATAGAATCATAGTAAAAAAGGAAATAATGAACTTTGCCTTACAAGCTTGTCTATGGTAAGGAGGCTACCCTTCCTTTGACACTAGAGTTGAATTCACTAGTGCTTGCCCAACAACTGGAATTTGAAGGTGTAGAACAAAGATAAATCAGAATGGCAGAGCTGGTTGATCTTGAAGAACTAAGGAACTCTGCCATGATCAAGCTAGAACAACATCAACAAGCAACAAAGAAATGGTTTGACAGAAAGGCTAAGCCTCAAGCTTTCAAATTTGGGGACTTGGTTCTAAAATGGGATGTTGACAGAGCTAAACCAGGGTGCCATTCAAAGTTTGATGCACTTTGGAGTGGCCCATACATCATCAGTTCCTACAAGGAGGCTAACTCTTTCAATTTAACTCATCTTGATGGAGGCGTGCTACAAATCCCAGTAAATGGGATCTATCTCAAACCCTTCCATTAAGTTTTTTGCATCATTTTGTATATATTAGAGTAGTTTCAATTCCTCCAAGTGCATTGCATGCACATTGTTTGTTTGTACATAGTTCTTTCTTCTCACATGCTTCTTGTGCACACTCTTCCGTTATTTCCAGAATGTAGAAAGCTTCTTTAATCAGTTGCAAGATTCAAAATAGAGTCAAGACATGATCTTTTAAGTGACTACAAGGAAAGTTTCATGATTACATAAGCTGACTCCATGCCCAATGGATGCTCTAGGCTACTGATCTTCTTCATCTAGCAGGCAGATGGCCCCGAAAGTCACCAAAACTATTATCCAAATAACTCTCCTAGTGATTTGGATAACTTGTATACATATTCTGGCTCTCAGCTCCTCATTGAAGGTTGCACATGCTCAAGTTCAATTGGCACATTTCCTTGGTTGTAGTTTCCCCTTGGTGCCCCTTCTTTTCCTCAAGTGCCCTTGCACACTTTCTATTCTCTCCTTCTACTTTCCTTTTCCTCTTTGTTCCACTCCTCCCTTGCACCCACCTTCTGCACATTTTCTTCCTAAGCAACTTCTTCACCCTTCGTGAATCTCAAAATTGCTTCAATCAGCTAAGTCCCTAGTCCCTCTCGCATGCCACCCATTACTTTGTAATGGTTGTGCCTTGACCATGATTCTCTTCTCACTAGTTTTCCTCATTTCCTCGCGTCACATTGTGTGCATCCCTCTGCGCCTTCCTCTATTTTCTTCCATGTTCCCTTTCCTCGTGTCCTCCTTTGTGCCCTTCTTGCCAGGTCATCTTCTAACATGCTTGAGTGTGCCACGCACAACCAATCAAAGTGCCCTAACAAGGTACCTAATCCTTGCAACAAATTAATGACTAACACGTGGCAGAAATGAAAAATATTTGCATAGTTGGCCATCATTTCGGCCAATCTACACGCACCATGTGTTTTGCATGTGCCGACGACTCTGACATCTTCTGACAGCTATATCTTTTGCTACAGAGCTTAGATCGGCATGCACCTAGACTTTTCAGAGAGCTGCTGACATCAACTACAGTGCTAGACATTCAAATTCAAATTCTTGGTGGATCTGGTAGGTGAGAAATGGGAAAATGTCTCTCTAAGCATTGATGAGCAGATCTGATTGCTCCAACCACCTGATTTGATATGATCCACCCTCCTTCCTTCTTCAACATGCCAAACAGGCTTGAGGAAGTGCATCTGACATATTCTCAGGTGGATTTGTAGGCATTGAATGCTTCTTGTTGGTGGTTGCATTTCAAATTTGAGTTTTCCCTCATCTTTCTCTTTCTATAGATTTATCTATAAATGTAAGAGCTAGGCTCATTATTAAGGTTGGACACTCTGGATCCTTACGCATTTTGCTAAGGACTTCATATTCTTTGTATTTTGAGTTGGAGACCTCTAGATCTGGCTCTCACATGTGGATATCAGCCTCCTTCATCATTGTAATAGAAGCATCATTTTGTGACTATTCTCTGTCCTAACATGTTTGCATTCCTTCTTCTTTCCTTTTATTTTACGTTGTGTTCTGGTTGTGCCATTTCACGTCCCTTTATGGTTCCTTATTTAGTTGTGTTCCATGAGAACAATCTAGTAAATGTGTGTTTAGTTGTGCTACTCATGTCTAGCCTCTTTTCATGCATTTCCTTTCATTCCCGCTCATAACAGATAGTGTTCATCCCTCTTTTATGGTGTTATCACCTTATAGTGTAGTTTCCTTTCATGTTATCCTTCTATCCCTGGTCCCTTGGAATTATTAGCTTAGTTTTACCCTTCTACACTAGGAGTAGCAGTAGAAATAGAAATAGATAGAGGAACTGGCCTTCTCTAGAGATCCGTCCCAAGCACACAAGGTCCCACAACTTGGGGATGGTTCCATTGTGGTCTCAAACACCTCATGATCCTTCCAAGATCTGAGATGTGGGTGCATGTTGGGCTACCGATGCCGGTACCTGGTAATAGCTGATGCCGACCAGGTGACTGATGCCGATAGGGAATATTGGGTGTAAAGATTAAAATGAGGTGGTTTTTAGCTCTCTGTGATTGCATAGAGAGTTCGTGAGGCTTAGGTAAGGTGGTTGGATTGACTCAGAGATGAAGAAATAGGCATTTGGGATGGGTATAGAGCTCAAATGGGCAAGTGGTTAGGTGGAGGGGAGACGGAAGAGATCTGGGAAGGGTAAAAGGTGATATAAAGTAGATAAATGATTAACTGAAATACTAAAAGAAATGACAAGGTAGAAATCATTGACTTGTAGATTGGAAACTGATTGTGGAAAGAATAGTTGTGGTTGAAGGAGAGACAAAGTTTGATCCCGCGCAGTAGCAATAGAAGGATCTAGACTTCCTTGAGAGTGATCTAATGCTCAAGAAAACTATGTCAATGTTTGGTGGAGGTTGTGAATGCTTGAGATGATCTCTGGTTCCTCCTCTCTTTGTTTTAGACCCAAGCATTCCTTTAAATAGAATCTGGATTCACCCATGAGTAGATCGCATGCCAAGTGGAAGTGTTGTCCTCCATGATCAATCGAGTGCTTATGCCAGCTTACAAAGGCCTCCACTAACTGTAATGATCCTCTTGGGAATATTCCCTTTGTTAAATATTCTTTTCTTGACCTCCACTTCTCCAAGATGACACCTTATCCATTCATCATGCCTACTCGGGCCCTCACGTGTTTCTCCTGGGACATCGCCTTTGAAATGCGGCTAAGTCCCCAAACCCTCTTCTTCTTCCGCATGCCAACCTCTTCTCCTACGTGCCTTTCCTTGAGCACCTTATTACTTGCTTGCCTTACGTGCGCATGCTCCTTCTGGCTTAGAACTTAGTTAGATTAGGGCCCAACATTACCCCACACCATGCATGTTATCTGTCCCTAGAAACACTATGCTCTTTGACCAAAGAATAAAGAATGGGAGAGATAAAATAATCTGCAATTGAATAAAGAATGGAAGAATAGAGGGATCCTGCTACTGCTGTACGAAGAGTGGGAAGTATTTCTTCATGAATGCTTAAATTTTATCCCAAGAATCTACCTCACCCTGCGCATGTTGAATTAAATCACCCACCAATGTGCTAACCTCATCAAAACTTAGTTCATCTCCCTTAACCTTTAGCGTATCTATGATGTTTTCCATCTACTTACTAAGGTTTCTTAGCACATCCATCCTGCGAGTGACTTGGGGGTACAATTCCTTTAGTTTATTTTTAATTGAAACCCTCATGGTTTTGATCGCCTCTGACTTCTTCTTGACCTCTGCCAAGATTTTATTTCACTCTACCCTATTTCCGTTATTTTTCTCTTAAAACTCCTTCAGATTCACCTCATGGGTAATAACTAATATGCTTTCTACTCTATCTCAGTCACCATAATTGTCATACACAACTCTGTCCATCTGCGCTATGGTCATCACTGAGGTAAGGAGCTCGAAGCATCGAGTTATAGTCTCCCCAATATTCAACTTTTCTTCTTCCTTCTGACACGCCATCACCTCTTCTGCCAACTCCAATGCAAGTGGTTGCCTCTCACTGGTGAGTATGTGCATCAAGTCATCCAAGAAGTGCATGGTCGACTCGTAATTATTCTCAGGAGGGGCCATTTTGAGGTGCTTTAAGATAATGGCATTTGAAATAACCTCTATCTTTTTGTAGACTTCGTGCACCTTCGCCTTTTCATCCCTCAGCACACACCTTAATTGCACATTGATCAATTCCTTCTAATTTATCTCCCTATCCCTGTTAATGATATCCTCATTATTTTTCCCAAGCTCATCCTCCAAGACTATTATTCTATCATTTCTACCAAAAATACTTGCTTCCACCTCCACTGACAATTTTTTTAGCGCGTTACAAACTTGCTCATCCGATAGCTACTGGGCATTCACAAGAGGGTTTATTCCCTTAGCATCTGGTGTATTTATCAATGCATCAATATTAACCTCAAACTTGGGATCATCAATGTGGGACTCAAAAGCATAGGATAACATTTTCCTTGTGTGTAGGTATGCACCCTGTTCATCAGAAGAAGACCAAGTGAGGAGTTGGCCTATGGGCACTGTACTTTGGAAACGCACGTGTAATACCTTGTTTAGATCATTAATGTAAGTCATGGTGTGTTCCTATGCCGCTACTCTACCCTTCCCTCCTATGTGCACTACCTTGGGGAAACTTACTGCCAGACTGAGATCTCTGCCCATGCTTCCATACTCTTTCCCTACACTCGTGCTCTCCTCTAATTTCTTTAGCACTTCATCGACACTCCACTCTACCTCATGCTCCACCAACTATTGTATAATACCCGCCACCTCTTTCTCTACTATCTCATTTATCTATTCTCTGGTTGGGGTAGGGGTATTCTGAGCATGCATGTCTACTTCCTAACTTCCCCCTTTGTTATGGGTGCCCTCCCCATCCCCATTCTTCTCTTCATCTCTTTCTTCATCAGAATCATGTATATTGTTAACAAGGCAAATCTTACCTTCTTCATGCTCTTCATCCTCTCCCTCAGAGTCATCACCCTTCATGTTCTTTGTCTCATCATAGTCTGAACCTTGCACCACTTTCTGATTCTTCTTCTTCCGTGACTCCTCTAACATAGGGGACTCTTATTTTTCTAGTAACTCTTCCCTCTCTGGTGATTCCTTTGTCCGGGAAGTATTCCTGTGAGTGTAAGTGCTCATGCCTGCACCAGATTTTTGTGCCTCGACAGTCTGAACCGTATGCGCGCTTGACACCTTTTCTGCTAGAGTACCCTCTCATTCCCTCTTTTTTATTACCAATTTCTTCCTCCTAGTGGGTCTTCTGGGATACGTCATCCTCAACATAAGAACCCTTTTTGAATTTGGGATTTAGACGTACATACACCCTTGTTGTCATTCTCCTTACAATAGGTAACTTCATTGGTTTCAACATATGTACATCATAAGAGACATACTTATCGACATAAATGCACTTCTTGGGATACACCAACGTTCAGTACAGCTCGTGGTAATCCTGATCTACTACAATTAGATCAAATCTAAGTTTCTTTGCATCCTTAAATCAATTATATTACATTATGAAAGATCAGGGAAACTTACACCAAGGGCTCTTGGTGCCATTAGTCAAAGTAAACCTGCCGATACAAAAGTGCCGATATAAAGAAAACGCAGCCTCTCCTCCACCAATGCCAGTAATTATTTAGGAACTCTCCACTCTACCCCGAACGTGTCACACATTTGTTTGTACCACTTCTTCAAGTGCGCTTTATGAACAACTATCATCATGTCACAAGTATAGGCGTCAAATATTTTGGTAGGGCAGGGGTCCTCATTCGAGTACTCCCAAACATATTTATCTAGCTCATCAGGCACTCCAATTTCTAAAAAAAAATGGTGAGAAGGATGTTACCATAAATAATATTTTCTCTGTTGCGTGTAGCATTTATAGTCTCCTCTACGATAACATCTGAAAGGTTGTAGATTTTTCCCTTTGAGATCTTGTGGAAAATGTTCAACCAACTCTTGTTTACCTGTGTCCTCTTTCCCGTTCAACTTTGTGACCAAGTGTATGGCCATCCTTATGATAAGGTCAATGATCGTAGAGATATCAAAATAACGTGAACCCTTCTTGTACTCATATGCCACAACTATCTTTTTAATGGCCTCCTTGTCGCACAAGTCATCATCTAGTGGATCTCCTTTGCAAATAATGCTAGTGTACTTGGAAATCAACTAAGGAGTTATGCACATTCTCTGTCCTGTGAAATAAAAGTGATCCTCATGCATGCATGACATCAACCATTAGTATAGCCATTCAGGCTTGCCAAAATAGGGTAGCTCATAGAGTTGGAAGAGTCTAGATTTCTCAAACTTGGTTTGTACCTCATCATCATACATAGGTTTTCCATCCTGTGTCCTCCTTCCCATGGGGTGAACCAACTCCAGTGTCATTGATTTTTTAGTGGTGCTTGTCCAATGGTTATAGTGTCTCATGGCTATCTTGCGTATGTGAGATACCCTTTCCTTCCCTAACAACACACCATCTAGGTATTGCATCTCCACATACCACTCTTCATTAAAACTAGTCGAAAAGACTGGTTTTTCTTTGCTCTTTCCCTTACCCTTCTTCAGTGAAACAACAGATCCTTCCTTGGTGCCATTTCTTCTTGTCCAATACTTATGATTTTTTCCTTCCTTCTTTCCCTAACTCTTCTCAGTCCTACGGCTTTACTCCTCCGCGAAAACTCCAAATCCCGTGCCCTAGCTCTACAAACCCTAACCTGGAAAACATTCCTTCCACAAGACAATGTAACACCCATGGGAATCCTCCAAACACACTTCTCTTCCCACGTGCATGTACTCCTTTTCCACTCTGGTTCACAAATATGTTGAATGTTTTGCTAAGCACACAAATCTCCACAATTTTTTTCTTCGAAAGGATGCCCTAGTTCGCAAGAGCTCTTCAACACAAACGAAAGGTAAAAGAATAACTCACTCTGACCTTTGATTTATAGCCTTTTGTTTTTCCCACACAAACTCCAATGCCATCTACAGATGTACGAACGCAATAAAGTCAGATTTTTCCAACGACATCCCTCCACGTGTTTTTTTCCAGTGCTTTCCCTCCACGCACAAACTCACGTGAAAATTTCCGCAACCTTATAGTGTGCAAGACTTCTTTGATACCAAAATCACTTGCACACACCCTTTGTGCCAAAGTATGTCAACCTCTATGTCCTTTACCAAGTTCTTTCCTCCACCTACCTCATGTTTCTCATGCGCTTTTTACCCATGTACATGGTTTTCTCAAAGCCTTTTTACACCAATCTTCTCTCATGATCACCTTTGCTACGTGCACTTTTATGAAAGCACACACTTTTAATTTTATCATTTGGGTCACCTATGAACATCACTCCCAAGACTTCTCCTTACCACATTTTTTACAACAACTCTTTTTTGACACCTTCCACCCCACACTAAATAGATGCATGATCCTCTGTGCATAAAAACCATTTTAAAAATGTAACAGGCTACTAGCGCACAAGCACGCCCACAACAAACCAAACAAAAGAAAAAGCAAAGAGACAAAGAAGGGAAACACAAAGAAAGGAAAATGCATTAAGGGAAATCCTAAGCTAAATGGCAATACTACATTATTTACAAACACACTAAAGACTTATTTATAGTAGGGCTTCAACCTACTCCCGTTAAAGTAACCTGGAAACCTTGCTCCATCAAGTGCCTCTAGTTGGAAAGTGACCAAATTAAGTATGCAATTGACAATGTATGGCCCCAACCAATGTACTTTGAGTTTCCCAGGATGGTGCAGAAACTTAGAATTGTAAAGTAGAACCATCTGCCCAACCTCAAACTTCTTGTTCATGATGTGTCTATCATGCCACGCCTTCTTCTTGGATTTTTCTATTTTCTGACTCCATTGAGAAATGGCTCACATTTCATCCAAATCCATAAGATTATCAATGCACTTCTCTAATGCTTGTTCATTGACCAATTCCCCTGCACACACAATACACAATGATGACAACATAAATTCAACCGGTAACACAGCCTCCACACCAAACACTAATTGAAATGGTGTGGCCTTATTTAGTCATTTATAAGTTGTCCGATATGACCATAACATGACAGAGACTTTATCATCCCAATCCTTTCTTCCAACATCACAAATATTGGTCAACGTATGACTCAAAATTTTGTTAAAAGCTTCCACTATCCCATTAGCTTGTGGGTGATAAGGGGTAGTCTTGTGATGGGCCACCATGAACTCAGCCAACAAGATTCTAATTGAATCATTTAGAAAATGAGTAGCTATATCACTCATTAAACTCAGTGGGCATCCATAAGTGCTGATTATATTATCCCATAAGAATCTAGCTGCTATCACCGCCGTGTAATCCTTCGTAGGCGCTACTTCTACCCAATGTGTAAGATAGTTTGTGTATGTAATGATATAGCGTGAACCCGTCCTTTGTGCAGCTAGGGTAATAAGGCCTATGAAGTCAATTTCTCACTTTTTGAATGGCTCTGCGCTGACAATATGCCTTAATGACATTTTATCTCTTTTCCTTGGTTTACCAAGGTCCTGGTAATGTTTACAGGCCTTGCAATACTTAATACAATCCTTGTAAATCATTTCCCACCAAATGCCAGCTAAAAAGATATTGCATGCGGTCACATTCCCCGCATAGTGTCCTCCTACAATTCCACCATGAGCCTCTTTCATGATTGCAGTGCGCTCATGCTTTAGCACGCATTGACTCAAAACCTTGTCACGACCTAGCTTGTATAAGTCTCCATAAAGTAACATATAGGGCGCAATGCGTATGGCTAACTGCTTCCTTTCTAATGCCTTCATCCCTTTTGGTGCCTCACCCATTCGTAGGAACAACACAATATCTTCCAAGTCAGAGGGCATGCGTTACATCCTAAATAACTATGCATCTGACATTGTATCCTCAATGCTCTACACATCCTCACATGAGGTAATTCTTGACAAATGATCAGGTCCCAAATTACTCTTCTATGGTTTTACCAAAACTGTAAACTCAAACTACTAAAACAATAGTATCCAATGATATATGAGCCCTTGCAAAATGAGCTTGTTCACCAAGTATTTTAATGCCATGTGGTCTGTGTAAAAAATAAAAGGAGTTGCTAGTAAATACTGCCTAAATTAATGCAACGCGTAGATCATTGATAATGCCTCACGCTCTGTGGTGGTATAATTTTGTTCAGCCAAAGTTAGCTTCCTACTAGCAAAACACAATGGATGGTAAACAATCCCTTCTCCAGGCTGTGCTAATACTGCTCCAATCACCATCCTGGATGCATCAACATGCACATGAAAAGGTTTATCCCAAGAAGGAAAACGTAGAATGGGAATGGTGGTAAGCTTTTCGTTCAATGTGTCAAATGCCACCTGCTGTGCCTCTCCCCAATAGAACTAAATTTTATGTTTTAGTAGCTCTTCCAGGGGTGTAGAAATCTGGGCATATCCCTTGATGAATATCCTATATTACCCTATATTCCCTAGGAACCCACACACTACACTTTGACTGGGAGGCTCCTCTAATCCAACTATAAAAATTTTTGCGGGGTCTACCAATAAGCCTTATTTGTAAATAATGTGTCCCAAAAATGTGCCAAAAGGAGTGGCAAAAATACACTTCTTAATATTCATGGAAATGCTCAACTGCATGCATCTCTCAAACATCAAGTGTAGATTATCACAATGGTCTTTTACTAATTCGTAAACCATCCAGTCATCTAGGTATACTTGAAGAAACTTGTGAATGAAGTCCTGAAATGCCTGAACCACAATGCACGAAAACACAACAGGCACGTTCTTTAGTCCAAAAGGCATTACTGTATAGGAAAAAATTCCCCATTCAGTGGTGAAAGTTGTCTTCTCTTGGTCTTCCTTTGCAATTTGAACTTAGTGATATCCTGAAAACCCATCCGTAAATGAATAGATCTCACGCCCCGCTACTCTTTCTAGGATCTCCTCAGTGAATGGGGTTGAGAAAGGATCAATTACACATACTGCATTCAAATCCCTATTGTCAACGCAAATCTTTATTCTCCCATCCTTTTTGATACTGATGACCATCGGGCTTACCCATTCAGATTAGTCAACAAATTCTATGATCCCAAATGCTACCATCTTATCAATCTCCTCCTTAACTTTGATGTGTAGATTCAGATTCATCTTGTAAGGTCTCTTCCAAATCAGGCATGCACCATCCTTTAATTTGATTCTCATTTATCCTAGTGAGGGGTGAACTCCTCTAAGTTCATGGTACCTGAGTAGAAAAAATATTGAAAAATCATGCAGAATCTCAATAATATTTGAGACCTCTTGGTCCATCTAGTAGTCCCCAATAATAGATTCCTTTGGTTTTTCCTCCATACCAATGTTAACCTTATTTTTCTTCAATGGTTTATGGTAAGTGCACACTTTCTCATCAACGATATCTAACACTTCGCATGTACCTTCTGTATGACTAACATCCAAGTTCTCCACCTCTTCACCGTCTATATAGCAGACCAAATTTCCTTTCTCTTTCTCTAGGTAAACACGCTCAAGCTATATTTCCTCTGATTCTTCCTCTACAAAGAACACTCCCAACTCTGGTTCACCTAACAGTTCTAAAATCACGTCCTCCACCATGGCATTGTCTCCCAAGGTAAGGTGCTTGACTACCTACAACGCCTCATTCACCAATGGCTTAGTACTCTGATATTCAAATGTTTGAAAAGATCTGCCATCAACTCCTACCAGTTTCTTGTCTGATGCTGCAACTCTGAATGAATATACCATGTGCACGCATAACCCTGTAAGGTGGAATAGAACTTATGTACCCATAGGGAAGGAGGTAAATCTTTCGTGCCTCCCATCCAATTCTTCTCACACTCTTGAACATGGCATGAGGTGGGTCCCTTCCCATCATAATAACAAATTTGAGAAGGTGCACTACTTTGGAGAAACCTAATAGAGAGCGCGATTCTCACTTCACACCACTCTAGAAGATTATCTTGATGTGCCGCCCACCAACGTGTTGTTTTCCCACGTAAAATATAGGTAAGAATATTCCTTATCTCCACTGTAAACTTCCAATGGGTCTCTATTACACACATAAAGACATTATGGTTGACTTCCCCAATGTACCGTGGTAACTACCTTCCTCCCAAGTGCCTAACTGAGTGTGATCTGATTGACCCCTTCTTTCAATGGCTAAATGAAATCTGGGTCCTTGATGGTGCACACATATATATTTTTTAATTCTTCTTCCCCCAATGGCTCCACATACGACGTAGACCATCCATCAGCTAGTGGAATGATGACGTGCTCTTCCTTGTTCTAAAAAATGATGTAATGCTTATTGAAATGCAATTCAAAATTGTTTGCATAACACCAAGGGTGCTCAAGTAATGCTAGGAAACTATCAGCCTCATCAAGCTCTAGGACCTCAAAGTCTCCAGTAAACTTTGCTTCTTGAATAGTAATGGATGCACCTTTCAACACCCCTAGAGGCATGGCCTTTATCTTGTTAGCCATGTACAACACATTCGAATATGACTACAATGGGGGCCTCCCCATTTGATTCCATGCATCTAGAGTAAGGACACTAACCTTCGTTCCTGTTTCAATCAATATATTACTCAAGAGCCACTCATCAAAAACTGCGTTCAGCGTGATCTCTTTGTCATAATCAATGTTGTGAGGAGGTAGGTTATCATGTAATGCTTATCTCTCATGCCCTCCTCCAGTGCATGGTACCTTCTCCCTCAATCATTATCCTAACATGGGAATAATGTTCTCTTGCCTCAACATTTGAAACACTTTCCTAACCTCATCCATATCCTGCTGAAGAACCTTAGCTCTCTTCTTCTGCTCTAATTGGCATGATTTGTCCTTTAGATACTGGATTTCTTCTTACAAAATCCTAATAACCTCCATGGTTTTTTGGTACACTTCCTTCTGGTGGGTAGGACTAGGATATTTCCCATGTAACACTTATTCTCTTGTGATAAGGGGCCCCTGCTTTGGTTCCTCTTGAGTGCGTGCATCCTTAACACATGTAGTGACCAAAACAAGCTCTAGCTCGGAGTTAAGAACTACCCTCGACATCCATTATGGGTCGGTCCTCTTTACACTCACCATCCCCATTCCCTTTTTCTTATTTTGGTTCTTGCTCATGTGGGCATACAATCTAGGAATTCTTCATACTTATGCTTCTTTCCACACCATGAGCATTGCAACAAATCAGGGAACTCGTGTTTTCAGTGTTCATTTGATCCACAATTGTAACAGGTCCCACGGGGAAATTCACTTCTTCCTCCTCTATGATTGTTACGGCCCTTTAAACCTCTGTGAAAAAATATTCCTCGACCTCCTCCATCTAGGTGCCCTTCATACTGACAATCCTCAGCCTTAGAAATAGTCCCAATGTTAGTCTGGGTACATTGAGATCAATGACATCATGGATTTGGTCTATGAATCGACAATCCTTTGTATCATAAGTATTGGATGTGAAAATCTTATAATAGCAAGACACATTCTTATGGATCGCGTGTTGCAACAATGGGCATCTACTTGTATCATGATCCCTGTGAAAAATTTCACAATCTACTAATATGACGCGCACCAAATTTCATGGGAAACTATCCTTTGTGTGTCCCTCCAATTCACAATTTGTGCACCATAAACCACTGTGAGTCTCATGAGCTAAGTTCAAAGAAAAAATTTCTAGCTGCTTTTCCATGGTAGTAATCTGTACTTCAAGAAATGGGCTAACTCTGGTAACAACGCTTCCCACAGCCTTAATGAGCAAGGAAGCCTCCAAGGCCTCACGTAGATATGTGAAGGTCTTATGTGAAAGCACCCTCTTGAACAGGGTGATCAATCCTCTGATGAACCATTAAGCATGCTGTGAAGGATGAATGTCATAGGAAAACTTAGATAGGAGAGTTTTGAAACGAGCATCATACTCCTGGACACTCTTCACCATATCTTGCTGGATTTACTTCAACACACTGATTCTTTTTTGTTTGAACTCAGGAATGTGAAACTTTGCCAAGAAGTCATTGTGCAACACAATACAATCCACTAGCATCTGATGGGGCTCATACTTATGATACTAGCTATGTACACGCCCTTGCAATGTAATTAGAAATTGACTTGCCTTCCTCTCTGGGGAAGTGATTCCCTTTGTACGCCATAACAACTCACATTTTTGCACATGCTCTGCATTGTCTTCCACACCCTTGTAATTAGGTAAGTGGAACAACATCTCATAAAACACCTGATGATGGTGTTGTGGGCCTCCCAAATTTCCTCTACCACCAACACCACTAGATCCACTAACTCCTATCTCTCCAGATCATCTAGATCCTCCTCTTGTTATAGGTAAGGGGCCCAATGCAGTTGCGCTCTGCATTCCCACTGTTGTGCAAAACTGTGCGCCGACAGTCTGCGATACCGAACCACTCCTAGATGTGTTTTCCGTTCCACTTCCAGATGTGATACCTAAACTTTGTGAACCCACACCTTGCCCAAATGATGTGCTAGACAAAATACCTCCAAAAATCAGAAATGTCTATGTGGCCATAGATGGGTGTAATGTAAAATGATATCTACCTAAAGTTATTTTCTCACCAAAACCAACGGAACTAGAAGTACTTATCACAGATACTGGAAAACTAATTTCCAGGGTTTGGTAGCCAGGTGGGCTAAGATGCACACATATGGCTCTCTTTTCTCAATACAATGAGCTCTCACTAGAAGTCGAGGGGGTTTCTCTCCTGTGCTTTCCAAGATGGGGTAGCACATACTGCTCAGGTCCCACACCCTTTGCGCTAACCTAAAATCCTTCTTACAACGTCTGTCTCTATAAGTCTATCACACTAGAAACTTCGTGTTGTCTTGCTAACTCCCTCTATCGAGCTTCATTATACATGAGCCTCCTCTCCTCTCTTTCTGCCTCTATTGCAAGGTCCACCATCTCCACCACACAAGATTTTGTACCCCAAACTTAGCAAGAGTTTATATATCCATAGGGAATGCTTTCAAACTCAAAGTTATTATCAGGATCTTGATAGCTAGAGGTATATCCTACAAGAATGATCCTTTTGGATCCCTCAGAAACTCAAACTCAACAACCTTTGGACAAGAATATGTTGGGATTACGTACTCCAACATGTAACTAGTCAACATGCCTTTCCACCAGTGATCAACAACATGAGTTTCAGTCAGATCAACATCTTACAACTGCTGATATTACTTGTGGGTCCAAAAATGAGGTCTATAGTACCAAATCATCCTTGATGCATATGCTGAGAGCCATCCATACAACTCTACTGGGAAACAATAGAAAAATGTCTCATAGAGCTCGTGATATAAGTTATCCTCCACCCATTTATGTGCATCAAAATCAGATCCAATGTTGAACTTCTGAGAAAACTCATCCTCCATGATTTTAAGCTAGGTTTCGATGCTATCCAAGGTTAGATGTTCTGTCATCACACATCATTTTCAAAATATATTCGAAAAAAGGTCCCGGAAATGAAACCAAGATGTAGCATTGTTTTCCTCTATCCTCTAATATTTCTCTTAACTCCAAGCACGCTCACCTATCACCCAAGTGTTGGGTGCTCACCCGAGGCACACGCAGGTGCTGAGCCCCTCCTTTATATGAGCCTCGTGAAAATGTTCTACCATTAATGGAGGAAAGGTTTGCAAAGAAAGAACACATGCATATAATCTAATAAAGATGTAGTGAATCTAGTTCTAATCATAAATGCTCCATAAGATCAACATAAACATCACAACAACATAATGGAAATATATCTGAACCATGAATAACATGAAGCACACTAGGGTTTATTCCATAAAAAAAAAAATACAAAATAGAGCTCCATATATTGATTAAATCCATTTATAGTAGCCATATTACATCAAACAGGGTCATCTCAGATGATATACATCATGAAATAACATTCCAACCTTACAAAACTACTCTAAAAAGACATCCTAGCTACGCTTTCCCATTACAGCCCTTGCTCAGACTAGAGCACATACATATATGCCTAGTAACAATATTCTTGCAACACTTTGTTGCCTCTCCCATTCTTACTTTGCTTCTCACTCTCCCCCTCTCTTTGTTTCGGACCCAAGCATTCCCTTAAATAGAGTATGGATTCACCACCATATTTTCACCCATGATTAGATCACATGCCAAGTGGAAGTGTGGTCCTCCATGATTGATCGAGTGTTTATGCAAGCTTGCAAAGGCCTCCACTAACTATAATGATCCTCTTGGGAATATTCCCTATGTGGAATATTATTTTCTTGATCACTAAGGATCTAGGATGGAACCTTATCCATTCATCACAGCTACTTAGGCCCTTGTGTGTTTCTCCTATGAAACCACATTCAAAATGTGACTAAGTCCCCAATACCTATTATGCTTCTATACGCCAACCTCTTCTCATGTGTGCCTTTCCTTGAGTGCCTTCTTACTCGTCTGCCTTACGCGCTTGTTCCTTCTTCCTCAATACTTAGTCAATTTAGGGCCCAATACCTATTTAAATAAACCAATGTTGATTAGGTGACTGATGTCGACTGAGGAATAACCGGCGTTGGTTAGGGAGAAAAGGTCTTATTTTGCCAAAAATAGCCTTTTCTCTCCATTTTCGGCGTTGGTCAAGATTTTGTTACGGACTAGGAGTTTAGGTTGGTGCTAAATGAAGTGGGAAATCAGTAGGAGGGATAAAAGGTAATGAATGTTAGGGTTAGAATGAGTCTTAGTTAGTTAAGGGGAATAATGACTTAGTATAGGTTAATAAATAGGCTTGGAATGAGTCCATGGTGAGGTGGAGAGGTGAGGTTGAGGGGAGAGGGAATTATTAATTTAATATGGGTGATTAAATTAGTTAGTTAAGGGGAATAATGACTTAGTATAGGTTAATAAATAGGCTTGGAATGAGTCCATGGTGAGGTTGAGGGGAGAGGGAATTATTAATTTAATATGGGTGATTAAATTAATAATAATGTGTGGGGGGTTATGGTAAGGGGCATGTAAGTCGAAGGGGGCCTAAAGGGTTGTAACCCAATTTTGGGTGTCTATACATGATGCATGAGAACCAAGCTCTATTGTCTTTAGTAAACTGTGTTTGATTTACTGAGTATATGTGATATCTTTGTGACAACTCTTATGAGTTGATTTTACATTCATGACCATACCCATCTTAGATTGACTCACCATTAAAAACTAAGAGGAATAAATTGAAAAATACCCTTCCTCAGTTCAGGTTATCCCATGGGTTCTCTCATCCTAGTTTAAGCAGAACCAAAGGTAGCAGGATCAGACCATCCCCTCTTTACGTGCCTCCTAGTCATCCCAAAATCTTAGTCCTAAAATAGAGTGTCAAATACATCCCCAACTATAAATGACATACCCCATAATAATTTTTCATCCTCTAAAAGGCCACCTTACCCTCAGAAAGTACTATTAGGTCCTAGGGGTGTAAAAATGGAAACCAACAAAGTCAACTATCAAAGAGATGAGTAGACCATCTTCTATGTAGTGTATAAAAGTATCTTTAGTTTTATTTTGTATTCCTCCCAAAAACACCTATTTTTGTACGAGGGATATGACACCACTATTTCCCCTCTTGTCAAGAATGAATCCATTTTGAAATACAAATTTAATGTTGACATCTCATACCTTTCCAAACCTGACTTTGTTATGCATTTATTACTTGAAAAAGGTTGGAAAGGCTATGTTTTAGACAAATTTGAACAAGGTATTTCCAATTTGATTTACCCTTGCTACAATTTATCTTCCAAAAAACTGGCTTGGGATATACCAAATTTGACAATGACATTGAAAATTTGACAATGACCTTCACTGATATGATTTTCATCCCAAGTGGAAAGATCTAGTAATACACATTAATTTTTTCCTTATTCGCTCATTCATTCTATAACACTCCCATATATTCCTCAACAAAACAATGTGATTCCATTTTTCTAAACTATTCCATGATTGTAGGACTATGTTTGATTTTTCCATGGATGATCCTGTTTCATATGCACTACCTATGCACTCTGATGACAAATATGATTTCATCAGTTTCCCACCCATGTATAGTATTGTGTTGAGCAATAACATTACCATAAATCAAGTTGAGAAATTCTCCATTGATTACCATCTTGTGGATAGATCCATACATCTCGATTTATTCCCTTTAGAAGAGGTTATCTTGTGCTACTTGGGTACTATGCTTAAGTATCCTTATAAATCCATCACACAAGACACTTAATTCTATAGAGAGGTATACTCTAGGGATACCGAGGATGTGTCCCTAGATAAAACTGACAAACTCCCCACATTTTACCGCCTTGACGAGGCCTCACACATGCTCATTGAAGAATTCGTCAAGGTTAATATCGGTACACCCAAGGAACTTCATATAGTACTCCTCATAAAATGCCTATATGATGAGGAAAATGATAAGTACACATCACTCTTACGTTATTTCATCAATGAATTTTCTTTGTCATATGATGATATGATGAGAATAATTTTGATACAATTATATACACTCTCGAGCCAAGACCCAATGCAAAACCCGTCAAGAAAAATCTATTAAAATGGACGCACATGTCGTGTTACTAGTTAAAGACACACTACAAAAACTCCTTGATGTGGGTTTTATACAACCAATTGATTATCCAAAGTGGGTTTTTATATGGTACTAATGGGAAATAAAATTGGGGGTATACATTTATATATTGATCTTAGGGATGTCAACAAGGCTTGTCATAAGGATGACTTTCCCTTACCTAATATTTATACCTTCATTGGCAATACCATCGGTCATGAGATGTTATATTTCATGCATGGTTCCTCTAGATATAATAAAATTAAAATAGTGCTAGAATACCAACATAAGACCAATTTTACCATACCTTGGGGGACCTTTTTTATAAGGTTATGCCCTTCAAACTCAAAAATTTCAGGGCCACATATCACCGCATTATGACATACATATTTAATGACTACATCCATGACATCATAGAGGATTGCATTGACAATGTTATTGCAAAATACAAATTGTTCATTAACCACATATGTGTCCTACACAAAATATTTGTGTGCCTTTTGGAATACAAAATTTGATTAAATAATAAGAAGTGTATCTTTAGCGTTACATCAAGAAAGTTTCTTGGCTTCATAGTCTCACATCGTGGTATTGAGGTAGATCTAGCTAAGGTTAAGGCCATTTTAGACATGCCTCCACCTAATACCATAAAATATTTGTGTATCCATCAAGGTAAGATTCATGCCTTTCAAAAATTCATCGTGCAACTTATAATTGTTGTCAACCATTTAATCACCTTCTTAGGAAATGTATTACTTTCGAATGGGGGGAGGAATGTCATATAGAATTTTAACAACTTAAATAATATCTCCTCACACCCCCTATTCTTTCACCACCATAGTGTTATCTACCATTCCATTTATATAGTGATTCTACTGACTTCACTCTGGGAAGTATGCTTGCTCAATGCCAAATGATCAATTGTGAATTTGTCTTCTACTACATTAGTCATGCGCTATTCATCTATGAGGTCAACTATATATACATTGAGAAGCTTTGTTTGGCTATCATGTTTTCCACAAAAAAATATCTGGCACTATATGCTCAATCACATGAATCACATTGTGGCCAAGATAGACCCATTATATTACATGATGACAAAAACATACCATAAAAGTTGTACATCTAAATAGATTATGTTGCTCATAGAATTTAACTTAAAATTCACATCTCAAAAATTTATCAAGTGATAAGTGATCACCAATAAACTCACTGATGCACCACTTGCTGATTCACGTCCACTTAATCTTGATCTTCCTGATGATTCCATCTTCAATATATCTGAAATGGAATACCACATCAATATAAATGAGAAATTCAACACAAATTTACATTTTGATAGGCCCAAAACTGACCAATAGGGTGGGTAGGCATTATATTTGTCACACCCCAAGGTGACTTTGTTTCACTATAATTCAAACTTGATTTTCCATACATTCAATAATGTGGTTGAGTATGAGGCACTCATCATTGATCTCCAATTATCTATTGCACTCAATATAAATTTTTTATGTATAGTTGGTGACTTACAACTTGTCGTCAATCAAATCCAAGGGTCCTACCAATGTTGTAAGATACTCAAATTTGGAAATATAGCCTTTGAAACTGTTGATCTTGACATTACACACTTGCATGTATAAATGCACTCTCCTCTCTCTTGTTTAATGTTGGTTCCCAATCTAATACCCCAAAAAAATAGGTCTGAAATGCAAATTTTCATGAGGGAGAAAGGGAGGAAGATAGACCTATTGATTTTTTGTTTATAGCTAGGGATGGATCTTTGTTATCCTCATGATCAATCCTTGTAGGGATGACATGAATGCACTTTAGTGAGGGTTTTTTGGTTCACCTGCTACTTTATGGCTCTTCTTGAACCAAGGTAAGTGGACCTAAGGGGTGGCTTGAAAGGGTAAGGGATATACTATATTTCAAACCCTTAAACTTGTTAGATCATCAATATGAGATCAAATACAACTATATAATTAAATGAAAATTCAAAAAAATGGTTGAAAAAACATTTCAAACACTTGATGCATCAGACACAATCCATTAAAGACACATTTATTGTGAACTTAAGAATCATTTTAAAGGAATCTGTTGACAACTTGGAGTAAAATTATACTTAAGATGATAAGCTTTGTAAATCAAGGCAAACACACTTCAGATATTGAAAAGGTTTTGTGATATTCCAGTAGATAATATATGGGGTATGCAATGGTGATGAAATTTGTAGAGGGGTGGAAAAAAATTATAGTGTAAGATAAGATGAAAGAGGATGGAGGTAGTGGGAAAGGGGATTAGTGAGATGAAGTAGCTGCATTAACCATTTTATCTTGACAATTCTTCATGCATTCAAACATGGAATCAAAGGAAAATCAACCTCCAAAGGTTATTACCCTCATGGACACCCAAGTATGGTAAATAATACAAATTAACTCTTGAAACCCAAACACAAACACTTCATAATGAAGTCTCATACACATCACACCAAGTATCCAACACCAAAGGAAACCTTAAGGTAAACAGGTATACATTTTGAGAAATTACATAAATGAAATTTATAAATGAAACCAATGTTGCAAGGTAACACTGCAATGCATCAAACCCTCAATGCACAGTCAAAAAATCAATTGCAAAATGCTTCTTTATAGTTATTTGGCATGATCAACATATAATTATAAAGGAGAATAGAAATTTATTGGTTTCAGATTCATTTGCAATAAGGAACTTAAAAATTGTACATGGTAGTGTAGTCACTAAAATATGCACTTATTACTATTACATTAAGCCTTTAATATGTTGTTATGTGCATTATTTCTAAGTTTAGAAACTAGGCACCGATGAAATCTCTTTAGTCATTTTATTGCTTAGTTTGGCTATGATTACATATTTTATTTGGAATTTTTATCTTTTTGGTCAAGTCACATGGATCCTTATTCCTGTATTTTACTTTGTTTATGTCTGTTTGATGCAGAACAATACTACCCAGACATGACCAAAAAGATAAAAATTCCATTATTATGCAAAACCTATACATCATAATGAAAAACCTATACATCATCACTATTGATTGTTATAAAAATATGTCATTATTATAAAAATATTCGAAATAAAATATATAATCATTATGCAAAAACCTATACATCACTATTGATTGTATTTTTATTAGATAGATCTTGCATTTTCTCTTATTTTATCTAATCAGTAATGTCCTTATCGTAGATTTAAAATTTTATTAAATAATTTGATGAACTTGTTTATTGATCGAGCCCTAGCTTTCTCTAGGATCCTTCATTTTTGCATATTCCTCATGTCCTACCAAAATATGTTACAAAACAATCAATCCAAGTCTTGTTCTCCTAAGTATGACTCCATTCCTATGACTAGTATTCAACCTTATTTCACCAATGTTGAGGATGTTGCCATTTTCTATCGCAAGTCTCATATTATCCCTACTAATAAACTCATCATACCTTGTGTGTTTACCAAGATTTATAACCTTGGACCCGATGTTGTATTGTTACCCCTTGTAGAGGTCACTAGTGTTTATGATTTTTATAATGAGTTTGTTACTACTAATGAGACATGTGTGTTGCATCTTGTTGCTTTGGTGGTTGTTGTCATTGATGTCACATGGAATTGATGGAAAAGGGAGAGTGAAATAACATGCATATCAGGTGGTATTCAATGGGTTTCAGTGATTCCAAGTGATTTCAGGAAGCTTAAGGCAAGCTGCAGTCCAAACTAGGCCATTTAGGCCCGTTTCTGGTACCTGATAAGGAGTGAAGAGTTGGTGCATGT
Organism: Taxus chinensis; assembly: GCA_019776745.2. Taxonomy (NCBI): domain Eukaryota; kingdom Viridiplantae; phylum Streptophyta; class Pinopsida; order Cupressales; family Taxaceae; genus Taxus; species Taxus chinensis. Next base: position 476,935,740 of record CM034154.1, on the reverse strand, counting down.
CATGAAATGATCATAGGAGAATGAAATAAATTTGGTAATAGTGCCAATAATATGTGTGTGAAATAATAAGTCTCAGCTTATCCACAAGAAGCAAATTTCACAGTTGCATAGAAAGTGGCTTTGAGAACTAGCAATGTTCTTGCATGCAAATGAGATTGGTAAGATATTCACATGAAATTTTTTGTCTAAAAAACACTTGGAATATGTATATCAATGTCTTATAGTGTTGCATGTCAGATTTCATCAGATTCTAAAATGAGGATTTTGAGTTATTCAAGTTTTTCTAAAACTACCTTCTTGGAAAATGCATTTTGAGGCTCCTGGGTTCTTAGCACTCAAGAAAAAATATGAGGGCTTATTCGAATAAATCATAGAATAAATTTTTGTATTATACTCAAAACTTGAGATAATGCAAATTTTTTTAGATCAATTGGACTTGTTTCAAGAAAGTTATGAGCATTTTTCTTTTGATGTTTGCTCTCTCCTCAGGGCTTCTTCATGAGTTAAGTGGTCTATTTTGAATGTTCTAACTTTAAGTGAACAGTGTAAGCTAAATCCACCTCTCAGAAGCTTAAGAGACCTATTTCCAATTCAAAATGATGATACCTTTGTTCTCAGTGTGGACTATGTCATATGGGCATGCATGGCCTTTGCAAACTTAGGTCTTAGACAATCATGTTCTTAAGCCATTAACCTTAAAATTATCTAGAAAAGCATTGTGCCATGACCTTTTCAGGGTTCTTGAAGTGCTTTTATTTTTTATAGGAGAAAATTGGTTTGTTGAGTCTCTCCAAGTGTAAAGGTGAAAGGTGATTTGTTTTCAAAAGTTTTTTTGGCTGTGTTAGGTTGCTAGGAAGGCAGTGCACAAAAGCATGTTCTGAAGCATGTCTCTTTGGAGTCTCTCTTGCTCATAAACCTGAATGTTTTCACCATGTTCCTGATGAAGCATTGATGACAGTTGAGGTTATCCATATGAGGAGACAAAGACAACATGGAAAGAATGTATGTGTAGTTACATACTTTCAGTCAGAATATGAACTAAATCCTTTTTGTGCATGATGGCAGTATCAAGTGAAGGCAGACAAGTAATTTCAGATGGTCTAAAAATTATTTCACAAGTGAAGGTAGAAAAGTGATTTTAGAAAGGTATTAACATGCTCCAAAGTCATTCACAAGATTTAAAAGGTTACATACTAAGTTAAAATGGTTCCTAAAGCAAGTTATCTTGCTCTTTACCAGTCTGTGCACTGTCTTATCTTGCTTCGAGGAGAAATTGGAGAAGTGCTACATAAAATGAATAGTTAGAAAAGCTGTAGGACACTCTCATAACTCCACAACAACTTAAATGTGTGAATTTCATACACTATTGAGAAAGAAATATTTTTAGAGGGCTCTCGGGATTCACTCTGCAAATTATCTAAAGTAGGGTTTTCCCAAAAAAATTTCAATCAAATCCCCCTTTTGAACCGATAAAAATTCATAAAAAATTTATATTATCCTTTGTGAGGTCAATTCACATGGTTAGAAAAATAAATTATTAAAAATGGTCGAGTGTTGTGAGAGAATTTGATGGCAGAAAACTTGAAAGACCTGCACAGTGTTATCTTTGACAGGAAATTAATTTTTTTTGTGTTTACGAGAAAATTCTAACAAGTAGGGGTGTATGTCTTTTGGAAATGCATTGCAAAGAGGTGGAATAAGGGTCAAAGATATATCTCATTATTTGAATAAACTCGTGTTCTTCAAAAGTGCACGAAACTCACTCACAAATGTCTGTGTTAGTACTTGTGCATGAAATTGGTAAATTTGAAAGCACTATTTGTGTATTTTTTTAATCTCCAAAGCTTCTTGAATATTTATCATGTTAAATCTGATGTCAAAGTGCTAATACTCATGTCTCAACACAAGTGGTGTTATCTCAGATCCTGTCTATCAATGGAAGGGTCAAAGCTGCACAATGTCTTCTCATAAAGTGTTGAAAGAACACTCTTCAAAGGTTTGAATTCGAGCTAGTGAAAATTTTCAAAAATATGATAAGTTATCTTAGGTTCATATTTTTTCAATTTAAATTATGCCTAATGTAGAAGAGCAAGACACTCTTCTTTGTCTTGTTTTGACAATATTGACTCTTGGAGTTACAATGTGACATATGAAGATTTGAGATTTGAAGCTATAACTCCTTGAAGAGGAATATGAGAGGTCATTTTTGGTGTGAAAAAATAAATTTAAAGTAAAGGAGGTTATATAGTAATGTTTTGGTGAAAAATATATGAAGACACACTAACTGAAAAAGGTTTGAAAAAGAAAGAGAATGAACTGAGAATTTTTTTGTGATAGTGAGTAACAACAATTAGAGAGATAAAAGATGGACTGAGATACAAAATGTAAAAATAGAGACAGAGATGAGCTCAAATTAGAGAAATGAAAACTTGAACACAATGAATTGGTACACAAGAAATTTTAAGACAAAGATAGAGAACTTGAAAGAAGAAATACTAGAGATGTGTGTCAAGATTTTTGAGGTATGAAAAGATGTTTGTGCTTCTAATTTAATTGCAAAAACAAAGGTGTGAGCATTTAGTGAAGATTAGAAAGGTTTTGAGACCTAAGCATATACCAATTTTGAGGTGTGTGAGTGGCAACATTGAATGTAAGAAAAATGAGACAATGATTTTGAAGTTTGAATCAGTAATATATACAGAATATAAATGTTGGAGATACTGAAACAATGATCAAATAAAAAATGAAAGAAGTTTCATTGAATTGAGGATAAAACATACATGTCACAGAGGTCAGGATAATAGAGGAGGTTTCTTGCAAAGAATATTGTCAATCTAGGGTCATTATCAGATGTAATTAGCATCAAATTGAAGTGTGATAAGTCCTTCTATGCAATTACTGAGTTGTAGCTCAGTCTAATCAGGGAGTGGGTGCTTTCTTGCAAGTTGAAGCTTACAAATTGTCAAGTGGGTGATAGACCTGAAGTTTTAGCTTCAATAGTTGAGTTGTAGCTCAAAATATTTGTGTATCCTTTGGTCTATAATGTTGTGGTTCAGTGAATTTTCTCCCTAATTATGTTTCCCACTTAAAAATCCTTGTCTTCTGTCTGTGTGTGAATTCTTTTTCTTTATTAATTTGCATTGTTGGTTAAGTGACTAATCTTATTGGATTAAAAATTTTAATTGAACACCGATTCACCCCCCTCTTAGTGTTCATGTTTCTAAATATTGGTATTAGAGAAAGCCCCGATGAAGTGAGTTTAATAGCTCAAGGGAGATACATAAAATTCACCTATGGAAATCAATCAAGCAACTAGTGGCTTCTCTACTTCTAAAGCACCTCTGTTCAATGGGTCGAATTATGCCTTCTAGAGTGTAAGGATGAAAACCTATATGATGGTACTTGGATTTGACATTTGGTAATCAGTTTAAACTAGCTACATAATTCCAGCTACACCCCCTATAGACCAAGCAGGAAAAAGAGAAAGTGAAAAAAATTCCAGAGCCATGAATGGAATTCTCTGTGGGCTGGCAGAGGCTAAATTTTTCAAAGTGATGTAGTGCACTACAACTAAACAAATTTGGGACAAGTTGAAGATAATTTATAAAGGAGATGACAAGGTAAAGATACTCAAGTTGCAAAATTATAGAACACAGTTTAAAAGCATCAAGATGAAAGAAGGTGAGAACATTTCTACATATTTACAGAGAGTTGATGAGATAATAAATCATATTAGAGGCTTGGGAGAGAAGACCTATTTTAAGGTAGCTATATTCTTCATTCTTAAAATGGTTAGACCTATTTTATATTTTTCTAAATTTAAGAAATTATTTAAGTTTAATGTGTTTCCTTATCTTCCACAATCACATTGGTCAGATACCAGTGCTTGGGAAATGGAAAATTATCTTGTAATGATTAAAAAGGAGGATTTGAAATCAAGAATGAAAGTTTTATCTCCCTTTCCATTGATGAAGTTACAATAGTGGAAAAAACATCTTGGATTTACATACATGTTTATACTTTTGAGAACCACACAAGGCAACCTCATTTTCTAGTTGTTCATTAAATGAGCGAAAATTGTAATGCTGATTTTTTTTTCAAATTGGTTATATTTACTGTGAAGGATATAGCTGGGATGAATGATTTTTCAATAGCTACAAAGCTTATATGTGTTGGTGCTAATGGTGCATCAATAATTCAAGGCCATGGAATGGGTTTTATGTCCTCCTAAAAACATCAGTTATTCCTTACATGATTCCAATTCATTTCATGGCTCATAGGATGAATCTTGCATACAAGATAATTATCACATTTGAAAATGTTGAAAATTTTGAAGAGATTATCCGTGAATTTCATGCGTATATTTCAAGCATCCCATAAATATTTCAGGAGTTTCAAAAATTTTCAATTAGAGTGACGGATGGTAAAAAAATTCTTAAAGACATTAATACAATATGAATTTCCATGTATGAACCTGCACATATAATTTTTGATGAATATCCATCATTAACTAGTTTCATGTTTAAGTATCATATGTGTGTTGACAAGGAAAAATATCTTCTTTAGTGGGATTCTACCTATGTTGAATGGAATCAATTATTTAACAAAACATGCTCAAGAAAGATCCATTTATATAGTCAAATTAATAAGATTGAGAAAATAGGTATGTCAAACACTAGATTTGCAATACAACTTTGATGAATGTTTTCAAGGACATATATTCAATAGTTGGAAAATATAAAAAATTTAAAGAGTCCTAAAATTTATTTCAGATTCAATATAAGTGGTAATCTTTGTATCCTTGTAAATTGGAATGAGATTCGAATGCACATTTTCCAAAAAAGAGTGGATATTGTTGGATCTAACATTAAAGAAGTACCTATAACACATAATTTATACGAAGGGGTATTATATCTCAAACAAGAATAAAATTGAAGAATTTTTCATAATTCTTATACAGTAAGATCAAATAACGAGTTAAAAGGGATGAGATTCTTGAGGCCATGGTAGTTGTCAATCCGATATTTTGGAATCCTGCAACAGTAAGAAAGCTATAAGTGATTTATATAAAAGACACATGCGTAATCTCGTTAAGAATTTTAAAAAATCAATAGAATATAACGAATTAAAATAAGGGTTTTCTCCAAAAGGAATCAATTTCATGTCAATCTACTCATTTCAACATCACAACGGTTGAACAATATGACTTACTAAGTGAACCAACATATAATGGTGTAATTACATGGTTATGGAAAAAGTTGTATACTAGTAGCATCCTACATGAAAGCATTAGTGAATATTTCTGATTGTATGAATTGTGCCAAACAATGATATTGGGATTATTTGAAGATGAAAGGGGTTTTAACGCATTAACATTTGTTAAATACAAATATCAAAACAAATTGGATAAAATATTGAGACTTGTTTGATATTGTATGTTTCACGATACAATGTGGACACATTTCCTTATGAAAGAGAAATGGTAGTATGGAATTATCTTACAAAAAGAAGAGGTATCTGTAATTCTGATACAAGGGATAACAGTAACAAAGAAGACAAACATTAAAACAATGACTAAAAATAAAAATTAAAGATTAGATAATGGTTTGCATTTTGAAGACCTAAATATTTAAGAATTATTCGAGCTACCTGATATTGACTAAAGATGCATACATGGACATAATATTTCCAAAAATCAAATTTCATATATGTTATTGAAATAATTTGTCATGGGGTAAATTATGGGTTTACACCAATGGTCAAGAGGCGAATCCCCTTATTCTTGTGTATGGGGAGGCTCCGATTATTAAATGTAAACGAACTGAGAATTATGGGTGGCCGTTAGACCAGTGATCACACAGTAAAAACTCCACTAAACCTATGAAAAAGTGTTTGTACAAAGGTACAAGGTAGGAATTTTTAGTGAAGGGAGGTATAAGGGAATAGTATAAATAAGGAGAGAGGGATAATGTTGTGGGTGCACTTGCAGAATCCACATACATCAACTAGAGTGGGTCCACATTCAATTAGAATCTAACTTATGGAAATGATATTGAGATCAAAAAAATAAAGACAAAGTTCCATTACTTTGTTCCTCAAAATTACAAATCCTTTTATTATTTGTTCAAGATCACTATGCTTTCAAAGATAGGAAATAGAGAGAGAATAGAGGAAAATAGAAGCAAAGAAATGTAAGAAATGTAACTCTTATCTCTTGTGTAGTGGTGATACAAATCTCAACAACATACAACAATCCAAAATTGCTAGCCAAAATATAAAACTTCAATAAACTCCTATGGAATGGAGAATCCATTCCAATTTATAGCATTACAAGTTGAATCTTCATATTTCCATGTGACTTTTCAAATTAAAGTGCAATCCTCAATGAAGAAAAAAGAAATTTAAGTGACTTAATTCACTTTTTACAAATTTCTTCTCAACAAAGAAATATAATTCTAGAGAGATAAAGAGAGAAGAAAGAGAGGAGAGGAGAGAGAGATGAAGATCCAATATTGAATTATGAAGGATGAAGAATCTCTAACCATGAAGATTATCTACTCTTGATCCTTGAACTCTTCTGCACCATGAGAATCCTCCTCTTGAATGATCAACCGTTATAGTCCATCAAGTACATTGAGTGAAGAAGTGAGAAGAACTTGATCAATAAACCATTCTAGAAAATGAAGGATATTTTCACTCACTTGAAAAAACCATGTAAAACCACCATGCCATCTTGACCAATCATGCATATGATGAGAACTTGAAACAATTTCCTACACAATGCAACCATGATGATTCTTCCACCTCGAGGACATAATGACCAATGAAGCACGAAGAATGAAATATTCCAAATTTGAGAGGGGTGAAGGGGAGAGAGATGGTATGCAATGCCATTCATATTATGATCAAACACTCTACATGAGATGAAACAAAATATCCTTCGGGGCCAAAATACACATTGAGACCAAAATTGGGAATCGTTGTCCAAAATAACTATCGCAGTTCTTTAGATAACTTACAACTTCATTCTGGTTCAGAGTTCAAGATTTTCATCTCGCACACACCATTGGTTCCTTCTTTAGAACTTTTGCATGACTGTAGTTCTTTGCGCACACCCTTCTTGCTTCTTCTTTGTGCCTCATATTCTCTCACTTCCTTCCATGCACACTTCGCATGCTCCCACTTCCTCCTTTATTCCCTTGTCTTCTTCAATTCACCCTCCACGATCACTCCTTGCAAACATGATTTTGTTACAATAGTCTTGCACCACCTTTTGCACACATATGTTGACTTTCCTTCTATTTTGGCTAAGTTCCTGGCATGCTTTCCCATGCATACCCCTTCTTTGCGAGTCCTGTGCATTTCATCGTGTGCACTCTTTCCCCTTCTACATTCATCCTTTTCACACCATATATTTGTGATTAGCTTTTTACATGCTCGTGTTTTAATTTGCGTTCCTCTTCCTTATTTTTTCATTGTGTGCTCACAGAACTCTACATTCCTTTCTCCCACGCTAAATGCATACTTATGTGCTAGTCACTATGTGCCACGTAGAACTTGTTAGATGAAGTATACAACACACATCCTATCAAGAACATGTCAGATACACATCGAATCCTCACATCAAATGAGTTTCTAACACATGGCAGAAAAGACAAAACAAATAAACACTCATCAAAATCCTTCAGCCGATTAGAGTGCACCACATGTAAATGTGTGTTCAGATTGCACTACAGAACTTCCTATCACCATAACTTCTACTGCATTGTTTAGATTCCCACTGCATGCCTAGGGTTCGATTAAAAGTCTGTTGACATGTGAGCTACGCTCTAGGCTATTCAAAATCAGATTTTGGTGGGTATTTGATAGGAGGAAAACATAGGGAAACATCAGTAAGGCCAATAATGCACACATCTAGTTGACCCAACCACCTATATTTCTATGAGATTTGGCTTCCTTTCTCCTGCTATAAGATAAAAAGACATGGGGATGTGCATCTAACAACTATGTACAAGTAGGATTTATAAAGTCATGTATTACTGTGATGTTGGTGGTTGGATTTTTGAATCCTGAGTTTCCCTCCTCTACCTCCTCCTATTCTCTCCTTATTCTTATATAAATTAGTTGAGTATTTCTCATTAGTAAAAGGTTGGACTATCTTTAGTTTTCTTAGGGATTATTATTTAACAGCATCAATATTTTGCATTTTGAGTTGCATAAGCCTAATCATATAATGGCATCTTTACATGTATATCCTTTCCTCTTTCATCATTATAATCGAGTTGTGCACTCACTTGGAAGCAATAAAAATTGTTATCTTGTGGCTATTCTATCTTCCATGGTTCACATTTTTATTACATCTTACTTTCCTTGTCCTTTGCATTGATTAGATATGTTATGTACATACCTTTACATCTCTTGTAGGGCTCTTGTTCTAATTGTGCTCCATGGAAATTAAGTGTGTGAATTTTTTTTCATACTGTGGCACATTTGTCTTCCCTCTCTTTACACATTTTCCCTCATTTTCACTCAATTGAGTGTGTCTCATCCCCTTCTTTCCTAGTGTCTATCACCTCCCCTTAACTTAGGTTTTCCCCTTTCATGCATCTCTGTCTCACCCTAGTCCCTTGGAATTTTAGAGTAGTGATAGGTACACGCATTTCCCTTCGTATGAGTAGTTTTAGCAGTAGAAATAGGTAGAGAAACTTGACCTTCTCTAGAGGTCTGTCTCAAGTGCAAGTCCCACAACTTGGAGATAGTCCCATGTTGCCTCAAAGCCCTAGTTCACCCTGATCTGGGATGGGTGCAATTTTGAGCTCCAACATTTTTTTGGCATGCCCGAAGTGGGACAAGTTTGAAGAGATATACATTTTTATTTCATACAAGTTCTGATGTGTTCTTGTTGATTTCCAACCTTTGGAGGCTTGTTTAACACATTTGGTGAATCCCAACATATAGATCTACTAATTTCAATAGTCAATACACCTCTTTTATGAGAAGGATAAACATGAGATAGAGTGTTGCAGTTGAAGTATCCTTTGAATATCTATATCTGTCTGCAGAAAAAGAAGCAGTAGAACCACTACGTGCACGTGTCTCCATCTTTTGTGCACATGACACAATCTACTCCTCCTCCTGTTAGACCTTCTGTGCACTCTACCAGGGTATTCAGACCCTTTCTAGCCATGGTGACACGAAGAAATCTGCCTTTTTCAATTCACTGATGGTAGTCCTTTGACACTTTCCACACAACATGATATACCAGTTACTGCACTCAAAATTATTCCCTTTTTCATTGGTGAGAATCAAGTTATCCTTGTTGAGCATTCGAAGATATTATAAATGTATGTTCTATTCACCTAGTTACATAGAAGATGGTATGTATGTAAGGTTTTTTTCATTCTTCACTCAAAGGCAAAGCACTTCAGTGGTACAAAAGCTTAAGACCTACATTTATCACTAACTGGGATGGACTTGGCACCGCACTGTACAATCATTTTATGGAGAAACCTGATAACATCTCCTTATTAGAATAACTCACAATGATCAAGAGAGCTCCCAATGATCTCATGGTTAATTTTAACTTCATATTTAGAAGACATGGGACAGAATTCCATCCCTCTTAAGAACAACTCCTCAAGGTGTTTTTATTTACTTCTTAAGAGCTCTGAATTATGACAGTACAATGATGATAGAGTCTATGGGTGGTGCATAGCTCCTTGATGCCTATGCTATATCCATTAGGGTGGAAAATTTGTCCAATCCAAGCTAACAAGTTATCCCCTAGACCACCTAAGCCATTGTTTCCTGAAATCCCTCAAGCGCCTTAGCCTTCTGTTTCCCCCATTCTTGACCATATTCACAACCATTTCCTGCACATCATATTCTCCCACACAATCAAAAAAGAAGATGAAGAAATGAAATCCTTGATTAGAAATATGTCCAATATAGTTATATCCTTAGAAAATAAGTAGGTGCAAGCCTTTAGAAATAACTCTAATCAAGGATTTAATTAAATCCACCAGCTCTTTAGAAATCAATATATAAATCAGAGATATGGCTAGAACTAACAAAATGATAGATGACAGGCTAATGTGCACCTTCCATTGCAAACAATTCCTCCTGCATAACCTATTCTAATGCTACCAACGCAAGCCAAACACTAGTTGCTATTACAAAATAAACATGGTCTAAGAGATAAAGTATGGTTATTTCCTTGAAAGTTTCCTCACAATCAGTACAACTATGTAAATGCCTTGTGCATACATAGGCCTACATGATTGAGAATTCTTAAAGTTATGAGCCTTTCAATAGTACACATGAACTAAAAAATGAAGAAGTGCCAGAAGTCACTTCCTGAATCTAGACCTGATCTTTTTCAGGGTTAAGGAATTATGCACAATTAACCAAGATATAGATAGTTCAAATAGGCTATGCTTGCAGGTTGTTGACAACACAAGGTACTAATAAAGATATTGTTAGATTCTGGCATGTAGCCAATGCTACTCTTACCATCTTGATTGATCCTCAAAAGCAAAGAGATGTAGCTCATCCTCAAGAATTAAATTATGTCTAATGCACCTAAGAGTTCTAATGTACATAAGTTCCTGCTATGCACGAGGTTCCACACAAAACATCAGCTAAAAGAGGTGGCAGGCACACCCCTTCTTTAGTAGGTCAAGCCTCTACGTAAGATAAAGCCCTTACCTCTGCACCTGAACAACAAGGAAAAGATACTACTGTACCTCAAATGCACAAAACCATGGGCCTTCAATTCAACATTATGGACTAGATGAAGAAGACAAATGTAAATGTAATAATGTGGGATGCCCTGGCCATTCCATTTCAACGCGATATGTTGCATGAATCTCTAACACAACTTTCGCACTCTGATCTAGTTATCTAAAGACCTCAAGCTATTGTCAAGATTTGTCCAAGTAGAGGAGAAAAAAGTAAGAATAAATTGTCAAAACCCCACCCTTTTATATTTCCTTGATAGTAGGAAAACATCTTTTCCATAACTATAAGATTGACTCAGGGGCTCGTACTTCTGTCATGCCTAAGAAAATTGCTGATTTCCTAGGTCTTAAGTACATCCCCCATGTACTAAAGGAGTATTACAACTTGATGGCTCAACTATTACTACACTTTAGGAGTCTTCAAGGATCTTGATTTAACCCTTCATGCATGTCCAAGCTTAACAATAACTCAAGATGTGTCAATCATTGATTTACCTCCATTGTTTTCCATTTTTCTATCAAGATATTTTACTGCCAAGGTGGGTGGCCTACTTGTCTTCTGATTGGTCTCATATGCTCCTAAAAACAAGGTATGGTACTTGGTTTACAATACAAGATGAGTCCATATTTTCCTATCATGTTGAGTCATATGACCATTCCCCTTTCCAAGGCAATTACCTAATCCACGAAGGCCAATAAAAACATTCAATTTCATAAGAGAAGCCTATTCCCCCTCCATACCTGATTTGTTACTAGATGAATGGGAAAAAGAATGTTATGAATTTGATCCTTATGATACAACTATTGAAACTAGTCTTGGTACTTACTGCATCCTTGAAGAAGAGTGCGCACTACCTACCATGTTCAAGCAATAAAATGACGATCCTTATAGATTGTGGAAGATGTACTTTGATGGATCCAAAAGCAAAATGGCACAGGCAGGTGTTGTTCTCATTTCTCCCAAGGATGAGAAATTATTCTTCACACACAGGCTGTACAGTTTGCATGCTCTAACAACATAGCAGAATATGAAGCATTGGTGACATGGTCTTCTTATTGTTGAGAAGAGACAGATATCAAGGCGTACTAGTAAATATTTGGGGATACTGAATTCTTCATCCACCATGTCATAAACAAGTTTGTAACAAAGAATAATATTTTGAAAGCTTACAAACATAGAGTTTGGGACCTCCTAGAGAGCTTTAATGCTCTTAACCTATAGGTGGTGCCACAGAAATTGAACAAAGAAGTATACTATATGACGGCCCTTGGTTCATAATTCTCACCTGCTTAGGATTTTTTCCAAGGAAGTGCGCATCATATCAAGATAGTGGCTAGACCATCCATTCTAGACAATGAAGTGAGTTAACAAGTGTTTAATAGTGATGCACAAATTGTCCATTTCATCTAAAATGAAGTTGAGTTCTCTTCAAACATGCAAGTTGGTTTTCATGATAGCTATGGTGACCAAGTGATTAAAATAAAGAAAAATGAGTTTCCTAAAGGGATGGTCACCTTAGAGAACATATTTAGTCTTGATGACAAGTTCAACGGTGAAGAAAAGTACATGCGTGTAGTGCAAGAATACTACACTCTAGTCACTATCGCACGTGGAAAATAGTTAGTGCTTGGTAAAGAATGTGCATAAGATGAAAAATAGGTGCCCTCATTTCTCTATGTCATAAGAAATATAGTGACATCTTCTCATGGGAGTATGAATACCTCAAAGAATTTTATCCAAGTGTTTCTCAGCACTCCATTGACCTTGATCTAGTATCAAGCCCATCAGATAAAAGTAGAAGGCTCAATCAATCCTAAGATAGAGCCCCTTAAGAGGAAGGAGTTATCCAAACTCATTGAGGCAAATATTATTTTTCCTATCAAGTACTCTACTTGGGTGGTCCCAATCTTGTTCCGGTATTGCATAAAAATAATGGTGAAATCAGGGTTTGCGTTGATTTCAGAGATCTAAATAAGGCATCTTTGAAGGATCATTATCCTTTGCCTTCTATGGAGTAGATTTTGTAGACTTTGGCTGGTGCACAAATATTCTCTATATTGGATGGGTATTTAGGCTTCAATCTGATCATGGTCAAGGAAGAGGATCAATTCAAAATAATATTCACAACCAAATGGGGAACATATGCTTATCAAAAGACACCTTTTTGTTTGTCGAATGCAGGTGCAACATTCTAGAGAGCCATGGACAGTGCCTTTAAAGGATATATCAATGAGTTCATCCTAGTTTACTTGGATGACATAACTATCTTCTTAAAGTAGAGCAAGGATCACATGATGCATTTGGAAAAAGTCTTTGAGAGATGCAGAGTATTTGGGGTATCTCTTAACCCCAAGAAGTGTAACTTTGATGTTACGTAGGGTAATATTTTGGGCCATGTAGTTTCAAACTATGTCATTGTCATTGATATTGAGTGTGTCTCCACCATCCTTGTTCTCTCTTTACTAGCACATAAGAAGGCTTTGCAATCATTATTAGGAAAAATCAACTTTGTTAGGAGATTTATTCCTAACTTTGTTTGATTGGTCAGGCCCATCACCCTCATGCTCAAGAAGGACACAATCTTTAAATGGAAAACAAAAGAAAGAAAGATTCAATTAATATCAAGTAAGAAATTTCTTGTGCGCCTAAACTCATCAATCAATTTGGATTACTCCAAGGATTTTATCCTTTATGTTTATGGAGCTGATGTTAGTGTTGCTGCTGTCTTGACACAAGAAAATGGACAAGGACTGGAGAATTCAGTGGCTTTATTCAGTCAAAAACTAAAGGATTATGAATTGAAATACAATTCACATAGAAAAACAATTCTTTTCCATCATGCAGGTATTAAATAAGTTCAAAATATGCTCGCCAACAATCATGTCAAGGTGCTAGTTTCACACTCTGGTGTAAGAGACTTCATCATGGGATTATAAAGTAGTGAGAAAAGAGATAGATGTGTGACCAAAATAATGGAGTATGATGTGGATATCAAATCTACAAATCATTTTATAGGTAGTGCACTCTGCACATAAATTGTTTAAGATGCACATAATGAACAAAAGACTTCATTTTCCTAGATGAAGAACCTCTGCGCACTGAACCTAATCAAAATGAAGATCATAGTGTATGCACCTAGATGGAGGAGATGGAAACATTTATCTCTTCTAAGGCATAACCTCCTAGATTGGACAAAGCAAATGATGACATCTGAGGCTATAATATATTCCATATGTGTTAATTAATGGCATTCTCTTCAAAATAAATAATTATGGTGTGTTGTTGATATGTATTGATGGCACACAAGTTTATAAAGTGTTAGCATAATTTCATGTTGGATTCTCTGGTAGACACTTCTTTGCCAAAGAAACAACATTGAAGATCATTAAGGAATGATTATTCTAGCCTACCCTCTTTGCAGATGCACGTAATTGGGTAAGAAAATGTAAAGATTGCTCTTTCTTTGCAAGTAAAAATAAATTGGTAGCACTTCCCCTCTGACCAATCCAAGTGGATCATCTTTTTTTGCAATGAGGTCTTGAATTGATAGGTATGATCAACCATCCTTCAAGCGTTGGTCACAAATTGGTGTTGACATCAACATATTACTTCACAAGATGGACAAAAGCTATCACACTCAAGGAATAAATTAAGTTAGTCATTCTTGACTTTATCGAGGATATTGTAACAAGGTTAGTGTTCCTCATACCATTATCTCTGATAATGCAAAATCCTTCCTTGGTACTAAAATTTATGTTTTGACTCTTAGTCTTAGAATATATTTAAAGAATTCTTCCAACTATTACCCTTAAGTTAAAGATCTGGCTGAGTCTACTAACAAGAACCCGATTAGAATCATGAAACAAACAATGAATATACACCAAAGTCAATGTCACAATGATCTCGCCCCTTTGTCTTGAACATGATTTCAAATTTTTCTATGTTGACTGGTTTTCCCATGAGAAAATGTGAGTTAAAACATTACAATCATGGTTAAATCCATTTGAAATCCCATGTTTAGGTTATTATTCCTCTTTTTCATGGTTGAGGATCATGTTAGATGCATGTTGTTCTTGAAGATCCCTACAAAAATTTGATCATGAATCAGTTTTAAATCCATGAAAAATGCCTTTGTATACCATTCCCTGGTCATGTTGTAAATTTCATGTTTGTCTCTATCACCCGATGATACGTGGAATTCTCTAGTTGGTTGTGGTATGGTGGATTTAAGTTGCAAAGTTACAAAAATCGTATAATATTAACAATTTGCTAACTTGGCCCCGAGGCCTGAATGAATATTCCTTCGAATATTCACAGTTAAAAATTATAAAAACATAAATTGATTCCACCTCTGAGGAGATACACATGTCACAAGTTGGTTGAATGTGGGGGATTGGGCCCTGATTGTATTTCTTGACACTAAGGTGATAAATTATAAAAGTGTAAAGAAGCTCCTGAGATTCGCCAAGGACACATGGTGCTTTCTCATGCAAAGAGCGGGGAAGCGGGTCATCAGAGAAATTGGTAACTTTGAGTTCAATTGAGAAAGAGAACAAATAGTCAGAAATAACCCACAGCTCCACAACCATTGGGATGCAGCCACATGTCAAAATCAGGATGGAAGTCAAGGGTGGGTGATCAGGTCAAATAGCTAAACATGTCTACTTTTAAAACATGATGTAAAAGTGAAAAAAGTTTCCCCAAGCCCGCATTACATAAGGATATTCCACGTGGATGGCTCATATTTAAAATTGGGAAAGGTGAAATGGATGGCCATGATGAAATGCATTAATGACTACCACCATCAATGTATTTTCACACAAATTAAGGATGAATTTTGAAGTCTTCAAATGCATTTAGATTTTTCTATCATTTGTTGAGATCTGGATGCCATTGTTAGCAGAATTTCTTGAGGAACAACATGAAATCAATCACAGAACATGAATAGAGAACCAAAGATTGAAAATCCTTTGAACCAGAGCCAAATTGCATGGATATTCACCAGAAAATTGGTAAGAACTAAGATACTCCCGTACTCTTATTCATTTGTAAGGAAATTCAAGTAAAACTAGGGAATTAAAGATGAGGACCATGCCTTCAGGTTTTCCTGTTACTTCCGGAATCACTAGTAATCTAGAAAAAATCACATATACAAATTTGATGAATGTTGAACTAGATGAATTCTTGTAAAGAGTTAATAGCCCAAACAAGAGTGAATTAATGGAAGTGATTCAAGCCAATAATATTGCTTTAGCTGGTGTTATTTCACCCTCAGTACACTTCCTAGAACTGGTAAGAATTTATGACATGAATTATGATCTAGAGAAGTGGGAAGTACTAGATGGAAGTGGTGAAGCAATATTAACTTTGAAACCCAAATCCATCAGGATAATGCTAAAATTTCATGTGATTAGAAATCCAATAACCCTGGGTATCAACTTATCCCTACAAGATTATGAAGCTAAGAAAAAGGAATATGCTTGGCTTATAAATACCAAATGGATTTTAACAGAGAAGAAAACAACCACTCGAATCCCTAAAAGACTTGTTAGGGCACAATTCATTGAGGAAGAAGAAGATGTGATTGTATTGTTGAGTCAAATGGATGGATTAGAGACAACAAATGAATTCAAGGAGTGGATGTGCACCTATATGTGGATAGTTTTGGAGAAGAAGGGGAACATTTGCTGGGAAACCTTCATTGTAGAAGCACTTCATGACCATATGATAGCACTGGAAACAAAAATACAGATGGGTGACACTAGAGAATTGGAATTTTACATGATGACCTACTTGATTTATAATATTGCAGGCCACAGGTGGTTCCCTAGCCTTGTGCCATGTGCTGACTTTAAAAAATTCCAAATGCATAAGATCTTCCCTCAATTACAAGTTGAGTAATTGGAAAGAGAATGTGAGATTGGTTAATGATGCCTTCTTTGCACCAATCATATGCTTATTCAAGCCAGAATGGGAACAATACAAGATTTCTGAGGAGGCTAGACAAGTAATCATGGAGTATGGATGTTATTTCATTCAGTACAAGAAGTTTACATACATCAGGGTTAGTGGATTTGAAGGCCAACCATGTAAGCTTCCCAGATATTTAGATGAAAAAATGGCCTTGTGTGAATTGGTGAGACAGTTGACACCAGTTCACAAATTAATTGTTAGAAAACACAAGACAAACATCAAGTTCCCCATCAAGATTGGAAGGTACTCCTACCCTTCAATTATAAAGGCCAGATTGATGGAAGATGAGATGAAAAGGTTTGAGATGGAAAGGTTTGAGGCAAGGGCCAACTATGACATCAGGTGGGTATTCAATAATCTTGTAAACACTTTTGAACATGAGCCTCAATTTGAGGATTATTGGATGAATTGCAGAGATGAGGAGGAGGTTAGGCTAAGAGACTTCTCAAGAATGACCCTCACCAAAATTATAGACTTCAAGATTGCTATTATCCATGAGGGAGTTGTGGATGATCCACATACTATGAGTCAATACTATCTTGATCAAAAGGTGGAGGGATAGCCAATGGCCCCCTTGAATTGTAATGAAGAGGAGTCAGATGACTTTTATGCCCAAATAACTTATGTAATGAGAAGAACATTGAATTGGATATCCCATAAAAACATTTATTTATCAATTCAAATCACAAGAGTTCTTAATAAGTTCAGGGATTTGGGAAAATTGAAAGATGGCCTTCCTCTCCTAAAGGAAGGAGTTGGTAGAATGGATCCCTTGGGAGGAAAATATCCTCAATTTCCTTCAAAAAGGCCTACTTCAGGACTTGTAGATGAATGGACTTCTGCTACCAGTGGGACTGGTACTTCTATGTCTGCTCTAAAGCAGAAAACTGAAGAAATGCTCCTAAAATCAATGCAAAATGCTACTATCACTTTTGCAGTTCCACTACAATCAAAAGGAAAGGGTATGGCTACTCATAGGACTCCTCCAGATGTTTTTCCAAAACCCCAAAGTGTTGATAAGTTAATGAGTGAGGGCCATAACAAGTGGCCATGCACAACCTAAGCCACATGGTGAAGAAAAGAGAGCAGCACCAGACCTTAAGAAGTTTGAAAGGGCACACAAGAGACACAAAATTGTGTATGAGCCAATTCTGGTAAGAGAAGGTGCTCATACACACAAGAAACATAAGCACAAGGATGTAGTGATTGATCCCCCAGAACATGAAATAATTGATGTTTCCCAAGTACAACAACATCAGTGCCACAACAAGCATCCAAACCAAGTGTTAGGTAACCCTTTATTTTCATCTTTGTCTTTAGAGGGAGTGACAATTGGGAGCACTCAGGAACAAACAATTCAAGGTAATGTCTTATCTGATCTAGTAGATAGTGATGTCTTGAATCAAGGTGTGAAAATGTCTGAAACCATGTCAGTTGAAAGTGTCAGTGTACCTTTATTTAAACAATTGCAAGAGTCAACAAAGAGTCAGGTAGAGATAATGGATGTTGATATTGGTGAGGAGTTTTCCACATTGGATGCATTTGACATATCTATTGATGAACAACTAGTAAAGGATGTAAGTGATCCTCAATTGAGTGAAGGAGTAGAAAAAACTACTCATGTGCCAACTACTGAAATTAGAGTTCAAACATCAGAGGTACTCTCTACAGATCAGGCAGATCCAGAGTTGAACAAGCCATAAGTACCTAGTGGAAAAAGTGTAAGTACAGAGGTATTGGATGAGAAGGATCCCTCCCATGAATTCAAGGTCACTAAGGATAGTGAACCATCTCAAACAAGGAAAATATGCAGATGAAAAGATAGCAGAGGTTGCACAAGATGCAACTGTTGAGGATAAGATTGTTGATAGTGTGGATGTATAAGATTTGGGTAAAGTTAAGGAACCAATAATTGAAATCCAACCCACCATGTTACAACATGAGGTGTCAACAGGGAAAAAAGAGGATAATGTGTCAGGCCAGAAACCTCCAAAAGAGTTGGAAATCATGGAAGGAAAGGGAATTCCTACAAGAGAAGTATCAACTCAAGAAACTCCCAAGGAAAAGGCTGAAGTTAAGATTGCATCAGCTGAAAAAATAAAGAAAGAACAGATTGTAATCACTGATGTAACTCTAATGGAGACTGGAAAGCCCCAAACTCAAGATCAATAAGGAAAACAATCAGAGGAAGTGCCAGTACAGAGTGAGAACAAAGAGATAAATATGGGAGATGAACAAGAAAAATAGGCAAAATCATCGGTCCAAGAGGTACAAGAGGTGTATAATCAGTTGGTGATTGTCCCCAAGAAATCCCAACAAGAATTGCAGGAAATAAAATTCTGGACTACTCTTACAAAAGGATGGATAGGAGAGCTGATCTCAAAGGAAGAAGAGGAAATTGTCCCTGTGAAGGCTATAGATCTCACAACTCTATCTTTTCCAAAACTAGTAAGAACCTCCAAAAGGGCTAGAGTTCTCACCAAAACTCATACTGATCCACTGGGATCTAAAACTTTAGAAGTGGCAATCCCTCATGAGGGAAAGACAAGAGAAAATATAACAACCAGTGATTATAGTGTCCAACTTATTCCCTTAGGAAAGCCTTCAAGAGACCAATTGAAACAGGGAGTATCAGAGGCAGTAAGTGACTTGTTGCAAAAGGTCGATGAGGATAGAATAACTAAGAAACAATTGAAAGAACAAGTAAAAGCTTTGAGTTCTAGTCTGCAACAATTAATTGGGTAGTCTAGTCAAAATCAAGCAAGTACCTCTGCCAATACCCCTGAAGGAATGGAAAAGATTGATAAGGCTGTTAAGAAATTTTAGGCTATGGACACATGGGTTGAGAGGTTGAAATAAAAGGGAAAATAAGTAATTGAAGAATCCAGGACAAAGTATGAAGAGCTCAAGAATAGGCTTAATGAAATTGATGACCTAATTGAGCAGTGTGATAATGAAATCTTCTACTTTGAAGGAATTTTTCCCAAGTTAAACCATATAACTCAACTCAGTGATGAATTGGTTGAAAAATAAGGGATTGTGCCACAAGAATTCAGGGGGAACTCAACATGTTATGGAGGAGTTAGCAAGGATCAGGGTGGAAGTTTTGAATGGAATCAAAGAAAAGATAGAAGCCAAGAGGAAATGGGTTGATGATACCTTAGATGTTATTGATCTTAAACTTGAAGGTATAGTTTTTGAAAAATCCAAGAGAAGCTATGGTGATCTAAAGGCTGAATTTTTGTTTAGTTCTTTTGAGAAAATAATTTAGAAAGATGAATTTTCTTATGAAGTTATTAAATAAATGAGGAAAATTGACACTAGAATTACAGAGTTAAGAGCCAGGCCATTGGAATACAAGCAGAAAAATGGGCCACTGTGTGAATGCAATAAATAAGATAGACATTGATTTTCCAACACCATATAGGGCCAGATGAAGAAGAAATCAATGAGCTCTTTCGAAGGTATGATGCATATGTGGCAAGGCTTCCAGAAGAAGAAGAAGCAGGAGAAGAAGTTGAAGAAGAAAAGGATGCAGACATGAAAGATGATGAACAAGCTTAGGCTTGTCATTCTTAAAACTTTATCTTCTTTTCATATTTCATTTGTAACTGATGTTTCATTTGATACTATTTCTTCATGAAGGATGAATAGTACTTTTAAAAACTTGTTATTCTCTGATATAAATTGTAATTTGATACAATGCATTAGATTTTTATATTGCTTGGATGAAATTTTATGTCCATTATAAAAGCATATAAACTAATGAGATGTTTGTACTTTCTATATTTTGAAAAAGGAAAAATGGGGATCTATAGGGGCCCCATCCCATGAAAATAAAGATTACATATATCCTTAAGAGTTGTATCACAAAAAAAGGGACAATAACAAGAAACTTTAGGCATCCAATACCACAAACTCCTTTACAAAATCCTCTCTGCAAAGAGGAAGTTTCTTCACTAATTTTTTTCCTAAGCCCATGTTCATCTGTCCCTAGTGCCATTTGAACAAAAATAATGTCTCCTACCAGTGTGCGAGACATGCCCATTGACAAAAGGTCATCCATACTAGACAAGGGACTATCTAACAGACTAAGCTATTCTGACCACTTCTTGTAAGAAGAGACCCATTCACTCATATCCAAACCACCTTTAGAAAATGCCCTTTTCCCTCTGGTTTTGGTAGAAGAAGTTGGTTGAGAAGCTTGAACTAGAAGTGCAACCACAACTGACCCTAGAACAACTAGAGCAGAAGGCATGGAGGTAGTAACTAGAGCAGAAGGCATGGAGGTAGTAATTGGAGAAGAAGGCCCAGAGATAGACTCACCCTTATGTTTTTTCACAAAAGGAAATGATGGTTCAGGAGCTGGAGGGGGTGTACTCACTGGTTTTTTTCCTCCAAGACTGAAACATGCTTCTCTAATGCATTCAATTGGTGATAGAGGGAAGGAATTGTGTCCAATGAAAGCTCTCCATCAAGCACATATGACTCCAGAGGGATTTATTTCACAACAAATGCCTCATTGAAAATGAATGGGCATACATGTTTTCCAATACTTGATACGTTAGGCCTACTCACAAGCCAAAATTTCCTCAGTGACTCAGGAGTTCTCTGAAGTTCAAGCTTGAACAAGTGAAATTACATCATCTGAAAGGCAGAGAACATGAGACTTATCTTGACAAGTCTCCTAACTAATGCAGCTCAAACAACTGGAGGTGTCAAGGGCCTGGTGTAATCCTCAGGGTCAGTAATTTCAAAAATCATCCTCACAAATGCTTCATCCAGACCTGATAAATCAAAGATGGAATGAAAGTCTTCACAGGATATTTCTTTCAAACTAGACGCTACTGTCTCCCCTGCCATGATATAAATTAATTTTTTCAAAGTACCTATACAAAAAATAATTAAGTATGACATAATGAAGTAAATGGTGTGTTTTTATAGGAAATTCAAGGCATCCGAGTTGAGCTAGATGTAATCATAGTGAAATTACTTCAGAGATCCCAATAAGATATCTGCACGAGGAAAATAAAGGTTGAAATGAATTGGCATTGAGCAAAAAATGGTGAATTGATCTGATTTGACAAGAATCATGTGTGATAACTAACCCAGAAAGGCATGAAAATAAATACACAACATCCAAGATGGATTCTTGAAAAGAAAATAAGAGCATCTGTCAAATCAAATCACCTGGAGGCACTCGAAAATAATCAAAAGTAGATATCCAAGTCACCAAGTGAAAAAAATAATTAAATAAGTAGCCAAAAGTGATGATATTGTATCCCAGTCATACATAAACATAACAAAAATGTGAAAGGCTCGTATTTCTCACACCTGGTAGCATTTGATGATTCATCTCCATGAGGATAACATAAATCAATTTATATATTGTACAAAAGGATATTCTTTTGAAGATCCACATTTTTGGGGGGAAAATTGGGGAGTAAGTGAGAAAATAGAATTGTATAAAGGTGATGAGAATACTCTCACATGGAGGGGTTAAAATTTTCTGAGATATTTTCCAAGAGAAAGGAAAACTAAGAGAAAACCAATTTCCCAAGAACTCATCTGAGAAACCTATTACTTTCTTTGAGCCTTAAAATTAAATCATGTCAAGATGGTTGCAAGTGTACAACCATTGACAAGCATTGAGATTGTAGATTAACTTTCCCTTGTTGATAAATTTGATGAGCCTTGAATTAATTGTGTTAATCATGAGCATTGTTGTATTTGCTATCAAGATGAAATACTTTAAAATAGTTATTCATGCTCCCATTGCAATCTTATTTTAGAGATCCTTTAAGTCACACATAACTTTATCATTCTGGTAGCATTCTGGAAATTGCAATTGCATTTGTTGAGAAGAGATTTCATTTCATTTGTGTAATAAACAATTTTAAATAATTATGTCTCCACTTTGTTAAATGTTGCTTGTAAGCCTTTGAGTGTATCTTAGGCATGATAAATTGTGAATCTCTGATGTTTTATTAAGTCTTCAGCATGAGATTTTGTGTTTGAATCCTTAAAGATTGTGTGAAACCATGTATTCTTGGGATTCCATGAGTGTACATCTTCTAGTTGAAGGTTCATTGTGAGATATTTGAGGTGTATTTGTCTTGCACTTGGTAGATCTCCCAACATTTGTTAAAAGTTCCTTGAAATATGGTATAATCAACTTTATCTTGCTTAATTCCCCAATCAAATACAACCAAAACCAACTAATCCTACTAGAACTACCCATGCTTGCCTCATTCAAGCCAAAAATATTGTAAAGCAAGATGGTTACGTAATGTCTTTAGTAGTCTGAGGTTTTTTTAGAAAGACATTTGCACTGTTTAGAAGTGACAACTCATGAGAGTTAGCCTTTACTTAATTAACCATGTCTTCCTATAGCTATTTTTCCAATTACTCTAAAAAGGAGTGCCAAATATTGCTGATACATTCACCCCAGTCACAATTAAACACTACAGAATTGCTCCTCTTACCCTTGCTAAAGATAGATCCTAAAGTAGGAGGGTACATCATACCCTCAGCACAGTGCTACCTAACTTCTCCAAGATGGAGTGATAAAGAGATGATGTCTAAACATCCTTCTCATTCTATTTATGTTGTTCGGCCACAAAGGGAGGACTGATTTGGGTACCAACATGATGCACTTTGGAGTGGCTTATACATCATTAGTTCTTACAAGGAGGCTAACTATTTTGAGTTGTCTAATCTTGATGGAGATGCACTATCAATCCCAGTCAATGAGATTTATCTCAAACATTTCCATTAAGATTTATGCATAAGTGTACATAGTATCATAGTTTCAATTCCTCTAAGTGTGTGTTGTGCACATTGTCTTTTTTTTTACATAATTCTTTCCTCTTGCGCATGCTCTTTTATTGCTTCCAGAATGGCAATTCAGTTGAGGGTCTTCCAACAGTTTGGGTAGTATTTAGCATTTTTACACTCCCATAAAATCAAAATCAAAACATTTTCATATGATAGAAATGGTTTTTATAGAGTTCAGACATTGTTTTCAAGTGACTTCAAGGGCGTCTTCAAGTTGCAGATCAGAAATTCATGTTTTCAAGCAGACTTCATGCCCAATGGATGATTCTAAGGCTACTAATATCTGTCATCTAGTAGGTAGATGACCCCAAAATTCACCAAATTGTTGTCCAAAATAACCACCCTGGTTCGTTAGACAAATTGTAGCTTCATTCTGGCTCTGGCTTCAATCTTTTCAGGTCTCCCATACCACTGGTTCCTTTTTTGGAAATTTTACATAACTGTAGTTCTTTGTGTGTTCCCATACGTTCCCTTCCTACTTCTTCCTTGAACTTCCTCTTCACTTTCTTCCATCCATGCATGCTTCACCTGCTCCCACTTACTCCTTTATTCCTTTTTCTTTTTCCATTCCCCCTCCACGAGAACTCCTTGCATGCCAGTTTTTGTTACAATAGTCTTACGCCCCCTTTCACGTGTATCTGTTGACTTGCCTTCCATTTTGGCTAAGTCCCTGACATACTTTCCTGTGCATTCCCATTCTTCTCGAGTCCCATGCATTTAATTGTGTGCACTCTTTCCCCTTTCATATTCTTCCTTTACGCACCATATATTTGTGTGCACCTTTCTACGTGCTTTGTTAAAAACTACACAATTATAAAAACACCAAATATAATTGTATTGAATCTAGAAATCATCTAGGATATCTTTACATAGAGGGAGTTTACATTATGTAGGAGGATGTTCTCCTTAATAGAATGAGTCAACATCAATCCTCAACAACCCATATATCTCTTTACGATCCCTACAATCTCTCAAAATTATCACTAAGATATCTCTCACACTAAAATAGTTACGTGAGTTGTTCTCACAACACACCAATAAAAAAACTATTACAGCTATATTATTAATATGAGTTCTATAAACTCATTATTAATAATATTACATTATATTAATAATGTCACAATATATTTTTAGCATTCACTCCCATATTGTTAACATTATCAATTCCCAATATACACTCCCCTAATGTTGACATTATAGAAACAACAATCACACTTCCTTCTGCGGCTTATCACCCATATGTGCTCATGATTTGGATGGTTTTATAGGACATCCAATAACCTGAAACAAAGGATGGTTTATAGGATAACTAACAACCTAAAACAAAGGATGGTTTATAGGACAACCAACAACATAAATATCATGTTGCTGCTTTTCCTTTGTGCTTTCATCTGTCCACTATGTCTTTCGTTCAGGGAATCATGTAGGAACCACTGCTTACTGAATACAAACTGAATAGAGGGAAACTTGAACATAGAGACCATGTTACAGTTACCCCCGTCAATGTGAACATTTCACTTATTCAAACAGGAACTCTGAAATAGAATCACACAACTGAAGCTAACTGCAAATCTGAAATAAAATAAAACACACATACACACACGCTTCCACCATAGCTTCATGCGGCCCCATCATTGGTGAATAACGAGAGGCCGTTAATTTACCTCTAACCTCCATTACCTCCATCCTCTAGGAATGCATGCTACTAACTCATCCGAATATGATTATGATGCTTAATAATTACATACCTTACCTGAACGTCAGATTTTACCAAAAATGCATTCGTAAGGCAATTTTTTATTTTTTGTTTTTCAGAATTTAACATTGAATCTTGACACTGCGATACCGAACACCTAAAATCACCATTTTACTCTTTTGATTGACAATACTAATGAACTATAAACATTAAAAAATTTATTTTTAACATTACAATGATAATAACAACAAAAATGATGACAATAGACACTAATTTTGCCATATGATAATCTATACCATTAATATATTAAAAAAACCTATACCCACAATAGACTTAAGAACATATTACTACTCCTAAAAAAATGAATAAAACCTAAACCGACCATTAGAACCTTTTTAACCCATTATCAATCGATCCTGTCGATAAGAGAAAAAATAAATACGATCTGATCTGATACACAACAATAGCTGGAAATAAGTTTTAAATGACATGTTGAGAAGAATTTGAAGTCGTTGCATTCCAAACTTCACACTAACCACAACCTAATTATATAAGTGGAAAATCTTTGGTAATGTTGTGCTTAATAGAGACCAGATTTGATTGCAAAATGAAGAACAACCTTGAATGATAAAATATCCACAATGGGTTACAATTAATAAGTTCCCTGTTTAGACATCACCGTTATGAATTGATATCAAAAACACGTATCTGATGGTGAAGCACACATAGGTTTCTCAATGAATTAAAGAATGCAACATGTAAATGACATATAGATGCACACCATCTAATTATTCACAAGAACAGATGTAGTAGGCACAAATCCTTTAGATAGCTTCCAACGGTTTGACTATCATAGAAAACAAATGAATTTCTAAAAGCTAATAAGACAATCTGAATTACACAATATTGTCATATCACACAAAAAAAAATTCCATTCACATGGATGACTCGAAGACTATCCCTCATACATCCATTAGACATCCATTCCGTAGGATTAGACACTTCTCTAATACCACTGTTAAAAACTACACAATTATAAAAAACACCGAATATAATTGTATTGAATTTAGAAATCATCTGGGATATCTTTACATAGATGGAGTTTACATTATATAGGAGGATGTTCTCCTTAATAGAAGGAGTCAACATCAATCCTCAACAACCCACATATCTCTTTACAATCCCTACAATCTCTCAAAATTATCACTAAGATATCTCTCACAATAAAATAGTTATGTGAATTGTTCTCACAACTCACCAATAATAAAACTATTACAACTATATTATTAATATGAGTTCTATAAAATCGTTATTAATAATATTACATTTTATTAATAATGTCACAATATATTTGTAACATTCACTCCCCTATTGTTAACATTATTAATTCCCAATATACACTTCCCCTAATGTTGACATTATAGAAACAACAATCACACTTTCTTCTGCAGCTGGTTGCCCATACGTGCTCATGATCTAGATGGTTTTATAGGAAAACCAACAACCTGAAACAAAGGATGGTTTTACAGGATAACCAATAACCTAAAACAAAGGATGGTTTTACAGGACAACCAATAACCTAAATATTGTCGTGCTACTTTTCCTTTGAGATTTTGTCTTTCCACTATGTCTTTCCTTCAGGGAATCATATAGGAACCACTGCTTACTGAATACAAACTGAATAGAGGAAAAATTTAAAATTGAGACCATGTTGTAGTTCCCCCCAATGTGAACATTTCACTTATTCAAACATGAAATTTGAAATAGAATCACACAACTGAAACTAACTGCAAATCTGAAATAAAAGAAAACACACATACACACACGTTGCCACCACAACTTCATGTGGCCCCATCGTTGGTGACTAAAAAGAGGTCATTGATTAACCTCCAACATTTGTTTCCTCCTTCCTCCAGGAATGCATGCTGCTAACTCAGCCGAATATGATCATGATGCTCAATAATTACATACCTTACTCGAACGTCGGATTATACCGAAAATGCATTCGTAAGGAAATTTTTTATTTTTTATTTTTCAGACTTTAACATTGACTCTTGACACCATGATATCAAACACCTAAAATCACCTATTTAACTATTTTGATTGACAATACTAATGAACTATAAAAATTAAAAAACTTATTTTTAACATTATCATGACAATAACAACAAAAATGATGACAATAGACACTAATTTTACTAGATGAC
Organism: Taxus chinensis; assembly: GCA_019776745.2. NCBI lineage: Eukaryota > Viridiplantae > Streptophyta > Pinopsida > Cupressales > Taxaceae > Taxus > Taxus chinensis. Next base: position 476,908,287 of record CM034154.1, on the reverse strand, counting down.
TATCTATATCATTAATATATTAAAAAACTATACCCACAATAGACTTAAGAACATGTTACTACTCCTAAAAAAATGAATAAAACTGGAACCGACCACTAGAACCTTTGTAACCCATTAACAATCAAGCTTGTGGATAAGAGATAAAATAAATATGATCTGAGAGGATCTGATACACAATAATAGCTGGAAATAAGTTTCAAATGACATGTTGAGAAGACTTTGAAGTCATTGCATTCAAAACTTCACACTAACCATGACCTACTTATATAAGTGGAAAATATTTGGTAATGTTGCACTTAATAGAGACCAGATCTGATTACAAAATGAAGAACAACCTTGAATGATAAAATATCCATGATGGGTTACAATTAATAACTTTCCTGTTTAGATGTCATTGTTATGAATTGATATCAAAACCACGTATCTGATGGCAAAGCACACATAGGTTTCTCAATGAATTAAAGACTGCAACATGTAAATGGCATATAGATGCACACCATCTCATCATTCATAAGAACATATGTAGTAGGCATGGATCCTTCAGATAGCTTCCAACAATTTGACTATCACAGAAAACAAATGAATTTCTAAAAGATAATAAGACAATATAAACTACACAATATTATCATATCACACCAAAAAAAACTTCCATTCACAGGGACAACTCGAAGACTATCCCTCATACATCCATTAGACATCCATTCTATAGGATTAGACACTACTCTAATACCATTGTTAAAAACTACACAATTATAAAAACACTGAATATAATTGTATTGAATTTAGAAATCATCTAGGATATCTTTACATAGATGGAGTTTACATTATATAGGAGGATGTTATCCTTAATACAAGGAGTCAACATCAATCCTCAACAACCCACATATCTCTTTACAATACCTACAATCTCTCAAACTTATCACTAAGATATCTCTCACACTAAAATAGTTACGTGAGTTGTTCTCACAACTCACCAATAATAAAACTATTACAACTATATTATTAATATGAGTTCTATAAGATCATTATTAATAATATTAAATTTTATTAATAATGTCACAATATATTTGTAACATGCTCATGTTTTCTTCTGTGCACCTCTTCCTCCTTTTTTTGTCTCGTGCTTGCAGACCTCTGCATTCCTTTCTCCCATGCAAAGTGCAATCTTTTGCACTACTCACTCCATGCCACATGGAACTTGTCAGATGAAGTATACAACACACAACCTATCAAGAACATGTCAGCTGCACACCAAATCCTCACATCAAATGATTGCCTAACACATGGAAAATTAGACAAAATAAATGAATAGTCAAGAAAATCCTTCATCCGATCAAAGCGTGCCACGTGTCATTACGTGTTCAGTTTGCACTACAGATCTACCAATCACCATAAATTATGTTACAGATCTTGGATTCCCACTATCCTAGGATCGATTGAAAGCTGTTGACATAGGATCCACATTGGGCTATTCAAAATAATATTTTTACGAGTTTTGGTATGGGGAAAATAAGGAAACGTCAGTCGAGCCATTAATGCACACATCTAGTCAACCTAACCACCCATATTTCTTAAAATTTAACTTCCTTTCTTCTCCTACAAGCTAAAAAACATGGGGAGGTGCATCTGACATCCCTGGAGGTGGATTTACAGGAATTTATTGCTAGTTTTTGGTGGTTGGATGTTTGAATCTGAGTTTCCCTCTTCTTCTCCTCCTCTTCTCTCCTCATTATTTTATAAATACTTGAGCATTACTCATTGTAAAATGTTGGACTCTTTTGGTTTTCTAAGGGTGTTGTTCATAACATTGTTCTTTTACATTTTGAGTTGCATGCCTTCAAATCTAGCTCTTTGCATGTGGATACTTGCCTCTTTCATCATTGTAATTGATTGTGCATTGTTTGGAAGTAATAAAATCTTGTTTTGTGGATATTTGGTTCCTTAGCTCACATTTTATTGCATATAATTACCCGTCCTTTGCATTTTTGGTTCACTATGCATTTTTTTTATGACCCTTATAGGTTCCTTTGAAATGATTGTGTGAATGTGTTTCATACTGTGGCACGATTATCTTACCTCACTGTGTGAATTATCCTTCATCTTCTCTCAGCCAAGTTTTCTCATCCCCTTCTTTCTGGTGTTATAACATCCCCTTATCTTATGTTCATTTTCATGCATCTCCTTCTCACCCTGGTCCCTTGGAATCATATAGTAGTGATATGTAGCTACATTTCCCTTTGTAGGAGTAGTTTTAGTGGTAGAAATAGGTAGAGGAATCCAACCTTCTCTGGAGGTCTGCCTCAAAGCGCAAGTCTCACAACTTGGAGACAGTCCCATGTTGCATCAAAGCCCCAATTCATCCTGATTTGGGATAGATGTAGTTTTGAGCTCCAATAGGAACCAAGAGGGATTCCCTTCCACTTGAGTCATGAGTTAATTTTCAAGCCTTTTGCAATCATGAAATTATCTCCCTCTCTCCAATGAGGCAAGCTCCTGAGACTTTGTCATAGTATGATGTGAAGGTTAAAAATATCCATGTGATTTGAAACATGTGACCATTTACTTTAAGAGAATCCTTGACAGAGACATAACAATGATCACCATCCTATTTCCAATTATGAAATATTTCAAGAAATACGAGTTTTTTGTGGTAAAAAATCCTCCCACAAATGATGACAAATCGACGAAATAACTTTCTTTCTACAACCCTTTATTTTGAATCATGGAAATTCATGTGATACACTAAAACTGAAATGGTCCCATATATGGAGTTGTGAAGCTTCATCTTGCATTTTAATGATCCCATTAATCTTATTAAGGGATAAGAATGATATGGTGTAGGAACGTTTGGATTCCATAATCGTTTCTAGAAAACTAAAAAATTTGAGTGCACTTTGGTGCTACGGGTTACTGATTTCGTAATTTGGGAAAAAATTGAGAAAATCAAGTCCAAATAGGATACAACTTGATTTTTTAGAAATATAATCCCAAGACAATTTTTTTTTCAAAATTTGGTTATATTCTCTCATTCAAATCACCGGGAAACTTGAAAAATGGGTTCATGTTATGAGAAAAGCTTTGTAAATGAACATGGGAGATAGGGAAACAAACCATCTGATCATTCCATGAGAAATTCCTATCCATTTGATTAAATCTTAGTCTTGTTTTGAATCTATCAGGGATAGTACTAGATGATCCAAATTTTAATGGATTATCTCATGAGGTTTGAGAGAATGAGCCATATCAATTTTGCAAGGGTGTGGGGTTTCGAAGGGATTTTGGAGCTGTAGGAGTTTTTATCTTCTATTTTTTATTTTATAAACTTGATATCATGCTAAGTGGTTCAAAAAAATACACTTTATCATAGCAAGGATCCCTCTAAGTTTCACATTGTTCTTCCGTGGGATTTGAGAGAAATCTAACTTACAATTTTTGGTTTTTTCAAGTGCCAATTCCCAATTTGTCAAAAAAAGAAATCATCCTTATATTTTTAGCGTAGGTTTCATAGGTAATTAGTAATATATAATCTTTAATGCATTTTTACAAGGAACCAATGGTCCAAATTTGGTTTCCAACATAGTAGATGGCTAGGAGATATGAGCGAAACAAGGTTGGGGAAACTAGGACATCAAAGGAAGACTTTTTTGCTATTTGGATGAACACAACAAATTGAAAGGAGATTTAATGGATTCCAAGAATTTTATTGTGAATTTTATAAAATGAGTTTTCTATTCATGGGTTGTGAGGGCATGAGTGAAGTGCACTTTCATGGTGGAAGTTGGAGAGATGGAAGGATATGGTGGAATGGGAAGGTGGGAAAGTTGGAGAAGTGGAGTTTTGATGTTCCATTGCACCTAAGTGAAATTTTTGGCTAAAATTTCACCTCAAAAGTGTGCCCAAGGTGAATGGTGGAGTTTGGGTTGCACCATGTACTTGGGGGTGGGTAAAAATCATGCCATGCACATCTCCCACAACACACTTTTATTTTTTTGGCTTCGATGACATGCATGTATATGAAGTACATGGGAAAATGAGAGCATGTAATAATTATTGGTTGTAATTCAACCTCAATAGTTCACCCAAGGTGCATGGTGAGTTCAAATGTGCACCTAGGAGAGAGAAGGGGCCCCACCATAACTTAAAACATCCACTTAAGTCATGAAGTGCGCTTTAAGTCATCTTCCTTATGTTTTTGAGTTAGAAAAGTAGGAAATGAGAGTGAGGTGCACTTTTGGGGTGAAATTTAACATTAAAAGTGCACCTAAGGTGTAAGAGGACATCAAAAGTGCACCCAAGCACTTACACACTGCTCAAAACTTTATTTGGACCCCTGACAGACTTCTAGAATCCCTTTCTTCACCCCAGGATCAAGTTTTCATGGAGTTTTGTTATCCAATATATGAATTTTCATGGAAAATGGCCAATGAATTAAATAAGAAACTTTGGAAGACCTGAAAATTTGATATTCAGAACTTTTTACTTGTACCCTCTCTTTTGCCTCGAAAGATCCAGTGAGATGAAGTGAAGAAATAGTTTCCAACCAATGTGAGTTGAAATGATATTTGGGTCCTAAGGAGTATTGAAAATACACCCACTTGAAATTTTTTATATGCTCAAAATTCCATGGGATGCACTCAAAATATTTCGTGAAAGAATATAGTGCAAAGACACCACCTTGAAGCACTATATAAAAAGTTTCTCCATTTTGATGTTCTCAAAACTTGGTCACACTTAGTCCATCAAAAAGTAGGCTCCAATAGATTTATAATTCCTGGGATATGATCTCCCAAAACTTCACGAGGCTACTGAAACATTCCACTAAAGTTGAATCTCCAACACATTCTACACACTCCTTTTTCTCAAAAAGCACCTGCGAGGAAATTTTTTCCAAGACCAATAAAAAATCTCCAAAATGCTTCCTAAGTCATATCATCATGGAAAAGAATCTGATAAATTTCCGTTGACTATAAATAGGAATTCTAAAATTATTCAAGGCTCCCATAACCTCTCCCAGATGTTGATCTTTAAAAATTGACAATTTTGACAAATTAGGCAATTTTGACAATTTTACCCAATTTGACTAGAAAGGGAAAAAAATTCAATTGGGTTTTCATATAAAATTAAATGAAATTTTACATGCCAAAAACTAGCTCATACTTGGGTACTTGACTTAGTTTGACACAAATTGAGAATGAGGCAAGAAGGAAATCAAGAATCTCAACTTAGGCTTAGTAGGCTAGTGCTTTGAACACATGGCAATAGAGTCATTTAGCACACTTGCAATACAAGAATCCACAAAAAAATGAACACCAAAACAAACACATAAAGGGAAGGGAAACACACAATAGAAAGGGAAACACACCACACAATGAGGAAAAAGAAACTAAATCACCTATGTTACATGTGGGGGACATCCCGCTTTCACTATAGTACCAACTCAAACTAAGTGTTTACCCATATACGAGTATACCCGAATGCCTTTCTTCCCCAAATCAGTTGACATGATCACTGAAATATGATATTTTCCTCAATTTCTTAAGAAATATCTCATGGATGTTATTACTATTTATGACCCACTTATTCATCTCATTTCCCTTGTTGCTTTGGAGCCTTCTTTCCATCTTTTCATTGATGCATGAGTTCATTCCAATTGCTGATTTTCCGTCATTGTTGTGAAGATGATTCTTGATTAAATTAGGCCTGTAATACACTAAGAAGGTAAAATTTTGGGGATCTGGTTTCACTTTGTAAATTACAATTTGAAACTAGAAACTTGAAATACACTAAATCCTTTGCATTTTACGTTTCAGAGTTTGAGGAACAATTTTCATGTAAATTACAAATTATTTCTTGAACCTGAAATCTGAAATGCAAAGAAAATATTTTGATCCTTAGACAATTTCCAATATTTCTAAAAAAATTGTTTTTTTGGGGTGGAGAACAAGGAGCATGGAACATGTGGAGATGTACGAATAACTTGAAAACCTGACACACTTGAAAAATGAATTCCTCGGCCCTTAATCAAATCTAAATTTTCCTAAGTCCTAAATAATAACGTAAGTTATCAAAATATCTTGGGAGGTATTTTGGATAACAGTTATGATAACACATGTAATGTAAGTGCACTAGCATGAAGGGTTACGATAGTACATGTAATATAATTTTTCCAACGTGAAGGGTTATGGTAGTGCATATTATGTAATTCTGCTAGTGTGACAAAGAATTCTTTTGGTTCAGAACTTGTTACGTCAGCACATACAATGATACACTAACACATGAATAATGATAATTTGACAGATAGTTTAAAAGTAACACATTTATTGCTACGATAGCACACTTCATGGGTGACGATAGCATGTTTAATGTTATGATAGCACAAGGATCCTGTAGATGCACAAAAAAGGAAGAAAAAATGAAAAATTGACTCTTTTTTAGGATTTTCTCTCAGCTTGCTCCACTAAATACCCTAGAATTTGACAGTAGATCATAAACAAAACAAATAATGCAAAAACATAGTTAGAATAACAAGAAATAAGCTAAAAATGATAAATAATATGTGGGAGTCCCACTGGCAATGTTAGAATGTATTCAAGGAAAACTAAAACCAATGAAGAAATAAGAAATGACAAACAAATGCAAACCTTCCTTTAAGTTATCTTGCAACCTTGAATGAGATAACTAAAGTGTGGAATGAAGTACCACACTTATTGGATCTCTTTGGATGATTTGGTTGTGGTTTCTCCAAACTTTGTCCCAAATGGAAGAAGGATGCTATGAACAATGGATGATAATATGGATAACCTTTCACTATGAAAATTCTAGTGACAATTTAGCAGAGTAATGCTGTAAATGCTTAAATATTTCAAGGATGAATTGTGAAGGAGAGAGACTCATATTTATAGTTGAAGGAGAGGCCATGGATTGTGGATCAATTTTTTATTGAGTTGCAAGCAAATGGATGCATTTTCATGAATAAGCAAGTTTATTTTTTTGTGTGGTTGGATGGTTTGAAAATTCATTAAAGGGGCAATGAATATTTGGTTGGATTTTGATTTTATTCAAAAAGGTGGTTGTAAGTGAATATTTTGCTTCCACATTTCTAGGGTTCTAGAACTTTAGTGAAGTGAGCTAGTCAACTTGAGTGAGTTAGATGGTGAAGTAGAGATGAGTGGAGGGTGAGTGGAAGGTGAGTCGATAATTAGCTATTTATTTATTTAAATAGATAATTAAATTAACCATGGGGTGTGAGTGTATAATTTTTGCATGATAGGATTAATTAAATTAATTCTAAAGGGACGTGGGAAAATTCTAATGAAATGTGAGAGGGTAGTGGCCTAGAATGCATTCTAGAACTAATTTGGCACATTATGCAGGCAATGGGGATGATTAAAAATAGGTATCTATTTTTAGGGTGTCTACAGTAAGCATGCACTAGAACATAAATCAAGTACTCGACAAAGCACTAAAATTTTGACTATATGAAATATCACTCAAGAAGGATTCAAATCAGTTCAACATAGACATGCCATTTCCCATTAGGGCTCAATTTTTGTCAAAAAAATTATAAAAATAAGGTCACATTGAAACACCAAACAAGGGTACTCACAGTTGGGTTGAATGTGGTAACAAGTGGGAGGGGCACTATAGTAATTGTGGAACGAGATGCAAAACATAATAGACAAAAAACATTGGAATAAAGTTTTGTCAATATAAACATACCAAAGGTTATGGGAGTAGTTATATATTTTGATAAGAGTTTAACCTATCACATGCATAGATATATGTGTGGGATGACCTAAGGCACACTTTTCATTAATATTTGCATTCATTAGTTAGTGATTAATGTAGGAAAACTCAACTTTACTGAATAGGTGTGGATGAAGGGTTACGACCCTTCGTGGTTAGGTCTATATATACAGATGATCATAGCTCTCCCAAATCATCAATTTGGTGAATTATAGTCTTGATATAGGATTTTAGAAGGTTCCCCCTCAAAGTGGCTTAATAATTTATTATATATTTTGACATATTTGTTGTTATATTCAAGTAATTTTATTACACATGGTATCAGAGCATCGATTTTGACAACTAGTTTTTTCACTATATGTCACCCATGTATGTGAATTTATCAGATGTTATTACCACATTTTGAAGTACATATTATAAAGCTTCAGTAAAAATTTTAGATTTTTTCTACTGTTTTGTGAGAGTTATTGAAATTATAATATTTCTATTAAAATCACTCTATATGTCGTATTTTTCAGAATTTATCATATTTGTTTATATTTTTGGAAAGCTATTTAAATTTTTTATAGTGTAGTACATGATGAGACTTTTCAAAAAATTTGATTTTATGAAATTTGGAATTGCATGGTGAAAGTTATAGTCGTTTGAAGTAAAGGGTTCCATACTACAATAAATGTGAGTGGTTAAACTGTGAAATCAATCCTTTTTTGGGTTCGTGACCATGTAAAAAATCCCCCAAAACCCGACACATTGATGGAAGAAGTTGGGTCCTAAAAAGGAACTACAAACTCCTGAAATACACAGTGCAAAACTCAAGACTTATTTTTCATCCTTGAACCTCTAACTCACTCCTAGTGGAAGTCAACACTTTTTTTACAACTTTCAACCTCTAAAATTCTCTTCAGTGGAACTTGGCCCATGTAATGCAACTGTTGACCTCCGGTTTGTAAATTGATCAGCTTTTAAGTTTGGGCATCAAATCGTAATTTACATGTAAATTGTAACTGAGAACTTGAAATGCACCGATTTCTTTGATTTTTGGGAATTAGGGTTCAAATTGTAATTTTCATTTAAATTTTAAATCAGAACCTAAAACCCAAATTTCACTAAGAAGATCAAATTTTAGCAATCAGATTTCACTTCGCAATTTGAAACCAAAAACCCGAAATATTCTAAATCCTTTGTATTTTGGGTTTCAGAGTTTGAGGACCAATTTGCATACAAATTCAAAATTATTTCCCAAACCTAAAATCTGAAATGCAAAGAAAATATTTTGATCCTTAGACAATTTTTCGTTTTTTTTCACAATTTTTTTTGGGGAGGAGAAGGAGCATGGAACATGTGGAGATGTACGAAGATCCTAAAAACCAGACAAACTTGAAAAATGAATTCCTCAGCCCCGAATCAACTAAAAATTTTCCTAAGCGCAAAATAATATTGTAAGTTATTAAAATATCCTTGAGGGATATTTTGGATAATAGTTACAATAGCGTGTGTAGTGTAAGTGCACTAGTGCGAAGGGTTATTGTAGTTTGCGTAATGTAATTGTGCCAACGTGACGGGTTATGGTAGTGTGTGTAATGTAAGTGTGCTAGTGTTTCCCCCTAAAATATTTTCTAAGTACAATAAGGCACGTGCACGTGTAAGGCCTATTTGAAGAAGGGCGCGCACAAAGAAAGCACGCAGGACAGGGTTTTAGGAGGGTTTTGGTATAACCAGTGGTGTGCATGACAATGTAGAGTAAAGATTTTTGGACTTAGCCAAATTTGACATATAAATAAGAACACGAGGAAAGCATGACTTGACTATGCATGCGAAGTGGATAAGGTGCCAACCTGGCAACTTGGTGGCCATAGAAGGAATATACCTTGCGATAAAATATTCTAGAAGGTCATCATGGAAAAGGATGGAGAGATCACATCTGAAGAAGCATGCTCTCATGGAGGACCACTTGGACACATGGAAAGTAATCTACAACTTTAGAAAGGCATGGAAGTGCTTGATAAGGCTATATATATGAGCGCCCTATAGAAGAAAAAAATAGATATAGAGATACACATAGAGATATATGGAGAGATCAATTAATTAGAGAGGCGAAAAGCCATGCAAGAATGTTGTGAGAGCTCCATAGGTTGGGTTTAGAGGATCTATAGGAGTATGTTATAACAAGGGGATGGGTCTGAACAATTTTTTCTTTGTACTATGAAGGGCCTAAGTCCAGTTTCGATGCATGACCTTGGTCTGCACTATCATATGGATTTGTGACCACCCCAGTTAATGTAATGTGGTTATCAACATGCTTAATATGAATATATGTGTGGTTTCTAGTTCTACTTTCATCTGTATGGATCAGTATATATATATATATATATATATATATATATATATATATATATACATTTCATATGAGTGGGTGTAAACCCCTGTGCATTTATTTTATATTATGATTCAGATCTATGTTCTGTAATGCTTTTCTTATATGAATGAACACATTGGTCTAGAAGTCATTCTAAGATCTAAGATGAATGTATGGTTCCTTTCCAATCTATTCACTTAATTTTTTGTCATAAATAATGCACTCTCACACAAGTCATATAAACGAGGGACTCAGCACCCGTACGCATGCCTCGGGTGAGCACCCAGCACCCACTGGGTGATAGGTCTGGCACGCATGGGATTTCCTTGTTCTTTGAGAGGGCATAAAAATGAATACATCTTGGTTCCATTTCCAGGACCTCTTTTTTGAAGTTGTTGTGAGAAATGACATGAACCTCTATCTTTTTGATGTGTAATGACAGAGCACCTAACTCTAGAAAGTGTTGAAATGTGGTTCAAGAGCACGGAGGATGCATTTTTCTCAAAGATTCAGCATTGGACCTAAGTTTAATGCATGTGGATGGGTAGAAGAGAACCTATGCAATGATTTATATGAGACATTCTTTTTCTGCTTCCCAATAGAGCTATATGAATGGATCTCAGCATATGCATCTAGATCAAGTTGGTTCTATAGATCATGCGCATTTATGGACCCAAGATGACTATCAAAGGCTACTAGGATGCATAGATCTGACTTAGACACATGTGTTATTGATCACTAGTGGAAGGGAGTGCTGGCAAGTTACATTTTAGAATACACCATTTTGATGTATTCTTTCCCAGAAGTTGTTGAGTATGAGTTTCTTAGGGAGCCTAGACGGTCATTTTTTTAGTGTTATTCCTCTGGTTATGAAGATCTTGGTCGTTACTTTGAGTTTAGAAGCATTCCCCATGGCCGGATAAGCTACTCTGAGTGTTGGTCAAGGAAGCTAGGGTGGAGGAAGATGAAAGACATTACATGGTTGAAAAGGAAAGGGAGGAGAGACGGACTCAAGTATAGTGAAGCTCATGAAATGGAGATGACTAGACAATGTGAGGTTGACAAGTGTGATGGATCTATGGAGGAAGACATTGCGAGAGGGTGTTGAAGTTCACGGAGGAAGTGGATCCTAAGCATTCTATACTACCCCATCTTGGCAAGCACGGGAGAGATGCCCCTTCAGCTTCTGATGAGAGTTTGTCACATGGAGAAAGGAGAGACTTCATCGAGAAAGCGCATCTAAACCCACCTAAGTGACCAACCCCTGGTGCTTGGTTTTCCAAATCAAAGGAATATTGATAACCCATTTGGTATCGATGGGAGTGACCGATAGGTGCCTAGGAGGTATAATTTTTTTTGGGACATCCATGGCTGCACATACCATTCTGGTGTTTGGAGGAATTTTTGGGTAAAGTACAAGTACGTAAGGTTTAGGCAATACATCTGGGAGTGGCATGGGATACACTTATGGTAGTTGAGTAATCTCGTAGACCTTTGGAATTTAGTTCAATGGAACATTGGGGACACTAGGCATGACCACTTCTAGCGCATTGCCAGTTATAGGAGGATCTAGAGGCAGAACCGTGGATCTTGAGGCACATGACCTAGTGGATCCAGTGGATTTGGTGGAGGGAACACCAAGGAGGGAAACCAAGGATATAGATGAAGAGGACAGGGGCCTCAACCACCTCCTCAGGTAATCATTTGAAATGTCTTTACACTTTCCATATTACCAGGGTATAGAGGATGTTACATGGAACATGTGCACAAGTGTGAATTGTTATGGTGTGTGAAGGGGATCACTACCCCAGAAGCGGAAGGCTAGTCAGTTTGCAACAACATTACAAGGATGCGTGCATAGCTGGTATAGGAAGTATAACCCCTATCATGATGGTGGTATACTACATCGTATTGAATAATTCCTTCCTAGTATATTTCCATATACCAGACTTCAAGTAGAAGAGCATCGGTCACTTTGAAAGAGATCCAACAGGGAATGGCAGAGAGTGTGTGGGAGTATGATGCACGGTTTAAGACTCTCCTGTCAAAATTTTCATATGACATTCACCCTTCACAACATGCTCAATGGTTTGTTGGAGGGTTGATCACTCCATTTAGGAGGGCATTGTCCCATAAAACATTTACTGACCCACGCAAGGCTCTAGAGGCTTCCTTACATGCTGAAGCAGTTAGGAGTGTTGATACTGGTTTGAGCCCTTTTCTGGAGGCTCAAATCGCTGCCATGGCCAAGACGTTAGAGAATTTTTCTAAAAAATATGCACATGAGACTTGTAGTGGTCTTTAGTGCATGGATTGTGAAGTAGAAGGGCATGCCAAGGATATTTTCCCCCAGAAGATAGTACACACCATAGTGGTGGATTTTGAAATTTGTGATGAGGACCATAATGCAAGTAGATGCCCTTTGTTACAGGCACGCAATTTGGAAGAATGTGTCTTTCTACTGTAATATTTGACACCTCTACGACCCATGATACTAAGGATTGTAGATTTATTGACCAGATCCATGAGGCCATTGATCATGGTGTGCGTCAGACCAGCCTTGCCAGTGGTTCCAAATAAGATGATCACTGTTATGAAGGATGTACAGATGGAGGGGCGCATGGGAGAGGTTCTCACAGAGGATTCCATGGTTGCAGTAACCATGCAGAGGAAGAAGTGAGTTCCCATGAGGAACCTTCTACAACTGTGGATCTACAGAACATTACAGATGCGAGTGTCCAGATTTGTTGGAGTGCTCGTGGTGCGGGAAAAGCATAAGTATGAGGAGTTCCCTGAGTTGTTTGAGCACATGAGCCAGAAGCAGTACTGAAGGAAAAAGGCACTTGGGATGGTGAGTATAAAGAAGGCCAACACATAGTGGATGCCTAGAGTGGTGTGTGAGTACGGGTTAGAACCTGTTCTGGTGACAACAGGAGTAGAGGATGCATGTACCAAAGAAGTACCAAGGTAAAAGGCTCTAGTCTCAAGATAATAGGTGGTGCACGAGAAGTATCTGGACCCTACCCACTAGAAGGAGGTGTATCAAGAGACAATGGATGTCATTCGGATTTTGCAGGGAGAAATCTAGTGTCTAAAGGAGCAGTCTAGGTAGACAGGAGCAAAGAAGGAATGTTGAGGCTCCATAGAAGGACTTGGATGAGGTCAAGGAAGTATGAAAAATGTTAAGGAAAGAGAATATTATTCCCTTTCTAGGAGAATGGCTATGGGAGAATATGACATGTGCCATAGTAGAGAAAAAAAGGCAAGTGTTGCATGCTAACGTCCCTCCCCATAGCCTTGATTATGACAAAGAAATCACAGTGAATGCAGTTGTGGATGGTTGGCTACTAAGCAACATATTGATTGACATGGGAGTAGAAGTCAATGTTATTACATTGGATTCCTGGCATCAAATGGGAAGGCCCACATTGCAGCCATCTTTGAATGTGTTATATATGGCAAAACAAAAGCTAAGGCAATGCCCATTAGAGTATTAAAGGATGTAGTGATTACCATTTGTGGGGCCAAGTTTACTAGAGACTTCAAAGTCTTGGTGCTCATAGAGGTAGACAATTTTCCAGCATTGCTTGGGCACCCATGGTGCTATAAGAACAATGTTGACCTGAGGTTCAACAAAGGATATATCATTTTTGAGAACAAGGAAGAACAGGTCATCATCCCTCTAACGGATGGGAATTCAGAACCTTACACTGAACCTTTGGGAGAAGAGGTCCTTGATAGAATTTATGTGTGCTCCATTAGAGACCCAAAGATAATTCACCCTACAGAAGGAGTTATCCAATTTGAGGATGCCCCATTCTGTGAGTGATACCACAAGCATGGCGTGTGACAATTGGGTGCACGGGACCTATGAGTTAATTGGGCAACAGTCTGAGGGGGTCTGTAACAAAAGTGACTAAGGTGCGCCCACTCAAGAACCTAGGAGGAAAGAAGCTACCAAGTTACTCTGGAGGGGCCTACCGTGAAATTTTCTTACGGGACATGGAAGCTTAGTGGAAAAATGAGGATGAAAGAAGAGGGATGCTTAGTTACAATCTACTTAGGACTACAGCGTGCACGCTAGTGGGCTACACATCGGGAGAGCCTCTTGGAGTGGCATGCAAGGTAAGAATCACGTTCTCTATAATTTTTTCCAGAAATAAACCACACCTATGGTCATTCAAGACTACCATGGTATATATACTGCTTCATTCCATATTCAAGCATGTGAGAAGGCTTAGATATGAGGCGTAGAAGCCTTGTCACCATCATTATGCGTACATAAATTGTATTCCACATTACAAGTTTGTGCGCACGTGCATGATATATCCATTCATAAACACATGCCGTGAGAAATAGGAAATTGGCAGGAGCTAATAACTTATCTCATCCAAGCTTTTGAATATCATGGAGCACAAATCCATCAGTGGAAAAGGCGTTGTAAGTGATCAAGTGTCTTATAATGAGGGATAATGCCATGGTGGAAGATAGGCTACTAGATTTGCTAGGTGATCCCTATTTTAGAGGCACATGTTTCGATGAGGATGAGTTGAGAGGAGATGTAGATTGAGCAAGCCTACATAGAAAAGGAGAAAGGAAAGATGGTTTATGTCATAGATGGAGAGGAAATAGAGATTTTAGTTATTAACCACTCTTGTAGGTACATGCGATGTTATAAATAGTGCTGATGAAAAAACAAGTGCACTTACCATGAACCCTTTAAAAATGAATAAGGTTAACATTGGGTTAGAGGATAGAACCCAAGGAAGCAATAATTAGAGACTGTTGGTCGGAAAAGAAGGTCTCAAAGATCATTGATCTGTTACGTGAGTTCCAAGGATTTTTTCCCACGTGGGTATAATGAACTCAAAGGCATCCATCATTCCTTAAGGGAGATGAAGATAAAACTAAAGGAAGGTGCGTGCCCAATATAGAAGAGGCCATATCGGATGAACCCAAATCTGTGCATATGGGTCAAGGAGGAGATATAAAAAAATGATAGCATCAGGTATCATTGAGGCTATGGAAGAATCAGAATGGAAAAGCCCTATGATCATCAACATCAAAAATGATGAGAGGATAAGGATCTATGTTGACTATAGGGACCTGAATGCAATATGTTTCATTGATCCATTCCCTACCTTGTTTACTAAATAAATTTTAGAGGGAGTGGTCGGGTGTCGAAGTCTACTCCTTCACAGATGGGTTCTTAGGGTACCACCAAGATGAGGATTATAAAGGAAGACCAGAGAAAGACAACTTTCACCACTGAATGGGGAATTTTTTCCTATATGGTCATGCCTTTTGAATTGAATAATGCACCTGTTGTGTTCTCACGCATTGCGCTGCAAGCCTTTCAAGACTTCATCATAATTTTTTTCAGGTCTATTTGGATGATTGGACTGTGTATGGTCTAGTCAAGGACCATTATGATAACTTAAGATTAATTTTTGAAAGGCGTCGACTGTTGAGGATATCCCTCAAAATCAATAAGTGTGTCTTTTCTACCCCATTTGGAACTTTATTGGGACATATCATATGTAAGGAGGGCTTACTAGTAGATCTTTTCAAGGTTGTAGCCATTGTGGATTTAGGGGAGCCTACTAGCCAAAGCATCATGCATGGATTCTTTGGGCATACGGGTTACTATAAGAAGTTAATCAAGGGATATGCCAAGATCTTTGTGCCCTTAGAGGAATTACTTAAACACAAGAGTGCCTTTCATTTGTGAGAGGCGCAATAGAGGGAATTTGACACTTTGAAGGATAGGATTGTCACATCACCCATTCTCTATTTCCCCATTTGGGATAAGCCTTTCCATGTTTATGTGGATGTCTTTGGTATAACCGTTGGAGTAGTACTTGAAAAACCTAGTGAAGGGATTGTCGACCATCCCTTATGTTTTGCAAGCAGGAAGTTAACATCAGCAAAACAAAATTACACCACTACTGAGCGGGAATCACTATCCATGATCTACGCACTGCAAAAGTTCATGAAATATCTACTGGTAACACCATTTTTATCCTACACAGACCACATGGCATTGAAATACTTGGTAAACAAGCCCGTTCTACAAGGGCACATATGTTAATGGGTTCTGCCATTCCAGGAATTTGAGTTCACAGTGGTTTTCAAGCTAGAAAAGAGTAATTCTAGGCCTGATCACTTATCTAGAACTAACTCAGGAGAGGATGCCAAAAGTATTGAGGAGACCATGCCAGACGCACAACTGTTTAGGTTGTGGCGCATGCCCTCATACTTGGAGGATATTTAAGTGTTTCTCAAAATAGGTATGGTGCAAGAAGGGATGAAATCACTAGAGAGGAAGCAATTAGCCGTATGTGCCACAACCTACATGGTGGTTAGTGGTGATTTGTACAAACTAGGATGTGATGAAGTGTTGTGCCGATGCGTGATAGAATATGAGTGCCTAGATATTATAGAGGAGGTGCATTGAGGAAGCACAGGTGGACACTATGCAAGGGACACCACTGTGTGTAAGATACTACAAGCTGGGTTATGGTGGGAAACCATATATCAAGATTGTAAAGAGTATTGCAAGGCATATGATCATTATCAGCACTTTGGAAAACTAGGGCAGAGGTATGAAATTCCTTTGCACCCTATTCCAAGTATAGATCCATTTGAAAAGTGGGCCATAGATTTTATAGGCCCCATTTCACCAGCCACGCGTAGGACATGATCACGCTATGTAATCACTTACACAGATTATTTTACAAGATGGGCAGAAGCAACACCTACTCAGGATTGTACAATGGCTACAACAACCAGGTTTCTATGGGAAAATATTATTACAAGGTATGGATGCCCGTTGAGCTTAACTAGTGATAGGGGTATGCATTTCCTAAATGAGACCGTCAAGATTCTATTAGCATAGTTCATGGTAGCTCATCATAAGACTACCCCTTACCATCCACAAGCAAATGGAACTATCGAAGCATTTAAAAAAATATTGAGTCATACCTTGACTAAAATTTGTGACATTGGTAGACGAGATTGGGATGAAAAAGTATCAATAGTTCTATGGGCGTATAGGACAACCTACAAGAGGTTGAATAAAGCCACACCATTCCAATTGGTGTTTGGTGTAGAGGATGTCTTACCCATTGAATTTATGATACCTTCTCTACACATAACGTGCGTAGGAGGATTGGATGATGAACAAGTGCTAGTGGAAAGGATTGACAAATTGATGAAATTGGATGAGAGACGATCATTGTCCAGGTGGAGTCAAAATAATAAAAAGGATAAACAAAAATCATGACATGATCACCACATCAGAAACAAACAATTTGAGATTGGGCATATGGTATTGTTATATGATTCTAAGTTTCTGTGCTATCCCAGAAAGCTAAAAGTCCATTGGTTGGGTCCCCATATCATCTCAGATATCCTTAATTCAGGCGACTGCCATTTGAGAGTGCTGGATGGAATGAGATTACTAGGCCATTTCAATGGAAGTAGGTTGAAGCCCTAATATAAATAAGTCTTCTTGGTGTTTGTAATAAGGCAATATTTCCATTTAGTATAAGTATCTTTTTATGTAATTTTCCTTTCTTGTGTTTCCCTTTCTCATCATTTGTTATGTTATTTTTTTTACACCTTAAGCACCGGTAACCACATTAATTTTTAAAGGTTGTGCATGCACAGAGGACTGCACATCTGTTTTAGTGTGGGGTGGAGTAATGTGAAGTATAGGCCCATAATACAAATTGAAGCTCGGCAGTAGAAGTTGTAGTGAATTTCCCAGTTGATGGATACAAAGTGCGCAAGGATGAAGGAAGCGCATGGAAGAAGAGGTGGATGAAAAAGGTTGGTGTTAGGATAATACTAGAGAAACCATGTATAGAGGAAGAAGTGTAGGAAGAAGGGCAGAAGAAGTTCCTTTGGCATTGTTAACACACGCATAAGAGTCTTCTGTCAGGATGGATTGTTTACACGCCAAAAGGTTATAGAAGTTTTTTGTGCAAGATTGGGTGCATGTAATTGATGGCACAGGTGGGATTGGTGGAAAAATTCACATTTAGTACTAAGTACGGTGGTAGGTAAAATAACATTTAATGCTGGAAAGAAGGAAAAGCTATAAATAAGAAGTCAGGAACTTCATTATTTACCTTGCATTTACAAAGAGAAAAGAGCTCTCGCGAACTAGGGCATCCAAAGGTGATCTGTGCAAAGAAAAATTGAATAAATCTGAGAGGAAGTGACTAGAGCATATCCAAAAACTAGTAGGAAAGGAGTACATGGGCATGGAGGAATCTGTTGAGAAAGAAGTTATTGAAGTGCCGTCTTGTGGAAGAATTGTTCCAGTTAGGGTTTGGCGGCTAGGGCATGGTATAGGAGGGTTTCTTCACAAGGTTGTGAATTAGGGTTGGATAAAGTGGTAGAGTAGAGCAAGGAAAAGAAACTTGAAGTGATAACCTAACTAGAAGAATGGCACCGAAGAAAGAAACAATCTCACCTAAAAAGTAGAAGGGCAAGTGCAAGGGGAGGCAAACAGCTGCCATCACAAGCACAAATGAAGAATGGTACATGGAGATGCAATACCCAGATGGGGTATTGCTAGGAAAAGAATGGGAATCTCATTTGCAGAAGATGTCTATAAGTGACTATAATCACCGCACCGGCATGACAGAAAAATAAATGGATTTGGAGTTGGTTCACCCAACAAATAAGAGGACACCAAAGGGCATGCCCATCTACAGTGACGAAGTAAAGGTTAAATTAGAGAAGGCAGGATTACTACAACTTTACAAATTTCCTACTTTGGAAAACTTGAGCACCTCTACCAGTGGCTAATGGTTCACGTTCACGAAGACCATTTTTATTTTGTGGGGAAAAAGATGCACATAACTCCCCATTTAATTTCCAAGTTCATAGGCCTTATCTACAAAGGGGATAGCATTGATGATGACCTAAGTGACAAGGAGGCCATCAAGGAAATATTTGTTTCATATGACTATAAGAAAGGATCGTGATAATTTGACATCGCAGAGATCCCTGACCCTATGATGAGGATGGCCGTGTGCTTGGTAAAAAATATCAATGACCAAGAGATATGGACTCAAGTGAACAAGGTACAGCTGAATGTTTGACAGAAAATATCTGAGGGGACCATCTATAACTTGTTCCACTTTCATCACTGATGAAATCATTAGCAGCGCACAAGAAGGTGAGAAGATACTATTTGGTAATTTCCTCTTCACAATTGTCTTCTTAGAGATTAGAGTGCCCGATGGGATGGAAAGGTTTATTTGGGAGTACCCAGAAGAGGATCCCTTACCCATGAAGTGGTTCAAAAAATATACTTGTGAGACCATGACAACCACTCACAAGGTGCATTTAGAGAAATGGTACAAGCACATGCAGGACACGTTTGGGGTGGAATGGAGGATTATAAAGAAATTACCCACGCTCGTACATGGAGAGGTAGAATTCACAGTATATCAACACTTCTGAATTGACATATTTAGGTTGATAGATGAAACAATGAGTCCATGGTGTAATCTTTCCTTCTCCTTCTTTGCACAATACTTCCAAGGGGATGTGAACATATTCAAAGGGGCCAATAGACTAAGGTTTAACCTTAGTGAGGTGGATCGAGACAATAGAGAGCTGCACAGAAAGTTGGTTTACCTCAAGAAGCATGCATATATGGAGAGATATGTCTCCCATGAGATACATATGATGAAACTAGTGACATTGCCAATCCCTAGAAGAGCTACAACAAGAATATACCTTCACATCAGGACAAAATTTGAAAAGGGCACATACTTGGAAAATGATGTATCCATTTATGAGGACCCCACAGGAAGAAAGAATCCCACACAAAAGATGAGGGAAAGATAAGAGGTGTAGAAAGCACCAAGTGTTCAGGCTACAAAAACATTAAGTGTGTCAGAGACAAGCACTAAGCCCAGTACTTACGCTTGGAGAAAGAAGTCCCTGATGAAAAAAAAGAATCCAGAGGAAGAAGGGTCGGAGCACAAGGAACCCATCACCCATGAGAGGTCACCAGAGTAGGAGGAGAAGGAAGTAGAATATCCTTCTAGGAAGAAGCAGAAGGTGACAAAATAAAATGATTTAGAGGATACAGAGAGCTTGAAGGCATATCAAGGCGAGAGAGATGATGATGATGAAGATGAACCAGGAGGCGAGGACCATCCTATCTATGAGGTTGATGACTTAGAGGAGGAAGGAGAGGATGAAGAAAATGAGTACATATTTTTCAAGAGGAAGAATGAAAAGGAAGAATAGGATACTCAGTACAAGGGGGTAAGTGAGGAAGTTAAAAAATAGCAAAGGACCCCAAGCCTCACTAAGGAAAAAATAGAAGAGGTCGCAGAGAAATAAGTAGCCAAGATTATCGAAGACCTAGTAGAGAAAGAGATGGAATGCATCATGGACCTAGTGATAAAGGAAGAAGAAGAAGAAAGCGTAGAAAAGCAATATGGCAACATGGGAGGGGACCCCAATTTGGCTGTGAGATTTCCTAAGGCCGCACACATAGGGAGAAAAGTGTAAAGGAATCATAGGTTCAGAGGATGGGCTATATTGATGATTTGAACAAGGTATTGCATGCATGATTTTAAAGCACCATACCAACAGAGAAACTCTTGGATATGGCATTATTTGATGAGGAAGGTATATACCCTCAGATGAGGAAAATGTATTTCTTGGGAATTTTAGTCCCATATTGACGAACCAAAATTTGAGGTAAGCCAAGGGGTAAATAATGAAGGTACTAGAGTCAAAAGGTGACAACCCCTTGGTATAATGCTCAGTGGCTATTAGACGAGAAAATATATAATGTGTTGAAAAAGGTTTTGGTGGAAGTATAGGCCATACTCTTTGGGAGGAATGAAAGGGTAAAGTTCCTAGAGTCAGAATTGAAGAAGAAGAGAAGAAGAGATGGAGAAAATAACCAAGGAATTAAAGCGGGAGGAACTAATTAGTGTGACAACTAAGGCGTGAGTTGAAAGAAGAGAAGGATAAGGGTGCGTGATATCTACAAGAAATTAGAAATGATCAAAGATGCCATATTCTTGAAACATCCAGATCTAACACCACCATTAGAGAAGAATGGATCCACCCTCGAGTGTTTAGAGGACTTGAACCTTGCATCCTCACAATGCAAAGACAGGACCAGTATCCTTGGAGTCTATACAGAGGAGGAATCAGTGCACATAAGGAAAAGGAGGACAAGATGAAGGTTGTGGAAATTGTTATCGAGTACAAGAAAGTCCTCGCCTATGTAAAATTCATCATCCACAGTCGTTGAGACCACTTATGAAAACTACATCAATAGAGATAGAGAGGTGAGATCATTGTGGTTCGCCACCCATGAAGCAAAGCTCAAGGAGTTCCAGGAGAAGAACAAGGGGAATAAGGTAGAACGTGAAAAAATTCTAGCTGACGGTTTTAGAAGAAATCAGAGGCTATTGAGACCTTATGGGGCTCAATAAAAAATTGGCTGAAAGAGATTGTATCCCCAGATCACTCGAAGGATGGTCGCGCTCAAGGATTTGGGAAAACAGTTAGAGGGGATCATGGAAATGATGAATACCCTAAGAGAAGGGCTAAGCTTTGAAGAGGTGAGCACCTTAGTCAGATACCTTTGTCAATAGGCACAGAGTGAGGTCAATACCTATAATAAGCTGGAGGTAGACTTGAAGAAAAAATTTCCTCTCCTCTTGCAGAAATAATCAGAGGTCCCCATTCTTTGATTCTTCCCCAAAATTCTTCATTCTTTTATTCTTTCTCCAAACTATTCAAGGAAATTCATTATTTATTCTTTGATAAGGTGTTCTCCGAGGGAGAAGAATAGGTGTAATGTGAGATGACGTTGGGCCCCTAAAATATTGGCTAAGTACAAGAAGGCGCGTAGGTGTACGTATGGCCTATTTGAAGAAGGGGGTACATAAGGAGAAAGTGCATAGGACACAGGGTTTTATGAGGGTTTTACTAGGACAAGTGGCACACTCACAAGGGAGAGAAAAGATCTTGGGACTTAGCCATATTTGGCATATCAGGAATAACATGAGGAAAACATGAACCTGATTGTGCATGCAAAGTGGATAAGGTGCCATCTTGACAACTTGGTGCCCACAGAAGGAATATACCTTGTGATTGAAGATTCCAGAAGGTCATCATGGAAAATGGATGGAGAGCTCAGCATTTAAAGAGGCATGCTCCCATAGAGGACCACTTGGACACATGGAAAGCAATCTAAAACTTAAAAAAGGCATGGTGGTGCTTGATAAGGCTATATATATGAGCGCTTGGTAGAATAGAAAATGGGACACATAGAGATACATGGAGAGACCAAGAATTGAAGAGAGGAGAAGCCATGCAAGAGTTTTGTGAAAGATCCATAGGTTTGGGTTTATGAGGATCTATAGGATTATGTTGTATCAAGGGGATGGGTCTGAAAATTATTTTTTCTTTGAACTATGAGGGGACTAAGTCCTAGTTCCGATGCGTGACATTGGTCTATGCACTATGATATGGATATGTGAATGCCCCAGTTTATGTAACTGTGGTTGTCAACATGCTTAATATGAATATATGTGTGTTTCTAGTTCTACTTACATCTTTATGGATCAGATTATATATACATTTCATATGAGTGGGTGTAAACCCTTGTGCATTTGTTTTATATTATGATTCGGATCTATGTTCTATAATTCTTTTCTTATATGAATGAACACATTGGTCTAGAATCTATTCTGATCTCTAAGATTAATGTATGCTTTCTTTCCAATCTATTCACTTAATTTTCTGTCGTAAATAATACATTCTCACATGACTCATATAAAAGAGGGACTCGGCACCCGCGCGTGCCTCGGGTGAGCACCTAACACCCACTGGGTGATAGGCCGACGCGCATGCAATTTCCTTGTTCTTTGTGAGGGCATAAAAATGACTACAACTAGTGTGAAAAAGACTTCGTGGAGTTCATAATTGGTTATGTTAGTGGATGTGTAATGCAAGAAAATATTAGTTGTGAAAATGTGAGAAAACATACAAACTTGCTTCCCCAATATAATCTTCTCAAACAAGAAATCAGATAGAGCAATGGATTGAAAGGGGGAGAGAGAAAAATACCCGCACTTACCTAAAAGTTGCAAAGATTCTCCTTTGATGTGTTGGATTTTCTCTAGGATTGATTGATTGTTGCTTTAGATGTTGGTGGAGACAGATGTACCTCCCCTTACTTTCTTGATGATTGCTTGATGTAGATGATGATAGGTTGATTGTAGGTGAATTATGGATTGATTGAATATGGATGATGGATTTATTGGTAAAAATGGTAGAGGATAGTTATGGATTTCCAATATCTTCTAAGTTATCTCTCATGGAGGAGGAGAGCTCAATTTATAGTTTGTGGGTGAAGGATACATGTGAGGATGGAGAATTCTAGAGTTAGAGGATTTTAGAATTTGAAAGAAGATTCAATGGAGGGTGGGAGGTTTATTTGAATTTTTAAATATGAAAGAGGGAAATTTAGAGAGGCTTCTAGAAATAAAATCCTCTAGATTTAGAGGTGAGGATGTGATTAGGATTAGAATTAGATTAGATTAATAAATGATCATTATAGGTGGGGTTACATGGAAAGGCTAGGTGTAGGGATGTGTAGGGTATGTGGTTGGTGAGGTGTAGGAATATTAAATTCCTATAAAAATTAATGAAGGATTAAAATAGGATAATAGGATATAATAAGGAAATTAAAGTGATTAATGAAAAATTAGGATATAATAATGGATTTAAAGGAAATGATAGGATAAAAAATAAATGATAAAGGGTGAATATGATAAAATGGCTTAAATAATAATAGTTAATCTTGTTATTAATTATTATATGGATGATGTTGGGATACTTGTGATACAAGTTAATCGTAATTAACTATGTCAAAATTTTAGATGTCTACATTTTCCCCCTCTTTGAATGGTTATTGCAGAGCAATGAAAGTTCAAAGAAAAAGAAGAAAAGATGTTATGATGGTGATATGATGCCCCCTTGAGGGGTTAGGTGGGGAGGAATGAGTCAGGTAACCACTCAAAAAGAGGAGAGGATTAAGTGATTAGATGAGAGAGGATGAGAAGATTTGAGGATGTAGAGGAGTAGGATTAGAAGATTAGAAGATAGGAGTATTAGAGGAATAGGAGATTATAAGAATATAATGCAGAATAGAGGATTAGAGGAGTAGGAGAGAGGATTATAAGAATAGGAGATGAGGAGATAGGATTAGAGGAATAAGAGAGAGGATTAGAGGAATATGAGAGTATGGGAGTAGGATATAGGGGATTTTTGAGTAGAGGATTCCATAGTCAATGATTTATGACCAAGGTGAGGATTTAGGATGAGATGATGCCTTGGTTAAGGGGTTATATTTTGAGGATTTTGGATTATAGGATTCCATAGTCAAGGGGTGAGGATTAAATATTTGGGATTTGTTTTGAGAATGTTGGATGTGACAATGTTATATTTGAGGATTCTTGATATGAAGATAGGGTATAGGATGTTGGATTTGGAGGATTAGCTGATTGAGGATGTTTTGATTGATTTTGATGATAAGACATTGATGAGGAGAGTATTAGGGATGATGATCAAGTTTGAGTGCGAGGATGTTATAAGATGCCCTAGCTAGGGGGTTGAGGATTTTTGATTGTGGATGTAAGAGGATAAGATTTGGATGCAGATAGTGATTGATTGATGAAATAATTGATTGATTAGGAGGATGAGGAGGTTAGATAGTTTATTAGGTGATGATGATGAAAGATGACGAGTCTATTACAATTGGAACATGGGAAATAGAAGATAACTCAACTATGGATTTGATTATTCATTGCACCCCACTGAAGAACTAATCAATTAGTTAGCATGTGATTTAAGAAACTTGTTGGTTACTTGAGTTAGGTGTTTGGTATCTAGACAGCTATTAATTAGTTCTATTTCAGGTTTTTAAACTCTCGTTGTTCTATTTGAGATCTTCTACTTGTTCCATCAAAGATATTTTACTTAGTCTTTTTAAAATCCTAGTTGAATAAAAGGGGGTGTGCTACCATAAAGTGCCCACTGTTATCATCATTAGTAGTGTTATGAATGTGGCATAGAGAAATACGCATCGAAGTATAAAGACCATGACGATTGAATTACCAATTTCCCTTATCCTCATATCATTGGACATATTAATATAAAAATATGGTCCTCACTTCAATGGACCGATTAATACAAAAAGATGGTCACCATATCATTGGACCAATATAAAAAGAAACAAAAGGATCCTCATATCATCTGCCAAAATGCAAATGTAGACAAACAAACAAACACACACATTGCATTTTTTATTTTTTGAAGGTTTTGAATGTTTAGATTTGGAGTTTGGATGTTTAAATTATTTGATGTTGGATTTTTTGACATTGGATTTTTGGATTTTAGATTTTGGGATGTTTTTTATTTTTTTGAAATTGGATGTTTGGAATTTTTTGACATTAGAGTTTTGGATTTTAGATTTTGGATGTTGGATTTGGAAGTTTTGGATTTTTTTGGATGTTGGATTTTTGGATGAGTGATGGGGGGATGGGAAGGGATGTAAGGTGGGATTTTAATTTCTCCTATAATTCCCAAAGTGTGTTTGGGTTGGATGAAAGGTAAGTATTGAGATAAGTTGGATAGGGTGGATGTGATAGGGATTGGGTGATAATTTAGGGTGAGGGATGTGGTATGGGGTAAGATGGGGGATGGGGAAAATGATAATATATGCCCCCAAGTATAGGGGGTGGATTGAGGGATAGATGTGGTGTGCCCCAAAGTGTAAAGGATGGTGGCTTGTGTGGATGGATGGATGGGTTATATTTTTCTCCCAGGTGTGGGGTAGGATGGGAGGTGAGGATTAGCTAAAATGGATGATGCCCCTAGTCATGATGATGATAGTTTAAAATGGACATGATGAGGACTAGATGAAAGGGAAAGGATCATCGTCTTCCCATGGATGTTTGATCCATGGGGAAAATGATGTGGATGTGATGGATGAAAAGAAAATAACATTAGTGATGAACAAAAGATGAGCCTAATGGAACATGTTGTAAGGCAAGAGTCAGACTAAAACAAAAGTGTCACCAACGTTTAAACAATACTTGGAAATATGCAAGCCCTAAGTCTCTTCAAGATCAAAGTGTGTGTGATTATGATGGTTAATTGCCACTTAAAGTGAAGACTTAATGGTTTGTATGTGAAGACAAAATAGCCAATGTATAGGGATTGATTAAGTCAAATAGGTATATGGAGGGTGAACGAAGGGTTAAGCTGTGCATTGCTCCACTGCAAACCAAGTGTCCATAGCCCTGATGTAGATACATCTGATTCTTGTCACAACATTTCTATACTATCAGCCATGCATCCATATCCCTAGTAGAGTTTCTGGAAACACCCCTAGAGAGAGTCTTGAGGTGGATTTAATTTATTATTTTTAATCTTGAGATGATTTTTTTTCGATCTTTTACATTTTTACATTTGGATTTTTTTGTGCACAAAGAGCTTCAAATCTCTTAAAAACTCTCAAGGGGTTAGGAATCACTAGTGGCTTGATGGGGAGATGGAGATGAGTGTGGAGATGACATTGGCTAGAGTGTCAATAGACATGCCCAAGGGTCTTCACCACAAGTTGATTAAGTGTGCTTAAGTGTGTGGATCTCTAGGATGAAATTGTGCTTAAATTTTGGAGGTAATGATAGACCAAGGGCATAAAGTTGTAGTAGGTATGATTGTCTTAAAACATGTGCGAGAAAGCTGATCAAGTGTTCAAATGAATATATTAGAAGAGGATATGAATGGATGTGAAGATGATAATGGATTAGATGCAAAGGGATTTGGATGTTGGATGGAAGGAGGATGGGTGGGAAGGAAAGAACATCCATGCGTAGGTGATGAATTATGTGCTCAATCCATTTTTAGGTGTTTAGTATTTGTAAGGGAGTTAAATGATTTGTGATTGGGTTGAGTGGTTGGGATGGTAGGATCAACAAGAGGAGTGTTAGAAATGGTTTGTGATGGAGTAGTGGGAGGGACATTGTTAGTGTTAGGTTTATACCCTAAGCCTAAATGACTTGGATTTTGATGAAGGGAGATGGGTTCACGAATTCCTTGTTCATGGATGCCTAATCCTTTGCCTCGATGTTTCATATTAGAAAATATATTTTTGTCTATAACATATGAAGTGGATGGGGAAGATGATTCCATGTGGTCATCATGAGACTGGGGGGTTGTAGTTTTTTCATCCGCTAAGAGGCCAGACTTAACAAAGGATGGGAGGTGAGATTTGTTTTGGTTTTTGGTTGGTGAGGGATTTTTGGATGTACGATGAGATTTGGATGATTAAGGATGTTTGGATGTCAAGTGGGGTTTGGATGATGGACAATGGTTAGGGCTATGATTGGGATGGAAATGTGGTGGATAGAGAGTTATAAGGATAAGAATTCCTTTGTTAATGATATTTTGGACATAAGACCTAACTTGGATGCACCGATTAGTCAAATGTCCATGGGTGTGATGGAAGTCATAATAATAGTGTTCCCGATACCAAGATGGTTTGGGAAGGTTTTGATTGTGATTTGATTATGGGGATGGATGATCATGTTGATTTGATTGGGGATGGATGATCATGTTGAATAATAAAAGTTTTTTAGAGTTGGGTTTTATGGAAGATGGTGGTAAAGGATTCTCCTAAAGGAGTGAAGTGGTTTGGGTTAAATGGGTTTGGGGGAGTAGGAAGTAAAGGTGCGGGATTGGGTGGATAATAAGATGGTTTGGTTGATTTGGATTTATGAGTTGGATTAGACGATGGATTGGTGGTGGCTTAGAATAAGTGAAGGGGATGGATTTAGGCTTGGGGGATTTGTAGTGGATGATGATTTGGGCTTGGAGGCCAAAGTAGATTTAGTTGATTTTGGATTGGTTGGAATATGTGGTTTTGAGGTAGATGGTTTTTACTTAGGATTAGATTGTTTGGGATTATTAGATGTAGATGAAGGGGGTGGGGTAGATTTAGATGAAGGGGATGGGTGTGATATGGGGGTCACATTAGATTTGAGTGATGTTGGGGATGAAGGAGATTTGGGAGATGGGTGTGGTGTAGGAACCACATTAGATTTGGTCATTTAGGGGATGAAGTAGATGAAGGTGGAATAAGATACTCATTAGATTGGGTAGGAGAAGGGGTGGGGAGAGGATTAGGATTAGATTTGTTAGGTTTGGGAGTTGGTGACTTAGGAGTCACTTTAGATGTTTTAGGATTGGGGGATGGTGGAGATGAAATAGGATTAGAGGATAGGATAGTGTTAGGTTTGGGTGATGAAGGGGGTTAAGACATGATTAGATGTAGATGATGAGGATGAGGGTGGTGCATAGGGAGTCCACATTATGGATGGCTTTAGGATTGGGGGTAGAAGGGGATGGGGGGTGACTTAGGAGTCACTGCATGGATGAGATAGTTTTGATAGGATTGGCGTAGGTGATGGAGGGGATGAAATAGGATTAGAGGGATAAATTTGATGGTGGATTAGGGGATTGTGGGACTATCTAGGAGAAATTCCTGTAGGATTGGAATGGGTTGATGAAGATGACGAGGATGGAAGAATAAGATGAGATGTGGGTGATAATTTTTTTGGGTTAAGTTGTTCGGATTGTTGTGGATATGTGAATGGGACTCAATTATAGGTTTTACGATGATTAGGTTTGGGAGTTGAGGTTTTGGATGGTGGTGGATTATCTGCATGGTTTTTTATGGGATGATGGTTTAGGTCATGATGATTGATAGGGGATTCATTTTGAGGTTGGGGTTTGGGATGGTTGTGTGTGTTTGGGCTTGGTGGCTAGATTAGAAAGGACATAAAGGAGGTCATCTTAGTCCATGTCAAAGTTGGCGAGATGGTAAAAGTAGATGAAATTGGTTTTCTGGGATAGTGATTTATGTTGATTAGGCTGGGGGTGGATTGGGATAATTCAGTTTCCTAAAGGAGAAGGTCAATGGGGTGAGAAGTAGGGATATTAGGAAGGGGAAATTTGTGGATGGCGTTTGGTTAAGAGATGATGGTTTAGGAGGTGATTGGTTGATTGAAGATTTAAGATCATATTTGTTGGTTAAGTAGCTGGATGGTTTTTAGGAGGTTAGAGTCTACATGAGATGGTTGTTTTGGATAGTGGGGAGATGTTTGGTTAAGGTAAGATGTGAGGTTTAATATTTATTTGTTAATGCGTTGGATAGTGCAGTGGACTTCATGGTCAAAGCGAGAGGGTTGAATTTTATGGATTGGGGATGATGGGATAACTTGGTTTATGGATTTAGAAAAGAGGTAGGGGTTTGGATGTTGGTTTAGAGAGGATGGGGATTGAGGATCAAAGGCCATGGTTAGATAGGATGTGTGGGAGATTATATTTGGATTAGGATTGTGGATTAAGGATGGTGATGGGATTAGGATTGGGATTGTGTGATTAAGGATAGTTAATGATGATTATAATGATGTTCGATTGATTAAAATTTTAAAATGATAGGATGGTTAAGGGTGTTCACAAGTAAGAAAAAAACATGAAACACACACCCTAACTAGTCAAGTGGGATTATAATCAAGCTATAGCCTGCTTTCAATACCACACACCGACGGTGGTGCCACAAATTGGATCTCCACCTATGTGTCAATGTGGGTTTGGTTAATGAGTGATCTTGGGGAGTGTGGCCTCCTTGCACTATAGCTTGAAATGTAGGCCAAATAGGTTTCCTAGTCTAGGATACACAAGCTCACTATGGGAGTCCCCGATATACCTTGCAGTACGTGGGGCCTAAGCCCGTGTTGCAAGGATGTTGTTTAAGTCCTAGGTGTTGGTACATAAAATCCCCTCACTTCACGTCACTCTTAAAAAAAGTAAGCACTTAGCTAATAATGACATTTGTCTAAGAATTTGTATACCCTGCTGGAACATGGGGTGTGTCTACGTGCGTGGAGGTGAATCCCACAGTCACAAGACCCCCAGGACTATGGAAAGTGCATGGATATCACTTCCACGCATCACATTTCCCCTACAAAATAAAAATGGGAAGGCTAGTTTTTTTTCATCCTCAAGATCGTCCTAGGACGTGAGAGGAAAACATACACTGTTTTACCTTTGGGGTGAACAAGAAACAAAAGAAGACACAAAAAGGATGATAAATTCAATAAAATGGATGCAAGATAAAATGATTGAAAATTATGTAATGGGTTCTTCAATAGGAGTCCATGCAAAACTAATATTAGTAGTTTGATTATAACCCCAATGTCTTGGACCGATCATGCTACAAAACAAAGGGTTAGTAGTTTTAGACTAATTTTTGGGAAGAGTTTCTTTGGTAAGCGTAGGAATATTGCTGCACACAAAGTGTTAGTAGTTTGGAACAAGAAAATATAACTCAATGTGTAGTTAAAATGAAAAAGGCACTATTTAGGCAAAAAGTAAAACCATGAATAAATTATATTATGAAAGTTCTAAATTAAAGGTACTTTCATTGTATAGATATTTTTGATAGGCCTTTCTTGAGAAAAAAAAATGGAGTCGTCATCTCGGGATCAAAAGTTGTATGGATCTCAGAAGGTAGGAAAAAAAAATTAAAACAAGGCGCCAATAACAAAAGTTCCAATTCAGGACATAGGTGCCAGAATAGAACACAAAATTTAGGACATAGGTGCCAACAGAAACAAAAGCATTAAACCTGTCAGAAAATAGAGTTAGAGCATAAAAAAGCACCATTAGTGTGCAGCATAGATCCCTGCAACCAATACACACAAAAGTGTTGTTTTAGGTCAAAGGTGTTGTTTCTTTTTCATGGAGTGGAATGACATGTCAAAATGCTAAGCCCAAAATTGACACAAAAATTTGAAGGTGTAAACAAAAGTGAGAATTCTTTTTCAACTTTGGACAACATTGTTTTAAGGATAAAATAGAGTTAGAAAAAAAAAAAATGGGGGTGTAAGCCCCAATGTGGGCACCAAAAATGTATATGTTAAGAAAATATTAGTTGTGAAGTTATAAACCAAAAACAATTAAACTTGTCCTCCTAATCTAATCTTTCAACAATACCTTAGATAGAGAAATAGATGGAAAGGGGGAGAGATAAATCAATACCTTGCACTTACCAAACTTGCAAATTCAATGCTCCTCGTTTTTGTGTTGGATTTACTCTTGGATTGAACTTGGATGCTTCAGATTTGTGTGGAGAAACTTGGGTAGCACCTCCCCTTGATTTTTTTGGCTTGATTGATGAAAGATGGCAGATGAATTGATCGGAGATTGTGGATGATTGAAGATGGATAAAATAAAATGGCAGATATTTTTTATGGATTCTTCCTTCTTGTTCCCAACTAACTCTCATGAAGAAGGAGAGTTCAATTTAAAGTTTTTGGGAGAGAAAATGGAGGGTGAATATCCTTCCAAGTAGGATGAGGATCAATGGTTAGAAATTGATGAGAAGATTGGAGGATTCTAGAATGGAGATTTCTAGAATTTGAATTAAAAAATCATGGAGGGAAGAAGATTCCATTGAATTAAAAATTCAATAGAAGGAGAAGTTTAGAGAGGATTATATAAATAGAAGCCTCTAGATTTAGATGTGGAGGATGTGATTAGGATTATAATTAGATTAGCTTAAATAAATATGATTATAGGTGTGATTACATGGAAAGGATAGGTGTAGGTAGGTGTAGAAAAGGTGGGTAGGTGGGTGTAGGAATATTAAATTCCTATAAAATGTTAATAAAGATTAATGGTGGGATAATAGGATATTAATAATGAATTAAAGGATTAAAGATGAGATGATAGGATATTAGATAAATGATAAAGGATATATGTGATAAAAGGGATTAATAATAATAATAATCTTGTGATTAATTATTATAGGGATTTCGATGGTGATGATGTTAGGATATTTGCAAGACAAATTAATCATAATTAATTATGTCTTCAATCCTTAAAATCTTTAAAATAACCTTACTTTCACTCTGCATATTCTATGTATAAACTTTCAAGGCTCAATTCTAAGTACAAGGTCTTAATTCTCATGTTTACATCTAACCCTTCTTAACAACACTTGTATCTTGGATCCTAGAATGTCTTGATTTTATCATTATTGTGAACCTTAAATTATTTCATTTCTCTTGAATCTTGATTAGGGCTTTATGTGGATGATCTCTTCCAATTTTTAGCTCCTAAATACCTTAAGGAAGACCTTCAACCAGATCATTCAAATTAAGCACTTAATCCTTAAAAGTTAACACCTAACAGGTTAGGCTATACAACTGATCAAATAATGTGTGGGAGTCCCACTGGGCAATGCTAAGAACTTTATACAAGGCATAAATCCTTTTAAATGATTGAAATGAGGACTATGAATATATATTTTTCTCAAACCTTCCTTCAAGTATCTTTAAAACATTCCTCAAGGTTCCAGATAGGTTGAAATTCTTTAATGGAGTACCCTAACTAGTTGGTTTCTATCTCTCACGAGTGATTTCTTTGTCGATGCTACAAAATTGGTTACATATGGAAGAAGTTATTTTACACAAAATGGACTAATCAAACTTTACAACCTTTTAGATATGTATTAAACCCTTATTGACAATTTAGTAGAGTACAAATTGTTAAAGTATTTTCTAAGGATGGAATCCTCTGAAACTTATCTAGAGACTCATATGCCTTACACTGTAGAAGAGGCCATGGATTCTAGACTTCAAGACGCCAATTTTCAAAGAGTTGAGGCCGAATAAATATCATTTTCATTGAATTAACAAGTTGATTTGGTCTGTGCAGTTGGATTATTACAACTTAATTCAGCTTTGAATTTTTTTTAATTTCTATCATCAATTGTTTGGAAATACATATTTAACAGTTTGAAAACCACAGATTTTAAACCCAAAGACAGAGTGGTTGTACGTTACATATAATGATTTCACCTGTGCATAGGAATAATAGAACATGAGCGAAGTCTATTGTTAGTTCAACTTCCAAATGAGTTGGATGGTAATCACTTGAGATGAGTGGACCTACATTAATCCTATGTTATTTATTTACACATGAGATCCAATGAAAACATGCAAATTCCTCCTCAGTGTACTGTATTCCATACATGATAACATGTCATTAAATGCATTCTACAAGAGACATGGGTAAACTATCTTCTCATTTGTGAGATGGTAGTATCCTAGAATGCATTACTAGAATAGCTCCATTTTTTCACATTCTGTAGGTCATAGGGATTAATTTCATGAATAGGTACCTTGTGACTCTTTATCTTGTCTACAGTAATCATGCACTAGAACACCAATCAAGTGCTCGAAAAAGCACTAAAATTTTGACTTATGAAATATCACTCAAGAAGGATTCAAGTCAGATCAACATAAACATGGAATTCATTAGCAATCAAATACAAATACCCAAACATGTTGGGGAGTATCTCATCCAAGATTTGAGATTCATAACATTATCTTGAAATCAGGTAACATTCAAACACCAAACCAAGGTACTCATAGTTTGTAAACTTAAATCTTGTCATGGAAAAAAACAGGAAGTGTTCTCTTATATTTTGTATTCTATTACAGAAATGAGATTCTTACATTGCCTTCTCAAGGCTCCACCTCCATAGGAATTACTTACTGTCAATCCAATCATTACCAAAGGATTTCCATTGAGCTAAAACTATCTTTCATATTACTTTTGAACCGTAACTAACTTCTTGTTTACCTGTCATGACTCAAAAACATAGAAAAGACATCTTTATGGGATTATCTAAGGCACACTTGTCATTAATATTTACATTCATTAGTTACTAATTAATGTAGGTGTACTTAGCTTTAATGAATAGGTGTGTATGAAGGGTTACAAACCTTCATGGTTAGGTCTATATATACATATAATCATGGCTCTCCCAAATGATCAATTTGGTGAATTATATTCTTGATATAGGATTTAGGAGGTTTCCCCCTCGAAGTGGATTAATAATTTATTATATATTTTGACATATTTGTTGTTATATTCAATTAATTTCATTACAAATGGTATCAAAGCATCGATTTCAAAAATGACTGGTTTTTTCTCTATATCTCACCGATGGATGTGAATTTATCATATTTTTAACCACATTTGGAAATACATATTATAAAGCTTCAGTAAAAATTTCAGAATTTTTTCTGCTATTTTCTGAGAGTTATTGAAATTATAATATTTATAATAAAATCATCTACATGTTGAATTTTTCAGAATTTGAAAAAATTGTATATATTTTTGAAAATCTACTTAAATTTCCATATAATGTAGTATATGATGAGACATTTCCAAAAAGTCCAATTTTGTGAATTTTAGAGTAGCACGATGAAAGTTATGGCCATTTGAAGTAAAGGGTGTCATACTCCAATAAATGCAAGTGGTTGAACTATTAAATCAAGCCTTTGTCAGGTTTACAACCATGTAAAACATCCCCCGAAACCTGACACACTGATGGTAGAAGTTGGGTCCTTCAAAGAAATTGTAGAGTCCTGAAATACAAAGGGTGGAACTCAAGACTTATTTTGCATCATAGAACCTCCAGATCACTCTTAACAGAAGTCAAAATTTGTTTTATAACCTTCAACCTCTGAAATTATCTTTGGTGGAACTTGGCCTCTGCAATGCAATTACCAACCTCTGATTTTTATTTTGGTCACATTTCAGTTTCAATAATCAAATTGAAATTTACATGTAAATTGTAATTGAGAATCTGAAACCCGAAATGCACTCATTTATTTATTTTTCAGGAATCGTAGTTCAATTTACAATTTACATGTAAATTGCAAATCCAAACTCGAAACCTAAAATGCACTAAGAAGATCAGATTTTGGGGATCAGGTTTCACTTGCAATTTGCATGATCGGGGTTTGATTTGTAATTTACATGTAAATTACAAATCAGAACTCGAAACCCAAAATGCACTAAGGTCAGATTTCGGGGATCAAGTTTCACTTGTAAGTTGCAATTTGAAACTTGAAACCTGAAATACACTAAATCCTTTATATTTTGGGTTTTAGAGTTTGAGGAACAATTTGCATGAAAATTACAAATTGATTCCCAAACCTAAAATCTGAAATGCAAAGAAAATATTTCGATTCTTCGACAATTTTCAAGATTTCTAAAAAAATTATTTTTGGGGCGGAGAACAAGGAACATGGAACATGTGGAGATTTACGAAGAGCCTGAAAACTTGGCACACGTGAAAAATGAATTCCTCGGCCTTGAATCAACTACAAATTTTCCCAAGTCCAAAATAATAACATAAGTTATTAAAATATCCCAGGGGTATTCTGGATAACAGTTACAATAGCATGCATAATGTAAGTGCGCTAACATGAAGGTTTACAGTAGTACGAGTAATGTAAGTGTGCTAGCATAAAGGGTTATAGTAGTCCATGTAATGTAAGTGCGCAAGTGTTAGTACACAAAAAATCACATACTTCAGTATATTTCTAAGTCCTAAAAGCATACTAGCATTTACATGATTCCTAAGCAAGAAAACTAGTGGTTGACAACTATCGTTGGCCTCTTTTCTTTGTTCCTAGTTTTTTATTTGGTATTATACACCCTACAACCCAGTTTGAACTTTACTTATTTATCGTTTATGGCTTTAGACATCGGTTTCTAGCTAGGATAATAATGCCCAGATGCTCATGTCCTCTCTGGGTGCCCCTAACCCTTTTCTACCTTACACACTCCTTTTGGGTCTCGTTTATCTTTTGGGAATATTTTTCACTTATGGGTCAACCTTCCACTTTTCAATGAAGAAATTCAAACAAGGGAATCACATAAATACATTTTTATGTGTTCAAAATGAAGGACCAAACACTATGCATATACTTTCATCACCTAAGATTGCATCTAAAGGAACTAAAGAGCACTAAAGGCATCCATCTAGCATCCATTCAGGGGACAAGGGTTGCATCAACTCTGCATACAATGCATAGGAAGGGGAAGTTCATTCTATTCCATCCACACATGTTATACATTTCTACATTTTAGATCTAGCCTATTATCAAGTGTAACTTACACTATGGCATCTTAGGGCACAATTCGTACACACACACAAGAACTACATAGAATTTGAGATGTAGTGCAATGCTCAGTTGTAAGTTCACTCTCAGGGTGACCGCTAGGGTAAGTATGTCTCCCCATTATGCATATTGTTTTAAGAATTTAATGTGGTTTGTGGACTTGTAAAGGTGAATTTTCTATGTTATAGGCTACATGTATCATTGATAATCATAGTGCGAACAACAAGAGATGAACAAGAAGCGACTGCTAGACTCTTGTGACATAGTGAACACCATATTCTAACCATTTACGTAGTCATGGGATCACAGTAGAAGTCTTTAGCACCCAGGTTCCCTTTCCCTAGTGTGGGTGTTATACATACCCAAAATTTCATGGTGTTACTTTGGTGGAATGGTAAAAATCCCCTGTGATGATAAATTTCATTTCCAGAGTAAATGATTAGGTCCAAGTCCCATTTTCTTATCTACAACATGCATATATGACTTATTCTTCTTTATTTATTAGTTCCTTAGCCTTTCTTGCTTTCGCAAATGCTTTTTGCCCCTTTTATTTAGTGTTTTCTTCTTTAGTTACTTTAACCACTGTGGCGGTTGCATAACCTTTGGTCTTCACAGACTGGAGGTTCCATGCTCTTTAATCCGAGACTCCAAACTATGAGTTTTGTACACATGTTGCAAGCTTCTCAGTGTCTTTCTCCCACATTTCCTAACCATTTCCCCTAATTTTAAGCTTGTTGGATACGTATGAAACTCCTCTTCTTTGGTTACTATTCTTATAATGTCAATTGCCTCTTTTCTATATGATCTTGCATTTCTTGATTGTCAAGCGTGTTAGACTTCTTCCTTGTTGTCTTTCTATAAAAACCAAGCTATTTCCCAAAGCATTGTTTGGAGATTATTGATTTTTATTACACTGCTACTCTACTAAAATCCTACTAGAAAGTACACAAACAACTCAATATTTGCTTTATTTCTCTTCTACTTGCATTTGTTACTAGTCTAGATGCAACCGGTCTACTTCAGTATTCTTCCTATTTCTTGATTTTCTTTTACAACCAACACAACTCCCTAGACCAATAGGACTCATCTATGGAAAAGAAGATGAGGGGATAAAGAAAATCATAACCACACTTGGGAATTGTCACATTTCTATGATAGCCAGGTTGGGGATGCTATTTGATTTTATTTAAAGCTTTTAATCTAGAATCAATATTCATTGTTAAATCAATAGCTTGTTTTAAAGAAGTATAATTTGTAAGTTGTTTATTTCCTGTAAGTATATTCTGCTGATATTTCCTTAGCTTATCCATATGGATTTTTTTGGGAAAGGATTTGGAGGAAGTTCTTGTGCACAAAATTTCTTTACTTCTTTATTTTAGAATACCCATAGCTTTTATTTTCTTTATTAATTAGATTTCACGTGCATACAAATAAAGATTACATTTAAAAATTCCTCCCTGCTTATCCCTGTGGATCTACAAGGGAAAGAAGTTTGAGGAAACTTCTGTATATGTGATTTTTATTGTATTTCTTCACAAGTAGTCTTTTATGCAATTCATTATTTTACTAAGGAAATATTAGGGGAAGAAGAAATTTCTTTTGAGAAGCCTTATTTCTTCCTATCATTCTGAGATAAAGTAATAAGAGGAAATAGGAAATCCATAATTATAAATTAGAAGAAATATTTGTTTAAATTAGATTAATCTTTACAATCTACAACAGATGAATATTCATATCCGGCTATTCCTTTTTTATTTTATTTTATTTTAGTGTATAAGTAGCGTTTAATTAAATTAGAAGCAATTTACCTTGTCTATAGATTTATTTTATTTTATTTCCAATAAACAAAAAATCTGAAAACATACTTTAGAATTAATTAGATTTATTTTATTTACCTGCATTTAAAATCTTCTTCAAAAATACAAAAAAAGTAACTACATTGTTTGTTTTTCTTTTCTTTAATTAAATATTTACAATCATATTTAATTGAATTAAAGGGGAAATCAATCAACTTTGTTTAATTCACATTTTTTTCTTTATTTATTTAAAATTAGGAACCTAGATTAATTAAATTTGGAGTGAAAAAAACCCCCCTCATTTCCATAGTAGCCTAATGCTACTAGACCTTAGCTTTAGTCCCTTTGGTTTCTTATGTGTTTTTTATTTCCATTTTCTTAGTTTGTGCCCACATGACCATTCAGGGTCCACAACAATGAAGACGTACATTTTGTGACCCAAATTTTTCACAACCAAACATTGATACATGTTTGACAGAAATTAACCAAGGATTGCGTCAGCTTATCTTCAGGACTACCCTGGTCCCACCTAATATTATTCACTAGCTCATTACTTTGAATGACGAGGCAGATATCTACCAAAGAGTTTTGGGAAAACTAATCTAGGTAGAGATTAGATTTCACAGATCTATGACTTTATCCTTATCCCATCATTTGTCATATCTTCATGAACCTTTTCGGAGAGGAATTCATAGATGAAGAAGGGAAATTTCCCTGTGTTCCACAATGAAGTAGAGTCTTGTTCGATTCTACCAATATTGACCATGACTTTCTGTATGATGATCATCCTTGATCGTAGCATCACCCTTGAGCAAGTAAGACAAGCGTTCATTGTCATCAATGAAAAAATTCCCATTTTTCCAGTTGAGAACATTATGTTGCCTTGATTTCTTATTGTCACTCATGTCTATTCCACCTACATCCTATTTACCCATCCTACTACCATCCCATTCATTTCATTCCAGTTGTCCCAACATGACCTCAGGAGGTCATGTGCATCTAGGAATCATGTGTTGATTCTCAGGCATACAAAATTGGTGAACCCAATGTGAAGGACTAGTTCCTTTTCGTATCCCCTTTCTTTATTTTCTTTCATCCATCCTTCCCCTCTCCCATTATTATGTGGGTGTTTATACACCCCCGGATACGTAGGGTTACGATTATGACATAACCATCTTGGGTCTTAAAGCCTATTACAATCAAGTGTGTATGCAATAGTCATCATCATTGTCAAGGTGGGCTGATAATTACTCACAAAATTTGATCTATCTCCTTGCACTCCCCCTCATCAAGGGTTTAACACTAACTCAATCAATTAGGATTGAGGAGATAGACCAACCTAATTATAGTGCACAATCATTGAGTTCATCCAACTCCAATAACATGACGTTCACAAGAGAACAACAGTTTTTATCCATGGGTCTTGTAAATACCTCATATTAGAATGCAATATGATTCCTTCTCTTCTTATTTACCACCAAATGATGAGCTTCTAGTACAAACTCACCCAAAGCAGTTGATCATCTTAACACTATAGATGAATCCTTAGGTAGGATGCAAGGGTATACAACTTCTCTTCTATAGAAAAATACCCACCCCTCCTCCCAAAATAGAAAATACACCTAAAGAGGGGTGGTCTACAAAAGACCAATTTATAGCAGGGTATCATGTACCTTTGTAACCCAACAAGGCCCAACATATGCCTAAACAAAATGCACAACCTTCACATGGTGATGTGATCTCAACATTAGTAGGTAAAATTAGGAATCAAAAATTACTGAAGCCTCACAACCTACACAATTTTTAGGTTTAAACAATACCTCCCATTATATGCCAAAGCAAAAATATGTTCCTTCTATCAGTTCCTATTAACAACCACCGTATCAGGCCTACTTGGGCCCTCTTAACTTAGGTGACCTCCTTAAAGGTTTAGGAACACTAGGGATGGCCCCTCATCCTTCATATATAGATCTAACACAAGGGTCAGATGTAAGTGTGTTCTCGTATGTGGATCCTCCAAGCAATGCAACATTTCATAGTTTCATGCCCACAAGCCCATACCCTATTATTGTTCCCCCCTACGTACACATATATTCCAAATCTCCTCATATGGATGTGTACTATTTCCCTAGTCATTACGCTCAACAACAAGGGGTTCCTTATGCCCCAACTAATGCCTACATTGTGTTATATCAAACTCCAGTTCCGCCTCCACCTCCCTATCAAGGATTGTCGATGGCCGAGTCATATGCAGTGGGAACATACTCTGAATACCTAAAAGAACCTCTAGACTTCACCATATAAGGTGTCATGCTCCCACAACCATTTCCTGACCTCCCAAAATTTAAGGGGGAGGGAGATCCAAATTCCCATATTAAGTCATATGCCACTGTAATTAGAGAGCTACTCCCTTGGGATGTGGTCATCACAAAATATTTCATAATAATCTTGAAGGGATTTCCCTCGACTGGTACTATAGAATCCAAAAATCCTCTTTCCATTCCTTTAAGAAACTCATATATGAGTTCATTAAGGATTTTGACATGAATAAGTTATTAAGAAGAGGGATTAGAGAATTCCTGCAGATCAAACAAGATCACAACGAGTCCACTTCCCACTTCATTTAAAGGTGGTGGTAAATCCTTCTTATTATTTTAGTGCTCCTAACATGGATCATATGGATATTTTTGACTTATTCCTCCATTCACTTAACCGAGAGACCAAGGAGGAGGTCTAAAAGTTTTTGCTTTGGATATATGAAGAATTCTTAGAGGATGCACTTCGAATTCACTAAATGAAAATAGATATCAGGCGTAAGACTTATGGTCCAAATGGGAGGTTCATCACCCCCACCCAGAACAATTCTAACAATAAAAATGGTTCAAGAAACAATCAAGGACCCAAGGTCCTCAATTGGAACTATGGTGTCACAACAGATGGTGTAAGTGACCAACCCAAGAAGCCAAATGTTGCAAACACCAACAATGTAAATAAAAACAATGTCAGTTTGAATAAACAAAGGAAAAATAACCTTACTCCTATTAATGTATTTGACTTTAGTTTTCCTCCCATTCAAAAAGTTCAAGCCCAGGACCCTAGTCCATATCTGAATCAATTCTCGAGTCGATACCAGAACCAAGGATAAAGGCCTACAAATTATAAGTACAACAACTAGGGCTAATATTTACAATCATATTTAATTGAATTAAAGGGTAAATCAATCAAATTTGTTTAATTCAAATTTGTTTTCTTTATTTATTTAAAATTAGTAACCTAGATTAATTAAATTTGGAGTGAAAAAAACACCCCTCATTTCCATAGTTTCCTATTCTACTAGATCTTAGCTTCAGTCCATTTGGTTTCTTGTTTGTTTGTTTATATTTGCATTTTCTTAGTTTTTGTTGCATATATGACCATTCAAGGTCCACAACAACTGAGACGTAGAGTTTGTGACCCAATTGTGTCACAACCAAACATAGATACATGCTTAAAAGATGTTGACCAAGGCTTGTGTCATCTTATCTTCAGGACTACCCTGGTCCCACCTAACATTATTATTCAAGAACTAATTACTTTAAATGATGAGGCAGATATCACCGATGAGTTTTGGGAGAACCATTCAGGTAGAGATTAGATTTCACGATCTCTGAATTTTCCTTATCCCATCTCTCATCACATCTTCAAAGAGAAATTCGTAGATGAAGAAGGGAAATTTCCCTGTGTTCCGCAATGAAGTAGAGTCTTGTTCGATTCTACTGATATTGACCATGAATTGCATATGGTAGTCATCCTTGATTGAAGCATCGCCCCAGGGGAAGTAAGATAGACATTTATTTCCCTCAGCAAATAAATACCCATTTTTCCTGTTGAGAACATTAGGTTGCCTTGTTTTATTTCTGTCACTTCCATATATTCCACCTACATTCTATTTACCCATGCTATTACCATCCAATTGATTTCTTTCCAGTTTTCCCAACATGACCTCAGGAGGTCAAGTGCATCTAGGAATCACGTGTTGATTCTCGGGTGTACAAAATTGGTGAACCCGTTGTGAAGGACTAGTTCCTTTTCGTATAATATTTCTTTCTTTTCTTTCATCCACCCTTCCCCTCTACCATTATTATGTGGGTGTTTATACACCCCCCAAATATGTGAGGTCAGGATTACGATAGACCTATTTTGGGTCTTAATGCCTAATACAACCAAGTGGGAATGCAACAGTTGCCCTCATTGTAAGGGTGGGCTGATAATTACTCACACATTTTGTTACCTCCTTACATGCCTTATCCTTAGGGATTTAACACCAATTCAATAGTTAGGATTGAGGAGGTAGACCAACTTAATTATAGTGCACAACCAGATTTCTCTAACTCCAATAACATAATGTTCACAGGAGAACAAGGTTTTT
Source organism: Taxus chinensis (assembly GCA_019776745.2). Classification (NCBI taxonomy): domain Eukaryota; kingdom Viridiplantae; phylum Streptophyta; class Pinopsida; order Cupressales; family Taxaceae; genus Taxus; species Taxus chinensis. The sequence continues at coordinate 476,865,861 of CM034154.1, read as the reverse complement.
ATCCACAAGTCTTGTACAAACCTCATATTAATATGCAGTCTGATTCCTTCTCTTATTATTTACCACCAAATGATGAGCTTCTAGCATGACTCACTCAAATTGTTGATCGTGTTAGCACTATAGATGAATCCTTAGGTAGGATGCAAGGGTATATAACTACTCTTCTATGGAAAAATACCACCACCCCTCCTCCCAAAATATAAAATACACCTAAAGAGGGGTGGTCTAAAAAAGACCAATTTTATAACAGGGTATCATATACCTTTATAACCCAACAAGGCCCAACATATGCCTAAACAAAATTCCCAACCTTCACATGGCGATGTGATCTTAACATTAGTAGGTAAAATTAAGGATCACTCCCACCTAGAACAATTCTAACTATCAAAATGGTTCAAGAAATAATCAAGGACCCAATGTCCTCAATCGAAACTATGGTGTCGCAATAGATGGTGTAAGTGACAAACCCAATAAGCCAAATGTTGCAAACACCAACAATGTAAATAACAACAATGTCAGTGTGAATAATCAAAGGAAAAATAACCTTACTCCTATAATGTATTTGACTTTATTTGTCCTCCCATTCAGCAATTTCAAGCCCAGGACCCTAGTCCATATCTGAATCAATTCTCAAGTCGATACTAGAACCAAGGCTAAAGGCCTACAAACTATAACTACAACAACCAAAATCAGAACAACAATCAAAACTATGCACCACAACAAAACCAGAACTAGAGATATAGGGAGTATGACCTCAACTTATATTGTGGGTTCCATAGGGTTATAGGTAACAACACTCAAACTTGTAGGAACTATAAAAAGTTCATACAACATATTCCTTATGATCAAAGACAACTCTTTATTGAGATGTTCTTAGCAAACCCCATGGTAACTTTGTAAGGTACCCACATGGGACTTGTTTCCTTTTAGAACACTACCCTTGGGATTTATAGGGATAATTTACCAAACCACCTCGAAAATGATAAGGTTAATCCTCAGGGTGCAAATAAGGGTAATCCTATAAAGAAAATTTTTCACGAAGCCTCCATGTATACTAATCCACGACTTACTCCTAACTCAGACCAACATAATAAGACTAAGATCATAGGCTGAGTCAAGTTGGATACTGAATTGTAAATCCACATAGCTACCCATAATTATGACTACATGTCACAACCTCTCCTTGTTTATCACTCAGTGTAATATGATGCATCGGTAGTCCTTAAACTAGTGGGGGCTTACAATTTGATTATAGACATAACCAAGGAATTTTCTAACATCTCCTTCTTAGATTTTTTGAAGAAATCCCCAACACACTGATATGCTTTATTAGAATCATTATTCCTTGGTCATTTAGTTCACTTTAGACCTCCTCCAAAGGCCCAAATTAACCATATAGATTTTTATGTCTATTCTCTAGGCCAGCATAAGAGAGACACTAGGTTTTTTTCGATATCAATAAGATGCCCACGGATGTTGAGTTAGGTGATCCTGCATTGTAATTACAAGTATGGATTGAAAAAAATTATGTCAAGAGAGCTATGATTGATGATGGAGCTTTGGTTAACATTGTCCCCTTTTCTTTCTTATAAAATCTATCTTACGGAGAAAAAAATTGTTCAACTCAAAACACGTTAAGAGGCTATGATAGCCTTAAAGCCATGTCCATTAGGACTATAGTTCTCCCATTCACTCTAGGGACTAAGACCATTTTCACTTAATTCTATATCATAGACAAGGAAACCAACTATAATATGATCCTTGGTAGGCCATGGATTCATAGGATGAAGGTAATTCCCTCTACTTTGTTTCAGGAAGTCAGATTCCTTCATTTAGGGAAGGTCTTTGTGGATCAAGGTGATCTGAAGCCATTTGAAATTCACCTATCTAATGTTAAGAAGAAATTTAGGGTCCATTTTGAATTTGAGCTCCCAGAAAATAAATTAAACAAGACTATTCCATCTAGGGGACCGATTCGCACGTCAAAACTTGTTCCAACCACTGAGTGAGATCCACCCAATGCAATTGAAGGGGTGGATATTAATGAAAACAAAGTTTTTGTAGTAGAAAATGTTTCAACAAAAAAACACAGTAGAAATTGTGAAACTTTTAGAGAACAATCTGTCGATTATTCTCCCTTTCGATTCCTTGGGCATAGGCCATGCTCTTGGGATAGCCTCTCTTTCAAAAGAAGGCCTTGGATAGATTTTCATGGCTGATGTTTCCAAGGTTTAGGAAGAGGATTCAAATAATTATGAAACATATATCTTTCAGAAAACTATTTGAATCTTAACTACGATGGAGAAAAATGCCACTATGGTGCAAGGGCACGGGTGATTATCACTTATCCATAAGGGAGAGTTATACCCTTTATTTTCAAATTGAATTTGAATGTATGAACAATGGAGCTGAATACAAAGCTCTACTTCTTGGTCTCATTGTAGCCAAAAGGATAGGTGTGCACAATGTTAGAGTCCTAGGTGACTCACAACTTATTACAAACTAGGTCTCAGAAGTTTATGATATTAGACCACAGCACTTTATTGCTCTTATACCCAAAAATCCAAGATGTGTGAATATCTATGGGAATATTCAGACCCATTATCTTCCATGCAATAGCTATGTCCTAGAGACTAGATCTCTAAAATCCTGGCTTTCAGATTCTAGGGAGACTCTAAGTATTCTTCTCATTTTTTCCAAATCAAGGTGCCTTTGTGTCAGGTAGAAAAAATCTAGACTGCAATAATCACCATTCATGAGACGAATACACTCGGTTCGTAAGATTTCAGGTAGGTAGAATGATTGTTAAGTTGGACATACGTAAAAATCCTATAACAATGATTTTCTGGGATTTCACTATACTCCCTTTTGGATTCCTTTGAAAGGATGATTGTACGCACCCAAAATTGCATGTGTGCTACATTGTCAAAAAAAAATAGCTACAAAATGTCCCCAATGATGATTCATGTCCTTTCAGAAGGTGTTCAAGTTCCTAAATCCATTCACAGTATATATTTGTAGCCTTAGACATCCTTACTTATCTTTTCCATGCTTTTTTCCAGCTTCCTGCTTCATTCTATGCATGTTTTGGCCTTTAGTGCCAAGACCGTCCCTCCAAGCAAGTTGGCACTCCTGCTTGTTTTTTCCAGAATCCGTTATGTGTAATTTTAACATGTGACACTTCACTTAACTTATAGGGTGTTTTTGTGAACCAAATTTCCTAAAAATAGTTTTCATTGCTTAGTGTTTCCTTCCCTCTTCTATTTTTAAATAGATTTAATTAGTCTAAACTACCTCTTCACCCAATGATTTGGCACTCCAAAGCTTCGTTGTGCATGAAATCACATCCCATCCAATTCCTATATATTCCATGCTTGTATTCAAGTAAAATGCTTGATAATTTTGTGTATCTTGCATAGTATTACGCCACAATCCTGCTGGAAATTACATAGCCAAGCTCTGTTCACTTGTGCTATCTCTCTTCCACCTACATTGCAATAGGACTGCCTTCAAGCTGCCATTGCTGAAGCACTTTCTCATGTTTCTGCCTTTGAATTCCTAATTCCTTGGACTCATATGGAGACACATAGAAAGAAAGGATAAACTAAGGGTACAAGTCATCACATAGCTGGATTTACCTATGTTCTGCAAATTCCAGGTTGGAGTTGTTGTTTGATTTCCTTCATTGCTGCAATTTATCATTGTTACATCATATCAAATAGAGTAGAAATAAATTTCCTTTCATTTTCAAGTAATTAGTTGATTTCCAAGAGGGTTTAAATCATTAAGAGTAGCTCCCGGTGATAGATCTTCTTCTTCCCATCCCTGTGGATTTGAAGGAGAGAATATCTATAGGAGGTTGTCTACATATCATAGATCATTTGGAAAAGTTCTTGTATTAAGTTATTTTAGTTTCAACACACTTAGAAAAAGTGAATAACCACATCAGGTTATCTCGCTTGTTTAAAAGTAGTGTATAAATATTTAAATTATTTAAAATAGAAGCAAATTGTTGTTTGTGATTGTAATATTTCAGTTTTGTGATTTTTTTAGTTTAGTTTCCTTTCAGCAGTACTATGGATGGTTAGTTTCATCTTCGTTAATTTGGACACTTCAAACTAGATCAACATTTAGATACAAGTTAGGAAAACAAACCATAGGGAATTTATGTTACCCGTTCATAGCCTCTACATCTCCCCTTTTCCAATTCAACTATCAAGAGATCACACTATTAGATCTTAGTCACTGATCCTCGTATAGTTAGCTATCCACACATTCAACATCGGCTGCTTTGGCATGACCTCGGGGGGTTGAGTGTAGTTGAATTTTACATGTAAATTTTCATCCGTACAAATTTTTGAACTCGATGTGAAGAGCTAGTCTCTAAATGTTTCCACTTTCTCCATTCATCCTTTATTCTGTAGGTATTCTTATACCCACCGAATATGTCAGGATATGATGAATATGGTCGACCCCTCCAAAGTTTCGACATCTACAAATACCAAACAAGTAGAAAAAAAAATCACCTTCACTTTCTACATGGGTAGATAACCATTCAACTTCTCAGGATCAAAATCCTCTTCTTCAGGGAACCAATGTTGGTTTCTCCATACATATCGAAGAGATTGACCAAATCACATATACACATCCTCCTGAGAAGTTAAGTTACAACAACATGAATTTCATTGGGGAGGTAATTTCATCTCCTTGGGTTTTGTTCCGATAACCCATTAGCATGCAGTCAGACCAACTCTAATCTCTAGATGAGGATTACTTAACACGATACACCAAAAGAGAACAATGCTTCTAGAATATAAACTAGGATTTTGAAAAGTTACAAGGAAGGCTACAACCTTGATGTCTTGCTCCAAAAAAATAACACCACCCCTCCAACAACAGAAAACATTGCTAACGACGGGTGGCAGAATAACAAACAATTCATAGCAAGATACCACACTCCTCAAAAACCTCCAAAAGTTTAACAACAAGCACCGAAACAAAACATCACCCCCATCAACGGGTGACATCATCTCAGCATTAGTAGACAAAGTTAAAAAGTTATATCTTTCCCAAAATACTCAAAACTCATATGTAGGGCAAGTAAGAGGTTTTCACTATCCTCATAATTATGGACAAGTACCTACTACATAGACTCCTCTAGTTTATACAGGCACTCTAAACCCTAGAGATTTTTTGACTAGGAATGATACCTTAGGTATGCCCCCTCACGCCACATATGGATATCTACAATATGAACCAGTCAGGAGTGCATTCTCAAATGTCATACCTTCTGAAAATGCAATGTTCCATGGCTTTGTGCCTTCGACTCCATATTAAAGAAGTCAACCCCCTTACATACACATGTAATCTAAATCACCATAGTGGGATATGTACACTCACCCAGGTCTGTATAGACAACCACAAGGGATGCCATATGCCCCAATAAATGTTTATGTTGTACCATTTCAGCAACCGATGCAACCTCCACCTCCCCAACAAGGATCTTCAATGGTTGAAACATGCGCAATGGAGACCTATTCTGAATATCTTAAGGAGAAAATAGAATTTTCCATCTAAGCTATCATGCTCCCAAGACCCTTTCTTGATCTTCAAAATTTCAAAGGGGAGGGAAATCTTAATGCTCACATCAAAGCTTATGAAATTACCATTCGAGAGATGCTCGTGTGGGATGAAGTTTTTTGTGAATATTTTCCCTAAGACGCTAGAAGGTATTGCTCTTGATTAGTACTATATTATACCAGAGGCTTCAATACACTCCTTCAAGCTAATTGTGTCCAAGTTTACTAAGTATTTTGATATGAACAAACTTTTAAGGATAGGAATCAGAGAATTCCTTCAAATCAAACAAGAGAAGAATGAGTCTACTGACCACTTCATTCAAAGGTGGCGAAAGGTTCTCTATTCCTCTGCAAGTGCTCCAAATATGGCTCAAACATAGCTTTGTGATTTTTTCCTCCACTCCCTCAATAGATAGACAAAGGAAGAAGTAAAAAATTTCCTGCTAAGGACCTACAAAGAGGTGCTAGAGGGTGCTCTCCGGATTGATCAAACATCCATTAGCAGTGGTCGTAAGACTTATGGGACAAATGGTAGGTTAGTCACTCCTAACCAAAATAAGCCTAGTTACTCCAACAACACAAATAAGAATTAGGGAGCAAAGGTCCTTAACAATAATCGCACGGTTATAACTAATGGTGTTACCGATCATCCCAAGAAACCCAATTTTGTTAATTCTCCTCATAAAAATAATACCAACAACAATAATAATGGAAATAATCAAAGGAATAATAATTTCTCGCCCTCAATCAACACTATGGATTTTAACTAGCCTCAACAACAACATCAACAACCTCAGCAACCAAGGCAAGTGTAGACCCAAGGTCCTAATCAGTACTTAAGCGGGTATCCAAACCAATTCCAAAACCAAGGGTAGGGGTTCCCAAATTTCAACTATAATAATCAAAATTTGAACAATAATCATAATTTCAGACTGCAACAAAGTGCAAACCAAGGGTAGGGGTTTCCATAGGGTTCATGGGCATGATGCAAGAGCATGCCATGATTGTGAAAAAATTATACAGTTTTTTTCAGAGGATCAAAGGAAAGTATTTGCTAACATGTTTTTAGAAAACCCAACAATGGTAACCTAGAACACTTACATGGGGCCGGTATCCCCACAGAATACAACACATAGGATCTTTAACAATCATCTCCCCAGGCTCCCAAAAGATGGTAGAATAGATCCAAATGGTTCAAACAAAGGCATCACAATAGGAACAAATGATCATGAAACCTCAACTTCATCAAACTCATAGGTGGCACCTCCTTTGGATGGTCGGCAATAAAAAAATAATGGGATTGGTAGAGTTGGACACAAATCCTCATATTAACGTTGTTACTAGAACTAAATATTTTTCTTAGTAGCCTATCCCAATCTACCTGACTATATCAGATGACATTCATGATACACTAGGAAAGCCAGTATAAGCTTATGACTTTATCAATGACCTGACCAAAACATTCTCTCACATTTCCTTCTTGGATCTGTTAAATAATTCCCCTACTCATATAGCCACTTTATTAGAAGCACTAGGTCTTGGGCATCTAATTAATGACACCCCTCCACCAAAAGCACAAATAAATCACATAGAATTTGATGTTTATCCTCCAAGATAGCCTGAAAGAGATGTTGGATTCATATTTGACATTAGAAAGATTCCCACGGATGCTGAAATAACTTATAGAGGTGATTTGAATTTTTTTTACAAGTTTGTATTTACAAAAATTATGTAAAACATGTGATGATTGATGATGGGGAAGAGGTTAACATAGTCCCCTCCTCTTTCCTTAAAAAGTTAGGTAATGGAGAGACCAATTTCTCCTCAACACAAAACATGCTGAGAGGATACGACAGCCTCAAAGTAACGTCAATTGGAACTATAGTGTTTTTAGTCACCCTTGAACCTAAGACAGTTCTAACAAAGTTTTATATTATAAATCAGGAAACCAACTATAATATGATCATCCACCATCCTTGGATACATCACATGAAGGTGATTCCCTTCACATTATTTTAAGAATTAAGGTTTCTACATTTAGGGAAGGTCTTTATGGCGCAGGGTGACCCAAAACCCTTTGACATACATCTAGCAAATTTTAAGAAGAGGCCAGGGGTTGATTTTGAGTTTGAGATTCTTGTAAATCAGTTAAACAAACCTACAAGCTTGACACTAGAAGAAAATCTTGTTCCTATAATGGAGCTAGAAACTACAGGTTTCATTGAAGGAATTCCTGGTGTAAAGGATGAAACCATCATCATAAAAATATTTTCATTAGGAACCACAACAAATATTTTCAATTTATTGGAGAAGGATTTACCTATTCTCCTTCCATTCGATTCTATGGGTATGGGAAATACCCTAGGACTCAGTTCTCTTCCAAGAGACAAATTTTCTATGGTGGAAGAAATTGAGGCAAAGGAAGAAGATACAAAGAATGATCCTACATCCATTTTTCTGAGTAAATTTTGGACTCTCCATTTTAATTGAGCTAAATTTCTTTTTGGTTTCGAGGCAGGTATGATCCTTACCTCTCCTGAGGGAAGGGTTTTCCTTTTTCCTTCAAGTTAAACTTTGAATGTAAAAATAATGGGTCTGAATACGAAGCCCTCCTTCTTGGTCTCATCATAGCTAAAAGGATGGGTGTTGGTAATATTAGAGTGTTAAGTGATTCAATTTTTTTAAAAAATCAAGTATCTAAGGTATATGAGACTAGAGCTGAGCACCTACAAATCTACAAAATAAAAGTTTAAATATAACAAGTTGGTTTGAATTCATATTGATTGAAGCAATTCCACAATAAAAAACCTTCTCACAGACTCTATAGAAAATTATGCTTCCTGCTTCAGTCCAAGCAGTGAGTTGGAAGATACAAACTTCATGGTATTGATTTGTGTTGAACCTTTGGATTGTAAAATACCAATAACCTTGATGTTGACATACATATAAGCCAAGAATGAGTTTGTCATCTTAGACCATGTTGACATTGATAAAGAAACTCTGGGATATCTAAACACCTTTTTAGAACTACATCTTTCTCATAAAAGGGTTGATCTTTCCCTAATCCCACATTCTTCTTCCTATTTTAGAAATCCCATGATAGAATCTTCCTCGGGGAAGGATCTTGAAATTTATGAGGTAGGAGAAGAGGGGGATTTAGAGTTACCTCCAGCCTCACATGAGTTTGAGGAAGGTTAATGCCTCCTTAATCGAGGGAACGATCGATATAAACATCGGAACGAAGGAGGAACCAAAAAACTTGAAGTTGGGATCCTGTCTAACACCAGAAGAAGTGGAAATACATACCTAAATCCTCAAGGAGCATGAAAAATCTTTTGTGTTTAGCTACAAGGAAATGATGAGAATTACGCCACATATTACAATTCACAACCTCATTAATAATCCAAATGCTAAGCCAATTAAACAAAAGTAGAGGCCCGTGAAGCCAAAGGTGGCCCTCATGGTAAAAGAAGAAGTGATGAAAACTCCTACAAGTTGGTTCATCAAGCTAGATCAACTATTCAGAATGGGTGTCTAATATCATCCTCATTCTCGAGAAGAATGGAAAAACTTGCATTTTCATAGACTTTTAGGATATGAATAAGGCTTGTCCTAAAGATGATTTCCCATAACCATCCATCGATGTTATTGTTGAATGTGACAACTAGTTATGAGTTTGTTGTCTCTCATGGATGGGTTTTATGGATATAACCAAATTCAGAATCTCTAGTGAGGATCAGACCAAAACTACATTCATAACTCCTTGGGGAACTTATTATTATGGTGTCATGCCATTCAACTTAAGAACACTAGTGCCACATACCAACTGGAGATGACTTATTTATTTCATGATCTTATCCATAAGATTATGGAATCCTTCATGGATGAACTTCTGGCTAAGGCCAAGAAAACATTGCGATCACCCTACTTCGTATCATTCTTTCTTGACTTAATTGAATACGACGTCACGTTGAATCTAGAAAAATGTGTATTTTGTGTAACAGGAGGAAATATTTTGGGATACATCATATCTTCATGAGGGTTTTATGTAGACCTAGCCAAAATCCAAGATGTAGTGGAAATGACTTAACCATTAGACGAGTCTGGCATCAGATCTTTTCTTGGAAAAATCAGTGCAATCTATAGGTTTATCCCTGATCTGACCTTTTCTATTCACCCAATCAATAATTTTTTAAAAAAGGATTGTTTCATTCATTAGACGAAAGAATACAATGAGGAATTTGAGTCAGTTAAATAGTTTTTGTTGTCTCCTCCCACACTCATGCCGCCTAGGTCAGATCACCCCTTGATCTTGTATTCACGAGTTATAGATTTCTCATTAGCATGCATGTTAGCTCAAGAAGATGATGATAAATGAGAACATGTAGTCTACTTAATTAGTTGAACATTTCATTATTATTAGACACATTATACACAAGTAGAGAAGTAATGCCTTGCTATAGTCTTCACAAAAAGGTTCTTAAGACATTACATGCTAAACTAAGAAACAAAGGTCATTGTTAAATTAGATCACCTATAGAAATTTATCACACAAGGTTCCTTATCTAAGAAATTAGGATGCTTCATAGCTTTGATGGGTGAGTTTGAGTTAACATTCATTAATCAAAAGTCTGTTAAAGGAAAAATCATTACAGATTGGTTAGATAACAACCCATTAGATGGAGGCGATCTAGTAAATCTAGACTTCCCCGATGAGTGTGTGTATTTTGTTGAAACCAAGCCTCCCATTTATGTGTGCCCATGGTACAATAACATCATTAACTTCATAGTGGACCATACCTATCTAGAAGGGGCAACATCACAACAAATAAGATGGTTACGTGCTATAAACTCTAAGTATGCTATCTTGGAACAAGTGCTCTATCATAGATCCTTTAATGGAATGTTGTTAAGATGTGTTGACGAATAAGAATACAAGAAGATTATTTATGAATCACAATGTGGAGTATGTGGATATAACTTCAGTAGCCACGCCACTATTCAAAAGATACATCAGATGGGCTACTTTTAGCTCACTCTAGAATAGGATGCAGTAGAATTTATGCATAAATGTCAAGAGTTATCCTATGAGATCCACATACCGGCACAGGATCTGCAACTGATTGGAACACCATGGCCCTTCTCCACGTGGGGCATAGATTTTATAGGGAAATTCTCTCCCTTATCAATAGATGGTCATAACTTCATAAGCACGGCCACATTATATTTTACTAAGTGGGTAGAAGCCATGTTGCTTACCACCGTGCCTAGGAGTGTAATCCCTAAGTTCATTTTGAACTAAATAATTTTTAGGTAAGGGGTCCCACAAGTCATTATCTCTGATAATGACACATCTTTTAAGAATGAGGAAGTATGTGAATTATGTGAAAAGTTCAAAATAAATCACCATACAACTTCTCTCTATTACCCTCAGGCCAATGGACAGGCTGAGGTTACGAACAAGACATTAAAATCCATTCTCCTTAATACGGTCAAGGAGAACAAACAAGATTGGAATTTAAAGATTTTTCCAGCCTTATGGGCCTATTGGACATCAGTAAGAACACTGACATGGACAACCCCCTTTTCTTTGGTATTAGGGGCAGAAGTGGTTTTACCGCTCGAAGTAAAAATACCTAGTCCTTGTATCTTGTTGTAAGGAATTATGGGAGAAGAGGGCTATCTAGAGGCACAAATATCTCAATTATAAAGTCTTGATGAAGCTAGGATCAACGATGAACAACATCATAGCGTTTACGTAGACCGGATGGCTCAGAAATATAATAAGAAAGTCTACAAGTGTGAAATATATGAGGGATATTTGGTTCTAAGACTTGATAACTAAATAGACAAAAATACCGGCAAAGGAAGGAAATTCATGCCCACGTGGTTGGGTCCATATCGAGTAATAGAAAACTACAAAAATGGGGCATTTCACTTGTGTACACTAGAGGGTGAGGATTTTAGTGAGTCTGTAAACTCTCTTCACCTAAAGAGGTAATACACATGATCTATTAGCATTTACACATATACATTACTGCATCTACATTGCATTTTCATCTTCCAGTTCATTTCATAATATTTGTGGTTAAGGGACTTATTATTATATAAATTCTTAAAAAATTCTAAAAACATTGGAAAAACATTCAAATCATGCCCCTAAAAATCTTCACATTGTCATCAATTGTTTCTGAATCATTGCATCAATTCAAGCAAGATAAGACAACTTTGACAATAATCATACCAAGGCCTGCATACTTGGTTATGCTTATAGTTTCTTCTAGGTTAGGTGTCTTTGCCTATATTCTATTCTAGAAGCTTCATGGTGTCACATATATCCCAAAAACATCTCTTTGGAAATAAGAACATTCTAGCCATCCACATGATTCCCAATCCCTTGGACTCATATGAACACTCAGAGAAAGAAAGAACAAACTGAGGGGACAAATTACTACATAGCTAGATTTACTTCTGTTCTATGAATTCCAGGTTGGATTTTTTGTTTGATTTCCTTCATCCTTACAATTTATCATTTTTACATCATATCAAATAGAGTAGAAATCAATTTACTTTCATTTGCAAGTAATTAGTTAATTTCCAAGAGGGTTTGAATCTTTCATAGAAACCCCCGGTGATGGATCCTTTTCTTCCCATCCCTGTGGATATGAAGGAGAGAATATCTGTAGGAGGTTGTCTACATATCATAGATCATTTGGAAAATTTCTTGTGTTAAGTTATTTTAGTTTCAATACACTCATCACAGGTGAATTAACCACACCGGGTTATCTCGCTTGTTTAGTTTTAGTGTAGAAATATTTTAATTATTTAGAATAGAAGAAAATTGTTGTTTGTGATTGTAATATTTCAGTTTTGTGATTTGTTTAGATTAGTTTCCCTTTCAGCAGTAGCATAGATTGTTATTTTCAACTTAGTTATTTTCAAACTATATCAACACTTAGATCCAAGATAGGAAAACAAACCATAGGGAATTTACGCTACCTATTCATAACCTCTAAATCTCCCCTTTTCCAATTTAGCTACCAGGTGATCACACTACCAGATATTAGTCACTGATCCTCATATAGTTAGACATACATATTCAAGATCAGTTACTCCAGCACAACCTCGGGGGGTCAAGTGTGGTTGAAGGTTGCATGTCAATTTTCATTCATATAGTGATTTTAGGATACCTCCATGCATATGTTGACCTTCATCCCGTACATCACAAGAAAGGATTTTTCCTTACCCATCACCCTTCTTCTTACTTTGGAGATAGAACTACGAATCCTTATCTCATCAGAAGACATTGAAATGTATGAAGTTGAGGAAGAGGAACTAGATCTACCTCCAGATCCTCCTAAAGTCGAGGAAGGAAATGCTTCCTTAATCAAGGGAAACATTGACATTAACAATGAAATAGAAGAGGAGCCTAGAATTCTAAAGCTTGGTTCTTCATTGTTTCCTGTGGAAATAGAAGTACATACCAAAGTAATTAAATAGAATTCCAAATATTTTGCTTTCAGTTACAAGGAGATGACAGGTGTGGCTCCTAATGTGGTAGTTCATAACCTAGTTACTAAGCCTGATGCAAATATTGTTAAATAGAAATTGATACCTATGAAGCCTAATGTTTCTTTGATGGTCAAGGAGGAAGTAATGAAGCTCCTTCATGTAGGGTTTATTAAACAAGTAGACTACTCTATGTAGTTGTCAAACATCATCCCGGTCCTTAAAAAATGAGAAGATACGAATATGCATTGAATTTAGGGGCATTCAAACAGTTTTCCCCAAACGTGATTTTCCATTGCCTTCTATTGACATCATTATTGATGCTATAGATGGTTATGAGTTATTGTATCTCATGGATGGATTTTCTGAGTACAATCAAATAAGGATTTCCAAGGAGGATAAAACTAATACTACTTTTTCCACTCCTTGTGGGACCTTTTGTTATGTTTTCATGCCATTTGGCTTGAATAACATTGGAGCCACATATTAGCGATTCATGACATATATTTTCATGATCTCATTCATAAGATTATAGAGTCATATGTTGATGATCTCCTGAAAAAAGGTAAGAAATGGGGTAATCATCCTAAAGTTATTTGTATTATCCTCTCATGATTAATCAAATATGTCGTACCGTTAAATCCAGAAAAATGTGTGTTCAGAGTCACGGGTGGAAATTTTTTGGGTTAAATTAATTCATCTTGAGGCATTGGTCTAGATCTTGTCAATATTTTAGCAATATTAGAAATGAACCCATTGATAGATGAGTAAATCATTAGATATTTCTTGGGAAAGCTTGAGGCAATTTGTAGTTTTTCCCTGATTTGACATATGGCATTCACCTTATTAATAGCTTGCTAAATAAAACATGTTGTAAAATATAGACAACTGAATGTCACAAGGCTGTTGAGTCGTTAAATCAGTTTCTCATCACCACCTACGTTCACACCAATCAAAGCTAATCATCCTATAATTATGCATTCTCGAGCCACAAATATCTTGATAGCATGCATGTTGTCACAAAAGGACAATGATGGTCATGAGTGGGCCATCTATTTCATTAGACTAACTATCCTTGATTATGAAACGTGGTATACTCAAGCAGAGAAAGACTATTTAGACACCGTCTTTGCAACTAAAAGGTTAAGGCATTATATGATTAGCTAGGAAAGATGGGTAATTGTTAAATTAGAGTAGTTGTGGACATTTTTTACTCAAGAAACCTTATCTAAGCAGGTTGGAATATTTATCACGTTTATGGGTAAGTTAGAGCTCACTTTTATCAATTAAATTTTTTTCAAGGGATAAATCATCTTTGATTGGTTGGTGGATAATTCTATAAACTGTGGAGAGTTAGTTGATCTATATTTTCTTGAAAAATGTGTTTTCTATATAGAAGAAAAACCTCCCATTACTTCATGTTCATGGTTTACTGACATACTAAATCACATCATAGATCATTCGTATCCCAAGGGAGTAAGTTCACAACAAATATGGTGGCTACATGTGATAGCCATAAAGTATGTAATTTTAGAATAATTAATCTATCAAAGAGCCTTCGATGGCATGCTGTTAATATGTGTCAATGAAGAAGAATTGAAAATATTCTCTTTGAATCCCAAAATGGAATTGGTGGTGGCCACTTTGAAGGGAAATCAACCACTCCCAAGATTCATCAAATGGGATAATTTTTCCCACATTAGAACATAACGCTAAATATTAAGTGCGTAAGTGCCAAAAATGCCAAGAGTTCTCACACACTATACATATTCTGACACATGATTTACATCCAATTATTACATCCTTCCCCCTCTCTACTCGGGGTCTTGATTTAATAGGGAAATTCTCCTCATCCTCATCAGATTGGCACAACTTCATCATCACGGCCACATAATACTTCACAAATTTGGTTGCTACCATGCGTCTAACCACTATTTTTGGGTCAGTAATTGTTAGGTTCATCCTGAACTAAATCATTTATAGGTACGGTGTCCCATGGTTCATTATTTAGGATAATGGAACTCCATTTAAAAATAAAGAGGTTTGTGATTTGTGTGCTCAATTTAAATTATCTCATCACACAACCTCTTTATACTACCCTTGGGCTAATGGGCATGCTAAGGCTACGAATAAGACTTTGAAGTCCATCCTCATTAAGACAATTAAGGAGAATAAGAAATATTGACACTTAAAGATATTACCATCCTTATGGGCTTACAGAAATTTAGTGAGAACACCTATGGGGGAAAACCCTTTTTCTATAGTTTTTCGGTGCCAAAGCGGTCTTACCACTAGAGGTAGAATTACCAAGTATTTGTGTGTCTCTACAAGGCATTCTCGATGAAGACTTATACCAAGAAACACGCCTGACTAAATTGGAAAGCCTGGATGAAGAATGAATTAGAGTTGAACAACATGATCGGGTCTACACTGATAGAATGTGTTGTTATTACAACAAGAAGGTATATAAATGATAAATCCAAGTAGGAGACCTTTTGTAAAGACTTGATAAATGAATAGACAAAAAGGTTAGTGAAGGAAGAAAATTTAGGCCGAAATGGTTAGGGCCTTACCAAGTAATGAAATAATATAAGAATGGTGTGTATCATCTGTGTACTTTGGGTGAGGAATTCAGTGATTCTATTAATTCACTTCACCTCAAACGTTTCTATATATATTCACTTGCATTTCCACATTTTACATTATTTCTTTCATAATGCTTTGTCATATTGTGAAATTGTAAACTAGAAACTTACTTTTCAAGTAACTTTTAAATTTTTCATAGATTGGTAATTATATTAATCATACCTCTTCAATTTTCATCAAACATTCTCAAATTATCCAAGATTTATCATCACTTTCCTCCATGAGATAAAATTTTGACATTGATACTACAAATACTTGTAAGCTTAGTCTTCTTCATGGTTTCTCCCAATTTAGGTGTTTCTTGCCCATAGTTTTCTCTAGAAGATTCTTGATGATAAAGATTCCTCTAAAAAACTCTCTCTATAACAAAGACAATATAAACATTTCACCCATAACTCTTATTCACCTATATCAATCTTAGGTGTTGAGCCCTCTCATCCTACCAGTTACATGGGGTTGAGACTAGGGGCAAGTGTTTCTTCCCAAAAATCACAATTTAAAGTTAGGTCAAAAAAAGATAAATAAATAATATTTATTTGATTACAAATAAGCTAAACTCCTCATCCCTACCAACATTTGGTGATGAGCCCATTCTTCTTACTGGTAGCATGAGTTTAGGAAAGGATGGGAGTTACCTTATTTGTTTATGTATTATCCTCGGTGATGAGCCCATGTTTCTTATTAGTAGCATGAGACAAGATGTAGGGGTGTAGAAACAAAATCACGCACTTACTACTATTTACTATACTGCTAAGTATGTTGTTTTATATATGGATCTTGCATAAGAAAAGTATTCACTGGTGACCCATTCCATATTCCATCCGCTTATCTTTTTGGTTTCTATTATTTTTATCTTTCACTTTTGTCACTCATACACTCAGTTTTGGTCAGGTCAATGGATCCTTGTTGGTCAGTCTTCACTCATTTTTCACCACTTGTCTCCGAAACTAGTGCCCAGGACTAGACACTAGTGCCAGGTGCTCCTGTCCATATTGGGCGTCTGTGTCTTCTTTATGTTTGATTTTATTTTTTAAATTTGAGGTTGGTATTTTTGGTTTTCCCTCTCATTTCTCGAGGTACTAGTCAGCATGTTGGGTCATTAGAATCGAGATACAAGTAAGAGATACCTATATAAACACAACACGCATACCATTATAAGGGTAGGAAATTCTTATCAAGGGCTATATATCTACATATCTACAGGGAATGCATTTGGGTGCATTACTATTCATACAAACTACACAGAAATGGGAGTTCATTCTATTCCATCCACACATTTGCATTTTATCTAGGTACATCCCAATATCTTAGCATCATTGGTGTGAGGGAGACCTAGGAGAAATATTGCACATACAAGCACATAGAACTACATTGGTTCTAAGATGTAGTGCAATGCTTAGTCGTAAGTTCACCATTGTGATAGTTGAGGACAATCCGACCCCTCATTTTTCATCTTTCTTTTTTAGGGTTTGATGTATTTTTGAGGGTTTTGTAGGAGGATATTTGTGTGTAGATTTATAAGTACCTCGGTGATCCAAGTGTGACATAAAGGTGACCAAAAGTGAATAATCATGAATCCCTAGTGACACTATCATAACGAGGTTCTAACTATTTCTATAGACTCTGATGCCCACAAAGAGGTCTTGAGCTTCTGTGGGTGCCCCTATACTTACACCGGTGCTTCTGTCTAGGCATCACGAGCATCTCTAAAAATTTTTGAGCCTGATTACAATGGTCCATGCTCCTGTCCCTTCACATTTTCTAGTTCAGACTCACTTCAAGATAAGAAAGAATCATATAAGTACCTCACCCCTCTCATTTCCTCTTATAGTTAAAATTAATAAATTTTTTAACATTTATATTTCATTTTTATCAGTTATAGAAAATCTTTACATTCATATTTTAATAAAATATACAGATTTTATTAAATAATTTTTGTGAACTTGTATCTTAGAACTACTTTCCCTAGGATCCACTAAAACCCTAATGGTTAAGGATAACTCTTCTCCTCCTATGCTAGTCATGCCTCATGTGAGTGTCAATCCTATCTATGATGAAACAATAATAGTTGAGCTCACCGCTCTATATCACAACGTTATTCTTCCAGATGACACTAAAAGATATCCCTTACCTAATGAATGCAATGTGCATACTATCTTTGATCATTCCTCTATTAGAAATGTTTCTGATCTGGCTAGATTCTCTAGTTGTATACCTTCTTATCAAGTCATCCACAATCCACCTTCTGTTATTTCTAATGAGAACTTAGATGATGGTATTATTAATTTTATGCTTAATATTGATGATAATGATTTACCTAATAAATAGGATAAAAATACACATGTGTATGATGTTGTTTTTTGGGCCCCTAAAATATTTACTAAGTATAAGAAGGTGTGTGGGTGCGTAAGGAATATTTGAAGAAGGGAACGTAAGAAGAAAGTGCGCAGGACAGGGTTTTAGGATGGTTTAGTAGAACCGGTAGTGCACACATGCAAGGCAGAGAAAAGGTTTTGGGACTTAGCAATATTTGGCATATCGGGAAGAACACAAGGAAATCATGACCCGACTGTCTATGCGGAGTGGATAAGGTGCCATCCTGGAAACTTGGTGCCCACGAAAGGAATATACCTTGCGATAGAAAATTCCAGAAGGTCATCATGGTGAAGAATGGAGAGCTCGAGTCTGAAGGAGCATGATCCCATGGAGAACCACTTGGACACTTGGCACCCTATCTACAAATTCAGAAAGACATGGTTGTGCTTGTTGGGGCTATAAATACAAGCGCTCGACAAAGAAGGAGAGATTGATAAGAAGAGAATGGAAAGAGGTGAAGCTATGTAGAAGTACTGTGAATGTTCTATGGGTTGGGATTAGAGGATCTGTAGGAGTATGATGTATCAAGGGGATGGGTCTGAATATTTTTATTTGTACTATGAGGGTCTTAAGTCCAATTCTGATGTATGACATTAGTCTGCACTATTATATGGATCTGTGATAGCCTCAATGAATGTAATGTGATTACCAAATGTATTTAATATGGATATTCTAGTTTTACTTATGTTCATATGGATCAGTTTTATATATATTTCATATGAGAGGGTGTAAAACCCTATGCATTTCCTTCTGTTATGATTCAGATATGTGTTCTGTAATGCTTTTCTTATTTGAATGAATACATTGGTCTATAAGCCCATTTTAAGCTCTAATATGAATGTATGGTTTGTTTTCATTCTCTTCACTTAAGTTTCTATCATAAATAATGCATTCTCACACAACTCACATAAAGGAGGGGCTTGGCACCCGCGTTTTCCTCGGGTGAGCACCCAGTGCCCACTGGGTGATAGGCCGATGTGCATGGGATTTCCTCGTTCTTTGAAAGGGCATAAAAATGACTACATATTGGTTCTATTTCCAGGACCTTTTTTTGAATTTTTTGTGAGAAATGGCATACATATTTGTCCCTATGATGTGTGATGACAGAGTGCCTGACCTTATAAAATTTTGAGACATGGTTCAAGAGCATAGAGGATGAATTTTCTCAAAGATTTAGCATTGGACCTGAGTTAAATGTGTGTGAATGGGTATAAGAGAACCCATACCAGGAGCTATATGAGACATTTTTTTTTTCTTCCTAGTATAACTATATGAATGGATTTTAGTCTACGCATCCAGATCAAGCTGGTACTATAGATCACGTGCGTGGGCCCAAGATGACTATCAGAGGCTGCAGGATGTAGATCTAACTTGGATGTAAGATATTTATCATTGGTGGAAGGGAGTGCTAGCTAGTTAAACTCTAGAATACACCATTTCGATGTATTCTTGCCTAGAAGTTACTAAGTTCAAGTTTCTGAGGGAGCCTAGAGGATCATTTTTTAGTGTTATTCCTCTGGCTATGAAGATCTTGGTCGTTACTTTGAGTTTAGAAGCATTCCCCATGGCTGGCTAAGCTTCTCTGAGTGCTGGGAGAGGAAGCTAGGGTGGAGGAAGATGGCAGAAATTACGGCTAAAAAATGAAAGGGAGGAAAGACAACATAAGTATAATGAAGCTCATGAAAGGGAGATGACTAGACAACATGAGGTTGTAAGTGTGATGGATCTATGGAGGCAGACATTTTATAAAGGAGTTGAGGTTATTGCAAAGGACTTGGAACCTAAGCATTCTTTGCTACCCCATCTTAGCAGACATGGGAGAGAAACCCCTTCAAATTTTGATGAGATTTTGTTGCATGGAGAAAGAAGAGCCATCGGTGTGCATCTAAACCCACCTAACGACCAATCCCTGGCACTTGGTTTTCCAGATCAAGGAAAAAGTATTGTTAACCCAGTTGGTATTGGTGGGAGTAACCGATCGGCACCCAAGAGATATAATTTCTCATTTAGAACATCCATGGCTACACAATCCTTTCCTGTATTTGGAGAAATCTTTGGGAAATGTGTAAATACACAAGCTTTTAATATCACATCTGGGAGTGGCATGGGGCACACTACTGGTAGTGGGACATTATGAAATACCATCGATGTGTAGTTCAGTGGGATGTTGGGAACCCTTAACATGACCACTTCAGGACCTTTTTTGACTGTAGGAGGTGGATCTGGTGGGTTAGGAGGAACGTGACCTAGTGGATCTAATAGATCTAGTGGAGGGAACACAAGAGGGAACCAAGGCTCTGGATCAGGATGAAAAGGACCCCAACCACCTCCCGAAGTGTTTTTTGAGATGTCTTTGCACTTACCAGATTATAGGGGTATTGAAGATGCTACTAAGCATGTGCACAAGTGTGAGTTATTATGGCACATGAAGGGGATCACTACCACGGAGTGGAAGGAAAGCCAGTTTGCAACTACGTTGTAGGGGCATGCACATAGTTGGTATAGGAAGTATGACCCCCATCAGTTGGTAGTATACTATACCACGTTGAAGAATGATTTCTTCACAAAGTTCCATATTCCAAAGTTTGAATAGAAGAGCATCAATGCTTTGAAGGAGATCTAACAAGGAATGGCAGAGAGTGTGTGGGAGTATGATGTGTGTTTCAAGACTCTCTTATCAAATATCTCCTATGACATTCATCATTTGTATCATGCTTAATGGTTTTTTGGAGGACTGATAACTACCATTTAGAAGGGATCTGTCACACAAGACTTTCACTGACCCGCGTGAGGCATTAGAAGAAATGCCACTGCGGTGATACACTGAAGTTAGTTGGAAGTGTTGGATACTAGTGTTAGTCCATTTTTAGAGGCCCAAATTGTTGTAATGGCCAAGTAGTTGGAGAAACTATCTACAAATTTAGTGCATGAGGTTCATAGTGGGATTTGGTGTACAAACTACAAAGTGGAGGAACATGTAAATGACAATGGCCCTTGGAAGTCACCCAAAAACTGTGCACGCTGTGGCAGTAGACTGTGAGATTTGCCATGGGGATCATGATGCAAGTAGATACCCTTTAATCCAACACACAATCCAAAAGAATGTTTCTTGCTACTATAAGATATACACCTCTACAACCCATGACACCAATGATTGTAGACTGATTGATCAAATCTATGATGTTATTGATCTGGGTGTACACCATAATAGCCTTGGTAGCAGTTACAAAGATGATAACCATCGTTATGAAGGGAACATAGATGGTGGGGCACATGGAAGGGGTTTTTGTGAAGGATTTCATGGTTTTGGTAACCACAATGGAGGACATAGTGAGTTCCCATAAGGAACATGTTATAATTGTGGATCTACAGAGCATTATAAATGTTAGTGTCCTGATTTGTTATAACTATCATAGTGTGGGAAGAAGCACAAGTATGAAGAGTGTCCAAAAATCTATTAACATATGAACCAGAAGCACTGAAAAGATAAGGGCACTGCTATGGTGAGCGTCAAGAAGGCCAATTCATAATGGATGCCAAGATTAGCATGTGAGTTAGAGCTAGAACATGTACTTGGACAGGGGAGTGAAAATATGAGGAGGCATGACTTTTCACACAGGGAGATGGGACAAGACCAAGGACACTAGTTTCGAGAGAGGAGGTTCTACATGGAAATTACCCAAACCCTTCCCATCAGAAATAAGTATACCAGGATACTATGAACATGATTCAGAGTTTACAAGGGGAGATACAATGTCTCAGAGATTAATCAAAGTAGGTGGAGCAATAGAAGGGTATTAAGGTTCCAAGGAATGAACTGGATGAGGTCAAATAAGTGTGTAAAATGTTGAGGCAAGAGAATATTATTCCCTTTCTGGGAGAATGGCTGAGGGAGAAGGTACCATGCACCAGAGTAGAGCACAAGAGACAGGTTTTACATGCAAACCTTCCTCCTCATAGCCTTGAATATGACAAGGAGATTACTTTGAATGTGGTTGTTGATGGATGGCTTCTGAGCAATATCCTCATTAACACGGGAGTAGAGGTGAATGTTATTACCTTATATTCCTGGCATCAGATGGGAAGGCCCGCATTGCATCCATCTTCAAATGTGTTGTATATGGATAACAAGACTAAGGAAATTCCCATTGGAGTCCTGAAGGATGCAGTTATCACCATTCAAGGGGCCAAGTTCACTAGAGACTTCAAATTCTTGGCACTCGCTGAGGAAGAAAACTTTCCAGCGTTTCTTGGGTGCACATAGTGTTACAAGAACAATGTCGACATAAGCTTTAACAAAGGGTATATCGGCTTCGAAAATAAGGAAGAAGATGTGGTCATCCCTTTGATGGATGGGAAGTCAGCACCCTACAGGGAGCCATTGGGAGAATAAGTCCTTGATAGAATCTATGTGCGCTCCATTAGAGATCCTAAGATAATTCACCCCACGGGGGGAGTTATCCATTTTGAGGATTCTCAGTCCTTAAGTGATACCACTAGTGTGGCATGTAACAATTGGGTGCATGGAACCTATGAGTTAATTGGGTGACAATTAAAAGGACCTGTAACAAGGGTGATAAAGGCATGCTCAGTCAAGCACCTAGGAGGAAATAAGTTTCCTAGTTACTCTGGAGGGGACTGTAATTTTCTTAAAGGAAATGGAAGCTCAGTGGAAAAATAAGGATGAAAGAATATGAATTCTCAGCTATAACCTACTCGGGACTGTAGCACATTGGTGGGCTACACATCAAGAGAACCTCCTAGAGTGGCGCGAGGTGAGGATCAAATTTTCTATAAGTTTCTCTAGGAGCAATGCGCCCATGGTTAAACAAGACTACCATGGAAAAGAAACACTTCATTTCATATCCAAGCATGTGAGGAAGCCTAGATGGGAAGCACGGAAGCATTACCACCTTCATTGTGGGTACACAAGTTGTACTCCACCTTGCAAGGATGTGCACGTGCATGGTACATTCATTCGGAGATGCATCATCAGATGGGTAATTGGAAAGAGTTGGTAGATGATCTCATTCAAGCATTTGAGTATAGGAGTACCAAACCATCAGTGGATAAGGTGTTACAAATAATCAAGCACCTTACAATGGGAGATAGTGCCATGGCTGAGGATAGGCTGCTAGAATTACTAGGAAATCCTTATTTGGAGACATGCCTCAATGAGGAAGAATCAAAGGAAGTACATTTTGAGCGTGTGTGTATGGAAAAAGAAAAAGGAAAAGTTTTCTATGTCATAGATGGACAAGAGATGGAGACATTATATGTTGATCATTTAGATGGTACGCGCGAGGTCATAAACAACGTTGATGAGTAAACATGCACCTACCATGAGCCTTTAAAGATGAAGAAGGTTAACATTGGGATGGAGGTAGAACCTAAGGAGGCTATCATCAGTGACTATTGGTTAGAAAAGGAAGTTTCGAAGATCATTGATCTATTGCGAGATTAACAAGATTTTTTCCCTCACAGGTACCATAAACTCAAAGAAATCCTCCATTCCTTGGGGGAAATGAATATCAAGTTGAAAGAGGGTGTGCACCCAATTTAGAAGAGACCTTATCAGATGAATCCAAATTTACGCGTATGGGTTAAGGAAGAGATAGACAAAATGATAGCATCTGGTATCATTGAGGCAGTGGAAGAGTCAGAATGGATAAGCCTGATGGTTATCAATATTAAAAAGGATGGTAGGATAATAATTTATGTTGACTACAGGGATATGAATGCAGTTTGTGTCATCGATCCCTTCCCAACCCCCTTTACTGAAGAAATTCTTGGAGAGAGTAGCTAGGCACGAAGTCTACTCTTTCACAGATGGCTTCTCAGGATACCACCAGGTGAGGATTGCAAAGGAAGACTAGAGAAAGACAAATTTTTCCACTGAATGGGGAAGTTTTTCCTATACGGTCATGCCTTTTGGATTGAAGAATGCACCTATTGTGTTCTCGCGCATTGTAGTACAAGCCTTTCAGGACTTCATCCATAAATTTCTTCAGGTCTATTTGGATGATTGGACTGTGTATGGTCTAGTCAAAGACCATTGTGATAACTTAAGACTAATGTTTGAAAGGTGTCAATAGTTGAGGATATCCCTCAACATCAAGAAGTGTGTCTTTGCTACCCCATTTAGAACCTTATTAGGGCATATCATATGCAAGGAAGGCTTACTAGTAGATCCTACCAAGGTTCCAGTCATTGTGGGTTTAGGGGAGCCTACTAGCCAAAGTGTCATGCATGGATTCCTTAGACACATGGGGTATTACATGAAGTTCATCAAGGGGTATGCCAAGATTACCGTGCCCTTAGAAGAATTGTTGAAACACAAAATTTCCTTTCATTGGGGAGAGGTGTAATAGAAGGAATTTGACACTTTAAAGGAAAGGCTTGTAACAGTGCCCATATTATGTTTTCCTTTTTGGGATAAGCCTTTCCATGTGCATTTGGATGCCTTAGGGACAACAATGGGAGTAGTGCTAGCACAACCTAGTGAAGGAATTGTTGATCATCCCTTGAGCTTTGCAAGTAGGAAATTGACACCAGCAGATAAGAATTACACAACTACTGAGTGTGAAGCATTGTCAATGATCTATGTGTTGCATAAGTTTAGGTAGTATCTGTTGGCAATGCCCTTCATATTCTACATAGACCACATGGAATTAAAATACTTAGTCAACAAACCCATTCTGCAAGGGCGCATATGTCGTTGGGTCCTTCTATTTCAGGAGTTTGAATTTATAATGGTGGTGAAGCTGGGAAAGAGTAATTCAGGGCCTGACCACTTGCCAAGGATTGATTCGGGAGAGGATGTGCAAAGCATTGAGGATACCATGCCAGACGTGCAACTATTTAGATTGCACTGCATGCTCTTAGACTTGGAAGATATCGCAGTGTTCTTAAAAATAGGTGTGGCACCAGAAGGGATGAAGGATGTGGAGAGAAAGCAGTTGGAAATACGCATGCACACCCTACATGCTTATTAGTGGGGACCTATATAAGCTGGGTCATGACGAGGTTTTGTGCTGATGCATGTATTGGAACATGAGCGTGTAGCCATTATGGAAGAAGCACATGGTGGGATTGCAGGAGGACACTATGCAGGAAATGCTACTGTGTGGAAGATTTTATTAGCAGGGATTTGGTGGGAAACCATCTACAAAGATTGCATTGAGTTTTGCAAGGCTTGTGACCATTTCCAGCACCTGGGAAAACTGAGAAAAAGAGATGAAATTCCCTTGCATCCAATAACCAGTGTTGAACCATTTGAGAAATGGGAAATTGACTTTATAGGACCAATTGTGCCATCTGAACGAAGGACTGGTTCACGCTATATCATCACTTGCACTAATTACTTGACATTATGGGCAAAGGCAACACCTACAAAGGATTACACCATGGTGAAAACTACTAGATTTTTATGGGAAAACATAATCAACAGATATGGTTTCCCTTTAAGTTTAACAAGTGATAGGGGTACACACTTTCTCAATGAAATAATCAGGATCCTGTTGGTAGAATTTATGGTGGCCCATCATAAGACTACCCCATATCACCCTCAAGAAAATGGGACTACTAAGGCATTTAACAAAATACTAAGTCATACATTAACTAATATTTGTGACGTTGGAAGATAGGATTGGGATGATAAGGTATCAGTCGTTCTATGGGCATACATGACAACCTATAAAAGGTTGAACAAGGCCACACCATTTCAATTGGTGTTTGGCACAGAGGCTATTTTACTAGTGGAATTCATGTTACCATCACTGCGTATAGCATGTGTAGGAGGTTTAGCTGATGAGCAAGCTCTAGAAGAAATAATTGATAAATTGATGCAGTTGGACGAAAGGTGATCACTTGCTAGATGGAGTCAGAAGACAGAAAAATAAGACAAAAAGCATGGCATGATCATCATATCAAGAACAAGAAGTTTGAAGTTGGGAAGTTGGTGTTATTGTATGATTCCAAGTATCTGTGTCATCCTGGGAAGTTGAAATTCCATTGGTTGGGACCTTACATCATATCGTACATTCTTGATTCAGGTGCTTTCTAGTTACAAACATTGGATGGGACAAGATTACTAGGTCACTTCAATGGGAGTAGGTTGAAGCCCTACTATAAATAAGTCTTCTTGGTGTTTGTAAATAAGGTAGTGTTTCCAGTTAGTTTAGAATTTCCTTTATTCATTTCCTTTCTTGTGTTTCCCTTTCTTGTTGCTTGTTCCTCTCTTTTGTTTTTTTTTTATGCCTTTTACACCTGTAACCACATTAATTTTTGAAGGTTGTATATGTGTAGAGGACCACACATCATTTTAGTGTGGGGTGGAGTGATGTGAAGTATAGGCCCATAATACAAGTTGAACTGATAGTAGAAGTTGCAGTGAATGGACCAGTGGAAGGAAGCATGTGGGAATGAAGGAAACGAATGGAAGAAGGGTGGATGAAAAAAGGTTGGTGTCAGGATAAGACTTCAGAAAAACCACGTATAAAGGAGGAAGAAGCGCAAAAACAACATGAGGTAGGTGAGAGGAAAAATCAGGTGAAGGATAGAAGAAGTGCCTTTGGCGCTGTTGACACATGCGTAAGAGTCTTCTATCAGGATGGATTTTTTACACGCCAGAAGGTTGTAGAATTTTTTGTGCAAGATTGGGCATGTAAGTGAAGGCACGTAAAGGCTGGCTTGGTGGAAAAAGCCACATTTAGTGTTAAGTACGGTGGTACGTAAGATAGAATTTAATGATGGAAAGAAGAAAAATCTATAAATAAGAAGTCAGGCACTTCATTATTTTACCTTGCATTTACGAAGTGAAAGGAGCTCTCGTGAACTAGGGCATCCATGTGAAGAAAAATTTAAGAAATATAAGAGGATGTGACTAGAGTAGATTCGAAAACCAGTAGGAAAGGAGTACACAGGCATGGAGGAAGTTGTTGAGAAGTGTCGTCTTGTGGAAGAATTGTTCCAGTTAGGGTTTGATGGCTAAGGCATGGAATTAGAAGGGTTTCTTCGTAAGATTGAGTCTTGGGGTTGGATAGAGTGGTAGAGTAGAGAAAGGAGAAGATGTTTGAAGTGTAACCTAACTAGAAGAATGGCACCAAAGAAAGCAACCATCTCACCTAAAAATTAGAAGGGAAAGGGCAAGGGGAAGCAAATGGCTGCTGTCACAAACACAAATGAAGAGTGGTACGTGGAGATGCAATACCCAGATGGGGTAATGATGGGAAAAGAATGGGAGTCTCATTTGAGGAAAACTGACTGTGAGTGATTCTAATCAGCACACCAGCATGATAGAGAAATAAATGGCTCTGGATTTGGTTCTCCAAACAAACAAGAGGACACTGGAAGGCATGCCCATATACAACGACGAAGTAAAATTTAAATTGGAAGAAGCAGGGTTACTGTAAATTTATGAATTACCCTACTTCGGAAAACCTGAGTGCCTCTATCAGTGGCTGATGTCACACATTCACGAAGACTATTTTTATTTCACGGGGTGCAAGATGTGCATAACTCCCTAGTTGATTTCCAAGTTCACATGGGCTTATCTATGAGGGGGATAACATTTATGATGACCTAAGAGACAAGGAGGCTATAAAGGAAACAATATCCGTGTATGACTACAAGAAAGGATCGTGATAATTTGACATCACAGAGATTCCAGACCCCGTGATGAGGATGGTCAGCATGTGCTTGGTAACCAAGCTCAATGATCAAGAAAGATGGACTCAAGTGAACAAGGCATGGCTGAACGTATGCCAAAAAATATCAGAGGAGACTATCTACAACTTTTCCACCTTCATCACGAATGAAATCATTAGCAGCATGTAAGAGGGTGAGAAGATACTATTTGGTCAATGTCCTCCTCACAATTGTTTTCTCAAAGATTGGAGTAACCGATGGGCTGGAAAGGTTTGTTTGGGAGTACCCAGAAGAAGAAACATCACCTGTGAAGAGGTTCACAAAGTATAGTTGTGAGACCATGATGACCACTCACAAGGCATGCTTAGAGAAGTGGTACAAGCACATGAGGGACGTGTTCAAGGGTGAAGGGAGGATTCCAGAGTAGTTTCCCATGCTCATGAACAAAGAGGTAGAATTTCATTGTATCAACACTTCTACATTGGCAAATTTAGGTTGACAGATGAAAACATGAGTCTGTGGTGCAAACTACCCTTCTCCTTCACCACATTATACTTCTAAGGAAAAGTTAACTGGTTCAAGGAGGCCAAGAGACTAAGTTTTTACCTTAGTGAGGTAGATGCAAACCACTACGAGCTACACTGGAAGCTAGTCTACCCCAAGAAGCACACGTACGTGGAGAGATATGTCTCCCATGAGATACAAATGATGAATCCTATAACATTTTCAATCGCTTGAAGGGTTGCAACAAGGATATACCTTCACATAAGGCCAAATTTTGAGAAAGGAACTTATTTGGAGAATGATGTCTCCATCCCTAAATACCCCATAAGAAGGAAGAAGGTTGTGCCTAGGAAGAGGGAAAGAGAAGAGGTTTAGAAAGAACCAAGTGTTCAGGCTACATAAGCGGTAAGCGCATTAGAGAAAAGCACTAAGCCTAGTAATTATGCACAGAGAAAGAAGTCCCCAGTGAAAGAAAGACTCCCGAAGAAGAAGTGCTAAAGCATGAAGAACCCATCACTTAGGAGAAGTCACTAGAGGAGGAGGAAGAGAAAGTTGAATCTCCTATCAGGAAGAAGAAGAAGGTGAAAGAGAAGGATGACTCAGAGGATACAGAGAGATTAGAGGCCTATAGAGGTAAAAGAGATGATGATGATGATGAATGATTGAGGTAGTTCAAGGCCCTCCCATATTATGAATTACATGACTCGAAGAAGGAAGGAGAGGAAGAAGAAAATGAATACATCTTTTTCAGGAGGGAGAATGAAAAGGAAAAGGAGGATGCTCAGGATAGAGGGGTAAGTGAAGAAGTTAAAAAAGAACAAATGACCCCAAGCCTCACAAAGGAATAGGTAGACGAGGCCACAGGAGAAAGAAGTAGAAAAAATCATCAAGGACCTTTCTAGAGAAAGAAATGGAACACAGTGCAGTGCAGATGTGGTGATGAAGGAAGCTGAGGAGGAGAGCGTAGAGAAATAATATGGTAGCATGGGAGGAGATCCCAGTTTGGCTATAATATTTCCTAAGGCTGCGCACATGGGGAGAAAGAGTGTAGAAGCATCATAGGTTCAAAGGATGGGCTACATTGATGATCCAAGCAAAGTGTTGCATGCATGTGCTTTCAAAGAACCATACCAATGGAGGAACTCTTGGCTATGGCATCATTTGATGAGGAAGGTGCATACCCTCAGATGAGGAAAATGCTTTCTTGGGCATTTGAGTCCCACATCGAATGAGCCAGAGTTTGAAGTAAGCCAAGGGGAAATAATAAAGGTACTAGAGTCAAAAGGAGTCAACCCCTTGGTAAAATCTTAGTGGCTATCAGATGAACAAATTTGTAATGCGTTGAACAAGGTTTTAGTTGAGGTTCAAGCTAGACTCTTCAGGAGGAATGAAAAGGTGAAGTTCCTAGAGGAAGAACTAAAGAAAAAGGAAGAATAGCTCAAGGAATGAACCAAGGAATTAAAGCAAGAAGAGCTAATCAGTGATCAACTAAGGCATGAGTTAAAATAAACAAAGGCAAGGGTGCACAAGGTTTACAAGAAAGTAGATATGATCACAGATGCCATTGTCTTGAAGCATCCATATCTGACACCACCAGTGTAGAAGTATGGATCCACCCTGGAGTGCCTAGAGGACTTGACCTGCGTCCTCACAATGGAAAGGTGACCACTGGCCTTGGAATCTGTAGAGGAGGCATTAGCGTGTAAAGAGAAGGAGGAAAAGATGAAGGTTGTGGAAATTGGTGCTCAGTACAAGAAAGTCCTCTTTGATGTGAAAGCCATCACCCAAGTCGCTGAGGACACCTATGACAATTACACCGATAGAGATAGAGTGGCGAGCATTCTACGTCGCCACTCATGAATCAGAGCTCAAGGAGTTCCAAGAGAAGAACAAGGGGAATAGAGCAGAACATGATAGAATTCTAGCCGAGGTTGAGAAGAAATCGGAGGCTATTGAGACCTTGCGGGGCTCAATCAAGAACCAGCTGAAGGAGTTGTATCCCTAGATCACTCGAAGGATGGATGTGCTCAAGGATTTGGGAAAACAATTAGAGGGGATCGTGGAAACAATGAATACCCAAGGAGAAGGGCTAGGATTTGAAGAGGTGAGTGCCCTAGTCAGTGACCTTTGTCAACAGGCACAGAATGAAGTTGATGCTTGGAATAAGTTGGAGGTAGACTTGAAGAAATATTTCCCTCTCCTCTTGCAAAAGTAATCCTAGTCTCCCCATTCTTTCATTCTTCCCCAAATTCTTCATTCCTTTATTCTTTCCCAAAACTATTCAAGAATATTTATTCTTTATTCATTGAGAAAATGTTCCTGAGAGCGGAGAACATGCATAGTGTGGGGTGATGTTGGGCCCCTAAAATATTGGCTAAGTACAAGAAGGCGCATGGGCATGTAAGGCCTATTTTAAGAAGGGCGTGTAAGGAGAAAGCACACAAGACATGGTTTTAAAAGGGGTTTAGTAGAATTAGTGGCACACGCGTGCGCAAGGTAGAGAAAAGGTTTTGGGAATTATCCATATTTGGCATATCGAGAAGAACACGAGGAAAGCATGACCCGAATGTGCATGCGGAGTGGATAAGGTGCCATCCTAGAAACTTGGTTCCCATGAAAGGAATATACCTTAAGATAGAATATTCCAGAAGGTCATCATGGTGAAGAATGGAGAGTTTGAGTGCTAAAGGAGCATGCTCCTATGGAGGACCACTTGGACACTTGGCACCCTATCTACAACTTTATAAAGGCATGGTGGTGCTTGTTAGGGATATAAATACAAGCGCCCGATAGAGAAGGAGAGATAATAATAAGAGAATGGAAAGAGGTGAAGCTATACAGAAATACTGTGAGAGTTCTATGGGTTGGGTTTAGAGGATCTATAGGAGTATGATGTATCAAGGGGATGGCCTGAATATTTTTATTTGTACTATGAGGGGCTTAAGTCCAGTTCTGATACATGACATTAGTCTGTACTATTATATGGATCTGTGATAGACTCAATGAATGTACTGTGATTACCAAACATATTTAATATGGTTATATGTGGTTCCAGTTTTACTTATATCCGTATGGATCGGTTTTATATATATTTCATGAGTGGGTGTAAAATCCTATGCATTTCCTTTTTGTTATGATTCAAATCTATGTTCTATAATGCATTTCTTATCTGAATGAATACATTGGTCTATAATTCTGAGCTCTAAGATGAATGTATGGTTTGTTTCCATTCTCTTCACTTAAAATTTCTATCGTAAATAATGCATTCTCACATAACTCACATAAAGGAGGGTCTCGGTTCCTGTGCATTCCTCTAGTGAGCACCCAGTTCCTGCTGGGTGATAGGTCAGTGCATATGGGATTTCCTTGTTCTTTGAAAGGGCATAAAAATGACTACCCCAACTTTGAATTCATCTTCTTCTGATATTGTCTCTAGTGCATGCTTGATTTATTTCCTTCTATCACTTCATCTCCTAATAATGTTGTTGATACTAGTCATGCCACTTCAATCAACACCCCATGTTCTTCACCTCCTATTACTTATTTGGCACCTACACATAGTGTTCCCTTAGCATTGGCATCTTCAATTTCTTCTCTTGATAGCCCCACGATCACTCATAATGGACAGCTTGAACCACCCAATACACTAATCACATCTTCTTTCATTGCTTCACATGAAATTTTATCATGCATGCATGTTGTTGGCCAATTTCAATCTCTGACACTTGAAAGTAAATCCTTTTATTCTTTTATTGATTACAATTATTTACATGGCAACCCCATTCTGAAAAATCTTCACAATTCAACATTTCCTAGGAATTTCATTATGCATACATTTACATGCTTTGATGGTACTGGAAATCCATATTTATATCTTAAGCATTATCGTCTAGCTATGGATTCCTATTCTAATGATCGATTGCTACTCAAATAATTTCTCCATAGTCTTACTAATGAGGCCTTCCAATGGTACACACATTTACCATTCAAATCTTTTGATACCTATAGTGAGATTGAAGAAGCCTTCCTTTGAATATTTGTACTAAAAAACAGCCCTAGAGTCACATATGATCATCTACTTGGCTTGCATCAAGGCACAACAAAACCCATTATTGATTACATTTTCCACTTCTATGCTTTCATGCATTAGTTAGTCTTCTAGCCCATTGACCTAGAGAAGCAATTCATCTTTTGTCATGGCTTATTCATACCTTAAAGTAACACTTGCAATATGATACATGCGAATCAATTGCACTCTTATATTATAAGGTCATTGATCTAGAACAATATCTTGTTGTTGCACATGTTATAGATCATACTCCTATCATTGCTCCTATTACATCATCTAGTTATGTTCCACTCCTATCTATTGATCATAGTCCAAGATCTCCATCTCCTCCACCTCGTAAGTAAGTTTAGTCTTCTCCATTACATAAACATCCTTCATCTCCTCCTCCATGTTGGGATACACCTCATACTTCTACACGTAATTCACAGGAGCCATTACACTTTTCTCATCATGTTATACCTCATGATGTGTTATGTACCTTTTTTGACAAGTGTTTGATCCACTTACCTTCTAATCAACATCATCTAACTCACTATTTGCAATGCCTGTGTGATAGACCTTACTACAACTATCATCATATCAATGGCCATCACAACAATGATTGTTTCTCCCTTCACGATCACTTCTAACAGTTAGAAGATAAGGGTGTCATTTCCTTTGTCTCTCACTCTTGTGAGTGATCTATGTCTCCACTCCCACGTAATCGTATTTTTATTCCAATTGATTTTTCTCCTTTGTCTAGTGTTAAGGTCATTAGTCTTTGACCACCGCAGGTCATTACTCATGCACACTCTCCATCTCATCCATCCAACGCAACAAAATCTCATCCATTGCACCATGTTACTACTACACATTGGCTTCCTCAGGCATCAGTAGTTGCACTTCTCATTTCTCCTTCTCCCATATTTGGCACCATTTCACATGGCATTCATTTAATATCATACAATAATGTTGCTTATGCCCATAATGCTTCCAATGCTCCATGCCCACTTGGTATTTGGTAGGTGATTTTATCACATTAACCCCCGATGACACACTCTTGTTCTTATGGTTCTTACTTGACTGTTTAGGGATATGTTCTAATAATAACCTCACTGTATTTCCACACTACACATTATATCAATATATCTATCTAGCGTAGACTATCATATCACTTCTTGATGATGTAATCTTGCTTTATGGTTCATTCTTGACTATTGAGGGGTCTTATATAAATGAACCTTATCATATATACACTAGAAGGAATCGTTATTCTCCTCCCCCCTATTCATCATACTAGCACGCACTTCACTACATTATTACGACTATCTCGTTCACATATTCTTTCACATTATTCATTTCTACTTCATCATTTGTACAGTACACTATTATACATCAAAATTACACTATGTACATCATCTATAATCATATACACTATCTCATCATTAGTCATCATCAACCACTACGCGTTACCAATCATATCAACAAGACAATTATCACAATATCACACACCAAATATAATAATAATTATTAACACATCATACATCAACATATGCGCACCAAATCATCACATCACATAATCAATAAAAAATTAAGTACAACACACATACACAAATGAACCATATATATATATATATATATATATATATATAGATATAGATATCTCACAAAATAATAGTTACAAAAATGCCAATACTAAGGGGAAATCCCTCATGCATAGCTACATCATATGCATCATATCTCATCATTGTTATCACTATCTATTACCGCGGGAGCTCTAGAACTAGAAGCTTCACCACTCAACCTGCACTACTAGTCACAGTAACTATATCTCTCTACATATCGACGTAATAGTATCACCTCAGTCAATTGTTCTTGGAAACAACCCTATAGCTCCACAAACCACGCAAATGCATCCTGCACTAAGGGACCTACACCCATAACCTCTCTAGCTCGTTGTGTCTCCTTTTGTGCCTCGTCTCACTCACTTATCAATACAGTACATGTAGCTGTCGTTAACGCTACTAGATCAAATAAGTGTGCATCCTCACTTGCGATACCATCCACACACTCTAGAATACCACTACCTATGAGTACATCAGTGGGCACATTCTGTGTCAATGTGTGGATATATGTGTCCATAATCAATGACCAATATGCATCTCCTGCATCCATAGCTCAACACGTTAGACAACCATGACAATCATACAACCAACAAATCACAAAATATCACTATGCAAATAATCATGCTCTATTATCAATGGCGCTATGTTATCAAGGGAATGTGCTTTCCCCTCTAATTCTCCTTCCGACAGTGCTCCTGCCACATCTGTAAAATTTGGAAACAAAAATACCCACTGATGTGATGCCCATCATGCATGGTAGCCCTTCTTACACCCTGAGTCATTCACATCTATCGGCTCTATCACCGCATCAGCCTTATCTGGCCTAGGGGTACTAGTTATGCTCTTATGGGCCCTAGTCTATCTCTAACCCTCCTTGGTGCCCTAATGACCCTAACCCATACATATGGATCTAGGGGCACATCTTGAGCCATACCAAATTGTCGCGAGACTTTCTCTAACTAGAATAACTTAGTCACCCCTAGAAATTGATCCTCTGGCCACATAGTACATCGTATACATCATATCTCTATTGCATATGCTAGCCATCCTCCATAGTCTCGGTATGGCCTCCATATAATGGCCTCTAGCCCCATATAATCTAATATCTCTATATGTATTAGTATCCATCTTCCTACCATGAATGCCTACCCGTCTCCCAATAAATATATCTGGCCTCGCCAACTCCCCTCGCATCCCACCAACTAGTCTCAATATTGCAATATGTTCATAATCCCATACATGTAATAATATGGTAGCTCTAATACCACCCTCGTGTTCCTCCTATGTAAATATGTATAAATCTTTGTAAAGTTGGGCCAATACACATCATGCCCATGCATAACTCATGCCCTCCTCCTCTATCCGATGATAGCTGTCATGCATCTTATTCAGGATTCCTATGCCACCACCCTCCATTGTAACTGATGATATAATCACAATGATAATTAACTTCCGTAGTTGTGGAACCCTATTTTCATGTAAATGTGCAAATAGGAAATTAAAAATTTCTGAGCATGACAACTATACCCCAGTGTTAATTTTTGCAAGTCCTATCATTCCAATACACCTTGGGTCTATCCATTCATTCCAAGTGACCTCCTGATTAAAGTTATCTTATCCCCCTAGGTGATTTAGGAAAGTCCATTCATTCCCCCTAAGTGACTTTAGGATGTCATTTGCAAGCTACAGGCAGTTGTGGGAAGGGTTATCACCGACCTTCTTAGGGCAGCGGTGACCCCATGAAATGGAGCAAAAGATCCGGAGCATATGTGGAAGTGATTCAAATATATTGGGACATCATGGAAATTATTAAGGAAGATTTTGGAAAGGGCTCGAAGGAGTTGGGGTAGTTTCGCCAGAATTATGGTTCACATGCCTAGTCAGCACATAGGCCAAAACATCTATTGAGCTTTGGAAGGTGATTTTGGGAGCTCCAAATGGAGTTAGGAGAAAAACAAAGCATCTCAGAAAATATAATTCCAAGACCTAAATAATTTTGAAATCATATTTTTCACAACACTTTGGCGCATCAGGTCAGCAGGTATTTTTTTTCAGGTACAGGTGGAGTAATAAATCAAAAATCAATTTTTTTAGGGATTAGATGGAAGAATAAATACATGAGACACCCACCATTGGATTAAAAATTCCATTTATAGTTAGGGTCATATAATTTTTTTCAAAAAATGTCCAGCATGAGCTAAAGTTATCATCGTCACAAGTTATCTTCTTGGAGCAAGTTCAAGACTTAGCCAAATTTTAGGAGGACACATGTCAGCTCCAGGAGCTTGGTGGGATTTTATGTCCCCGAAGTCCCTGAGGGTTAGGCAAATAAACCTTGTAAAAATTTTCCCAGCCCCCATGTCACCTCTGGAACCCCATGCGACCATCAGAATGACCAGTTCAACCCCCGGGTGTAATTTGGAGCTCAAATCCCCTGTCGTCAGATCTCCACCAAGTTTCAGCTCCAAGAACACCATGGAATTTGATGTCCCTCACATCCATCATAGGTTAGGGACATAAAACCCTGAAAAAATCACCCAGCATCTTAGGAGAGACTTCTGATCACCCATGTGATCCATTTCCATCCCCTCAGTGCTTTAAAGCTAATTTTTGGAGCACTCACTCCCTATCGTCAGATCAACGCCATGTGTCGTCACCTTGAACACCATAGAAATTTATGTCCCTCACATCCCTTATGAGGTGAGGGACATTAGGGACATTAAAATTTGACCAAGCCTCTCTCAATGTTTTTGTAAATCTTTAAATATCTAACTAATTTCCGCTTCTAACTTTGTACACTCCCGTGCACAGCCATCCCTCCATACTTCCTCCGCAATCTTCTACCATCACTCCACCATTGAAAATACTTAGACCAGATAAACCCAATAATTGAAACACCTTTCCCATGACAATGTGTAGGCCTCAGAAGGATTTTTCATCAAGATAAGAAGTAGAATCAAAGAACGAAGGGAAGAAGACAATGGAAATCTCCATTGCCGTGAAACGAAGATTTGAAAAAATCTTGCAAACTAGTGCAAAAATAAATGAACAATTTTATGTTATTCATTCCTCTATCCATGACCGTAAAAAATCTACCTTCAAACTCTCCTCTCATGTAACAGAGCATTCATATTGAAGAAATCTCATTTCTGCCTAAACAAAGAAAAAATTGGATTTCCCATCAAACCGGTTGTCCGATTGAAGTAAAATTTCGCGTGAAGCACCAGAAGGAAAAAACCATATCAGATATGTAAATTTTTTTTGAAAATGGAGGAGAAAACCAGACCTATAATTTTGAGGTCCATTAATGGTTGTCGCGTCTAGAAGCACTTCCAGGTTTGAAATTTGAAAGTTTAAAATCTCTTGAATGATTGAGCAGGTAGAACTAAAATTTCAGAGGGGAGATATTGGGAAAAAACCCATATCAGAAAACTTTTTTACATGTCAATCCAACCTCCAGAAGCCCACTTTCTAAAAATAGCAGGTTTTCCATATAGGAAACGGCTATTTTGGGAAAGCCATCAATAGAAGAACCTGCATAGGAGACAAAGACATTGAAGATGCATAACAACTGAGAAATCATCAAAACATACATTTGGTACAATTTTGGAACTTACTAAATATAGTAGGTGGTCTCATGAGAACCTACTAAAAATAGAAAGTTGATCCAGGATGAGAGAGGATCCCAGGGAGAAAGGGGAATCAAGATCAAAACACTCAGTGGAGGATCGAGGGAGTTGCTTTTTCGTACTTACTAAAAATAGTAAGTTACTTTTTCTAAGGGAAAACATGAAGCAGAAGTGGATGGGAAAGGACTCGGTATAGCCCTTTGCGTGTGAATATGAGATAGAAGATAGTGATGTCTTGTACATGGACTTGAATGACCTCAGAACTTGCGTGACGGCCAAGGAGCAAAAGAAGATTAAAGATCAAATATTCACAAGTGGCTTGTTCATTGTTGTGGAACACCAAGTCTCTATGCAAATTCTTGAGTTGGTCCTTACCTGCTCTCAACATTATGAGCCTGAAACAATAACCATCCGAGCTGACAATGGTATAGAGACGGCGGTCATTAGCCCTAGAATCATTTCACTTTCACTATAGATACCAACATCACCCAGCATGGTTGTCATCTCAAAGGATAGGGCCTTGCATGAATGGGAAATGATGGATGCATACATGTAAGGGGTTGCGCTTGGTTCGTGGTTAAAAACGGGGAGGAAACCCTCAAGAATGCCTAAGAACCTTCCAAGGTGTGAATTTCAAGAAGGATACTAAGATGCCATCACTCTCCTCAGCACGGTTATGGGTGAAGTAAACATAAGGGACTTTCAATACTGGATGGGCCTTTTCATCTTGATGGTGATAGAAGGAAAGTAGAGGATTGATTGGGGGCAAATCATCAATGATAATCTCCATTCGCAACTACTCAAGTACCCATGACAAATAAGTTCCACATGAATTCTTACATGGTATATCTCCTTTCTAGCTCAAGATCATTCAAGGGATTGGCTCTCACACAACATTTCTGCCTAAGTTCCTGTTTTCGAGAAACTTCTATAGCTAGTGATGGTGGAAATCCATAGGAATTTTTCTCGCGTGAAAAATGCATTCACCATGTATGTAGTATGAATATTAGAAATAGATCTGGAAGTTAGGATTTCATCACAAGTGGTGTACTTGATCAGGAAGTATGGATCCTTTTTCATATAATTCCCAACATTCTCCTATTTGGAAGTTGTTGGTGTAGACACCAAAATTGGGTCACACTCCCCTTAGTCCCTTTCCAAATAGCCAACTCAAACATACTCGCCTAACCATGACCCTTTTACTCCACATTAATATTGGTGTAATATTTATAATTAAAGTGATACTCATCCTCACTATATTCATTATTTAACTACCCTAATTAAACTAATTTCCACCTCACCTAGAAACCTCACCAAAAACCTATTTTTTAGCATATTTCCCCTTTACTAGGACTCAACATTCACTCACCATAACTAACCACATTCCTGCTCATTAAAACGTAACTTTCCATTTTTGATCAGTGAGAATAGAATAAACTGGCCCAAAAAGATCACCAAGATCTGGAATTTTTAGTAAACCTTGGATTTCCCACCGTAACTAACACCGATCAACCCTAAACCGACGTTGGTCACCCTAAACTATCTTTGATTACCTTATATTATTTTTTGGTAACCTTGTTTGGGAAGTTGTCCACATTCTTGAGTTTTTTGGAAAATAGTTGTAGGTCTATTTTCCCCCTTTCGCACATCCACACAACCATAGCCACCACCAAGACATATTAGGATGTATTTTCATTCACTGTAGGATTCCAAGAAGCACTACCATAGCATTGAGCACCATTCCACAAATCAACTGTCACTAGCATCTTTCAACCACCTCTCCACCACTATAGGTATTTATAATCCTTTTGAACTCTAAGTAAGTTGGTTTCTCCTCTATCACTTGTAGTTGTATTCTCTATTTTCCTTCATATTTTCATTGTTTTTACTTAGATCTATCCCTTATATTTCTATTTATCAACCACCCCTTATCACCCTAGTTAAAATTCACTAAAACCTATCCAAAAACCACCTCCCTCACATAGACCTTGAAAACACCCTCCAAACTCTCTGTGCAATCATAGATAGGATCCAAAACTCCTATAAAAACCTTCCAATTCCCCACAATCACCAAAACCTATTAACCAAAACCATGGTCTGTCCATCATATACTGACATCGGTCTTATTAATCGATATTGGTGACTGTGACTCTCAACCCAACCCTTAACCTACCCCAAACCTCACTCAAAACCATACCACACACCTATTTTAGGACCTGACACCTCACCCTCCCCCACAGATACCCTTCAAACTCTGTGTTCCAAGATAGAAGAAAGTCTGAACACTCCTCCACCTGACTCCCTGCCACTTTCCACAACAACCGGTATCGGTCATACCTAAACCAACATCGGTCACCCTGACCGACGTCAGTCTTTGTGTCTGATAATACTGTTCCATACCAGCAACCTAATTACCTCACCCAAAACAACCCAAAATCTCATCCCACCTTACCAAGACTCTATCTGTGACCTGCAGACCACTTGCACTACCCACAACCCAAATTAAAACCTTTATCTACATAGCATTTTAATATTTAATAAGATCGACACTAATAGTAATCTGAGGCACCCAAATCAGAATGCTAACAATAGATTATTTTTATTTACATGTTTAAGTTATTTTATGTTGATTTATAAATAGTGGATTGACGGCCTTCTAGACAGTATCTCACTTCCAAGATCTAGCATACGCTAGGTAGTCCACTATTATATACTATTTAACTCTCTTTTATGGTCTTGTTTCCTATTTCAGGTAGTTCCTCCTAGCCAAAAGGAAGCTCTAACCGTCATCATTGGATCAAGAAGCTAGAACGTGCACAACGACCTTTACACCGAACTTCACAATAGGTATTCCACCTTGGACCATACCCTTATGTGTTTCATCCCAAATCCTTAAAGAAAACAGTGAACTTTTTTGGCATGCCCGGTGGGACCCGTCAGGGGTTGCTTTGCATTTTATTCATTTTTAGGTGAAAGTTGTGTGTTTTTTTTTCCCTTTTGAAAAGATTCCACATTAATTTTTTTCTCTGGAATTTCCCATCTTTCTATTTTCTAAAATCAATTATGTTTTTGGTGTTATAAAAAGAATACTTCTTTTCTTTCATTAGTATTGCATTAGTGAAAGAGCATTCCTCTTCCTATTCATTACATGCTACATCGAATATCATATCTTGATTTGCATTTAAAATAATTGCATAACATTCTGATTTGTTGCATTATAGCTCACATTAAAAATGAGGGGAAAACTATACACTGGAAGTCATGCCTAGCTGATGGTTGACACAATTGAACCGTAGAAAGAACTTTCTTCTCTCTCTCTCTCTCTTTGCGAAACTGCACAAATTTTTAAATTTACACATTTTCTTAAACAACATCCCACCTGGAAGAAGTTTTCAATGATCACACGATTAGAGGATTGACAGTGGGTACCTATATGGTTATCTCTATGTAGTACCCCATCAGAGGACAACTTGCCCCAGCCATAACATAACCTGAAACCTCAACTTTAGAATTTCCTTCTTCCTAGGAATCCTTCTCAATGAGAAAAGATACTCTAAATTCATGGGTTAGTCTTTAAATAACATAAGCTAAATAAACTAAATTCACTTTTTGGATTACATACTTTTCTTAGCTTTGTGTTTGACTTGCATTTGTAGGTGTGAGGATATGATTCTTCATTTTTATTTTTACCTTTGACACTCTGCCATCACAGTTGGAGTATTTTGAGTATCTCATACTGTTTCAGGACCTCATCTTACCATCCCCCAGACTTTTGGGTTGATTATTCATCTCATATAAATTCAAAACAATCCATTTTTCTTCATTCTTCAAACTTCACAGTAACCGGCATCGGTCCAAACATCTGACCATCATCAGTTTACC
Source organism: Taxus chinensis (assembly GCA_019776745.2). Lineage (NCBI taxonomy): Eukaryota > Viridiplantae > Streptophyta > Pinopsida > Cupressales > Taxaceae > Taxus > Taxus chinensis. The sequence continues at coordinate 476,824,415 of CM034154.1, read as the reverse complement.
TAAACAGTGTCGGTTCTTTTCTCTTTTGGTTAGTTTACCCAAAATATACTTATCCCATATTATCTTCTATTTAGAGTTTTTGTGTGTCATTGTATTCTTTGTACTTTGGTAACAGTCATTACATACAAATTTCTTGTCTGACAGTCATCAGTTTCTCCCTCATTTGTTGAAACTCTTGTTTTCCACACAGTAACTAGTATCAATTCCTGTAACCATCATCGGTAACTCCTTAACCATCATCACTTAGTTTGATCGGCATCGGTCACACTGTTTTTATTTTAATCAAAAAATTTACCAACTTTCCCTCCCATATCTATTTTTTCCCATATTTGTTATTCCATGTGTAATGTATAGAGTCCAATTCACCCAACGTACTTTGATTCACATGGTGTTGACTCACAGAAAAACTAACGCCCTCATATTTCATGCTAAGCTGTTAGCCACTCCAGCCTAGTCCATCATAGCCATCCATCCTCTCACCTAGGTATCTAACTCAGCTCATCCCCATCACGATCGGCAACGAGGAGTTCATGAGACTCCTCGACCAGAATCCCACTACCCTCCAGTACTACCTTGCTCATTCTTCAACTCAGGATTCCTCATGACAATTAATGTCCACCATGCCTTGTATCTATCCCTCCTACTCTCACCCCCACTTTTGTGTCAACTAGACCCAACTCAGTGCTACCCATCATCCACTTTACCACTAGTGGAGTCTCAGCTAGATCCCACAGCCACTATAACTACAACATCTATCACACCCGCAACATCAATTGTCCCTCCAACAACTGCTTTAATTATATCCCCATTTGTACCCACTACTTCACATATACCCATTACATTGCAACCACCTCCAGTGTTGGTATCTTACACCCCTTTTCAAAACCTCATCCTTTCTATCCTACAATCCTTACCCCCAATCACCACTAGAGTTGTTATGACTACCCCACCCACTTACACATACTACCAACAACCCCCAACCTCATCTATCACTTATTTTGTCTACGTGTCACCTAGATCTATTACTCATGTGCATTTTTAATACTCAGCACCACCATACACTAGCATATCAACCACTTCATATATTCAGCATCAACCTCCTTTTTCTGCAGGGGGCATCCATTCATCCCAACCTACTAATGACCTCATTAAAATTATGATGGAAAATATGCATACCTTAGAAGCATCTATTTTTGGATCCTGTAATTATTTAACTTATGATGAAATTTGTAATGAGCCTATCCATCCATCTATTCCCATTCATCCCTATCATGTGCACTAGGAAATGCCTAAATTCAATCACTTCAACAATAAATAAGACTCGTAGAAACACTTGTAGTCATTCAAACATGGGTGCTACCTAATCACACATGATGATGCTTTTCTCCTACGCACTTTCTTAATGTCCTTGACAAGACCAACATTTGATTGGTATAGTGGACTACCTTGACATTCCATTTATTCCTTTAACTAAGTAGCCCAAGATTTCTTAGACCATTTTTCAATCAATGTTACTAAGAAAGTTACCATGACCGATCTCCATTTAATCTGACAGTATGAAGACCATTCTATCACAGATTTCATTGCCTGCTGGAAGAGTCTTATCAACCAATTGACGTTCCAGTCACCTCAGACTTAACTTATTGAGTTATTCACTAGAGCTTGTTCCAGACACATCTCACTAAATATACAAGTCCAAACCTTCTAAACCTTTGACGAAGCATTCACCATGGCACAGAAGCTAGAAATTCATGCCATTGAAGAATTTAAAATCCAATTATGAAATAAGAATGCCCATTCAAATAAAAGGACTATTATTCATCTTCAAAATCCCAAAGTAACTATTCAAAGCCCAAAGGATCTGCCAACATAGTACTCCTCAAGGTAGGACCATCTTATTCTTATAATCCAGCCCAACCCTCTTTTAATCTTTCTCCCCTCCAAGCCTTTCAACTCTGGTTGGAGTAGCAGAAGTACACCTCGATTGGAGAGCCCTATTCTTCAGTCTTTTAAAATATTCTTAAAGTTAAAGCCATTACACTTCCTCCCATAAAACCTCATAAAGGTTCTGATCCTACTCATCCTATGCCTACATAGTATAAAGAACACGACTATTGTAATTACCATTATGTTAAAGGCCATAGTGACAGTAACTACATAAATTTTGAGAACATTTTCCAAGAGATGATAGATAATGGAGATCTTGTCACGGACAACTCGAATGCACCAGATAATCAAAATTTACACATATTTAAAGAGTTTCTCCCTAATCATAAACCATCATCTAATCAAAATCATGAACCTTCATCCAGTGACAACAATGTCCATGAAGTCATCAGGGTTTTTTTATATCATATCGGTCATTCCTCAAAACCTACTTAATTCATCTATTGAGGAAATTATGGCATGAGTACCTCTACCCACAAAGGAACATACCTCTTCTACTCCTTCACACACAGAGAAGTCCCCATCATCTCCCCCTACTCTTATGGAGGAACCCACACCTTTGACCGATGCCATTTCACCATCTACCTCACAACCTACTAAATGATCGACACTTTTACTTATCCCATCCATAGAAGAATCATCATTGCCTTCTCCTCCACCAAGGGAGAATTCTACCTCACCCCACCTATTATCTCTCCGACCCATGGGAGATTCTTCAAACATGCCACTACCTGTTGGAGAAATTTCTCCCTCAGCATCCCAGGACCTTTTTGATGTGATCTCATCTCTATTACCTATAGAGTTTTAAGCTAGCTGATTTCCTGTGTCATAGACATATTTCACAGATATTTCCACCCAACCCATTCCATCCTCTTCTTCAATAGTCCAAATTTCACGACTGGCCAACCATCTAGATTACGTTGATCATTCCATGCTTTGGGGATGTCTTTAGATCCCCTTTATGACTCAAATGTAAATGTTGCCTGAAGATACTTCCATAATCTACCCAAATATATTTTCAGCAACCAAATCAACATTGACTATGCCTATTGAAACAAATTTTCCTTCATCATCTCTACCTACATCCAAACCTCTACCCACAACTAAAACCATTCCCAAACCTCAAAACCTACCCACATCTATCTCCTCACCCATATCCAGACCCATCACTAACTTGGGTGTCATGCTAACATCAACCCTTACTCACACACCTGTAAAATTAGACATAGCAGCACCATATCAAACCCACACCAACATTTTCCCTCTACCTAAAAGGAAAACCCAACCTTCTAGGCTACATACACCTGTCTCGCAAACAACACCTTTGTCAACTTCCCCCCTTTCGTCCATCCTAGGGCCTCATCAATCAACCTTGACTAAACAGTCTCATATCCAAGGCCAGTCAAAATATAAACAACCTACTGCTACCTCATGAGTCTTTTTCACACCTCATTCACCCAAAAACCAAACTTCCTCACCCTCACCCATACACTTCTTACCACCTATATCTCCACCAATTACTATAACCCCAACCTTGCCTATACGACTTCAACCAATGTCGTCTACCCAGTGTCTACCGACCACCTCCACCGTAACTTTGTTTCCCTCATGTGTATCCCATCCTCTTCCACCATCTACTTTCCCTTCTACATTCCCTAATCCCATGTCACCTTTACCCAAGAAGGTGCAACCCAAAGATAATAATCCACTACCTTCCAATAAGGTAATCAAATGAACAAAACCTTCCATGGCTAGCTCTTCTAACACACCATTTACCCAAGTGGATTCTATCAAAACATAAAACCATACCACTCATCAAATCAGTAGACAAACCCATTCCCCCTCCTATAAATCATGTTTCCTCACAATCATCCACACCCATATCCAAACCCACACTCACTTCCCATTTTGATCCGTTACCGGGGGTCCTATGCCAACATTTTAACCAATCTCTTAGAGACTTCCATCATCACATTACCACCACTTTGACCTCAAGATCCTCTCAAACCCAAACCAAAGGTGTTTTATGAAACCAAGATGTGTGCCTATCATCGTGTGCCAAGACATGATGTCAAAAATTATAAGGTTCTGAAGACCATTCTTCTCCAACTTTGTCCTCATGAAAAAAATTACAATGATGATTACCTTCTTGATGAGGACCATGCTTCACGTTAACCCTGTTACCATACATCATCATATTTTACCCATTCAACGATCAATATCTCCACCCTCACAACCATTTTATCCCACATCCAAAATTTGAGATCAACATGGTTCACGTATTAAGATAGTTAGTCTGAATCACCTCCCAAATGCTATAGTATGACCCTACTAATTTCATAAGGCTCTTATCTACAGCTATGGATTTTTCCCCTCATGCCATTATACATTTCATGACTACAACCTTCTCCATTTCAACCTCCCCTCAGATAAACATGATTTATGTTGCGACCCGTGTACTTAGAAGGAAAAGGGAAAAGAAAAAGTGACCAGTAGCCCATCAACTAACTTTTTGCTCAATAAACCATCTGCACCTGTTCCCAAAAACACCATCCACAGACCTACCTACCGTATCTTTGATGAGGTCAACCCATCGCTGCAATAATAAAACAATTGCATTAGTCCCCTCTAATGATATCATTGCATGATATTGTTCAAACTTCTAAATCTCATAGACAAGCCCTTATCAAGGTTTTACAATTCATTGAATTTCTACCCAATGACTCCACACAAGTGGCCTCGATTATCACCCCCCACCACGTGGCCTCACTAACTAGATCAGCTCCTTCTTCTACCCCCATGACCACTCCTCAAGTCATTGCCCTCAGCTTCTCTGATGAGGAGATTTTACCTCTCCAGTAAGATGACCCTGATCCTGCCCTATTCATTACCGTCTATATAGATAACATACGCATGTACGACATGTCATGATTGATGGTGGTGCTAGCATTAACATCATCTCCTCCCATGCTTATAATCAAATGTGTATCCCTTCTAACTTGTATGCATAATAACCCAGTTATGTTGATGCTCCTTCAATGATGCCATCACCACCACCCTTGGCACTATTATACTTAACATTCGTGTAGGCCCTCGCACTGTCTTAGAACTATTATACATCTTAGAGGGGGAGTTACAGTATAACCTATTGCTCAGTAAACTCTATATTCACATCATGGGTTGTGTCCCTTCAACTTTACACCACTGTGTAAAATTTGAGCATGAAGGACATAACTACACCATCCCCGTCAACCCATCACCATTCAAAACTTGTAACATGTTGTACCGACCCAACGATGTACTTGTACCAGTCAAGGCATCTGTCATTACCCCCAATTCTCCTTCACCCACAAGACCAAGGGTGCCACCACCTCTCCCGCATCTCATTCTTCTATTTCTACTACCGTTGCACCTTCCTACAACTAACCCACTCTTCCTGCTGCATAACTAACATATACCCCTCTACTTCCCAATCATCTAGAATCATTGTTATCCCTGCTACCCACATATCGACTACCAATCCCTTAGAAGGTGTTTTTCAATGCCTCACTCTGGGGGAGTACCACCTATACAATATCGACACATTCCTCACTCCGTAAGAGTATGGGAAACCTATGCCAACACCCTAGTTATGACTACCACATAGGTGAGGTTTTTCCTTATGGTCCTCCACACCTTCGCACTAATCTAATGTATGGGGGACTTGACACTGCCACCTATTCACCCAAACCTATATCCCAAACAAAACCATTTTCATTTGACCTCCAATCCCTTACTAACCGTCGCTTTGCCCACACTTTCCTTCACTATTGTGCATGGAAAGGTTTTGGCTTCAATCTTTACAAAAAATGCTACCATACTATCATTTCATGTACCACCAATAAACACAATGATCGTAGTGGCATTGGATTTGCCACACCACCAAGAAAGCCCACGTCGACCTCATTGAGAAAGACAAACCTTCTTCACCCCATTCACCAACGTCACCACCTTCACCCACAAAGTCCATAGATCTTGAATCTATCCCTCCTAACTTTTTTTTTTGGAAACATGATTTCCTTGGGACCTCTAACTTATCAATGCAGAAGGTGAGGCCCCTCTTCTATTCCCCTCTTGTATCCTGACATGATCGATGACGATACACCTTTTATTAACATTGTTCAATGTTAGGATGATGAGTCCATCCTCACCTACCTTGGTGCGAAAGATTCTTATATTCACCAGTCATTACCCTCTGAGATGCAAACCATGTTGAATGAATCGACTATCGAAATCAACATTAATACTCAGGATGACCCACACATTCTAAAGATAGGCCAGTCTTTAGATGTTGCTAAACAGGAAGCTTTTACCTCTTTCCTCTGGGACCATAGCAACGCTTTTGCTTGGTCCTATGCCGATATGCCTGGTATTGACCCAAAAATCATGGTCCACAATATCGTAACCATTCTTGATGCCAAACCCATAAAACAAAAGCTGTGGAAAATGCATCCTCACATTGCTCTTCTTGTCAAAGAAGAACTTTAAGTGTCTTCTCTCCGGTTTCCTTCATCCTACCCATTGACTATCCCCAATGGATTTCTAACATCGTTCCTGTCACAAAAGTGACAGGGGGACTCCACATTTTTATAGACTTCCATGATCTCAACCTAGCTTGTCCCAAAGATGATTTTCCCCTACCAGGCATTGACCAACTAGTTGATCTTACCGCCGACCATGAAATGCTATCACTCATGGATGGTTTCTTAGGTTATAATAAAATATTACTCGCTCCAGAAGATCAACACAAAACTACCTTCATCACTCCTTGGGGGACCTTCTGATATCGAGTCATGCCTTTTGGCCTTAAAAATGCTAGTGCTACATATCAACGAGCCATGACTTATATCTTCCATGACATCATGCATCGTATATTGAAAGATTATATAGATGACCTTCTGGCCAAATCCAAACATTAGGCCAAACACCTGACAGTCCTTAAGGTCATCTTTGACCACCTCATCAAGTATTATGTTCACCTTCAACCTAAGAAGTGTGTCTTTGTGGTACTTTCAAGAAAACTCCTTGGTTTCATCATTTCTTTGCGTGGCATAAAAGTCAATCCTGTTAAAGTGAAGGCTATTCTCGAAATTCCTCCACCTACAAATCTCCTTCAACTTCAAAGCTTGCAAGGTAAGTTACAATCTATTCATCATTTTATCTCGCAGCTTTCCACCTGCTGTCAACCATTTCATCATCTCCTCAAGAAGGATGTTTCATTCAAATGGGATGATGAATGCCATAAATCCTTTGACGCCTTAAAACAATACCTTCTTCAACCACCAGTGCTCATTCCTCCTAAGGATGACCAACCCTTTTACCTATACATTTCCGCCACTGACCATTCTCTAGGTGCCATGCTTGCTCATCGTGATGAGAAACATAGAGAGAAAGTGGTTTATTACATAATTTGTACCCTTTTGGACTATGAAACTAGATACACCCATGCCGAAAAACTCTACTTAGCCTTAGTTTTTTTCGCCACCAAGCTTTGTCATTACCTGTCTCAACCACAAAACCTTTTTCATCACCAATACTGACCCCTTACATTACATGTACGCCAAACCCTACCAACATCAACATGTTGCACGCTGGCTCATGCTTCTTTCCAACCTTGACCTTGAATTCATCATCAAAAATCCATCAAAGGCCAAGCCATCACTGACCAACTAGCAGATGCACCTCTTTCCAGGAATCAACCCTCTAACTTCAATTTCCCAGATGAATCCATAACTACCCTCTCCTTAGATGATACCGCTTACCAAATGACACTCTTATTTGATAACTCCAAGTTTCAGCGTGGGGGTGGGGTTAGTATTATCCTCATTCCACTTGATGGTGAACCTATGCCTTTATCTTTCAAACTAGATTTTGATTGTACAAACAATATCACTGAATACAAAGCACTCATATTGGGTCTCCAGGCTACTTATGCCTTAGATGTTAAGTCGATCAATATCTTTGGTGATTCTCACCTGGTCGTAAACCAAGTCAATGGTATATACTAGTGTCGTAATGAAATACTTCAAAAGTATAAACATCACGTAGACATACTTTTGACTACCTTTGACCATTACGAACTTCAAACCACCCCCCGTTCTACCAATAAGTTTTTGGATACCATGGCCTGCTTGGCTTCTTAGATACCCACTTCACCCACCGACTCTAAAATATTTGTCACAATAAAAAGGTTACAATCACCCTCTTATTTACCTCATGAGGTTTACTCCGTCAGAACCGTTGCACCTGAACCATGTAACCTTTAGTATAATCAGTTTTTAGACTATTTTTCCTTTCCATTCTACCTTCTGATCTCACTCGTAATGGACAACGTGCCTTTCTTAAAAGTGTCTCTCGCTATGTCATCATGGGTGGTCTCCTTTATAAGCATGGCTTCGATGGTATTCTCTTACGATGCCTTACAAGTTCTAAAATTCCCTACACCATCAAGGAAGTTCATGATGGAATTTGTGGAGGCCACTTTAGTGGTTTAGCTATCGCTAAATGCATTCTTCACCTTGGCTATTATTGGCCAACCCTAAACCGTGGTTATTGTGACTATGTCAAACATTGTGTGAAGTACCAACATGTTGCTAATCTTCATCACACACCTAGTCATGCCTTACAGGTTACACGAGACCTTTGGCCTTTCTCTCAATGGGGTTTGGATCTTGTTGGAGAGATCAATCCCCATTCTTCACAATTCCATCAATGGATTATAACCACTACTGAATATTACACTAAATGGGTAGAAGCCATTCCCCTCATTTCTACAAAAATCCAAGAAAATATGTGAATTCATCAACCATCACATCATTTGTCACTTTGGTGTTCCTCACCATCTCATCACTGATAATGGAAAGCAATTCAAAAAGCAAAACCCTACATAAGTTATGTGACACTTTTGGCATCCAACTCAGTTTCTCGTCACCTTATTACCCACAAACCAATGGCCAAGCAGAATCAACCAATAAAACCTTGAACAAAATTCTTATGAAAGTAGTTGACGATACTAGGAAGGATTGGCATACGCACATTCCTTTCCCTTGTGGGCTTATCGCACTAGTATTCGCACTTCAACTACTGCCATTACAACTTTTTCTCTAGTCTATGGTACTGAGGATATCTTGCCTCTCAAAGTCTAGATTCCATCTCTCTGCATCTCACTACAAGACATGCTCAATGATGATGAATTTTGCCAGGATCATTTGGTGCAACTTGAGTTATTAGATGAATGTCGTCTCAATGCTCTTGACCATCTCCAAATCTACCAAAAATGTATCAAATGTGCCTATGAAAAATGTGTCCACGAATGAACCTTTCAGGTCGGTGACCTCGTCCTGAAGGAAAATCAACATGTAACCAAAGAAGAGAAAATTAAACGGGGAAAATTTTCTCCTAATTGGCTTGGACCCTATATCATTACCCATGCCTATGGATCAGGTGCTTATCGTTTGTCTTCACTTGAAGGTAAACCCAAACCTGAGCCCCTCAATGCCTTGCATCTTTGACCATTTTATTATTGACATCAAGTCCTATATCACTTTCTATCAATTGATCACTCATCCCTTGAGCACTATTCACCTTCCATATTACTCGTTTTTGAGGATCAATGACTAAATAAAAATCATGTGATTACCTGTCACCTTTCATCCTTATCTTCAATATGAGTACCATGGCTCTACTCATAACATGATTCTCATGGATACTTTTCATCTTTTTAAAAATGGAATCCCATGGTCCTTCATCACTCAAACCCACCTCTTTCATAGTTAACCTCTTTGTGCTATGGTTTTGTCTTCTAAACAAGAACCTAATCTTCTTGTATAGTCTTGTCCATGACTTAAAACATCACAAAACACAATGGGATTCAACTCCTTGAGTCAAACTTCCAGAAAAAAGATGACTCCCTCAAAAAAATGGGGGAGGACATCTCTTCTCTCTACCTCGCACTATAAATAGACTGCTCCCTTGAAGGAAAACTATATAAAGTCATTGCAAAAATACAATAAAAATATCCAGAAGCTTCCCGCATCAATCAACTTCACAAAGACCTCAAGGAGATAATATACTCATCCCATATAGACTTCCCACATCGATCAGTCTATTAAAAACAAAAAAATGAAGAAAATGATGAATTTTTCGTCATGGACTTGCCTATTTTTGATCCTGGGTTTCTTGCTAGGTAAACATGTTGTCATACACTAAGTTACGCTAAACCACCCACTTTCACCTCATTGCCTTTTTCACCCTAATTTTCTCTCTACTCAAGGGACTTACCACAACTGTGACATTTCGTGATCATGTGAATTTCTTCACCCTTAGAATAGTCCATTATGCAATGCCTTTAGGGTCTTACGTTCATAAGCCCATCTGGGGTATGGTAGACTCATTAGGGTTCTTATCAATTAAGTGGATCTTTTACCACCTCTTACCATTCTACCTTCTTCATAACCTATTGATTCTCCTATACAGGACCAACCATCGACACCATTTTAAAAGATTTCACTTCTCACCTAAGACTAAAACCATACCTATGCCTATGACCTACACTCAATCATACCTAAAATCTACCAACCCATTCCTCTACCTCATCATATTATTCCCTATCTTATGGGATAACTACATCGGCCTGAGGCCCCTTTTCACCAGGGCTATGTAGGTAGCACTCCTAGGGCATGGGGCCCTTGGAGGTTAGCTCAGCCACTCTTTACCCTAACCTATTTTCCCCCATTTTCTTATTCATATTCTACCTTAGTTAGTTCATTTTATACAACACTTGGAAATTAATACCAAACATATTATAACCATTTTACATCATAAAAAATAGCCATTTATCATTTTACATTTCCACTAATATCAAAAAAATTGGAAATTTAAATCATAACATACATATACATCACATTTTTCTCCCATGTTACCAATAACTTGGACATTAAATCAAAATTAAAAACAAGACTCCATCATGCCTATACCTGACTCCATGCTATGCATACATGGACACAAATTAAACCACCCATGCCTAACATCCTCATGCCTATTTTCCTAACTCCATCATGCCTTAGACCTAACTCAACCATGCTTGTGACCTGACTCCATCATGCCTATAACCTTAACTCCACCATGCCTAGGACTTGACTCCATCATGCCTATGACCTAACTCAATCATGCCTAAACCAACCTGACTCCAACATGCCTAAAACACCTAGTTTCCATCCATATACAAATAACAATCAAATTTTTCCAACACAAGTACATCATCCAAAATCATCGATCTCATCATAAAAGTCTGTGTATCCATCCAATATACACTGATAAAAAATAATATCAATCTCTCAAAAATATCATATACAGCCTCACCTTCTTTGGCATGTAGACTAGTATATGATCAAAAATCTCAAAACTCTCATATACATGCTCACTCTCTTCGGCAGGTAGGCCAGTATATATAAAAAATAAATTAAAATGGAGGTACATATAGATATCAATCACCTCCTCATAGGATACCCTCTATGATCTCACCCGTCTACCTGTCCACCAACCAATATCTCCTCAGCCACGTTTCATATACACCTCATCCTTTTCTAATATACTTCACCCTATCACAAGTCATTTATCATAAATACATAGGTTAATAATGACTTTAACATACAGATTTTAACTTATATCCTATCCCCAACATGAACAATTGGTTTAAGTTGACATGTTTCATGTGCCCCCTACCACATTAGTTTCTCTAGAATGGCATTGATTTTCCATAACCGGTGTCAGCCTTTTCTACCCTCTCCCACATTGCACCACATCTACTTGCTCCAGGTAACCTTTTGTCACCCTAACCATTGATTGATTACACTCCCTAATGACCTTATACTTATCACAGGTCATTACCTCTTCCGATCGATGATATGCCCCTTTGGGCTCACTGTTTACCCTTACTCTACATGATCACTACAACCTTCCCACCTACCTACACAACCGTCTATTCTGTGACCTTTCTAAGATCTTATTTTTAGCCATCTTCTGGTGATGCAACCCGTGCCTTGCATAGTAAGTTCCAACGCATAATTTTATCCATTTCCCTCCACCTAATATTTCTTATTGCTGGCCTCGTTCCATACCTATATCCAGACCCTCATTTTATCATACCCAGCGCACCCATCAAATCCACCCATTGGACCATGCCTACAAGCCCGACCTACCCCTATAATTTCTTTGTTGCATCTTAGGAATCGGTATTTTTACCTATACCTTGGCCTTACCTCATGCCATGACCTATTTACCTGAACCTAACCTACTTGGTGTGACCATTGACCTTATGTACTAACTATACCTTGTGATGTTGTTACCTATGTTGTTTTAGCCTACCAACCATACCTTTCCTATTGTCATTCTGTTTATCCTGACCAAACCTTTCAAGTGTAATAGAACATACCTAAACATTCCTACACCTAACCTACATTGTGTTTCCAGGACCATATCCTATACCTTGGATACCTAAATCACTTCACCCTTGTTTGGATAAACCTATCGACCTTAGACGATGTAGGTTTACCTTCTCTTCAACCTAGTACCATGTTGTAATCTATACGTGTGCATACGTTTGATTTCCATTACCCATGACCCAATTTTGACCCTTACCTACTACCTATTACCCTAGTTAACCATCACCCTTTCCCATCAATACTCAAACCCTTCCCACCTATCTTCACCACCTACACATTTATCAAACCACTCACCAATTCCGTATATTACACCTCATCAGCTGCTGGTTTGAGGGGGATCACCTTCACCCACACATGGGGAAATCACTTCCTATTTTTGTCAGCGTCACTTACCAATACAAGCTACACAACAAAAAGGGGAAAAATGTAGACACCAAAATTGGGTCACACTCCCCTTGGTCCCTTTTCAAATAGCTAACTTAAACATATTCACCTAACCATGACCCTTTTACCCCACATTAATATTAATTTAATTATTTATAATTAAAGTAATACTCATCCTCACAATATTTATTATTTAATTACCTTAATTAAACTAATTTCCACCTCACCTAGACACCTCACCACAAACCTATTTTTAGCATATTTCCCCTTTACTAGGACTCAACATTCACTCACCATAACTAACTAAGGCTTATCATACCTACCTTAATGAAATAAGATTAGTGCAACCCTAAAATCATATGCCTATTCTCCCTCTAACCATATTCCCGCTCATTAAAATGTAACATTCACGTTTTGATCCAATAGACTGACTGATATGGTGCCAAAAGATTGCCAAGATCTAGCATTTTTAGTAAACCTAGGATTTCCCACCTTAACCGATGCCGTTCAACCCTAAACCGACGCCAGTCACCCTAAACCGTCGTCGATTACCATATATTCATTTTGGTAACCTTGTTTGGGAGGTTGGCCACATTCTAAGTTTTGGAACAAAGGAGGTCTGCATGCAAGAAATAACTAGAGCCCTTTTGCACGTCCAGACAACCATAGCCAACACCAAGACTGATCATAAGGTATTTGCATTCATGGTAGCATTTTAGGAAGCACTACCATAGTACCGAGCACCATTCCACAAATCAACCATCACCAGTATCTTCAACCACTTCTCCACCACTACATGAATTTAGAACACTTCTGAACTCCAAGTAAGTTGGTTTCTCCTCTGTTACTTGTAGTTGTATTCTCTATTTTCCTTCATCTATTCACTGTTCTTACTTAGATCTATCCCTCAAATTTCTCTCTATCAACCACCCCATCACACCCCACCTAAAATTCACAAAAACCTATCCCTCTCCCTCACGTAGACCTCACAAACACCCTCCAAACTCTTTGTGTAATCACAGAGAGGACCCAAAACTTGTTCTACAACATTCCCCAATTCTCCATAGTCACTGACACCGTTTAACCCTAACCATGGTCAGTTCATCTTATACTGACATTGGTCTACTTAATCGATATCGGTCACTCTAACTGTCAACCCAACCTAATAACCCAACCCTTAGCCTACCCAAACCTTGCTCAAAACCCTTACCACACCTATTTTGGACCTATCACCTCACCCTCCCCCACAGAGAGACCCTTCCAACTCTCTGTTCCAAGATAGAAGAGAGTCCAAACACCCTCCACCTGACTCCCTGCCACTTTTCATAGTAACCGGTATCATGGTCATACCTAAACTGACATCAGTCACCCTGACCGACATCGGTCTCTGTGTCTGATAATACTGTTCTAGACCAAAACTTAATTACCTCACCCAAAACAACCCAAAATCTCACCCAACCTTACCAAGACTCTGTCTGTGACCTGTAGACCACCTGACGCTACCCGCAACCCAAATCAAAACCTTTATCTTCATAGAATTTTAGTATTTAATCGGATCAACGCTGATAATAATCTGAGGCACCCAAATCAGAACATTAGCACTAGATTCTTTTATTTACATGTTAAGTTATTTTATGTTGATTTATAAACAGTGGATTGACGACCTTCTAGGAAGTATCACACTTACTGGATATAGCATATGCTAGGTATTCCACTATCATATAATGTTTAACTCTCTTTTTTGGTCTTGTTTTGTATTTCAGGTAGTTCCTCCTAGCCAAAAGGAATCTCTCAAAGTCAACATTGGATCAAGAATTCAAAATGTGCATAATGACCTTCACAACTGACCATCACAGTAGGTATTCAGCCTTGGCCCATACCCTTATCTATTTCATCTAAATCCTTAAAGAAAATGGTGAAACAACAGGCTTCGACCAAGCACCACTAAGGCTACCTAAGTACCTTAGTGACCAAATTGTATTGTTCAAGCTCTATAGACACATCATCCAAGTGAATCACAAGCTTAGGATTAGGAGGAAGAAGTTGATTTCATTCCCTATATCTCTTGAGGTATTCACGTGTAAGAGCTCAAATGATGCATCTCATCTAGAGGTAACTTTCACTCATTTGACTTTGCATTCATACATTGCTAGACCTAATTTTGACATCCGAGAAGATCCTGGCTCTTTCTTCATCCCCAAGTTGCAACATGAGCCACAATTCAAGGACTACTGGGCCAAATATGATGATGAGTTTGAATTACATGAAAAGGACCATATGAGGATGACAATCAGCGAGATGAAGAAATTTAAGTTCTCATGCTATGAAGACATCTTCCATGATGAAGGGACAGAAAGGTATGAGCTTGAGTATGTGGCGGTCAAGATGTCCCCTTTACCTCCAATAAACTGGTATGTTTGTGAATCAAGGGATATATTGGAGAAAACCAAGAAGGTGGTAAGGAGAACGAGAAATTTTTTTCAAAAGAAGAGAGCCATGACCATCTAGTCACAAGGAATGCCTCTAACTCAGAAGCAAGCCTCACATAAGTATTCTTCAAAAGTTATAGAGGTAGATCCCAGTTCTAAACACTCCAGAGAAAGTTTGATAAGGAATGTTATAGAACTAGAAGCTTCTCCTCACAAAAGGAAACCAAAGAAATCCAGAGTGGAAGAAGACTCATTTGCATCACTACAAGAAAAAGACTTGATCATAGAAATGCAAGAATAAAATCTAGTAGCAAATGCACAAGTGGGTGAAGAACACATGGTTCGAGATTCTGTCTTTGAGCCACCAGAGGAGGTTTCCCCTCTTGATGACACTCATGCCTCTCTAATTCAATATTTTCCTCCTCCTTCAGAACTGGGTACCATCGATGCACCTATCATTGAACCTGAGTCCGATGAGATGTTTCATTAGATGCAAGAAACAATTTTCCCTGACACCCACACTATGCAGCAAGTGGCGGCCCCTGATCTATCAACGATTGTCTCATTGGCGAAAGAAAAAGATCAAGGAATCTTACACATAGAGCCTCATGGTTATACATTGGGGAAACATGTAATCAATACATCAAATTAGCTTGGCCCAAAGTAATCAAACCAGTGGATGAAATGAAGACAATTCAACTGGGATAAAAAACTTATGAAGGGGATTTGCATATGTATGAGCAATCTTCTGCTCGTATGGTGGCAAGGAATAAAGATTATAAGAAGAATATTGAGTAATTGAAAGAGAATGTGTAAACTCTACCATTCTATGTGCAACATCTAGTTGATCCTAATGTCATGACAATTCCCACTGAGGAAGTTGCACCCATCAGTAGCTCCAATATAGAATCCATCAGGAAGACACACGAGTTCATAATGCAGGGGTGAGCGACTAATGAATGGATCAACTCAATTTCTGAAAAATGGAAGTCACTTCTCCAAGAAGCGGTCAAACTCTTTGCCTACATGTGTGCAACAACAAATAGAACATGGGCACTCAAGGAGTACTTGGAGAAAGAAAGAGACTATTGGGAACCTTTGGGCCTAGTAATATATGAAATGAGTAGCACTCATCGCTAGGAATATTTTAGAAACTCCCTCAGAAGAATTATCATGTGTATGGGTGATGGCATTGGCAATCAGATTTAAGGCAATCAATCAAGCCATCACAGAGCTAGAGGAGAAAGAGGAACAAACATAAAAATTGTGGGCTAGTATAAATCAGAAAACTCATAATCTTGGAGTACCTGCAATGGGTGAAGATACAACTGCCGATGAATTGATTGGTCCATTTGGTGAGTATGATAAGAAAGAGGTAGGAAACCCATCATCCTTCACCAAGGATACCCTCAACTTCCTCTCAAATATTTGGGCCTCTATTGCACTTATCATAAAGAAACATGCATCATGGTTTGGGAAGTGCAGAGACATCAACAGTGTAGCCGATGGATGGACAAATACCTTGAGCTGTGTTTACATTCCTCATGCTGACAAGGTGGAACCTGCAGATAGTCATTTCAGTAAAGATCTTGGAAGAATAGAGGCCTTCTCAGGAGCATGAAGTGGAGCTCAATTAGGAAGTGAGATCAAATCCACTGCAGCAGCTCATTCTTCTACATGATTCTTCTTCTTTCTTCTTCTTCCTCTTCTTTCTCTCTTTTCTCTTCTCACCCAATGCTCTCTCTCATTAATGTTATATTTTTGCATTGAGGTTTGCACTTTTTAATATAAATTTAAGTGAATTTATACAAAGAATGTAAACTTTAAGTCACTTTGATTTTATAAAAGGGACTTAAATATTTAAGTGGAATATGAACAGTCTAAATTCAATTTAAAGTATTTGAAAAGTCACCAAGAAGATGAAGAGTTGCAATCTCTTCTATAAATTGTAACTAGCTCTTCATTTGAGCCTCTCCTTTGCCAACTTCTTAAACTTATTAGATATTGGAGTTGTTATTCTTGTGAATTGATGAGAGAGATATCCTTGTGAAGAGAACAAAGAGATAGAAAATTTCTTCTATTTTCCCTACTCAAAATGTCTTCCATTTCTATGATATGTACAATTTATGCTTGAGCTTCAATAAAGAAAGAATAAATTTTAGCCTTTTTTGACAGAGGGTTTTAGTGGTACTTTGTTTTCATTAAACTCTATTTGGTCTTTTTGTTGTTACATAGATTTGTTTTCTTCCAAATTCAAGTGCATGTAATGACATTTTTGGCTGATGTATGCAAGTATCTAATTTTCTACTTGTAGCATTAGTTTCCTTTTTCTTACTTTCTCAATCCCTTTCCTGCTCTCCTAGAAAATTTCTCTCTTGCAGGTATATGAAATATTTTTCTACAGGATCAATGGAGTGCCCCTGTTGGATCCCTGATCGAAAGGCCACCAGGAGAAAAATCATTTTTACTCATGCATGCACATACGATAGTTCACGTATCCCAACACACACGATCATTTTTACTCATGCATGCACATACGATAGTTGCACCGGTCAAGTAGAGGGACTTAGAATCCCAAAGCATTCACAAGATAACCACCAATTTTTCCCTGAAATTTTTTCTCACCAACAGTTTTTGGTGCCCACCGTGGGGTAGATTTAGCAACATCTGCACCTGAAAATAACTAGAAGGTTAGAAAAATACAAATAAAATTAGAAAATTAAAAAATTAAAAAAAAAATAAAAAATTCTAGAATTTGAATACCTATATGAGCCTCATGTCTACAAACCATGGCTATTCTGGGAAATCCTCCTGTTGAAAGACCCAAATTTCTCTTCCACATCCAAGAGGATATTGTTTAAGATTTGAGAGAAGCTATCTGACATAACAGGCAAAGTATCAATCACTACTTCATTGCCACAAGAATTTTTGACCTTGAAGAAGAACGCGTTGTTGAATTTGAAAGGCAGAGACAAATTCAAGCACCGCAAAGAAGAGCATATATTTCCAAGATGGTGGATAGAAGCTACACCTGGCAACAGAGATAAGGAGGACAAACTAACCCCATTTTTTAAGAGCTTCAAAGAAGACAAGAGCTGCTCAGAATTCAAAGGTCTCCGTTTCTTCAAGAAATTATTCATGTTGGGAACCTAAGTGTTGCCAATACTTTGGACGGTGAATTTCCATACATCAACGAGAACCTTGATTATTTCACTGACGTAGAGACCAAAGAAGAAGCTAGAGAAAGAGAAGTAAGAGTGGAAGAGGAAATAAGAGCTCAGCTCGAGGAAATTGAAAGACTTCAAGCTGAGGAAGATGCAAGAGCAATAGAAGAAGCCGTAGCCTTAGAGAGGTTGGAAGCTAGAAATAAAAATAGAATGGGGGATCATGATCGTGAGGTTCATAGGCCTAACGTACC
The DNA here is from genome assembly GCA_019776745.2 of Taxus chinensis. Lineage (NCBI taxonomy): Eukaryota > Viridiplantae > Streptophyta > Pinopsida > Cupressales > Taxaceae > Taxus > Taxus chinensis. The sequence goes on along the minus strand of CM034154.1, from coordinate 476,805,756 downwards.
ATGGGAGGGAAAAACTAGCCCACTTTCCCTAGCTCAACCCCTCCACAAGCTACCAAGAGGCTCAAGAAAACACTTTCCAAACTTCAGAGGGGATGGTTCTCAACTCCCCGATGAACATGTAACAACATTTATCACTGCTTGCAGTGTATTGTGCATTGAGGAAGAAGATGTGTCAGTTCGGAAGTTTTTGGAGTTATTTCAATAAAAAGTTGTTGAATGGTGCTACATGCTACCCCTGAGTTGGGTCACCTGTTGGGAAGATATAAGAAGTGCATTCTAACATATTTTTAAGACAACAGAGGATTGTCAAGATATCTTGGTCCAATTGGTACAAATGAAGAAAGAAACCTCTAAATTAATAAGAGACTTCATAACAAGATAAAATAGAGTGATAAAAAGAATCCTTAAAGATGTGGTGTCTCCTAAAAATAATTTAAGAGATTCTTTGTTAGTGCCTTTCCATCAGAAGTAGGTTTCTTCCTTAGAAGAACCCAACCAAGAACATTGAGAGAATCTCGAGACCATGTGATAGAAAATGATGATGATCTAATATTGTCCAGTAAAGTGAAAGGCCCAAATGGAAAGCAAAAAGGCCAAAATTCAAGCTGCATCACCACGGACCCAATGTTCCAAAAAATGGCAAATGACTTGGTTTCCTTGAAGAAGAAGCTCTCTCAGATCAAAATGTCGAATACTCCAAGGAAACCAAATCCTCCCAATAGATCAAGGATTCCTCCACCTCCTCACCGGCTTGCTCTTAAAGCACCACCAATCAATGTCATTTGTGACACCGAAGAACCAGAGGAGGAATTGGAAATTGAATAACTTGAAGAAGAAAATGCGAGGGACGATAAAAACTATCTTGAGGTCAAGGAAGTTGATGGTGATATGCACAATGGCCTAATTGAGTAAATTGATGATGAAGATGATGATGATGAAGAAGCTCTAAGTTTCTCATGCACATTTTTCACTTGTGCACAATCCAAGAAAGGCATTCCATCTTTAATGGCTGCAGTAAAGGACAAGTAGAAGAAAGAAGATTCTCTTGTGGAGGTTCCACAAAATAAAATCATCAGCAGAGGATTATCACTACCACCTTCGATGGAGTCGGTGTAGTCATTTTTATGCCCTTATAACAATAGTCAAATCCCATGCGCATCAGCCTATCACCCAGTGGACATTGGGCACTCACCTGAGGCATGTACGGGTATCAAGCCCCTCCTTTATGTGAGTTTTGTAAGAATAAATCATCTATGATAGATACTTAAGTGCAAAAGAATAGAAAAGAACCATGCATTCATTCAGAAGATAAAAGGGGAACATTAAAAAAAATACTTATCTAATCCATAATACCAAGGAAATACACTAGGCTTTATGCTCATAAACACATATATTATTTAGAACAGAACCTTATTTTCATATTCATGAGTCCAATAACCACATTACATTCATTGAGGCCATAACAGACCATTATAATAATGCAGAGAAAGGTCATGCATCAGAAATTAAACTACATCCTTCATATTACAAGGATAAACACATACGCATCCCTCTAAATATGTTATCATTCCTATATTTCCTCTAATCCCAACCCATAGAATCCTCCATAGTATTTCTGCAAAGCTTTTCCTCTCTTCTACCACCATTACTACTCAATCTTCTACTACCTGCGCATATCTATATATAGCTTTTTGCCTTCACCGCCATGCCTTCTAAGGTAGCATATCGATTTCCAGGTGTCTAAGTGGTCCTCAAATGGATCATGCCTCCTTTGATCTGAGCTCTCCACTCTTTGCAATGATGTCTTTCTGGATCTTTCCATCGCATGCATGAAATATTCCATTCTTGATACTACATCTATCAGGTCGGCACCTTATCCACTCCAATTTCTAGGCAGGTCATGCTTTTCTCGTGTGCTACATGAAAATTCAAATATGGCTAAGTCCCAAAAAAAATTCTTGTCTTACGCACGCGCGCTATGTATTATGCTAAAACCTTCTAGAACCCTTCACTATGCACCTTCACCTTGTGCACCCTTCCTCATATAGGTCTCGTGCACCCATGCAGCTTCTTGGAGTTAGCTGATATTCTGAGGCCCAACATCACCCCATATTACACCTATTCTCCATCCTCATAAACACTTCTCTTCAATAAATAAAGAATGGTAGGCTCCAAATAGGGGAAAAATAATGAAGGAATGAAGAATTGGGAGAAATAATGAAAGAATGGGGGAAATGAAGGAGAACAATGCTTAGTTTTGAAGGAGGAGAGGGAAATCCTTCCCTATTTATGCCTCAAGTTTTTCCTGGGTGTCAACCTCATTCTGCGCTTGCTGATAGAGGTCTCTAACTAAAGCACTCACCTCCTCAAAACTTGATTCCTCCCCTTTGGCACTCATTATATCAACAATACTTTCCAATTGTTTTCTGAGGTCATCAAGCGCATCCATCCTGTGGGTGATCTAGAGGTATAATTCTTTTATTTGGCTCTTGATCGAGCCTCATAAGGTCTTGATAGCCTCTGACTTCTTTTCTACCTTGGCTAGGATTTTGTCTCTCTCCCATGTTCCCCTTATTCTTTTCTTGAAAATCCTTGTGTTCTATTTCATGAGTGGTGACCAGGATGCTTTCCACTCTATCCCTATCAGAGCAGTTTTCATATGTAGCTTTTGTAACTTACTCGGTGGCCTTTACCTCTTCAAGGAGTTTAGTATATCAAGAAACAATCTCGATAACTTTCAACTTCTCCTCCTTTTCTTGGTGCGCTAGCACTTCTTCTGTAGATTCTAAGGAAATTTTTTTCCCTTACATCATGAGGATGTGGGTCAAATCATCCAGACACTACAATTTTGATTCATATTTTTTTCTCAGGTGGTGCTACGTCAGGATGCTTTAAAACAATAGCACCTGTGATCATCTCAATCTTCTTGTGTAGCTCACGCACCCTTACTTTCAAATATTTCAGTTCAAGCCTTAACTGCACATTGATAATATCTTCTTGCTTCAAGTCCTTGATCTTCTGAGTGATCTCCTTATTTTCCTAATCTAATTCCTCATCCAGGAATCTCACTCTATCATTCCTTCTGAACAGTCTAGCCTCAATCTCAACTGAAACTTTGTTGAGCGTGTTACAGACCTTCTCATCTAATAATTGTTGAGAATTCACCAAGGGAATTACTCATTTTTTTCTAGCACCTTCATCATCACTCCTTGACTTACTTCAAACTCAGGTTCATCCATGTGGGACTCGAATTCCTAAGATATCATTTTTCTGGTTCAGGGATATGCGCCTTCTTCATCAAACAAGGGCATATCCATGAGTTGTTCTATTGGTACAATGCTTTGGAAGTGCACATGTAGCAACTTTCTTGGATCATTAATGTATCCCATTCCTTGCCCTTGTGCTACCACTACACCCTTCCCACCTGTTCACGCAGCATTTGGGAATCTTACCACCAAATTAGGATTTCCACCCATGCTTCCATATTCTTTCCCAATGTTTTCTTCTTCTATCTCCTTCAAAATTTCATCCACACTTCACTCCAACTCCTACCCCACCAAATCCTTATTGATGCCCACAAATTTTCTTTCCGTGGCCTTCTCCACTTATTCCTTGGTGAGGCTTGGGGTTCCCTAATTTTTGGTGCTTACCTCTTCACTCACCCCCTTGCCTTAATCCTCGGCTTCCTCCTCATCATTATTCTCCTCTTCATCTTCCTCATCATTCTTCTCTTCATCTTCCTCCTCCTCAGATTCATGTATATCATATATTGGATGGTCTTGACCTCCTTTGTGCTCATCTTCATCCTTGTCACCAATGTAGCCCTCTAGGATCTATGTTTCCTCTTAACCTACCTCTTCTGCCACCTTCTGATTCTTCCTAACTGGTGATTCCAGTATAGGATATTCCTCTTTCTCCTTCTCATTAATAGGTGATGTCTTCCTTAGTGAATCTTCATGTGTGAGGGGATCTTCATGCTCCAGTGCCTCTTCTTTCAAGGTCTCCACCTTGACTAGGGACTTCTTTCTGTGCGCATAAGTGCTAGGCTTCGTGAATGCTTCTTATGCACCCACCGATTGTGTAATTTGCACACTTGGCGCCTTTTTCTCCTACACCTCTTCTCTTTCCCTCTTCTTCAGCGTATAATTTTTCTGACCTATGGGGTCTTTTGTAATGGATAAATCACTCTCTAGATAGGTGTCTTTCTCAAACTTAGGCCTTATGCATAGATATACCCTTGTAGCAGCCCTTTTGGCAATCGGTAGCGTTATTGGATTCATCATTTTTACTTGGTGGGAGACATACTTCTCCACATATGCCTTCTTCTTAGGGTATACGATATTTTGGCATAGCTCGCGATGGTCTTGGTCAACTTCACTAAGGTTAAACCTTAGCCTTTTGGCCTCCTTGAACCGGTTGACCCCTGCTTGGAAGTATTACATGGTGAAGGAGAAGGGCACCTTGCACCATAGGCTCTTAGTCCCATTTGTCAATGTAAACCTGCCAATACAGAAATATTGATAAACTACAAACTCTTCCTCTCCATCCATGAGTGCAAGAAACTAATCTAGGATCCTCCACTCTACCTTGAATGCATCACACATTCATTTATACCACTTCTCTAGGTGTGCCTTGTGATCGACTATCATGGTTTCATAAGTATACTTCTCGAACCTTTTCATGGGTGACGGGTTCTCTTTTGGATACTCCCAAATGAAAATTTCTGGCCCATCTGGTACTCTGATCTTTGAGAATATGATGGTAAGGAGGAAGTTTCCGAATAAGATCTTTTCTCCTTCCTGCACGTTGTTTATGATTTCATCTGTAATAAAGGCGGATAAGTTATAGATGGTCCCTTCTGAAATTATATGGCATACATTCAACTATGTATTCTTCACATGTGTACATCTTTCTTGATCATTAAGATTTGTGACCAAGCTCGCAGTCATCCTCATGACAGGGTCTGGAATTTCTACGATGTTAAAGTACCACGAACCATTTTTGTTGTCATAAGTTGCGACTATTTCCTTGATAGCCTCCTTATCGCTCAAATCGTCATCTATAGATTATCCTTCGCAATTCAAGCTAATGAATTTGGATATCAACTACAGTGTTATGTGCATCTTGTGGCCTGTAAAGTAGAAATGGTCTTCATGTACGTGCGACATCAACCACTGATATAGCCACTCGGGATTGCTAAAGTAAGGTAACTCATATAAATGCAATAGCCCTGCCTTCTCCAAATTTACTTTCACCTCATCACTATATATTGGCATTCCATTTGGTGTTCTTTTTTTAGTTTTATGAACTATCTCCAACACCATTTCTTTCTCTGTAGTGGTCGTGCAATGGTTATAATCACTCAAGGCCATTTGTCTCAAGTACGACACCCACTCATTTCCCAGCAACACTCCATCTGGGTACTGCATTTCCACATACCATTCCTCATTGGAGCTCATGACAGTAGGGGTTTTTTTCCCTTTGCCATTGCCCTTTTGTTTCTTTGGTGAAAGGATCACAATCTTTGGTGTCATTCTTCTTATCATTTTAAAATTTAAAACTCCTTGCTCTGCCATACTACTCTTCTCAATTTCAAAACTCAACCCGTGGAAGCAATCCTTCTATCTTCATGCCCTAGCTACCAAACCCTAACTAGGAAAACCTTCCATAAGATGGTGCACTACAAACTAATTCTCCCCACGCCCATGTACTCCTTCCACTCTGGTCTACAAATCTACTTTGGTCACACACTTAGATTTCTAGGATTCTTCTTCACACAAATATCTCTGGATGCCCTAGTTCGCAAGAGAGCTTCAAATTCGTAATGGAAAGGTAAAATAATGACTTTCTCGACCTCATATTTATATTTTTTTCTCCCCTCTAGCAATAAATTTTATACCACCTACCAACGTACTTAACATTAAATGTAGATTTTTCCACTAGGCCGAATTTAAGTGCCCTTACCCATGCACCCAATCCTATGCGAAAAACCTTCTACAACCTTCTGGCGTGCAAAAATACAATCTTCCTTAAGGCTCTTAAGCATGTGATCTATGTTATAGCCTACTTCATGTTGTTCATGTGCTCTTCATCCTTTATACGTGATCTATGTTACATCCTTCTTCACATCAAAATTCATTATCCACAATTTCTCCTATGCACTTTCTCAATCTTACTTGCTCCCTTCTACTAGGCCAACCAAATTTTACTACTGGATTATAATTTAATTTGCACTACTCCACCCCACACTAAAACAAATGTGTGGTCCTCTATGCATACACAACTTTATAAAATAATGTGGTTACCGATGCACAAGGTGCAAAATGAAACAAAGAGAAAGGAACAAGCAACAAGAAATGGAAACACAAGAAAAGAAAAATGATAAAGGGAAGTTCTAAGCTAACTAGAAATATTGCCTTATTTAAAAACACCAAGAAGATTTATTTATAGTAGGGCTTCAGCCTACTCCCATTAAAATGACCTGTTAATCGCATCCCATCTAGCGCTTGTAATTGGAAAGTGCCTGAATCAAGGATGTACGAGATGATGTAAGGGCCCAACCAATGGGCTTTCAACTTCCCTAGATGGCACAAAAACTTGGAATCATACAACAATACCATTTTCCCAACCTCAAACTACTTCTTTTTAATATGATGATCATGGCATGCCTTTTGTCTTGATTTTTCTGTCTTCTGAATCCATCTAGCAAGTGATCATCTTTCGTCTAACTGCATCAACTTATCAACCCTCTCTTCCAGCGTTTGTTCATCAGTTAATCCTCCTGGGTGCACTATATGCATCGATGGTAACATGAATTCAACTAGAAAAATAGATTCTGTGCCAAACACTAATTGAAATTGTGTGGCTTTGTTCAACCTCTTGTAGGTTTTACTGTATACCCATAGAATGGCTGATACTTTTTCATCCCAATCTTGCCTTCTGACGTCACATATTTTGGTCAATGTGTGACTTAGTATTTTTGTAAATGATTCAGTAGTTCCATGCACTTGAGGGTTATAAGGGGTAGTCTTTTGATGGGCCACCATAAATCTGCTAGCAGAATCCTGACCGTTGCATTGAGAAAATGTGTACCTCTATCACTTGTTAATCTTAAAGGACAACCATACTTGTTGATTATGTTCTCCCATAAATATCTAGCAACTGTCGTTGTAGTGCAATCCTTCGTAGGTGTTGTCTATGCCCATCTTGTCAAGTAATCAGTGTAAGTAATGATATACCATGAAACAATTCTTCACACAGTTGGTGAAATTGGTCCTACATAGTTGATTTCCATTTTTTCAAATGGTTCAACACTGGATATTGTTCACAAGGGCATTTCATCCCTCTTTCTAGGTTTTCCAAGGTGCTAGAAATGGTCACATGCATTGCAAAACTTAATACAATCCTAGTAGATGGTTTCCCACCAAATCCCTATGAGTAGAATCTTCCATGCGGTAGCATTTCCTGCATAGTGTCCTCCTACGATCCCACCACGTGCTTCCTCCATAATTGCCACATGCTCATGTTCCAATACACATCGGCGCATAACCTCATCACGTCCTAACTTATGCAAGTCTTCATTAATCAACATGTAGGGTGCAACACGAATTTCTAACTATTTCCTCTCCAAAGCCTTCATCCCTTCTGGTGCCACACCTATTTTCAAGAACACTGCAATATCTTCCAAGTCTGATGGTGTGTGCCTCAACCTAAATAGTTGTGCATTCAGCATGGTATCCTCAATGCTTTTTGCATCCTCCCCTGAGTTAATCCTTGATAAGTGGTCAAGTCCTGAATTTCTCTTCCCTAGTTTTACAACCACCGTGAACTCAAACACTTGGAATAATAGAACCCAACAACATATGCACCCTTGTAAAATGGAATTTTTGACTAAGTACTTAATTGCCATGTGGTCCATGTAGAATATAAATGGTGTTTCCAATAGGTGTTATCTAAACTTATGCAACACATAGATCATTGACAGTGCCTCATGCTCAGTAGTTGTGTAATTATGTTCTAATGGTGTTAAATTCCTACTTTTAAAACACAAGGGGTGATAAAAAAATCCCCTCACAAGGTTGTGCTAGTACTGCTCCCATGGTTGTTCCTGAGGCATCAACATGCATATGGAAAGGCTTATCCCAAGAAGGAAAGCATGGTATGGGTGTAATGACAAGCCTATCCTTCAAAGTGTTAAATGCCTTATGTTGTACCTCTCCCCAATGAAAGGCACTCTTGTGTCTTAACAATTCCTCCAAGGGTGTGGCGATCTTGGCATACCCCTTGATGAATTTCCTGTAGTACCCCATATGCCCAAGGAATTCATGCACTACACTTTAACTAGTAGGCTCCCCTAATCCCATAATAACTGCAACTTTGGTGGGATCCACTAGTAATCCTTCTTTACATATAATATGTCCTAACAGGATTCCAAATAGAGTAGCAAAGACACATTTCTTAATGTTGAGGGATATCTTCAATTGCTAACATCTCTCAAAAATTAGCCTCAAATTGTCACAATGGTCTTTCACCACCCATATACAGTCCAGTCTTCTAAGTAAACTTGAAGAAATTTATGGATGAAGTCCTGAAATTCTTGTACCATGATGCGCGAGAACACAGAAGGCACATTCTTCAATCCAAAAGGCATAACCATGTAAGAAAAACTCCCCCATTCAGTGGTGAAAGTTGTCTTTATATGGTCTTCCTTTATAATCCTAACTTGGTGATACCCTGAGAACACATTCGTGAAAGAGTAGACCTCGTGCCTAGCCACATATTCCAGAATTTCTTTAGTAAAGGGGGCTGGGAAAGGATTGATGACATATGCTACATTCAGGTCCCTATAGTCTACACAGATCCTTATTCTTCCATCCTTCTTGATACTGATGACCATTGGTCTTATCCATTCTGATTCCTCCATACCCTCAATTATATCAGATGCTATCATCTTGTCTATTTCTTCTTTAACCCATACACATAAATTTGGATCCATCCAATAAGGCCTCTTTTGGATTGGGTGCACACCTTCCTTCAACTTGATCTTCATCTCTCCCAAGGAATGGTGGACACCTTTGAGGTCATGGTACCCATGAGGGAACAAATCTTTGAACTCGTACAACAGATCAATGACCTTTGAAAGTTATTTTTCCGACCAATAGTCCCCAATGATAGCGTCCTTTGTTTTTGCCTCTGTCCCAATGTTAACCTTATTTGTTTTCAAGGGCTCATGATAGGTGCATTCTCACTCATCAGTGATATCTATGACTTTGGCATACCTTTAGAATGGTTAACATCCAAACTTTCCATCTCCTTGCCATCTACTACATAGACCATTTTTCCTTTTTCTTTTTCCATGCACGCGCTCTCAAGTTATAATTCCTCTTATTATTCTTCATTAAGGCACGTCCCCACATAAGACTCACCCAGTAACACCAATATCATATCTTCTACCATAGCACTATCTCCCATCGTAAGGCGCTTGATTACTTGTAACGCCTATCCACCAATGGCTTTGTACTCCTATACTTGAAAGCTTGGATGATATCAGCCACCAACTCCTACCAATTACCTATTTGATGATGCATCTCCAAATGAATATACAATATGTGCACACAACCTTGTAAGTTGGAATAAAACTTATGCACCCATAACAAAGGTGGTAAATCTTCTACGCTTCCCATCTAGGTCTTCTCACACACTTGGACATGAAATGAGGTGGTCTCTTTACCATGGTAGTCTTGGATCACAGTGGGCACATTGCTCTTAGAGAACCTTATAGAAAATGTGACCCTTACTTCGTGTCATTCTAGGAGGTTCTCTATATGAGTAGCCCACCAACGTGTTGTAGTTCCGCATAGGTTATAACTAATAATTCCCCTTCTCTCGTCCTCATTCTTCCACTGAGCCTCCATTTCTTGCAAGAAAATTTCAGGGTATGCTCCTCCAGAGTAACTTGGAAACTTATTCCCTCCTAGGTGCTTGACGAAACATGCCTTTATCACCCTTGTTACAGATCCTCTCAATTTTCACCCAATCAATTCATAAGTCCCATGCACCCAATTGTCACATGGCATGCTAGTGGTATCACTCAAGGACTGAGCATCTTCAAACTAGATAACTCCCTCTATGGGATGAATTATCTTAGATCTCTGATGGAGTGCACATAGATTATGTCGAGGACTTCCTTTCCTAAAGGTTTGGTATAGGGCGCCGAATTCCCATCTGTTAAAGGGATAATCACCCTTTCTTCCTTGTTCTCAAAACTAATATATCCCTTGTTAAACCACAGGTCAGCATTGTTCTTGTAACACCAAGGATGCCCAATTAATGTTGGGAAATTATCCACCTCGATGAGTGCCAAGACTTCAAATTCCCAAGTGAACTTGGCCCCTTGAATGGTGATAACTACTTCCTTTCAGGACATCCAATGGGCATTGAATTTGTCTTGTTCACCATTTAAAGCACATTTGAAGATTGTTGTCCATGTAGGCCTTCCCATTTGATGTCATGCATCTAAGGTAAGATCATTTACCTCCACTCCTCGTGTCGATGAGGATATTTACTTAGAATCCACCCATCAATAATTGCATTCAAAGTAATCTCATTATCATAGTCAAGGATATGAGGAGGAAGGTTTACATGTAAAACCTACCTTTAGCATGCTCTACTCTGGCATGTGGTACCTTCTCCCTCAGCCATTCTCCTAGCAAGGGAATAATATTTTCTTGCCTTAACATCCTAGATAATTCCTTGACTTCATCCATGTTCTTCCTTTGGAACCTAGCAGTATTCTTCCTTTACTCCAACTACTTTGACTGATCCTTTAGACATTGGATCTCCCCTTGCAAACTCTGAATCACATCCATAGTTTCTTGATACACTTCCTTCTAATGAGTAGGATCTAGATACTTTGCATGTACTACTTCTTCCTCTATTGAATCCAATGTCCTTTGTCATGGCATTTCCCTTGGCGTGCGTGGCAACTTCTACTCGTATTGTTACCAGCATACGTTCTAATCCTGACTCACGTGCCACTCTTTGCATCCACTATGAATCGACCTTCTTGATGTTTCACCATCCCAACACCTTTTTATTTCTAGTGTTGTTGGTTCATATGCTCATAAAGCTCTAGACACTCTTCATAATTACATTTCTTCCCACACCACAAGCATTACAAAAGATCAGGAACACTCACGCTTGTAATGCTTTGTAGATCCACAATTATAACATGTTACTTGTGGGATTTCACTTCGTTCCTCCACTATGGTTACTACAAACACATGAAATACTCAACATGAAAACCTCTTTCATGCATTCCTCCATCTGTGCACCCTTCATAGCAGATGATAATCATCCTTGGAAATGCTTGTAAGACTAGTCTGGCACACACCAAGATCAATAATCATCATGAATCTGGTCAATCAGTTTGTAATCCTTGGTATCATGGGTTCGTAGAGGTATAAATTTTACAATAGCAAGAAACATTCTTGCGGATTATGCACGTTATATTAGAGGAAACCTATTTGCATGATGATCCCCATGGAAAATTTCACAGTGTACCATGCCATAGCACGTACCGACTTCTCGAGGGAAACTATCATTTGCATGCCCTTCCACTTTACATTCTATACACTAAAGCCCACTATAAACCTCATGAACTGAAGTTTGCAGACAGCTTCTCCAAATGCTTGGCCATTGCAACAATTTGAGACTTCAAGAAAAGGACTAATACCAGTATTAATGCTCCCAACAGCCTCAGTAGGCAAGGTAGCTTCCAATGCCTTGCATGGGTGTGTGAAAGTCTTGTGTGATAGTGTCATTCTAAATAGTGTTATCAATCCTCCAACAAACCTTTGAGAATGTTGAGAAGGGTTAATGTCATAGGATAGTTTTAAAAAAAGAGTTTTGAATTACGTGTGGTACTCCTGTACACTCTCATCCAACTCCATGTTGGATCTCCTTCAGGGCATTGATGATCTTCTGTTCAAATTCTATGGATATAGAACTCTGTTAAGAAGCCATTCTTTAATGCATTGCAGTCTACCACCGTTTGATGGGGTTCATACTTCTAATACCAACTATGTGTGCTCCCTTGTAACTGTCATTGAAAACTGACTTTCCTTTCACTCTAAGGATAGTGATCCCTTTCACGCATGCCATAGTAGTTCACACTTGTGCACATTCTTCTATAGTATCCTTAAATACCTCTGTAGTATGGTAAGTGCAATGACATATTAAAAAATACTCGTGGAGATGGTTGAGGCCCTTTTCATCCTAATCCAGAGACTTGGTTTTCTCTGGTATTCCCTCCTTCACCAAATCCACTTGAATCCACCAGGTTCTATTCCTCCTAACCCACTAGATCCTCTAGATCCACTAGGTCCACCAGGTCCTCCAACCCCTATACCACCAGATCCACCTCCTTACAACTAGAAAATGGCCTGAAGTGGTTGCGCCTAGTGTTCCCAACGTCCCACTTAACCGTGCACCGATGGTTTGTGAGATTATCCCATTTCCATTTTTGTGTCTCATGCCACTTCTCAGACACAATACCAAAACCTTACGTATTTTCACCTTGTCCGAAAATTCCTCCAAATGCCAGAATGGTTTACATATCCATGGATGTTCCAAATGAGAAATTATATCTCCTCAATGCAGATCAGTTACTCCCACTGATACCAACTGGGTTAACAACACTTCTCCCTTGATCTAGTAAAACCAAGTGCACTAGGGGTTGGTTGTTAGGTAGGTTTAGATACGCACTGCCAACAGCTCTTACTTTTTTATATGCAACAAACTCTCATTAGAAGCTGAAGGGGCTTCTCTCCCACACTTTGCCAAGATGGGGTAGCATAGAATTGCTCAGGCTTCCACATCCTCTGCTTAAACCTTAACTCCTTCCCACAATTTCTACCTCCATAAATCCATCACACTTAAAACCTCTGCATTTTCTAGTCATCTCCCTTTCATGAGACTTTACTATACTTGAGTCATATCTCTTCCCTCTCTTTTTATAGTGTAAATGTTCTGTCATCTTCCTCTCACCATAGCTTCTTCACCCAATGCTCAGATAAGCTTATCCAACCATGGGAAATGCCTCTAAACTTAGGGTAATGACCAATATCTTCATAGCCAAAGGAATAGCACGCAAAAATGATCCTCTGGGATCCCTCAGAAACCCAAACTCAACAACTTCTAGGTAATAATACATATAAATGCCATATTCTAGAGTATACCCAGTCATCACTCCTTTCCACTAGTGATCAACAACATGCGTCCATGTTATATTTGCATCCTACAACCTCTAGAAATCATCTTTGGGTCCATACGCACAATTTATAAGTACTAGTGTCAATCTGGATGGATATGCTGAAATCCATTCATGTAGTTCTACTAGAAAACAATAGAATAATGTCCCATAAAACTCATGGTACATGTTCTCTTCTACCCATCTACGTGCATCAAACTTAGGTCTAATGATGAATATTTGAGAAAACTCATCCTCTCGTGCTCTTGAACCATTCTTCACCACTTTCCAAGGTCAGAGGGTTCTGTCATCATGCGTCACCGGGAGCCAACATGTATGTCATTTCTCACAATAAATTCTAAAAGAGGTCCTGGCAATGGAACCAAGATGTAGTCATTTTTATACCCTTGAAATAATATTCTAATCCCATGTGTGTCGGTCATATCACCCAATAGAAAGCGTTGGGTGCTCACCTGAGGCACGCTGTGGGCGTCGAGTCCCTCCTTTATGTGAGTTCTTGTGAGAATTCATCATCTATGTTTGATACTTAAGTGTAAAATAATTTGGGAAAGAACCATGCATTCATTCTAATTTTTTAGTATGAGTTATCATATCATTTTATCCATAAAAGAGAAGTATCAAACAACATATATAACTGATTCATACACAAAGGAAATGCACTAGGACTTTATGCTCATGAACACATATATGCATTAGAACATAGACATTATATTCATATTAAAAATTCTCAATAACCACATTACATTCATTGAGGCCATAACAGACCCATATAATAACACAGAGAAAGATCATACATCATAAACTAAACTACATGTCCTTCATCATTACAAGGAAAAACACAGACCCGTCCATCTAATTATGCCATCACTCTTATGTTTTCCTCTAATTCCTATGCCATATAATCCTCCATAGATATTTTTGTAGAGCTTCGCCTCTCTTCCACCACCTTTTTTCTCTTCTACTTCTACTCTTCTACTACTCGTGCATCTATATATATATATATATATTTGCCTTCACCAACATGCCTTCTGAGGTAACAAATTGGTTTCCAAGTGTCCAAGTGGTCCTCCAAAGGAGCATGCCTCCTTTGATCTGAGCTCTCCATTATTTTTAATGATGTCCTTCTCGATCCTTCCATCACATGTATGGAATATTCCATTCTTGATCCTATAGCAACCAGGATGGCACCTTATCCACTTCGCATGCTAGATGGGTCACACTTTCATCATGTGCTTCCTAGAAATTTGAATATGGCTAAGTCCCAAAAACATGTCTTGTCTTGCATGCACACATCGTGTATTCTGCTAAACCCTACTAGAACCCTGACATGCGCACATTCACCTTACACGCCCTTCTTTATATAGGTCGTGCGCGCCAACGCATCTTCTTGTACTTAGCTGATATTTTGAGGCCCAACAGTTGGCTAAAGAAAAAGTAGACCCACTGGTTAGCTAGGATCATGCTGCCACACCAAGTAAGTCTTCTAGTCCTTCTCCCAGCTCAAAAATTACTAAAAATGATTCTACTTCAAATGGTGTTTCCACGAAAAAATCTAAGGTGCCATCAAAACCTGCATCCCCATCTCCTTCTAAGCTAGTTACTACACCCATGAAGGAAAATTCAACCCCCAAAATAGAAAAATATTCACCATGTGTAAATAGTATATCATTCCCAGAACCTCTACTTTACCCATCATAACCCCATTTTTGACTTTGTGGAACATGCAAGGAAAACTAAAGTCCAACTCTCAGAAATAGAATACCTACAAACGTCTCCTACCCAATTTGATAGGTTCATTGATGTAGTTCATGGTGGTAACCCTATAACCTCTAGTTCAAGTTCCAAAGGCTTACTCCCCACACCATACACACCACCATCTCAAAACATTCTATCCCTCAATTCCTCCAAAACCAACAAGGTTGAACCTTTCTACTTGTTACTCCTCATTAAAGGCTTCCAACTAAATAATTGTATCATAGATTCTGGAGCCTCAGATATGTGATACCTGTCAAAGTTATAAATTCCATAGGCCTCACCTTAACCCAAGTGAATGACACATGTTATTCAATGGAATCCAAACAAGTTCCATTGGTAGGAAGAATCAAATATGCACAAGTAGCATTAGCGGATTTTCCATATAAGAAGGTGTTTCTAACCATCCTGTTGGCAAAACTCCCAACATCATTTGGCATGTTATTTATCTGAAGATTCTTCAGAGACTTGGGTGGATAAATATATATGGATTTTTCATCTAAAACTATTCCAGTGAAATCTAAGATGAATAAGTTACTGCCAGTAAGAAAGATGAAGTTCACAGTACAAAAGTCTAATGATCCAAAGGCAAAAAAAATTCAAGATAGCAGGCTAGGAAACTATTATCACTGAATCATAGCACCCTTAGATTTCCACAAGTGCATATACTTGAACTCACAGTGTGAGTGGATAACATGGGTACTATCTCCAAGTTGTGGGACTTGCTACTTGAGATAGACCTCCAGAGAAAGCTGGTCCTTGCTTCTAAACTACCTGCCACAATCTGCTCTAATGCAGGGTAAACTAATTGTTCTAATCTAGCTTTCCAAGGGACCAAGGAGAGAGAGTGCATAAAATGAAAGCCTACACTAAAGTGGTGATACACCAGAAAAGGAGGGTGTGTGAGAGTATCCTTCCAATGTGTGAGATAAAGAAGCAAAATGCACACTAGAGGGAGTGATGACAGTTCCCCACGATCTAGCAAAAATGCATTTTACAACAACATTTCAAACATACACAATGATAGTGGATCCTTGCATGAACATAAAGTAAACACAATATTCTTGTAATCAAGATTGAAGGGGCAAGAAGAATGCAATAAAACACACCAGGGGAAGATACATCCACAAACTTATATTTTATTGCTTCATGATATGCACAGTTCAATCTATTACAAGATAAGGGCATGGATCACCATGTAAGGATTCCACTACAAGGGCCTGCAACACATTGCCTTCACAAAGCAATTTTGACAGAGCTTTACTATCTGAAACCCCCCCCTTACAATGAGCCCAACACTCCCATTTATAGAAAAAATGAGAAGAAAGAGAGAAGGGAAAATGGAAATCCTGAAATATATCCTTCAACCACTTGTAAGAGGCATTAAATGGAGTAAAATGATTGTATATTACTTGAAAAAGGCTCCCCATACTATCCCAGGTGCTGCAGCAGAGAAAGAATGATGACCATGCCTCTTAATTGCACTCCTAACTACCAAATAAAACACTTTTATGAGCCCAGACATGTTTTATAAAAATTCTCCATCAATATCTCATCAAATATGGAATTTTTTTATTTCTATGCGTCGATCTTGGAGCCATGATTCCAATGGTACCAATTTCTAGGCATTTTCTGTCATTTGACGGGAATGAACATTAATTGACTGGAGCCGAATGTGTTTATTTTATTTAAATATATCTACCCTCATTAAAAATTTTATGGTGTAGAGGATGTCGTGCTTGTTCCAGAAAGTCCAATTTTGTGAAAATCGGAGCTTGGAGTCAAAAGTTATGGCCGTTTGAAGTTTAGAGGTCAAACGTTGACTTTTCTTCTTGCTGCAGCCGTTTCACCTTTTCACGTCCCACATGTACTTTTGTCTTGACTGTCCTGGATGAATTCTCCCACATCAACTGATTTGGGCTTCCCTGTCTCCTGCCTGCGGCCATTTCTCCTTTTCGCGTCCTGCGCGTACTTTTGTCCCGGCTGTCCCGAACGAAAATCTCTGAACTGCCCACAATAGACCATCTTGCAGCAAATCAGCCGATTCGTGCCCCACACGTACTTTTGTCCTGGCTGTCCCAAACTGTGTGAAACAAAAAACTTGATGATTTTTTATTGCCTGCGGCTATTTCACCTTTTCGCGTCCAGCGCATACTTTTGTCCCAACTGTCCCGCAGACTGCTTGGGACAAAAATGTCCGAATTAGCTGATTTTCTTTGTATTTCGGCCCCAAACTTGGTACGATGAACCTCGGTACGACCCGCACTGGTACGGGAATTTTATGGTAGTCATTCTAGTGCAGGTTTGGGAGTTGGTGTAGTGTTGTACTCTCCTTCTGGTCAATTGTACGCATTTTCCTACAAGCTATAATTTGATAATATGAATAACATGGTGGAGTATGAAGCTCTACTCTTAGGCATGAGTGTAGCAAAAGACATTGGAATCAAGAAGATAAATGCCAAGGTGATGCGAAGGTTATAGGAAAGAAATTATGGAAACAATATCAGGTGAAAAATCCAAGACTCTCACATTATAATAATAGAGTATGGGACTGCATTAAATCTTTCAATGCATTTTCCATCGAAGATATACCCCAATTAAAGCATGAAAAATTTGATTATCTTACGGTATTGGATTCCCTTGTGACACCTCATCCTTATTTTGGTAAGGACAAGGTGATCATTGAAATGGTGTTCATGCCTAGTGTACCAAATAATGTAAATCATTGGTAGGTATTTAATGATGATAACCAAATTTTAGCATTCTTGGAAAAAATAGGTAATTTTAATAATCTCTTTTTCAAGGGAAGTGATAATCCCACTGAGAAGTGGTATTCGGAGAAGAGAAAGAAGGAATTGAAGAAATTGATGAAGGAGTGATCAAATTGAAAGGAAAAAAGATTCCCAAAGGCCTAGTTTCTCTAGAAGACATCTTTGATAAACATGAAAGATCCATTCGAGAGAAAGAAAAATAATCTTCTCGGTGCCCATCTAATTTTGACAAGGAAAACATCGGCACCTCGGAGGAGCCAAGGATGGTCAATATTGGAAAATGTTGTTCATCTGAAGAGAAGAGAATATTTTTTACATTACTCAAGAATATTAGGATGTTTTTTTCTACTCTTACGATGAACTCAAATCCTTTTAATTGAAGGAAATGCATCACTTGATTCCCTTGAAGCAGGATGCCAAGCCTTTTAGGAAAAAACAAAGGCCATATAACCCAAATATTACGGATACCATCAAGGAGGAGGTAATGAATATGCTCAATGTAAGAATCATCTTTCCCATCCAACATTCAACATGGGTGGCTAACATTGTACCTATGCGGAAGAAGAATAATGAAATAAGAAAATGTGTAGATTTCTGCAACTTGAACCAGGAATCAGTGAAGGATAATTATCATCTCCTTATCATGGACCATATTTTACAAGCAGTCACAAGATCTGAAATGATTCCATTGCTGATATCTTAGGATAAAATCAAATCAAAGTAGCAAAGGAAGATTGCACCAAGATAGCCTTCACAATGCGTTGGGGAAATTTTGCATACAATAGAATGCATTTTGGCCAAATTAATGCAGGAGATACATTCCAAAGGGTGATGTATTTGGAATTAAAATATTTAAAACATTACATCTTCATATATCTTAATGATTTCACAGTGTTTTCAAAGAAGAGGGGAGATCATATCCATCACTTAGAACAATTACTTGAAATATGTAGAAGACGTGGCATATCACTAAACTTAAAAAAAGTGCATTCTTGGTATTATGGAAGGCAAGTTACTGGGACACATTCTAAACAAAAATGGAGAAAACATTGATCTGGAGAGATTTTTATCCATTCAAGCACTATCTCTAGCCATAAGAAAGAAAGGATTCCATTCCTTCTTCAGAAAGGTGAACTTTTTTTGTTGCTTTGTTTATGAGTTTTCTGAATTAACAAACCATATCACCACCATGATGAAACTCTAAGAAAACTTTAAATGGAACAATGAAGGGAAGGCAACATTTGAAGAGATCAAAAACTCCATTTCCAAGGCTCCGACTCTAGTATCTCCAGATTTTAAGAAAGAATTTATCATGTATTGTTATGCATCAGAAGATACCCTCTCTACCATTCTTGTTTAGAATAATGATGAAGGTGTGGAAAAACCTATTTCTTTCATGAGTTTCCCATTGAAAAAACATCAACTAAACTATACCCAATTGGAAAAAAACACCTATGTAGTGGTCAAGGCTGTAAAAAATTTCAGATTTTATATCCTCAAATATCATACGGTGGTGATGGTCCCAGGAAGTGCAATCAAGTCCATCCTAACACTGCAAGATCCCAGAGTTAAAAGAGTAAATTGGATTACAAAGACTCAACAATATGACTTGGAAGTTAGACCCTCCAATTTGGTAAGGGGAAATGGCTTGTGTAGGTTGATCATTGAAGATGAAACAATCAAAGCTCAACATGGTGAAGATGATTGTCCTTTCTCTAGTTGTTTCGAAAACAATCCACAAGTTCTCTTTGTCACCACTACTGATGAGTGGTATGTTGATATTTCCTATTACTTGACTTATGGAGAACTCCCTTATCATCATGATTACAAGAAAAGGAGAACACTCAAGATGAAGGAAAAAAAGTTTGTAATCTTGAATCACACACTTTACAAGAGAGTTCTAGATGGATGCTTCCTTAGATGCATAGAAAAATAGCAACAAGAAAAATTTCTTAAAGCATACCATGACCAAGCATGTGGTAGAAATTTCTCAATGATGGTCATTGTACACAAGATCCTCTGAGGAATATATTATTGGCCTACTCTCTTTGTAGACACTCAAGAATGGGCTTCTAAATGTGAAGCATGCCAAAAACATTTTGGGAGACCACAAATTTTTGCACTACCTCTCAGGCCATTTTTTATTGATTAACCATTTCAGTAGTGGGGAATAGACTTCATTGGTGCTTTGAATCCTCACTCAAGCATGCAGGGCACATCTATGTGCTCACCATGATAGACTACTTCCCAAAGTGGGTGGAATCCATTCCGACCAAATAAGCCAACATTGAAACAGTGTGCAAATTCATCAAGGAGAATATCATAGTACATTTTGGAGTACCATAGAAGATTGTAACAAACAATGTTACCTATTTCTCTTCAAGGGAGTTAATTGAGTTTTGCTATGGCTATGAAATCTCCCTATCCCACTCATTAGAATACTATCCATAGGGAAATGGATAGGATGAATCATGCTATAAGAACATTGTGACTATATTCCGTAAGCTTGTAGATGATAACCAAAGGAATTAGCACAAAAATTTGTATGATTCATTGTGGGCAGACACGATCACTCACAAAAAGGCAATAGGTATGTCACCATTCCAACTATTGTATATAGTCGAAGAATAAATTCCCATCACGGTTGATATTTTGGCTCTCAATTTGCTATAGGGAATAGAATATGGGGTAGTACAAGGATTCCATTGACAAGAGGATCCTCTTTCTTGAGAATCTAGAAGAAATAGAATATGAGTGGTGGACCATATTAAAGAGCTCTAGCTAAAAGTAAAGAAGATAGTTGACAAGAAGGCCAAAGTGAGAAGAATTTAAAGTTAGATACTTTGTCCTTCTATGGGACAAGAGAAGGGAACCATAAGGTAGCCATGGAAATTTTGATTCATTATGGCTCGGTCCCATTCTAGGTTTGTGAAGCATGTGGTGAGAATGTTTTTATACTCTCATATTTAGATGGAACGCCACTGGAATTACCTCACAGTGGGAAATAACTAAAATTGTATTATTAGTGAAAGTGGGTTTTCCCCTAACTTGTACCATAGATGATTGCTATGTATGTTTCCATTCCTTTTGTGTGTCGTGTGTTTCATTTCCCATATTTGTTGTTGTGTGTGTGTGTTTCCTTCATTATTCTTTCTCTCCTATAAATTGTACATGGCTCTATAAGGCCCAATGAATAAGAAACTGGTCAATAGATCATATGGTCTAAGATTTATATTCTGGATTCCCCATGTCATGTCTTCACTGCATGCTAAGTCCTTGTCATGTCCCCCAGTTAGAGCCAACTGTTCTCATGCAAATGTACAACAAGGAAATTAACCATTTCCGAGCATGGTAACTATACCCCTGTGTTAAATTTTTCAAGTCCTATCATTCCAAGACACCTCGGGTCCATCTCAGTCAGTCCAAGTGACCTCTTGATTTATGTTATCTCATTCCCCTAGGTGATTTAGTAAATTCCATTCATTCCCCTTTAGTGATTTTAGGAGTTCATTAAAAATTGCAAGCTACAAGTAATTATGGGAAGGTCTATCACTGGCCTTCCTAGGGATGAAGCAACCCCATGGAGCAGAGAAAAAGAGAAAAAGAGGAATGTAGATAGTGATTCAAATGTCTCGGTACATCATGGAAATGATTCAGGATTATTTTGGAAGGGCTAAGAGAAGTTGGGGCAGTTTCACCAAAATTAGGGTTCACAGGCCTAGTCAACACACAGACCAAAAATAGCTACTTAAGCTTCTGAAGGTGATTATGAGAGCTCTAAATGGAATTAGGAGTAAAACAAAACATATATGGAAATATTATTATAAGGACTACATGATGGTGAAATCATATTTTTCACAACACTTTGGCGCATAAGGTCTTCAGGCAGTTTGTCTCAAGTACAAGTGGAGTACCAAATCAAAAATCCACTTTTTTAGGGATCATATGGAAGAATCAAGACATGATACCCTAACCATTGGATTCAAAAGTCCATTTTCAGTTAGGATCATATAACACTTTTCCAAAAACATCCATCGGGAGCTCAAGTTATCATCGTCACAAGTTGTCCTCTTGGAGCAAGTTCAGGACTTAGCCAAATTTTGGGAGGACACGTGTCAGCTCCAAGAGCCTGGTGGGATTTATGTCCCTAAAGTCCCTAACGGTCAGGGACATAAACCTTGGAAAAATTCACCTAGTACCCATGTGACCTCTGGAACCCCATGCGACCATCAGAATGGCAAGTTCAGCCCCCGGGTGTAATTTAGAGATCAAATCCCCTATCGTCGGATCTCTGCCACGTGTCAGCTCTAGGACCACCATGGAATTTGATGTCCCTCACATCCCTCATAGGTTCAGGGACATAAAACCTTAAAAATTCACCCAACCCCTTAGGATACTCTTCTGGTCACCCATGTGACCCGCTTCCAGCCCTTCAGTCCTTTAAAGCTAATTTTTGGAACACTCACTCCTTGCCGTCAGATCAACGCCACATGTCGTCTCCTTGACCACCATGGAAATTGATATCCTTCACATCAATTATGAGGTGAGGGATGTCAGGGACATGAAAATTTGCCTATACCTTTCTCAAAAAAATTTAAATCTTTAAATATCTAACTGCTCCCCGCTTCTAACTTATTACACTCCCGTGCACAGCTATCCCTCCATACTTCCTCTGCAATCTTCTACCATCACTCCACCATTGTGAACCTCAAACTCTGAACCCAAGCACTGAAAACACCTTTCCCATGGTGATGTGCAGGTCTCAGAAGGATTTTTCATCAAGATAAGAAGGAGAAATGAAGAACAAGGGAAGAAGAATAGTGGAAATCTCCATTGCCAAAAAATGAAGATTCAAAAAAATCTTGCAAACTAGTGCACAAATAAATGAACCATTTTTTTTTGTTCATTTCTCTTTCCAAGACCATTAAAAACCTACCTTCAAACTCTCCTCTCATGCAATAAAGCATTCACAGCAAAGAAATCTCATTTTTGGCTAAACAAAAAAAACTAGATTTCCTGTCAAACCAGTTGTCTGATTGAAGTAAAATTTCACAAGAAGCACAAGAAGAAAAAAACCCATATCAGATATATATTTTTTTTCAAAAATGAAGGAGAAAATTAGACCTAAAATTTTGAGATCCATTAATGGCTGCCACATCTAGAAGTACTGCTAGGTTTGAAATTTGAAAGTTTAAAATCTCCTGGACGATTGAGCAAGTAGAACTAAAATTTCAGAGGGGCGATATTGGGAAAAAACCCATATCAGAAAACTTTGTTTCACATCAATCCAACCTCTAGAAGGCCACTTTCTAAAAATAGTAGGTCTCCCGCATAGGAAACTACTATTTTGGGAAAGCCATCAATAGAAGAACTTGCGAAAGAGACAAAGACATGGAATATACATAGCAGCTGAGAAATCATCAAAATGGGAATTTGGTCCAATTTTGGCACTTACTAAAAATAGTAAGTGGTCTCATGAGCACCTGCTAAAAATAGAAAGTTGATCTAGAAGGAGTGAGGAATGCAGGGAGAAAGGGGAATTAAGTTCACAACACTCAGCGGAGGATCGAGGGAGTTGCTTTTTCATATTTACTAAAAATAGTAAGTTACTTTTTCTAAGGGAAAACATAAAGCAAAAGTGGACGGGACAAAATCCGGTATAACCCTTCACATGCGAATATGAGATGGAAGACAGTGATGTCTTGTACATGGACCTGAATGACCTCAGAACTCGCATGACGGCCAAGGACCGAAAGAAGATTGAAGATCAAATATTCACAAGTGGTTTGTTCACTGCTGCAGGACACCCAGTCTCTGTGCAAAGTCCCGAGTTGGTCCTACCATGTTCTCAACATTATAATCCTAAAACATGAACCATTCGAGCTGACAATGGTACAATGATTGCAGTCATCATCCCTAGAACCATTTCACTTTCACTACAGATACCAACATCACCCAACATGGTTTTCATCTCAAAGGATAGGGCCTTGCACGACTGGGAAATGATGGATGCATACATGCAAGGGGTTGTGCTTGGTTCATGGTTAAAAATGGGGAGGAAACCCTCAAGAATGCCCAAGAACCTTCCAAGGTGTGAATTTTGAGAAGGATACTCAGATGCCATCACTCTCCTCAGTAGGGTTATGGGTGAAGTGAACACAAGGGAATTTCAAGACTAGATGGGCCTTTTCATCTTGATGGTGACAGAAGGAAAGCAAAGGATTGACTGGGGGTAGATCATCAGTGATAATCTCCATTTGCAACTACTCCAAGTACCCATGACAAAGAAGTTCCACATGACTTCTTACTTGGTCTATCTCCTTGCTAGCTCAAGATCATTCAAGGGATTGGCTCTCACACAAAACATTGCTGCCAAGGTGCTTGCATTTGAGAAACTTCCACAACTAGTGATGGAGGAAATCTATAGGCATTTTTATCACGTGAATGATACATTCACCATGTACGTAGTTCGGAGCTTAGAAGGAGATCTGGAAGTGAGAATTTTGTCACAAGCAACATCCTTGATCAGAAAGTATGGCTCATTTTTCATAGAAATCCTGACATTCTCCTATTTGTGAGTTGTTGGCTTCAACCAAGCACCACTAAGGTTGCCTAAGTACCTTAGTGACCAAATTATATTGTTTGAGCTCTGTAGACAGGTCATCCAAGTGAATCACAAGCTTAGGAGTAGGAGGAAGAATTTGATTTCATTCCCTATATCTCTTGGGGTATTCATGTGTAAGAGCTCAAATGATGCATCTCATCTAGAGGTCACTTTCACTCATTTGAATTTGCATTCATACATTTCTAGACCTAATTTTGACATCCGAGAAGATCCTGGCTCTTTCTTCATCCCCAAATTACAACATGAGCCATAAGTCGAGGACTACTAGGCCAACTATGTTGATGAGTTTGAAGTACGTGAAAAGGAACATATGGGGATGACAATCACCGAGATGAATAAATTCAAGTTCTCATGGTATGAAGACATCTTGCATGATGATGGGACAAAAAGGTATGATCCAAAGTATGTGGTGGTCAAGATGTCCCCTTTACCTCCAATCAACTAGTATGTTCCTGAATTAGGGGATATATTAGAGTCGACCAAGAAGGTGGTAAGGAGAATGAGAAATTGGTTTCAAAAGAAGAGAGCCATGACCATCTAGTCACGAGGAATGCCTCTGAGTCAGAAGAAAGCCTCACATTAGTCTTCTTCAAAATTTATAGAGGTAGATTCTAGTTCTAAACACTCCGGAGAAAGTTTGAAAAGGAAGGCCACAGAACTAGAAGCTTCTCCTCACAAGAGGAAACCAAATAAACCCAGAGTGGAAGAAGACTCCTTTGCATCATTGCAAGAGAAAGACTTGATCACAAAAATGCAAAAATAAAATCTAGTAGAAAAGGAACAAGTGGGTAAAGAACACATGGTTTAGGATTCATTCTTTGAGCCACCACAGGAGGTTTCCCCTCTTGATGACACTCATGCCTCTCCCATTCAAGATTTTCCTCCTCCTTCAGAACAAGGGTACCATCGGTACCTATCATTGAACCTGAGTCCGATGAGATGTTTCCTTAGATGCAGGAAACAATTGTCCCTGACAATTACACTATGTAGGAAGTGGCGGCTGCTGATCTATCAATGATTTTATCATTGGCCAAATAAAAAAGATCAAGGAAGCTCACACATATAGCCTCATGGTTCTATAGTGGGGAAACAGGTAATCAATACATCAAAGTAGCTCAGCCCAAAGTAATCAAGCCAGTGGATGAAATGACACCAGCTGACTATGAAATGAGCACAATTCAACTAGGACTGGAAACTCATGAAGGGGATTTGCACATGTATCAACAATATTCTTCTTGCATGGTGGTGAGGAATAAAGAGTATAAGAAGAATATTGATGAACTGAAAGAGCAAGGTGTGAACTTGATTCTATGTGCAACATCTAGTTGATCCTAATACCACAACAATTCCCACTAAGGAAGTTAACACCCATCAGTAGCTTCAATCCAAAATCCATCAAGAAGACACATGAGTTCATAATGCAAGGGCGAGTGAATAATGAATGGATCAACTCAATTTCTGAAAAAGGGAATTCAATGCTCCAAGAAGTGGTCAAAATCTTCACTTACATGTGTGTGACAACAAATAGGAATGGGCAGTCAAGGAGGACTTGGAGAAAGAAAGAGACTATTGGGAACCTTTGGGCCTAGTAATAGATGAAATGAGTAGCACTCATCACCAGGAGTTGATCAACAGGAAGATTTTTGAAACTCCCTCAGAAGACTTGTCACGTGTATGGGTGAGGGCCTTGGCAATCAGGTTTGAGGAAATCAATCGGGCCATCATAGAGATGGAGGAGAAAGAGGAACAAGCATACAAATTGTAGGATAGTATAAATTGGAAAACTCAGAAGCTTGGAGTACCTGCAATGGGTGAAGATACAACTATCGATGAATTGATTGGTCCATTTGATGAGTACGTCAAGAAAGAGGTAGGAAACCCATCATCCTTCACCAAGGATACCCTTAACTTATTCTCAGAGATTCGAGCCTTTATTAAACTTATCGCAGAGAAACATGCATCATGGTTCAGGAAGTGCATAGACATCAATAGTGTAGCCGATGGATGGATAGATACCTTGAGTTGTGTTCACATTCCTCATGCCGACAAGGTGGAACCTACAGCCACTCATTTTAGAAAAGATCTTGGAATAATAGAGGCCTTCTCAGGAGCGTGAAGTGGAGACTAGTCAGGAAGTGAGATCAAATCCACTGTACAGTAGCTCATTCTTCCACATGATTCTTCTTCTTTCTTCTTCTTCCTCTTCTTTCTCTCTCTTCTCTTCTCACCCAATGCTCTCTCTCATTAATGTTATATTTTTGCGTTGAGGTTTGCACTTTTTACTATAACTTTAAGTGACTTTAGAAACATAATGTAAACTTTAAGTCACCTTGATTTTATAAAAGGGACTTAAATATTTAAGTGGAATATGAACAATCTAAAGTCAATTTAAAGTATTTGAAAAGTCACTAGGAAGATGAAGAGTTGTACTCTCTTCTATAAATTGTAACTAGCTCCTCATTTGAGCTTCTTCTTAGACAACTTCTGAAACTTATTAGATATTGGAGTCTTTTTTTTGTGAATTCATGAGAGAGATATCCTTGTAAAGAGAGCAAAGAGATAGAAAATTTATTCTATTTTCCCTACTCAAAATGTCTTCCATTTCTATGATATGTACAATTTCTACTTGAGCTTTAATAAAGGAAGAAGGAATTTTAGCCTTTTTTAACTGAGATGTTTAGTGGTACTTTGTGTTCATTAAACTCTATTTGGTCTTGTTAATGTTACGCAGATTTGTTTTCTTCCAAATTCAAGTACATGTAATGAAATTTTTGGTTGTTGTATGCAAGTCTCTAATTTTCTACTTGCAACATTAGTTTCCCTTTTCTTACTTTCTCACTCCCTTTCCTACTCTCCTAGAAAATTCCTCCTTTGTAGATATATGCAACCTTTTACCGCAAGGTCATTTGAGTGCCCCTATTGGATCCCCGTTCTAAAGGCCACTAGGAGAAAAATCATTTTTACTCACACATGCACATACGGAAGTTACACCAGTTAAGTAAAGGGACTTAGACTCCCAGAGCATTGGCAAGATAACCACCAATTTGTCCCCAAAAAAATTTCTCACCAAAAAACCCCTAATCTAATAATAGTATTTAGGCTTATATGGACCTCAGTATGAACTCGGGTCCCCATAAAATACCACCTAGCGACCCTCATCTCCCTCTGTGCATCATCCACATCCATCACCTGAACCCTCTCACCAATGATAGGTAGTCGCAGTATGCAATACACATCCTCCAGAGTCACTATCATCTCTCATGTAGGTAACAAAAAGGTGTAATTATCTACACACCACCTCTCACACAAAGTTGTGATCATAGGAATGTTATGGGGCACATCCATCATCCTCCCTATGTACTGCAGGCCGGTACAGTCTAGAACATCCCACTTCTCTTCTAACAACCCCAATCCTAGCAATGTACTCAAATGGTGGCCACCAAGGAACTCTCTTGAATGGATGTCCCTCTGCACAACACCAAATGACAACAAACACAACATTAGAACACCATACGTATGTCAATACACCTATCTATAACATGAATAACCATCAATTTTCAGATCTACACCACTTTGGGCTCAATGATTTTACTTCCCTTGTCCAGGTCCAAAATGCCAAGAAACTCAAAAAAATTGTAAAAAATCATCAAAATCGACTAATATCAACACACTTTTTGAAAAAAATCACACTTACTAGCTCATTTGTTGTACATGATGCCACAACTTCCACCACCATCTTGAACCAACTCAATCATGGTGCTCTCACTTGAGGCATCTTCGTACACCCAGAGCTCATAATTACACTCATGTAATAATCAAATGAATTTCATATTCACTTTTTCACATTACTATTTATAGTAACTTTCCATTACTTACCACTCTATAGCCATTATTCACACCTATCCTTTGAACCAATACACATCGTACGATTTTAATCATATCTTGCACATCCTTACTCTAATTCCTATCTCGTTTGTGGTGTTCTCTTCATAATTATTCCTACTATCATATCATACACATTATGTAAGCATTATAATCTTTCTTGGCATCATTTCAAATCAATATAAACGCACTTTTGTGATATCTATCATACATTCTCAATTACATCATTACGTGCTTACTTTCGGCTCAGTGTTTGATTCCATCATCACTTCCCCTTTCGTCAAAAAGGGGGGCATACAATTGGGGTCATCCTATAATTCCCCTTACATCATTATGCGATCATTCTACATTTCTAATTCCTCATTTTTTAAATTTCCTAATACATTACATGACATTTCACACCACTTTCTAGTCATTCCCCCTAATGACCCAATATGGGGGCAACAAGCGTAAAATTTCTCCATGAGTAACCAATCAATCAATCACATATATTCAAATCTCGACAACACAAACTTTCTATTATTCTAAATCACATCAATAAATTGACACAACACAACGTATTTATCCTCTCAGATTACCTAACTTGGGAGTTATATCACCACTTTCCCATATGAGCTAACATGGGAAGTTATTCTACATTTATTGATTGCTTCCAGATGACCTAATATGGAAGCCACCACATACACATTACAGTGACACCCCTGGAATGGGGGAAATGAGACGTCATTTCATTTCCTACACTACTCTTATATGGGTTATTCAAATTTTATCAAAATTGGAACTAAAATTTTAACTTTTGTCTATCTGCAATAGCTAGATCTTTTGAAGATGTAGCTAAAGTTGGAGAGTAAAACTAGACCTCTCAACCTACACTCTTCCTCTAGCGGAAGGATGCCCAAATATTTAGTTTTTCACAAACACGCAATTGGGTTGGGAAGTGATCACTCCCTACCTGATAACATCTTCATCAATGAAAAAAAATGAAATCTCCAATCATTCAACATTGCAATCATCAATCTCACTTAGCGCTCCTCATAATGGTCCCATGTCTCTCATTATGATGCATGGATCGACACATTGATCCCTATTTTGCCACACTATGTGTTCTCACTTGGCACAATCTTCTACCACATCTTTGTGTACTTCTGTAACATGGGATTCTCTAGACTTCTCTCAGGTATGCATCTCTATCTACTTTATGTTACCAATCTTTCGCTCACCAACATAAAGTGGGGGGAAATGTAGACATAAAATCATGCACTTACTACTATTTACATTACCTCCAAGTATGTTATTTTATATATGGATCTTACGTAAGAAAATTATTCACTGGTGACCCATTCCATATTCCATCTGCTTGTATTTTTTGAATCTATTTCTTTTATCTTTCACACTTTTCACTCATACACCCACTTCTGGTCAGGTCACAAGGATCCCTGTTGGTCATTCTTCACTCATTTTTCATCACTTGTCTCTGGACACTAGCGTTAGGTGCTCCTGTCCATACTAGGTGCCCATGTCTTATTTATGTTTCATCTTATTTTTGACATTTGAGGTCGGTCTTTTTTATTTTCTCTCTCATATCCCGAGGTGCTAGTCGGCATGTCGGGTCATTATTGTTGAAATTCAAGTAAGAGATACCTATATAAACACAACATACATACCATTATAATGGTAGGAAATTATTATCAAGTGCTATCTATCTACATATCTCAAGGGACTAAATTTAGTCACATTACTCTATATACACACTACATAAGAAGGGGATTTCATTCTATTCCATTCACACATTTGCATTTTATCTAGCTACCACCCACTATCTTGGCATCATTGGTGCAAGGGCAACCTAGGAGCACTATTGTGTGCGCGCGCGCGCGCGCGCGCACACACACACACACACACACACACACACACACACACACACACACACACACACACACACACACACACACACACACACACACACACACACAACTAAATTGGTTCTGATATGTAGTGCAACACTCAGTTATAAGTTCACCATTGTGACAGTTGAGGACAGTATGACCCCTCATTTTGCATCTTTCTTTTTTAGGGTTTAATGTATTTTTGAGGATTTTGCAGGAGGATATTTATGTGTAGATTTATAAGTACCTTGGTGATCCAATTGTGACATAAAGGTGACAAAAATTGAATAAGTGTGAATCCCTAACAACATTCTTGGAACTAGGTTCTTAATTTTTCTACAGACTCCAGTACCCATGGAGAGGTCTTGAGCACCCTTGGGTTCCCCTATCCTTACCTCAGATCTCATGTATAGGCATCACGAGCACCTATACATTTTTTTGAGCCTAATTACGATGGTACATGCTCCTGTTCCATCACATTTTCCAATTTAGACTCACTTTTGGATAATCAAAATTCAAATAATTACCTTACCCCTCTCGTTTCCTCTTATAGTTAACATTAATAAATTATTTAGCATTTATATTTTATTGTTTATCAATTATAATAGATATTATTCAAATTTTAATAAAATATTAAGATTTTATTAAATCAAGGGGTTCACACTAATAAATCAAAAAGTTACAAATAAAACAAGAAATAAAAGGTGCTTTGAAATCTAAAAATACCAAGAAAATGAATTATATGTGTATGTTAGAAGAGAGTCATTCATAAAACCAGATTTTATCAATCAATGGGCCATCCATGGATCTAAGTCTAGTAAAACTTGCAAGAAAAGTGCATTCTAAACGAGTTAGTTGACCTTTTTTAGGTTTGGGCTACATATTTCTAATTATATCTTTTTCAAAGTGTTGTCTCTTCATCATCATATTCATTATTCAAGTCATATAACTCATGTCCTTCTTGGATCTCGGTGATGAGCTCTTGCATCTTACTAGTTGTGTGGAGTTAAGAATGGAGTGAGTTCATCTTTTAACATGCCACATTCATCACGTTTTGCCAATGAAATAGAAATATCAAACATTACTTGAAAAATAAAGTACCTAAGTTACAATTTGTTTTCATATGCATAATCAAACAAAATACTTTTGTTTACCACATTGCATCATCATCCATAGCATACATTTAAAACATAAAAACATCGAAATCTCTAAACAGTTGGTTTCTCAAAAGTGCACCCGTGTCTCAAATCTTGAAAGGGATGAGGTGTTTGAGACCACAATGGAACCATCCCCAAGTTGTGGGACCTTGTGAGCTTGGGACGGATCTCCGGAGAAGGTCAGTTCCTCTAATTATTTCTACTGCTACTGCTACTCCTAGTGCTAAAAGGGGAAACTAAGCTAAAAATGACAAGGGACGAGGGAAAGAAGGATAACATGAAGTAAACTACACTAAAAGGTGATAGCACCAAAAAAGAGGGATGAACACTATTTTTTCTGAGCAAGAATGACAGGGAATGTGTGAAAGGAGGCTAGGCACGAGTAGCACAGCAAGACACATATTCACCAAATCGTTCTCATGGAACACAACCAAATATGGAACTACAGGGGACTTGAAATAGCACAACAATACACAATACAAGAGAAGAGGAAAGAAGAAGGAATGTAAACACGTTAGGATAGAGAATAGTCACAAAATGATGCTTCTATTACTTCCAGAAATACACATAACTATTACAATGATAAGGAGGTAGATATCCACATGCAAGAGCCAAACATAGAGTTTTGCAACTCAAAATACATAAAATATGGAGTCCTTAGCAACATGCATAAGGATCCAGAGTGTCCAACCTTTTATAATGAGTCCTAACGTCATCCTTTATAGATTCAGCATAGAGGGAAGAAGGAGAGAGAGAAGCAGGAAAAACCAATTCGAAGCTTAACCACCATCATTAATGCCTCCTACAAACCCTCCCCAAATTTTTCATGTCTGCATCAATTACTTGTTCGGTGCCTCGAAGGAGGAGGAACGGTGGATTGAATTGAATTAGATCTAGTGATTGAAGAAATCTGATTATGCTTTAATGGCATGATAGATGTTTCTTCATTTCCTCCCCACCTAACTTCTTCAATATTAAACATTCAAATCTCCAAGGCATAGATGAGGTCGAGATATTTCCAACGGTGCCAGATTTGCTGGATTTCGATCCCTGAGTCGAAAGATATGCCCATTTTAAATTTGAATCGTGGGCACATAATATTTTAAAGAGCTTGTTGTATTAGGTCCATGTGGCGCCTTGCACACCTTGGATATTTGGTCCCTACCTTCACTTTTAAAAATGCATCGGACTGATACTTGGTGGCTTTCACGAGCTCCCTGGGATTCTTTATATTTTTCCCACGTTTCTTTGCTTTGCGGGGCCAAAATTCTGACCCTGGACATGTGGCAGCTTGGCGCTTGTCTGGAAACCCGCCACAAATTTGATCTTTGAAATAACGTCATGATGACACTTGGTGCCCTCCGCTGGCCTACCTCTACTCTAACTATTCAACCCCCAAATCTGTCCCTTTTTTGGACTTGGGATACATGGAAGGCCCACACTTCTTTGGGGACTACCTCTAGACTTTCCTTTAGACATTGCGTTGGTGATCCATATGGAGGCTTCCGCTGGTTCTCTATACTTAGTCATTTTTAGGCCCGCTTTTGCTTTTGGATTTGACCTTTGTTGACCGTTTACTACGTGGGGATTCGGCACAAGTTTGAGTCTCTAGGCAGGATCCCTCTTTTGAATGTGCACTGTTAAGACACTTAGCATCCTCCACTAAGTTGAAGACTTTTCAACAGTCAGTGCAACTTTTTGGGGCTCTAGACACATGGAGGCTTGGCTCTTGTCTAAGCCTTCCCCTTAGGATTTAACTTTTGGAGGTTCGCCAAGCTGACTAAAAAGAAGGTGAACACGTGGAGTGTGGGTGTAAGAGGGAAGGAGAGAAAGCGAGAATGCAGGAGGAAGGCGCGCAAGGGAAAATGGGAGGAGATAGAAGAATGCAAAGGGGAGTAGGATGTGTATGCAAGTTATCCAAATTGTTAGGAGAGCTATTTGGATACCAAAAATCATCTAAGAGTACACAAATGAAACAAGATACAAAGAAGCCAAATATTCCAAGCAATTCCAAACCAAAACGATTTTTATATATGTATATATAATAATTCAAGTTCCTCGTGTTCAATTTTGTCACACCATAGAGCAAGTGTGGTAAACAATGCTCTCTAAGATCTCAAAATACAAAAAAAATAGATATACATTTCAAAAAATTCCTCAAAGTAATAAAGGCATCAGGCTTATCCCTCCCTCTTGGATCCCTACAAAGGGGCACAAAGAGGGCTCCTATTACAACTCCTATGATGAGAATGACTCAGTACAACATGAGAGTCTCCGTGTGTAGATCTATGTGAATATCTGTGAGACTACCCATGTGAGTGACCAGTAGTAGTAGCTACGTTACATGAATGTTCTCATCTTTGACTCTCTCTATCCTCATAAATGGAAATGTTAGTCCTGAGTCAATTCATATCCTCTATGGTATTCCAAGTTGGAGAAAACATGTTAGTGTGTCGAACGACTAGTGTTGGATTTACAGAGTTAGCAAGTATTTCCTCTCAAGTCTTCCCCATATAGATCATGATCATGTCTAAGTGTAGTCATTATTTTGCCCTTAATACTTCTTTAAAACCCCAAGTGCATTGGCCTATCACCCAGCATACGTTGGGTGCTCATCTGACATGTGTGTGGGCACTGAACCCCTCCTTTATGTGAGATTTGTAAGAGAGGTCCACCATTAATGGAGGATTGTTTGTATTAACAAAATTACATGCATCTACTTAAAAGGCAGAAGATATAACTAAAGATCTACACATTAATTCATTACAAAAGGTAAATAAACATTGTATGAAGCATAAGAAACTAGATCTAAGTCATGACAAACCAAATAACATGAGGGTTTGCACCCATAAATAAGATGAATAGAATAGATCCATGTATATTTATTTAAAAGAGTTTCTAGTAGCCATACTACATTCAAAAAGGTCATCTCAGACCATATACATCAAGTGACAGAGCTCCAACCCCTACCAACCCATCTTATTAGAGATCCTAACTATGTTTTCCCCATTATAACCCTTGTTACAAACCCTAGTACCAATATATATATGCTTAATGATATCCCTTACAACCCTCTAGCATCAAGAACTCTAAACCTTAGCATCATGAGCTTCAAACCCTTAGAATTTCCTAACATTTTTATAGCACCTCATTACCCTCCTTTTATTAGCACTCTTGTACATTCTAGCGCCCTTCACACTACCTTCTCCCTTCTCTCCCTCTCTTCTATCTCCTTTCTTCCTGTCTCAAATAATTCTTTAAATAGGATCAACATCCACCACCATGACTTCTCTCTTGAGCAGATCGCATGCCAAGTGTTGATGTGGTCCTTCATTGGAAAATTCTTATCCTCTTTACAAAACCTTTCACTAACTATAATAATGCCTTTGAGAATATTCCTTGTGTGGAATATCCTTTTCTTAGCCTCCAAGGTTCTAGGATGACACCTTATCCACTTATCATGCCTAGTCAGTTCCTCATGTTTTTCCTCAAGTGACTCCATGATGCCAAATATGGCTAAGTCCTTTAAACCCTTATTTTTCCTCCCACGTGTGATCCCTAGTTTCACTTAAACTCTTCTTAAACCCTTTTCTTGCGCACTTTTCTCTGAGCGCCATTCTATTTACTGAGTCCTACGTGTGCATGGCTCTTGAGTACTTCATGCCAATCATTTAGGGTAACCAACATTGAGTGAACATGGATAATTATCTCTCAGTTTCAAAGCTTCAAGACTACATCAATGGTCTTCTATGATGGAACAACAAACGTTTTGATATCCATGGCCCCTCTTCACTTGCCCAAGGTTTTGATACCCACAGTAGTTTCAGAATCGCTGTGATACCCATAGTTTGAGGAAAAAACTCCATGAAGCAATATAGTTTCACATGAACTAATGGTCTTCGTGCATATGAAGTCCATATTTTTTCACATGTATATGGAGGATTTTTTTTGTCATCAAAATTCTGATACTTATCTAGAGAAATATTCAGCATAGCTCCTAAATGGATCCGGCAGGGGAAATCATCCGATATTCGAAGGGAAGTGGAAGCTTGTCATTTAAACTAGTTTTTATGCAAGTGAAGTTGTTGGTGGATTTAGCCAAGATATTGAGTGAACCAAATTTTTATCATTATCTCTTCCCTCTTGTCATTAAAATCCATTATTAAGCACTTTTATTTGAGATCTGTAATAAATTCTGCATATCAGTTTCAAATTTTGAAATTCAGTAAGGGATTATTGTGCATATGAAACCTCATAATTTCCTAAGACATTTTTCATGTGCAATATGGACACCTACGGTGTCCACTTAGCCCCTAAAACCCGCATTGCAATAACTGTCGCATGAGCGGTTAGCATTTTCTAAAAATTTGTAATTGGTTGAATAAGGTGAGTTCTTCGACATCTCATGCTCCTCCATATATGTAAAAGTCAAAATTAAGGGAGTTATTGAAAATCAAGAAAAACAATTTCAAAAATAGTAGCTTGCGGGCCCACTAATTGCTAAAATCATTGAAGCATATCAGGGGATCAAAATAGAAGACAATGTTTCTAAGTCACTCATTGTGACATATCAAGGTGTTTGTAACTAAGGCCATGAAAAAGGAGGAAGTATTTCTGATGGAATAATAGCCTAGCTAAAGATATCTTTTATCAGCAATTGATCAATCAATCCCCTTCCCTTCTCCAAAGAAATTCTCTCCCTTTAGATCTAATTCTTCATTGTACGTAATCAATGTTATTTCTATTTATTCCAAATTTTAAGCATGACAATATTGTTGTAGATTTTTAGAGCAATTGTGCATTCGAGCTTAGGGATTGTTGAAGAGAGAAAGGATACAGTAAATGCAGAAATCTTCTTGATGAATGCCTATTGAGGAAGTGTCACAAGTGGTAAGGAGTGAACATGAAGAGTCATGGGCCTGATGAGTGAAGATAGCAAATTCAATTCATCATAGGATATGAATTGGGATAAGCAATATCTCCATTTAAAAGGATCCAAATTGTTTGTAAGTAGCTTGGTAACAATTTGGTATTTGACAAAATCATGCACTTGGTGCTTCATTGGTATAGTGGGTCCTCAACAAAACATGCTATCATTTTATGCATTGGAATTCCTAAACCAAATAAAGCTAGTGGTTGACAACTAGTGGGTTTTCTCCTCTTTTATGGGTTGTCTCACTATAATTTTATATGTTGTGAGTCTCATTATCTCCCTACAGTCTAGTTGATCAAATTTTCATGTTACAACTCTATCTCATAATCATGGAATTTAGACACCAGATTCCTCTAGCTAAGATAGATTGGCACCTAGGTTCACCCTAACCCATTTTCACCTTACTTGTGATTTCTATGTCCCTCTTTTATCTTCCATGGGCATCTTTTTCAACCCATGGGTCTTCCTACTTCTAGTTGTATAATACTACTCCCCTCCCTCAAACTAAGGGAATCTATATAAATTACATAGTTGTGTGTTCAAAATGAAGGACCAATGACACTAGGCATTACTTTACCATCACCTAATCTTGCAAATTCAAAAGGAACATAGATCACTCAAGCCACTTCATTCTCATCTCAACATCTATTTAAGGGACAATGGTTGCATTAAATCCTTGCATACACAACATCGGAAGCGGAAGTTCATTTCTACTTCCATGCACACATTCCTACTACATTTGTCACCCCTACATTCTTCCAGCTACAATGGCCATGGTGACCCTCAAGCGAATACTTGAAAAAGGGGTCCATAGTGGCATATCTCAATTATACAGATGTTCACACATTCATAAAAAACCTATTTCATGGAAGTCTGAAATATGTACACCATAGTGCTTGGTCATAAGTTCTACCTCTTCCAATCGGTACAATCAGGGTTATGCATCTAACCAATCCTTTTCATTTTCACATTTTCCATCAATATTAGGTTTGATGATATTCTTGTGGGCAACTCACTGCAAGTGAAACAATGATCTTTTGTAGGTTATAGGTGACTATGTTTTGTGATCCAAGAGACAACTACTAGGAGATCAAGAGGGAATAATTGTGACATCCTTTTGACATTCGAAATTGTAAGATCTTTTTACCCAAAGCTTTTATACAATCACTTTAGGCATGCAGATTCATTCATCACTTCCCAGGTAACTCCTGTCCTTTTATCAATGTGGGTGCCCATGCCCTCACCTTGTTCATGAAGCTCCATAATTTTATCAAATGTGCAAGATATGAAATACTATGTACATATTGCTTCTACTCTTCGTCTTCTACTCAGATTCAAGCTTAATAGATCTGTGCAAGCTATCTAACTAAGTCTTCTTATCTCAAAACTATCTGTTAACATTAGGGTTTTAATACTGATCAATACTTCAGTTCTTGTGTCACTAAGTGTACATTCATCATTTAATTCAATAGTGACTGCACATCACTTCTATATTTCCACATTCAAATTAAAATAAATCATTTAGTGAAACTCTACCTCCATCATCATACATCTTGGATCTTTATTTCCCCCATGACCATAATTCATGGATCCTCAAATCCTCAAATCTGACTTTGCATGAATTTCTTCAAATACACTCACCAATGCAAATATATTCTCAAACTAAATCCCAAGACACTCATGATACCTCCCTTGCAATACGCAACCCACTGAAGTAAGATCCATTTTGAGATAATATATTTCATAACTCTATTGGTCCTAATCCTGACATTCTAGCTCAACCCATCTTAGAGTCAATTTTCCCAAGCTATGACCAAACAAGCTGATTACATATCTTAAAGCTAAAATCATAACATCTCAAGTTGATGCCTTATCATTCATAGTGGCCTCTTGAATTCCCTATCACTGTTCCTGATGCATCAGTGAACCCAACCATTTCGTTTCCACATCACCCATTACCATGCTAAAGTTCATTATCTAAATCATTAAACATATCATGATATACTTCCTCGGCTCCTCACTCATCAATTGATCAACTTGTCAACTACTCATGATCTATCCATCGGCTCCTGTCAGTGTGTGCTTGCCAAGTACACTTCTTATGGTCTATCCAATTTCCAATATCTAATCATCACATAATTAAGTTCCCAATATAATTAAAATACATCTAGCTACAATGTTAAAAAAAAAAATTAAGAACCTCTTACCATGTGTGTGTCATTCATTGTGGCATCTTCCATACAAGGCTATGACATGCTTCATTATCATCTTCAATTTTTGAATCCCCATGGGATCCTAAATCTAGTCCTTCTATGAATCATAATGAGAAACAAGTTCATACACAATAAACTAATGTTCTACCTTCTGTCATTTAAAGGTGTTCCACCATTTCACAACCCATTTTCAAACTAAGAAAATTCCTCTAAGAATCACATCCATCCCCAAGCTCCTCAGCATGTAGGCTTCTACAACATTAGGCCAACTCAAATCTAAGAAACCTCCTCTCAATTAGTTCTACAACTATTCATCACACTGGCCAACTAATAACGGCCTCCTCATAAAAATCAATGCATTACCCTATCTCCTCATCCTAATTATTCTACTCATGTAGTACAAATTCACAAATCTGAAATTAATCTATAAGTAATTCACCAAAAAGGTCTACTTCAGATCGCCTCTTTAGGCCTTCTCCTGTCAACCACAAAGGTCCAACCCTGGACCTAGGTCTTGATCCTAACTATCATTGTGATGACCATATAGGTTTCCTTCTAAAACATTTCAAACTCTGCCACCTATGGATAGGTCTCTCCCACATCATAGAGCATAGTCACATGCCCTTATCTCCTTGGATATTGGGTAGAGAACCCTTGTCTTTTACTCTCATCATCACACTCTTCATCACACACTTGGGGGGCCTCACTCTTGCACCTATTATCATGCTTAACGCTCCACACTTCATGACTCATATTTCTAAACAATTTTAAACATTTTTTACATATGCAATGTATTTTAATTACCCTGTGACACACTCTAGTTCCATGATTCATACTCGGATGCTAAGGGTCTAATTCTAAAATTAACCTCACCACATTAGCTTTTCATGCGCTATGCTTCATGATCTATCTTTTTAGCACACATTCTCAAACCATTTCCTTATGACACACTATTGTTCTATGGCTCATTTAGGGGTATTTTATAAATGAATCTCATCTCATACAAATCCTATGGAAGACACGTTGCTCCTATCACATTCACACATTGCATACAATTCCATCACACTCATCTATTGCATTCACATACCTTGGTTTCACTTACTCTTGCTTTCTTATAATAATTACATGATGCCCTTTTCTTACTATGTTAGTCAGATACTTAGTTTTCATTATCTTTATCATATACACATGTGTGTTCACTTGGTCTCTAGTTATGAATGTAGATCTTACAGGGTCTTACATGCTACAATGATGTTTGAAAATTTTCCTTTTACTAGTCCCACCAAGGTTCCTAGGGGCATCTACATTTCATACTCTCACACATTACATGTGTTATTATTTCATCAATTACTACTTCTACTTACTATAACATTACTTTCCATTAATACATATATGCTTTGACATACTTTTCAACTTTGTAACATGCTAACAGGTGCTTCATGTGTAGCATTTACTTTACAGGACTATATGCCACCATGGTTGTCTAATACATTTTTTTCCATTGTTTGCTAATGTATGCTATTGTTTGCGGACTATGCCATATGTTGTGTATGCTTATTGTCTTCTTTTAGATTTTTCAGTCTTGATTATCTTATGAAATTGTGAGCAATGTCCCATGTATGAAACCCACTTTTCATGGTTCACTTTGTTTATAAACTTGCTCAATTATATTGTCTTCTATTGCATGTTTGCTACTTTTTCTACTAATACATGTTATTAGTCACTTTGATTGCATGTGCTTTGGTTTTTACCATGAACATACCCTCTCACTATAGGGATATAGTACAACACAACCTTAGGTCCTCTCTTTTGGGTTACACACTCCTATAATCATTGAATGCACCCCAAATGAGGAGGGCATACACTGCGTGAAAAAACACCCCTGTAGCAACTCAGAGCTACAATACAAATCTACACAATATAGAATCAACACAGGAACACAGTCACAGAGTGGCTAAGAATCATACTTTGGTCATAATTATAGCATAGAAATCAGTGCTTAGACACATACAGCAGTGTCTGGGCACCTATGTCCTCCCTTAGGCACTAATGTCCTCAGGGCACATATAGTCATCTTCTTAGATCAGAACACTTTTCAGAAGTCTTCAGAGCATTTTGTACAGTTACAAGCATAGTCCTATAGTCACAGAATTTATTCTATTAGTATAATTCAGAACTAATTCGGAACAATTGGGACAACAGGAACAAATCAAGACACACCATCTATAGTGGTGCTTATTGGACAGAGTCATTAAAGGAGAGTAACACTAAACCTCTCTCCCCAACTCTTGCTCTTTGGCATGAGATCGCCCAAAAAACTTGATCTTAGAGTGAGATCGCCCAAAAAACTCGTTATTGGCGTGAGATCGTCCAAAATACTCGTTCTTCATAGTATTTCAAGACATTTTTTCTATCATTTTCACTCTTTTACATTAGGTGCTCACTTTCCTTTTTACACACTTTTACACTTTTTTACATACTTTACTCATATTTTCATATTTAAGACTTTGAATACTCTTTCTCTCTTCTTTTGCAAATCTGTCCTTAATACACAACAAGAAGCAACCTATAACAACAAATACAATCACAATAATATGTACAATGTAATGCATACACTTCACCCCTAGGGTCACTTTCCTTTCCTATTCTCCACATTTCACTTTGCATCATTCCACGCTTCACTTGTCCACTTGGAACGCATTTTGCCACACACTCTACAGGATCATAAGGTACACATATCTTATCTACTTTATGTTATCAAGTATTCACTCAACAACATCAAGTGGGGGAAAATGTAGACATAGAATCACGTACTTAGGTACATTTCTAGGTCCTAAAATCATACTAACATTTACATGATTCCTAAGTAAGAAAACTAGTGGTTGACAACTATCTTTTGCCTCTGTTTTTGTCTCTTGTTTTCTATTTGGTATTACACACCCTACAACCCATTCAAAACTTTACTTTTTTATCTTTTATGGCTTTACACTAGTGCCTAATCATGACAATAGTGCCCATGCACTCATGTCCCCTCTGGGTGTGCCTGACAATTTTCTACCTTACTCTCTCATTTTGGGTCTCTTTTATCTTTTGGTCATATTTTTCACTTATGAGTCAGCCTTCCAATTTTCAATTACGAAATTCAAACAAGGGAATCAAATAAATAAAGAGTTATGTGTTTAAAATGAAGGACCAAGGACTAAGCCTATATTATCATCACCTAAGCTTTCATACAAATGCACTAAAGGAATCCATCTAGCATCCATTCAAGGGACAAGAGCTACATCAAATTTGCATAAATTACACAGGAAAGGGAAGTTCATTCTATTCTATCCACACATGATATATATTTCTACATTATAGATCTAGCCCATTATCAAGTGTAACTTGCACTAGGGCATCCTAAGACATAATTCTTATATACACACAAAAAATACATAGAATCTGATATGTAGTGCAGTGCTCATTTGTAAGTTCACTCTCAAGGTGACCACCGGGGTCATTTCAACTCCCCATTCTACATCTTTTTTTTTAAGAATTTAATTTTGTTTTGTGGGCTTGTGTAGGTGATTTTTCTATTTTGTAGGTTATAGGTATCATTAATGATCATAGTGTAAACAATATGTAATTAGTAGGAAGAAATAGTGAAACTCTTGCAACACAATGAAAACCATATCCCGATCATTTGCACAGTCACGAGAACCCACTAGTAGTCTTCAGCATTTAGGAGCCCTTTCCCCAATGTGGGTGCCCCTTTCCATATTTTTCTGTGGGATCCAAAATTTACAGAGGTCAGATATGACGTTGTTTACATCTTTTTCAACTCTTCTTCCTACTCATATCACTTCTAGGTTACACATAATTCAGCTAAGTTTCTTCATCTATATATTGTGCTTAGGGTTTCATACTTTTTTGTCATTCATATTGTATCTTAGCATCTGTATATCATTGTTTACATCAGTTACTCTATAATAAGGTTTAATAAATATTTTTTGTTAAATCAGTGTGACAAAGACTTCTTCTAGTTTAGAATTGGTTACGGTAGCACATACAGTGATATACTAATGTGTGCATAGTGTTAATTTGATAGATAGTTTAATGTTATCATATTTATTGCTATGGTAGTGCATTTACTGCTACAGTAGAACAAGGATCATGTAGATGCACAAAAATGAAGAAAAGCACAGAAAAAATGACTATTTTTTGGGATTTTCTCTCAATTTACTCCAACAAATACCCTAAAATTTTGATAATAGAATAGAAACAAAACAAATAACACAAAAAAAATTGTACTAGAAGGAAGTAAGTTAAAAAGAATAAATAATGTGTGGGATTCCCACCAAGCGTGCTAGAATGTATACAAGGAAAATTGAAACAAATGAAGAAATAAGTAATGACAAACAAATGCAAACCTTCCTTCAACTTCCCTTTTAACCTTGGATGAGATAGATGAAGTGTGGAATGGAGTACCACACTTGTTGGATATCTTTGGATGATTTGGTTGTGGATGCTTCAAACTTGGTTCCAAATGGAAGAAGGATGCTATGAGAAATGGATGATCAACTGGACAACATTTATGTATGAAAATTCTAGTGAAAAAACAACAGAGTATTTCTACAAATGCTTAAAGCTTCCAAGGATGAATTGTGAAGTAAAAAGACTCGTATTTATAGCTGAAGGATATGCCATGGATTGTGGATCAATATTTGAATGATTTGTATTCAAATGAATGCATTTTCCTAAATTAACAAGTTGATTTGATCTATGTAGTTGGAGGGTTTGAATATTCATTAAAGGGGCAATGAATATTTGGTTGGATTTTGTATTTATTCAAAAATTTGGTTGTAAATGAATATTTTACTTCCACCTTTATAGGGTTCTATAACTTGAGTGAAGTGATCTAGTTCAACTTGAGTGAGTTGGATGGTGAAGTAGAGACGAGTGGAGGGTGAGTGGATAATTAGATATTTTTTATTTAAATAGATAATTAAATTAGCCAAGGGGTGTGATTGTATGTTTTATGCCTGATAGGATTGATTAAATTAATTCTAAAGGGATGTGGGTAAATTCTAATGAAATGTGAGAGAGTAGCGGTCTAGAATGCATTCTAAAATTGGTTTGGCACATTAGGAAGGTAATATGGATTATTAAAAATAGGTATGTATTTTTAGGGTGTCTATAGTAAGCATACACTAGAACACCAATCAAATGCTTGATAAAGCACTAAAAATTTGACTTCATGAAATATCACTCAAGAAGGATTCAATTCAGATCAACATAGACATGCCATTTCCCATTGGGGCTCATCTTTTGTCAAAAAAAATTTAAAAACAAGCTCACACAGAAAAACCAAACCAAGGTACTCACTATTGGGTTCAATTTTGTAACAAGAGGGAGGGGCACTATAGTAATTGTTGAATGAGATGCTAAACTTAACAAACACAAATATATAGGAAATATTTTTTTTCAATCCTATCAGACAAAAGGTTATGGGAGAACTTATATATTTTGATAAGAGATTA
The DNA here is from genome assembly GCA_019776745.2 of Taxus chinensis. NCBI lineage: Eukaryota > Viridiplantae > Streptophyta > Pinopsida > Cupressales > Taxaceae > Taxus > Taxus chinensis. Next base: position 476,761,745 of record CM034154.1, on the reverse strand, counting down.
ACCTATCACATGCATAGATATATGTGTGGGATGACATATAAGAGGAATGATAACCAGATCATACCAAGCCAAGAACACAGATGCTAATCCAGCACCATGATCTTTAAGATGAAAGCAATTTCCCAGAATAAATTTACATAAAATTTTTGCAAACAAATGAGCAGAAATATCATATATTATTATGGAACTTAATGAAATATAATGAGAATGGGCCTTGCTTATATAGGCAAGGAATAAAAATCTAAGAACCAATCAAGGTCGTAGATCAAGCCATAAATCAAGGAAATAACTAGTCATCAAAGAACTAGTCAAGACCATAGATTTAGGAGATAACTAAACATCAAGGATCTAGTCAATACCATAGATCAAGGAAAGAACTAGTTAATACCATAGATCAAGGAAAGAACTATACCTAACAACTAGATAATATCTCCTAATATCTAAATAAGATAAAAGAAATATACACACACATAAGTGGGTGGGGATAAATACAATAAAGGTAAACAAAGTACCTAGGTGAATATAAGCTAAAGTAAATACCTACTCTAACACCCCCCCTCAAGTGAATCTAGGGGCCAAAATAGAAGTGGCATGTCCAAAGTATGAGTCCTGGCAACTAGGAATGATGAGGTACTCATGTACAATAACTGGGAAAAAAAGGGACAATGCAAGGTACCCAAAACTAGTAACAATAAAGTAAAGAGAGTAAAAATCCACTGCAAGGCATCCCAAGAAGCTCAGCTCAAAAAACTTGTACAATGTTGAAGAAGTTTGGTGTGCACTGTGGTCTGAATCCACTGCTCGATCACAAAACTTAAAAAAAAATGAATCTGGGCTTCACCATAATAGCTTCATACAAGGATATTTTCAATGGAGTGATGTTGAAAGTGAAAAAAAAACACAGAACATAATCGATCAACTGCTGCAAATAGGTGTGCCACAATCTAAGAACAATAACGAAAACAACAAGGAAAATACACAAAATCTAGAGTTTCATGATCCAAGAAAATCCAAGGTAACAAGGCAAGGACACAAAACCCGAAGAAGCAGGATCAACATCACACCCTCCCATACAGCTAATAGGGTGGAGTGACACCACAGATCTGTATGAGTTGCCCAAAATCAACTACTCGAACACTGAAAAAATAACACTGGGCTTCATCAGAATAGCTCCCCCATAAGAGAGACTGTTAGCATGCCAAAAGTGTCGAAAATACATATACAAAATCTCTAAAAAAAATAAGAGAGATACACTACACCTGCTAAAAATGCTCAAAACAAGAAGCATTACAATGCAAAAGGTATAGAAAGTGGAGCAAGAGGCTAAATGGTGGAGGAGCCATGCTTGTAGAGTCCTCTCAACGAATGTCTATGTCACCATCATGAGTGATTAGATATCCACCCAAAATCAACATGAATGGATGAAGAAGATGCTTGTATATAACTTGGTGCAAAATGTGTAATGGGTATATGCAAAGGAACATCAGAATGTGTGTCAAGTTGATCATGTCTGACAACTAAAATCTTAGGTTTCTCAAGCTTGAGTGAAGGTGAAGAACTCATGTGTTTTTCATGATCCTTAGAAAGAGGAGAGCGAACAAAAATAGGAGCTCTGTCAATGTGTGATCCCAATGAATTATTTGTTCAAAAACTAATTTCATGGCAAGAATTCCACTTAACATGTGGAATAGGGGAAACAATTCCCTGTGAATGTCTATCAATACCTCCGCTAGTGAAACCCATAGAATGGATCATGCGAGAACTGAATACAATGGTATGCTTCTCAAAAGAGCCATGCATATGAGCAGAAGTAGGATACACAACATGTGTTACTGTAATAGGCACAGATGTGGAAGAGCATGCAGTAACAAGCCTTATAGGCTTAGGAACATCAAGAGCAGGAACAGGCTCAAAGACTGACAGATCAATGTTAATGGGTACAAGAGCAACATCTGAAAGTGGACTAGAAGCATTGATATGGCTATCCACAATATTATGGTGATGTTGTATGCTAGCAAGTTTTTTCTGTAGGGAGTATATTAGTGTATCCTTATTATGAATGAGTGATTGTAGAAGAGAATTTCACTTCTTGAGCGATTTATTTTCTTCCAAAAATTTTACAATATCCTCTTGAATTCCACACACTTCATATAAAATCATAGTGTGTTATAATATGGAACTTTATAATTATAGCTAAATTATCAAAATAAATATTTTCAATGGAAAGAGCGCAAAAAAAAAAGCACTTTCACAAAAAATGACACTCAAAACCAAGTTACTGATCAAAAGATACAAGCTTTTCAATATTATGCTCTGTTATTTATTTTAGTTTCCGCTAAAACAAAATAAAATTCTTTTTCCTTCACCACACAAATAAAATGAAAGGGGCTGGAGCTAAGCACCTACTAGTAGGAATCACAAGCTTAAGCCCTCATATGACCGTACCATATGACCAAGGGAAAAGGATTTTAATTAGTAAAAACTTATGGGTTTTGTTTTGGCTAACATGAATTTTGAGGCGAAGCTACGTGTGCCTCTGCAATAACAAAAAACCAAAAAAATGATTTCCTCCAGAAATGGTTGAGTTTACAGTCGATTTTAGGGTTTTCCCACCTTCCAAATCCAATGGAATCCTCTATTTTGCATAAAACCACATGCAACAACAAAATATGAACAAATCCAAAATATATAAATAAAGAATTTATTTACAAAATAAAACTTACAGATGGATGTCAAGAACAATCTCCTACTCTGATACCATAAAAGGAATGATAACCATATCAAACCAAGCCAAGAACACAGATGTTAATCAAACACCACGATCTATAAGATGAAATCAATTCGCCAAAATAACTTTACATAAAACCTTTGCAAATAAATGAGCAGCAATATCATATATTATTATAGAACTCAATGAAATACAATGAGAATGGGCCTTACTTATATAGGCAAGGAATACCAATCTAAGAACCAATCAATGTCGTAGATCAAGCCATAAATCAAGGAAATAACTAGTCATCAAAGAACTAGTCAAGACCATAGATTTAGGAGAGAACTAGACATCAAGGATCTAGTCAATACCATAGATCAAGGAAAGAACTATACATAACAACTAGATAATCTCTCTTAATATCTAAATAAGATAAAAGAAATATCCATACTCATAAGTGGGTGAGGATAAATACAATAAAGGTAAATAAAGTACCTAGGTGAACATGAGCTAAGGCAAATACCTACTCTAATAAACAAAAATACACAGGAAATAATTTTTTTCAATCCAATCAGACCAAAGGTTATGGGAGTACTTATATATTTCGATAAGAGCTTAACCTATCACATGCATATATATGTGTGTGTGTGTGTGGGGGGGGGGGGGGGGGGGGGGATGACCTCAGGCACACTTGTTATTATTGTTTGCATTCATTAGTTGGTTATTAATGTAAGCGAAGATAACTTTAATGAATAGGTGTGGTTGAAGGGTTACAAACCTTTATGGTTAGGTCTATATAAAGAGATGATCATGGCTCTCCCAAATCATCAATTTTGTGAATTATATTATTGATATAGGTCTAGATACAAAGTCACACACTTTGGTTATCTATTTAGTCCTGATCACATACTACTATTCATATGATTCCTAAGTAAGAAAATTACTAATCAACCCATGTCTTTGGCCATCTTTGCTTGCTTTCTATTGTTATTTTTGGTCTCACATACTTTCTTGCCTAGTCTAACCTTTAACCCTTCAATTTATCTGAGTCTAGACACCACTGCCTAGCTAGGACACCAGCGTCAAGCGCCTCCTTCCCCTCTGGGTGCCCCTAACCTATTTGTACTTTTTTCACCTCTTTTGGTCATTTATAATAATTTAGGCACCTTATCTTTTTGGTAATCATCCTTTTCAAGGATAATTACGATACTCAAGCAAGGGAATCATATAAATATAAATTTATGTGATCATAATAAGGGACCAAGCACTAAGCATTAGCTATCACCACCTAAGGTTGCATCCAAAGGTATTATAAATAGCATTCAAGCATCCATCTAGCATCCACACAAGGGCAAAGGACTACATTATTCTGCATACAGTTCATAGGAGGGGAATTTCATTCTATTCCATGCACACATCTACTTACATCTTCTACATCTAGCTATTGTTCACTATTAAGTGTGACATGCACAAAAGCCACCTAGGGCGCGCACACGCGCACACACACACACACACACACACACACACACAGAAATGCATTAGGTCTAAAATGTAGTGCAACACTCAGTCATAAGATCACTTGTTTTACAGTTGAGGACATTCTGACCCCTTATTTGCATTTTTTGATTTTTGGGATTTGATGTACTCTTGATGGTTTTACATGTCAATTATTTATTGCAGGTTATCAGTGACATCGGTGATCATTGTGTGACATACTATTGACAAGAAGTGAAGGAAAGAGAACATCTTACGACCATTCAAAGAATTTTTTCTTAGGTTTTTGGCAATCACAGATGCCCATAGCTGATCTGTAGCACCCGCAGGTGACCCTGACCCATATTAGGTGCCTCAGTCTAGCATATTTCGGCATCTCTACATTTTTCTAGGTTTTATTATGATAGTTTACACTTTAGATTTTCCATTTCTTCAGTTTTGCACACCTCTAGGATCATGTCGAAATAGCTAAGTCATTTTATCTCCTCATTTTCACTTAGGGTTTTAAATCTTAATTTTTTATTTCCTTTGGTCTATTTTTTACTTAATTTTTTATTCACTTACTGATACATTGCAATTAGATTTAAGCATATAGTTATTTAATATTTTTTTAATATATAGTTTTTTTGAAGGTTGCCCCCTCAAACTGGGTTAACAATTTATTATATATTTTGAGATATTTATTGTTATATTCAAGTAATTTCATCACAAATGGTATGAGAGCTTTAGTTTTGGCAATGGTTATTTTTTTTCTATATCTCACCCATGGATGTGAATTTATTAGATTTTTTTACCACATTTGAAAATACATATTATAAAGCTACAGTAAAAAATTGAGAATTTTTTTCATTATTTTGTGAGAGTTATTGCAATTATAATATTTTCAATAAAATCATCACTCTACATGTCACATTTTTCAGAATTTATCAGATTTGTTTATATTTTGGAAATCTATTTAAATTTCCATATAATGTAGTACATGATGAGAGCTTTCCAAAAAGTACAATTTTGTGAAATTTAGAGTTGTAGGACAAAAGTTATGGTTGTTTGAAGTAAAGGGTGCCATACTCCAATAAATGTGAGTGGTTCAATTGTTAAATAAATCCTCTTTCAGGTTTACAACCATGCAAAACATCCTCCAAAACCCGACACATTGACGGCGGAATTTGGGTCCTAAAAAGCAACTGTAGACTCCTGAAATACACAGGGCAAAACTTAAGACTTGTTTTGCATTATCGAACCTCCGACTCACTCTTGTCAGATGTTGACGCTTGTTTTACAATCTTCAACCTCTGAAATGGTCTTTGGCGGAACTTGGAACTTATAATGCAACTTCTGAACTCTGATTTTCAAATTTATCAAGTAAATAAGGTTTGAGAATCAAATTACACTATACATGTAAATTACAATTGAGAACCTGAAACTTGAAATGCACTAATTTCTATGATTTTTGGGAATCAAGGTTTGATTTAAAATTTACATGTAAATTGTAAATTGGAACTTGAAACCCGAAAAGCACTAAGAAGGTCAAATTTCATGGATCAGGTTTCACCTTACAATTTGCATACGAATTGTAATTTGAATTTTGAAACCTAAAATACACTAAATCCTTTACATTACGAGCTTCAGAGTTTGAGTAACAATTTTCATGCAAATTTCAAATAGTTTCCCAAACCTAAAATCCGAAATGTGAATAAAGTATTCCAATCCTTAGACAATTTTAAAGATTTCTCAATGGGGCAGAGAACAAGGAACATGGAACATGTGGAGATGTACAAAGAGCCTAAAAACCTAACACACTTGTAAAATGAATTCCTCAACCCTAAATCAACCTCAAATTTTCCTAAGTCCAACATAATAACGTAAGTTATCAAAATATCTTGGGGGTATTTTGGATTAAAGTTACGATAGTGTGAATAATGTAAGTGTGCTAGCATGAAGGGTTACGGTAGTACGTGTAATGTAAGTGTGCCAATGTAAAGGGCTATGGTATTGTGTGTAATGTAAGTGCGCTAGTGTAATAAAGACTTCTTATGGTTCGAAATTTGTTATAGTAGCACATACAGTGATAGACTAGCACGTGTACAGTTATAATTTCAAAGATAGTTTAACGGTAGTACATTTATTGCTATGGTAGTGCACTTCATGAGTGACGATAGCGCGTTTATTGCTACAGTAGCAAAAGGATCCCATAGATAAATAAGCTAAAATGATAAATAATTTGTGGGAGTCCAACTGAGCGTGCTAAAATGTGTACAAGGAAAAATGAAACAAATGAATAAATAAGCAATGTAAATAAATATAAATCTTCCTTCAACTTCTCTTGCAACCTTGGATTAGATAGATGAAGTGTGGAATGGAGTAGCACAATTATTGGATCTCTTTGGATGATTTGGTTGTGGATGCTTAAAACTTGGTTCTAAATGAAAGAAGGATGTTACAAGAAATGAATGATCAAATGGATATCCTTTCAATATGAAAATTCCAGTGACAAGTTAGTAAAGTATTATTACAAATGCTTAAAGCTTCCAAGGATGAATTTTGAAGGAGAGAAACTCATATTTATACCTCAAGGAGAGTTCATGGATTGTGGAACAAGGTTTGAATGAGTTGTAGGAAAATGAATGCATTTTCCTTAATTAGCAAGTTCATTTGGTCTGTACAACTGGATGGCTTGAATATTCATTAAAGGGGCAATGAATATTTGGTTGGATTTTGATTTTACTCAAAAATTTGGTTGTATGTGAATATTTTTCTGCCATCCTCCTCTATCGGGTTTACGACCATGCAAACCATCCCCCAAAACCTAACACACTGATGACAGAATTTAGGTCCTGAAAAACAACTGCATAATCCTAAAATACACAGGGCAGAAATAAAGACTTGATTTGCATCCTTGAACCTCCAACTCGTAGAACTTGGCCTTTAACCTCCAAAATGGTCTTTGGAAAAACTCGGCCCTTGCAATGAACTTCTAACCTCCAATTTACAACTTGGTCGGGTTTTGGGTTTGGGAATCAAATTAAAATTTACATGTAAATTGTAATTGAGAAACCGAAACCCAAAATGCACTAATTTATTTTATTTTCAGGAATCGAGATTTGATTTGAAATTTACATGTAAATATCAAATCCCTGAAATACACTAAGTTCAAATTTCAGGGACCGAGTTTCACTTCACAATTTTCATGTAAAATGCAATTTGAAACCCAAAATACACTAAATCCTTTGTATTTTTGTTTTTGGAGTTTGAGGAAATTTTTTCATGAAAATTACAAATTGTTTCTTGAACCCAAAATCTGAAATGCAAATAAAATGTTTTGATCCTTAGGAAATTTTCAATATTTCTCAAAAAATGGTTTTTTGGGGCGGAGAACAAGGACTGTGGAACATGTGGAGATGTACGAAGATCCTAAAAACCCGACACAATTGAAAATTAAATTCCTCCGCGTAATGGGAATTAAATTGTAATTTACATGCAAATTATAATGAAGAACTTGAAATGCACTAGTTTATTTGATTTTTGGTAATCAGGCTTCGATTTGTAATTTATATGTAAATTGCAAATTGAAACCCGAAACGCACTAAGAAGGTCAGATTTCAGGGATCAAGTTTCACTTTGTTATTTCCATGCAAATTGAAATTTGAAACCTGAAACCCAAAATACACTAAATCCTTTGTATTTTTGGTTTCAAAATTTAACGAACAATTTGCATGCAAATTGTAAATTGTTTCCCGAACCTAAAATTTGAAATGAAAAGAAAATATTTCTATCCTTAGACAATTTTCAATATTTCTAAAAAAATGAATTTTTTGGGTAGAAACCAAGGAGCATGGAACATGTGGAGATGTACGAAGAGCCTAAAAACCTGACACACTTTAAAAATGAATTCCTCCACCCTAAATCAACTACAAAATTTCCCAAGTCCAAAATAATAGCATAAGTTATCAAAATATCCTAAGGTATTTTAGATAACAGTTATGATAGTACACATAATGTAAGTGCACTAGCATGAACGGTTACGGTAGTACGCATAATGTAAGTGTGACAATGTGAAGGGTTATGGTAGTGCGTGTAATGTAAGTGCACTAGCGTGACAAAGAGTTCTTCTAGTTTAGAACTGGTTACAGTAGCACATGCAGTGATACACTAGAACATGCATAGTGATAGTTTAATGGTAACACATTTATTGCTACGGTAGCGCATTTCATAGGTGACAATAGCATGTTTACTGCTATGGTAGCACAAGGATCCTGTAGATGCACAAAAAATTAAGAAAAACATGGAAAATTGACTGTTTTTTGGGATTTTCTCTTAGTTTTCTCCATCAAATGCCCTTAAATTTTTAAACTAGATCATAAACAAACCAAATAACACAAAAAAAAAGTTAAACTAGTAGTAAATAATCTAAAAATTATAAATAATGTGTGCGAGTCCCACCGGGCATGCTAGAATGTATACAAGGAAAACTGAAATAAATGAAGAAATAAGCAATGAAAAACAAATGCAAACTTTCCTTCAAGTTCTCTTACAACCTTAGATGAGATAGTTGAAGTGTAGAATGGAGTACCACACTTGTTGGATCTCTTTAGATGATTCGGTTGTGGATGCTCCAAACTTGGTTCCAAATGTAAGAAGGATGTTACGAGCAATGGATGATCAAATGGACAAACTTTTAGTATGAAAATTCTAGTGACAATTTAGCAGAGTATTACTGCAAATTCTTAAAGATTCCAATGATGAATTATGAAGGAGAGAGACTCATATTTATAGTTGAAGGACAGGCCAAGGATTGTGGGTCAAGGTTTGAAGGAGTTGCAGGCAAATGAATGCATTTTCTTAAATTAGCAAGATGATTTGGTATGTGTAGTTGGATGGTTTGAATATTCATTAAAGGGGCAATTAATATTTGGTTGGATTTTGATTTTATTCAAAAAGTTGGTTGTACGTGAATATTTTTCTTCCACCTTTGTAGGGTTCTAGAACTTGAGTGAAGTGAGTTATTTCAACTTGAGTGAGTTGGACGATGAAGTAGAGATGAGTGGATAATTAGTTATTTATTTAAAAATATAATCAAATTAGCCAAGAGGTGTGACTGTATGATTTATGCATGATAGGATTAATTAAATTGATTCTAAAGGGATGTGGGTAAATTCTAATGAAATGTGAGAGGGTAATGGCCTAGAATGCATTTTAGAACTGATTTGGCACATTTTGTAGGTAATATGGAGGATTAGAAATAGGTATGTATTTTTAGTGTGTCTACAATAAGCATACACTAGAACACCAATCAAGTGCTCGACAATGCAGTAAAATTTTTACTTTATGAAATATCACTCAAGTCAGATTAACATAGACATTCCATTTCCCATTGGGGCTCATCTTTGGTAAAAAAAATTGTAAAAATAAGGTCACACTGAAACACCAAACCAAGGTACTCACAGTTGGGTTCAATGTTGTAACAAGCGAGAGGGACACTATAGTAATTGTGGAAGGAGATGTTAAACTTAACAAACATAGATATATAGGAATTAATTTTTGTCAATCCAATCATATCAAAGGTTATGGGAGTACTTATATATTTTGATAAGATATTAACATATCACATACATAGATATATGTGTGGGATGACTAAGGAACACTTTTCATTCATATTTGCATTCATTAGTTAGTGATTAGTATCAATTTTGGTTTGATTTGAAAAAATAAAAGCACTATAATAAAACACCGAATATGAAAATATTGCAATCTAATTCAATTAGGATGATATATTCATTGATAAAGATTACATTATATAGCAGTTTGTAATCCTTATTCCATGGAGTCAAACATCATCTCAAATCCCTAAACTAACTCACTAGAATCTCTCAACAACTCATGTCTCCTATGAGTTATGAATGACAACTAATTGTGCACACTCAATTATTATTTAAATATTAATTAATACTATTATTCTAATACACGTGAACGTGATTTTCCTAACATTCATCCCCTTAGTATGAATATGGGTGATTTCTATCTATTACCTTCTCATGATCTACAAAATGATGGTTTTCAAAGAGTACCACCAACTCAAAATTGGTTTTCAAGTGGAACCATCAACCACTCTGTATGTTTTTTTTCAAAGAGATATACAAACTCACAAATTGGTTTTCTAGTGGAACCACCAACCACTCCATAGCAGCGTACATGTTTCCCCACTCACATTTTACAAAATACAACAATATATAGGAAAATATGTTCCTAACTATGAACATGAATTATCCTTCTATTCTTTATTTACTACCACACATTCTAAAATTAGACACACCGAACACAGCTAAAAAAATATGGCCACCAAAGTAGTATCATGGCCTCATCGATGGTGTCTGATGAGAGGTCTCCAAAACAACCCTTCCTTTGTTTCCTCCAACCTCCATTTATGATGTTACTTAGTTAGAAAATGTAGTTTTTAAGCTTATTACACAATTGTCTTGGGTGTCAGATTCAACTGATAATGCACCCCCTCACTATGGAAGTCACGTACAAGTGAAAATGCATCCAATTTTTGAAAAGTGAGGCAATTTATTATTATTATTATTATTATTATTATAATATATATATTATTATTATTATTATTATATATATATATATATATATATATATATATATATATATATATATATATATATATTGCCTCACTTTTCAAAAATTGGATGCATTTTCGCTTAGTGAGGGGGTGTATATATATATTACAATATTTGTAAAAATAACATTTTGAATTTTTTGGTCTAAGTAGGGTTTTTCTAGCTAAATTTAGCTAGTTATAACTAAATTCAAATTTATTGCTAAATTTAACAAATCCACTAAAATTCCCTCCAAAAGGTATGTGGAGGGGGATTTGAACCCTTAACCTCTTCTTATTGAAGAGTCTTATAAAATATCATCTAGCCACTTGGACACCTAAATTAAACTCACTCATGGTAAGGTGACATTCTATTTAAACACTTAAAAACAAAGCCTTAACCCATACCTTGTTTTAAAACCCACGGTTTTGCTAAAAGGTTGTTTTGAACAAAATTTCCAGCAAAGGAAAAAATACAAAGTGGTTTTGGAAGGAGGTTTTACATTATTTGAAAGTGTTTTTTCTCTTTTTTTTCCTTAGCTGATTAAATTTGAAGCTCCCAAATTAAAAAAAAATCTAAGATGCATATGACTTTGAAAATATTTGAAGTTTTTAAAGCAAGGTGCTAGGAATAGGCATGAATAATGATGAACCTTACCAATCAACACATTGGATTTGAGAAAATAATTAACCAAATATTATTTTCATAAAATCTAGGCTGATAGATCCATGAAGGATCCACGATGTAATAGGGAATAGGAACTTTGACTATTGGATTACAAATGTCGTGTCAGACTAACATATAGATCTAATGCGTGTAAAAACATGACATTCTACTAGAAGGACGTGTTAGTGAATAGCGTAGGTATGTAGAAATAATTTATTTTTTACTTGGACTGGTCATGCCTTACTCACAGATGGAAGACATGTTATTCATAATTACCAAATCTACATAGAAGGGATTACTACAGGCACACTGCTAGATCAAAAACTCACAAAATGTCACCTCGTAAATTGCATGCATTACATACATGTAATCCCTAAATACTCACGCTATATCCAACTCAAGATGCATGCACATCATGCAAGGATCCCATAGATTTTCTTGCTCTAATACCATATATTAATTCTGGTTTGATTTGACAAAATAAAATCACTGTAATAAATTATGAATATGAAAATATTGCAATCTAATTCATTCAGGATGATATATTTATTGATATAGATTGCATTATATAGTAGTTTGTACTTCTTATTCCATGGAGTCAAACATCATCTCAAATCCCTAAAATAACTCACTAGAAGCTCTCAACAACTCCTATCTCCTATGAGTTATGCATGATAAATAATTGTGCACACTCACGTATTATTTAAATATTAAATAATATTATTATTCTAATACACTACTATTCACACTATGAACATGATTTTCCTAACAATTAATGTAGGTGAACTTAGCTTTAAAGAATAGGTGTGGATGAAGGGTTACGACCCTTCGTGGTTAGGTCTATATATACAAAAAATCATGGTTGTCCCATATCATCAATTTGGTGAATTACATTCTTGATATAGGATTTTAGGAGGTTGCCCCCTCAAAGTGGCTTAATAATTTATTATGTATTTTGACATATTTGTTGTTATATTCAAGTAATTCTATTACAAATGGTATCATAGCATCGATTTCAACAAGGGCTAGTTTTTCGCTATATCTCACCTACGGATGTGAATTTATCATATTTTTTACCACATTTGAAAATACATACTATAAAGCTTTAATAAAATTTCATTTTTTTTTCATTTTTTTGTGAGAGTTATTGTAATTATAATATTTTTAATAAAATCACAATACATGTAGCATTTTTCAGAATTTATCAAATTTGTTTGCATTTTCAAAAATCTATTTAAATTTCCATATAGTGTAGTACATGATGAGACAATTCCAAAAATTTGATTTTTATGAAATTTGGAGTTACATGGTGAAAATTTATGGACGTCTAAAGTAAAGGGTGTCATACTCAAATAAATGTGAGTGGTTGAACTATTAAATCTAGCCTGTTTCAGGTTCACAACCATGCAAAACATCCCCCAAAATCTGACACACTACAGAAGTTGGGTCCTGAAAAGAAACTGGAGACTCACAAAATACATAGGGCGGAACTCAAGACTTGTTTTGCATCCTCTAACCTCTTACTCATTCTTGGAATAAGTCAACACTTTTTTTACAACCTTCAACCTCTTAAATGGTCTTCAGCAGAACATGGCCCCTATAATGCAACTGTCAACCTCTGATTTGAAACTTGGTCGGCTTTTGGGTTCGGGAATCAAATTTCAATTTACATATAAATTGCAATTGAGAACCCGAAACCTGAAATGCACTGATTTCTTTGATTTTTGGGAATTGAGGTTCAATTTGCAATTTACATGTAAATTGTAAATCGAAACCCGAAATGTACTAAGAAGGTCAAATTTTAGGGATCATATTTCACTTTACAATTTGCATGCAAATTGTAATTTGAAACCTGAAACCCGAAATACACTAAATCCTTTGTATTTCAGGTTTTAGAGTTTGAGTAACAAATTGCATGCAAATTGCAAATTGTTTCCTGAACCCAAAATTTGAAATGCAAAGAAAATATTTTGATCCTTAGACAATTTTCAAGATTTCTAAAAAAGATTTTTTTGGGGCGAAGAACAAGCATGGAATGTGAGGAGATGTAAGAAGGGCCTGAAAACCCCACACACTTGAATAATGAACACCTTAACCCCAAATCAACTGCAAATTTTCCTAAGTCAAAAATAATAACATAAGTTATCAAAATATTCCTAGGGTATTTTGGATAATAGTTACAATAGCATGTGTAATGTAAGTGTGCTAGTATGAAGGGTTACCATAGTATGTGTAATGTAAGTGTGCCAACATGAAGGGTTATGGTAGTGCATGTAATGTAAGTTCACTAGAGTGACAAAGACTTATTTTGGTTCAGAACTGTTTACGGTAGCACATGCAGTGATACACTAGCGCGTGTAATGATAATTTGACAGATAATTTAATGGTAGCACATTTATTACTACGGTAGTGAACTTCAAGGGTGAAAATCACTTGTTTACTGCTACAGTAGCACATGAATGTTATAGATGCACAAAAAATGAGGAAAAGCATGGGAAAATGACTATTTTTGGGGATTTTCTCTCAGTTTACTCCAAATACCTTGAAATTTTGACACTGGATCATAAAAAATAACATAAAAACAAAGTTAGAGTAGCAAAAAATGATAAATAATGTGTGGCAATCCCACTGGGCGTGTTAGAATGCATACAAGAAAAATTGAAACAAATGAATAAATAAGCAATGGCAAACAAATGTAAACCTTCCTTAAAGTTCTCTTACAACCTCGGATGAGATAGTTGAAGTGTGGAATGGAGTACAATACTTTTTGGATCTCTTTGGATTATTTAGTCATAGATGCTCCAAACTTGGTTCTAAATGGAAGAAGGATGCTACGAGAAATGGATGATCAAATGGACAACCTTTCAGTATGAAAATTCTAGTGACAATTTAGCAAAGTATTGTTACAAATGTTTAAAGCTTCCAAAGATGAATTGTGAATGAGAGAGACTCATATTAATAGTTGAAGGAGAGGTCATAGATTGTGGATCAAGGTTTGAATGAGTTGTAAGAAAATGAATGCATTTTTCTTAATTAGAAAGTTGAATTGGTCTTTGTAGCTAAATGGTTTGAATATTCATTAATGAGGTATTGAATATTTGGTTGGCTTTTGATTTTATTTAAAAAGGCAGTTGTATGTGAATATTTTTCTTCCACCTTTGTAGGGTTCTACAAATTGAGTGAAGTTATCTAGTTCAACTTGAGTGAGTTGGATGGTGAAGTATATATGAGTGGAGGGTGAGTGGATAATTATCAATTTATTTATTTAAATAGATAATTAAATTAGCTAAGGGGTGTGAGTGTATGCTTTATGCATGATAGGATTATTTAATTTAATTCTAATGGGATGTGGGTAAATTCCAATAAGATGCGAGAGAGTAGTGGCCTAGAATGCATTCTAGAATTGATTTGGTACATTGTGTAGGTAATAGGGATGATTAGAAATATGTATGTATTTTTAGGGTGTCTACAGTAAGCATACACTACAACACCAATCAAGTGCTCAACAAAGCACTAAAAATTTGAATTTATGAAACATCACTCAAGAAGGATTCAATTTGGATCAACATAGACATGTAATATCCCATTGGGGCTCATCTTTGGTCAAAAACTTGTAAAAATAAGGTCACACTGAAACACCAAACCAAGGTACTCACAGTTGGGTTCAATGTTCTAACAAGCGGGAGGGGCACTATAGTAATTGTGGAACAAGATGCTAAACTTAACAAACACAAATATATAGGAATTAATTTTTTTCAATAGAATTAGACCAAAGGTTATGGGAGTACTTATATATTTTGATAAGAGCTTAACCTATCACATACATAGATATATGTGTGGGATCAACTAAGGCACACTTATCGTTAATATTTGCATTCATTAGTTAATGATTAATGTAGGAAAACTTATCTTTAATGAATAGGTGTGGATCGAGGGTTACAACCATTCCTAGTTAGGTCTATATATACAAATGATCATGGCTCTCCCAAATCATCAACTTTGTGAATTATATTCTTTATATAAGATTTTAGGAGGTTGCCCCCTCAAAGTGGCTTCATAATTTATTCTATATTTTGACATATTTGTTGTTATATTCAAGTAATTCCATTACAAATAGTATCAAAACATAGATTTCGACAATGACTGGTTTTTTCCCTATATCTCACCCACTGATGTGAATTTATCATATTTTTTACTTGATTTTTTTACCAAATTTCTTCCGTTGTTTTGTGAGAGTTATTGCAATTATAACATTTTTAATAAAATCACTCTAAATATCACATTTTTTTGGAATTTATCAGATTGTTTTTATTTTTGGAAATCTATTTAAATTTCCATATAATATAGTACATGATGAGACCTTTCCAAAAAGTCCAATTTTGTGAAATTTGGAGTTACAAGGTGAAAGTTATGGTCATTTGAAGTAAACGATATCATAATCTAATAAATGTGAGTGGTTGAATTGTTAAATCAAGCCTCTTTTGGGTTTTCGACCATGCAAAACATCCCCAAAACCCAACACATTGACATGGAAGTTTGGTCTTGAGAATCAATAGCAGACTCCTACAATACAAAGTGCACAACTCAAGGCTTGTTTTGCATCCTTGAACCTCTAACTCACTCTTGGCGAAAGTAAAAACTTGGTTTACAACCTTCAACTTCTGAAATGGTCCTCGATGGAACTTGGCCCCTATAATGTAACTGCCAACCTCTGATTTGTAACTTTTTCAGGTTTCAGGTTCGGGAATCAATTTACAATTTACAAGTAAATTGTAATTGAGAACCCGAAACCCGAAATGCACTAATTTCTTTGATTTTTGGGAATCAATGTTTGATATTAAATTTACATGGAAATGGAAAATTAGAACCTGAAATCCAAAATGGAATAAGAAAATCAGATTTTAGGGATCGGGTTTCACTTTGCAATTTGCATGCAACTTGCAATTTGAAACCCGAAACCTGAAATACACTAAATCCTTTGTTTTTTGAGTTTCAACGTTTGAGGAACAATTTACATGAAAATTGAAAAAAAATTCGCCCGAAATCTGAAATGTAAAGAAAATATTTTGATCCTTAGACAATTTTCAAGATTTCTAAAAAAAAATTGGGGGCAGAGAAAAAGGAGCATGGAACATGTGGAGATGTACGAAGATCCTGAAAACCTAACGCACTTAAAAAATGAATTCCATAGCCCTGAATCAACTACAAATTTTCCTAAGTCCAAAATAATAACGTAAGTTATCAAAGCATCCTAGGGGTATTTTGGATAATAGTTACGATAGCGTATGTAATGTAAGTGCACTAGCGTGAAGGGTTAAGTTACTACGCATAATATAAGTGTGCCAACATGAAGGATTATGGTAGTATGTGTAATGTAAGTTTGCTAGTGTGATAAATACTTCTTCTGGTTCAGAACTGGTTGTCGTAGCACATGCAGTGATACACTAGCGCGTGTATAGTGATAATTTGACAGACAGTTTAATGGTATCACATTTATTGCTATGGTAGTAAACTTCAAAGGTGACAATATTGTGTTTACTACTACAGTAACACAAGGATCATGTAGATGCACAAATAATGAAGAAAGACAGGGCAAAATGATTGTTTTTTGGGATTTTCTCTTAGTTTACTCCACTAAATACCCTAAAATTTTGACAGTAGATCAAAAATAAAAAAATAACACAAAAAAAAGTTACACTAGCAAGAGATAAGCTAAAAATGATAAATAATGTGTGGAATTCCCATTGGGCGTGCTAGATTGTATAGAAGGAAAACTAAAACAAATGCATAAATAAGAAATCACAAACAAATGCAAAGCTTCCTTCAAATTCTCTTGTAACCTCAGATGAGATAGTTAAAGTGTGGAATGGAGTACCACAGTTTTTGGATATCTTTGGATGATTTGGTTATGGATGCTCCAAACTTGGTTCCAAATGGAAGAAGGATGCTATGAGCAATGGATGATAAAATGGACAACCTTTTAGTGTGAAAATTCTAGTGACAATTTAGTATAGTATTGCTACAAATTCTTAAACCTTCTAAGGATGAATTATGAAGGAGAGAGACTCATATTTATAGTTGAAGGTGATGCAAATCCCTGTTTACATTCCTTCTTATTGCACCATCTTAGTCACCAAATAAAGATTTAGATTCGTCACTTAGCTAAAATCACCCAAAACATGCTATAAGAACACTTTCTCAAGAAGCTTGAATCTTGGTCAAAAGGCTAAAATGCACCAAAACACACCTCAAGGACAACCAAAAGGACTCAACACACCTAAAATGACTTTAAAAACCAAAAAATTCAAATGTACAAGTGATGCTCCTGCATCAGAGGGAGAGGATGGATTGTGGATCAAGGTTTGAATGAGTTGGAGGAAAATGAATACATTTTCCTTAATTATCAAGTTCCTTTGCTCTGTGTAGTTGGATGGTTTGAATATTCATTAATGAGGCAGTGAATATTTGGTTGGATTTTTATTTTATTCAGAAAGGTGGTTTTACATGTGATTCAATAAAATACGATATTTTACTAAAATCTAATTTCATAAATTACTACAATGATGTACAATAAGATACAAATGCTAAGCAATTATATAGATGTAACTATGTAAGAAAACGAAGGAGATAGGGAACTTATCTAATTTTTTCATATCCCGAAGTACACCCGAACTAGAAGAACTGATGAAATGGTTGGGTAGAAGGATAGAAACGCTTGATGTAAATTCTGGTACCTGTAGACTGGTCAAGACACGCGCCTAGATGGCAGTGAGGGTGTCAAAGACATTTCTTGAGTGCTAATGTTTGCAAAAAATATCAAAACCTGATTTCTTTAGTGTCGCAAGGGTTTTTCTACCCTTCACTGTTGATCCCCTATATGTCACACGGTGATTGTCGAGGTACATGTAAATCTGAAACACAAATAATCTCCTACAAAACCCCCAAACTACATCAAATCCTAAACAACAAATATGTAAATTGGTGAGTCAGACTATCCTCAGTAGTCACCCAACATAGTGAACTTACAACCAAGTGCTACACTACATATAGTTATATGTGCTTTTGTGTGTAATATTTCTCCTAGGTTTCCCTCGCCTCGATGATGTCAAGATAGCAGGTTGCAACTAGATAGAATGAAAATGTGTGGGATGGAATTAAGAAACTTCCCCTTCTTATTTAGTATATGTAGATAAATAAGCCCAAAATGCATTCCCTTCCATAGTATGTATATAGATAGCCCTTTTTAAAATTTCCCGCCATTATAATGGTATATAGGTCGTGTTTATAATCTTCAAATTTCCTGAACTACCTTTCTCTTTTGATACTCGGGACTAAAATTTGATGGCCATCAGGACCTCACATGTCAGTACTTAAAATTTTGAATAGGTTATCTAAATTTCTAGGGGTGCAAATTTGGGATAACAAATTGGCGACCTACAAGGGAAATCTTCCTACTAGATGGAGAGGTTAGTTACCTCAAATAATCCATTGGGCATGGATTCAATATACAACATGAATTGTTCTGACATTGAAAACACTCCTCTAAATTTCTTTGAAGTACTACATGGATTGGTACTGATCTGGAACTACCATAAAACCTTTCCTGAAACTAAAAATTGTAAGATCAACAAAGGCACAACCATGTACAAACATGAAAAGATCATACATATCACAAATGGAACATGCAGTGTGTGCACCAGCACTTATCTAAAATCAGACCTAAACTACCAAAAAATATCATGTGGCAAGAACTTGGAGGAATTGAAATCTAAACTTTTATGTACAATGATGCAACAATTTGTCTTAATGAGAATGCTTAAGATAAAACCCATTTACTTGTATTAGTAGTGCATAGCCATGAAGATCAGTAAGCTCAAAATAATTTACTTCTTTGTAAGCATCAATGGTATATGGACCACTCCAATTATCATCAAACTTGGAGTGCCTTCCATGTTTGGCCATGTCAGGATCCCACTTCAAGACCAAATCACCAACCTTAAATCCCTAAAATTTGGCATTTTTATCAAACCATTTCTTGGTAGATTCCTGATGCTGCTCTAACTTAATCATCGTAGAATTTATCAATTCTTCAAGCTCTACCAACTCTACAATTCTAATTTCTCTCTTATCTGCCCCTTCAAATTCTAGTTGTTGGGACAGTTAAAGTGAAGGAATCTCCAATGAAAAAGGCAGTATTGCTTCCTTTTCATAAACCAACTTGTATAGTGAAGTACCAATTGACTTTTTCATGGTAATTTTGTCATCCCAAAGAAAATTCCTCATCTTTATGTTTCATTACCTTTGATTGACATCCATTTTCCTTTTCATAATCCTAATCATGTTCTTTTTAGTAGATTCTACCAAAACATTACCTTGTGGGTAATAATTGGAAGAAGTTTTCAAATAAATGCCAAATATTAGAGCCCAATCAAAAATTTTAAATCCTAGAAAATCCTTTGCATTATCATAAATTATGGTTTATGGGACACCAATCCTTGTGACAATCTCATCAAATAAGTCAAAAATGACTGATTTATTTACTTCCTTCAATGGTACAGCATCGGTCCACCTTGTGAAATAATATGTAGTTGTTAAGATCCATTTATAGCTAGCACTTGATGGAGGGTTGATCATGCCAATAAAATCAAGGCCCAACTGAGAAAATGGTTGATCTGTTTGAATTGGATACAATGGAAGAGTTTTCAATCTCTTCTTGCTAGTGAAGAAAGCACAGTCCTTACATTTTATGACCCATTTGTGACAATCAACAAACAATGTGGGCCATAAATATCCTACTCTCATAATTTTCATTACCATTGTTTTGGCTAAAAAATGACCACCAGTTAAGCCACCATGAAATTTTGTCAATATTTTCTCCGCTTGTTCTCCTTCAATGCACCTAAGCAATATTTTGTCAATGTTTCTTTTGAATAAAATACCATCCATAAAAACATAGGGAATGGACTGCAACCTTAAATGTCTCCTTTTTGTTTTGCTCAAACCAAGAGGGTATGCACCTGTAGATAAAAAAAAGTGATCATATCTCTCATCCAACTATGATCATTGGATGCATGTTCTTCATTTTGATGAATCTTAACATCATGCGAAGGTTGGTTTTTTATGAAGGAGGTCTCTTAATCACCTTGAGCATCTAAATCAATTTTCTCACATAATCCTCTCCCTCTCACAAGTTTTGTGGCCTTGATAGTCACATCATACTCCATTATCTTTTATCACCCATCCGGCTCTTTTCTCATTAATGTCTACCCCCATAGTAAAATCTCTCACACTAGAATGTGAGACCAAAACCTTGATGTGATTGGAGGACAACATGCTCTTGAATTTCTTTAGATTTGTTATGATGGAAAACACTGGTTTTTCAATATGAATATACTTTAATTCATACTCCTTCAGTGTTTGAATAAAGAGGGCCACTGGTTATTCCAAGCCTTCATCATTTTGTTGTGTCAAAATAGTAGTTATACTAGCATCAGCTCCATATGCATACAAAATAAATCCTTACCATAGTTAGGATTAACAAGTGTAAGAGCCTGAGCAATTTCCTTCTTGATTTTCACAAAACTTTCCTTTCCTTCCATTGTCCATTTGAAAGCTGCATATTTCTTTAACATTAAGGTGATGGGATTGACAAGTCCTACAAAATTAGGAATAAATCTCCTAACAAAGTTAATCTTGCCCAAAAAAGATTGCAAGGATTTTTTATGAGTAGGTAAGGAGAGAGAGAGAGAGAGAGAGAGAGAGAGGATGGTTGAAATTCTATCTGGATTAATAGCAATGCCATCTTTTGAAATAATATGCCTCAAAATATTACCCCTAGAGACAACAAAATTACACTTCTTGGGGTTAAGAGACACCCCAAATTCTCTACATCTCTCAAAAACCTTCTCCAAATGGCCTATGTGATCCTTGCTATGCTTTGAGAAAATGGTGATATCATCCAAGTAAACAAGGATGAGTTCATTAATGTAACCTTTGAAAGTAATATCCATTGCTCTCTAAAATGTGACACCTACATTTGACAAGCCAAAGGGAATCTTTTGATAAGCATATGTACCCCATTTTGTCGTAAATGTAGTTCTAAACTGATCTTCTTCCCTAACCTTGATTTGATTGAAACCTGAATATCCATCCAACACAGACCCTTGTAATAGTTTGTAAAATCTGATCCATAAAAGGTAAAGGGTAGTGGTCCTTTAGGGAAGCTTTGTTTAAATCACGGAAATCAACACACAGTCTAATTTCCCCACTCTTTTTTCTAACCAAGACCAAATTGGCCACCCAAGTAGAGTATTTGATTGGAAATTTTATATAGGGATCTCTTTCTTGAATTTCAACACTAGTAACATGATACACCGACTAGGACCTCAATATAAGAGTAAGAAAACTAGAAAATCTGACCAAAAATGTAAAAAATGTGAACAAAAAAAGAGGACACGAGTGCCCATATTGGATAGGAGTGCGTGGGTGCTAGTATCCAATCTTGGGCGCTAGTGTCCTAAGACAACTGACAACAAATGTGAGAATACTAAGGGACAAGGATCCTTGTGATCTGACCAGAACTAGGTGTAGAAGTGACAGATGTGAAAAATAAAAACAATCAAAGAAATTGGACGGACTAGGAAGTGTGTCACCATTGAATACTTTTCTTACTCAAGACCCATCCATAAAACAACATACTTGGCGGTATAGTAGAATAGTAGTATGTGTTTGATTTTGTCTCTACAACATGAATATTTTACTTCCACATTTGTAGGGTTATAGAACTTGAGTGAAGTGAGATAGTTCAACTTGACCAAGTTGGATATTGGAGTAGATATGAGTGGGGGGTAAGTGGATAATTAGCAACTTATTTTTTTAAATATATAATTAAATCAGCCAGGGTGTGTGAGTGTATTCTTTATCCATGATATGATTAATTAAATTAATTCTAAAGGGATGTGGGTAAATTCTAATGAAATGTGAGAGGGTAGTGGCCTAGAATGCATTCTAGAACTGATTTGGAAATTTTTTTAGGTAGTATAGATTATTAGAAACAAGAATGTATTTTTAGGATGTCTACATTAAGCATACACTAGAACACTAATCAAGTGCTCGATAAAGCATTAAAATTTTGACTTTATGAAATATCACTCAATAAAGATTCAAGTTAGATCAACATGGACATGCCATTTCTTGTTTGGGTTCATCTTTGGTCAAAAAATTTGTAAAAATAAGGTCACACTAAAACACCAAACCAAGGTACTCACAGTTGGTTTCAAAGTTGTAACAAGAGGGAGGGGTACTATAGTAATTGTGGAATGAGATGCTAAACTTAACAAACACAAATATATAGGAATGAATTTTTTTCAATCCAATCAGACTGAAGGTTATGGGAGTACTTACATATTTTGATAAGATCTTAACCTATCACATGCATAGATATATGTGTGGGATGACCTAAGGCACACTTGTCATAAATATTTGGATTCATTAGTTAGTGATTAATGTAGGCGAACTTAGCTTTAATGAATAGGGGATGAAGTGTTATGACCTTTCGTGGTTAGGTCTATTTATACATATGATCATGGCTCTCCCAAATCATCAATTTGGTGAATTATATTCTTGATATAGGATTTTAAGAGGTTGCCCCCTCAAAGTGACTTAATAATTTACTATATATTTTGACATATTTGTTGTTATATTCAAGTAATTCCATTACAAATGGTATCAGAGCATCGATTTCAGCAAAGACTGGTTTTTTTACTATATCTCACCCATGGATATGAATATATCATATTTTTTACCACATTTGGAAATATATATTATAAATCTTCAGTAAAAAATTTCAAAAAAAATTGATGTTTTGTGAGAGTTATTGCAATTATCAGTTTTTTAATAAAATCACTCTACAAGTCGCAGTTTTCAGAATTTATCAGATTTGTTTATATTTTCAAAAAACTATTAAAATCTCCATATAGTGTAGTACATGATGAGACCTTTCCAAAAAATTCCAATTTTATGAAATTTGGAGTTCCGAGGTGAAAATTATGGCCGTTTGAAATAAAAAGTGCCATACTCCAATAAATGTGAGTGGTTGAATTGTTAAGTAAAGTATCTGTCAGTTTAACGACCATGTAAAACATCCCTCGAAACCTGAAACACTGACGATGAAATTTGATTCTAGAAAAACAATTGCAAACTCTCGAAATACACAGGGTGTAACTAAAGACTTGATTTACATCCTTGAACCTCTAACTCACTCTTGGCAGAATTCGACACTTATTTTATAACCTTAAACCTTTGAAATGGTATTCAGCGGAACTTGGCCCCTACAATACAACTGCTAACCTCCAATTTGTAACTTGGTTGGGTTTCGGGTTCGGGAATCAAATTGTAATTTACATTTAAATTACAATTGAGAACCTAAAACCAGAAATGCATTGATTTCTTTGATTTTTGGGAATTGGGGTTCGCTATGCAATTTACATGTAAATTACAAATCGAAACCCGAAACTTGAAATGCACTAAGAAGGTAGGATTTCAGGTATTAGGTTTCACTTTGCAATTTGCATTCAAATTTAATTTGAAACCTAAAACCTAAAAAATGTTAAATCCTTTGTATTTCAGGTTTCTGAGTTTGAGGATTAATTTGCATGTAAATTAAAAATTGTTTCTCAAACCCAAAATCTGAAATGAAAAGAAAATATTTCGATCTTTAGACAATTTTCAAGATTTCTAAAAAAAAGGATTTTTTGGGGCAGATAACAAGGAGTATGGAACATATGGAGATGTACGAAGAGCCTAAAAACCTGATACCCTTGAAAAATGAATTCATCAGCCCCGAATAAACTCCAAATTTACCTAAGTCCAAAGTAATAATGTAAGTTATCAAAATATCTCGGCAGGGTATTTTGGATGATAGTTATGATAGCACGCATAATTTAAGTGAGCTAGCGTGAATGGTTACGGTAGTATGCAAAATGTAAGTGTGTCAACGTGAAGGGTAATGGTAGTGCGTGTAATATAAGTGCACTAGTATGAAAAAGACTTCTTCTGGTTTAAAATTGGTTGCGATAACGCATGTAGTGATACACAAGCACCTTTACAGTGATAATTTTATAGACAATTTAATGGTATCACATTTATTACTACAATAGCATAATTCATGGGTGATGATAGCACACTTCAAAGGTGACGATAGCAAATTTACTGCTACGATAGCACAAGGACCCTGTAGATGCACAAAAAATGAAGAAAAACACACAAAAATTGAGTTTTTTAAAATAATTTTCTCTTAGTTTACTCAACCAAATACCCTAAAATTTTGACAATAGATCATAAACAAAATAAATGACACAAAAAAAATTAGACTAGCAATAAATAAGAAAAAAATGATAAATAATGTGTGTGAGTCCCACCAGGCATGCTTGAACGTATACAAAGAAAACTGAAACAAAAGAAGAAATAAGCAATGAGAAACAAATGCAAACCTTCCTTCAAGTTCTCTTGCAATCTATGATGAGATAGCTTAAGTGTGGAATGGAGTACCACACTTTTTGGATCTCTTTGGATGATTTGGTTGTGGATGCTCCAAACTTGGTTCCAAATGGAAGAAGGATACTACGAGCAATGGATGATCAAACGGACATCCTTTCAGTATTAAAATTATAGTGACAATTTAGTAGAGTATTGCTACAAATTCTTAAATCTTCTAAGGATGAATTGTGAAGGAGAGAGACTCACATTTATAGCTAAAGGAGATGTCATGGATTGTGGATCAAGGTTTGAATGAAGTGCAGGTAAATGAATGCATTTTCCTGGATTAGCAAGTTGATTTGGTTTATACAATTGGATGGTTTGAACATTCATTAAGGGGCATTGAATATTTGGTTGGCTTTTGATTTTATTCAAAAAGGTTGTCATACATGAATATTTTACTTCCACCTTTATATGGTTCTAGAACTTGAGTGAAGTGATCTAGTTCAACTTGTGTGATTTTTTTGGTGAATTAGAGATGAGTGGAGGGTGAGTGGGTAATCAGCTATTTATTTATTTAAATATATAATTAAATTAGCCAAGGGGTGTGAGTATATTCTATATGCATGATAGGATTAAGTAAATTAATTCTAAAGGGATGTGGGTAAATTATAACGAAATGTGAGAGGGTAGTGGCTCAAAATGCATTATATAACTGATTTGGCATATTGTGGAGGTAATAGGTATGTATTATTAGGGTG
This sequence comes from Taxus chinensis, assembly GCA_019776745.2. Lineage (NCBI taxonomy): Eukaryota > Viridiplantae > Streptophyta > Pinopsida > Cupressales > Taxaceae > Taxus > Taxus chinensis. The sequence continues at coordinate 476,736,033 of CM034154.1, read as the reverse complement.
TCTACAGTAAACATAAACTAGAACACCAATCAAGTGCTCGACAAAGCACTAAAATTTTGACTTTATGAAATATCACTAAAGAAGGATTGTTGGACCCTAAATATTGGCTAAGTACTAAGAGGAGTGTATAGGTTCAGTAAATAGAAGGGCGCTCAGGGAAAAGCATGGAGTAAAAAGGGTTTAAGAAGGGTTTAAGTGAAACAAGGGTACATGCGTGAGGCAAAACAAGGGTTTAAAGTACTTAGCCATATTTGGCATCATGGAGTCACTTGAGGATAATCGTGAGGACCTGACTAGGTGTGATAAGTGGATAAGGTGCCAGCATAGAACCTTGGAGGCCAAGAAAAGGATATTCCATGTAGGGAATATTCCTAGAGGCATCATTATAGTTAGTGGAGGGTTTTTCAAAGAGGATAAGCATTCAGTAATAGAGGACCACATTGACACTTGGCATGCGATCTGCTCAAGAGAAAAGTCATGGCGGTGGACGTTAATCCTATTTAAAGAAATGCTTGGGATAGGAAAGAGAGAGGAGAGAAGAGGAAATGGGAGAAGGGAGAAGGTAGTGTGAAGGTGCTAGAAGTTATGGGAGTGCTAAGAGAAGGAGGGTAACGAGGTGCTGCAGAAATGTTAGGAAATGCTAAGGGTTTGTAGCTCATGATGATAGGGTTTAGAGTTCTTGGTGTTATAGGGTTGTAAGAGATATCATTAAGCATATGTATAGGTATTGGGGTCTATAATAGGGGCTATAATGGGTAAATCATAGTTAGGATCTCTGATCATATTAGTTTGGAGGGCTTGGAGCTCTATCACTTGATGTATATGGTCTAAGATGACCATTTTGAATGTAGTATGGCTACCATAAACTCTCTTTAAATCAATATACATGGATCTATTTTGTAGGTCTTCTTTATGGGTGTAAACCCTCATGTTATTTTGTTTGTCATGACTTATATCTGATTCTTTGTGCTTCATACAATGTTTATTTACCTTATGTAATGCACTAATGTGTAGATCTCTTACTTATATTTTCTTCCTTTTAAGTAGATGCATGTACTTCTATTTCTGATAATCCTCCATTAATGGCAAAACTCTCTTGAAAAGCTCACATAAAGGAGGGGCTCACTGCCCACGCATGCCTCAGGTGAGTGCCCAGTGTATGTTGGATGATAGGCCGGTGCGTATGGGGTTACAAAGAGGTATTGACGGTAAAATAGTGACTACATCTTGATTCTGTTGTCGGGACCTCTTTTGAAGCTATTTTGAGAGAAATGTGTAATGACAGAGCGCTTGACCTTGGATAGTATCGAAGCATGGCTCAAAAACATGGAGGATGAGTTTTCTCAAATATTTCACTATGGACTCAAGTTTGATGCACGTAAATGGGTAGAAGATCACCTATATCATGAGTTATATGAGACCTTTTTTTGTTGATTCCTAGTAGAGTTGTATGAATGGTTATCAGCATATGCATCAAGGTCAAGTTAGTACTATAGACCTCATGTTTGGACCCAGGAGGAATATCATCAGTTGTATGATGCCGGTCTGACATGGACCCATGTTGTTGATCATTGATGGAGTAGAGTGATGACTAGTTATACCATGGAATACATTATTTCTACATATTCTTACCCAGAGATTACTGATTTTGATTTCTTGAGGGATCCTACAGGATTGTTCTTACATGTTATTCCACTGGCTATCAATATCTTGTTCATTACTTTGAGTTTGGAAGCCTTTCCCATGGCTAGCTAAACTCCCACTAAGCGTAAGGCACGGAAGATGGTTTGGTAGAGGATGGTGGACCTTGCGGTAGAAATGGAGAGAGAGTAGGGGCAGTTCAAGTATAATGAAGCTTGAGAGAGGGATTTCGAAAGACAGCATGAAGCTACAGGAGTGATAGATTTATGGAGGCAAACATTGCGGGAAGGATTTGAGGTTCACACGGAAGACCTGGAACCTGAGCATTTTGAACTACCCCATCTTGGAAAGTGCGTAAGAGAAACCCCCTTAGCTTTTGAATAGAGCTTGTCATATGTATAAAGGAGAAGAGCGATAGGCACGCATCTCAACCCACATGACAACCATACCCTTGCACTTATTTTTTTAGTTCCTAAGATAAGTTTTGAAAATCTAATTGGTATCGGTATTAGTAATTGAGCGACACCTAAGAGGTATAATTTTTCATTTGGTACATCTATGGCTACACAACTATTTCCTATGTTTGGGGGTATTTTTTCAGGCACAACATTTGGGCAAGGTGTGGGACCACAAGATTTAAGTAATGCATTTGGGAGCAGTGCAGGAAACACATCTCGGAGTGGTTCGGTATCACAGAATTTCAGCGCGTAGTTTAGTGCAACAGTGGGTTCGCAAGGTGTAACTGTGTTAGGCCCCTTACCTATGACAAGAGGAGGATCTAGTGGATCTGAAGGAGTTGACACTAGTGGATCTAGTGGGTCTAGTGGTGGAGGTAACATTAGATGGAATCAAGGTCCTAGATCTGGCAAATAAGGTCCTTAACATCATCAATAAGTGTTTTATGAGATGTCACTCCACTTACCTAATTATAAGGGCATTGAGGATGTCGTAGAAGATGTACACAATTACACGTTACTATGGCACATGAAGGGAATCACTACCCCGGAGTGGAAGGCAAGTCATTTTTCAACCACGTTGTAAGGATGTGCACATAGCTAGTACAGGAAGTATGGCCCACATGAGATAGTGGTGGATTACATTGCGTTGTGTAATGCCTTTTTGGTGGAGTTCCACATACCTAAGTTTGAATAGAAAAGCATTAGCATGTTGAAATAAATTCAGAAATGAATGGTGGAGAGTGTGCGAGAGTATGACACATGTTTCAAGACTCTCATATCCAAGTTATCTTATAGAATTCACCCTTCGAAGCATGCTCAGTGGTTTTTTGGAGGATTGATCACACCGTTCAAGACAGAGATTTCACATAAGACTTTCACATATCCGCGCGAGGCCTTGAAGGTTGCCTTGCATGATGAGGTAGTAGGAAGTATTAATACAAGAGTTTGTCCATTTCTAGATGCCCAAATTACTGCAATGGCAAAGTAGCTAAAGAAATTGTCTATGAACTCGGTTCATGAGACTCACATCAGGTTATGGTGTATGGATTGTGAGGTAGAAGAACATATGAATTATAGTTGTCCTCGAAGATTGGTACGCACGATGACAGTAGACTGTGATATTTTCCATAGAGATCATGATGTAAGTAGGTGTCCACTACTGTAGCGTGTAATCCGTAAGAATGCATCTTGCTATTGCAAAATTTACACCTCTACAACTCATGGCACCAAGGATTGTAGATTGATTGACCAAATACATGATGCCATTGATATTGGTGTACGTCAGACTAGTATTGCAAGCAATTCCAAAGATGAGGGCCATTATTATGAAGGGCACACAGACAAAGGGAGTCACAGAAGAAGTTTTTGTGGAGGATTTAGAGGTTATGGCAACCACAGAGGTAGAAGAAGTGAGTTCTTGCATGGAACTTATTACAACTATGGGTCTACATAACACTATAAGTGGGAATTCCCCAATCTATTACATTGCTCTTGGTGTGGAAAAAAACACAAGTATGAGGAATTCTTGGAATTGTTTGAACACATGATCTAGAAGTAGTGGAAGGATAAGGGCATTGGGACGATGAGTGTAAAGTGTGTTGATTAACAGTGGATGCCAAGGGTGGTGCTTGAATCAGAGTTAGAACCTGTACTTGTGACAATGTGAGTTTAAACTACATGCACCAAGGAGATAACAAAGCATAGACCATTGATTACAATAGAATAAGTGGTACATGGGAAGTATCCAAACCCTACGCATCAGAAGGAAGTCTATCAAGAGACCATGGAAATAATCAAAAGTCTTCAAGGGGAAATTCAGTGTCTAAAAGAGTAATCTAGGAAGTTGGAGCAGAAGAAAAATGTTGAGGTCCCTCAAAGAGATATAGATGATGTCAAAGAGGTGTGTAAGATGCTATGCTAAGAGAATATCATCCCTCTATTAGGAGAATGGTTATGAGATAAAGTACCAAGTGCTGGAGGAGAGCATGAGAAGCAGTATTTGCATGCTAATCCATCTCCCCACAACCTTGACTATGATAAGGAGATAACCTTGAATGCAATTGTTAATGGATGGATCCTAAGTAATATTTTGATTGACATGGGTTTGGAAGTTAATGTTCTCACCCTAGATGCATGGAATCAAATGGGAAGGGCCTCATTACATCCATCTTCAAATGTGTTGTATATGGATAATAAGACAAAGGCAATGCCCATTGGTATTTTAAAGGATATTGCTATCACTATCCAAGGGGTGAAATTCATTGGAAACTTTGAATTCTTGGCACTTCTTGAGGCAAAAAACTTTCCAGCATTACTTGGGCACCCCTGGTGCTATAAGAACAATGTTGACTTGCGTTTTAATAAGGGTTATATAAGTTTTGAGAACAAGGAGGAACATGTTATCATTCCTTTGACAGATGGGAAGTCAGCTCTCTATAATGAGCCCTTGGGAGAAGAAGACCTAGATAGAATCTATGTGTGCACTATCAGGGACCCTGAGGTTTTGTAACCAACAAAAGAATGTGTGATTCAGTGGGAATATGCTCAATCTATAAGTGATACAACTAGTGTGGCATGTGATTATTGGGAACATGGGACATGAGTTAGTCAGAAGGTAGTTAAGAGGCTTTATGATGAGAGTAACAAAGGTGTGCTCAGTCAGCCACCTGGGAAGAAAACAGTTACCAAGATACACTAGGGGAGCCAACCTTGATGTTTTCCTATGAGAAATGGAGACCCAGTGGATATTTGAGGTCGAAAGGAGAAGTATGTTTAGCTATACTTTGTTCAGGACTACAACACGTTAGTGGGCGACCCATCGTGATAACCTTTTAGAGTGGTGCAAGGTGAGAATTTCATTCTCTGTTAGGTTTCTCTGAAGCAATGCACCTATTGCTATACAAAATTATCATGGGAAGGAACCTACCTCATTTCAAATCCAGACATGTGATAAGGCCTGGATGGAAGGCATGAAAGCATTTCCTCCATCTTTATGGGTGCATAAGCTTTACTCTACCTTACAAGCTTGTGCACGTGCATGGTACATTCACTCATAGTTGCGTTGTCAGACAGGAAACTGGCAAGAGTTGATGGTTGATCTCCTTCAAGCTTTCAAGTATCGGAGTACTAAACTATTAGTGAATGAGGTGTTACAAGTTGTTAAGTGCCTAACTATGGGAGATAGTGACATGGCAGAGGATAGAGTAGTAGATTTGTTGGGTGAACATAGCTTGGAAGTGTGTTTTTATGAGGAAGAATCAGAGGAGGTACAGCTTGAGCACGCATGCAAGGAAAAAGAGAAAGCAAAGTTGGTCTATGTTATAGATGGTGAAGAGGTGGAAAACTTGGATGTTAACCATATTGTGGGTATGCATGAGGTTATGAATAGCGCTGACGAGTATGTGTGCACCTACCATGAACCCCTGAAAACCAAGAAGGTTAACATTGGTTCAGAGGCACAACCTAAGGAA